>CM060990.1:151064768-152348102 GCA_030765065.1 Deroplatys truncata
ATGCTGGGAAACATAGCTTAACAATGTATGGTAGCAAGTTTATCATCACATTCAGATTCAATGCTCACCCAGCTGAAATCACTATCAGTGCTGTTAAATCTATCATAAATAAATGCAGTCATATATGTATGCGGTAAATGTGATAAGCTGATAATATTGTTACAGGGCTGCCCCCAGATGTAAGTCAAATACATCAACCCATTTTGGTCTGCACAGCTCACATCCATTGGGATCCAGAATTTTGTGATGTGAAATTGATTCAGACTATGATGTTGTCCAAAGAACTACGTAGTATATTAGAGGAAGCATGTCTACACCTTCGCCCTGGACATAAGCCTGATACAAATCAAATTCAGTTATTATTATGTGGTGATTTCAATTCATTGCCAGATTCAGGTAAGTAACAAAACATAATAATTTCAACATAATTATATAGAACCCTATAAGCTATTACCCCCTCTGTCCCTTCTAACATTTTGGGAACATAATACAGGCTAATTAAGCTCATCCTGTGGATTGGTAAATAAACAATCCTTCATTTTATAGATAATGGAGAATTCAGTAGAATGAAGGCAGTTATGGACCCTCTGCTGGTGAAAGCATTTTGCCATCACCTTATCATCCATGGAAATTATGTAAATTTTTATCAGACTTATCATACTTGCATTTGTATTTATGAATTGTTTGACACCGAGGAGCGTCTACAGAGATTAAAAATTCACTTAAAGCCTAGTGTTTATTATTTCACCAAAAAAAAAAAAAAAAACCTTTAGAAGTATGAAAATAGAAACTGGTTATGTCCAGTAAAACAGATATTATTGTACAATGCACATTGTTATTAGTGTGGCATGAAAGGGAATTTCAAGGCTGAAGTGTTATTGAACATTGTAAAATATGGCAAAATGCAAATGTAAGTTTACAGATGAGCATAAAAAGAAATGTAGCTATTTTCGAACAGATATTATTGTACAATACACATTGTTGTTAGCATGGTATGAAAGGGAATTTCAAGGCTGAAGTGTTATTGAACATTGTAAAATTTGGCAAAATACAAATTAAGTTTACAGATGAGCATAAAAAGAAATGTAGCTATTTTCGAAACAAATTTGAGGCAGAATGTACAGTTTGCAGTACTAGTACTTACCTCCTGGTGATGAACAAAGGAATGCTAGCTCTATGAGCCTACATGGAGACTGCAAAACTCAAAAACAATGTCTGAGGTGAAAGCAATTCATCAAAGATAACAAGTTTCTTTGTGCAGCAGCCAGAATCAAGTGATGAAATTGATGCAGCTGAAGGGACATTAGCATTCCATTGTGTCAGGCATCATAGAAGTTACAAATCAACATTGCACCAGTGCACTTATGAAAAAAATATTTCGACTCTGAAATTGCACAGAAAATATCTAGTGTGCATACCAAGACAAAAGCAGTGATTAATAGCATTATTTCACCACATGCAGTTAAGACTGTATTGAATGCGGTTGCTCATATTCCTTTTTGTGGCATGTGTACTGATTCAAGTAATCATCATTCTGTAAAGATGTTTCCTTTAATGTTCCAGTATTTTGATTGGGCAAATAGTGGGATGCAGATGAAACTTACTGATGCTCAAAGCAAGCTGAATGAAACTGCACAAACTGTTGCACATTATGTGTGCACTTCTTTGGAAAAGTTGAATCTTTCAAATAAAACAATTGCTCTTTGTGGGGACAATTGCAACACAATGTTTAGAAGGTAGCTTGAGCTTTCACAAATAATGTGTATTCAAAACTTAAAATTTCTTTATATGGTAAACTTATTGGAGTGAATTATTCAGCTCACATTCTAAATAACTGTTTACACCATGGAATGGATACACTTGATGTTGATGTGCAGTCCATAATTTAGAAAATCTATAACTATTTCTCAACATACATAGTAAGAACTGAATCACTCAAAGATTTATGTGCATTTGTGGATGTGGAATATAAACAGTTATTGTATCATTGTGCAACTAGGTGGTTGTCAATATTCCCTGCCATTGGGAGATTGAAATGAAATGTTCTCAGCACTGAAATCCTTTTTTATGTCTCAGTCGAAACCACCAATTGTGATAGAACATTTTTTGAAAATAATTTCTCTGAAATATACATGCTCTTTCTTCATTCATTCTTGGCTATATTCCAAATGTCAATTGAATTACAAAGAGAAGGCAATCTGTGGTTTAAATGCAATCAATAGTCTTAAATATTAAAACATCAATTAAAAGTAGATTAGTTTCAAAATTTGTACCTTTGAAAGTAAACAAATTGCTACAAATGGAGGAGAATGGGTATAAAGATAAATGTAGGAAGTTCATCAGCAAGTTGAACTGTACTTTTCATGTCTTAGTTAGGTAGGTAAGTAAATATGTGGATTACACAGTTTGTTTGTATGAATTTGACTAGTTCATTAACATGGGATAAGTTTGAAATTTTCATGCAGTATGCTGTATCAAAAGGCATAAATATTTATAATTGTAATGTTTTGATGACTTTTGCAGCCTTCAAAAGTTTGTGAAGGAAAGCAAACCTCTTAAGATTTTTCTCTCGCTGCTAGCTCATAAAAAATGGGCATTGCATTTTAGATCAGGCAATAATGCAACAAACCACCCCGAATTGTTGAAGATTATACAATTCTGTTTTGCAATCGTAGCTCATAATGGAAATATTGAAAGAGTGTTTTCCCTTATTCAAAGCTAGCGGTCCAAAGAGAGAAACAGGTAGACTGCAGATTCAGCTGCAAACGTTCTGATTGTTCAGTAAAAAAAAAAAAAAAAAACGCGTAAAGTTTTCTAAATTATACCCAATACTGTGTAAACTAAAATGTGTGCTTAAAAATGTTTAAAATTGCATAAAACAGTAAAAAAAAGTTGTTTAGATTGACATATATAATGGTTTACATTTTGCAAATAAATGTAATAATTTTCAGATGTCCTCTTTTTTACTTCATGAAATATGGTAGCCCTGTCTGCAAAACTAGTACCAGATTGGTACTGGGTACAGGAGCCAGTGCATAAGAGGCATTGAAAGATGTGCAAATATAAATCATTGTTTTATTATGAACAAGTATATTACTACAGCTAACACCCTTCAAAATAATTATTCCACACATCTTTGCCAATGATGAAGCATTGAATACCATTGGGTGTGTGCGATTTGTCTATATGTATCACCTCTCATTGAAACACTGTTAAGATTCCCTCCTTGTTTGCAAACTGCTTCCCACAAAGCGACTTCTTCAATTTCAAAATGAGATAAAAGTCACATGGAGTGAGACCAGGTGAGTAGGGAGGGTGTTCCAAGATCTCCCACCTTCAGCACTGAGAGGAGCTGCAATGTGGGCTGTTGCGCTGTCATGGAGGATTATGACATTGTCCAATAGTGCTGGATGATCCCTCTGAACTATACAATGCAGATGGTATATCAGGAATGATCTGTAGAATCGGGCATTGACAATATGGCCCTCATGAACAGGATGACACTCCATAATACTTTGGCTGTCATACACCAAAATAATAATAACCTTTTGTGGGTGAACTTGTGGCTTTGTGATGAACCAGGATGATGCCATTCATTTGACTGATGCTTTAGTTGGAGTTCATATGCTCAAGCCCAGGCTTTTTCAGTGCAATAATTTGATTCATTGTGTCATTTCCTTCACACTGGAACCACTCCAGATGGATACAGCATGTCTCATATTGAGTTCATTTTGACATGTCCGTTAACTGAAGTGGCACTCATTTTGCACATCTGTAAGCCCTCTCATAAAATATATAACATTTTTGATGCATGAATAACCCCTAGTTGAGGATGATTCCTTCACTGTCCAATGCCTTTCATCTGTTAAGCACTGTTCAATAAGTCACATACACCACTGTGTGAGCAGACTCAATATGTCCACTACGCTGCAGATCAGCAGTTGCCATGTACTCACCCAATGTGCAACAGTTTGATAAGGCAACAAACTATCACCCAATGCTTCTTGTAGCTCAGGATGACATTGACAAGCATTTCTGCCTCAAAGAACTTCAGTTTACACATATGACCATTGTTGTTTAGAGTGTACCCTCCGATATACTAACTTTTATGTGTGGTGTCAGCTAGTCTCCGATGTTCACATACAATCTGGCAGGGCATCCCATACAGTGTAAAACAGGCTTTCAAATATATATATTGAACTAACTACATTTTTGGTTATTCAGATGATATAACATATCTGCTATGACTTCTGAAATGGCCCTCATATATGATTAGACATCTAAAGTATCTCGGTTATCACACCCCAGGATATCACTTAATAAATTGTGAATTCAAATGTGAAATACAATTTTATTATTTTTTCTTGAAATTACATAGAATAATTCAACAACTTTCATAAAAAGCAATCACAAAAACTAGATTTTTAAAATTTTACAGTCACTTAATTTCCATTATGGCTGTGACAAGATTTCTTATAGGAATGATACAGTATGCATCCAGTGAAACTATATGCATTAATTTTAATTTAAAATAATTGTTTTACTTCTGTTTGGCATGGAAAATGATCATACTCTTTATTTTTAAATAACTTCTCATTTTTCACCATGATGCAATTTGTATTGTAAGTAATGCTACTTAATTTTAGTTCGGAACAATGACATACATCCTAAGGTCCTTAAAAAACATCAGTACTCTTGGGCAATAAATAAAGCATCTTATTTCCAATCATTTTAATAACTGGTACAGAAAGCATTTTTCAGACAGGGCATAATATATCACACTCATCTGAATTAAAAGTTCTCACATTCTCTTTGGAGTATATTTTAGATATAGAACCTTCATTTCTTTCCCCATTTTTCTCCTAGGTAAACCCCTATGCAGCATAATATTTCTTTTTACCTGCTCCCTTGAACTTGTCCAATACATCTTTCATTTGCTTTAGATTGTCTTTTGTAACACTTATTGCTATTTTAGCCTGCAATTTGTACAGTTTTCAGGGTATAAAATTAAGAATAGCACCATCATACTTTTCATTTTCTGCATCATGTGTCAATATACTAAGGAGATTTAGAGATGAAGTGGGAAATACTAGCAGAATTGCTGTATCTATATTTACTAATACAGATGTTATGTGGTATAGCAAAAGATGGAAGCACACAGTATGGGTGCAAATAATAAAATTTTAATTTTCATTTCTATCACACACTCTCTCTAAATAATCATAATTCTCTGGGTTTTTCATATATTTTCATTCCACTTTTTACACACGTTTTTTAATTTCTCCTGGAGCAAATATCCCTTCATAAATCTGCTTCAAATGTAGGAACAATGTAACCATTAAACTTTAAATTTATTCAATAATTATTTATTGTGAGTCTATGGTTCTTTTTCATGTTAATCAGTGAAGTATGCTTAAAACCGTAAGTACCAACTAACTCTGCTTTTCTTTACATGGAAAATAATTTAGATTTATGAAGATACAAATTCCTTATGTCTCCTTTAATTACAAGATCAGGTTCTTAGATCTTCTTCTATTATTATAAGCGTAATATAAATCCTACTTCTGGAAAGTTGCAGCATTCTGTTATTATATTGTATTTTTTATATTATATATTGTATTTATTGTGCTAAGAGTTTTACAATTTGATTGTCTACTGTACTTTGACCCTGGTCACTCATTCAGTAGACAATCACTACAGTTTGTTTACATTTTACAATTTCCCGTCAACGCATTCTGTAGACAATCACTACAGATTATTTACATTTTACAATTTCTTGTCAACAAATTATCATGCTTTTTTTTCAGTTTCCCCCCCCCATGTCCCATTTCCACTTGTTTTTCACTTTTCATTTATTGATTACTTAACCATCACACATTCACTATAGTTTTCCATTCAAAGAAAGATGCGCTACCTCTTACTTTACTCTTTCCACTGTCCAAAGCCATTTATTTTTTACTTTACACAAAAACTGTCCAATGCTTCTAGCGTCCTTGTATATCATTTTGATCATAAGTGTATTTCTATCCCCCTTCAACCACTTCTTATTAAAAAATTGTTTTCTCCAATTTTCTGTTCCTTGGCACTTAAATACTATGTGTTCAATGTCTTCATTACCACCACATATCGGACATTGATTCTGAGGAATACCCTGTCTTAACCCTCTTAACCTCCATGCTCCGGTTCTTACCCATGCAATAGCTTCTCTCTCTTCTTTATTTACTATGTCTATATATTTTTCCCTACCCCATGTATTTTTCATTGGCCTATAACAAACTAATGAGCTCTTTTCGGCAATCTCACTGAACATAATTTGTATTTCTATATCTTCCAGTCTTTTCCTTGCCTTTTTCCAAAACTTTTTTCACATTATTTTCTCTCCTTCTCCACATGTCTCCTAAACCATTTTTCTCCAAAATGTTCTGTAAATTACTTACCCATCCATCATTCATTAAACTATTCTCTTGGTATTCAATACATTGTCGTAACACATTACTTTTTCCTAGATTTAAAGTTCTGAACCAAAATTTCAAAGCTCTTTCCATTATCTTCCCCTTAGTTGTCACCCTGCCCATCTCTAATTGTGCTACCTGTCTTACAATTGACTTCGGTAGCCCTAGTATTTCTCTACAAAACATTTATTGTAAGTTGGCCATTTATAAAAACTATTTGTAATTTTTCTTTATCGGTGTGATGTATGATATATGTAATATTACAGTGTTTAAACAGCTCTCTTATGCAACTTTAAATTTACATAAATGTGAAAGAAACAATGCTCATGGAAACTTCAACAATGCTCCTAGTGAATTGGAGAGAGAAATAAGTACTCCAAACTTGTAGCCAGTCTGACCTACCAAATTACTTTTTGCTCAGTCATATATTTATTGCAATAAATTGAAAATACAGTGGAATGATACATAAAATTTCAAATATGAGGAGCATTCTAAATTTTCTCATGCTGAATCAGAGATGCCGTAAAGGTGGCCAAATTATTATGATAGTTGTGAAGTAACATCCTTTAGATGACGCACTGTAAAGCTTCAGACATGTTTCACTTGTTTGTGATAATCATGTATACAAACTAGTGTTAACATTTTCTACAAAATATATAAAACTGAAATATGAGATGTGCGAGTGCTTCGTTTTGAAGAGTTTAACCCCAACAGAAATACAAAGGGATTTAGATTTTTCATTAAAGCATTCTTCCTCTTGATTAAAATGTAGGCTGCTGAATTTATACTTGCTGCCAAAGAAGAAAGTATTGACATTTCGCGGAGAGAGTGAGGCGACCTTTCCACTTATCGCAACCACATGGAGAGCATGTTAGAATTGTGTATGAAGGCACTGGGTTGCATCTGTATTGTAGGGCAGGTATTATTTATATTTGTATATGAAGACAATTATAAAATAATGAATCTGCATGCAAAGGATAGAACATGCAAGAATATATCAGTGTAAAGATCTGTGTTAACAAGAGAGACATACCTGTGAAATATTGATTTACTCTAACGGGCAAATGCTGCTGATTCTCTCACAGAGCATATTATTTCCTGTGCTTGTCCTTTAATTGGGATACCTTTACCAAATACATTTTATTCGATTACCGACTATGCTCAGTTTTTTGTTTGGCTCGCTGTCTTCATCACTATTTTTTGGATATTGTTAAATATCCATTAAAAGTGTTAATACAATTGCAAATGCTCACAACACACGCACAGATACACAGACTCAAACACACGTAAAAACAAAGCAAGTAACCGTACAAAAGGATGATGCAAAATAACTTCTCAGTACACAGCTAATCTCTAAATTGATGTAAATACATTAAGCTGTGGCTAAAGGAAGCATTGTTTATAACTGCAGCGACAGCAGAAGATAAGATGTGCAGTTCATGTTACTGCAACGGTTGCTCGCCAGGTACGTCATCTAATCACATGCTACAGTATCGGCAACAAGGTTTTTGCGTCTATTGTAGCTATGGAAATGTCTTAGTTCTAATTGGTTCTTCTAATTGTTGCTACGATAACCGCTATGACGTATCCCCTCCCATTCATTTAAAGCTTTCCACCACGTGATTAGTAACTGTCAATCACCTTCTTGATTGGCGCCGACTATAAGCATGGTCACACATCCATTCAAGATGCCATACTCAATGATCACCAATTGAGGGCACTGGAATTAGCTGGCACCGGAAAGGCTGCAATAGGCTGTTTCCACTACATTTTACACAAAGTTTTGGGTATGAGAAAGTTTTCTGCTCTATTGATGCAGTGGTTGATAACAACGGATCAAAAGTGCATTCAAATGAAAATTTCTCAAAGGTGTTTAGACTTATTTATGTGCAATTCTAGTGTTTTTCTCCACTTCATAACAGTAGAAGAAACATGGATTCATCACTACATGCCAGAGACATAGGAGTGACCTGAACAGTAGGGGAAGTGAAATTGCACCAAAGAAAGCAGGAATCATCATGGCTACAGTTTTCTCGGATTCTCATGGTGTGATGCTCATTAGAATGCCTCCAGAAGGGCTGAACCATCTGTGGGGAGTATTATGCTTCATTACTGGACCAATTGAAGGATGCTATTCAAAAAACTTCCACACCATGTGAAAAATAAAGTTCTCTTTCTTCACAATAATGAGCCTTCACACACATCTGAGATTATTGCTGCAAAACTGCATGGTCTTTGATTCCAAATACTTCCACATCTGCCATATTTGCTGGATTTGGCTCCCAGCAATTATTTTTTGTTCCCAAACCTGAAGAAATGGCTGGGTGGATGAAGATTCACAACAAATGATGAGGCTGAGGCTCAGACAGATGCTTACTTTGCTCAATTGGACATATATTATTTTTGAGAAAATTAAAAAGTTGGCAAGTCATTGGACTAAATGTATTGATTTATCATATTGAAAAAAAAATAATAAAAAAATAAATAAAAGGAAAAAGAAAGAAGGAAACATTTCTCTTAAATCTTGTGAATTTCTTGGTCAGGCTAAGAACTTTTAGGGTGCCTCTTGTAGGAACTAAAGTTTAATTGATCAATATCATCTCAAGAAATAAAAGTAAGCTTTAAAAATATTTAAAATTTGACTCCCAGTATCATTTAACATGGAATGATCCTATTTTGTTACAGATGCTTCTAATAGGGGAATTTAAAAATATTGTTAATTTATTTAAAACTAAATGAGAATGAACAACAAAAATATAGTGTGTTAAATTTCTAATAAAGTGTATTACATGACCAAGGTTCAGCTAAAGCATTTCATTTTTCAGGAGTTATTGAATTCTTGACTTCAGGCCGTGTTCCAGCAGATCATAAGGACTTTAAGTCTCTTGCATACAATTCTTGTTTGCAGAAGATCTCAGATTGTGATAAGCCAAATGAATTCACACATTCCTTTAAATTAGCATCAGCATACAGTGAAGATATCATGCCTTTCACAAATTACACGTAAGTACATGAAGGGGGAAAAAACAATGGAAAGTTGAATCAGGCTTGAAAAGTCCAGTGCAATGGGATACTAAAATTAGATAAGACGTTTTAATGTGCATATTGGTATTGTAACAACAAGAGCATTATCATGGGAGCCAAAGATGATTGTTTGACTCTGAGCCATGACAATGAATTTTCAGGTGTGATTCAATTTTCCAACTTACTGCCTACATATGGCTGGTGTCTTGCACAGTCTGTTGCTTTTACAGAAATAAAAAATTATTATTAAAGGGGAATTTATTTGATTTGAGATTCAACTACACATCTTGAATTTTTCTCATTTTCTGTTAATGTGTCATAAAATCTATGCAATACATTACCTTTGCCTACTGTTTTCTGTTTCAATTTATACATATTTTGTTTAGTATATTTTAATGTGTGGTTCTGTTTCATTGTATACATTACATAGTCACAGTATACTGTTCAGGAGTAGAAACAAAGTATTGATTTAGATTACCATTCTGCTCACGAGGTCATTGAGTCTTCAGTCCAAGGTGCAGGATTTGGTATGTAGGTTTGCATACTTGTTTAGGGTAAAGTATGTAAACTGGATATTGGGTATGCATTTTGGCTCATTGTTTATCACTACTGAACAATTAAGCTCCTCACACCATTAATATTTAGTAATAGTTAATGTAACACTTTCTGAAAAATCTGGATCAAAGGGTAGAAATTATTTATGCACACAGTGAAAGAAAAGAAATTAATAACTATATGCCAGAAAAAAAATGTACTCGGTATACCACAAGGATTAGTCCTTGGACCAATACCTCTTGTTGTTAATGATATGCATTTGCATGTGGTAAGCTACAACTTTTCAGATGATACAAGGAGTCTGTAATAGAACTTAATCCCCAGAGTATTTACATTTATATAAATAAAAGATAAGCTCAAGCATTTCAATGATTCACACTAATTATCAATACAGAAAAAAAATCATTATGCAACCGAAACAAAGTCCCATAGTACATGGCTTGAACATTTAATAGTCATCAGAGTTGTGCTTTTCTTAAAGGGTAAATTACAAAATGCATATCTTTAGGTGAACTAGTGTTCTGTATGATGCATATTTTCATCATTGTCAAGTAATCGAGTACTGTTTTTAAAGAATTTACCTGACACTGAATTCATTTCCAAAATATAGAAAAGGGCAATCACAGTTATGTTGCAGTTAAACAAAACTACCAGCTGCCAGAATTGTCAAACAATTACAATTGCTATTGTTGCCTTGTATCTGTGTATATACAGTACGGTTGTTTTAAGAATGTGTCATTATTAGTCCACTGCAGTGCCTGCCAACAAAATCATTTGAACAACAAATTTTTATCTATGATACATACATAAAAACCGAATCATGTAGGCAGGTGTATAGACAATTTCAGGAGAAATTTCCTGGAATTCCAGTTCCAGGTAGAGAAACTGTGAGACGTCTAGTTAATAATTTAGGACAAAAATGCTAAAACTAAGAAGCAAAAGTGAGACATTCTAATGGAGGAAAAAATTAACGAAATTGATGCATCTATTTGTGGGGCACCCTAAAAAATAAAGTTTACAGGAACAATCCTCACACCATAGACAAACATAAGGACAATATAAAAAAACAGAAATTATGAACATTATGCAAGAAGAACTTATGTGTGTGAATGGAAATTTCATTTGAAGATACCAGGAAGTCTTCACATAGATGGACACCACTTCTAAGACCACTTATAACAAGATTAGTACTCATTATAGTGCATGTTACTATCATTCGTAAGTAATGCAGGAGTTACTGTGTGTGTAATAGACAGTGTGCAGAGCATGCATATGGGTGATTCATGGCCTCACCATAAAATGACTGCACTGTATAAAACCTTTAGCTATGTAATGTTAATTAGAACTAATGTACACAAACATAGAATACAAGATGAAAGAATGATATCTATTACATAATTTAATACTTGATTCTACAAGCATACTCCCATCCTGCTAGTTCGGTATTGTACAATAGATTGCTATAATTTGTTAAAGAGGCACCTGCAATCCAGGTATAAAAACATAGCAAAAAGTTAATGGAAAAATAATTTTGTTGTAAGTGAATCACAGCTGATGAAGCATGAAGGTAATTCATTATAGTAGTGAAGGAGTATAGGTTTTATCTTTCAAGTTACTCATTATTTTATGGATTGAAGTGCTTTAGAGCATTTCAGGAATATGAAACAAAAAACCTTATTATTTATGTATAAAAGTGTATCTTGTGTGATGGCACAAACTGAAACTTTATGAGGGTGATAGTAGAAGAAAAAAAGCTGTACACATAGGTTTGCTAACAAGGTAAATGAATATGTGGTTATGATCTGCTGCTGGCTTCATGTACATGCTTGCAGACATAGTATTGATTTTCTCCTTTGTATAGGGCCTTCAAATGAGATCCTCCAAATTAATATGGTATTCAAAAGTTGGAGACAGTGAAGTGAAACAATAATTTAATCAAATCTTGAGCAAGTTGGTATACTATAGCTTCACTTATTTGAAATTTAATTGAACATGTTGTGAAAACATTTGCTTTCATCTTCAGCATTTTTCTATTGAGCTCATTGGAGTCCAAATTCCTGGATGTACTGGGCATGGAGTCCTCTAATGCCACCAAGATGAACCTCCTTAACCCATTCACATCATTTGATGACCAGGGCTCGCACACGCTTTTTTGCCATATGAATCATATGACGAGTTCAGCTCACAATGCTGCATTGCTCTACATAACTACATGTAGTTTAGTTTCCTTCTCACAGATGTCATTTGTATACATTTCGAATGAAGTGCTGATATGTGATGTTTGTCATTCCTGCAGTATGACCTCACCAACTGTATTTCAACTAAGGAAAAATAATTTTATTCTTCCTGCACTCGCATCAGTAGTCATCATGACTTCAAAAAGAATCTGTATAGATGACAAAGAGGGTTTGAGAAAACTGATACAAAGTGTATTAGAGAGTGATAGTGAAAGTGTGATTTTTCTGAATATAAAACAGAGACTAAAGAAAGTTCTAGTGACAGTGATAATGAATCTAGTGCAGAAAGTAGCAAGGAAAATAATTACAAAACCAATGATGATGCACCAGGCCCTTCGAAACATGTTCATATTATGATGCAGAAAAAACATTGTGATTGGAATTGTACTAAAACTGACAATAACCCCATTCTCTACCCTTTTACTGAAAATAATGGTAAACTTACTGAACAAGCATACATCACAGATGCCATCTCGCTTTCAATGGTTTCAGAATACATGAAACCATTGCTTACACATCAAGGCAGTTGAACAATCCAACAGAAAAATGTTGAAAGATGGTGAAAAATGATCAAACACTACAGACAGAAGTGCCTATATTGTTATTTTGATGTCTCAAGTATGAAAATCACATATTCAATTGTACTGGAACAAAAACTGATGCCTTGAACCCCAACTGTAAATAATAAAGATGATGTTGCTCTTCATTTAGAGGATTGTTTTGGAGTCTATCACACACAAGAACAGTGCTAGGACAACAGTACTGGTGAGTTTATGCTTTTAATATTGTGCACACAAATTTTCAGCAAAAAACTCTTATTGGTTGATTTTAAATGATTTTTTTAAGCATTAAGCTGTTACCACCCTCACTGCTAGGGGATTTAAATCTGATTTCTTGGTTAGTTGAGTAGGCATTTAAATATGACACAATTGGGTTATGTTGTGCAAAGGCAGAATTTTGAAGTTCATTATTTGTCCCTTGTGTTTTATTATGTGTATATTTTCCCAAACTTTAAGTTCTGTAGGTCTGCTGATGTTTTGTTAAGAGTCTGACTTTGAGATTGATGTCATAATTTGCGGTCCAGAAATGGTTTGCTATGGTAGATTTTTCCATTTATTCATTGGCTATGCAAATGCACTTTCCTTCTGGTTTCAATATTTCTTTTTTCAACTTGTTTTGCA
The DNA here is from genome assembly GCA_030765065.1 of Deroplatys truncata. Classification (NCBI taxonomy): domain Eukaryota; kingdom Metazoa; phylum Arthropoda; class Insecta; order Mantodea; family Mantidae; genus Deroplatys; species Deroplatys truncata. Next base: position 151,078,218 of record CM060990.1, read on the forward strand.
TATATACACCAGGTTACACTTTGCGCAATTTATTAGGTAAATATCACATTTTTACCCTTGCAGAAGTTTACCTGTTACAAGGCAAGTTTCGTATTGTATACTTGTTCTGTGAAACTAGTGCTATGTTGTGTTTTTTGAAGATTTTATTGAAGTTGAGATTTAAACTAAGTTACAAATTGGCGTTTTGGCTCTTGTGTGCAGAGAGTTTTTTCTGATGCTTTTGAGTTTCTGGAAGTTTTTAAATTAATAATTATATTAGAGTTGTAACCATTTTGTTGTGTTACATAGAGGATGTAGTAGTCATATTCTCATTGAAATTCTTCTTTGCTAAGGGGAAGTTGGACCAATCAGTAGGCAAGACTGTTGAATATGGAGTGTTGGTGAGCTTTTGGGCTGAAACTGTTACTCTGGATGTGATACTTTTGTAAGTTTGGGTTCTCTGTAAATGCAAAATTAAAGATTTTTTTGTTTCCTGATAATCTTCAGATCTAGGTATGGGAGAAACCCTTCTTATTCTCTTTCAGATGCGAACAGGATGAAGTTGTTTTGCAGGTTGAGAAGTTTTGGGGCATCATCTGTAAGTTTTGAAGGTGCAATGGTAAAAACATCATCTATATATCTAAACAAAATTTTGAATAACAATGGGAAGGATTTCGTAATACATCTTTTAAAGTAGCTCATTAAAGGTTCAGCCAGAAATGGTGAAAGCAGGTTTCCCAAAGCCAGTCTGTAGGTCTGTTTGTAGAGTTTTCTTTTGAATTGGAAGAAATTCTGTTGGATACTTAGATTTGTAAGGGTGTAGAAGTCACCCATTTCTTCTTGTGGTATTCTTTCAATAACTGACAGGTAGGGATGGGCAGAAAATAATGTAATGGTTACCTTAATGTAACAGTTACAGAAATAATGGAGACAGACCTTAACTAGTTGCCCATTAACGGTTACAAAAGTAATGAATACAAAGTAACTAGTTACTCAATAATGGTCACCAAAGTAACGAAGACAGTAACTAGTTATCCCATTAATGATTACTAAGTAAAGGAGATGGTTACCGAGTCTGGGTAACTCATTCACTGCATGTGTATTGGTATCACTTATTGGGAACTGGTTACCTCAAGTTGTTACGCAGTATTAATCTCCTCCACAAGAGATTGTCAGTATTATTGTCAATCTAATATACCATCTAGCAAGAGAAATGTGTACTAATTATCTACTTTGTTGCATACATTAACAACTGAGATAATCTGCATCTTTTGTGATGTTAGACAACAAAATGCGTGTTTGAACATTAACAGTAGTCACTGCAGTAGTCACATGTGGACTCACAGTCTGCACGAAAGTATTTTTTTCATTCCCTTTAAGCTCTTTGAAACTTAGGAATCTCATGACCCAAGTACTTTCCTATAATCAGGAGTATTACATTATTTCTTTGTTTCAGTTGGACTTGTGCAGTGGTTATGGAATGGTCAGCAATTGCGGGCTGACAGTCCCTTTGTGAGCAAGGACATTAGAAATTATCTACATTGTTGCTGTTAGCAGATTAGATTAGATTAGATTGTATTCTGTGAGTTCACTAGCAGCCATAAAGGCTTGTGAACATAGAACATGTCAAGGAAATGTACAAAAATTATATATAAACATAAATATTACATAGAATATGGAACATTTGAAATAAAATACAAATGCTATATGCGTGTTAAGGAAATGTACAATAAAGTTACATATATACATAAATATTACATAGTATACAGAACATTTAAAATAAAGTAAGGACATATTATATACAAAATGAAACAAATCAAGTGTAATTTTGTACAGAGTTGAATACCTCCTTACTGTTATAAGGTTAACATACGTATAGGCAAGAACAGTTATTTTAACATTCACTACGATTTTACCTTTGTTAGTCTGATCATTTTGTTCTATTTGATTTGTAATGCATAGCATTTACTGTCAGTTCTTAATATACATACATTTAAATAGCTTCATTAATTCTAGAGCAGATATCAAATATGACTGGCAATTGTCATTAATATTTACTAATACTACTTACAGAGCTATATAAGTATTATCATTAGGATAATTTGTCATTCAGATAATCTTGTACAGAATAATGTGCTTTTGAGCATAGGTACTCTTTAACAGCAGTTTTAAAGACATTGAAATTGTCAACTTTTCTCTTAAGATCATTAGGGAGAGTATTAAATATTTTTATGGTCTCGTAATATACACCTTTCTGGAAGCAAGAAAGCTTTGTACTGGGACGATGGATGTTACCCTTTTGTCTAGTGTTTATCTCATGAATTTCCATGTTTGTAATAAATGTGGTTCGATTGCATACATAGAATTTTAAGATTGAAAATATATACATGCAAGGTAGGGTTAATAACTTTAGTCTTCTAAAAAGATGTTTGCAAGAGTGTGTGCTATGAGTGCTGGAAATGATTCTTATAACCTTCTTTTGCATGAGGAATATTCGTTGACTTTCTACCGAATTTCCCCAAAATAATATTCCATATTCAATGATAGAGTTAAAATATGCATAGTATACTAATTTAAGTGTATCTATAGAACTGACGTTTACCAATGCTCGGATAGCATAACATGCAGAACTGAGTTTGGGTATGATATACATAATGTGAACTTTCCAATCTAAATATCTGTCTACTTGGAGGCCCAGAAATTTAATGTTGTCTATTTGTTCTAGTGACATGTCATTAATCCCAATTTCTATTGGAGTGTGTAGTGATCGATGGGTTATAAATTTAACAACTTTTGTTTTGTCTAAATTTACAGATAATTTGTTAGCTTTAAACCAGTGTGACATACAGTTCAAAACATAATTCAATTTAATTACACACTCATTCAAGTTTTTACTAGTCACCAGAACACTCGTGTCATCAGCAAACAGAATTATACTTGCAATATCCTTTATATAAAGTGATAGGTCATTTATATAGATCAAAAATAATAAAGGTCCTAGGACTGAACCTTGGGGCACTCCATGTGTTACTGTTTTCCATTTTGATGTCTGTTTTCCAAATTCAATATCATTGACAACTTCAACACTTTGTTTTCTTTCATTTAGATATGATACGAACCAACTTAGAGTTTCATTTTTTAGTCCATAGAATTTCAATTTTGCTATCAGAATATCATGATTAACACAGTCAAATGCCTTTGCTAAGTCACAAAAAATCCCACCTACATGCATTTTTTTGTTTAATGCAGTTAACACTTCATGAGTAAGTTTATAAGTTGCATTATTGGTCGACATTCCTTTTCTGAACCCGAACTGATCCCTGACAAGTATGTTGTTACATTCAAGGTATTTATAAAGTCTATTAAACATCACCTTTTCAAGAACCTTTGAGAAAATTGGCAAGAGAGATATTGGTCTATAATTTGAAACATTATTGCGTTTGCCTTTTTTGAAAAGTGGTTTAACAATGGAAAATTTCATTCTGTCAGGGAAAATTCCTGACCTTAGTGACTCATTGCACAAATAACTAAGGGGATTGGAAATTTGAGATGAGCATGATTTTAAGACTTTTGTTGTTATTTCATCATAACCAGAAGAGTTTTTTGTTTTGAAGGAGTTAATAATTTTGTTTATTTCAGAAGGCGTTGTCAGGCTAACCCCAAATTCAGGCACTTCATTAGTGAAATTTGATCTTAGAAATTCCAAAGCTGCCTCTTTACTTCCAAAATTAATACTCATTTTGTTTGTTACATCCAAAAAGAATTTGTTAAATATTTCTGCAACTTCATGAGGTTTACTAATAGTAATAGAAATAGAAATAGTAAATGTGAGCTATTGTAATCATACAATAGTTTATTTTATAAAGCGTATGTACTTAGTAAATTTAAACATAGTAAATTATATATTCTGTGCTACTTTGCTGTTATTTGGTTATAAATCCATATTTTTTCCTCATGCGGACTCAGTCCGCATCATCTAATATGGTATAAATGATTGTGCAACCATTTCTATATATTATACTTAATCTTTTCACTATGTCTTCCGATTTAAAATTAATGGATTGTACAACTACTGCGGGGATTAAGAAACTTACAGCTTCAGTAGGATTGGACAGGATTTATTGTTTTATAAAGTGTATGTACTTAGTAAATTAAAATTCAAACATAGTAAATTGTATATTTTATGTTACTTTGTTGTTATTTAGCAGCAGCTACTAATGGTATAAAAAATAACATGACTATTGCAGGGTTAATGTTTCTCTTCTCTAGCAAAATTACCTTTCAGAATATGATTACAGTGTTTTACCTAACATCCTACGAGAATGTTTAAGTTATTATATATTTAATTTCAGTCTTGTTGATGTTGGCAATAGTGATGCATTTTCCTTTGTTATGTCTGCATCATGTGATGTTTATATTTAGGATCCTTGTACAGGTATGTAGAAGTAAGTACAAATGATTTTGCGATTATAAACCACAGTAGTAATTAAAGTGTTGATGCATCAAATAACTAAATAAGTCTGTATAGACATTGTTCATATTGAAGTGAGTTACAGGTAATTGCTACTGGTAACCATTAATGTAATGTAACTGTAAACATAAAAACCATGAAAATAAATAACTTAAACATTACTGGTAACCATTACATATAACCGTTAATGCACTGTAATTGTGACAGTTATAACAGTTACCCCAAAATAAATGTTTGTCATATCCCTATTGACAGTCAATGCTGGAGGAGTGTTAACAGTTTTTTTCGGTAAGAATACTGAGGAAAAGATATTTCACATCGAAAGACACCATAGAGGCTTCTGTTTAATTGTAGTCTTTTCTAGTTTTTCAACCAAGTTCAAATGAGTTTTAATTCTCCTGCTTTCATATTTCTGAAGGAATTGAACCTGCTGATGGGCCATTTCAAAAGTTTGTACATTGTAGAGTCTATGCTGTTTACTATTGTCTCGTGTCATTGCCCAGTTTGTGTATCTTTGGAAGTGCATACAGTCTTGGAAATTGGGTTATATCATTGGATTTTCGATTTCTCAGTTTTTGAAAGAATTTTGATATTTGTTGCTTCTGTAGAAGATCTGATACAGGTTTTAGGGTGTTGGTTTTGTTCTCTATATAATTATCTCTAAAAGGAGGTTTCCCATACTGGAGATGTAGTCTTCCTGGTTCAAAATAAAGATTTTATTCCCTTTATCTGCTTTGATATATACGAGGGTGGTCTGAAAAGTTTCCGACCTCAACATGAAGATGGCAGCACTCATAAATAAAATCTAGTGAATTTCGTTGTTCATCTGTTGACAGTTACTCACCAAAGTTTCAGCCATTTTGGACGCTCAGTTGTTATGCAACAGTCGTTTGAGTGAGGTGATGTGAGTGTTTTTATGAAAATGGACAAAATCGAGTATCGAGCTGTCATTAAATATTTGTTTTTAAAAGGCAATACACCTACGCAAATCAAAGATGAGTTGGATTCTGTGTACGGGGACTCTGCACCATCATTTACCACAGTGAAATTTGGGCAGCTGAATTTAAACGTGACCGTAAGAGCTTGGGAGACGTTGAATGTTCGGGACATCCAAAAATTGCAACTACCGACGAAAACATCGCCAAAGTTCACCAAATGGTGCTAGACGACCACCGAATTAAAGTGAGAGAGATAGCAGAGGCTGTGAAATGTCAAAAGAACGTGTTTGTCACATATTAAATCAACATTTAGACATGAGAAAGCTGTCCGCGCATTGGGTGCCGTGTTTGCTCACGTTTGCTCGAATGAACATTTCCAACGCTCTGTTGGCACAGTTTAGGCGCAATAAATCCTAGTTTTGGCGCCGATTAATTACTGTAGATGAAACTTGGATACACCATTATACGCCCGAAACAAAAATACAGTCCAAACAGTGGACTGCAAAGGGAGAACCGGCTCCAAAAAAAGCAAAAACTGTTTTTTCGGCTGGGAAAGTGATGGCGACTGTTTTTTGGGATAGTCATGGAGTTATTTTAATCGATTATCTTCAAAAAGGAAAAACCATTACAGGAGCATACTATGCATCATTACTTGACAAGCTGAAGGCAGAACTTGCGGAAGAACAGCCACTTTTGCGGAAAAAGGAAATCCTTTCACCAAGACAACGCACACCTCAGCGGTTGCAATGGCGAAAATCCACGAATTACAGTTTGAACTGCTTGACCATCCGCCTTACTCACCAGATCTAGCCCCAAGCGACTTCTTTTGGTTCCCTCATCTGAAAATTGCGCTCGGAGGACAGAGATTTTCGTCAAATGAAGAGGCAATCATCTTCATGAGCAATTATTTTGCAGAAAAAAACGCTGAGTACTATTTGGACGGGTTACAGAGATGGGAGCATTGCTGGGAGAAGTGTGTAGAGTTACAAGGAGACTATGTTGAAAAATAAAAAAAAAAAAAAATTCTGAAAAAATGTCTTGTATCTTTATTAGGTCGGAAACTTTTCAGACCACCCTCATAGAGCTGGTTTTCCTTAAAAAGATTTTATGGCTTTCCTGTGTTTTAGATTGTGTTGGTCCCGAGTTTTTTTTAAAACGTTTATTATTATTCCTGTTTTACTATTATTTGTTTGGTTTTAGATTTTGGGTGGCTATCTCAATGTCTGGTATTTAATATTCAACATTTATAGAGAAATCTTAATGATTTCATCCCTTTGCTGAGCAAATTTATTTCATCTGGATTTAAAGTTTGTTTTGACAAGTTAAAGCACGTTTGTTTCCTTGGTTGTTGGAAGAGCTTGAGTTAGGAGTTTTGTTTCACCCTTGTTAGTCTAAGCTTTTGCAGTTTCTTTTTGGTTTATTATTTTTTTACTGCATCCTGTTGCTCAAATTTTGTGAAGTGATTAAGCTGTAGGTTTCATAAAAGCTGCTCACCTAATGATTTTGCAAGTGGTAAATGTAGTGAATGAGTTTGTAGTTCAATATTATTGAGTTAAGTGTAATGTTTGCTTCTCTCCATTGTAATAACTATTCTTTGCTGGCTATTTTTCAATTTGTTTGTTGTGGTGTTGTTATCAAATTTGATGATGCATTTAATGAATTTTGGGGCAACCCAGTGTACGAGGCAAAGGTTTGGGAACCATATATCTGCTAAAATGAATTTTATCTTTTGTTGTAGTTTGAGGAATTGGCTTGATGCCTTTTTTCCTATCCACCAATTGTATGCTAAAAGGGAGGTTGAATGTCCATGTTTTCTTAGATGGCATCTTGCAAACTGCTGGAAACTCTACATGTTGGTAAACCTCAGATATTAGCATTTCTGACAACTTGTAGGCTTTGAATAATTATTATGGTATTCAGAATTTGGAGACAGTGAAATGAAATAATAACTTAATTGAACCTTGAGCCACTTGATGCACTATAACTTCACTTACTTGAAATTTATTCATACATGTTTTGAATGTGTCTGCTTTCGTCTTCAGCTTTTTTTCACCTGATTTGTCCGATTAAATTTCAAGCAAGTGAAGTTACAGTTATCAGTCAGCTCAAAATTCAATTAAATTATTCCTCCAAGTTAACTTTGCCTCACCTTGCACATAATATGATTCTCCTTATTATTAGTCATTCCTGCATCTTTCATGTTGGAATTGTTGCTTTTGCTGCTCAAATTCTCTGAGGTCATTGTAAGTAAATCATGGTAAACCTTATATCCTTTGTAACCCCATAAAAAATAGTCAGAATAGACATATTGTCAAGGAATGCAGTATTACTTATCCTGTATACTCCTCTAAGAATTATAGTTAGCAAAAAATATAAAAACTTTATTTCAAAGGGCTTTTAATTCAGATGTGCTACAAAATGATTACCTCATTATCAGTAAATGGTGCAAGGGTGTTATACTGTAGTATAACCAATTCATATTATGTTGCATGTGCTTTGGTTTTGCTAATTTTAGAGTCTTTTATGGGTAAAATGTAAACAAGAAGACTTCAGACATTTAGAACTCAAGGAGCAGAACACATGTTCAAGAATAATAGAATATGATCGGACCACTTTCAATTAATGGACTTCAGTAACCTTACTTTGAAAAATCAGTAGTCAATAAAAACACAATAAATTCTTATATGCTCTTATTTTAAAACTAAGCACTGAAAGTTATAAGCTTTTGTAGCCAAGTTCAACATATTATGTTTTAAAACAGATTGGAGAGAAGCCATACCTTAATTCAGTTTAGTGGAATCTTCATCTGAAAATGCATAGTAAAACCTATTTCCCTCAAAATACAGAGCTCCTGCAGTGTGTACAAGTAGGAAACCAATCCTACTACTTGGTATCTATCCAAGACAGCCTGTTCATTAAGTGCAATTGCACTAATTGATAACAAATAGCAGGAGCAAAATATAAAAAATGCTAGAAATCCTTTCATTAAACATAGGATGTTTTTTTCCCCCCTCTATATGTATTGACTTTAATTTTTCTTCTGTATGCACTGATTTTAATAAGGAAGATGTTACCTGTTACAGTACTGCATATTTTGTGTAACAAAGGAGTTACTCAAAATTTCATCTGAGCATCTGCAACACACTGGTGAACATTGAGCTCTGAATTCTTTTGAACACCTCAGTGGAGTTTTGAATTATTATGAACAATGACGGAATTGTTATGAACAGTGACAGTTAACTGCTCTAATCATCTAAATGTCAGCAGGAGTGATGCCCCTAGACTCTAAAGTCCAAAGAACTTAATTGACCAAGAAGAATGTCTTTCCATCTTTGACCATAATTTCAAATTAGATACTGTCTCATAGATCCAGGATCTGCATGTACAACATAGCATACAACGTGTACACCCTTTCAAGTCAGTGGTGGATTATAAAGATAAGATAAGATAACTTTATTTTTCACAAAGATTTACAAAATGAACAAAATCTCAGTAAACAAGTGACACATCAAGAAAAAAATTACCTAACGAGTTATATACAACAGATTTACATGTTTTATATATAAACAGTCTCTCTTATCTAGTTCACAATTTTAGGCCAAAGGCTCTTTCATCAAAACATACAATAAGTTTACATTAGGTTTTAGTTACATTTACATATTATCTTCCATATGTTCCCCTACCGAGTAATAATACTTCTTTACAAAAATGTTTTTGATAGTTTTACTGAATAATTTTATATCTTTTATTTCTCCTATTTTGATGGGTAATTTATTATATACCTTTATTCCCGCATAGAGTGTTTTGTTTTTTATAAATAATGTTAGTCTGTGTTCTGGTGGTTTTAAATTGCCTTTGGTTCTTGTTTTATAGTCATGTTGTTTTTGAGTACTATTTAGCTTGTCAAATTTTACATGTGTATATTTGCAAAGTTCCAGTAGGTATTGCGATGAAAAGTTAGTATTTTATACTACTTGACATGTCTCATATCATATACATAATATATCGCATGCAATAAATGAATTGAATATTTTATTATTTGCCAACAATGATATGTGACAGGGTAAAAGTACTTACCATTAAAGAATGTTCAATTTATTAATGTGTTTTATAAGTTACTGTGATGAAGTGTTTGCTTTACAAGATGTTAACACAATTCTGTTTCTTTTTTCAGGTTTGATTTCAAAGGTATAATTGACTATATATTCTATTCTAAGCAAAGCATGATGCCTTTAGGTCTTTTGGGGCCACTGGCACCAGAATGGCTTCGAGAAAACAAAGTTGTTGGCTGTCCTCATCCTCATGTACCATCTGGTAAGTATTTTTACTGATGGATTAAACCAAACCCTTTATTCTTTATTTGGTGAGTAAATCAGTTGTTTTTACAGATTGTTATACATTTCAGTAAATGTATAGTGGTGTTATCCAATAAGTGTGATTTAGCATACTTAAAGTGGATGAGTGAGTGATGCATGTAATTGAACAAAATCAATTAGCCAGCTATTGATTAAAGCTCTCTAATATGCTGATGCCTCCTGATATTTGTTGCAAGTACATGCACTGAGCTCTGTGACTCAGTAGAAGAATGTTCAAAAGAATATGCATATGGATCATGAGGTCTAAGGTTCAGACATGGGTAATATTTATTCCACTTTCTAATTTTGATTTGTGTACTGTAAAGCATCTGAGATATGATATAATGGGTGAGGGAACTGTCAACAGACATGAGGCACCTCAACCTTAGGCTTTGTATCCTCCCATTTTATCTCAGTAGTTATAGATCTATTTTTTGAAAATAAATTGAGATCTTGCATACAAGGTTTTTAATCATATCTCTTGAGGGTCAGGCTACTTTGAAGATTGTGTTCCTACATTTTTCTGGAGCTTCATACTCTAGCAGGAGATGTTCCACTTTTTCTGTAGGCTTGCTGTGGAGATGGCAAGAGAGGTTGCCACCAAAGATGTTTGTAGTGTGGAAATGTTTTCTGAAGGGTTCATGTTAATTGATTACTCCAGTTGGTTTCCTGACTTGTCTTTGGTCCCTTAAGAGCAGGCTTTAGTCAAATTTACTTGGGGAATTTGATCAAATTTTTTCCCAATATTCGGCCAGGATAGTTCTGCCAACATTTTGTTTGCTCCTTCCTGGCCCATTGGAGAAGGGTCCTGGTAATGATTTTTTCTGTCTGAAAGGATTGGCTCTGGTTCAATAAAGAGAGTATCCACCCCTTTCTTGGCCATTTGGTCTGCCACAGTGCACAGGGACCCAACATAGTTCATCCTGGTTTTGTGTAGAGAGGTCTATCTGGGATTGTAGACAATCCCAAACAATCTTGTAATTCATTTGGTGGGATTTTTGGGGCAGCAGTGTGACCTGGCTATCAGTGAGAATGGAAATGTACTCTAAATTATGTTCTCTCCATAGTCAAATACTGGCTATTATTGCAAATACCTCAGCCCGAAAAACTCTGTAGTCATTCTAAGTACTTAGTGATAAGCTTGTTTTGGGACTGGTAAAATAGATCCCAGCTCCCAACTTGTTGACCGCCCAGAAGCAATCTGTATAAAAACACAGATATCTTGGAGGCCAGTCATTTGGGAGTTTCTTAATCCATCCATCTTTTTTTAAAGAAACTGGGAGTGGATGTTAAAGACAAGATTAACTGCTGTGGAATTCGATGTGGTGTCAAGAGCGAGTATATTACTAAAAATGGTTGCAATGGAGCAATGACCTATATTAAGATTGAGTTTCCTTCCAATTACTGCCATTTTTTAATCTGTAGGCAGACAATCTTGCCCTTAGCATTATAATTGCTAATAGATATAGCAGATCTGTGCATAAAGGTGGGGGTTTTATAATCTTTACAAAAAAAGGGCATTAATACCACCAAACTAAATTTAGAAAACCATTGCATAGAGAAAGTTTTTCAAGTAACGGGCTCAAAATAAAGACAGACAAGGGTAATGTATTAGTTTTTGGAATATATAGGTCACCCGCAACTTCTGCTAAAGATTTTATTTCTCAATTAGAGGTTATGTTATATAAATTTGTTAACAAATGTACAAAAAATTATCTTAGCTGGTGACTTTAATATAAATGTAGATCTCTCTGATACCACATATATAGCATTAAAAGAAATACTTAACTCATATAACATTAGGGATTTAATTGAGGAACCAACAAGAGTAACGTCTAACAGCTCATCTGTTATTGATCATATATCATCTAATATACAAGAAATATCAACTAAAGTGGTAAATGCTCATATTTCTGATCACTATGCTCAGTTGGCACGCTTTAATATTGTATATTGTGATGGAATCACTGAAGAAATTAGGATCTGCAGAAGCACAACTAAAGAAAATATAACTGATCTTGTAAATATTATAACAACTGAAAACTGGGATAGCGTTTTTGAAAAAACTAATGTAAATGATAAATGAAATGAATTTTATAATAAGTTTAAAACCTATTTTAAAGCTGCATGCCCACTTAAAAAAGTTAGAGTGAATAATGCTAGGAGGAAAAGTATTAAATTGCCATTAGGGGTAATTAAATCTAAAGAAAAAATGAAAGACATGTATTCCCTATACAAAAGTACCTCTTCTGACCATTACAAAAGTAAATACAAAGATGCTAAGCGCAAGTATATAAACAGTCTTCAAAATGCAAGGATAACAACTTATAGAGAACAAATGAACCATTCAAACAATATTAGCAAAACAGCTTGGAATTTGATTAATGAATCTAGAAAAACTAATAAACTGCACCAAAATGTAAATTTAAAAATAGATGGTAAACTAGTGCAAGATACAGCAATCGTATGTCAAAAATTTAATGAGTTCTTTATAAATGTTGCTTCAAATAATATACAACCTCCAAATACATATGCAAACAGTAGTAATGACATTAGCATTAAATAATCAATATTCCTTAAACCAACATCTGAAAATGAAATATCCAATATAATAAGCAAACTACCTAACAAAACAAGTATGGATGGGATGACATTAGTTCAGTTATCCTAAAGCAATGTAAAACTGCTATTGTGAAACCCTTAATGCACTTAATTAACTGCTCCATTGAAAATGGACAATTTCCTGAAATCTTAAAGTTAGGATTCATTTAACTATTATTTAAAAAGGGGGACAAACAGGACATTAGTAACTACAGGTCGATTTTCTTAACATCTGAAATAGCTAAACTTTTCAAGAGAATTTTATTAGAAAGATTAGTTTCAGTTTTGGTGAGTCATGTGTATGTTCCAGGCATTCCATCGGTTTATGTGTACCCCATTTCCTTACATTGTGGCGATTAACTGTACCACTAAGGTGAAAAGTTGCCTCGTCACTGAACACAATCTTATTAAGAAAACTATTGTCTTCTTCCATCCTGTTCAGCATGTCCATACAGAACTCATAACGTTTAAGCTTGTCATTAGCACTCAATGCCTGAACCAGTTACAACTTGTACCCCTTACACTGCAGTTGTCATCGTAAAATTCTCCATACCATAGGTTGTGGAATGGTCAGCTCCAAACTTGCTCTAGTTGTACACTTCTTTGGACTTCGTGCATAAGTTCTTCTCACGGCTTCCACAACGTGGCCTGCTACAGGAGGGCGTCCCTGTCCTTTCTCTGTGTGTCCCACACAACCTGTTTCTACAAATCGATCATACCATGTTTTGATAGTTTTCACCTGTGGGGGAGTTTTTTGATACTTTGTACGAAAACGTCTTTGTGTGGTAATTTGCAATTTAGTTTCATGAAACCACAGACAACACTGCGCGCGCTCCGCACCGCTGTAAGACTCCATGGCGACTGCTTACTAGGCTCCAGGTGTTGCGAGTACATGTAGCGAAGCCTGCCGACCATGTTTAAAACTTGATAATATGACATAAGGTTTGATGAATATCAGAATAAATTTCCGTCAACAGTTTCGAAATAATTCATTCATACTTTCAGGTAACTAATTTAGAATAACCCTGTATAATAGGTTACCTAATGAGATTAAAACTTTGACCGATACTTCAAAATCAAAATTTAAAAATAAATTAAAAGAATATTTGTTAAGTAAATGTATATATAGCTTAAATGAATTGTAAATTATTTATGTAAAATGTAGTACCTGGTATACTTATTGGAGAAATGCATTACTTCTTTACTTGTACTTTTAAGAAATGACATGTCCAAAATCAAATGTACAAATTGATAAACTGGATTAATAAATTATTATTATTATTATTATTATTATTATTATTATTATTATTATTATTATTATTATTATTATTATTATATTCATGTCCAATGGCAGATGGTTTAATAACATTTCCAAAGCAATTGTATATGTAGTCCTAAATGCTCCAGAAATGCAGAGGAGGAGTGTTTTACTTGCATGATTTGTTGTACCTTTGGCCACCAAACCATACCTCCATACTTTTTGTGGTATTACTATAGTGATGTAGATCCAGCAGTAATATGGAGGCTTGATTCTCCAGGTAGATTCAGGCATTTACCTGCTAATCATAGGCGATAATTTTGCTTTTTGTATACTTTCACCGGGATGAATGTTCCAACTTAGATCTTATTCCATGATAACATCTAATTACTTAACCATTTGAGACAGTTCAATCTCAGTTCCATAGATCCTAGTTTGAACTAGATCATCCTGTTTTCTTTTCCTGGTAAAACAATCACTACTGTTTTTCTTGGGATTAATTCCCAATCCTTTTTTAGTGCACCATTCCTCTAGACATCTCAGAACATTATTCATTACCTCTGAGACTATTCCAGGAAATTTCCCTTTTATGAGAATAACTATGTCATCGGCATATGTCTGAGCAGAGTATCCTTTGATGTTCAGTTTCATCAGGAGGCTGTCCACCACAGCAAACCATAATAGTGGAGATAATACTTTCCCTGCAGACACACCTTGGTAGCTCTATCTCGTGTTTCACAGAACAGTTTACTTTGGATATGATGATCTTGTAGCATGTTCTTGGTCCATCTTGCTACTGTAGGATGTATACAATGCACTGAGACTGATTGGAAAATAATTGATTCATGTAATATACTATCAAATGTATACTATAATATACTAACTCTATATCAACTAATTCACTTAAGTGTATTTTCATGCACAGCAAAAGGTCTTCAGTTGTACTAATCAGCTGATGAAGAGCTCACTTGCAAGATTTGTCTTTCTGATATGCATGTTGATTTGCATGTAAAGGTTTCCTTTAATCGCCTTGTGTTATGTGAATTTTAAACAGTCTCTCCATAGTCTTCATGGTCTTTAATAAGAAAGAGAAGATACGAATAGGCCTGAAAACTTTGACAATAGTGTAGTTCTGATAGCCACACTTTGGAATGAATACTACTCCAGTGATACTGAGGCCCCTGGGTATGTAGCTAAGGTTACCAGATATCTGGAAAATTCCGGACTTGCCCTGCATTTTAACCTTCTGTCCAGCATCCTAGAGGAATTTCTGAAATTTTATGAATATTCTACATTTTTTATAAATTAACAATTCTTCACTTTTAGTGGATCAGTGACTTAGAAAATTATGAAATTAGCCAACATTTACCATAGCAACTTGGCTGTTATCAAAGTTCATGTATATCTAGGTACCGTAGAATGGGGTAACCTTGATATATATTTAGTGGTAATACTGATCATTTATGATTTTAGAAAATTAAAACTCCCTCCTGTGAACAAAACATGTTCAATAAGTGTTGTGACATGATGTGTAAGAGGTATTTATTTCCACAACAATCAGCACTCATTTGAAGTATACCACTATTGTCATTATGTGCAGAGAAAATGAAAACATTGAGTTGAAATACCATTATTTCAAACTGGCAGAAAACTTTATTTCTACAGCCAAGTTGACGGAGAAAAAACAGCAAGTTAATAGTTGCATTTAATTGTTATGATATTAAGTACATACTTTTCTAGTAAACATGT
The DNA here is from genome assembly GCA_030765065.1 of Deroplatys truncata. Classification (NCBI taxonomy): domain Eukaryota; kingdom Metazoa; phylum Arthropoda; class Insecta; order Mantodea; family Mantidae; genus Deroplatys; species Deroplatys truncata. Next base: position 151,093,569 of record CM060990.1, read on the forward strand.
TTTTGTTCTCCTTTTAATTACTGGCTTTGCATGTAAATGTAGAAGAATGTATCTTTATAGGGTAACACCGCTTATGGGAAGAACATACAAGAAATTGCCAGAACCACATGGCAGGTGCAAATACAAACCTGAATATGTGAAAAATGAAGCTGCAGTGCAGACTAGTAAAATGTCCGTAAGAAAAGCTTTCAAGGCATATGGCGTTCCATACACGACATTAAATAAGCCAAGACAAAGATATAAACTAACCTGGCAGACCCGCAGTTTTAAATGTGAAGGAAGAAAGTGATCTTAAAGAGGGTCTGTTACAATACACAAAATGGGGTTTCCCTTAAGGCCAAGAGAAATATTTGATGTAGTACAACTGAACAGGAAGAGTGGACAAAACATTCAAGAACAACAGGTCAGGTGTGGAATGGATTTGTGGATTTTTGGAATGGAATTAAGAATTAACTGTGAGGTATGGGGAGAACATAAAGAGAGCTTGAGCAGCAGTAATAAGAGAGATGATCCAGAAATATTTTCATAACTTAAAAAAGACTCAGGAGGGAATACCACCCTCGAATATAACAAATTATGACGAGACCAACTTTACAGATGACCTTGGTGCAGCTAAAGTGGTAGCCGGACAAGGAGTAATGCATCCCGAGTGGATACTAGACACATCTAAATCCAGCACGAGAGTGATGATTGCTGCTACAGCTGATGGGTTAGTTTTGCCCCCCTATATAGTGTATAAGAGCAAACACTTATATAATACGTATGTATTGTAATGAAAAGAAGCTAGAAACAGTGATGTGTATTGAATTTATTTAAAGGTGAGTCGAAATTGTAACACTAACATCACTTAAGTTTACTCACTTAACTCTCTCTAACCGCAAACAAGTTGTTCAGATTAATGATAAGGTCTCGGATGTGGCTTCAGTAATGTGCGGTGTTCCTCAGGGCTCTATCCTAGGTCCTCTGCTATTCCTAATCATGATTAATGATTTACCATTCAATACTGAATCTAAAACCATATTATTTGCTGATGACACAACTTTTATTCACAACAATGCAAATATACAGTATCTTGAAACTGAGGTTCAAAATAATATAATGTATATATCACAATGGTTTCAAGCAAATAAGTTTTTACTTAATGATTCTAAAACTAAAAATATAATTTTTACTTTAAATAATGTTGTTGTCCCAAATCTTTGTACTAATGTAAAGTTTTTAGGCATTTTTATTGATAGATTTTTAACCTGGGAGTCACACATTACATTTTTATGCAGAAAGTTGTCAAGGGTTTTATTCCTGATGAGAAACTTAGTCAATTGTGTACCCTTTGAGTATATACGTGTCTCATATTTTGCATACTTTCACAGTATTATTAATTATGGTATTTTACTTTGGGGTAATAGCTCATATATCCAAGATGTATTACTTGTGCAAAAGAAAGCTATAAGAATTATGGCTAAGATAACTACTAGAACACACTGTAAACCCTATTTTAAAAGATATAATATTTTGACTGTTATAAATTTGTATATTTATACTGTATTGGGTTTTATGAAACAGAATCAACATTTGTATGACACGAGATCCAATATTCATAATTATAATATCCGTAATGGTCAAATGATCGATATTCCTCAGCATAGACTTAAGAGAACTTCTCAAAGTTACTACTATATTGGCATTAAACTTTTTAACAAGCTACCTCAAGCTGTAAAAGATTTGCCTTATAAAATATTTTGTAAGCGATTGCATTGTTGGCTTGTGGATAATCCATTTTATTCTATTAATGAATTTATTGTTTTTAATGCATCTGATATTAATATTTAATTGTTACTTTTTTGCTGTAAAAGTTGCACAAGGTGTGGTTTATGTTGTATTATTAATTTGTATTTTTGTATATACTGACAATGTCTATTGCAGTTGTATAACTGTTTAATGACAATAAATTGATATTGATATTGATATTGATGTTTCGGGAAACCGTTGTTCCCATCCTCAGAAGGTTATTAACTCGACTGGCCCGTGTTGTTGGTGTTTCCGTTTTTTGGACTGGATCCTGTGGTGGCATCTTGTGGTGGAGAAATGTACTTCCAGAGAGGATTTGGTGGCGGCAAATCAAAATTCATTAGATGTGTGTTGTGTTTTAGAATGGTGATCTTCTCCCATGCATCTAATTCGGCTGCAAATTTGGCTGGTTTGACTAATGTAATATTGGGTTTGATGTTGTGATTAGTGATCCAAAAATGGTGTGAAACTGCAGATTTGTCCATTTGTTTGAATTTAATACAGACAAATGGACAAATGGACAAATCTGCAGTTTCACACCATTTTTGGATCACTAATCACAACATCAAACCCAATATTACATTAGTCAAACCAGCCAAATTTGCAGCCGAATTAGATGCATGGGAGAAGATCACCATTCTAAAACACAACACACATCTAATGAATTTTGATTTGCCGCCACCAAATCCTCTCTGGAAGTACATTTCTCCACCACAAGATGCCACCACAGGATCCAGTCCAAAAAACGGAAACACCAACAACACGGGCCAGTCGAGTTAATAACCTTCTGAGGATGGGAACAACGGTTTCCCGAAACATGTTAAGTGAGTAAACTTAAGTGATGTTAGTGTTACAATTTCGACTCACCTTTAAATAAACACTTATATAATACCTGGATGAAGGGAGGCATTGATGGAGCTGGTTACAACAGAAACGGTAGTGCCTGGTTTGACATTACGATGTTTGAAAGTTGGTTTTTGGGTCCCTTTGTCAGAAAATTAAGTGGCACCAAAGTAATGATTGGCGACAACTTGTCAAACCACCTATCTCTTCACATGGTGCAAATTTGCGAGAAATATAAAATATTGTTTGTATTACTTCCACCTAATTCCATGCACAAGTGTCAACCACTGGACGTGTCATTCTTTCATCCTTTGAAATTAGCATGTTGAAGCACCTTGGACAAGTGAAAAAAGACTAACAGAGGGGTTCTTCCTAAATCTGAATTTCCTCATCAACTTAAAAAAAAAATTTGAGAAAATAAGCCTAAGCAGTGCAAGGAATGTCATTTCTGGCTTTGATAAAATTGGAATTCATCCCTTCTCTCCAGATAATGTGCTATCACTAATTCAGATGTGGACAAGACAGACTCCAGGAGGGATGAAACATCATTGACTGAATCATTTGTTCATCATCTGAAAGAAGCGCGAATTGGGACACCAAATACCAGAGGAGAGGTTAAATGAGGGAAATGAGTTAATCTTTCACCTGGGAAGCGAATTGTTATTGATGATTTTCGACCTCACAATGAAGAAGACTTAACATCCATGCCAGTTCGTCAACAGAAAAATCATCATTCAGTTCAAGCACTGAAACAACACTCTGACATATCATCTTCTGGTGAAGACAGAGAGAATCCTCTTCCTGCTCAGAGAGAAAAGGAACAGTCGCCTACAGTAGGTGATTTGTTGTTGTTAAATAAGCGACAAAGAAGACAATCTGAAATTTCATTGGAAGAATAGAGTCAAGTGTTTCCAATAGAACACAAAGTGCACTTTCTAAGTAAACGAATGCAGTTCAACAGGACAGTGAATTTTGTTTCCACAAAGTGATGACATAGCATAAGTTGAAAAAAAAGAAGAAAGAAACAAATAGTGACAGTTTTATCTGGAAGTGCTTGTAACAACTGGGGGAAATATTATTTCACAGATATTAAAAGTCTTAGTTTAGATTGATCATGTTCTGATTTGTGTCCCTACTTTTGTAATTATTCACATTGTATTAGAAGTAAGTATTGTAAATTGTTCAATACTTGAAATGTATGTGCCAATTTTATATACATTTTCTGTGAAATTTAGTGTGTTTAACTAATAAAATGATAATTTTTTTTAAAACTTGAAATAGAGGTTGGTGTTCCCTCATAATATTCTAATACACCATAAAACAGAAATTAAGCACATGATCGGTAATACTCCATTTAATGAGGTAACACCATCATAGAATTTCTTTTTTATATGCCAAAGTTGTATTGTAAAAAGATTTAAAACATTATACAGAGAAAGCAGAACAGTTGAATCAACACTAGCGTTAAGATATATGAAATTCTGTTAACAAGAAAGTTGCATTTAAAAACACATAAAATTGTCAGTGTTACCCCATTATACAGTAGTTTTTGACATTGTGGATGATGTTGCAAAAGTGCAATGTGAGCAAGAAGCAAGTCAATGGAAGCTTGGTTTGGTAGTTAAGTTGTAACATATGCATCAAAATGCCTTAAAGAAAGTGCAACAGCATAGTTCAGTCATTCAAAATTTGTCTTACAGTAATTGGTGGGTTATGTTATTTCAATGCTAGCAAGCAAAAACTGCCATTCTGAACTGAAGGGCTTTTTCTTTGATACTTGCACAGGGGACATAATGAAAGAAACAATAAATTATCCACTGGCTCTCTCAAAAGTTTTGTTATAGTGAAATATATCTAAATTAAAACAACTTCTAGAATCTCACAATCTAGAAAACTCTGTACATAGCCCTACAAGAGTAACAGATCTTTCAAGCACACCAATTGATGTTATGATTCTTGATCAAACTATTACAGATTTCAAACTGGCGAATGTTAACACTGGATACTCAGATCATAATGCCATAACATTGAGCCTAGCTGATGCAATTCATACCACTTGCAAGAGCTCACCCAGAGTAGTTCAGAAAAGAAGTTTCTCCAATGAAAACGTTCAATACTTCAATTCATTATTAGCTAGAGAAAATTGGCTGGATGTCTATAGTGCAGCAACCATTGACCTTAGGTCTCAAAAATTCATGATCACATTCTTGCATCATTTTAATACTGCCTTCCCCTGTAAACCAACTAAAAAAGGGCACGTTGGCAATAACAAAAAATGGATCACCCAAGGAATCATAAATTCAGGTAAGAGGAAGTGTCTTCTTTTTGAAATAAGTAAAACCAATAAAACTGATGGGTTCACTAAATACTTTAATCAATACAAGCAAATCTATAACAAAGTAATAAAGGCTGCTAAGAAACATTACTTTGATGCACATATTCATAACTCCTCAAATAAAAATAAGACAATCTGGAATATAATAAAGAGAGAAACTGGCAGTTCCAAGCCTAACACTGGTAATAACATATCTTTAACAGTAAATAATGTAATAGTTGAGAATCCAGCTGATATCGCTAATATTTTCAACAATCATTTCAACACTGTTATGGACTGAATTACATTGCCACAAACTGGCACCTACAAACATCCTAAACTGAAAATAAATGAAAAAAGCATATTCCTCAAACCAGTGACTTGCGATGAAATAATCAAAATTATTAAATCCAAAAGAAATTGCTTCTCGACTGGTTCTGATGAAGTATCCCAATATATAATCATAACCTCCATGAACTATATGGCTGATCCCTTACTGGATATATATAATACCTCAATATGCTCAGGGATATTTCCTGATAAATTGAAATCAACTAGAATAGACCCTATACTAAAGCCGGATAACCCACAAAATGTTGACATATCTAATGCTCTCTATTCCTTCCTTAAAGAAACGCTCAAAGGAGTCAATGCCGGCAAATCCACACTCAGCTTATTCATGGATCTAAGTAAGGAGTTTGACTTAGTAGATCACACTATTTTGTTATCCAAATTAGAAGCATATGATATACGAGGTGTAGCCCATACGTGGTTCAAGTCATATCTCACTGATCAAAAGCAAGTTGCAGTCATAAGAAATGATACCAGTGGCCAGTATGTTAGCTCCACTTCATTAACTGTAAAAGGTGGGGTTCCTCAGGGCTCTACTCTTGGACCTCTTCTGTTTTTAGTGTACATAAATGATTTACCACTCAATATACCTCATGGAGAAAATATCCTGTATGCTGATGATACCAGCTGTATACTTAGGGGAGATACTTGTACAGAATTGCAACAGCAGGCCGATAGTGTTATGATAAAATTGATGCAATGGCTGTCCATAAACAAACTTACATTAAACAGCAATAAATCTCATTGCATGAGTTTTGCAGTATCTAATAGAGGAAATGTAAATACTGAACGAGTAATTACATAATAGTACAATAATTCAACACGTATCGGACACAAAATTCTTAGGAATAACTATCGATAAATTCTTGAACTGGAAACCACACATACAATGCATTACATCAAAAATTAATAGAGCACACTACATAATCTCAGTGCTGAAACATAACTGTAATCCTCATACAATAAAAATTATATATTTCTTGTATGTGTAGTCAGTGCTTGCCTATGGCATAATCCTATGGAGAAATTCTACTAATGTAAATAAACTATAACACAAAAGAAAATAATTAGAAACATGTTTAATTTAAAGAGAACTGAACACTATAGAACACATTTCAAACAAAACAATATACTCACCCTACCCTGTTTGTACATCTTAGAAACAGTTTGCTTTATAAATAACAACATTCATTACTTCTGCTCAAACAACACCATACATGAGCATTCCACTAGAAGCAGGAATAACATTCCTTACTAGCTGCCAGAAGCACAAAAAAGGTTAACTCTATATTACATACAGGAATCCTGATGTATAATTTAATTACAACAAAAATTAATGACAAAGATCCACATAGGTTAAGATGTTTTTAATTGGTCACTGTTTCTATAATATACAAGAGTTTTTGAGTTCTTTAGCTACAAGGTATAGATACACAATAAAGTAATGTTTAACTATCTAACGAAGCCATGAGATTGTAACAAATTTCCAATCGGTGAATAAACCACTTTGAACAGAATTTCAAGATTGGTAATTAATTGTTCTTTCACACTGTGGGACAAGGTTGGAAAGGTGGAATCAGATTGTGTGAAAGAACAATTAATCACCATTGACTGACCTAATAGTTGGTTAAACTATGATGCCCGGGACATAAAATACTTACAACACTGTAGGTTGACATTGCAGTATGTCATCTCAAGATGAATTTGAGATCTCTCCTTGTGGTTTACTGGGAAAAATGCAAATAAGTTGGGGAATTTAATGTTGTGCCGACATGTTGCCATGGTAGCTCAGTTGGTTAGAGCAACCAGATGGAAACCAGAAGGTCCATGGTTCAAATCCTGACTATGTCATTGAATTTTTCAGTCTGATTCTACCTTTCCAGTATTTCAAGAGTTTCTTTTCCAGTGTGTGTGTTTTTCATTGGGTTCTCTAGAGTTCCTAGTGAATTAATAGGACTGTTGGCTGACATTTTTTGTATTGTAGTTGCTTCAATTGGGGTACTTTGTCCTGGCAGGTTTTCCAAGAATTCTGTTTGGCATTGCATATGGACTTATGCTGTGGTAGAGCTGTATAATATACTCCCATTTTCCTTTCAAGTTGGCTTTTTTGAATAATTGCCTAATTCACCTTTTCTTGCACCCTTTAGTTGTTTTAGTTCTTTAGTCCACCATTTAGAATAAGATTATGTAGCCCTCAGGCAAAAATTACATTTATCATGATATGTGTCTAAGCATTGCATCACTTAACCCTCTTAGTTATTGATTCAATCATTGCAGCTGTTCCTCCGAGTTAGAGGGCCAGTCTGCATGTCCGGGATTCCTTGAGGCAGTGGTGTCACTGGGTATTAAACGTTATGCACTTGTGATCAGAAAGAGGTGGTTCTTCTGAAAAGTGCCATCTGTATACCATTCTGCTGATTTGTTCGTAGCAAGTATTATGTCAGGAGCTTCTTTATGATTCTAAGTTACAAAGGTAGACTTATTCTTAACATATAAAATTAAGAGGTTGGATGCTACAGTATAGTTTAATAGGGACTCACCTCTTGAAATGATGTTGATGCTACCCCAGATGGTGTGATGGGCATTGGAGTCAGTTGCAACCTAGAATTAGATGCTGAAGTTCTGTCATTTGTACTCTGGGGACAATTGTAATTCCCTGGTAGGAAACATTTGAGATTTCAAACCTTTTGCAAAAAGTGGTGCTCCTGAATTTAATGGAAGAACTTAATTGTAGAGGAGTGTACAGCAGAAACTTCAGTAGTTTTACTGAACATGGATGCTATATCTATTAAGTTACATTGCTTTTGTTGGTCAGAAGTTATAACCTAGCTACTTAGGTTGGCAATGTTACAAAGGCTAAGAGAATATATTGAAAACAAATTATTGTATTTCCTATGTTCATAATAAAACAACTTATTTAAGCCTTGAATTTGCAAGGATCCATTAAAAACACATTTCAGTGTGATAAATTCTTATTCCGGTTGAATAAGTGATTTGATTTCAGAAGTGCAACATTTTTTTGGCAACCTGACAAGACCATCAATCAGAATTGAAGACATAATTGATGTAATTAACAAAATATGAAAAAGCTTATCAAAGCAAGGAAGCTGATACATGTTACATTCGCAAAAACCTACAATGAAGTTTTGAATGAAATGGATAATGAAGGGCACAGAATTAAATTTTTGAAACTGGAAAGATTCATTTTAGTTAAGGCTGTTGATGATAAGGTTATGGAATTGCTTTTTGATATAGTGATAATATAAAACATGGGGATTAATATAACTTAATTCAGGGTTACAAAGGTGTGATTGTTGGGGTTAAACACGGAATGAAGCATTTTTCAGTGTTAAAGATGATTAATGATGAGAATGAAAATGATACTTCTGAAATTATTATCAAGAGAAAACTCAAATTACCCAAAATTGAACTGAGAAAATTTGATGGTCAGATAAGAAATTAGTTTTCATTTTGGAGCCAGTTTGGTAGAATTCATAATGGTCCTGGTTTAGAAAATGAAGATAAGTTCCAGCATCTCATCCAATCTACGACAGAAGGTAGTAGGGCTAGAGATATTGTTGCAAGTTTCCCTCCTACAGCTGAAAACTACGATAAGGCTCTACGAAACCTTCGGAGTCAATTTGGCAGTAAAGAGCTGATAATGGAATTTTATGTTCAGGAATTGTTGGTAATGGTTATTCATAATTGTTTCTTCAAAATCAAGAATTCTCTTCTACAGTTAGAATCCCACTTCATATGAGGGCTGTGCCAAAAGTTTTTTGGCCTTGGAGTGTGCGTATGGCAGTTCCTCCACCTCAGGATTGAATCTCTCAGGTCCTTGGTTGAAAGAATTCTTTAAACAACATGTATAACTCCTTTACTGTCAATTCAGTACTCTAAAAATATTTTAAGCTTGTTTTAGAATGCGAGTGATTTGAAGTTTTGTGAGGTAAACTGTTCAAGTGTTCCAAGGCTAATTCCCATACATTGTGATTAATTTTTTTGGGTCGGTTTGAATGTGCACCCATCCTGTCATTAAGGGCATTGCCTGAAACCAGTTTATTTTGCAAAACACGAATTCTTTTTACTGAGATTTGCAAAAGTGTTATGAGAAAACTCCAACAAATATCCTGTTTCATTCTCCCGCTAATGTATGCTGTATTTCCATATAAGTTCTTGATTTGTTGCTGGCTGGATAGACTTAGTTTTATGACTAACCTTCTCAAGGCATGAAGTGAGGAAATGATCTTGTTTCACTTTTACACCCATATCCCAAAATGTTTTTGTAAAAAGAATGTTGATCATACTTGGAAATGTATGTGCGCAGTTCTTCAAACAACATTTTATCACAGGTGTAAAAACTTTTCCTTCATTCTGCTTACTTTGAGCAACCATATATGACTTTCCATTATTTCTACAAATTTTTCTTTCTTCTGTTTTCCTCTTCTTTTTTTTGGGGTGTTTGTTCACACATTTTTTTATCTATGTTTTCTGACATTATTCACTTTACCTTACTGAAACAAAAAGCATAAGCACATTGATGACTAATTTTGTGGTACAAACAGCTGTGAGACAAAAATACTATTGACTGCTATGGACAGTTGAATGTAAGGACTCGTTGCTGCAGGAGGTGCACTCTATTACATGATGTAAACAGACAACCCCCTCTACTGCTGAATCTAATGTGTCTAAAGTTATAAAACTTTTAGACAAGATACTAAGAGGAGTTCGTTTCTAAATCTTCTGATCATTGGAGAAAGCGCCTATATGTGCATGGGCCTTTATTCGGGTGATGTCGTCAATTAATACAGTATAATCTCTGTTAAACATTTTCAAAGGCAGATGGCTAAAGTAATGTGTAACTGAGAAAACATAAAAGTGAATTTTCTTATGGAACTGAAACTGTTTTTTTAGATTATTACTCAAACTAATTATGTACTATTTATTATAAAAAGCAATAAATGAAACACATTTATAATCATAATACACTGTGCTTAGTACTTAACATCTATACCGGTGGTGTTATTCATATTTTAAATTAAAAGAATAATTCAGAGTACTGATGGTTTACACTGACTTAAAAATCAGTTCTTCTTTGCTTCTTTGATTTTTCCACAAGTCATACACTAGTCCATTATATGATTAATCACAGAAATTCTGCCATCATTTAGGCTATGCAATGATAGAAATCATATAATTTCTAGAGTAGGAATTGCCTCATGTACACCTGTGGACAAAAAATATTAATCATGTCTTGAATACCAAATTTTCTCTAAGTCCTACACAGCACAGTGCTTTGTTTACATCATACACAATACAGTTGTGTAGCCGCTGCAGCAAGTTGTACGGCATTACTAAACTTGCTACCTTCCACGTGTCTTCTCTGTGATGCTGTGGCAAAGCATAGGGTACTTCTGTGGTTAGACTGCAGATTCGCTTCTTGCATGCAGCAAACACTTTATTTTCTTCTGTTAATGATGTTTAATCAACACATAGAAGCTACTTATTTTCGATATACTGCATTTCATACACAGCATTCAGTAAAGTTAATAATAGTGTCACGACCTGGGGGAGGTTGTAACTTGGGAGCGGAGCTTACTAGAAAAACACAGAAAGGGTAAAGACAACTAAAACACTTGGCTGGAGCAATCTCCCTATATTTTGTAGTGTTAGATTTCTACCACATGATAGTTGGGTTTACAAAATGTAAGGGATGGTGGCATACTTATAAACATTATGAGTATTAATTCCCTTATGGGGCTTATCTTAGGAGATGTCTCGTTGTGTGTGAGGAGAGCCCATACCCATCACGGCCATGGCAAGCCACTAGTAGTGCCAAGTGGAGTCAACAAATGAGCGGCATGCCGACGTTTCCATAGTGATCCCGGCCAAGTTACAACACAAAGTCCCCCCGAGCAGAGCTCAAGTGCTTGCTTATATAGGGTCGAATACCCTAGAGGGGTTCATTCTAATATCATGGCAGTTATTACCAAATATGGTCTGCCAACACCCTGGAATTGCATAGGCTTAGAATTTTCCAAGGATCATGTGATCTACAAGATGCAGCTAAGCGACATACAGAAAGATACGTATCCCTGAGGAAATGATGGCATAGTGAAATCCCTTTTAAATGCCAAGGAAAGTGGCAGACCATTGTTTCCTGTCATATAAACAACTCACTAAGACTTAAGCAAAATTAAGAAATGTAAAATATGATTCTATATGCATTTAGAGGATTATGACAGGCTAATAAAATAATATCAATTAATATAAAATAATAAACACAACATGGATCTCCTCTTTCACGTTCATGACAATAGAATGGTTATTATAATGCTTATTTAAGGATTTATTCTACCTAACTGCAATATGCTGCACACAAAACCATATGATGCGCAGAAGGATGTGCAAATGCATCAGGCCCAAACAGGTTCTCTTTCAGTGAATACACCACGTTTGACAATGGCAGAATGAGCACACAAAGACATAGGCATAAGGAAGTCTCTCCTTGTACTAGTCAATGTAGCAGGCTTTTCTACTTGTGAAGCTGTAGCTCATATTGGACTCCCTGCAACTACAGCACAGAGGTGGGTGAGATTCTCCAGGGTGAGATTGAATGCCATTGTCCTGGTTCAGGAAGAAGACGTGTGTCCATTCCTGAGATGGATGCAGCTTTAATTGCAATAGCAGAGAGGAACCCTTTCCAAACTGCTTCTGAAATGAAGGCACATTCATAATTCCCTGGATCAGCTTGAACAGCTCTGCGGCATGTAAACGATGCAGGACTTTTTGCATGAATGGCAGCTAAAAGCAACATCTGACAAATGATCACAGATTGTTTTGCCTCGTGTTTACAGAGGAGAATGCCAACCATGACTGGAATAACATTATATTCTCAGGCAAGGTGATATTTTCCTCCACACTAAGGCAAAGGTGATTGTCTACTGTCCAAAGGGGTCCCGATATGATGCAAAATACGTGGCTTCACAGTATCATCAGGGTCACATACCTGTATCTTGCTGGGACTGGACATCAAGGGTTGGTCTAGGTGTGTTGTGGCAGCTTGACGATACATTAAAGAGTGTGCAATGCACGGTAATACTTGAGAATATTTTGATTCTCTCTGTAAAGATGAGATATCCTATGGAATTGTTGAATTTGTACAAGGTAATCATCCTATCCACAGAAGTTGAAAGGTTTCAAATTGGTTCTTAGAGAGGCAGGATATCAGAGTGATAGACTGGTCTCTCTGTTCACCAGATTTCAACCCTATTGAAAATGTGTAGGCTGAGGTGAAAAGGGAGCTGTGCTCGAATTTCCCTGCAGATGCACGAAGGACAAATTCAAGAAGTCTGGTATGTTATAGCTTCTCATCCACGCTGCTGTAGGGATTTAATTTCATCTATGCCTCCAAGATTGAGGGCAGTTATATATGCTGAGGGTTGATACACCCAATATTAATTTTGTTTATTTTTTATGCATTTTGGTTTTGGAAGATACAAGTTTATTTGCATTTATTTCTTTAGTTATTTAAAATGAGTGTTTTAGTGGAATTATGTTTTTGTGTGCATAGATATGCCTAAAACTTTAAATGCTAAAGTTATATTAATGCAATATTATGTTCTACACATCCAGTCATAAAATTAACAACATAAAAAATAACAAGTAATGCAAGATTTGAACCGAGGAGCTTATGAGTGCAAGTATGCCTTCTTAACCTCTTGACTAACATAATGTTCCCGCACTCTGTTTTCAGTAGCTTATAAGGTGACCATTGCGCTACAGGTGCAGACCATTCTACAGTTCCTGCATGTACATTGTGAACATAGCTGTTTCGAAGGTACATGAAGCCCTCTGATCCACACATGGAATCTAGGAATGAGTAATTTTTTGTCACCATCAGATGCAACCTGGAGAAGAATGACCTTGTCCAACTATTGTTAATACATGTGTAGCAATAATGTGCTCTGAAAATATTGATGCTTTGCCCAAAATGCCTGTTGTTTTGTGCTGTGACAGCAAGGATACAGTATATAGAAACCATGCATAATATATCTTAACATAGCATGAACTTAATGTATAAATGAATAAGTAAATTAATATATTTTTTACATATGAACCAGAAAAATGTGATGTACAGCGTAAGACAATAAATGAGCAACAGCTAGAAGGGCAGTTTGATTCAGAAAATATCGGAAACATTTGTTGACGCTGTATTCACAATACACAAATTAATACCACCCTGCATTCATTTCAAAGCTATGCGATAAATAGGAAGATGCCTTTCAATTTGATTGTGTGCATGGTAGCTGAGTGGTGAAATTCATGTGCGTTGTAATTGGAGCAACCTGCATTTGAATCCTTTGCGTATATTTTTTTTTTATCATTTAAATTTTAATTTGTTAAATATATGGCAATGCCTAATGTTTTCCATTCTAAAGGTATCTATTAATTTAAAGTGAAAAACTAAACCAAATAATTTAATTGGCTTAATATTGGATGTGTAAATTCTCTGTCTCATTCTTCAGTTATGAATGGCACTGGCATGATCATGTGCACGCACCTCATAGCCTTGGAGTTCTGCATGATATGTTAGCAATCATACTGAGTTTTCTATGGCTGAGTGCACATATAAAGACAAAGCTACAAGGAGATTTCTCCTTACATTAGTGAATGTTGCTGGATACTCTGTGTCACAGGCTGTAAGAACACTTGAAGTGCCTATATCTATGGCTATGAGTTGGGTGTGGTTATCCAGGGAAGTGATTGTTCATGTCGACCTGGTTCAGGTCAAAAATGTTTTTCCACTCCTCAGCAGGACACTGCACTTCTAGAAGAGGCAGGCGCAATCCCTTCCAGCATGTGTCTACAATTAGAAGTAATTCTAATTTCCCTCAGTTGAACCGCACAGCCTTGCGTCGTGTGACTACAGCAGGGCTCTTTGCTCGATTGGCAGCTAAGAATTATGTCACCTCACATTTGTAGGAGAAAATGTCAACTATAGCTGGAATAGGGTTATATTCACAGAAGAGGTGGCATTTTCATCTACAAATGGGGGGAAAGCAATTGTCTACCGCCGCAGAGGAAAAGTTATGATGCAAAACATGTGGCACAAATGGATCACCAAGGTCATTTATCTGTGTAGTGTTGGGGTTGGATGTCATGAGATGGTCTAGGTGTGGTATGGCATCTTGATGGCACATTAAAATATAGCCAGCAGTATAAAGATATCTTTGAAAACATCATGGTTCTTTCTGTAAGGACTAGACATCCCGATGGAAGGATTGAATTCCAACAGGATGACCACCTTGTCCCACAAGTCAGCAAGTTTCAGACTGGTTCTCGCAAAGGCAAGATATCACAGTGATTGACTGGCCTCCTTCCTCACCAGGTTTGAATCCTATTGAAAATGTGTGGCCAGAGGTGAAGACAGTTTTGAAGTTAAATTGGCTGGCAAGACATGCAAGACAAAAGAGGTTTTGTGGGATGAAATACAGGATGCTTTGGAGGAAGTATCCTCTCGTGAAAATTTATCTAGACATTTGATCATCCATGTCCCATAGAATGAGTGCAATAATAGAAGCAGAGAGGTTACACACAGTTACAGCAGAGGGGTGAATTTCTATTTTGATTTGCTTTTTCATTTAAGATTATAATATTTACTTATTTAGTTTGAAAATGAAGAGGAGAGTGTTTCAGTTTTTACGTGCGAGCATAAATGCCTTGAAACCAAATAAGCCTTAGCAATTGGAAATCATAATATTGTCATAGCCTCTAATCAAATGCTCAATGGGAGGTAGGCGACTCGCTTGAAGGTACCAGAAAATTAACAAATTGTAAAAAGGCAAGGCTACGACTAGGGACGCAGCTACAATGAAAGTGCAAAAATATTATTAAATACTGACAAAAGGACACTTACATGGTTCAAAATAGGAAGAAGGAGCTTTACACTATTGTAAATAAAACAAGAAAGATCTGGATGGCAAGGGGTTTATTAGATAAAACATGATACTTTACCCCATCTCCTTAGTCCCATGCCTGTCGGGCAAGGCCGCCATACATTCTTGTATGGAGAGAGCGTAACACACGTCTGGTCTGGTTGGCTTCTACTCACTGACTCTCTCCCCAAGCCTAAACCCACGCCACTACAGCGTGAGGATGCTATCTAAGCAACTACCCCCACCTAAACTACAACCGCCATCTCCAATCCAGGTGACCAAGGAGACGTATGCGCGACAATGCCGCATACGTCACATCTCCCCCTGGCCACCTAGATCGACGCCCTCGTCGACACAAGGAGAATGTTGTTTGTAAAAAGACAAAGAAAGAGAAAAAAAATTACAAAACAGAATAAGACATGACATACACAAAGTTAAATAATTAAACAAGCAGTATCTGGGAAAATATATGGAGCACACAATTAAGAAATGAAAAGTAATGCTAATTGGCATATTTATGAGTCTCGAGTGTCGACGAATTAGTTTTTCTTCAGATCACTTATGCTCGAGTACCCCGCACACGCACACACACCATGCTGCCACTGTTACATGCATACTACACTGCACCTGGATGGATGTTCTGACGTAACTGTTTGTGGGTGGAATTTCCAGATCACCCACAATGACGAATTGTTTTTCAGCTGTAGTCTTTTAGATGCTGCAGGTCGCTGAAGATGAGGAGAGGGTGGGCAATCACTGGCTTGGACTGCCCCCCAAAATAGTGGCTCCTTATGCCACTGCAGTGTAGTGGCTGAACGATAGCTCTCCTGTGGTGTCTCTGGAACCTCTGGCGTGACTGGCGGGGATACTCTTCTTGTACACTCGAGCTCCGCAATCAGCAAGGTCACTATAACAGAAACCATAGAACGGTAGAAATGGTGCTCCAAAAGATCATCATACATAAAAGAAGTAGTATGTCATTTACAATAAAAGATTTAAAATGTCAAAAAGGTTTACAATCAATGAATTCTTTTAATAGGGGGCAAAGAGAGAGAGAAAAAAATGACTACACGTTGACATAAAAACTGAATTTTACAGGGGGTTACCATCCAAAATTTAACACAAAATGCTTTAAAATCCAAATACAAAATCACAAAAGGACCAGAATACATAAACATTACATCAGTGACATTCATTGTTTACATACAATAACATAACACAAATATAGAAACTTATTTGGGATCCCAATATTATTTATTAACCAGCTGGTACTACTAATGAAAAGAAAATAAGTGCACTTACAATACATTCATACATGACAATGAAATGAAGTCATTCATACTGACCAAGGCCCAAATTATACACAACACTCACTTAACTAACTACTCAAAACTACTGTGTGCATTACTACAGACTTCAAAAATAAATCCACAGTACATATTCAAACTACACCACATTACATGCTTTCAACTACAATACTCATACTCTACTGTCAAATATATAGTCTCCTCTACATTACTATCTTATTCATCCTTTTATGATCATCATTAGCTCAATCATCATCATCATCATTATCATCATCATTATTTCAATCATCATCGTCTTAGCTTTCAACTTTCTCGTAGACAGTAATTTCTGAGAAAACAAAATATCTTCACTGATGCGTCTCATTCAACATGCTGCAAAGTCAAAAATACCTGACATAGGCATAAACTTAAAGAAATCACATTAACATTTCAGGAATGATACAAATAACATGACATTATACTGTTGCATCCACATCCTCCGAATCAAAATTAAGCTGGAAAATAGATGGTATTAAAACTCGCTATATAAGATGGTACTAAACTTGTTGCATAAACACACACAAAAAAAAATATTCTCATTACATTTACTCTCTCGTGTGAATACATCACACACGCTATACTGGGCACATTTCAGCAACACCAATAAGCAAAATCTCTCAAATCATCACATCAAATCGACTTTCCAGGTACATGTAGCCCTCCTGAAAAATCAACACATTTACACTTCAACTATCGGGGTTACTCTTTGGCACTTCCACCGAAGCTGACATCATCTCATCTCATCTCATCTCATCTCCTCTCTCACATTACCACCATCGGGGTTACTCTTAGGCACTTCCACCGAGGCAAATATCACATATACTACTCATCTCTCACACTACACCGTCGGGGTTACTCTTAGGCACTTCCACCGAGGCGAATATCACATATACTACTCACATAACCTCAAAACATACATACACACACTATTCATGCAACAATTTTCTGCAAAGAAAAGATCACAGCATCATAATGAAACCTAAACCAAACCAAATCGAATGCAACAGAACAAATCACATCTTTACCAAAAACAATACTGTCACAGAACATTCCTGAAAATCAAAGTTTAATTAAGCACACGGTACACATCAAACACATTCCTGCAGCATAACATAACAAAACAAATGATTTGCAATTCCCAAAACAGAATTCAAAATTTAAGTTACACAAAATAATTATAAACTTTCAATTTAGCAGAGACATTCATAGCACACATTATTCCTGAAAGCAAAGCTTAATTAAGCATCAGTCAGTGAAACAATAAAAATTTAGTATACCTGTGTGAGTTGTGAAACTGTTTCATTTGTCCAAACTTTAGCACACACAATGTACACATACTTACAGGTTATGTTTTTTCTTTTTATCACAAAATTCCAGTGCAATTTTCCAAAATCTGGTAACACACATATAGCTGATCCATCAACATCCACGTCGTACTGGTCCATATTAGAGGCATATTAAACCTAATTAGGTGAAGATACTGGCAAGGTTGGTAGTAGCTTCTGAAACTTTTACTTAAATGAGTCATTTTGAAACATTTCCCCCCAAAAATATGCATTGCGTAACTAGATAAACCAAACATGGCAACGGTGAAGCAAAATTATCATCATTATGATTACCACTATGCGTACCGCGAGTGTACAATGCACAAATATGAAATTGCAATATATATACTCTTGACTTCTTTGTTTTTATTATGTTAAATATTTCAAACAAATACACCACACTTTTTATACACACGCAAGTTTTAAACACGCAACACGTAAAATATTTGCTGCACTTTCAAGTCATTAACACTTACAATATGACGCAACCAATAGCACAATGTTACGTAGATCAGCTAACACACGCAACTATATTATCAAAGTTACAAATATCACCCAATTTTTCACAATTCACAAAAATATGTACTTTAAAATGACCAGCACGAATAATTTATCACAGTAACAGAATTTAGTAGAAATGAAGCCAAAGTAAGGGGAAAATGGAGCCAGGAGTTTTAGCGTCACGCCACCGACAGACAATGGAAAAAATATAAAAATGAACTTAAAATTGGAATTTAGACACGGGACTTTCAGAAAACAATGTAACAAGAATTTAGAATACAGAAACCACAAATTATACCACCGAAACCCTTACCCTTAAGCCAAGAAAAACAGATTTACATTTTTAACAACCACGTGGAGGACCAAAACTGTTACATTTTACAGAAAAAAATTTTTTTTGCACTTAAAAACCTCAGAAAAATTACATTATGCCCGGCCCTCCACCAATATACTCGGTGCCTCACCAATATGTCGTAGCCTCTAATCAAATGCTCAATGGGAGGTAGGCGACTCGCTTGAAGGTACCAGAAAATTAACAAATTGTAAAAAGGCGAGGCTACGACTAGGGACGCAGCTACAATGAAAGTGCAAAAATATTATTATATACTGACAAAAGGACACTTACATGGTTCAAAATAGGAAGAAGGAGCTTTACACTATTGTAAATAAAACAAGAAAGATCTGGATGGCAAGGGGTTTATTAGATAAAACATGATACTTTACCCCATCTCCTTAGTCCCATGCCTGTCGGGCGAGGCCGCCATACATTCTTGTATGGAGAGAGCGTAACACACGTCTGGTCTGGTTGGCTTCTACTCACTGACTCTCTCTCCAAGCCCAAACCCATGCCACTACAGTGTGAGGACGCTATCTAAGCAACTACCCCCACCTAAACTGCTACCCCCACCTAAACTACAACCGCCATCTCCAATCCAGGTGACCAAGGAGACGTATGCGCGACAATGCCTGCATACGTCACAATATGCATAATAAACATTGCATTTTTATGGAAAAAAATTAAATTATTCTTGAGATGCGAACCTCGGTAGGCCTCATTACCATGTACCTGCTTATAACAGCTTGGCTGTCAGTGCATATTCAGTAGCTGGGACTCACTATGAAAGGTGACAATAGAATGAAACTAAAGGCACACTTCCTGAGACACCATTGTGAAAACTGGCAGTGGAAACGATTTGGACTTAGACAAATATACACTTCAAGAGTCTGCTCATTTTTTTTGTCATAGGGTGTATTAATCAGAAAACATTTAACCAAAGAATGCATGTTTGAGCTAAATATTAATGGACAAAGTTGGTGCCTAAAAATTTAACATATATCTATGAAACATGTAGAGGTGAATATTGTATAAGCGAGTTTTAACTGTATATGTGTGTGTGTTTGTATATGTATTATATGAATCAGATTGTATGTATAATCTTTGTATGGTACATGTAGTATGAAATACCAGATGGTTGTGTAACTGAACAAGTGGCCAGGACCAGTTTCAGTGTGTAGCATGGATTGGGATGTTTATTGGAGGGGACTTGGCACCAATCCACTGAATGTGGATATTGTACCCATGCCCATCGAGGGGGTGTCCCTGGGAGGGAGGGATGAGGTGAGAGGAGATACAGGGCAGCCGGAACCAGGAGTGATGGCACAGTAATGACAGGATCCCTACAGTTTCCAAATTGAGATGCTCAGCAGTCGGGCAGGCAGACCGGGG
Organism: Deroplatys truncata; assembly: GCA_030765065.1. NCBI lineage: Eukaryota > Metazoa > Arthropoda > Insecta > Mantodea > Mantidae > Deroplatys > Deroplatys truncata. The sequence continues at coordinate 151,113,701 of CM060990.1, forward strand.
GACCCCCCCCCCCCCAAAGGGTGGTCCTTATACCCTGGCAACCAGCCAAAGGCTGAGGAATGGAGAGAGTTCACAGAGCATTCTTTTCCCCTGCCATGCTGTACCAGAACACCATTGCCAACACTTCCAATCCTGAAACAGACCTAATGGGGTGAAGGATGAATGAAATGATTAATGGAATGATATGGAGGGACAGGAAATTTGGGGGATGAGAGAAATCCAGCATTCATCTGACTACCCAGGAAAACCCCCGAAAAACCCATGGGTCATAGTGGGTGGTTGCCAGGAATCGAATCTAGGACCTCCCTAATGCGAGTTGCACACGTTACCTGGTGCCACCTCGCTTGGTAGTGGGTAGCATAATACTTTGTAATTACTTAGTACTGAAATTAATTAATCAATGAATACATAAATCGATATCCAAATACTAGGGTTATTGTAGTCTGTAGCATAGTTCCCAACACAAAGCAAAATTTTCTAGTGCCTAGAAAAAAATGTTTCCTAGTTACAAGAATTATTGTAGTACAGTAAAAAGTCTGATCTGTTAGATTCACATAACTTTCTCTGCCCATTATCATTTATTTTTATATAGCTTCTACAAACTATTCTTACAGAAGCTTGTGTTTCTTTCTACTACATGTTAATCAAGATAAAGCTTTGCAGAAATAGCTTCATTACACATTTTGTTGTAGGTGCAAGGGTCAAATCGATAGATGTTTCAAGATGGAGCGCAATAAGTTTGCCTTAAAGTTTCATACTCTTTCAATTACATTAGAGAAAAAACTGAATAGCAAGAGCACTTTAAAAAAATTTAAAGTATTGAACATTTCAGACCAATAACAATGGATATCTTGGAAATAATTGATGCCAGAAAAGAATTATTGGAAATAAATTGTGTGTTTTAAAGATATCTACATGTTTTGTGTAGCTCGTTTTTATCTCTTAATGTATACCAGTTATAAAAAATTATGCAAAATTCCTTCAGAATGAACAGAACTTCAAAGGCTATCCCTAGAAAATTCAAGATTAGCATTTTATTTATCATGTAAATGTCTTAAATGCATTGTATTTTAATAAACATCATTACATATATATTTTTGAGAAATTTTCAATGCAAAGGGTAGTTAAGGGTGGGGGAATTTTCTTGGAAATCTTTGTGTCATCTGACTTTCCAATTTTGAGGTATGCTGTTCACAGACACACACAGATCTTTTACTAAAAATGCCTTTTTTTTAATAAAAAAATAATTATGGAGCCAGATGAATCTCAATACTGAATTTTGGGTGGAATACAGTACCGTCTCTACCTACTAGATATGTAGTAGAGAAAGTAAAATAGTGGACATGCATACCAGGGAAGATTGGTCCTAGCAGAGCCAAAACCTGCCCAATGGTCGGGGCCCTGTATGATTTACAAATGGCTCCATCTTGGAGGTAGGGGCTGGGGACCTTCTACAATGCTCTCCTTCTCTCTGGGTAGATATGCTATTATTTTTCAGGTCGAAGTCTGCTGTATTGCACAGTTTATTATAGGTTATCCTCCTGACTGCAAAGCTAAATTTACTATTTGCTGTGATAGCCAGGCAGCAATTAATGCTCTTAATGCTGTAAGGACTATGTCAAAGCTTTTATGAGAAGCATAATTTCAAATCACATTATGTGAACAAAAAAAATACTTTTCGCAGGAGTAACTAAAAATAGATTACTCTTAATCTGTATCATTTTTCACAAAGTGGAAAAATGTAGTTATTATGCTTGGGGCATATTTCTAGGAAGTTGAAATAAAGAAATCACTTTACAGTTGTGTTCCTCAAATTGAAAAAGCAATATTTTGTTTGTTAACAATGCTGTCAATTGTGAGAATCATATCAGCGCTGCCAGTGTGCCAGAATTTCATCTCGCAGGAGCTCTTTTACATGCTAGTAAATCTACTGACATGGAGCTGTTGCTTTTAAGCACACTTAAAGACCATCAGTCTGGGCCAGGTTTGAACTTACAACCTTGGGATCAGAAGGCTAGTGGCTAACCAAATGAACCACCAGACTGACCCTCAAATTGAAAGAAATTGCGTTGGGCATAGTACGTTTTGATCTAAAAATTGTACTTATGTATAACAAGCCCATAATGAGGCAAATACATGAATTAATCATTATTGTTATTATTAAGGAAAATTGTTATGCTGTTCATACAAAATTACAATTTCCACATTAAACATTTTGATATACAGGTGTTCATAACTTCTTCATTCTGTCATAATATCTTTCAAGAGTTAAACGAATGCATAAAAATTGTTATTATTAAAACATTAAATTGCTAATGAAAAATAGAAATCTACACATTAAACAAATTTTTATGTAAGCCTATAGGATGTTCATAAAATCTATCTGACTGGATTCACGGTGTTTGAAACTTTTTCACAATTTTTTATCTCCTCCTCCTCCTTCTAAGCAGCAACAAATTTGCCTTACTACCATCATTCCCATCACCAGTTCCCACAGCAACTGTATCAATGATGTTAGCATAGAAATCTAAATTTCATATGCTCTTCCAATCATCCCTAAAACATTTACTTAATAAATTATTGGACATCAGTCTTCTTTTCTTCGTTCACTTTACAGAATGGTGCTGATGGTTCAGGAGCAAAACTCATTCTTTTCTCTTTTTTTAGAATGGGGCTAAAAACCTTGGATGGGTCATCGCAGCAATTGTTGGCTCCCATTTTTATCTTAGCTGTGACATGTTCATCTTTGGCTGATACCGCTATATGTCACTGATACCGCTGGTCTTTTTAAAGTGTTCTCTAGTCCCTAAAACACCATTCCTTGTATAAAATGAGATATTATGTTAGTTGTTAGGTATCAGAATCTCAGATTTCCTTTGGTGTATTTTAAATTAATTGTAGCTTGAAAACTTGACCAAAGATTTGAAACTTTTGTATTTATCTAAACTATTGTCAATGTATATATGTATACAAACCATTGTAAATATTTCATATGATGAAATGTCCAATAACAACGTGCATTGTTCCCAAAGGATGAAAATAAACATCACATATTCCTTTCTGCCATAAGTTGCTATAGCTTATAGAGAGAAATGAAGCAGTAAGTTTACATTTTAACAATCTGGGGGCAGCTTTCAGGCCATTTTCTTTCTCCAAAAACAATCCCCTCCTCCCATGGATAGGTAAATATCCTGATGCATAAGAGAAAGGTAAAAACCTGAGATTTGAATGGCGACTTAGTGTTGTATTAAATTAAAACTATAGGATTTCTACATTGATGAAAATATTGACGGTGTGTAATAAATACTTGTAGATCTCACAAAAGCTGTATTTTTCAGTAAAATCTATTTTGTATGTACTTTGCTTCAGATTTCAGTTTATGTGTATGTTTTGCTTCCTTTTGCCTCTTTTGACTTTCTCTTGTATTGGAACCTGAACAATTTCTTGTTCCATGTTGGAAGCAACTTCTGTCACACACACAGCTCACAATAAAAGACTGTATTGTTGGTATTGAATAATGGTAACACTTTCAAGAAAAGTGTGCCAGATTGTCAGTAAAGCCAATATAAGAAAGTAACTAATTTTATTTTGACCATTCTATAATTGGAGGTAATATGATATGAAACACATTATAAAGGACTGAATATGATTTGATACAATCAGATATCACAGCACGAAAGATCACATCCAAAACTCTCAGTTTTGTCCACCAGTGGACACAATACAATTTGAGATGATACTCATATGGCAATGCCAGAAGACTTTGGATAACCTTTGTGAATGAGGCTCTGTTACACTTTTGTGGGTGCCAGGCCATTCGGGCATGAAAGGAAATGAAAGAGATGTTATCTTGGCTAATAAGGGTACTAGGACCCCCTTTGTGGGGTCAGAATCCTTTTTAGGTATTTCCCTGCAAAGAGTTGGGTTAATTCTTGATGGTGAACTCACCAACAGCATTTAGAGCTTTGGGGGAACCGAATGGGAGCTAGATAAGCTAGAGAGTTTATTGAAGAATCTAGCCCCAGACACAAAGAGGTTTACTGCCTCTCAGCTATGAGTGAATACGAAAGGTTATTGTCCTCTTAGCAAGCCAAAACATTTTTTGCAGGCATCTGCATATAGTGGGACCACAAAAAAGCCTCGTTTGTAGGTAGTGTGGTGAGGAGAATGAGACTTTGTCATATATAATATGTGCATCGTTTGCACATTTCAGATATATAACCCTGACATCTTTGATCTTAGAAACAGAGGATATTAGGGAATCCAACATCAGGGACATACTGTCCTTTTCAAGGACTGTGGACCTGGAGTAGGTTAGAAACATAGGGCCAATGAGCCTTCATGGTCTATGTGTAGGGCTCTTTTCTAAGGGTCACCCATAGTCCGTCCATCCCATCCCATCCCATCCCGTCCCATCCCGTCCCGTCCCGTCCCGTCCTAGTACAGTACAGTACAGCATAGTATAAGTAATGGTTGGCATTAATCCCTCTGAATTTGTTTAGTTTCATATCTGATGCTTATGGAGGTCAATATGCGATAGGCGGTTATTTATAAAATCAATATAATTGACTTATTGGAAGAAAGTGTTATAGTAGATAAGATTTTCATGATTCAGGATCTTCTGTGTATCAGACATGTAGGTGTAAATGTCTCACCATTGTTGCAGGGAATCTCAACAGAAAATATTTCAACAACAGAAATTTATAAAAAGAATTCACATTTAAAGAGCCATGGGTTAGGCTAAGATATATAAAACCTAACATTCTCAGCTGTATGCAAATCAGGTTCGTTTAGCATGTAAGAGTATATTTGTATGTTTTGTGTTGTACCATTTTAGGAGCTCTATCACGTGAATATGTTAGCACATTAAAAGCCATAATTTGAAATAAAACTGTGTTGGTAGAATAGTCAGGTTGAATTATTTTTATTGCATGTTATGATTAATTCTAATGTGAAGAAATATTACAATTTAAATGGCTGCCTAGAATAACAATGTAAGGACTGGTTTCTCCAACCATTGTTAAAAATATGTAACATTTTGTTTGCTAACATAATATTAAAAGTTTAACATTATTTTAAAATTCTTGAGCTTCATCAAGCTTTTACAGAGAATTGTTATCTAACAGTTTGTTAACAACAAAGATAACTATGAACGACAGCTTTCGAGGTGTGACTGAACTTGACAGCTTCTGAACACGCTTCAATGCACTTTTGTCTATGCATCACACAGTTCTCTGTTTCAGGAGCAGACAACTAGTCACATTCATAGACAATTGCTATGTGATTTTCCAGATTTTTGAGGTGAGAATTGTGATGTCAACAGAATAATCTAGGTGCAGAGGAACTAATGAATGTTTCACTGTTCGAAAATGCAGTAGTTATCATAGAACTGGTTGAGGAATTAATTGAGTACAAAAATGCTGACAGACATAAATTAAAGGGTAAGGGTACAGCCTGGGAGAAAATCTGCGAAAACTGTAATTGCAATGCATGTTTCTCCCAGGTCCAGTAAGCAACTGTGGCAATTTTATGTTATCGTAAAACACAGTCCCAAAAATTCCAAGTATGAAGAGTGTTTAAAACTACATTGAAACCAAAGTGGGTGAAAATATGTTATCAACTTATCAATGATTAAGGATCAAGCAGACACCAAAAAATACTGGTTACTTCTTGAAACAATCGCTTCAGAAGCCTTCTGGATAAACCCACAAATAGTAGCTTTGGAAATGTCAAATTATCACCTATGATTAAATAAAAAGTGCCAGTAACATAAAGTCTCAAGAATAATTTCCAATCGTAGCATAGGAGAAAGAGAGATGTTTTTGTTGGTAGTATTCTAACCTCTCGTACCTTTTATAAAATCAAGCTCACAACCATTTTGGACGGTCTGTACAACTTCAAAATTCCTCCATTTGCAGGTTTTCAAATTTATTATGATGCAACCCCCAACATTTGTTAAATGCCTTAACTTAAGAGTATGGGGATGTTAACTTAACACTGAGTTTAACACAATGTTAAAGCTAACATTGTTTAGGTATTGTATTTATTGTGCTAAGAGTTTTACAAATTTGATTGTCTACTGCACTTTGACCTGGTCACTCATTCAGTAGACAATCACTACAGTTTATTTACATTTTACAATTTCTTGTCAATAAATTATCTTGCTCTTTTTTTTCAGTTTTTTTCATGTCCCATTTCCACTTGTTTTTCACTTTTCATTTATTGATTACTTAACCATCACACATTCACTATAGTTTTCCATTCAAAGTAAGATGCACTACCTCTTACTTTTCTCTTTCCAATGTCCAAAGCCATTTATTTTTTACTTTACACAAAAACTCTCCAATGCTTCTAGCGTCCTTACATATCATTTCAATCATAAGTGTATTTCTATCCCCCTTCAACCACTTCTTATTAAAAAATTCTTTTCTCCAATTTTCTGTTCCTTGGCACTTAAATACTATCTGTTCAATGTCTTCATTACCACCACATATCGGACAATGGTTCTGAGGAATACCCTGTCTTAGCCGTTTTAGCCTCCATGCTCCGGTTCTTAACCATGCAATAGATTCTCTCTCTTCTTTATTTACTATGTCTATATATTTTTCCCTACCCGATGTATTTTTCATTGGCCTATAATAAACTCTATCACTTAGAGGTTTGAGTTCCGAGGTATCCATGCATTTGCTATTAGGCAGCAATTGTGCACTAGACATGAAAAACTACTGTCATTTTAAAGTCTAGGAAACAATCAATGTCAATGTGTGCAGCTTAACGTGTAGCTGAGTTCCAGTAATAATAAGTGGACGTGCACCAATGTGATGTGGTGATTCAAGATTAGGTAAGGGAAATAATCTCTCACTTATTCTCTCAATAGTGAGGCGTTAATATACAGAATATCACGTATAATTCCGTCACGATACAAATGCGTTTGAAGGAGGGAGCCACTGTTTTGTTGACAATGCGTAACGTCATTAAGACTTGCAATCAGAAGGCAGTGGGCAAGACGATAGTGGTAATGTACAGTTGCACATTGAAAACAGTACTAACCGGCTGACATCTTCACATTAGTTCATGGAAGCGCATTTTACGTATGTTTATTTTACCTGACTGCACTTCCGATTGTTAACTGTTAAGTTCTCTTCCCACCAAACACTCTTGCGGACGGTTTAATATTACACTTGTACCTAATGTCGTGTATGTAATGCAATAATGAAATGAAAGTAAACAAGTAGTTGATACGTTGATATTGTAATGAAAAGAAGCTAGAAACAGTGATGTGTATTGAATTTATTTAAAGGTGAGTCGGAATTGTTACACTAACATCACTTAAGTTTACTCACTTAACATGTTTCGGGAAACCGTTGTTCCCATCCTCAGAAGGTTAACTCGACTGAGTTAACCTTCTGAGGATGGTAACAACGGTTTCCCGAAACATGTTAAGTGAGTAAACTTAAGTGATGTTAGTGTAACAATTCCGACTCACCTTTAAATAAAAAAAAGTAGTTGATATTTGAAGTGAGTGCTACTGTGATGTGAATTAAAATGTAACGACTCACTTCAAATATCATATGATAACATCACGATCAAAAATACTTCTGTTTATTATAAGCAAGTAGTTACTCTCTCTGCTACGTTTGTAACTGTTACATTACTTTCTGATTCATACGATTCATAAAAATTCATACTTGTATAATATATCACAAAACACCTATTCGATATTTCTGTCCCCAGATGGTATAACAGAATGGTAGTTTTAAATATACCTGGTTAACTACAGAGTAACTATTGCTTGCCTTTACCATCATTACCTTTTTAAGAATGTTTAATAATTAGCAAGCTTGTCCAGTTGCATATTTTTTGAAAGCACCATATTGATATGTTGATAAATTATGTTTAGAAATTACATATTCTAGTGTACCGAATAAATCGTATTGGGTATATTATTTCATATTTATGATGTTTTAATTAATGTAAATTCTAGTAAATTCTAGTAAAAATATATATGGGAAAATTTATTTTTAAAAAGGAGTTATTTTAGTGAATTGGGCGGCGCCGTGGCCGAGTGGTTAGACCGCTCGCCTCCCACCGAGGCGGCCCGGGTTCAATCCCAGGGACCTGCATGGGGGATTTGTGGTGGACGAAGCGGCGTCTGGGCGGGTTTTCTCCGGGTTCTCCGGTTTCCCCCGCCATTCATTCCACCAACTGCTCCATCATCACCTTTCCTTTCATCCATTTCACCAACATTTCGTTTCATCTACTTCCTTCATCTCATACCAGGCTTCGGGCTGATCACCCATCCTGGATGCTCTGTCTGATCCATGAATGTCTGTTCCTTGACGGGCCTCTGACCCCAGGCACCCGCTTGTAAGTCTTGGGGGTGTAAGTCCTACATAAGAGGAGGGTAAACAGATAATGAATGAATGAATATTTTAGTGAATTGGCCAATAACTATTTTTACTCCCAGCTGAAACAAATAATAAAAATAGTATGCCACTTTGTGCTTGTACGTGTTGTTCAGGCAAGTAATATAGAGAGATTAATATTCTTGTGAAGAGTGATGCAATGCTGCGAAAGACGCATGTGATACTGGTTGCCTTCGACTCAACAGATAAGGAAAGTCCGCCTGTACTGGAATAGAATAAGCAACAGGGAAGCGTCTTAATAACACAATCAGTTGCTTTGTGAACAATCACGAGATGTGTCAGAAACGACATGGTGAAACCAGGAAATACGAAGAGGCTTAAGAGTTTGCAAAGTGAATTTCTATTATCTTATTAGTACGGATGGTAGTGTTTTATACTGTAAGGCATGAAAACAATATTGGGGAAAAAAAGATTTCCGATGGTTCAATGTGTCATTGTTGCGAAACACAAGGAAATTATTGCAAAAAGGTGTGATAGAAGTGGAAGCGTCCAACGTCTGTTAGTCAAGTGTATGGGAAATAGAGAGACAGTTTTCCTATGATCTTTGCAAAGCATTCTTAGCAGCTGAAATTCCTTTGAAACGTATTTATCCGCTATTCATAGGTATGCCGTCATTATAATAACCATGGGTTTATTATATTAATCATATTTATATCAAGGTTATATCTTTCTGTAAATAAGCTGTATGTATTTTATTTAATATTATGTTAGATATATTCCACTAATGTAACAAGATGCATGGTGTTTCCATTGCTACATACGAATTTTGTTGAATGTGCACAAAGAGGCAAAGAGAAGGTTATGCGGCCTTGCGAGCAGACAATGGTCTTTTATTAATGTTGAGCGCAAGAAATACTTATTCAGTCAGCGCTATAGGAAACCCAAAATAAACCAGACACAGTGGAATCCTACATTGCTAAAAACCATGTGATTCGGAGAGAATGAGTCAGGAGGGTGCAAAAGGCCTCCAAATTTTCTTGAATTTGCAACTCGCGGGTTCAACAAGCCAATCAGAAAATTCTCAACAGTTTTCGAAGCGCTAAAGACAGAGGCTATATAAAGCTGCAGGAAAAACAGTTACTTCAGTCGCTTTGTTTGTTTAGTTGTATAACGAGCCTGCATCACTCAGTTAAGCAAGTTCCGCGCCAAAAACCACAATGGATTAAAACAAAGATATAAATTGAATGTGCGAGTGTCGTGAAAGTTGTGTGTAATTAGCTAAACGTAATGTAATTTCAGTGGTAGAAAGCAGTGATTTGTTAGCTTTTCACGTACAACAATTTACTTACCAAACAGTAGAAACTGCGTCATCTTGTAAACCATAACAGAGTTCATAATTTTCTTTCACTCAAGAAATAGTTGAAAGGGGATATACCACACATATATACATATACACATACATATAAATCAGTATTAAACAAGAATTGTACATAATAATATAATTCACCAAGAAACATGTTAGAATATTTAACAACCAAGAATTGTACGAAAGAAGATTTAAGTTACATAAGTAAGGGACGGGCAAGCTAGCTAATTCCAGGTAAAAGACAGTTCTAGGTAGAGCCCACTTTTCACCAAGCTAATGAGCAAGGGACTGTAAGCAATAACGAAAAATAGAAAGAAGCAGATATAGAAGGAAAGAGACCGAGATATTGAATCTCCTTCCGATGTTTCACTCGGACGAATATGCGAAATCTTCTGGAACAGAATATTCTCATACATAATAAGGTAACGCGGTCTGAGGATCAATTACAAACGTCGTTACATTTTGAGGCGCGAAGGTAAGCGTCATTAGGCTTAGGTATAAAAAACGGAAGAAAGCCCCAGATTTTCACTCTCTTATAGAACCTCGTCGACACAAAGTGATACTCTCTGGACGACAAATGCACGTGTGTGCATATGGATGGGAAGCGTGTGCCGTTAGACTAGGCTCCTAATTATTATTATTATGGTGGGAATTGTTATAATGGGAAAAGCTAGACGCCCATAAATTTATTTGATAATAAACCACATTTTTAATGGAAATGCAGTGTATTTTAATCTGCCTTACCTACGAAAACCCTGAGACCCGTGAAATTAGTTAGATAGGCAATTGATTAGGGATAGAGAAAATGGCAGACGAGCAGCAATAGCCAGAGACAAGAACACTGCGGCAGAGGGCATCGACCAGAGGAACAACCTTTTCCATCTACAAATGATGCATAACGTTTCCCGCTACATAGTAATTAAAACGGTTTCATACAGACTAAATTTTGAGTCTTTTAGTACATTCTTTTTTATCATACCCTAGAGGTCTACATTGCTATCTCATGTTCATTCGGATAAGCCGAGACGAGAAAAACGAGAAGAAGAATTGAATCAGCGAAACCAGCAGGGAACTTGCCTTTCACCACCACGGAGAAAGCAGCAAAAGGTAAGAAGGCCCGAAACTCGTAATTCAACTACCTGCTTCACTACGCCCAATGTGAAGTAAGCTTCTCTATTATCACACAAAGCGGATACGTAGAGCGATCATCGTATAATTGTCTCTCATTCTCGAGGCAAATAAACAGATAAAATAATAAAGTGCTCTACCTTTACAGAAAGTAATTAATCCAATTGTGCGTGAGTTTTTAGAAGAGTACATCAACATCATACGCCTTATAAGGCAGTATTTTTAACACTTAAATGATTTCAGTCAAATTATATAATATATATAATTCAACAACAGCCCGCCTTAAAGCAGTATGTGTATGTAACAATATATAAAAAGAGTATATTACAGTCATCGTATATGTTTATATTATTGTATACATGTGTAATAATGTTATGTGAATGTGTTACGTAATTTAATAATGTAGGAGCTGTGAGAATAATAGGTTAAAAGTTGCTAACAATGAGGTAACAATGAGGTGGCCTTGAGGCAATAATGAGTAAGAAAGTGTAATAATGCTACAAGTCATTCTTGGAGCAACAATAATGTAATATTTGTGACAGTTTATACAGTTTATCAACAACCAGAAAAAAGGTTAAGTTAAATAAAAGTATTCTATTGGATTAGGAATAGCCAACAAGACACTTGAAATACAGAAATTTACAAATTTAGGTGGTAGAAATCCAGTCAGTTGCTTGTAGACAGCGCTCATAACTGGACGCGTTGGTTGTAGTCAGTGTTCCTAACCGGACACGAGATGCGTCCTCGAAAAATTTAATATGTATTCGTGTGAGACGAAAATAGTTTACATGTTAAAAAGTGCAAGTAATTAACAAAAGAACCTCACAGCTCTCTATATCAGTGAAGTGTTACTAAAATCGTGTCAAGAATTAATAAAAGGGAGTGAATTAAAAATTATAATCTGTTCTTCAGCCGCATCACGCCCTGTTAAGAAATTAATGTCTCTAAAAATAATACTGACGCAGCTGAGGCAAACATAAATATATAATATTTAAAGAAACACCAAAATTACAAAGTTAAAATACTTTTAAACATTTTTTGGGACGAAGGCTACCGGAAACTTTTTATCATATGTGTGCGGTTGCAACTACTTCAAGTTTGACTCCCCAACAGTCAAAATACAATACAACTCCTACAATAAAATAAACTTCTACACTTATCAAAGTACCTTGCGTAAAACATACGTGCTTCGTTATTGCAATAATACAATGTTAACTAAATCAGCAAGAAGCTGGTGTACTACATCTCTTAAATTTCTGTGAAAAGGTAGTAATATTGCATTTGTGACACAACTTGTGATAGACTCTGAGATTAATTTGGCCTGATGATATAAAATATGACAATTTAGTTTAGTTTTTAGCCAATGCAGCAACCTATGTTATCAGCAGGGAAATTGCTAAGAGAAATTTTTTCCGATAGCACTCTTTAACTTGTATTATTTGTGTTCATCGCACGGCAAAAACAATTACTGTTTCCCTGCTGAACCTGCTGAACCTGCTGTGGGAGTTGGATGACATCTACTTTGTATCACGGTAAACATTTCGAGTCAGAAGAGTTATTAATTCATTAGAATCAACCATGTTTCAAATGCAATAGCACAAAACGTCCTGTTAGATGAAATTGAAGTCTTTCCACTCACAAAATGTGCGCCTACGCACAGGATCACATGATTAAAGAGCATGAGTCATAGTTATGTTATATGGTTTTAACTTCAACAATTTAATAGTTCTTTGCACAGAGTCATACAAAATGTCTGCCTGTTGTGAAAGATGCTTAAGAACCCTACACTGTCTGAACCCTACACTACCTTTGGAGTAAAATTTATTATACAGATTATGTATTGTGTATGGCCAGGAATCTTTACACCCAGGAATCGTTCTGCAAATTGTATTTGCACTTGAGCGAGCTGACTGTGTTAACTCATACGAATCATACATAAATACTCACTGCACAATAGTAAACATATTCTGAGCCATAATTGTGACAAAATACAGGACACAACAATAAATAACTCGCAACAACTGCATTCCACTGACTCACGCTGAACCACATGGCATCATAGTCAATGCAATACTGCAGAGCAGAGCAGAGCAAAGCAAAGCCAGCATCAGTAATGTTACTTTGATTGCAGCAGCAATGGGAAACACATGTCCACACGCTCAGTGGAAAAACGCTGTGCAACTAGTTCATAGTTCATTGGGTCTCTCGGTATTATAAAGAGAGAATATTTGTTTGTGTGTGTATTGGTACAGGGAGTAAACCTGGAAACCATTCAGCCAACTTTGGTAATTTTTTCACCATTGGAAAGCTTTGTTCTTACTGGCTGGACGTGGATTATATAATATTTTTAAGAAGTTAAAAACTTGGGGGGTTTAGGGGTTTTCATATTCATACCCAATTTCAATCCCATTTCATTAAATGTGAGTATTTAGAATATTTTATGGTACTTTATTGCAAACATGGCAGATTTTTAATGACTTTAAGCTAGAAGGGTAAATGCGGAGGCTTAACATGCTTTAAAATTCAGTTATCAAAGGAGAGGGTGAATTGCATATCATTCTCATATCACATGTTCATCGAATTTTGTTATCAAGGAGTATTTTTGGTATGATTTTAACAAAACTTGGTACACTTGGGTTTTATATAGAATAATTCTGATGTAAATTAAAGTATAATTAATTTTTCAAAGTTTTTAATAATCAACCAGTGCCAATGTTATATATGTAATATTGTCCAGTGTTTAAAGATACAGCCTTTTACTCTAGTGACATGTGCATTTGGGAGATAAAAGGTTATAACCGAAAAAATAGGATCATTATTTCTGTATAATGTACCTTAATTTTAATGTGATAATTTGACTACTTTTTGTCTCTTGCATAGTAATAGAAATGTTACATTTTGTAAGAGAGGGTAAATCCTTATCACTGCATAAAAATATTAGAGATTTAAAGAATGTATTCTGACTTGATTTTGTTTTCTATTTCAGATCATTTCCCTTTATTGGTTGAACTGGAGATGACCCCTACTGTGCCTGCTTCTTCAAATGGCATAATTTCAAGAAGGTAGCAGCAGACAAGAGTGCTTCAGGGTGGCACTGGAAACAAAAAGAATGCTCGTCATTCTACAGACTGAATTAATATCTGTTTAGGCAGCTTTGATTTAATTCTTATTTTTCCCCACCATGGGTTACATTTCCATTTTTTAATTTTGTTAAAATGAAAAATATGTTTGTCTCTGGATAAACAGGGATATTCCTGTAAATAAGACTTATTTAACTTAGCTTGCATATGGTAAACTTAGATTTTGAATGCATCATTTATGATTTGGAATTTTAAAGAAAATTAAATTTTAAATCATAAAATAAGTTGTAAATGCATTCAGCTGAAACAGTGATAATCACATTTACAGTGATGGAAATACTGAGTGCAAGATCTGTTTTTTTATAATTTCTTTTTATTTCTATCATCAGAATTGGAGTTTATCCCAGTGATTTTCATCTACCATAATATGTATTATACATTGGAGTGGTTATATTTTACTTCTCCAAATGTCTGGACAATCCTGGGATGCATGAAATATGTGAGCACAACTTAGAAGAGTTCTCCCCCTCATAAACATCACACATTCTTATTGCATGCAACTACAGACTTGGGGAATTATCATTTTAATTATCATCTTGTTTGATTAGACATGTTCTTATAATGTGAGTGCAGTAATATTCAGTTAATGTATTCTTTGTGTGAAATCAAATGTTCATGTTTAATGCCATTATTTAACATTTTTGCAGTCTTATTTGCCTTTGCAGTATTCACATATTATTTGGAAACAAGGGAATGAAAAGGATTAATGGAAGGGTAACTGTTGTTCTGTTTACAGCAGTCATGCACAAGGGTTGAAGTTGGTATTTGCATGGCTGAAATTAATATAATGCCCATTTATTGCAGTTTTCAAGTGCATTTTTACACTTTTTATTTTTTGGCAGTAAAGGCAATAAAGCTACATTATATATTTGTGTTTAATGCATGTTTTCCACATATGAATGATTTATGTGCCCTTCAGGCATTGTTTACAAATTACGTATGCAAGTTCAGTTGTTCTGGATTAGTTATGATTCTTATAATTTTCCAGGCGATTGACATATTGGTATGTTTGTCATTAAATAATGTACTGCTTCATGATTAGTGTGGAAAACTGAATATGATAGAAAAAATTGTGCACAGTAATACAGTTGAATTGTATTTTATCTTTGGAGTTTCAAAATTCAAAAGTTAATATAATGGCATTAAAAGAAATTTTAATGTATTCAGCAACTTCAATATGAACCACAATAATTTCTTGTGGCCATCATAACATATTTTTATTTCTTTGCTATTATTCCAATGTATCAGCAAAAGTAATAAGCAGGGAACAGATTTTTATGTGCTAAAAGTTTAAAATGTTGTATTAATGTAGTAAGAAATGAAAAATATGTATAAATTCCAGACGTATTTTGTTTCAATATTACAAAATTGTAAACATTTATGTTAAAAAAATCTCTCACCAGTCATGTTGAGATTGCAGTGTATTAAAAACACTTGTGTTGCAGTGAACTATGAAAACTTTCTCCAAGTTTTCCATCACAAATTGATGTTGGTTTTCTCAGAACAAGCACAATACTCGGAGGACCTCTCAAGGTTAATTATTTCATCAAAGGAAATCTCTGCTCACACACTTTCAACTTCACCAAAATCTACTTACCCTTCCAAAACTTTGGCAGTTTTATACATAGTATGAAATCCATCTTTTTTTTAACACACTTTTTAAATCTCTGTTTAATAGCTTCCACTTTGGGACCTTTGAGTGAATTAATTTCTTTCTCAGAGTCGTGCACCTCATTAATTGTCTCAGTTAACAGGTTGGTTGATGTTTCTAATTTTTTATAGAGTGACACAAAAAGCACAAATATGCAGATATGTAAGATGATTCATTTCTTAGTGTACTGTCCTTAAGTTCTGAAGAATTTCAATTGATGAAGCATCATCCTTATTTAGCTCATCTAACACTGATTTAAAATTTTCAAAATTGTTTGCATAATACACTACCGCATCTGACCATGTCCCCCAACAAGTAACTGTGGGTCTACATGGAAGTGGAAGAATTGGATTTTTGGTTCTGAACAAATCAGTTGTTGTTGGTACTTTCACTTTCTTCCTGTTTGAAATCAATTTCTCCACTTTAGGATATAATGTATGTTTATTTTATTTATTTATTGTGCTAAGAGTTTTACAGATTTGATTGTCTACTGCACTTTGACCCTGGTCACTCATTCAGTAGACAATCACTACAGTTTATTTACATTTTACAGTTTCTTGTCAATAAATTATCTTGCTCTTTTTTTTTCAGTTTTTTTCATGTCCCATTTCCACTTGTTTTTCACTTTTCATTTATTGATTACTTAACCATCACACATTCACTATAGTTTTCCATTCAAAGTAAGATGCACTACCTGTTACTTTTCTATCTGCTCACATACTCTGTGTAAACCGTGTACTATATGAGTTTTGTATATCATTTTTGGGAAACTTGTATAATGGCCTTCTGCTGCTTTCTTCATCTACAGAGCAGCATCCATAAGTAAGAGTAAAACATCAAAATCTGCCCCATTTGGCCATAATAACTGCAGAGACTCATTGAATATGTGAGCCATTGTTGCATGGTTTAATGCTGATACTTCTCTACATGCTAATATAAAACACCACTTGGAAACTATTGCGTTATTTTCTAGCACATTTCCCACTTTCCTACTGCTAGAGTCCAGTGATTTAGCAATTTTCACATTCTGCTCTGATGTTTCCTAGAATTTCTTTGAAATGCAGAAACATACAGTTTTCTTAATGTTGATTCTTCTGGTGTTTCAAAATCTCTGTATTTTATGAGAAAATTATTGTGCTCTGGACTTTTTAATTTAAATGAATAAATAAATATTTATTTGTACTAAGCATCAATACAAAATAATATGGCTAAGCATTCAGCCCAGGCTGTTAACTTGCCATATTCATATCAAAAATTTCCTTATTATCTAAAAGCATAGTTTTAACACTCCTTAAGTGTATGTTTGATTTACTTCTCTTTTAATTGACCAATTGCATTCTGTTTTACTTTAGCCAGGTACTCAACTACCTTCTTGCTATCTTTACTAAAGAGTTTAATTAATGCTACCTCTCTGTCTAATTTAAGCCATTTCCCATTTATACACTCTTTTCTCCAAGACTCTGTCCTTTTACATTAACAAATTATTTGCTCCATATCTTCTTTTCCTCCACATAATGGACACTGATTTTGTGGGAAACGTTTTCTCATCCCTTTTAGCCACCACACACCACTCTTACCCACACAATACTCTCTCTTTGTTCTTTATTTAATTTATTAATATATGCTTCTCTTTCCCCTGTACTTTTTTATTGTTATATACGATTCTAACAATCTTTTTCCAGCTATGTCACTAAACAATGTTTGTATTTCTATATCTTCAAATCTCCTCCCTGCTCCTTTCCAAAAATGATTTACATTATCTTCCCAACTTCTCCAAATTTCCCCCAGTCCATTATCCTCCAAACTCTTTTCCTGATATTCTGATATTCTAAGCATTGTCTTATCAGATTCCTTTCATCTAGATTTAATATTCTAAACCAATATTTAAGAGCTCTCTCCATAATCATACCTTTCATTCCCAATCTTCCCATTTCAATTTGAGCAAATTCTTTTGCTGCTGCACTTGGCAGACCTAACACTTCCCTACAAATCATCCTATGCACAGCATTCACAATTTCCCATCCACCATCTAGTCCCTATAATTCAATGCGGTATAACATTTTTGCTTCAATTACTGTTTTATATATTTTCTCTAACCAGTTGATATTTATGTCTGGTATTCTATATTTACACCCTTTGACAGCTGCCAATGCTCCTTTCCCTTTCACCAATGCCAACCTCTATTTCTCCCATCTTCCAACCCCATGAATTTTGATCCCTAAATATATGCAATCTCCAACCACTTCGTATTCTTTATTTTCTTTCTTCTACTTTTCAGACTTACTCAATTTTGCCCCTTTCTTAAGTACTATTATTTGAGTCTTCTTCTGGTTTACCTTCAAATTCCATTTGTTATATTGCTTATCTGTTTGCTGCAAGGATTGCTTTAGACCAATCATTGAAATGGATCCTACAACTAAATCATATGCAAATAATAAACCAGGGATTGCCACAGTATTTATTGCTGGCAAAAAATTATTACTATTTCGTATCTCGGTTAGTATATCATTAATGAACAGATTGAATAACACAGAACTTAACTTGCACCCTTGCCGTAGCCCCGACTTTTGATTTGTTTCTTTTATTTACCATTCCCTCCCCTACTCTCACACAGAATGTATTCTCCTTATATAAGGCTTTAAGGATATTCATCATATGTTGACTTATTCCCTTGCTCAAAAGTTTATACCATAAAAATTTTAGGTCAGTGTGGTCATACACTTTCTCAAGGTCTACAAATACCATGTACAGTTTTCCTCTTTTTTCGTTTAGATATTTATCTACTAATGTTTTTTATTATGAATAGATTATCAATAGTTCTTCCCCTACAAAACCCCATTTGAAATTCAGAGAGAATGATATTCCTCTACCCACTTTTGTAGCCTATTTATTAAAATTCCTGTAAAAATATTTCCAACATTCGATAGCAGTGTAATACCTCTATAATTATTGGGCTTGTATACACTCTTATATATTGGGTAAATTATTGCTTTCCTCCAATATTCTGGTACATATCCTTTTGCTTTAATTGAATTGAACAGACCTGTAAGACGCTTTACTATGTTTACATCACTACACCATTCCTTAATGAATTCTGGTGGGATTCCAACTATTCCTGTTGTTTTATTCTTTTTCATTAATAACTTAATTTGTTTAACAACTTCATCTCTCACTTCACTATCCAATATTTCTATGAAACTCATTCTAAAGTCTACCATTGATTTTGTCTTAAAAACACAGCCATTATCAAATAAGATTTTAAAATACTCCATCCATTCATTTGGATTAATATTCAGTTTGGTTACATACTGTTATAGGTTGATTTTAGCACTTTCCGCACCTTGCTAACATTTTTTTCACTTAATACCCTAATCAGGTTACTCTCCTTTTTTCTTCACTCATGTTGCTTATCTTCTAACAATGAAGTATAGAAATTTCTACTATTTAAATACTCTTGCTTTGCCTCTTCATCCCCTGCCTCTCTCCATTTTACTAATATTTGTTTCACCACTCCTTTTGCTACTTTACATTCATCATCAAACCACCCAACCCCCTTTTTCCCCTCCCCTCGTCTTTCTTATCCCATCTCCTGCTCTTTGCATTAATGTGTTTAAAATGTTGGTGACTTCACGATTCTTTAGCATACAGCTTATTACATAGCAACATTTTCCCCTTTCCCTGCAAATCCAGCTACTTCCTCCAATTATATTTTTATATCCACTACCAGTGGGAAGTGACTACTATTCAAAATAAAGTTTAGTATCTTAAAATTGCTTAGTGTGTATCCCATGTTGACAGGCCACAGTCAATAACGCTATGACCATTCTTATTAACAAAGGTAAAATCCCTCACTACATCTTCACCATATTTGCGATTTAAAATGTCTAGAGCATTCACTTCATAAAATTCAATAAACTTTTCACTCACCTTATCTATGCACTTATGTCTACTGTGTCTGAAAATATCCCTTTTAGTTCTTGTTTTCATGTCACTTTCTAAATTCACATCTCTCTTGCCTATTCTGCTATTAATATCCCCCATTATTACAACCTCCGTTTTCGTGTATTTCTCTCTTAACTTTATGTCACTTTCTAAAAGCTTCATCAGGTTGGAGTTGTGGTACTGTGGAGAGACTGGGCATTATACACTAACCCAAACATGTAATATTATCATCGATCTGTTTGTCTTCCATTATAATCCACAATTTTGTCCTAGACCAAGTATATCTTATTACTTTTCTCAGGGACTTTCTGAAGAAAAAGGAAACTCACACCTCCGGATGCTCTTCTCTTCCTTGCCACCATTTGTCCTTTCATTCCGACATATGTAAAATCATTTATCTCCACTTTCTTCCCTTAGCCAAGTTTCTACTACCCCCAAATAATCTATATTTTCTAATAGTTCCTTCATATTTCCCGTAAGAATTTTATTTTTCAGGCCCTCACAATCCCAGAACCCTAACCTCCTTGCTCTCTCCCTTCCTATTATGATTCCATTCTATTTCTAAATCTCCCTAGAACTTTCTTGCTCCGCAGTTCAATTACCATTCCATCTCTTGATGTTTGTTATTCTGTAACAAGTATTCTTTAATACAAGTAGACTACCATAGGTGTCGATATAATGCTTTATTCTCCCTCTCTACCGCTACTGTGACCACGCCCTAACCCCTCCTTTTGCCCGGCCAAGTGCTTGTTGTATTTCCTCCCTCCTTGGTGATATCACTTTCTTTGTTGCTGTTTCTCTCTTGTCTCCCCTTCGTGACATGTGTGCTGCATCTTCTCTGAGGTTATCTTCCTTTCGTCATCATATACTCATGTGGACGATGTATATTTCATCTGTGTCTCCAGCTGTTCTCTGGTTGCCCTTTGGACTTCCTATCAGAGTTTGTTCCATCTCTCCGGCAGCTAATGTAACGAGCTGAGTTGTTTCCTGTTGCCGTGGTCTGGAGTCCCTTATTCCACTTTCTTGCACAGCCACCATCTGCCCATTAACCCACACCCGTAGATTCTGAATGAAGGCCTGTTTCCCTTCCATTCTTGCCATCTTCATTTGTTGCATTCATTCCTTCTTAAAGGCTCATTGTTCCACCGATAAATCTCTGTTTATAAAGATATCCATTCCTTTTAATTGCTTTGTCTTCTTCAAAACTTCATAAACAAACTGTACAGAAGTAAATCTTACAACTATCACTCTCGATCTCAAAACTCTACTCTTCTTCTGACATTCTGAACATCATTTCTTAGCTCTTCTTTGATTTCCATTAGTTCTTTCTCCACCCCTTTGAGTTTGTTTCCTAATCTCTTATCCATGTCCTTTACTCTAGATAAGATTCCTCCATGACAGCTTGATTCCCATTTGGCATGGGGTTAACAATAGTATTCCTATTTCATATAATAGAAGAAAAATATTTGCTATCTCTTCTTCACCTTGTTTCTTTTTAGGCTCATTCCATTTTAACCAATTAAAAGTTCCAATTCTTTCTCTGTATACTTCAATACTTATTCCCTTTTTCCTTCAACTCCAGGAGCTAACTTCACACATTTCCTCTCTCTTCCACTGCTAGCTTAGTATTCCTCCTTTTCAGTTTAAGTAAAGGAATAGCACAAGAAAGAGTAGTTTTGCACAAATCTGCATAATATTTGGAACTTTTTAAAACTGGGGTATATGAAGAGGGAGCTGTTTTCATCTAAACGAACTTTTCTAGAGCTTGTAATGAAGCAGCCATTCTATATTTACTACCTGATAATGATGCAAGACTTGAGATCACTGATCCACATTTTTTATAGTTTTCCATCGCTAAATGTTCCACTAAATTCAGCAACATATTATTGCAAACGAGAAAGAATAATTTACTTTTGGCATTATATCACAAAAAACTCCACTTAATATACTGGTACTGTATAAACATTCCGTATGAAACAAGACAATGGCAATGAGTGACTGAAGAATAATAATGCCATGTGCATTGCATCAGCTGTCATATAAATGAAGGGGATTCTCCTTTGCGATCTGAGCCAGCATGTGTAGTTAAGGTCACTCACTATGCAGCATGTTTACAAATGAAATTCATTCAAATTACATTTTCATTAATGTGCAAATGCACAAGTTTCTTTTACTGAATTTAAAAATTCAGCAAAGAAAAACTAACAAATTATGCCTCTTTAGCCAAATTATTTAAAATATATATATTTACATAAAAATGTTACACAAATATGTATTTTTATGTGAAATAGAATTTTGTATACAAAATACAGTGTTTTGGTTTAGAATTTTTGTCTTAGTTACAATCTTTTATCTATAAGCAAAAAAAAAGGTATTTATTTACATAAAAACCTGTTCCCTAGTAATAAGGCATTGTACAGAAGTGATGCATTAAATGTTTACGTTTAAACATTTAACATAAAGCATGTAAGAGGGCTTATTCTCTTTACAGAAGCATAAAAATTTATCAGTTACTATCTTCATATAATGCTGTGTAATTTATATATATATATATATATATATATATATATATATATATATATATATAAAATATAATTATAAAGGATAATTTGTGTAAATATTTAATATTTTCTTTACTTGATAATTTTGAATTTTATGCTGAGGTACTTTGTTCCATTTGTGTTGAAATCTTAAACTGAGTGTATAATTATGTTTCTCATTACTTACACCAAGATATCAAGAGTAAAAGTGTACTCTTGAGATTTTCAGTATAAGATATGTTTGAAGCATAGGCATCGCCATTACCAATGTTAGTTACACTACTGTACTCTTGCTTTATGTTCCTATATATGTGCAATAATTTATGACATTTTATTTAACATGTAGTTTTTCCTTTCTTTCTTTTCAATTTGAGTCATTGTCCTCTACCCCAAAATTAATGGCTATGTTTCTTACTGTTTGCTTTTCACATAAGTTTTTTCTTTAAAGACACCATGCACCATGAGACCATCATTACTTCCTTTCCTTATAAGACCTGTATGCGAAAGATCAAAATATTAATCAAAAGACAAGGTTTTTGTTTTTTCAACTTGGTACATTATTGGGTAATCTAAATCATATTTGTTGGTGCTTGCATGAAGGATTTTATTTCTGGTGGCAAGTGATAATCTGTAGTGTCAGTATACATATCCTCATTTCTTCTGTTATATACCAGGTAAAACTTTCCTGTTTGAAAATGACAAAATCCAGTTCATATCATACAAGGAATGCTTTTCACATTAATGTTATGGTTTCACTAGGTATTTTTCAGTGAAAGTATATGAAACATTCAAAAGATCTGTGTCTTACCTTTTGCCCATATATATAGTTTGCCTGCAAAAGCTAATGTTAAAAGTACCAGTGAATGCTGCTAAACTCTTTGTTTGCCAATTTATCAGTACAGAGCATTTCAGGGTCATTCTTACACTATGTAATACATATACAGGGAGCATAGAAACTGTGCTTACAAACATAAGACTGTGATTCTTATTTTTGTACTATTTGCAACTACTCTGAAATGCACTTTAAAGCAAAACAGAGAAGCTTATTAATTTTTTTTTTAGATTTTCTAATTACTTTGTGCAAAAGAAAATCTGGCCAGCCACACAAAGGGAATTTGCATTTTTGATCACTTTGAGCAGTACATAATTTATCAAAGTACATAGGTTTTCATGGCTGGAGTCACATTGAGAATACAGGTTTTCTGGGCTGTATGGCAATGTCAAGTATAAAAGTTTTTTTTTCCAGACATTTCATCTGTAACTGTTACAGACATCAACAGTGGTGAGGCCTAAATCCTGAAATGTAAGCCTTGGCAGCTACTGATGCAGTGCCTGGCACCTCTGTGTTGACTAATCAGGAAACAGAAGGCACTAAAGGGTATATTCACTGTTTATGTACTTTTACAGAAATAAGTAGAGATGTCCAACAGAAATGTGCTTATCACCTACCCTTTTCATCTCCTAGTCGGAGAAGTTGGTGAAGCATTGTTCCAGATAAAGTGATGAGTGGTACAAAGAAGCAGAAGAATAAAATGCATAAGATTTACAGATAATGTGCTCCTAGCAAAGGCAAAAAAGATTTTAAGAACATACTAATGGACTAAATGATAATGGCAAGGATTATGGAATGAATATAATTGCAGAAAAGGCAAAAACTGTGGTAAAGTACAAAAGCAAAGAAGATTTACTTGCAAATTCAAGATGAGGTCATGGAACAAGTGAATGCTTTGGAAAGTTGGGATGTGCCATTTAATACCATGAGCTGTTGTAAAGAAGACAAGTAGAAGATAGCAAGGGCAAATTAAGCTTTTAATAGAAAAAGAAATATCATCTTGGAAAGAGAACTAAGGAAACAATGCATGTGAACCATGACATTGCAGCAAAGTGAGGAAAAACAACTGGAAGCATTTTAAATATAGATATGGAGAAGAATGGGATATTTGAAAGGAAAGACAAAACATGAGATCAAGCTATTTCAGAGAGAGACAGGGAGAGGGGGGAGAGGGGGGAGGGAGAGAGAGAGAGAGGGAGGGAGAGAGAGAGAGAGGGGGGGTTGCTTGCTAGGTAATCCTTTAGAAGGAATGGTGAATGCAAAAACATTTCGGGGTAGAAGAATATCAAATAATAAATAATAGACAATATTAAGATAAATGGTTCATAATACAGAAAGGGGAAATTGTGAAGGAGGGTGAGTTTGCATCACCTGCGCTTTGGCATAAGACTATAATGGATTTAATGTAAATAAAATTTAAAACCAAAACTGTACATGCAAATGTGACAATCTTTCCTTGTTGGTGTATGCTGTTTCCACAGCAATATATAAGTTTTTGGAATGCATGATGTCTTTCCCCCTAGGTTTCTTTACTTGAAATTGTAATCCAAGTAACCTTATATGACAGAAGACCTTTAGCTCTTGTGTGCCACCATTCATCTTAAAAGAGTTCAGCAGGTTTCAGGATGTAAAATGGTTTAAAAGTAAAAAAAAAAAAATCTATCTTAAAGCAAAAGGATATGTCTATAGTTTTAAGAAGCTAGGTTCAAAGAAAGCTTTACTGTTCGGAAAAATGATCCATGTCTTTTGAGAAAGAACATTAATTTGTTCAGTTTTAAAAAAAATTAAACGGCATACTGTTTAGGAACTACTGATCATTTGTTCAGTGACTGATATACTGCCATATTACTTTCTCATTTCTAAAGCCTAAAATGTGCTGTGATATTGGTGTCAATACCCACAAAACTCTTGATGGTGTTCTTATATAAGAGCAGTGGTCAACTCTAGAATTTAAGGTTTGCAACTTTCAGCAGTCAAACTAACTCCATAGTTCATAATTAAATCTATAGTGTAAATCTTGTTGCAGGTGATATATATGAGAAACTGAACTCTGATGGTCATTTTTAAACTTTCAGAGTGTTTTAACAGTTTGGCTGCTGGAAGGATGGTTGTATGATCATCTTGTAGACAGATCAAATGTGGCAGAGGACACACAGACTGGAATGGCCAAAAGTGCTTTTGCAAAAGAAATGCTTTACATTTGTTTCTGCAGCCAGAGGTTTTATGGCAACAAACTAGCAACTGATATTAATGTTGCAGAAAACAGAAGTTATCTTTGAATGATACATATGAGCAATAGATGTATTTATATACACATTTGTGAGCCAACAATTATTATATTTTGCTCACATAACTAAGCAATAGCATTTAAAATGTTAGAGTACAAATGCTGATTGTCTTTTCTTCTTTTCTCTCCATTTACCATTTCTTACCAAACAGCAAAACAGAATGTGCATTTCAGTGATGGGTGATATGAAATCCTTTAATGATGCTCGAGATCACTCTTACATAAGTACATGTATAATTAGGTACATAAAATGTACATACAAAATACATTTTCCCCTGGGTTGTAAGATAATCAGGTAGGTATGTTGACTACACCAGTAAAGGTTAATCTTGTGGAAGCTATTCCTCATTGCTTGAATGCTGTCAAATAGTGTAGCACAATGAGAGAGCTTGTTTATATGTTTATTATATTGCACTACTTATGCCCCATTAAACTATAAAAATGGAAAGGAAATAGTTTCGTCATAGTTTACCAGATGGGCCCATTAATTTGTTTCACTATTTTAGATAAAACCTATACATTGTGAGAAATGATTTAAAAATTTTATGGATGTCATAAATAATAATGACTATATTTTAATATGTTAGTAATATATTTTACCAAGAACTTTCGAGATATATGGGTGGAAGGGGTATAGGTTTCCGCTGTTGAACTGTTAAGAGAAATACTTGAAAATGGAACAGATACCTTGACAGTTGATCCATTGAAGTATTTTTAAAAAAATAAATAATTTCCAGTTCAATATTAGACAACATTGTACCATTGAAGGACATGCTGAGCACAGGCCACCAGTTGCCATGAAAGTTAGAGCATCAAAGGTGATCTATAAATTACGTAAACAACCTAATTCACAGGTGAATGCAGCTATTGGTCTCTGACAGAAGAGAGGAAGAATTTGCATATACAAAATGATTATACTTTACACTCTTAATGGCATTTAACAATAGTTTCTACACAAAATATATGTAGTACTACAGAGATGTTCAGATTTTGATACTGAGGAACATTTACCATGGGTAAACAAAATTAAAAATTGACAAAATGTAGTGTTTGGCAGACTACTTTTAGAAATAGACTTGCCTTATGGCACTTACATTCTTATCTGGTCGCTCATGATGCTAGTGGAATTTAAAAACATGAATCTGCTACAGAATTTGTGTCATACATTCTGGGCTTTGGTGTAGCACTTGCTAACAAAATACTCATATTAATGGTTGACATAACAGTTTATTTATATTGAGTTTGGTGGTAAAGGTACAGTTTTTAATTCCTTCAAATGTTCATAAAGTCCTTCCAATCTATTCATCTACTACTTGGATTCTCTCATAGCTTTCAGAGTGCATTCAGATTGCTTTACAATCCTATTATCTTTGAATACTCACATCATGCTTCCGGTTCTGCCATTTGTTGACTAGTGAATGAAGTTATGTCTGTTTGGAAAATCAAGCTTGGTAGATTCTAGTTGGTGTTTACTTTTTAATCCCAGCATTACAGACAACTGCACTATAAGTTAAAATTATTCCCTTGTAGAGTAGTAAAAAGTTTTGTCTCTGAGTATCTAACTTGGTGCTCCATGCAACTTCAGTGCTTCTGCTTTATTTGACTAAACATTGCACACTGATATGTGATTATTACCCTGTATTGTCAAATGTAATACTTAGCAACAATTTAGTCATGTAGAAAGTTGAATGACAAACTATGCTCAACACATTTGTTATTATCCAAAACAGAAGAAGAAAAGAAAGGAAGAACGAAAGAAAGGAAGGAAGGAACACATAGACAAAAGAAGGGTTTAATTCACCTGGAATTTTACATGAAAAGACAGAGGGAAAAATCAGTTAAGTTTCTTTCAAAGTTTCATAATCATGATTGTGGTTTTCTGTTCAAAAGTATTACAGTATGATTACAAAAAGAATAGGCAACACAACTGAAATTTTTAGACTGAAACTAAAGAAGAATGTGATTACAGTATTCCTTAGTGTACTATATAAGCTATCATTAAAATTTAAGCTATACCCCTTCCAGCGGAAGACCTTTTTGTTAAAGTGTTGCCTTAAATTAGTTTCTTTTTTCATTGCATACTTTGTAGTAGCTTAATCAAACTTGTGTACTTAAATTGTTCAAAGTCTGCAGTTAAACAAAAGAGGTAACAGTGTACTTGCCATTTTGTAACAATTAGCTAAACATGACAGTGAAATGCCCTCATTAAGACATTTAAGTGTTAATGTACTGAACTCAAGTAATAATTACTGATAAGTGGTGCAATAATATTTCTATCTCTGTAATGCAATAATTTATTTATAGTACAAATATTCAGAGCACATAGATTCAAAACTTACCACTCCAGAAAACTAGATTTCATGGGGGAGGGCAGAAGAAAGAAATTTAGAGAAAAAGTAATGCTGCTATAAAATAGTGCACTACTACTGTTACTGTGAATTCTAGACTTAGCTCTTCATGAAAATTAGCAAATTTTTGTAAGTTAATTAGTTTGCACTCTTTTTGAAGCTGGTAGTGAATTTAGACACTATTGAAAATAAATACAGTTTTTCATATGATAAGGATGTTGCAAAGAGAAAACTTGAAACTAAACCCTACAAACTAGATTTAACATACCTCATAAATGTTACAAGTTCAATTAATTGGGATGGATTTTATCACATAAATATGCTACCTAGGTATTTTTTATTCAGAACATGCTTCAGGGTGTCTTTTCTTCATCAACCAGCTGATGATGGAGGGAAGACTCTTTGAAACATGTTCTGGATAGAAGGGGGAAAAAAAAGGAAAACAACTGTATGATTAAATCTGTCTCAGTTCACTAATTAACTACTTTACTGTAAATTACCATGTAAGAAAAAATAAGTGAAATTTGTTTATATCATTTAATGGTACATTCAACATTGTACCAATGAGAACACAAAACAAGGGAAACAATCTCATTTTCTTTTTGTTTTCATAGAGTTCTGATGGATTGATTGATTGATAATGAGCATTCAGACAGAATTTATTAAAATGCTTATTTATATTCGTGTTCTGCAACTGAAGAAACAATGCCTTTATACATATTTATATACAAATTACTACACCTATCCTCAAAAGTGATTAGTGTGTTGACATTCATATATTTGTCTACAGAACAGTGTACCTTTTAACCCAGGTATTCAATTATTTCTTAAGGCTTCATTACTGCAAAATAAGTTTATAAGTCAAGGGGAAGAGTACTTACTGTATACAATAATGAAGCCCTGAAAACTTAATAGTGTTACAACACATCTATGCAGGTTTTGCTTTTTGGTCTGGTGTTTTTATCAGTATTATCTCGGCTTTGTACGAGTGTTTTATATTTCGCCTAAAGTATCACAAGAGAAAGTAAACATAAGTTCTCATGAAGGAGCCAACATTTGTAATTGAAAACATTTCTACATAAATGTCTGTTGTGCATACCAGAAATTATTTGTATAGCTTTTCTTGAATATGAAAACACAGTTATTTTCAGGCAAGTTATCCAAAAACTGTGTTTGTATTTTAGTATTGAATTCAAATAGGTAAGATCGTGAACAATTTTAAACCTAATACTGTAAAAATCACTTTTATTTTATCTGAATTCAGAGATAACTTACGATTTAGTTTCAGTACACATTTATTGCAGTTAGTTATCAACATCCTTATGTTGTATGCAGATCAACACTGCTACCTACTTCTCAGATGGGTAAAATAAGATACTTAATGTAAGTTGTAAAAGGTAGAGGACTTTATTGATCCTAGATCCAAATTCTTCTTCCTAAATCAGTAAATTTTCTTACCATAAGCAATGTTGGCTGAAGCACATCAGGCATCAGTAAAAGTGTGATCATGTTACGTGATTTGCATCACTTATTTTGTTGGTTTTATATCCAGGGTTGCAGCACAATTACAGGACATAAATAACAAATGCTATTTTTATTTAAATAACAGCTTAAAGCTGTTTATTGCTTAGAGCAAGGGTGGCGAAAACGACTTCCTTCCGCGAGTCACCAAATATGCAACACGCAATGCATCACTCAGAAGCATGTGAAAAACAAACAGACGGTTGCAGAGAGGGAACAGCGCCTGCGAGTCAAAATTACTCGTGAGTCACGTTTTCGCCACCTCTGGCTTAGAGGAATGCAGGTCTCCATCAGATATGCACTTGGTAGTTCACAATGGCAGCAAAATGGTTGGATCTAGCAGAGTTAGAAGAGAAGTAATATTAGCAATAAATTTGCTGTGCAAATAACTTCCGTTCAGTTTTTTTTCTTGACTGAATTCATAGGTTTTGAATCTAGGTGCCTCATTTAGTATGGAAGTGTGAACACCACTCAGGTGCACTAAGATGCAAAAGTCTCTGGACAAATAGAGGAAGATATAGGTGACCAGAAGCAGCTGCTGTTCCAAACCTTGTAACACGGTTGAAGTTTCATTGTATTTTTATATTTCAAAATAGCACTTTCTCAGTGGTACAAATAAGTTGCACACCTCCCTATTCTGTTCATTTTGACTCAAATAGGGAAATTGGCATAAAATGAAATAAACTGAAAGATCTTAATGTTGAACATTATAGAGCATGCATCTCATATTATTGCTACAGATACATTTTTCCAACAAGATTATGTCATGGACCATACAGCGAAGAGTTCAGTGATAGAAGACAGAGTTACACACACTCCCTTAGAAAAAACTGGAAGGTAATATATGATAACGGACTGCCAAGAACTGGAACAGGTAATGGGGAATTTCTTAAATAGATGCCAGAATGTGTGAACAGTGGCAGCCTGTTTCATAGTATTGGTAAATAATGAATGTTTTGAAATAAAACAGGAAGCTGCTTTATGGAAGTGGGACTGACATCTCGGGAAGGAACTTACTAGATCATGGCCTCATAAGATTTTTGAACCACTGGCTTACTGTGTGCGATTTGCATTCTCGTAGGCATGAGCTTAATTCCACAATTTGAGCAGATAGCCTTTGCAAGTTTTCACTGTCAAGGCTGAATACCATAATACTTCATACAGAAGGCACCTGAGTTCATATCATTAAGTGACAGCATATACAAGTAACATAATATGCCTACATCGTTTATTGTTCACTGTTTTACTATAGGATAGCCTTCCACCATTATGTTGTGGCCCATTTTACAGGGGAACATACCATACATATCTACATGACATGGAACTAGAAAGCAGTATAGGAAGGTTGATACATTAGAATGCTTATAACTTGTTCTTAATGGCAACCATGTGTCAGCTAAAGATGGAAAGATGAATGGTCTATGGTTTGAATCTTAGCCATGACATTGAATTTTTCGAATTTGAATTACCTTTCAAACATAAGCCCTTACACAGCTTTAATAAGAACAATTTCTTCAAGTTCTTTACATAAATTAACCATAGCAAATTGCTAGAAGTCCAGTAATAAAAGTAATTGCATTAGTGAATTGACTTTGAGGTGACGATACTTGTATAATTGAGTATATCTTGGTGGCTTGATAACATTGGAATCATGTAAGAGAATGCCATTGCCTGATATATGTAGTTCAGTTGCAAATGTTGGCATGTAGAACTTTTAACTCTGATGTGCCTTTCTAATATAGGTGACTTGGCAAAGATGAAATTAGAATCAGCAACACTGTGGTCACAACAAGCATGGCCAATTAGACCGACATCAGATTCATGAGGAAATTAGCCACTCAGGAAGACATGTCATGATTTCTCATTGCTCAAAATTTGATACCTCAACATCTGTTGGTTTAATATGAGATAAACTTACCTTTTCTGTTTCTTTACTGTTTAAACTTCATAATCTTTCTGTGACAGGTCACTATATTAACACAATGTTTCTATTTATATAACTTCACATTTATGAGTTTAATACTTGATGTATTTAGCACTGTTACACCTGCTCTATTACCTATGTCCAGCTGCAGTCTTCATTCCCATGAGATTCAATAACAATACCATTTATGAGCACCTAAGTGTTCAACAAATACACTTGGTAATAAAGAAGAACTGGTGAAGTCCTGAGATTGAACAATTCTATTGTCATTTGCTTGAAAGGTATTTTCTGTTTATATCTTGACCACAGACTTTTGCATATTGCGTGCTTACCATGTCATGGGTATGTTTTGGTATAAGGGCTTTGTATAAATGCACAATTGTATTGCAGTGTATATCAGAGCACTTCCATAAATTTCTCCAATAGAACTGAAATAATTAAGCTATTTATAAATTCTCATATGTTTAACATTGTAGGTGTTTTTACTGTAAGAGAAGCTAATTTCAGTCTTTCATAAATTGCAAAAATGCTTTTGAAAAAATGTTAATGTAATGAGTCTCCTTTTAACATTTTGTGTTGTGAGACAAGTATTATTGTTATTATTTAATTGGCAATAACCTGGTGAATGAGAAGTTGATATAGAAAAAAGCTGTTTATAAAAGAGTGTTGTACAAATGATTTTGCATTGCTCAGTATAAATGTGATATTTCTGTAGAGGGTGTCTGTTTTAACATGGAATTTGGATTATCTGCTTGTGTTAAAAAAAATTACTGCTGCAAGGTGAATAATGTGTGTTGTCTATTGTATATGGGTAAACCACATCTTCAGGTGGTCAAAATTACTATATTTTGTTTTCATTTTCAATGTGACAGGCTATGTTTATAATTAATAAACTCATACATTATGGGATTACAAAAAGAACTTCGGATTAGTTACAGTGGAATTTTCATTGCACAGTTTTGTAAGATTTTCTGGAGGTCAGTGTAAACTATTTAGAACTTTTTCTGCATGTTTCTTTTCTGTAGCAAAAATATTTTTAATGCCAATTGTTACAAATATAGAAAAGAGAATTCATCATTTTTTTTTTAGAATTTATAAACTTTGTACATGCCTTTCATGCAAAACAATATCCTTTCCAACAAAGTTTTTTATACAAAATAATATCCTTTCCAACAAACTTTTTTAGTATGACCAGAGTCTTTAACAACCTCAAGAAAATTGATATTAGCTCTCAGTTGTACCATTATACGCACTCAATAGTATTACATACTTTCAGTCATACTGTGTCTCTTGCTTTCTTCATATATAGGCCATGAGGAGAAAACTTGACCTAGTAAACTCCAGCATGCTTAGATTTGTTGTTTTCTTAGATATAAGCTTTATGTGCATTCTATGTTATGCCCATATTAGCTTCCTTCTTACTGAAGTAGCGCTGTGACTTCAGTATAAGTACTTTATCTGGTGATGGTATGTTTTTAAATTCTTGGTTATGGGGTATAAAGTCTTGTTCTCGTAAGTTATCAGTGAAGTGCTAAATCTTGTTACAAAATCAGTAGAAAAAAATTTTTCCCCTTCTTTTCTTCCAGTAGTCGGTCATGACAGTGGCAAGATCAAATATGGCACCCTGGTCAAATATTTGTAAATTATAATTTAATAACATGATGATTATTGCTTATTTAAATTCAAGTCTGTGTTAATATACCCTACTTTTAATCAGCTCTAGTCCTGTGATTTTGATTTACATTCCACGAGTGTTTTGTAAGATAAGTAGTAATGAAGAATACGTTTTTTGCTCAAGCATATCATTATAGAATGTGCGCCTAATTCTACAGCACCAACTTCAGAACACTAATCCTATAGATACAGTGAAAAGCCTATCATCTTCTGCCATCATGTATCTTTCTAGTTTATAATATCAGACAAAAATCAAATTTAAATCTTGCTGTTACTTGCAGCAGAATGAGGAAATATTATTGATATGAAGTTGAAACATTAAAATGCATGTACTCAAGATACTGTTTCATAGGTGCAATCAAGAGTGAACTGTACAAAAAGCTATTGTTTTGTTTTTTGGGCATAATTTCATTTTTGTCAAGCTTTCAAACTGAAATATTGTAACATTTTTGCCTTGAAGATTTAAGTTAAGGTGAAGATTACTGTTAACTAACTGGGAAAAATAATTTAAATGCATTTTGAATGGAAATGGTTACTGCACGGGGCAGGTGGTTAAAAGAGAGGGATTCATCACCATTTCTGTTCTTTTTCCCATTCCTTAATTTTCTTATTAAAAATTTCTAGATTTCATGGATCTCCTATGGGAACATTACAACCTTTAGGGTGTAGTTAACACTTTGGTAATAGGAATGTTTAAGCCATTTAATTGCCTTTAAGCAAACTTTTGCTCTGTTCAATTAAAACTGCATATTGACAAAATGTTATGTTTTAACACGCTAAAATTTTGAAATTAGCATCAATCATAGTTTCTTACAAATAGTTTCTTGGCACAGATTGATGTAGTGTGCCTTACACTATTAAGAGTATGTATTGGTAGGCCCAAATAAACAATTCTGAGCTGCTACGTATGTGTACTTGTAACACTGTAGATACTAAAACTTTGTATGGCTGTAAAAATAGCTTGTCACTTTGCCCAAATTAAACCAAACTATGATATGTGCCAAAGGCTCAAGTATTGACAAGTCTAACAAGACAGTAATGTCTCCCATTGAATGGCAGTAAGCACAATTTGCAGATGACTGGCTTCACTCCCATTTTGTGAGTAGTACAAACATGGCATCTCCTAACTGGCTATTTCCTCTTACCTTGCATTTTTCACAGTTTTCTCAAGCATGTGATTTTGCATATGAACTAAAACTTTCTCAGAGGGGAGCGTTCATCATGACTTTTACATGGGATGCAAGTTGATGTCTTGGCTTCATGAGTCTTTGTCTGACAGTGAATGTTCAACAAATACTTTCAAGAAGGTGTTTCCAAGGTAAGGTTCTGTGACATCTGATGGTTGTGTTGAGTCAGACAGAATCAGTGATTTCTAGTAAAGCATCTCAGTACCTTGGATTTGTAATCCTTTCTGTTATTTCCACCTGAAATGATGATACATGCTGTTAGGATTATTACCATTTTACAAAATCAGGAACATTAGATAAATTCCAGAAAAAAATACATGCCAGAATTGCTTTTTCACCTACCAAGTTCTTTACTCCTCAACAGCTTGTGCTTGCATCATGATTAAAGCCTGGATTTTCATGCACAAGCCTTAAAATGTGCGTGCATTAAGCACTATCATATGACAAAATATGCACAATGAAGAAAAAAGCGGTAAAAGTATGGACTATAAGAATTCAGTTCTGCATTTGGAAGCAATGTACAACAACTAGTTTCTCTAAATTTTCTTTACTGAAGCTCCTGTGTTTATCAGATAGTATATTCTTGAATGCAGAAAATGATTTTTCTACATCATAAGAAGATACAGGTGTACATTACAGTGAAGAAAATTTTGATAAAACGAGGTCAAAGTGTAACTCTTCTGCATTTTTCACCACAAAATACATTCTTAATTGTCTGTAAGAATTTAAAATCAGGATTTGAAGTGATGATTTTGTTCAATTTATCTTTAGCTTCCACAGCGACTTCTCCTAAGGAGAACTAAGGCCATTTCAACATCTTCAGTGATTTCTAAGGATTCAACCAGCAGTAGCCCTGTAGCTTCCAACTTTGTTATTGAAGCAGGCAATTTCCCAAAGTTTGATTTTATGTCATGCTGCATGTTCTTTTTGTTGAAGCCACTTGTGCATTTGCTATCGATGACCTAAAATGGAAAATACTTTGATTAAGGGGCAATTCACCTAATCAACAGAGTGAAGAATTTGTTAAATGATAAATTCAATGAAACTGTGTGTGCATTTACTGTTTAGCCAAAGTAGAGATCATGATTTGTCATCTTAAGGAGTGGGACTTATGAAATTCCATTTTCTTATTTCTTTCATCTAGGAGGTATTTTAATACATGAACATGTTCAAATAACATACAAAACAGGATTAACATACTAATTTCAGTTTCTTGAGAGCCCATTAGTTATCCTCATTAAAAACAATAGGAATGTAGGATTCAATAAAAAATTACATTAAGTTCACTATTATTTTACATACCGGCTTGATTTTCGGCTTAAATGAAAGCTTATAAACAGCTTAATAATTCTACTACACAAAATTATAACATGTCATGTTTTAATTTTTTATTTAATTTTTGAAGCTTACTTTCTTATTTCTTAGATGTGCATGTTTACATAAAAGATTTTTTAAAGAAATGAAAATATAAAAAGTTCCTCTATAGAAATTGTTTACTGACAGGTTTTTAAAATGCCATGCAATTCCATGTAGTTATCTCTAATAGTTTTGGAGTTCTTGCATTCTGAAGATTGAAAATTGTATAAATTTTGTTTTTTGAAAAATGCAAAAAGAAGTTTCATTTTATCCTGACACTAGTAATGTTTACAATTAAAATATTTCATGCATGCTGTCAACTTAAAGTTACTTATTAGAAGGTTCCAGCACCATGTATTTTACCCTCAGCCCTCCTCTTCTGATTCTCAGACCTAAGCTTTGCCAGCTGAACTGGCTTCCGATGCTTCTGAAATTTCACTTCCCTCTGCATTTTGCTCTTCAACTCTTCTATGATCTCTTCTCTTTGAGAGCTTCAAAGGTGTTTTCCTGGAGACAGACCACTGCTGTGCAGCCCTTTCTGGATGTTTGGTGTGCATCCATGGTTGAACTGGACTACAGTCTCTGCAACAGCCGACTCAACTCTTCTACATGTCACACTTATTGTCTTGGGGCACTTTGACCAGATGCATGAAGAGACTCGGTTGAATTCTTAGTTTTACCATCTTTGCATCTTGTAAGTAAATCTCAGAAATACTGGAAACATCTTCCGAACTACGAATTCTGACAAGAGTTCTTCTTTGTTCTTTATGGGATGGGGAGAAAGATTGCTTGCAGTAGCACAGTTGAAAAAACACCATGAATCTGTTCCCTGAGGACATTTCTTATGCAATGGATTTTCATCCGTTGATCTATAATGATCGAGTATAGCATAGATTGCAGTCTTCTTATCTTTGGGGTCTCTGTTGTTACAAATCAAATTCCCATAGTATTTCTTGTCTCTCAACATACCTGTCAGTGCACCACTGGCTTTTTTTATTCAAGGTTAACAATTTGCTTGAAGGGAAATTGTTTGCAACATGATTTATGCACTCTGCTTTCTCTATAGGTAATCATTTCCATATATATTTAGACATATGAGCTTTTGCATCACCATCACTCAGTACAGTGGTATATCTAAAACCATGACCCACAGGCATTCTCCATAACACTGCAGCAGTTTTCTCCATAGCATGGGATGAGCCTGTGTAATTTATGTCACAAGTAGGTTTGTGATTTTCATACCAAGAGACATATTCTGGACTCTTCTTGCCTCCAAACCTTTTCTTAGCAAGGGCGCATATTTGACACACCTTCAATAGAACGATGAAATCTATAATGTATCCTGTGATTATATTAATGACACATTCAACACAAAAGTTTTATTTGAAACCTTGTTTTTGCCATGATCCGTCAAAACTGACCAATATGTAATGCGCTGGAGAGTTTGTTTTGCAGCTACAAACAAGCAAATGTACACTTAGTACCTCTTTCCTGGCATCATCTGGGGCCTCTTTTGCAGTAGTGCTACGAGCAACACAGACTGAAGGTGTAAATTATAAGGAGTCTTTGATAAGGGGTTCATGTCCATTACCAAAGCAAACGTTTCTTGAGAAGTAAACCCCTTACCATTGTCAGTAAAAGCTCGCAAAACTCTACGGTTTGCATCATATGATTTGTCTGAATCATCACTCATAACCCTTATCACATTCTTGATATCTTCCTCAAAAGTGCAGTTATCACAATATAAATGAAATGTATGGGCATAGCCAGCAGAATTATGCAACTAATTTTAGCTGTCCTACCACACTTACAGGCTAACGTTGACACAATTTCGCATAATGCTCTTTTACTTATTATCAATAGTTTGGCTCTTCAATATCTAAATATTTATTAATGTTTTCTTTTTATAATTGATATATATTACGCATTCTTTTATGGATGGTTGAATGTGAAGGTCCAGTTTCATCATCTACAACATTCATACCATTGTTCATTTCTGCTTCACATACAATATTCTCAACTTCAACGTTTACTGGAGCATCATTGAGGTTAGGAGTATCAGACCATCTTTTACCTCTTGCTATAGATGCAGCTTTGTGTTCATCTCTCTCTTTGATCTAGCACCTTCAACCACGAAACTCCACAAATACCTTGAAACAATTTGTTTACTAATACACGGGGTTACGTAAACAAACCACAACCTTGAATATAGCAACAATAAGCAATATGTATTGCAGAATAAGGTATCAATCGTTTTTATCATAGAATCGATTTCATACCATTCAAAGGTTACCAATACAATAAAGAAAGTAGATTGATTTGAAAGCTTTACTACTTAGTTGAATTTTTCGTCAATGGGGATCAGTAAAGTATAGCAGTGAGAGCTGATAAACTAATCTTAACCCCTAAATGACATTATGTTCTCTAAAATTATGGTTCAAACCAAAGTTTCAGCATTTGATCCCACAAAGGGTGTGTGGTTGGTGGTCACCATTAAATGTCCAAGCACGCACAGCTTTTAAAAATGGCTGCTGATAGCTGTTTGGCATTGAATTGCATTGCAGTTTTTAAAAATTAAATTAAATTTACAAAGGCCAAACTATTTTAAGAGACAAAAAACAAAATTGTCATATTTTGTCCATTTTTGATTATTCACATTAAGTCCCCCCTTAAGTGTTTTAAAATGGTCACAGTAAAAATGGTAGCATTTAACTATATACACCATTTAGTTTCACAGCCTGTGGTGGTAAAGCTAAATCTGACAGTCTGTCTCTGAATGTGGCAACACAGCATATGATGTCAGCATATGAAATAATTAAACCTATTAGAAATAATTTAACTTCAGTATTTTATGCATTTATTTATAAATCTTCTTTGTGGAGGAATGTCAAGGCATTCACAGCACCATACTTGAACTGTATTGTTTCTGACCTGCAGCATGTGGGCTAAACATGTCACATGCTTCATAATTGCACTTTGTTGTTCCAGCCTTCACGTTGTATAGGGCATCATCAGTGAACAAGAAGAGAATCCTTTTGTTATTTAAATTTTTTGGTCACAAAATCCCTAAAATATTAATTAGAATATTATTACACTTTAAAGCACAGCATTTGCAATTACTTGAACTGTATTGTTTCTGACATAAAAGCTTGTGGGCTAAACATGTCACATGCTTCATAATTGCACTTTGTTTTTCCAGCCTTCATGTTGTATAGGGCAGCATCAGTGAACAAGAAGAGAACCCTTTCCTTAATTAAATTTGTTGGCCACAAAATCCCTAAAATATTAATTAAAATATTAGAATATTGCTACACTTTAAAACACAGCATTTCCAACTTTTATGAAATATTAAAAAATGTATTGTCAGTATTCACAAATTCTGTCATTGAAGAAATTTACATTTGTGGAATGGTTTGTTTTCTGTAAACCTTTACAGCACACAAGATGAGGTTCAATTGGTCCATCCTCAATTAGTTTACCAATAATAAATTTGAAACATATCAGCCCATAGAAAGGGCAATTTCGTCAATAGAAGTCCATATGTTTGAATTTCCCAAGTCATTTTGAATTTCATATAAAATCTGCTTGACAAACTAAATTTGAAAATGTTTATGTTAATGTAGCAAATGCTACCTGCATTTACAAAATTATATTTTATATATTTTTAAATAATGTTAATGTAAGATTATATAAGAAGCAGTTTTAGTAGTGCACTTTTCTCATATCTGAGCAAATGACTTTGGAAGATAATTTTTTCTTACAGTTATAGGATCTGGGATATCATGCTGTGTATACTTCTATAAAAATGATTTTAAAGTCAGATTTGCTACCTTTTCCAATGGTATGTTTGCTCCCATTAAAGCATCACATAAATCCATAAAAAGTGGTGATGTAGTGATGAAGGATTGTACAGTTCACATTTTTGTGTTTCTTTTCATTACTTTATCTTTGCAAGATGTGAAACACAAGTTATATATTGATCAACTTGAAACTTGTTTGTACATTTAATCTGCAAACGAAACATATACCAATATTTTCTTTAAAAATATGTGTTCCTTTTTAAGGAATTGTTTAGGTTTAAATAAACCAGTACAAAAATAAAATAGTGCCTACAAATACTAACATCCTTATTGCAGCAATTGCATATACCACATCACCATCTGTCTTCAGAAATTCCTTTCCCTCAATCCAGTGTGGTACAGTTCTCTTCCTCCCCTTCCAATGGTAGCCATAACAACACTTTATAGTTCATCTTAAATCTATAGTAAATATAAATTTTAGTTATGGTCATAAGTCTAAAACATTGTTTTTATATTTAAGGTCTTCAAAATATGCATTATGCATGAATTTACTACCAAAAATGCCAAAACATGCAAACATGCATGGAAAAAAATATGGTTATTTTGAATCAAGACATCAAATAAAATATTTTTAATCCTTGAGAAATTTAAACAACTTGTATAAAAAGATGCATTTGCCTGGATATCTGCACTCTAGTCGTAATGGAGATTAATGTCAAACTCTTACTATAGAAAAAGAAATAGTCTTTATTACCAAGACATGAATTGTGTTGCTTGTTTGACACAGCGCAATCATATTTGCTACAGTTAAGAGGAATCTTCAGTGCTTCTAAATAAAGCCTGTATTACAATGTACATTTGCATCACCTGTCTTCTGTACTTCCAAAAAGCTGTAAATATGCAAAATGCTGTAAATATAGTCTGAAAAATGCCATAAGAAAAGTGCTGCAGTTGAAGTCATAACAATTACATTTTCTCATCTGGCAATTTATTCAGATTTTATTATATTTTGCAAGACTTTTCTTTGTTCATAGAGGCAAATCCTGCACCATTTATCAATTAGGATTGCTTTAACATTCATAAAAAATAAATGGAAAATGCTTTTTAAAATGTTACTTTATATAGGTGCCTGTATATCAATGCATATATATATATAAAAATCCATAGTGTTCTAGGATATGCAAAACAGTATCTGCAGAGAAACTGCAAAACATGGTGTGTTCCGAATGTAAAGGTGCTTACTGACAAATCCTTTATTGAAATTTAATACATTCTTCCCCCTTCTGGGTCTCCTTGTTGTAAGCATGTTAGTGGAAATGTTAAGGGTACTGTTGTCAGTATTCAAGTCTTTCCGTGATCTGTATATGAAAATGGGAAACTTATGCACAGTTCTAAATGAATAAAAGGATACCCAATTAGACTGCCTTTGATTAAAAAACTTATTTGAAAGTTATTTGGCTGCTATCATAACAAACTAATACTTTTCCATAAGACTATAGTACAAACGATAGCTGAAATACTATCAAGGTAACTTTGAAAATGAAGGTTGTGTCCAGGTTGAATACATGAAGTCAGTTAACATAAATTACAGCATGTAATGTATCAATTCTTTTTTGCCATGGCTCAATCAGTATTTTTCAACATTTTCACTTGTATGTATACCCTTCTAAACTTCTTTCTATAAATTGTATCCCGCTTTAAAGAATTATTTTAATGTCAGTAGTTTTGTTCAATGCCCTGTTAATGTAAAATAAACCAATGAGTTAATGGATTGGAAAAAGGACTATCACATCACTAAAATGCAAACTGAAGTTTAAATATTTGTAAAATATGCATATCTCTGAGTGGTCCTTGGTTGGAAACTATAATATGACATTGAAAATCTTTGTATATGGGTTCAAAACCCAGTGGAAACTAGTTCTCTATATGGATATACTTTATAAAAGTAAATGCTTGTACATTATACCTGACTGCAAAAGCATTTAGATCTTCTTTCACATTGTCTCATAGCGGACAAGTCATCACAGACATTAAGCAATTACAAAATAAAGGAGGCGATGGAAGTGCCACAGAAAAGAGATGCTCATTTGAAAAAAGTGCAACTAAGTTACTTGCTGGTAAGGTTGCCATGTTCCTGTACTTTATGGGTTTTTCCTGTATATAACTGTGTGCAAGCTGGTCCCATATTGGCTTCATTTGTAACACCCAAAATCTGTACTGACATAATGACCATTTTTCATATATT
Source organism: Deroplatys truncata (assembly GCA_030765065.1). Lineage (NCBI taxonomy): Eukaryota > Metazoa > Arthropoda > Insecta > Mantodea > Mantidae > Deroplatys > Deroplatys truncata. The sequence continues at coordinate 151,155,008 of CM060990.1, forward strand.
CTTTTAACATTCAAAGCATTTTCCATAAAGGGATCATGATATAATATGTGTTGATGTTGGCATCGCAGGTCTGTTACTTTGCAAAACAGTTGAACTTATCTGTGTTGATGTTGGCATCGCAGGTCTGTTACTTTGCAAAACAGTTGAACTTATCTGTGTTGATGTTGGCATCGCAGGTCTATTACTTTGTAAGAAAGTTGAATTTATCTGTGTTGATGTTGGCATCGCAGGTCTGTTACTTTGCAAAACAGTTGAACTTATCTGTGTTGATGTTGGCATCGCAGGTCTGTTACTTTGCAAAACAGTTGAATTTATCTGTGTTGATGTTGACATCGCAGGTCTGTTACTTTGCAAAACAGTTGAACTTATCTGTGTTGATGTTGGCATCGCAGGTCTGTTACTTTGCAAAACAGTTGAACTTATCTGTGTTGATGTTGGCATTGCAGGTCTGTTACTTTGCAAAACAGTTGAACTTATCTGTGTTGATGTTGGCATCGCAGGTCTGTTACTTTGTAAGAAAGTTAAACTTATCTGTGTTGATGTTGACATCGCAGGTCTATTACTTTGCAAAACAGTTGAACTTATCTGTGTTGATGGCATCACAGGTCTGTTACTTTGCAAAACAGTTGAACTTATCTGTGTTGATGTTGGCATTGCAGGTCTGTTACTTTGTAAGAAAGTTGAATTTATCTGTGTTGATGTTGGCATCGCAGGTCTGTTACTTTGCAAAACAGTTGAACTTATCTGTGTTGATGTTGGCATCGCAGGTCTGTTACTTTGTAAGAAAGTTGAATTTATCTGTGTTGATGTTGGCATCGCAGGTCTGTTACTTTGCAAAACAGTTGAACTTATCTGTGTTGATGTTGGCATCGCAGGTCTGTTACTTTGCAAAACAGTTGAACTTATCTGTGTTGATGTTGGCATTGCAGGTCTGTTACTTTGCAAAACAGGCAATAATTAGCAGTTAAACTCTCTATACATGCTCTCAGCAACACATAAAGAGATAAAGTTTTATGTTTTGCATTTAATACCCTTGAGTTAAATCATTGCATTGGAAATGAAAAAATCCCAAGCTAATAAATAAAATTGCTCCTATTAATATTAATGCAAATAATCCCTTCCTCAATATTTTACTATCATGGTTTTGGGTTAAAGGATTATGAATTGAGAATTTGTCATTAATTAATGGATGTCAAAGGTTAATTCTTTATTTCTTATTGGGATATAAAAATCAGTTATATTTCGTTTATTGTTTCAGAAGTCTTGCAAATAAAAGCATTGTTTCTATATGTTTCTACTTTCATTTTCCTTTGATATAACAGTCTTCATTAGCCTCTAAGTTATTTACAGTTGAATTTGGTTACTTTTTATCATTTATTATTTTCAAGCTGAAACAAGTGATTTTCCACTACAGGGAGATATAGTAGTATTTTTATGCTTATATACATGTTTATTGTATCTCATTTACATTTGTTAGCTCTACTGAATGATGAAGATGGCTTTTATTAGCTTTCTATGAAATCAGGTGGGAAAAACAGGAAGTGCAACATGCAATCTGTGTAAATGTGACAAGTAATAACAGAAGGGGGTGTCAGTGCTTATTCTGGGCTTGCTCCCATAAAATCTATTCTACCACATAGTCATGTCCCATATCAGAATTCACCAAATCTAGATGGAGCACTGAATAAATGCTATCAGTTTCTTTAGTTTGTGTGTTGTTTCCAGTCTACCACACAAGCAGTTGCTCAAAAGATGTTACCAGCAATAATTATCTGCAGTATATATGGAAGGTGATGCAAATATAGGATTTACATAAAGTACGTTTTGGAAAAGAAAGAAAGAAAAGGTGTGTCAACATTTAATTGTGCTGTGCATGGATTGTATATATATATCAAAGCAAGTATTTTGACTAGTTTTAAAACTTTCAGACTCTGTAGAACAAATAAAATGTCTGCTTATTACAAAGAATTGACGCCTGATTTTTCATGATAAATTAGGACCAAAATTCACCTCATTCTGCAGTTCCATTTAGGCAACTTCTGTGCCTTGCATGCGTAGAATGTTACACAAGTCCTCAAGTACATATGATTGACTGTGGTTATTTAGGAATTTTCTTTGATCTGCCTGCATGGGTATAGTAAGTTCTCAAGGGACAGTGGTTCACTTCATATGAAGGGGTGGACATATGCAATGTGTGGTCTGTGGAAACGACAAAAATGGATTGCAGGAGTGTTTCAAAAAATGGTATAGATGTTAGCAGAAGTGTGTTACTCTACAAGGGGCTTTCTTTGAAAGTGGTGCTAAATAAAGGGTTCCATATATGTTTGTTTATTTTCACTTCTACTAGTAGGAAGAAAATAATGTATTTATGCCATTGCAAATAATGGTAAAGCATTTCCAAAGATACATACACAAAGAGGAAAACAACACATATCTTGGATTTCTGATGTGTAATTAGAGAAATAGCTGTGCCAAATTTGTTTTTATGGTCAGCAGCCAAGACACCAGCCTTTTATTTACGTGAAGAAAGCCTTCACACATCCCAATATATTGTACTTTAATGTTCAGAATTAAATGTTCCAATATAGTTTTATATTCTGCTCATAGCAGTGACAATACACATGTATATCTCTTGCCAAAGAAAACTGCTGGCTTATTTGCTCATATGTATGAGTAAATCATTTTCATATGTTTAAAGCAGACACTCTTTATCTGCTAAATATGAGGAAATTCTGAAATATACATTCAAGTGTGATTAATGCTCTCATATTGTAAAGTAGCAATACAGAGTAGTGTATTACATTAATAATTGGTTTCATAACAGAGTAATTTTTTTTATCAACTTTATTTCCAGAGAATGACTCATGAATGCAGAAAAATGAGCATGTAAAACTTGAAACAAAGTTTTATTCAATATGTGTTCAGAGTAAATGAGCATTCAAATAAAAATTAAGTGGCTTTTCCATTACCCATCTAATCTTGATTGTGGCTCTTAGGCAGCTCATAAATTCATATCATTAGTGCTAGGAGCTTTAGTTCTTGCAGAGTAATTTCTGTGCTTAGGCCTAAGACATAGCAATATTGTTATCTGATAATTTTGTGCCTTTTTAAATTTCATTTTACCAAGCTAGATGTATTTATACTCTGTTCATTTGTGTTTTGGATTTCATTTTATTCTTCTGAAATTAAGGCCAAAAAAAACAAACAAACCTAAATGTACAAAAGGGAATAAGAGTGCAATTTGTAAAAGTAAAAATAAAATTTACTATATTCCATATGCATTGACAAACTACATGTACCTCATTCTAACCTGCAAATAAGTGAAACCTATGAATCTTTTGATTTTTAGGTTTTGCTTAAACAGCTTTATCCTTAACCTTAACCTTTAATCTTAATCTGAAATCTTTTAAAAGCAGCTTAAATGAAGCATGGATAATAGTAAAATATTTATTTTGGGGGGGGACAAACCTGGCAGTGTTGCAACAATATAAAACTTTAAATGCACAGAATTTTGGTGAGCAGTTTCAGGTACAAACTTCAGGACTACTGTTTTAGATGTTGATAATCTTATTATTAAGCTGCATGGTTTTCATCTTCTAGTCATTATGAAGCAGTGGCATGGCTTGAAGTGTTAGGATTTTTTACCAGTTTTTAATTACAGTTGTTGTTGTTATTGTTGTTATTATTATTATTATTATTATTATTATTATTATTATTATTATTATTATTATTGCTGCTGCTGCTGCTGTTTAAAAAAATTACATGGCAACTCATAAACTCAGTTTATTCATCCTTGAAATATATAGTTAAAGGACATGCCAAGGTTTACATGCATGTGCATATTTACAGATTTGTTTACATAGTTTTGCTATATTTATACTCTTCCAGACTGTGAAAAGTGTTTTCAATTAAGTATTTTTTACTGCTTTTAAAATGCATTTGCTATTACTAATGACTTTAATTTCTTTAGGTTAATTGATCAATAGGTCTTTCCCCATGCTTCTTACATCACAGCTATTTAATGTAACCCTAAAGGTTGATCTGAAATATTCGTCAGTTTCTTACCGCAATATGTATGATTACTATGAGGGTGGTTTGAAAAGTTCTTGGAATGAAATACAAAATAACAACTGACCTCATTCAAACTATTTTTATTTTTCAATGTAGTGTCCCTGTACACTAATGCACTTGGTCCATCTATGTTCCAATGTCTTTACTCAATCTCAAAATTAGATTCCTCCAGACCTGTAAACCACTTGTCAACTCTGGCTATTAGTTTTTCCTTTGAAGGGAATCTCCATCTGCCAAGGAAACCTTTAGCTTAGGGAAGAGATAGAAGTCTGATGGAGCCATATCAGGTGAATAAGGTGAGTTGGCAATAATTTGTACCTCAGTTCATTAATTTTTGTCATAGCAATGATACACAAGTGTGGGCATGCATTATCCTGATAGAAAAATGCCTTCTTTCTTGCTAAACCTGGCCTTTTTCGCATATCCTTTGCTGTATTTGGTCCAGGTGAGTATAGTATTCTCCTGTAATTGTTTGACCAGTGGGAAGAAAATCTACCAACAGAATCCCTTTCATATCCCAGAAAACCGATGTCATGTTTCTGGCCGACTCTATTGCCTTTGCTTTCTTTGGTGATGGAGAATCAGCATGTTTCCACTGCTTTGACTGTCGTTTTGACTATGGGGTATAGTAGTGGACCCATGTCTCATCTGTGGTCATGAAACGGTGCAAAACATCTTGTGGGTTTTTTTGAAAATGGGTCAAACATTGGCCTATAATGTGTTTTTGATCCTGTGTTAACAGTCATGGCATTATCTAGTAGATGATTTTTTTATGCTCAATTCTTAAGTCAAAGTGTGATATGTCAATTCAGGTGATATCCCTACAGATTCAGCAATTTCTTGCACTTTCAGTCGGCAATCCTCCAAGACCATTTTGTGTACTGTTACAATCATTTCTGGGGTGGTGACACATCTTGGTCGACCACCACATGGATCAGCTTCTAAACTCTCCTGACCAAATTTAAACTCCTTGGTCCACTTGGGAACAATTGAATATGAAGAAGCAGTGTCCCCAAATGTGTTCTGAATATCGGCATGAATTTCATCTGCTTTAATGCCTTTCTTTACAAAGTATTTTATCATTGCTCGAATCTCAGTTTTTTTCCATCTTCAAAAATCACTACACGGGAACAACAATAGAGAGATATATGTACCACAGCTCTCCATTCTGTGCACTGATATGCCATGCGTTTACTCACGAAGAATGACTGATTATTATGTCAGATCAGTTGCACTAGTGGTGACCTCTGTTGGTGATTCCAACAACTTTTCAAACCACCCTCATATTATTTTTTCTCATCTTTATCTAGTACAATAATTTTTATGATTTCACACACGCACAAAACACACACACACACACGCACACGCGCACGCGCACGCGCGCACACACACACACACACACACACACACACACACACACACACACACACACACACACACACACACACACACACACACACACACACACACACACACACACACACACACACACACACACACACACACACACACACACACACACACACACACACACACACACACACACACACACACACACACACACACACACACACACACACACACACACACACACACACACACACACACACACACACACACACACACACACACACACACACACACACACACACACACACACACACACACACACACACACACACACACACACACACACACACACACACACACACACACACACACACACACACACACACACACACACACACACACACACACACACACACACACACACACACACACACACACACACACACACACACACACACACACACACACACACACACACACACACACACACACACACACACACACACACACACACACACACACACACACACACACACACACACACACACACACACACACACACACACACACACACACACACACACACACACACACACACACACACACACACACACACACACACACACACACACACACACACACACACACACACACACACACACACACACACACACACACACACACACACACACACACACACACACACACACACACACACACACACACACACACACACACACACACACACACACACACACACACACACACACACACACACACACACACACACACACACACACACACACACACACACACACACACACACACACACACACACACACACACACACACACACACACACACACACACACACACACACACACACACACACACACACACACACACACACACACACACACACACACACACACACACACACACACACACACACACACACACACACACACACACACACACACACACACACACACACACACACACACACACACACACACACACACACACACACACACACACACACACACACACACACACACACACACACACACACACACACACACACACACACACACACACACACACACACACACACACACACACACACACACACACACACACACACACACACACACACACACACACACACACACACACACACACACACACACACACACACACACACACACACACACACACACACACACACACACACACACACACACACACACACACACACACACACACACACACACACACACACACACACACACACACACACACACACACACACACACACACACACACACACACACACACACACACACACACACACACACACACACACACACACACACACACACACACACACACACACACACACACACACACACACACACACACACACACACACACACACACACACACACACACACACACACACACACACACACACACACACACACACACACACACACACACACACACACACACACACACACACACACACACACACACACACACACACACACACACACACACACACACACACACACACACACACACACACACACACACACACACACACACACACACACACACACACACACACACACACACACACACACACACACACACACACACACACACACACACACACACACACACACACACACACACACACACACACACACACACACACACACACACACACACACACACACACACACACACACACACACACACACACACACACACACACACACACACACACACACACACACACACACACACACACACACACACACACACACACACACACACACACACACACACACACACACACACACACACACACACACACACACACACACACACACACACACACACACACACACACACACACACACACACACACACACACACACACACACACACACACACACACACACACACACACACACACACACACACACACACACACACACACACACACACACACACACACACACACACACACACACACACACACACACACACACACACACACACACACACACACACACACACACACACACACACACACACACACACACACACACACACACACACACACACACACACACACACACACACACACACACACACACACACACACACACACACACACACACACACACACACACACACACACACACAGTGTTTTACAGAATTCAACCAATAAATTTTCAGGGGTTACAGAGGAGCGTTAGATGAGCATTTTGATATAGGACATTTGTGTCTTTGAGTTCATGTTTGTTTGCAATACATCAACATCAATAATGAGCCAGTATGCCACTGATAAAACTTCCCCAAATTGCTGCTACTAGCATGACCATTGCTATATTCAAACATTCCATGTGAATACCTCCAAGCACATATTTTAACTTCAAAAGAACTACAAGAAATTAAAATTGAGTCCACTCCCAACACATACCATTCATATGTTTGGGAGGGGAAAAAAAACAGCCTTTAACTAATTGTAGGGGGTTTGAACCCAGCACCACCAGATTGACACTAACTATGCTGACTGCTACTACTACCATTGTTTGTCTCTCTGATACACATGTGAAAGTGTGGTATCAATGGTGTACTGGCCCTTTCTGATGAGCTTTTCTCCAGAAAAGGAAAGTTCACAACTTTGAAAATACTGCAATGATAGCCATTTTCATACTTATGGAAGAGAAATTAACTGTTTTAGAGTGGAAATCAGTACTGCATTCATATTAAGGCTTTATGTACTTGCATTTATCAGTATGAATATTCAGATGAAAAATCATTATTTAAGTTTGTCATCACAGACCATAGGTATCTTATATCAAGGTGTCCTGATACCATCCTCTGAAACCCCTGAAAGCTTTTTGGTTGAATTCTGTAATATCCTTTATACTCACACATGCAGGAAAAAGTTAAAACATTACAATTTTTAAAAGGTGATCTACATGAATGTAATTTATCTAGCTTTTCTGTTATTCTGAGTGCTGTTCTTTTTGTAACTTATCCTTCTCATGTCTGTTACAGTGATAGTTTGTGATATTCCCCCCACAGAGTAATATGTGAATAAATGAAAGTATAGTGGACCTATTTGACTGTTTTCTTTATTCATTGTATTCCTTACTTGTTACTTATATAAATGCCTTTATTCATTTTTTTTTGTTATATGTGCTATATATGGTTTCCAGGTTAATATCTCCATCTGTTTCAAATTTAGTACCACCTGTGGAGCTCTTTCTCTGTTCAAAATTATTCCAGACTGTCTTTTAATATTTAGCACCGTATCCAAACTTGATTAAAATGTAATAAAATGTTTAAAAAACTGAGTCAAAATTTAAAAACATATTAAATTCTCCATCTACATGCCAAAGTTTAAAAAAGACTAATTTCTGGGAGTATCCTACCTATCATTAGTTTCTTGGTCAACTGCTCTCATGCCATGTTGGGTTCTATCAGTAGGGGTGCTGTCATCTATCTTCTCTCTTTACTGGATGATGTCATCTACAGCGGGAATCTCAAAATTCATAAGGTCTCCTTTATGTTTCGTGATAAAAATATTCTCCCAAGTAAACTCGAAAGGTTTCTTTACGTATTTTATCAGTTTAATTCCTGGTTCAATGTTATGATTCTCTATCCAAAGATGATAAAGCTATGGCCGATTTATCAATGTATTTGATTTTTAAATTTCCCATATGTTCTTTCTTTCTGGTGTCCAAATTTCTCTTTGTTTTCCCAATATATATCTTTTTACAGTCTTGACAATTCATTTGATAAATCCCAGATAATTTTATTTCTGGTGCATTGTTTTTCAAAGGATGGTTTATTAAATTCCTTATGTTGTATTTGTTTTGTGGCACTAAATTAATGTTCAATTCTTTGAAGCTTTTTTTAAATTTCCAAAAATAATTTGGGTGAAGTGTGAATTTACAATATTTTGGTTTTGATTCCTCTAATTTTTCCAAAGTGGTGACTTCCTTTGTATTTTTTTCATTTTATGTGTTTTAATTAACTTATCTATGAAACTAGGATCAAACTTGTTCAACTTTGTTACCTGGTGTATATGTATATATTCATGTTCACATTCCATTTCTGTCAATGTGATATTAATCGCTCTATGAACTAAATTATGAAAAATAGCATGTTGATGTGGTGTTGGATTGAATTGCTTTGTGTAATTCTTCACATGTGTTGGTTTTCTATAGATCCTGAATTCTACTCCCAATTGGCTTCTCATAAGTTTTAAATCCAAAAACGGTAAGCATCCTTGTGCTCCTATTTCAACCATAAATTTTATTGATTTCTCCTGTAAATTCAACAATTTTGCTGTGTTCCACTAATTTTTTTGGAACAATTGCAAATGTGTCATCAACATATCTATACAAACAATGGAACATATATGGAAAGCTTTAGTTATTTGGATTTCAAAGTTATAAAAAGATTAGCAGAAACGGTGACATAGGGTTACCCATGGTTAAGCCTGCAGTTTGTTGGTAAAATTTATTGTCAAACATGAAGCTATTCTGTTCCACACATAAATTGACTATTTTATATATTCAGCAATTTATTCCATGTTTATATTGTTTTTGCATAGTCATTGTTTGATTAAATGTGGTAATTTAACTATTGGAATGCTATTGTATAATAATTTGATATCAAAGGATACCATCACTTCTGATGTAACAATCAAGTTATTTATTTTGTTGACAAGGTCCAAGGAGTTTTTAATACTAAGAGATTCAAATTTTTCAAAGCTGTTAAATTCATCAACTGCTATTTTGACAGCTGGTAAGTAGGTGAATCTGTAATCAATAACATAGTATGTGCATTATTTTTGGAAAAAAAGAAACAAATAAAGCAAACCTAATAGAATAACTGAATAATAGGCAGAGCCTACCAACAAAAGTTTGAGATTCCATTGAGGGAAAAAAAAATGTTTTGGAAAAGTGTTGATGCTCTTATTGGAACTAGTTGTGATTATTATGAAATACTTGTCATCACTTTTATGTTGTTTAGTACTTGAGAGTACTTTCCTTTTGCATATTGCACCTTTCATAAAACAATAAATGAAATCTTTTAATTAGTTTTCATTTAAAACTCTAACATACCAAGAAAGAGAGAGAATATTATTCTAAAATTTCTATTTGCTTGAAAGGAGCTATATATAACATAAATCATTTTAGTTGTTCATTTACTCTTTCCATCCACTAAGAATTACTATTGGCGAAGCACTTCTGCATTTTATATGCGAGCCATAGTAATAATATTGTTACAAAGTTCCTTGCATTTACCTGCAATATGCCAAATTATCTTTGCCACCTTCACAATTATTGCATTTTTTTTTATCATATACATGGTCAAAGTGCAGCAAATGCAGGGGCATTGTGGGAAATGGGGAGGGTAAGTGCAAGAGGGTGGATAATAGAAGGAGTTCTTAAATACTGGTTCAGAATTCAACAAATGCCGGAGGACTCTGTATTGTAAGAATGTTTAAAATTCCAGGGGTCTGTGTTAGGGGATCTTTATTGGGTTCACAAAGTTGGGAAGGAGTTAATTAGGAATGGAATGAGTGATATGTGGCTGAGAAGAGGGGAATTGGAGAGAGGTTTCTGGAAATTGGTCAGAATTAGGTTTGAGGATATAGACAGACAGTTATTGCGTTCTATAATGAGGGAAAATAAGTTGCTAATGTTTTATCTGGAGATAAGAAAGGATGCTAGAAGAGAAATGTACATTATAATGTGTAGAGGGAGGGATTGGCATGGTTCAGATTGGGAATATGGAATTTAAGGGGTGTTAGAGGCAATTGGAAACATGGAATTTGTCCTATTTGTGCGAATGCAGAAAATGCAGAGCATATTTTATTTGAATGTCCAGGAACAAATGAACGGTGTCAACAAGCAATATGTAGTAAATGGTTAACATTAAACAAACAAATAGCAGTGAGAAAACTTTTTAGCGGCAATATGCAAACCAGGAAGCTTGGGAAATTTTTATATAGGGTGAAGAAAAAAGGTTGTGGTCAGCAAGGAGGGAGACATGCGAGTTGGATCAGGTTCGCTTTATGAAAGTGGTTAGTGGCGTTATATTGGGTGAATGTGTAGTATATCGAATTGGAGTGAAAATATGTAAACCTAGTGGGGTATTGAAGTTGATGAATATTGTAGTATAAAATTGTTTCCCTGTTGTTTTATTGTAATTCTGTGTGGTGGGGCCCAGTAAAGAGCCAGGGCTGTAACCAGGTCTCAACCAAAGTGTTAAACTTAATACAAATATATAAATAAATATACATAGGTTTATTTTTTGTTTCATTATTTTTAGTTTTGTACTAAATTTCTTTCTTTTTTTTGGGCTGTCCCCTTCTAACTCTAAAGTGACACAATAATAGTACTTTCCATAAATAACTTGACACAAACTAATATCCTTGATAATATGACATAATGGGCATGAGTGTGTTATAATTTAACCAAACCAATGATTTAATGGTAATGACAATGACAATTATCACTCTTTGGAAGTAAATCTAAATTCATGTGCAAAAGACAGGAAAATGTAGAATATTTATTTTTAGATATCCCTGGAACTTTCATAAGTAGTTGTTAACGGAGGAAGGAATAAGTTTTCTTTATATCAGCATGGAAATTAAAAACACAAAATGATGATTTAAAGTTTCCAAAAAGTTAGAAGTTTAGCTTTTGCATCTTAGTATTTTGGTTTTAATACTGTGAGCATTAACTGATTTTATTTATGTGTATGCCCCAAGTAGAAACTTTAAAAATGGATGGATGTGGTGCATTTATTTTTATTATCCAGCTCATAATCGTTCACATTTTCTTAATTATATTTTCCTTCACATGAGATAAGATTCTTGTTAAATATATCTTAACAACTTTTATTGATTGAACTACCTCTATTGCTTGCCAACATGAGTGGCCATCTTGTTTTAATGCTCTCCTCTCTGGATGGTGTTGCTTTCATAATTTTTATTTGTAGAATCTAAATTCAATGAAAAGCACATCGTAAGCTACAAAATGTCTTATCACTTTAACTAAATATCATTTAAACTCCATGGACTAAAATGGAAAAAGGAGGGAAAATGCCTTGTGGGATATTACGTTTCATAGATTCACTCTTTACTACCATTGTTGGCCATTTCAAAATGTTCTTATAAAACTGCCGTGTAACTTTTTAAAGTTTACGGAAACTTTGTCATAAGCCTTTTCAGGGGGCATGGTAACCTTTTCTAGTGACTGAAATTTTTCCAGAAAGAATGCGTGTAACAGGAGAATTGATGTAAAAAGATGCTTCAAGCTCTCCAATTTTATTCCTCTGGTATTTGAATTGCTTGCACGTTGAGGCAGAAAATGCTTGCTTTTTGTTTCTTGGGATTCCTTCACTTTCCCTAAATACAAGTCTTTTTAAAGTAAGATGGCCACTATTTATCAAAATTTATGATTTCACCTCATTTTATAACATGAACCTCTAATTTTTTTGCTGTTTCCTAATATTTCCACATTTTCTTTTGGCATATACAATCTATCAAAAAGTAATTTTCTTTTGAATCACCCAAAATTTCTGTCATATGAATGAATAACGTCATTTGGGAAACACATACGTAATTGATTCTAATCTGCCAAAATACTGCCTACAGAAGCCATATTTCTCAGTTGTGTCTGGATAAGCTTCACAAATACATTGCTCTCGCACACAGCTTAGAACCTAGGAACTGAATTTCCTTCCCAGCATAATGCAAGCACTGTAGAGGAAAAGACTGTATGTGCTCATCTACACATTTCAGGATGTCCTCAGACCGAATGAGATGGCTCCACGCCAATGTGTGAGGCTCGCATTTGTGAGGTCTGCAGTTCAAATCCTGCCAGGACTGTCTTCCCTCACTGAGTTTTTTTCTAGATTTTTGTTGAAGTCCTCAAATCTGGCAGGTGCAAGGGAGGTATGCTAAACTTTAGCCTGAGATGTTTCCTTCCCAAAAATAATTTCATTGCATGTGAGGGGTTATTTTGTTTGTGTCTTTAAACCTGCTATGCTAGAGGCCAAATAGGTCACATATTACATTTGTTTGCAACAATAGGGATTGCGTTCAGACCAGCAATGAGAAAAAGGCCGAGGGAGAGAGAAAATTAGTTCCTTAATATAACAAATTATGGCAGGTGCTGGAGACATCAAACCCAACCATTCTGTTGGGTGCTTGATCAAATGTATGACAGCAGGTATGTATGTATTTATTTTCCATAATGCTGTACAAAAATCTTACTATTTTTGATACATTACTTTGAGTTGTTATTTTATTCTTTAGTCTACCATGCATTTTAACACCGTGGTTATTTATACATGGTGGCTCATAACAGATTCATATTACTTTATTTTTCTAAGCCATTTTTCTCTTGCTCTCCCCATATATTCTTCTATCCTTTTTATATCCCCTTCTTTTGGATTTTCATTATCCTAATTTTTAATACTTCTTTGTTAACATTCTCCCATTCTTTAGGTAAAAACTGATCTCTCCACAACTTAGTTTCTTCACATTCAATTATATAATGTAAGCCATTATCTGCCTCTCCACAAAGAGGACGTCTATCCAAATTCACTCCCTTCCTATCTCCCCTTAGCCTATGTGCACTTAATCTAGACCAGGCCCAACCTTCTCTCACTAACCTATTATCTACATTCACGCACTTCTCCCTTCCCCAGTTCACCTTTAATTGTCTATATAGTTCCAAACTTTTCTTTCCTTCTAGACTTTGAAATAATTCTTGTTTCTCTATGTCTTCCACTCTGTTCCTCACTTCTTTCCAGAAACCTTTAACTAACCCCTCTCTCTCTCATCCCATAATTTACCCATTCCTATTTCCTGTAGGATTCTCCTTATTGCTTGAGCCCAATTCATCCCAGCACTGGATTTTTCTTGCATTATTAAACATTGCCTCAAGGAATTATACTAATCCAATGATTTCAATCTATGCCAATATTTAAGTATCTTTTCTACTATCATGCCCTTGCTATCTACTCTTCCAAACTCCAACATTGCTGCTCCATTTGGTGATGAAATGGATAAACCTAATATACATTTACAGAACGATCTATGTACTTTATCAATCATCTCCCATTCTTTGTCACTTCCCCAAATCTCTGATCCATAGCCCTTTTTTGCTTCAACTACAGCTTTGTAAACCCTTTCCAACCATTTAATTTGCATATCTGTTTATTTTCTTTAAGCATATTCTTATGGCAGTCATTGCTAATCTTCCCTTAGCTAAGGCACTTATCTTATGATCATTCCATCTCCCATTACTGCTTATTCTCACTCCTAAATAATCAAACTTGTTTACTATTTGCAACTGTTCCCACATACCAGTTTTCCTCCTTCAGTTTATAGCCCTTTTTAAATACCATTATCTTTGACTTTTTAAATTTATTCTTAAACCCCATTTCTTACAAAATGAATATATGTAATGGAGCACTTTTGTTAGACCTCCTACTGAAATAGAACCTATTACTAAATCATCTGCAAAAAGTAATCCTGATTTTCTCTATTATTTACTGTGGGAAAGTATAAGTTATCCTTATTCAACTCTTCCAAGATATCATCAATAAATAAGTTAAACAGTATAGGGCTAAGTTTGCAACCTTGTCTTAACCCCATATTACTATCACTTTTTCCCATAATTTCATCACCATTCAACCTGATATATATTGCTGTAATGAATTTTAAGCTTAGTCCCTTACTTCTCAGTTTAATCCATAGTGCCTCTCTATCTATAGTATCAAATGCCTTCTCTAAGTTCAATAAATGCCATATATATCCTACCTCTTTTAATACTTAGGCATTTATCTACAATTGATTTTATAATAAAAATACTGTCCACTGTTCTCCTACCTTTTCTGAATCCCCCCTGAAATATTGTTAGTCTATTTTCTTCCTCTGCCCAGTTCTGCAATCTAGTTGCTAAACTTCCTGAATAGATCTTTCCTAAAATTGACAACAAACTAATACCCCTATAATTAATTGGATCTTTGACACTTCCTTTCCCTTTATAAATGGGTACAATTATACTTGCCCTCCAGTTATGTGGCACCTTACCTCCTTCAAATATAATATTCATCAGATTAACCAGTATCTCGGTCCTATCTCTGTTCTCTATCCATTTTTTCAAAACTTTCCCTTGTATACCATCAATCCCTGATGCTTTATTGTTTTTAAACCTTTTAGTTATCTCCCAAACTTCCATTACCGATATTTTCTTATCTAGGCTCTCTATATATTCTATATCTAAAGATAATAGGATTAAGTTTGTTAATTTGATCTGCATACCTTATAGGTTTTTAAAGTAATTACACCATATTTCTGGCACAATAGCATTACCCCTTTTATTCCTATTTTACATTCCTTAGATTATTTTCCATACTTTACAGTTATCATTTTTGTTTACTGCTTCAAGCAAATTCTTACTTAATCTCCCACCCCATTCCTTCTTTTTTACTTCAATAAGTATCTATAACTCCATTTCATTGAATCCTGATCCTCCTGTAGTTTCCATCTCTTTAATTCCTGTTCCACTCTCCTCTTAGCCTTAACACATTCGTCATCAAACTATCCCTTTCTTTCCATTTGCCACTCCTTCCTTTGTTTCATTTTACATCCTGCATTTTTTCAACTATCCACTCCAATCTCCAGTTACTTCCTCTGACGTTTTCCTTTGTAATAATACATTTATATTACTCTTTGTGTCTTCCCCATAATTAAATTCAGTATACCCAAATGTAATTCTTCCTCCTCCCTTCTCCATTTAAATACTTCTATCTTCTTTCCCACCATAACAGGTTCATCATCCACCACCTCACCCTTTACCCTGAATGTAGTCTTCAGTGGAAAATAACATCAACTACTTCAAAATCTATTATTGCATCCTCAATACCCAATGAATAAAGTAAGTAATCAACTACACTCTCTCCATTATTATTTACAAACGTAATTTCACCCATCTTATGTTTTCCTTTAATTCCATTACAAAAACTCATATTATTTTCTTCACAAAATTGGAGTAATTTTCTACCTTCTTTATTTACTATCTTATCTCTACTTTGCCTTTTCTCAATTTCCTGCCTTACCTTTATATTTTCTTCTGTCCTTATTTGAGGTTGTTCACATCCTGACCTAGCATTAAAATCACCTACTTAAACAATTTTTATATCAGGATCTATGTTACATAATACCTCTATATCTTTGCTTAAGTTACTTAATAATTTAGGGTCATAAAATTCAGATACACTTGGTGGGTTATATACAATGCCTAAAGCCACCTTGCTAATTTTTCCTAATACGCCTGTTGTTAATAGCCACTGCACCTTAGCATCACATAACTCTTCTACTATCTTAACATGAAAATTTCTCTCCTTCTTTATAAAGACTCCTAATCCCCCTGATGCTCTCCCGTTCTGACTGAGCCTCATTGCTAGTTGACTGAAATAATCGTAGTCGTCCATATCTATTTTCACACTTTTCCATACCCAAGCTTCAACGACTGCAAGTATATCAGCCTCTTTTAACAATTGCTTGATTTCCCCACTTCTCATTTTGTCCCATAGATCCTCGACATTCCAATATAACACCACCAAATGTTTATCCTATACTGAACCTTTTCTTTCAAATCTAAATTGGTTCAGCTTAGATCTGCTACGTGTCATTCTTTGTTCTTCTTCACTCCCTATAGCACCCTCCACTTGTATTATACTACCATTCTGTGTTGACACTACACTCATATCTCCTTGGTTCCAAACATCTAGGCCTGCCACTGCCTCTAACGCTAGTTGCCTAGTGCCACTTCTCATTTGCTGCGTTGGTTCAACACGCTTTCCTGACGATGTCATTAGCTGACCTCTTTCTTCAATCCCACTGCCTCCCCTCCTCTGACGTCACATGCTGCGTCATTTGTCTGTATGTCATCACTCTTCTTTCCTGCATCATCAGCCATATAGTGGTGAACAAAATGGCTTACTTCTCTTATTTCCTGTCTGTGTGTCTCCCATATCAAATTCTGATGACTAATTTCCTGCCTAACACCATCTATCTATAATATAAGTCCTCTTACGTATACCTTCTTTCCTTGATGTTTTGTCAACTTCATCTCTCTTATTAAAAAGTTTCTGAACTCTGTTTCTTTTTCCCATAGTCGTGTTCAATGAAAATTCTTGTTTCTTGTAGCTTTGATGCATTATATAAAATTTTCCATTTAAATTTTACTGTTGCAGTTTTACAATTATAGGTCTAGGGTTTGCTCCTCTTCTTCCTACTCTAAATGAATCAATTATTTCCCATCCTGTCAATTCGATCTTCAGCTTATTTCTCACAAGATCCTCTACCTGTTGCCAACATCTTTTTTCTCTCTCTTCCTCGTATCTGAAAATTACTATATTTCTCTTTCTATTATTATCTTCCATTCCCTCCAAGATGTCAATCTTAGGTTTAATTCTGATACCTTGTCTTCCACTTTTCTTTGAAAATTTCCCATTTCTTTTTTAATTTCTTCCACGTTTTTGGCTAATCTCATATCGATTCTTTTTTCCATCTGTTTTATGTCTAGCATATCTTCCGCAATCTTCTTCAACATATTCATAACATCCTCCATCTCTGGCCCAGGGTTCAATTCCACTCCACCAATAATCAATAGAAACGCCAAAATTATAGCCGACCATATCACTGCTGATATTGTTCCTTTAACAACCTTCCCACTTTTTCTCCATTTCACACTATTCAAAACTGATTCTCGCACGATAATTTTCTATCGAAACACCCATCACGGAGCTTGTGCAACACACGTCTGTACTCGACTGCTCGTTGGAGCAACTTCTTGAAAAGACCTGTTGCCAACAGGGCTGCAGCTACATTCGGACCTCGGAGTCTCAGGTAAAAAAAACCTTTCCATAGTCCTCTGTGCTAGTTCTTTCTGAAGGCAAACTCTTAAACCAATGGCCGGATCCGATGTATCTGCTTGGTTTTTAGAAACAACTGCTCTGTCAACTGGGTTATCTTCACAAATGTCTTCTGACGGTTTGTTTGCTGATGCTAATGCTGCTTCAAAATTCTGTATTAGATTATGAATGTCTTCATCTAATGTATCGCCAGGCAAACTTTCCATTTCATCAAATTTGAGGATACCAAGCGATGTCGGTGATTCACTTCGTGCTATTGATCTTTCCTTGAACATCTGTAACTGGTTTTGGAAAATTTGTGACTCCCTATTCTGCAACTTGCTGCCCAGAAAACATAGTCCTCCAATGATATTACTGAGACGAGTTTCATAGTCTTCCTCTTCAATGTTCATTGTTACCTTGTTAAGACTGAACTTTCCTCAGGTCTATGTGCTGCTGTAGGCAATGCCTGAGGAATTGGAGTGCTTGGTGGAGTTTCAGCAATAGCTTTTGGAGGTTCCACCCCACTGATTTTCTTGTCTTTCATTTTGCTACTAACAAAACTTTAAGTTCTAGAATATTCACTTGAAGTGATATACTCCCAATTGTACCATAATGGAACAAAATCCCAGTGTTAGTAAAAGTCACTTAACATTTTCTCTAGACTGTCTGCTTTCCTGTGCCGACCTGTACAGCAATTATATAAATGGTTTCTGAAATGTTTGACAAGATGGTCCAGCATGACATTTTACTTTTAGAATTTGAAAGATTATTATTCCTAAACTATGAAATGTGAAGGTAATGAATTACTCCTTGTAGGTATATAATCTGATATAATAATGCAATTGGGTTTGGGTAACAGTTATGTAAAATACTGTGTCATTTGCAGAAATGTGTAGCAAATACAGATAAGATCCAATGCATTTTCCAAAAGTGTGTAAATAAATAACAAATAGTTAAACATAGAACATTTTATTTAAAGGTGAGTCGAAATAGTTACACTAACATCACTTAAGTTTACTCACTTAACATGTTTCGGGAAACCGTTGTTCCCATCCTCAGAAGGTTAACTCGTCGACTGGCCCGTGTTGTTGGTGTTTCCGTTTTTTGGACTGGATCCTGTGGTGGCATCTTGTGGTGGAGAAATGTACTTCCAGAGAGGATTTGGTGGCGGCAAATCAAAATTCATTAGATGTGTGTTGTGTTTTAGAATGGTGATCTTCTCCCATGCATCTAATTCGGCTGCAAATTTGGCTGATTTGACTAATGTAATATTGGGTTTGATGTTGTGATTAGTGATCCAAAAATGGTGTGAAACTGCAGATTTGTCCATTTGTTTGTATTTAATACATCTCATGTGCTCCTTTAGCCTAGTTTCTAAGTTTCTTTTTGTCTTACCAATGTATACTTTATTGCAATCTGAACAATGATAATTCAATATCAAACCCAATATTACATTAGTCAAATCAGCCAAATTTGCAGCCGAATTAGATGCATGGGAGAAGATCACCATTCTAAAACACAACACACATCTAATGAATTTTGATTTGCCGCCACCAAATCCTCTCTGGAAGTACATTTCTCCACCACAAGATGCCACCACAGGATCCAGTCCAAAAAACGGAAACACCAACAACACGGGCCAGTCGACGAGTTAACCTTCTGAGGATGGGAACAACGGTTTCCCGAAACATGTTAAGTGAGTAAACTTAAGTGATGTTAGTGTAACAATTTCGACTCACCTTTAAATAAATTCAATACGCATCACTGTTTCTAGCTTCTTTTCATTACAATACATACATAGAACATTTTGTTATTGAATAGTCTAAATGGCCACCTTATTATTTAGCATTTATTCTTCATGTATAACAGTTTGGGAAACTGTATTTTTCATAATCAAACTGCTCTCTTTGTGACCGCCAGCGGTCATGAAGCTTGCCTACTTCATTAGCATTAATGCAATTTCAAAATGAGAAGCTAATCACAATGCAGAGTGATGACATGTTGGCAGGCTGAGGGTAGTCCAAAGGTGTGTTAGACATGTACCTGTCCTTAAATAGGACTTAACCACTTTATAGACAGGGTATGAGAGTTGTAGGATGGCGGGGTGATTGAGGTAATAAGAATTGCTCCTCGACAGCTGTTGGTCAGGGTGCAAGGGTCCTAGTGCACTGCATGTGTGATGTTATACCAAAAAATTTGTCACTTATTGGGGTTACTATGTTTAACTTTGAAATTTGAGTATCCCTTGGTTGGACTGTATAGGGGCTCAGCCCTAGCTGCTGGTTGAATTACTCCTGTGTTACTGGATGTGCCCACATGCCATGTAGGGTAGCTGGTGGCACCTCAAGTGGTGTGTTGGGGTTTATAATCCCCAAGAGACCAAACAAGGGCACTTAAATGGTGTGGCAATGATTCGTGTAAAATTTTGCAGCCTGCACCTAATTTCATCCTCCACGTATGGAAGAGATGAGGCTTCATGGATTAGTCCATGGGGAAGGTCCTATACTTAGCTGTCATGACTGCAGGCACATTTCATAGTGGGAAGCTTTACCACATCAGCCATTGTTCTCCATCAATGCAGGAACCTTTTTCACTTCTATTTGAAGTGAAATAGGTTGTAAGGTGGCTTAGAGCAGTCCTATTGTTTATATCAGCTTGCATTGTGTGTTGAAAACATGATTTTTTTCCTGTTGAGTGGTTATTATTATTATGATGTTAAGATTTTCACAACTCACATCTAGGGGATTTATAACAAATCCAACAAATGATTTGGTGTGTTCCATACCCTAGACAACCTTTTTCTTTGTGGAAAGAGACAAGTGCGGCATGTTAAAAATGTTGGTAGATCAACACCAATGTTGTATATAGAAAAACTTTGCGGTGTGACAACTTCAAAATCTAAAGCTTTCACCAGGATATTTAAATCTTGTTCATTGGTATGAAGAATGTAAATTGTTGTATGGTAGTAGCTAATGAGCTATTACCAAAAAGTATACCGTTAGCCATATTTGCATTGTGTTGGCATTACAAAGATTGCATGGAACAAAAGTGGCATGACAGACTTTAGCAATATTACCAGAATGTTCCAAAAACATGAAGCTTCTTTAGAACATTTAAGGAATTGTAATGGATTAAAGGAGCTAGTGAAAAAAAAAAAAAGCTAACAAAATTGTAGTTGCTCTTCGGGAAAGCTTATGACTACATATTGTCTTTAGAACAGTACAAACACAACCTGATGTCCCTATTTTACGAAATATTAAATAATGTAACATCCAAAATGAATGAGGTGTTTAATGATTGCATAACTTGAAATTTCTAGTGGTTACCAATACCTCCAAATTTCAAGCATACTCCAAAATATTCCCTTTGAATGATTGAAAGTTGTGCTACCCAAAACAGCTTCCAGATATAGAACGATTGAGAAATAAATACACTTACTTTACTCTAAGAAGATAAGACTTGTGAAGGTATTAATCTCGAAGTCTTGTTGAATCTTTAAGAGGTATTAAGGTGGGTGATGTCTACACAGATGCATACAACTGTTTAGCCTGGTTCTTACAATTCCATCCACTACCTAGCTGTTCTGCAGAACGAAGTTTCTCCTGCTTGAAGAGAATTAAAATCTTCAAAACAGCTTATGCAGATTGGCAATAACAGATTGACATCATTGGCTACTACTTCCATTCACAAGGATGTACTCGGTGAATCAATGAAACTTGGTCCTGAAGTTATCATAGATACTTTTGCGAAGATGAACAAAAATCAACTTGATATAAGCAGTAAGGCGTGTTATTTTAATCAATGGATAGCTGAAATAGTAAACTGTATTAATTTTGTTTCATTTGTTTTTTTATCATGCTACAGTGAATAAATTTAGTCTCTGTGCTTTCCACCTGGTCCCTCCCACTCATAGTTCAACTGCCACTTTGATGCAATGCCATTCTGCACCTTTATGCGATCAGTAGATGACTAACACCTACTTTAAACTGGACACATGGAGCATTTATAAGAATCATTATAGTAATAATAATAATAATAATAACTTTCGATTGATAAGGACTTCACAGGCTATACTCAGAAAAGTTGAGGTATATATACTTTTTTTTTTGGCCATGTAAATATCTCCAAGCTACTGACCCAAGGCATTGGCTTATAAGTCCTAAAAAGAGGAGGGTAATCAGTCAAAGAAGTAAATCTCTTAAGTATATGACATTTTAATAAAAATTGTTAGAACCATTTTTGAGGAAATAAAAATATCAAAGACTTTGCAATGTAAAGAGTAGTTTGTGATGGGGGATTTTCTTGAAAATCTTTGTAACATCTTTGTAAGATATTGAACACCAAGTGCAGTATTTCTCGTTTCATTTTAGAGTTATGCTGTTCATAAACACAAGGTTTTTTTTTTTTTCTAAAAATGCATTTTTTTGGATTCAGCGTGCCTCAAAGCATGTATTTATGGTGAAATTTTCATATACAATTTTTGGGTGGAATGCAATATTTCCTTTACCTACTAGGTGGAGTGCTAAGTGAGCAGGGGAAGAGGAAGGTTGTGCTAGTAAGGAGCTCGGTGGCTGAAGAGGAAAAGTGAATTAAGGGACAATGGGAGTTGAAATTACAGTATACAGAATGAGAATTGGACTATTTATGGCAAAAAAGGTTATTAAATGTAAAACTGACCAAAACATGTTGAATTGGTTGACAACAGGAAGTGTGATACTTATGCTCCTAGTGATCGGAGGGATTGAATTAAATCTAGGTCCAAAGAAAATGCAAGAAATAATGGAGGATCTCGTAGAAAAAATCAACAACATGAATGGAATGGAACAATGCATAAAAGATAATTTAAACAAAGTGGCTGAAGAAATAAAAGAAAATGTTAGTAAAGAGATGCAAGGAATAAATATAGAAGTTGATAGAATCAAAGAGAGAATGGAAAGAATAGATGAAAGGAGGAGGAGACTCAATTTGGTGTTCAAAGGAGTTGAAGAGAGAAGGGGTATCTGGCCATATGAAGAAATAAGAACAATTTTAACAAATAAACTAGAAATGGATCTGATAGGATGGGAGATTGTGGAAGCATACAGAGTGGGTAGTCAAGGCAGGAAAAGACCAATAATAGTACAATTTACAACATCCAATATAATTTATGAAATTTTAGGAAGGTCAAAAATGCTAAAAGGAAGTAATATATTTATAAATAAAGACTTGACCCCAGCCCAGAGGGACCTCAAAAGAAGCCTAATACAGAAGATGAAGAAGGCAAAATCAGAAGGCAAACGAGCATTCATTCGAAATTTATGGCTTTGGATAGATGAAGAGGAAGTAACATATACCGGCAAAAAGGAGCTATGGTGGAGGGAACCAGAATGGAAGGAAATAAGTCAGCAAAATAGCGGCGAACGAAGTAAATTAACACCAGTGGCAGCCAACGGAAGTACAAAGTCCAGAACAGAGCTGAGAAAAGGAAAGAAGATTGATCCAACACGAAAGGAAAATGACGTAAATGTAACAGGTGAAGGTATGTCACTACATATCTATGAAACAATAACACCGAACCAGAGGGGAAGGAGAAGCCCAGTAACGTCACGGCATACGTCATTGCCAAAAAAGATAAGAGTCACCGGGGAGAGAGGAGAGGGAAGCCGCAGAGAAGGGGAAAGAGGCATGGCCACAGTGTGCAGTGAGCAATGGAAAAAAGCATGTGGCGGGGAAGGGAAGTGGTGTGAATCGCCGGAAAAGTGGGGAGTATTCGGAGGAAGAAGGGGAAGAAGGCGGCGCCGTGGCCGAGTGGTTAGACCGCTCGCCTCCCACCGAGGCAGCCCGGGTTCAATCCCAGGGACCTGCATGTGGGATTTGTGGTGGATGAAGCGCGTCTGGGCGGGTTTCCTCCGGGTTCTCCGGTTCCCCCGCCATTCATTCCACCAACTGCTCCATCGTCACCTTTCCTTTCATCCATTTCACCCACATTTCGTTTCATCTACTTCCTTCATCCCATACCAGGCATCAGGCTGATCACCCATCCTGGATGTTCTGTCTGATCCATGAGTGTCTGCCCCTCGACGGGCCTCTGACCCCAGGCACCTGCTTGTAAGTCCTGGGGGGTGTAAGTCCTACATAAGAGGAGGGTAAACAGATAATGAATGTATGAATGAATGAATGAATGAATGAATGAAAGAAGGGGAAGAAAACATTACTGTGTCACCGGGGAGAGAGGAGAGGGAAGATGCGTGGCAACAGTGTGCAGTGAGCAGTGTAAAAAAGCATATAATGGGGAAGGGAAGGGGAGAGAATGGTTGGGAGTATTCGGAGGAAGAAGGGGAAGAAAACATTATATCATCTCCGCATGGAAGTATATTGGTGCTCCAGAAAGAAATGAAAAATCAATGGAGGGAATTAAATTGAGAATTAAAAAAACTTTAGAGAGGTTTACACCTTTCCGTAACAGAACGGGATCGCAATAGTGGTCAACAAGGAGAATGGGATTTTGGAATTGTGAAGGCCAAATCGGCTGCTTCACAATTTCACAATTCTGGACTGTACTGTCTTTTGAGAAAGATTTATAAATGTTAAAGGATAAATATATGAACATAGAAATTATAATAATGGGGCCCTTAACGTAAGAATATGGGAAAGAGATAAGCAGAGAATGTAACTAAAATTACTAGAGAAAATAATGTGAGTAAAATAAGGAAGAGATAAAACTAAAAAAAAAAAAAAAAAGCATGAACATAAATCTAATGTAGATCAAAAGGGTGAGGGAAGAGAAGATATATAATATATTTGAATGCAAGGAAATAGAGTTTAGGAGAAAAGAAAGTTCATGGTATGGAATGAATAGGATATGGAGGGTTAAAAGAAGAAAATAATGTAAATACAAATAAATATAAAAATTACTAATTGTATTAACATGTAATAGTAATCCGAGAAGGCATTTAATATGTAATAACATAATGCTCAATAGATTAATACATCATTATTATAACTAAAGGAGGTGAGATGACCATAAAATGGCCAGGGCCAGAAGCAGTCACTCCCAACATGATTGTAATTTTTTGGCACTCAATAAATATTACATTACATTACCTACTAGGTACATGGTACAGAAAGTAATAAACAATAGTGGGTAGAGCAGTGGTGACTCCTGGCTTTTAGATGTGTAGGATGAAGCTGTTGAGAGAGCTAAGCATATGTAGCTAGATCTATAATATATATCGAAGCATTAAATAAGTAATAATAATATTCAACTCATGTGTTATTTATTTGTAGTTGAGTTCAATCCTTCTGTTCTCCTTGGTGGTGAGAATGTGTAACTATGTCATGAAAGTTCTGGTGGTTTTTATGTTCCCTATAAAAAGCCTTTTCAATGGAAATTAAGAACAATCCCTTGAGGCAATCTTGAGATGTTGAATCCCTGCAGTAGGTCTTAGTGTGTTTTAAAGTAGAAAAACCTCTTTCTGCTGTGGCACTTGAAGCTAGTATTGTCATAATTAATTTTATGATGGTTGACAGTTGTGGGAAACTTTCACTAAAGCCATTTTCTATCAAATAATAATTTAAATGATGGTGAACCATAGATGTAAGGCAGTTCAAAATTAAGCGCCATGCCTCAAAGAGATGTCCATAAGTTTATTTAGTGAGAGATTGAAGATGAAATTTTGAGAAATTAATGGAGTATTCTTCTAACTTTAGGAAATTAATAGAACAAAACATGATGTAGATCAGAAAGCCTTTCTTCGATATGAACTATAAAATTATCTAGTACTTTATAATACAGCTGCCAAAATGGGGTTTCAGGATCATCTCTGACAGAGTCCAATTGTTGACTATTGCTGGAACATTCTGTGAATGAGTTAGAGTCTGCTGCAAAGACATGGTTAGTCTTACTCCACAAAACATTAAATTCACCACGTAGGCAATGAAAGAACTATTTAAACTTCTTTAATTTTCCCAAAGAGAAAACTATGTCACATGTCTTTTTCAGTATCAATTTAAAGAGTTTTTCATCCTTAGCAGAACTAAGTGGAAAATTTCCAATGTGAAATTAATTTCAAAATAAGCAGGTTCTTAGGAAAACCTTTAGCACAAAACCTAGTTTCAGGGTAAAATTCTGTGTTATTAGCAAATAACTAAATTAATCAGTCTTTGTGATCACAAATCATTTCTATTAGCTGGTTGTTTTATAACCATATTGTTGGTGTAACAGAAGGAAAGCGGGTATTGACTATTTCATTAAGATCATGATTTCGTTTCAAAGAATTGGGGGAAAAAAAAAAAATACAAAGCCAGAAACAGTCATAAAATATTTTGCAAGACTTTGTTCCTTACAGACTCTTGCAAAACAGCTTAATTTATGGGAGAAACAAATTGCAAATAATGCTTGTGGATACTTTTATTTAACTTTTGCAGCAAGGTCATTATAGTGCCCAGTGTTGACAGCTGCACTATCGTATGTTTGACCATTTAATTTATTGACTGAATGGAATTCTTCTAAATCCTGAAACACTATCTTTGGAATTTGTTCAGCTGTATGATCATCACTCACATCAATGAATCGAATGAACCTTTCTTGAATTTCTCCTTTCAAGGCAATGCTTCTGGGAAAATCCAAAAATCTACAGTTTTCTTCTGATTGGTTTGACTTTTTACCACATGCCCAGAACATAAAACATATAATACAACAAAATGTTAACGAGCTATATCAAGCCGTTGTTAAGATATTAATTTTTTATTTATAATTAATCATTTTGATAGATAATATGAAATGTTCCTTGGGCCCTACGGTTATTGTATCACCTATAAAATTTTAATTTGAGCTTAATGTACAAACATAAGAAATTGTTGTGCAGGCATTTCTTAATTTTAAAAGAGAAAAAAATATATATATGTTATTGGATTTTTTAACTTTTTCAATGTGAGCTATGAAAACTTATAAATTTCAACTGAACTTTTAATAGGTTTTAACTAATGGACAAAAATGTTTAAATCCATAATTACTGAAGCTCCCCAGAACATTTCAAGTTACTAAGTTGTAAACTGTGGTCCAAGAAGCATTTTCAATATTGAAAAATGGAGTTTAAAGTTCAATACAGTGCTTCACTTAAAAGATACAGGATGAATTAAATAACCATTTGCACCTTTTAAATTGTTGACATTAAAAAAAATGTGTAGCATGAAAGACAAATGAAAAAAATGAAAAAAACAAAAACAAAAATGTTAACGTATTTTGGCCAAGTTTCACCAATGGATTGCCTTGAGTCAGCATACCTAAACACTATTTCTTAGAAATGTCCGTGGTTTCATCCACAATAACTACAACAAATTGAGCTGCCAGATTTCCCCTTTAATTTCCTGGATTACCTAAATGTTTCACCCATGCTTCTATTAAGTCATTCCATATCATGTAAGCTTGCCTGGAAAAAACAGTGCTAGTGACTTTGGAAATGGGGGGGGGTCTCTGCCATAAAATTTGCAATTCCCTAAAATTTCCTCTACTCGAAGAGCTCTCTGACTCATTGTGATCTCTGAAAGACGGTTCCTAAAGAGCTATAAAACACACAGCATCAATGAAAGACTTCAGAAACTCTTGATTACTTTTCACTGGCATTAAGTTTTTCTATATTAGCTTTATAAGCTTTGCTTAGACAAAGTTCATGTCTCTGACTTTTTAAACTCTTTTAGCGAAAGGAAAGAACCAATGTGTTCCCTCATTTGTTGATGATGTTTATGTAGAACATTTCCTAAATTTTTTAAATCAGTTATACCTTCATTGTTCCAAACACTTTTTTGGTTGCCAAACAATAAACATAGTCAATAGAACAGTTTGCTTGGAAAAGAACAGCATGTCAGATGAACGAATACATCCTCATAGCAATCACCAGATGCATGGAAATTCTCTAAACCCCACTGCTCTCCTCCTTCCCTGTGTAAAATGAGCTAGGGTCATTCTTTGTTTTACCAACCTACTCACAATAAAACTGTTGACTTTCTATCGTGTGTGCCTTCAATAATGCTGTCATTTACTCTTCAATTGTGGCAATGAATGCTTATGCAAATAATTGTG
Organism: Deroplatys truncata; assembly: GCA_030765065.1. Classification (NCBI taxonomy): domain Eukaryota; kingdom Metazoa; phylum Arthropoda; class Insecta; order Mantodea; family Mantidae; genus Deroplatys; species Deroplatys truncata. Next base: position 151,183,467 of record CM060990.1, read on the forward strand.
AAGTATAGGGTGATCCTCGCATCCTATATTGAATAATCCCACTGGGGTAGAGAAAATCCTGTGACTCTAACATCAGAATTTTTATATGGGGAGTAAAGATTGAAAACAAAGTGACAACAAAAACTCCTAAGTTTATACAATACCCACCTTACCAGTATGAATGAGAGGAAAGACTTCATAAAGCACAAGGAGTATCTCTGGCACTTTGGAAGGAAAGGCTATGTGCAAGTCCTCACAGTATTATAATTATGTAGAGCAAGGCATTGTGCAAGGCAAGATACATTGAAGTACCCCTCTATGCAAATTGAAATATATACACTGCCGTTTGTGAAAATTGCAACACCAAGAAAGAATTTCCTGAATAACTCCAAACTTGGTGGAAGTGTAGAAGAGTGTGCAAGTAATAAGTGATTAGGTCTGCAGGGAGATGGGGTACACGTAGGCCGAGCAGAGCCCTCTCATGTCAGTCAGACAAGGTCAGTGTTGCGCCCACGTAGTCAGTGCAGAGCTGTCAAACAAGGTGGAAACAATAAGGTGAGTGCCAGTATGCCTCGTCGACGTCAAAGGGAGCCATATCGGCATGTGAGTGAGTTCAAACGGGGCAGAATGATCGGTCTCCGGGAAGCGGGTTTGTCATACCGTGACATTTCGGCTCGTACAGGGTATGCTGCTATGACAGTGATGCATGTGTGGAAGCAGTGGATAGATGATGGTTGTACACAGCAAAGAGCAGGTACTGGACCATGGAACATGTCCACAGCACGGGACGACCGTCATCTTGTCGCATGGCCATAACAGACCGTACAGCTTCATCCACAGTGTTGGCTCGATGCTGGAGCACTGCAACAGATGTGAACTTGTCTGCATCAACGGTTCGTCGCCGTCTGCTGCAGGTTGGCCTGGTTGCATGCATGCCATTACGTTGACTTCCATTGTCCAGAAACCACAAGCTCCTCCGACTGCAATTGGCACGTGAACACCGTCACTGGGGTGCTGAGTGGCAAAATGTGGTCTTTTCGGACGAGTCCTGCTTCAACGTGTCCTACAGTGATGGCCACATATGTGTCAGGCGGTACAGTGGTAAGCGCAACCTGAAGGGCTGCATTGTTGAGCGGCATAGCGGACAAACACCAGGTGTGATAGTTTGGGGCGCCATTGGTTACAACAACGGATCTCACCTCCTACGAATTGAGGGCACTTTGAACAGCAACCATACCTAACAGTGATTGTAGAGCCTGAGGTACTCCCCCTGCTTCAGGCATCTCCACAGGCCACATTTCAACAGGACAATGCCCGGCCACATATTGTGAGGAATGTACAAGCCTTTTTCGAAGAACGAAAGGTACCATTGCTTCCCTGGCCTGCACTTTCGCCTGACATGTTGCCCATTGAACATGTCTGGGATATGGTTATCAGCACTTGGTGTGTCACAGATTTGTGGGCTTGAATATAAGCTGTGTGGAGGAAAATCCCTCAGGAACTTATTCAGTACCTTTTTGATTCAATGCCACAGTGTATAGCAGCTCTAATTTCAGCACATGGAGGCCACACCAAATACTGAATATTAGTGCTCAAAGGTCATGTATAGATTTGAAAAGTTTATCATTTGTTACTTGTCATGTACCTAACCTGTGGTATTAAATTCATTGAATTCATGCGTTTCCTTCTTGGTGTTGCAATTTACACAAACACCATGTATATAGATAGCATGATTCAGGATCTCTGGAAAAAAATTTCCTAGAATGATAGGTCTCACAAAGAGGATCATTTTTAGTCATGCAACCAATGTTGGTGATGTGTTATTTAGGAGCCACGTGATTGACAGACAAGATCCAGAGGTTACATAAGCTCATTTATTGCTGCAAGAACAATCAAGTTAAATGAAAACATAATTCAGAGAAGGCCTTCAAAGTGTCCATCTTTGGCCTCAAAGCATTCACGCATCCATTAGCTGTCAAATCCTCACCAACCAACCTGTTGTCTTTCATGACAACTTGGGTGGCATGCACAAAACACTCTTCACATGTCCCCAAAGAAAGAGGTCAAATGATATTAACTTTTAACAGTAGTCGCCAAAAGCTTGTACACGATTGGAGCAGATGGTTTCAGTGACCCAACTTTTTAGTTTGTTTTTCTTAGGCCAGTTCCATGGAATATATTGAAAGTATTTTATTTAAAAAGTTGTTTACATTTTATTAGAATGGATATAAATTGTTAAAGACAAAAAACTACATTTTTAAAATGGATAAACTTTATATTGAACCTTTTTCACATCTGTCCTTTCATATTCAGAAGTAGATTTAATAATAATAATAATAATAATAATAATAATAATAATAATAATAATAATAATAATAATAATAATAATAATACCATTTTCTTCAAAATATTTTTTTTTTTTTTCATTCTACACAATTTTTGCAAATGGTTTGGAAACACTTACTACAAACAGGCTTTTTACATTTCTTACAATATTGTGAAGTTTTCCTGTCTTCTTTCAATGGACAAATGTAACACCTCTTCCTTTTAGACTTTTCAATGGGTAGCTGGTCCTCAGTTCTGTGATTCTGAGGTTCGGGTGAACAGTTCTCTCCCAAGATATCACCAATTAACGTTTGTAGTGATAATGGTATTCTGGTATGATGAACATGCTGCTGAAGATGTCTCCTTGCTAAATATTTCATGAAGCTTATTCTTTCAATATCCATATGATCTTCCGTGCTTTGAAAGAGTATAAATGAATTCACTGCAGCCATATCTAACGTGGCATGTAAGATAGCCACTGAATACCTATGAGTGTGGTAACTTGTGTGTAGTTTGCGCACTTCTTATCTAAAGAATCCACCTCCTTTTGTCAGGTTATAGAATGAAACTATTTGGACTTATTTGTATCTGGATCAACTGCTGAACAAAAATGCATGGATGTCAATATTATCACTGCCCTGCCTTTCTTAGGAACATACAACAAAGTCATGTCGCTTGTAGAACCATAAATTGCAGAACCTTCTGGACGACTCCTCTTAGGAAGAAAAGCTGATGGAATTTCCCCTTTGCTCTTCCTAAGAGTGCCAACATATGTCAGTTTTTTCTTTTTCGGTTCTGTCACAAGTTCCACTGAAGAAAACCAACTATCTCCATTTATATTACAATTTATAATATTATAATACAATATCATGGGTCTACCATAAATTGGCTGGGCTAGTTTCAGGACCAATTGTGTTGGCATACTTAACTTCTGTGCACTTTCATCTAATCCTTTTCCATCACACACTTTTCCCGAATAAATGCATGCATTATAACAATAGCTATTCCCAGCATGTCATAATCAGTATTTTAATCCTGTATTTGTTAGGCTTTTTTGGCATGTACATACAGAATTTGCAACAATCTCTAGCCTACAAGCATTTTATCAATGCACATGTATTGTCCAGGTGTAAAATTATTTTGAAAATATATTAATTTGTCAAAAATACCTGAAATTGCTGCTGCTGTATAACACTTTTTCCTTCTTCTCTAGTAGCAGAGTCATCAAAACGCAAACATGACAGCAAGAACAGGAAATGTTTGATAGACATAACACTATGAAATATGTCCCGGCCAGTGTCATTTGTGGCAAGCATTGATGAGGCATCTTCATGTTCAGATGTGAATACTCCACTATATAACAGGAGACCAAGAAATGCTTGAAACTCCACTCCAGCAATATTCTGGAGATGACTTTTATCTTGATCCTTATATTTCTCTCTAGCTATAGAAATGTTTTCATTAGTTCTCATCACAATTTCATTTTGCATATTTTCAGAGAAGAGACTGCAAAATATATCCTTAGAAGAAGGTGATTGCATTTTTTTAAAGTCTGCGCAATCCTGGCAATTTTGTAATAATGTTGCAAGTGCGAGTTCTTAGTGGTTTGTTTCCTTCTATCATTGAACATATAAATCTATTTTTGCCATAGTAACATTTCTCAATATTTAATTCCCCATCCGACTCGTCCAATTCAGTTTGTTCTGTTTCTGTATCAGAAACACTCACACCTAACTTGGAAGTTGTTGCTACATTACTATTGTCTATGTCCTGATCACTGTCTGACTCATGTTTGTTCACTTTCACAATCATCATCAATATCACTTGCTTATTCCTTTAAAGTGTTAGCTACAAAATCAGGGAGTCGAGGGACATTCACAGACATTTTCTCAATGTTCTCCAAACTGGTAATTGTAACCTAAAATAATTTAAAATAAGGCATAAGAATGAATAAATATATTAGCAATCCGTATTCATTAAAAATATGAAAACAGAAAACATACTTAATTGGAGCAGCTGGGTCCTCCGTACCCTTCCGCAAACTGACAGTGATGTAGCAATCTTCATAAATGAGCAAGGTACTGGTCTTAACGGCCAACTAAAATGATGAAGCTACTGATAAACACATGGCGCTAGTAATACGGGTAACCAATGTGTGATTTAAAATCTGAGCATCGGATTCTCTTGACCTGGACTGCTACATTTAAAGGTTAAGTTGGGCAATCATGCTGGCCATGCAAGAGCTCCTCTCCCTAATGGTGTTGAAGAGAAGTTCTCTTATTGCATGGCTGAACTGGAACCACTTACCCCTTCACGTAGAAGGGGCAAATTATCCATGAGGCGTGGCACTGATTGGGGTACCCCAGGGTACACAGCTCCGTTTAAACATGATGGCAGTCAGTTAGCTCAGGTAAATCATAAATGTCCATCCTTAAGCCGGTGTCCCACGGTCCAACTTTTTTGACCAAACTTTTCGCAACCAATGGAATTGAACACAAAAGAAGTGATGTCTGTCACACTACCATGCATTTTGGTCCAAAAACAAATTAAAGTTTGCGTAGCAAGTGTGAGAAACAGACATGGCAGACACAAATATTAACATGGTGACTGCTCTTTTAAGTATAGGTGTGGGATATATTTCCATGATTCTTGGTAGGAAGAAAAGATGTAGGAGTAAAAGACATTGGTTGGCAAAGTCATGGTTACAGAGAAGAGAACAGGACATGGGCCGAGGTATATTGGGTCTGCTACAAAACGAAGTGAGGTTAGAGGACCCAGAAAACTATCACAATTTTCTGCGGTTAGATGAAGTTCTGTTTCTGAACCTCTTACATCATGTCGAAGGCAAAATTACACACCAGGGCACAAATATGAGACAATCCATTCCAGCAGGAAAGAGGTAAGAAACAATTGTAATAGCCTTAAACTTAAGTGCGGATGGGCAGATTTGAATCCATTTTCAAAAATCCAATGTGTTGCACTCACATGACTTTCTCTACTCTTGTACAAACTATTTTTACAAATGCTTATTCTCCATATACTTCATGTTAATCTTATTGCTAATTTTTTTGTAGGTGCAAGGGGAATATGGTAGGCTTTAAGCGATAGTCAAATCTTTTAAGAGCTGGTTGCTACGTGGAGCATTCCATTCTCTCTGCATGTCCAGGGCATAAAAAAATGAATAACGAATTCCCATTTGAGAAATAGTACAAGTATTGGAAAATTCAAACAAATAATGCAGAATATCTCGGAAATGGTTCACTCAACAAAAAATGTGTATGACATAAATTGTGTGTTTTAACAAGATCTACATTTTTTGGGTACAAAAATTTTATCTATCTCTTACGGTTTACTAGTTATGCAAAAGCCATTCACAATGAAGAGGACTTTTGGGGACATTCCCAAAAAATCCAAGATATAAATTTCGTTTGTCATGAAAATATCTTAAACATATGACATTTTAACCAAAATGTTAGAGCCATTTTTGAGAAAATAAAAATTTTCGAAAAATGTTCCATGTAAAGGGTAGTCTGGGGTTGGGGGTTTTTCTTGAAAATCTATGTGTCGTATCATTGAAAGATACCGAACCTAAATACCAAGTATGGTATTTATCCAACTTTTCATTTTTGAGTTATGCTGTTCACAGATACATACACATGAACCTTTTTCTAAAAATGCTTTTTTTGGATTCAGGGGGCCTCAAAACATGTATTTACGGTGAAATCTCAGTATCGAATTATTGGGTGGAATGCAATACTTCCCCTACTTACTATATGTAGTAGAGAAAGTAGAAATTAAATGTTTTATTAAAATACCCACAACATTGAAATAGCCAGGTTTTCCATTGTAAGTGAAAATGTTTCCTATCCATCCATAATTTTCAGCTGCTACTATCTTTATATATTTACTTTCTGCATATTAAAGCTGCACTTTTTCAGGTTTGCAGTTACACTAAGATTCTTGGCCATTGGGGAAACTTATAAAAGCCTCAGCTTTGCAACAAGTATTGCTCACAATATGTTGAGCCTAATAATTCCAGAGGTGTTGACAGCAATAGTGGAGAGTTTACAGTTTGAATATATCAAGGTTAGTTCTTCACAACTAGTGTCTATTTTCTCTTTATTGTGGTCATGATTAACAATGTCATTCTATAATAAAAAATGAAGCATTTGTTCTTCAAAGTGAAATATTTCAAAGCCTCAATGTAGTGAAGCAGCTTCCAATGCAAAAATAATAATAGCTTTTGAAAAGATTCAAATGTGAGTAAAGGAGGAATGAACTTTGAATTGACAAAATAATGTCCAATTACAGTATTTATTTTTATGTTACGCACCCATAAGATTTACTCCAATGCGGTGAAACCTTATCAATACCTTAGGTATCTTGCACCCATTGCAGTATTACAAACAGAAATGAACTTCCTTTTACTTTACAACTTATAAGAAATAAAAATTTGCATGTATCAACTGTAAGAAAGAATCTGTAAAGTTACTACTTCATAAGCTGTATAAATAGCTACTGAATGAGTTTAAACAGTAAGCCTAAAATTAAGGCATCTGCCTCTGTTTTTAAAAATTTAATATCCTCTAAGTTACCAATTTTTTGAGAGACGTGAAGAATGAAATTAATATTCAAATCAATCAATATCCATTTGTATAAAAAAATCTATGAGCAATAAAGATAATTATTATTAAAAATGAGCCTACATAATTGACAAGCAAAATTACTATTGTGTTAGTAACTTGTATAGTATTTGAAACAATGTTTAAATGCTAACTGTAGGCAAATATTTTCAACTAGCTTTTATGTGGTTATATCATATGACAACAAAACTGCAACACTGGATTTGTACTACAATATTATGTGGATACAAACTATGGTAGTAAAACGTTTTAAAGTTAAAATCATATTATAAAACTTCAGTTGTATATCAAGTTCCATTATAAAAATCTGAAAATGCACACCATCAGCAATTTCTACTATTAAGATTTGATACTGCATAGGACCATGATTGTAGAATACCTTGAAGAATGTATACCAAGATGAAGTATCAAAATTATAATCACAAACTTCACATTCAACAGCTAAAACGATAAAATGCATGTGTATGCAGAGCAGCTGTGTTTTCATCACCAGTCTATCGAATATAATTTTTATAACAATTCAGTGCTTTAAATACATTACTGAAGACATTTTTTCTTACATGCACAGGATATGCCCTTCATTTATATTTAACGATTAAAAAACAGCACACCTTCACAATGACTGACAACTTATCCAAACTGAAACTCAAGATTATGCACTGGTTACAGGTGAGAGATGGGCTCTTCTTTCTCACCAGAAATAAATTGAGTCTTTACTTATGGATGCTCTTTAACTGGTATGGTTCTCAGTGTCCCATTCTATACTGGGGGTGAAAGACTGCTTAATTTTGCTCAGACCTCTTTATCAGGCTTGAGGTTCTTTTACATGCTGTAAATCTACAACACGAGACCCTGGGTCTACTTCCCTTCCAAAGGAAACCATGCTGACTTTTAAGCTGGAAAAAATCCATTTCCCTCCACTGAACCTGCAATCCTGAAACAACAGACTAACAATGTTACCCCTATACCACGGAGAACAACTTTCTCACCAGCATTTATATGAATGGAAATTTCACAAAATATGAAAATGAACCAAATGATTTTATTTTGTATGCTAAATTGGTCTATTTACAACTAAAGCAAAAATGTTGAGTTAAGAAGTAATGCAACATATTGAGGCAGTATTTTTAACACTTAAATGATTTCAGTCAAATTATATAATATATAAATTCAATAACAGCCTGCCTTAAAGCAATATGTGTATGTAACAATATATAAAAAGTGTATATTACAGTCATTATATATGTTTATATTATTGTATACATGTGTAATAATGTTATGTGAATGTATTACGTAATTTAATAATGTAGGAGCTGAGAGAAAAGTAGGTTAAAAGTTGCTAACAATGAGGTAACTTTGAGGCAATAATGAATTAGAAAGTTTAAATGCTACTGGTAATTCTTGGAGCAACAATAATGTAATTTTTGTGACAGTTTATAAATAGCCAATCAACAACCAGAAAAAAGCTTAAGTTAAATGAAAGTATTCTATTGGAGTAGGATTAGGCAATCAGAAACTGAAATATAGCAAAATTTACAAATTCAGAGTTCAGTTGCTTATAGACAGTGTTCCTAACTGGACGCAAGATGTGTCCTTGAGAAATTTAATATGTATTCAGTGTGAGACGAAAATAGTTTACATGTTAAAAAGTGCACGTAATTAACAAAAGAATCTCACAGCTCTCTATATCAGTGAAGTGTTATTTAAATCGTGTCAAGCATTAATAAAAGGAGTGAAGTAAAATTATAATCTGTGTAAGCCTACATTCTTCAGTCACACCACTCCCTGCTAAGACATTCATGTCTCTAAAAATAAATACTGATGCAGCCGAGGCAAACAAATATATAATATTTAAAGAAACAGTCAAATTACGAAGTTAATATTTTTGAACTTGGGGCAAAGGCCACCGGAAAGTACATTTTCTAGGCGAAGGCTACCGGAAACTTTTTACCATATGTGCGGTTGCAACTACTTCAAGTTCGGCTCCCCAAAAGTCAAAATATAATGCATCATCTTCAAACTGGCTTTCCATATGTAGCAGCAACAACACTTCTTCAAATTGGCTCCCAAAGCATGGGGTAAACAATACAAACCATCTTCCTCACTATTCAATGGCAGTAATTGTCTCTGTCTCACCAAAATATTTGTAATTAACTTTATCTTCTTGTGCAACAGCATAATTAAAAGAGGTACATTAATGTTCCAAATGGTGGAAGTTAGGAGATAGTAAAGAGCTTCAGATATTTCCTACCTTACCACTGGATAATAACTGCTACTTTTAAATATTCTTTTTCTTAGAGGCTGCTGTGGGTTTTTTAAAAAATATTAATTCATTACATAATAAAAACGTTATTTTTAGAGAAATGTCTCAAGTATTCAAAAAAGTTGTTAGAAACTACTTTTTACGAAATGCAAAGAGGGTGAAAAATCCAATCTTAATTCAGACATATCCTAGGAATTTGATTCAATTCTAGCCAGTGGCAATGTAAGAGAAACCGACTTCTTAGTTGTCAGTGCATTTCAGCACTGTATGAGTGGCCGGCATCATCCTCTTCTTCAAGTTTTGTTTTGTATCATTGAAAGGATAATTTAGTGAATCTGGAATAAAATAAAAACTAAATTTTAAGTGCTACAATAAGATTTATTATTTACATAATTACATATTTTATTCCGAATCCTTATTTTGGACTTCCACAATTGCTAACATGTTTTTCCTTAGCTCCTTTTTTAGGCACTTATTAGAAAGAGCACGAAGCCGAGACGTCATAAATGCCCCAAATTCACCATGTTCATATTTCTTTACATTAATGCTCTGGAGTACACCTGATGCAGCCTGTAAGAAATTTAGGACATTCTGCATTACTTTGGTCTTCATTGAAAATGTTGTTAACCTGCATTACGTTGGTCTTCAAAGCCAACATTTGAAATCTCAACATAGTTGAAAACACGATTGAGAGCTCTCAGCCTCAAGGCGCAGCTGTGGGATTGAGGGCCCTCAGCCTCAAAGCATACCCGAGGGATGTCTTTTAGAAGGAGAGGAGTGTAGCAGTTGCGGCCTAACTGCGAAGTGACGACAGGGCGTAGCCGAGGGATCTGCACATCTAAAACTCGAATGATTCACGTTGGCAGCAATTCCTTCCAAAAGTCGCCAAAGACGACTATATAAGAAGGGCTGCTTAACCATTACTTTTGTTAGCATTTTCATGAAGACCAAAGTAATGCAAAAACGCAGAAATTTGGTATTTCACTGTCTTCGCTTGCTGCCTTCCATTTCTTCCCCTTAGGTGTAGCAACTATTATGGTCACATCCGGATCTCCATCCTGTTGACTTGCCTCTAGCTCCTAGAAATAATCCAAATTAACATAACATTGTTTCAGCTGCCTAAGGATCCAGAGGAATGGCTTACTGTGGCTAGTGACTATGAAAGACAGTGGACCTTTTCCCATTGCATTGGAAGCATGGATCACAGAACACTAAAGTATTAGTGCAACTCTAGTGTTAAACAGTGGAAACACGAAGGCAATTGCAGCGTGAGTAGTGATATGGGATGGAACTAAACTATGAAAAATCGCTCTCGGATGCTGACGTCACTCGTAGCTACAGTTTGTGTAAATCGTCGTGACAGTCCCCCACTCCTGAAGCATATATGCGCAATAGCACTGACCAGTCCACTTGCATAATAAGAGAAGTGGGGGTCAGTATTCCACCTGCTGCGAGATCAAATGCAAGGTAACCTTACACATTTGTTTACAATGCATTGTGTATGTGGCTGCCTCTGAATTCTGATATCACTTGCTCCCCACCTCTCTCACCACTGCTCCTCATTTCTCCTCTCTTGCGCATATGGACTGTCACGACATTTTACACAAGCTGTACTACAGCTGTATTTTTCATACCTGCCTAGCTATCTGGCTCACCTGATCATATGTTCTAATACTGTATTGCTACTGACGACATACAAAGTTAATTACGTGAGCTTCAGTAATTGTGATTTCACTTTTTAAATTATTCAAATTTCTTTTTAAAGGAATTGATTAAAGCTCACATAAAATAACTTGCAATTGTCATCTGTAGCAATACAATATTAGAACATAATTATGATCTACTGAACACCGACAGCTAGGCTAGTATGAAAAACACAACTGTTTATTCCTGTGTAGCTCTCTTTATTTAAATTATCCAATAGTCGGTATATACATTGGTTTTATATAATATTATTGGGGTTAATAGTGGTTGTGGAATGTTTCTGTGCCATAATACATAATGGTCACATTTAAATTTATGAGGCTAAATGAGAACATCAAGTACATTCCAATAATTTCTTCTGCATGCTTCATAGTAAAATCTTTTGCACTTAGCCTCCATGTTTTGCTTGAACTTGCAACCAACCAACCAACAGTAGGATGTGGAATTTGACAGGAAAATTGGAAGAATAACACATGTTTGACACTTGTTATTTTATTCTACTCTCTTGATAGCGCAACATAATTTGACATATCTGCGTAACATGAATAACTTAATTCCATTTCCTACAAAGAAACTTCTGCACACATTATTTGCAATAGTGTAGCTATTGTTTGTCATTCACTAAATCGCTATTAGCAGTGCAATAAATATCATTAGTAACAGTTTCACCACACCATTTAACACTATTAATGTCATTGTCACTCTCTGTGCTCTGACTTGAAGCAACATCACTGGACACAAATAGACACAACTTAACTCCAACTTTCCATTGTGTATATTCTAGAAGTAAATAGAAACACAAGTTTAAACTACCCTTAAAAGTAGGTTTCTGAAAAGAGAAATTGCTTACATTAAGGAAAAATTTGTGGCTACAAACACCTTGTGATTATGTTACATACTATCCATTCTAAACCAGAGTTCTCTCTGATGTAAACCAAAAAATATGCTTCTGCTTGTCATGAAATTAAGCACTACACTTATGCCAATGTAAATAGTTCCTTTATAAATGTATTGTATCATGAAATATTGGAGTAGGAAAGGTATAGAACTACACATTTTATTGCGGTTATTGTAAGAACTCATTGTTAAAGGTAATGGATATATAACAACTGTTAAGAGATTACAAAATATGATTTCCTTAATTCTAACTGCTATTGCGCTAACACTCAAAGAGTATCTTTTTGTAAATTACCAACTGTATGGATGACTGCTATTCCCTTGCCCATATGAGAAATGCAGCAATGAATTCACAGGGGTGCTATCTGAGTACCAAATAAACTCTTTGCATAACACAGGAAATATGATAAGTGAACAGTCATTCATAATACGCTAGCACTCATATGCTCAGCTCAGATCAAATCTTGTGATTTTATCAGTTAGTGTTTGAGTTGCCATGGCAGAGGAAGAAGTGTGTAGTGTGAATAAGCTGTTTTAACACAAAAGTGGGAAAAAAGAAATAATACTTAATATGTTCAACTCACTATTATAAAATAGTACACTTGTAATAGTAGATATTACGACACTAACATCTGAGTTTATACGCGTTTAAGCAAAAGCCATTAACTTCGAGGACAGTTCTGATTCCAATATAGCAGCTAAGTCATTTTTGGAGGAATTGGATTAGGGTACTGCACCTTTGCCTGAGGAGTGCAATTAATATAAATAAAATGTTCATTTTCCACATGCTTATAAAATGAATTGTTACTTCAGGTTGCATTTTTAATTATGATTTTCACACAGGGCACCTTTTTATAGACTTAAACAATGTTCAGCTGTAATATGTAGCAAGTATGTGTGAGAGGAAGCAGCCGTAAGGGGCAGGGATTGCAAACTATTTTCGCATGGAAATACAAAGAGTTTGTTTATAGTGAGAGGCACTCTAGTTTGGAATGGAAAGTAAGGTCCACTATTGCTACTATACCTAGAGGAATTTTAACATATCAGTTAGTAATTGCTAGTGTCTAGCAGTATTTTTATGCAACCAGCAGCTTAAGTAATGAGAGTACTTTGGGGTGAAGAGAGGCTAGGCCATTTCCTGCTTACATTTAAAAAAAACACATACAAGTTTCAATATGCAAATACTGATGAGTGAATTAACTAGTCAGCTAATGACATGAACCACACTACAAATACCTAAAGTGTAAAGAAACAAGAATTAAATGAGAACATTGGAATTCCATGCTCGTGTTTGGTTGATAAAGTGTTAAATGAGAAGGAAATAACACTTTCATTGTAAAACCACCACTACTTTGTGTTACTTGAACAAAATTCAGTATACGCAAAGGATCCATGGATGTTTTCATTGGTTCAATAAATCGGATCTTTTGAATGATCCTTCGATATGTTATTTATAATGAAATTTTAAACACTTTTCATAATCATAATAATAATAATAATAATAATAATAATAATAACAACACCAACTAATGCTAACCTTCCTTGAATTCAGAAAACTAAGCTTATATATTAAAAAAAACCTCCTATAGTACCTCGGATGCAATGCATTGTATATAAAAGTGTTTAAAATGCTTAAAGTGTGTTAAAGTGTTCACTATAAATAACAGATCAAAGGGTCATTCAAAAGAAACCAATTCATTGAAAAGATTCATGGAACCTTCGCTGAAAAGATCCATGGATTATTTGTGTATACAAGAATAGCGGAAGAGTATATACAATCAGACAAAAAATTCAATGCCATGTCTGGGATTCAAATCACCAATCTTTGACTTGCCATAACACTGCTCTGCCATCTAAGACTTTCTCTACTCACAGTAAGTCATTTTCATATGTATTCTACAAATGATTCATCATTAATCGCGATTAACTTCATGTTTATCATATGTGTTAACTTAAAAGGCTTCAATACATTTAAAAAGTATTACATGCCCACATTACTTCAAAACCTTTGGTTGGTTTTTGCACAAAAAAAAACACATTCTTTAAATGCCTATGCATTTCATATAACATCCTGCAACTTAATTACTATTGCACAATGCATCTTCTAAGGGAAGGCTTTTGTATCATTATCATCAAAATTGCTACAAAGTTTAAATGGTAGAAAACAGACACGAAAGATTGAAACCACTTTGGAATTTCAAAGCCTCAGAACACATATTGAAGCTGCTAATTTCACTCAAAACAAACACTTCAAGTTTTTCTTGAAAACAAATGCTTTTGAGCACTTGTACTAACAGATTACAAGGACACTAATTGTCAAAAAAAGCTACCAGAATTTCTATTTTCATACACCATGCCCAGTTCAAAAAAGGACATAGTGGCAGTTAGATAAAAATGCCCAAAACCAAGTGAATTATTTAAATATATATGAATGATATCAAATATCTTTCTTCCCTGTATTAGAAAATTTCAGTTGGGCGCTGCCTTAAAAGAATTATAGTATCACTGGCATGCTATCTTTGACAGTTAGTGTGCCAGTCCACCAATAATCCTACATTTTTAAATTATACACAAATATCACTTGCATGATCTGTATCTATGTGTTTGAATATTGGCACTGTAACATGCTATTGAATTTGCATTAAAGGTTGATTTTTACCTTACCCACTTTGGCTGTGATCTCCACCCATCAATTATGTAGTGCAAACAAGAAAATTAATTGTATATTCCACTGTCTGGATGACTCACTATATATGAAAAGTAATATAAAATTCAGCAACACTAAGAAGCGACGACAGAGCGTAGCCGAGGGATCTGCGTGTCTAAAACTCCAATGATTCACATTCGCAGAAACAACAGCACATCGCATATTTAGCGGATTTCACTTTTTATTTAGGTTGGCAGTTCCCATTTTGCATGTGCTTTAGTGCAAAAATGGCTACGTTTGTTGTGTTCATAACGCGATTTTCCTATAAAAGTAAAACACCTATTGCAGGTGGGCACCAGACATTGGAGAGATCACATCCACTTTTAAACTCACTCCTAAGGCAATTTATTCGCTTTCATTAGGATTTTCTAAGCATTTTCAACAGGGATACACTAAGAGCAGCTTCGCACATTTTCTGTTGGGGTAAATTTCCTTACTTTTGCCCGCATTAGCGACTGAAGTGGTCTTACGCTTGCTCTAACGTAATACTGCCAACATATGAATAATGCCACCGAAGCCCGTAAGATACTCAGCCTCAAGGCGTAGCCGAGAGATTGAGGGCCCTCAGCCTCAAAGCGTAGCCCACAGAACACCAAAGTATTAGAAGTGCAACTCTAGTGTTAAACGGTGGAAACACGAAGGCAATCGCAGCGTGAGTAGTGATCTGGGATGGAACTAAACTATGAAAAATCGCGCTCTCGGATGATATCACTCGTAGCTACTACAGCTGTAGTTTTCATACCTGCTTAGCTGTCTGGCTCAGCTGATCATATCCTGTAATACTGTATCGCTACTGACGACGTACAAAGTTAATTACGTGAGCTTCAGTAATCGTGATTGCACTTTGAGTTATTCAAATTTCTTTTTAAAGGAATTGATTAAAGCTCACGTAAAATAACCTGTCATTGTCATCTGTAGCAATACAATATTAGAACATAATTATGATCAGCTGAACACCAGACAGCTAGGCTAGTATGAAAAACACAACTGTTTATTCCTGTGTAACTCTTTTTATTTGAATTATCCAATAGTCAGTACATACATTGCTTTTATATAATATTATTGGGGTTAATAGTGGTTGAAGAATGTTTCTGTGCTATAATACATAATGGTCTCATTTAAATTTTTGAGGCTGAATGAGAACATCAAGTACATTCCAATAATTTCTTCTGCATGCTTCATAGTAAAATCTTTTGCACTTAAATTGCCTCCATGTTTTGCTTGAACTTGCAACCAACCAACAGTAGGATGTGGATTTTGACAGGAAAATTGGAAGAATAACACATGCTTGACACTTGTTATTTTATTCTACTCTCTAGATAGTGCAACATAATTTGACATATTTGCGTAACATGAATAACTTAATCCCATTTCCTACAAAGAAACTTCTGCACACATTATATGCAATAGTGTAGCTATTGTTTGTCATTCACTAAATCGCTATTAGCAGTGCAATAAATGTCATAGCAAGTTTCACCACATCATTTAATACTATTAATGTCATTGTCACTCTCTGTGCTCTGGCTTGAAGCATCACTGGACACAAATAGGCACAACTTAACTCAACTTTCCATTGTGTATATTCTAGAAGTAAAGAGAAACACATGTTTAAACTACCCTTAAAAGTAGGTTTATGAAAAGAGAAATTGCTTACATTAAGGAAAAATTTGGGGCTACAAACACCTTGTGATTGCATTACATACTATCCAGTGTAAACCAGAGTTCTTTCTGATGTAAACTGAAGCATATGCTTCTGCTTGTCATGAAATTAAGCACTATGCTTATGCCAATGTAAATAGTTCCTTTATAAATGTATTGTATCATGAAATATTGGAGTGGAAAGGTGACACATTTTATTGCGGTTATCATAAGAACTCATTGTTAACGGTAATGGATATATAACAACTGTTGAGAGATTACAAAATAAGATTTTCTTAATTCTAACTGCTATTGCGCTAACACTCAGAGAGTATCGGTTTGTTAATCATCAACTCTATGGACTGCTATTCTCTTGCCTATTTGAGAAATGCAGCAATGAATTCACATGGGTGTTATCTGAGTACCAAATAAACTCTTTGCATAACACAGGAAATATAAGTGAACAGTCATTCATAATACGCTAGCACTCATATGCTCAGCTCAGATGAAATCTTGTGATTTTATCAATTAGAGTTTGAGTTGCCATGACAGAGGAAGAAGTCTGTAGTGTGAATATGCTGTTTTAACACAAACCGTTAAAAAAGTGGCAAAAAAGAAATACTTAATGGGTTCAACACACTAATATAAAAACACCTGACACTTGCAATAGTAGATATTACGACACTAACATCTGAGTTTACAGGCGTTTCAGCAAAAAAGTGTAACCAAAGCATGCAGGGAATATAAACAGACATAATAGGGGACTAAAATATGGGAACCTGTTTTGTACGCAACAGTGTTGTGGATAAGCTTGTCATTAACTTCGGGGATAGTTCTGATTCCAATATGGCAGCTAAGTTATCTTTGGAGGATTTGGATTAGGGTACTGCACCTTTGCCTGAGGAGTTCAATTAATATAAGTAAAATGTTCATTTTCCACATGTTTATAAAATGAATTGTTACTTCAGGTTGCATTTTTAATTATGATTTTCACACAGGGCACCTTTTTATAGACTTAAACATTGTTCAGCTGTAATATGTAGCAAGTATGTGTGAGAGGAAGAAGCAGTCATAAGGGGGCAGGGATTGCAAACTATTTTCGCACGGATAATACAAAGAGTTTGTTTTAGTGAGAGGCACTCTAGTTTGGAATGGAAAGTAGGTCCACTATTGCTACTATACCTAGAGGAGTTTTAACATATCAGTTAGTAATTGCTAGTGTCTAGCAGCATTTTTATGCAACCAGCAGCTCAAGTAATGAGAGTGCTTTGGGGTGAACAAAGGTTAGGCCATTTCCTGCTTACATTTTAAAAAAACACATAAGTTTAAATGTGCAAATATTGATATGAGTGAATTAACTAGTCAGCTAATGAAGTGAAACACATTTGATTTTATAAGCATTTTCAACGGGCATTCTATAAGAGGAGATTAGCCCACACTACAAATAACTAAAGTGGAAAGAAACAGGAATCAAATGAGAAAATTGGAATCTGAGTTCATGTTTGGTTGATAAAGTCTTAAATGAGAAGGAAATAACACTTTTATTGTAAAACCACCGCCACATTGTTACTTGAACAAAATTCAGTATACGTAAAGGATCCATGGATCTTTTCATTGAAGGTTCAATGAGTCGGATCTTTTGAATGATCCTTTGATATGTTATTTATAGTGAAATTTTAAACACTTTTCATAATAAAAAAAATCAACTAATGCTAACCTTCTGTGAATTTTCAGAAAACTAAGCTTATATATATAAAACTAACCTCCCATAGTACCTCGAATGCAATGCGTTGTATATGAAAAGCGTTTAAAATCCTTGAAGTGTGTTAAAGTGTTCACTATAAATAACCGATCAAAGGGTCCAAAAGTACTATTACAGACAGTACTGAACTAAAAAACATAAAACCAACAATCAACATGGCAACTGGAAAATTTACTTTGGGCACTTGTACTAACAGATTACAAGGACACTAATTGTCAAAAACGCTACCAGAATTTCTATTTTCATAAACCATGCCCAGTTCAAGAAAGGACATAGTGGCAGTTATATAAAACTGCCCAAAACCAAGCGAATTACTGAAATATATATGAATGATATCAAATATCTTTCTTCCTTCTGTATTAGAAAATCTTAAAAGAATTGTAGTACCATTGGCATGCTGTCTTTGACAATTAGTGTCAGTCCACCAATAATCCTACATTTTTAAATTAAACACGAGTATCACTTGCATGATCTGTATCTACGTGTTTGAATATTGGCACTGTAACATGCTACCTAATTTCCATTAAAGGTTGATTTTTACCTTACCCACTTTGGCTGTGATCTCCACCCATCAATTATGTAGTGCAAACAAGAAAATTAATTGTATATTCCACAGTCTGGATGACTCACTGTATCTGAAAAGTAAATCAGGACAATATAAAATTCAGCATAAGAAGCTCTTTCATCCAGCATTATCATTTTATGTTACTCAAACTTAAATAACATACCTTCTGATTCTACGTCACCATTCGGGACTCGAACCACAACGCTGGAAGGAATGTAAATCGTAGGCATATCCCACTCTGTCTGGACGGCTCAATGTATCTGAAAGTTAATTCGTTATATAAAAATGTTGCAACACACAATAACCTATCAAAGGTTTCTACCTCATTCTACGAATTTCACTGAAGTTAATAGAAAATACCAATATTACAAAACATATACATTCAATCAGAAATAGCGTAAATGTATGATTACCGTTTCTGCTTTATTCTTGGTAGAAAAACATCGGACGAAAACTTTCATCTATAAAAATCCAAGATGGTACCTTTCTTCTTGCCTGCCATTTAGTTCGTTACGAACTTCGAAACTTGAAACAGCCAATCCGAAAATTCGCCTTTCCCGCAAAAGTACAACTAGTGACGCACCGTGTTCATGTGGGGAGTTAGTGCCCTTTGTTTCCACTTCTCCAATACAAGCTTCACCCATGTGGCATAGCCCACAGGGGTGATGGTGGTATTGGCTAAGTGGAAACCGAGGGCACTAACTCCCCACATGGACACGGTGTGTCACTAGCTGTACTTTTGCGGGAAAGGCGAATTTTCTGATTGGCTGTTTCAAGTTTCGACGTTCGTAATGAACTAAATTGCAGGCACGAAGAAAGGGACCATGTTGGATTTTTATAGCTGGAAGTTTTCGTCCGAAGTTTTTTCACCAGGAACAAAGCCGAGACGGTAATCATACATTTAGGCTATTTCTGATTGAATGTATATTTGTTGTAATATTGGTATTTTCTATTAACTTCAGTGATATTCGTAGAATGAGGTAGAAAACTGATAGGTTACTGTATGTTGCAACATTTTTATATAACGAATTAATTTTCAGATACATTGAGCCGTCCAGACAGAGGGGATACGCCTACGATTTACATTCCTTCCAGTGTTGTGGTTCGAGTCCCGAATGGTGACATAGAATCTGAAGGTATGTTATTAAGTTTCCAGCATGAGAGTGCTGAATGAAAGGTTAAGTTTTTAAGAGCTTCTTAGTGTTGCTGAATTTTATATTGTCCTGATTTACTTTTCAGATATTGTGAGTCATCCAGACAGTGGAATATACAATTAATTTTCGTGTTTGCACCTCATAATTGATGGGTGGAGATCACAGCCAAAAGTAGGTAAGGTAAAATCAACCTTTAATGCAAATTAATTAGCATGTTACTGTGCTAATATTCAAACACATAGATGCAGATCATGCGAGTGATACTCTTGTATAATTAAAAAATGTAGAATTATTGGTGGACTGACACACTAACTGTCAAGGATAGCATGCCAATATTACTATAATTCTTTTAAGACAGTGCCCAAATGAAATTTTCTAATACAGAAGGAAGAAAGATATTTGATATCATTCACATATATTTCAGTAATTCACCCTCTTTTGGGCATTTTTATCTAACTGCCACTATGTCCTTTTTTGAACTGGGCATGGTGTATGAAAATAGAAATTCTGGTAGCTTTTTTGACAATGTCCTTGTAATCTGTTATTACACATGCTCAAAAGCATTTGTTTCCAAGAATAACTGAAGTGTTTGTTTTGAGTGAAATTAGCAGCTTCAGTATGTGTTCTGAGGCTTTGAAATTCCAAAGTGGTTTCAATCTTTCGTGTCTGTTTTCTACCATTTAAACTTTGTAGCAATTTTGATGATACAAAATCCTTCCCTTAAAGATACATTGTGCATTAGTAATTAAGTTGCAGCATATTATAAGAAATGTATAGGCATTTAAATGATTGTGTTGTTTTTGTGCAAAAATCAAAAGTTTTGAAGTAATGCGCATTTAATATTTTTTAAATGTATTGAAGCCTTTTAAGTTAACACATATGATAAACATGAAGTTGATCACGATATATGATGAATCATTTGTAGAATACTTATGAAAATAGCTTACTGTGAGTAGAGAAAGTCTTAGATGGCAGAGCAGTGGTATGGCAAGTTAAAGATTGCTGGTTTGAATCCCAGGCATGGCATTGAATATTTTGTCTGATTGTATATACTCATCCACTATTGTGTATATGCAAACAACCCATGGCTCTTTTCAGTGAAGGTTCTATGAATCTTTTCAATGAATTGGATCTTCTGAATGATCCTTTGATCTGTTATTTATAGTGAACATTTTAACACACTTAGTATTTTAAACGCTTTTCATATACAGCACAATGCATCCAAGTTACTATGGGAGGTTAGGTTTTTTTTATATAAGCTTAGGTTTCTGAATTTATGGAAGGTTAGCATTAGGTTTTTTTATTTATATATATAAGCTTAGTTTTCTGAATTCACAGAAGCTTAGTAATTTTTTTAATGAAAAGTGTTTAAAATTTCACTATAAATAACAGTTCGAAGGATCCTTCAAAAGATGTGATTCATTGAACCATCAATGAAAAGATCCATGGATCCTTTGCATATACTGAATTTTATTTTGTTCAAGTAACACAAAGTGGTGGTGGTTTTACAATAAAAAGTGTTATTTCCTTCTTTATTTAGCACTATATCCTGCAACTTTTTTGCCACTTTTTAACGGTTTCCCAGTTTTGTGTTAAAACAGCTTATTCACACTATGCACTTCTTCCTTTGTCATGGCAACTCAAACACTAACTGATAAAATCGAAGATTTGACCTGAGCTGAGCATATGAGTGCGAGCGTATTATGAATGACTGTTTGCTTATCATATTTCCTGTGTTATGCAAAGAGTTTGTTTGGTACTCAGATAGCACCGCTGCGAATTCATTGCTGCATTTCTCATATAGGCAAGAGAATAGCAGCCATCCATACAGTTGGTAATTAACAAAAAGATACTCTTTGATTGTTAATGCAATAGCAGGTAGAATTAAGAAAATCATATTTTGTAATCTCTTAACAATTACCATACATCCATAACCTTTAACAATGAGTTCTTACGATAATCACAATAAAATGTGTAGTTCTATACCTTTCCTACTTCAATGTTTCATGACACAATACGTTTAAGGAACTATTTACATTGGCATAAGCGTAGTGCTTAGTTTCAAGACAAGAGGAAGCATATGCTTTGTTTACATCAGAGAGAACTCTGGTTTACAGTGGATAGTGTGTAATATAATAACAAGGTGTTTGTAACCACAAATTTTTCCTTAATGTAAGCAATTTCTCTTTTCAGAAACCTACTTTTAAGGGTAGTTTAAACATGTGTGTTCTATTTAATTCTAGGATATACACAATGGAAAGCTGGAGTTAAGTTGTGGCTATTTGTGTCCAGTGATGGTGCTTCAAGTCAGAGCACAAAGAGTGTCAATGACATTAATAGTGTTAAATGGTGTGGTGAAACTTGCTAATGACATTTATTGCACTGCTGATAGCAATTTAGTGAATGACAAACAATAGCTATACTATTGCATATAATGTGTGCAGAAGTTTCTTTGTAGGAAATGGATTTAAGTTATGTCAAATTGTATTGCGCTATCTAGAGTAGAATAAAATAACAAGTGTCAAACATGTGTTATTCTTCCAATTTTCCTGTCAAATTCCACGTCCTACTGTTGGTTGGAAGTTCAAACAAACCATGGAGGCAGTTTAAGTGCAAAAGATTTTACTATGAAGCATGCAGAAGAAATTATTGCAAGGTGCTCTCTCAAAAATTTAAATGTGACCATTATGTATTATGACATAGAAACATTCAGCAATAATATTATATAAAAAGCAATGTATGTGCCGACTATTGGATAATTTAATAAGTTACACAGGAATAAACAGTGGTGTTTTTCATACTAGCCTAGCTGTGAGGTGTTCAACTGATCATAATTGTGTTCTAATATTGTATTGCTACAGATGACAGTGACAAGTTATTTTATGTGAGCTTTAATCAACTCCTTTAAAAAGAAATATGAATAACTCCAAGTGCAATCACGATTATTGAAGCTCACGTAATTAACTTTGTACGTCGTCAGTAGCGATACAATATTGGAACATATGATCAGCTGAGCAGACAGCTAGGCAGGTATGAAAAATACAGCTGTAGTAGCTACGAGTGACGTCATCATCCGAGAGCACGATTTTTCATAGTTTAGTTCCATCCCAGATCACTACTCACGCTGCGATCGCCCTCGTGTTTCCAACGTTTAACACGAGAGTTGCACTTCTAATAGTTTGGTGTTCTGTGGCATAGCCGAGGGATGTTTTTTAGGAGAGGAATGTAGCAACTTGCGGGGCCGATAGGCCGCAACTGCGAAGCGACGACAGGGCGTAGCCGAGGGATCTGCGCGTCTTAAACTCGTATGATTCACGTTCGCAGAAACAACAGCACATCGCATATTTAGTGCATTTCACTTTTTATTTAGGTCGGCAGTACCCACTTTGCATGTGATTTATCGGGAAAATGGCTACGTTTGTTGTGTTCCTGACGCGATTTGCCTATATAAATAAAACACCTAAAACGGGGGGCAGGTGCGCACCAGATATAGGAGAGACCACATCATGTTCTAAACTCACTCCTAAGGTAATTATTTCATTATTTCTCACTTGCTTATACCTAATGTAGGTGGGCAGAAGTATGACAATTGTAACACATAATAACCAATGGCTAATCTACTCTAGTTGTGGCCCGTCGAAGTAAATTAAATTAGCTAAAGAAAAGCGAATAATTTACCTTGTGAGTGAGTTTAGAAGTAAATGTGATGTGTTCAATAGCTTGTGCCCACCTACTCGCCCCTCGACGGTGTTTTACTTATGTAGGCAAATCGCGTACGAAACAAAACAAACGTAGCCATTTTTTCGTTGAAGATGTATAGTGGGAACTGCCGACCTAAATGAAAATCCACCAGAAATGCGATGCGCAGTTGTTAGTAGTGTTATTTTCCCTTCTTCTTCTTCTTCTTCTTCTTCTTCTTCTTCTTCTTGTTTTCTTCGTGTGTTATTCCCGCTGAGAAAACGTAACGCATTCAAAGACTGGCTGCACCATGCACTAATTGAAAGCAGCAAAAGAATATGCACCAAAGTTTTAAGTTTGTAATAGTTTTTGTCAAATAAAATTTTATTAAGAGGTTATTTCGATTGTAATTACAGTGTAATAAAGAAGTTGCTTTACCGTAACAGTGGTAGATAGTTAACGCAAGCTTACATAAAAAAAACCCTAACCTAAGGCCAACCTTCCCTGAATTCAGAAACGTAAGTTTATATAAAAAGAAGTAATCCTAACCTAACCTACCGTGAACCAGAAACGTAAGCTTAGGAACGCACGCGAGCGAAGCGACCGTGCTTTGATGTAACCACTGGTAACTAATTACAACAAGCTTATATAAAAAAAAAACTAAACCTAACCTAACCTCCCGTGATTTGATGTAACCACTAGTAACTAATTAAAAGAAGCTTATATAAATAAAAAAACTAAACCTAACCTAACCTCCCGTGAACCAGAAACGTAAGCTTAGGAACGCACGCTCCCTTCGCTCGCGTGCTTTGATGTAACAACTGGTAACAAATTTAAATAAGGTTATATGTATAAAAGTAAATCAGAAGCCTAAGCTTATATTAACAGAAAAGTAACCTAAACTTCCGTGAATTCAGAAACGTAAGGTTATATAAATAAAAAAACAACGTAACCTAAGCGTAATCTTCCGTGAATTCATAAACCTAAGGTTATATAATATCCCTCGGCTACGCTCTGTGGTCGAAGTTGCGGCGCTTTGGTGGCATCAATTATTCATATGTTGGCAGTTTTGTGTTAGTCAAGCGTATGACATAGAGTGACATCTGTTGAGCTAGTGTTTTGCAGAGAGTGACATTTGTTGGAAATATACGACATCGTCATCGCTGTGCGGGCCACAACTAGAGCATGATGTCGGAAAATACCAATATTAAAAAAAATGGTTCTGCTTTGTTCCTCCTGAAAAAAACATCGGACGAAAACTTTCAGCTATAAAAATCCAAGATGGTCCGTTTCTTCTTGCCTACCATTAAGTTCGTCACCAACTTCCAAACTTGAAACAGCCAATCAGAAAATTCGCCTTTCCCGCAAACGCACAACCACAGAACACCAAATTATAAGAAGTGCTACCCTAGTGTTAAAATGGTGGAAACACGAAGGCGATCGCAGCGTGAGCAGTGATCGGGGATGGAATTTGAAAAATCGTGCTCTCGGATGATGACGTCACTCGTAGCTACTACAGCTGGATTTTTTATACCTGCCTAGCTGTCTGCTCAGCTGATCATATGTTCTAACACTGTATCGCTACTGACGACGTACAAAGTTAATTACGTGAGCTTCAATAATCGTGATTGCACTTTGAGTTATTCACATTTATTTTTAAAGGAGTCAATTAAAGCTCACATAAAATAACTTGTCCCTGTCATCTGTACCAATACAATATTAGAACACAATTATGATCAGCTGAACACCTCACAGCTAGGCTAGTATGAAAAACACAACTGTTTATTCCTGTGTAACTTATTTAAATTATCCAATAGTCGGCACATACATTGCTTTTTATATAATATTATTGGGGTTAATAGTGGTTGTTGAATGTTTCTATGTCATAATACATAATGGTCACATTTAAATTTTTGAGAGTGAATGAGATCAAGCACCTTGCAATAATTTCTTCTGCATGCTTCATAGTAAAATCTTTTGCACTTAAACTGCCTCCATGGTTTGTTTGAACTTGCAACCAACCAACAGTAGGATGTGGAATTTGACAGGAAAATTGGAAGAATAACACATGCTTGACACTTGTTATTTTATTCTACTCTCTAGATAGTGCAACATAATTTGACATATTTGCGTAACATGAATAACTTAATCCCATTTCCTACAAAGAAACTTCTGAACACATTATATGCAATAGTGTAGCTATTGTTTGTCATTCACTAAATCGCTATTAGCAGTGCAATAAATGTCATAGCAAGTTTCACCACACCATTTAACACTATTAATGTCATTGTCACTCCCTGTGCTCTGACTTGAAGCACCATCACTGGACACAAATAGCCACAACTTAACTCCAACTTTCCATTAGGTATATCCTAGAATTAAATAGAACACACATGTTTAAACTACCCTTAAAAGTAGGTTTCTGAAAAGAGAAATTGCTTACATTAAGGAAAAATTTGTGGTTACAAACACCTTGTGATTATATTACGCACTATCCACTGTAAACCAGAGTTCTCTCTGATGTAAACAAAGCATATGCTTCCTCTTGTCATGAAACTAAGCACTACGCTTACGCCAATGTAAATAGTTCCTTAAACGTATTGTATCATGCAATATTGGAGTAGGAAAGGTATATAACTACACATTTTATTGCGGTTATTGTAAGAACTCATTGTTAAAGGTAATGGATATATAATAACTGTTAAGAGATTACAAAATATGATTTCCTTAATTCTAACTGCTATTGCGCTAACACTCAAAGAGTATCTTTTTGTAAATTACCAACTGTATGGATGACTGCTATTCCCTTGCCCATATGAGAAATGCAGCAATGAATTCACAGGGGTGCTATCTGAGTACCAAATAAACTCTTTGCATAACACAGGAAATATGATAAGTGAACAGTCATTCATAATACGCTAGCACTCATATGCTCAGCTCAGATCAAATCTTGTGATTTTATCAGTTAGTGTTTGAGTTGCCATGACAGAGGAAGAAGTGCGTAGTGTGAATAAGCTATTTTAACACAAAACTGGGAAACCGTTAAAAAGTGGCAAAAAGTTTGGTTGATAAAATGCTAAATGAGAAGGATATAACACTTTTATTGTAAAACCACCACCACTTTGTGTTACTTGAACAAAATAAAATTCAGTATACGCAAAGGATCCATGGATCTTTTCATTGAAGGTTCAATGAATCAGATCTTTTGAAGGATCCTTCGAACTGTTATTTATAGTGAAATTTTAAACACTTTTCATTAAAACAAATTACTAACCTTCTGTGAATTCAGAAAACTAAGTTTATATATAAATAAACTAACATAATGCTAATCTTCCATAAATTCAGAAACCTAAGCTTATATAAAAAAAACCTAACCTCCCATAGTACCTCGGGTGCAATGCGCTGTACATGAAAAGCGTTTAAAATACTCAATGTGTTAAAATGTTCACTATAAATAACAGATCAAGGGATCATTCAAAAGATTCATGGAACCTTCATTGAAAAGAGCCATGGGTTGTTTGCATATACAGAATAGTGGATGAGCATATACAATCAAACAAAAAATTCAATGCCATGCAATCTTTAACTTGCCATAACACTGCTCTGCCATCTAAGACTTTCTCTACTCACAGTAAGCTATTTTCATTAGTATTCTACAAATGATTCATCATATATCGCGATTAACTTCATGTTTATCACATGTGTTAACTTAAAAGGCTTCAATACATTTAAAAAATATTAAATGCCCATTACTTCAAAACCTTTGATTTTTGCACAAAAACAACACAATCATTTAAATGCCTATACATTTCTTATAATGTCCTGCAACTTAATTACTACTGCACAATGTATCTTTAGGATTTTGTATCATCAAAATTGCTACAAAGTTTAAATGGTAGAAAACAGACACGAAAGATTGAAACCACTTTGGAATTTCAAAGCCTCAGAACACATACTGAAGCTGCTAATTTCACTCAAAACAAACACTTCAGTTATTCTTGGAAACAAATGCTTTTGAGTATCTGTACTAACAGATTACAAGGACATTAATTGTCAAAAAAGCTATCAGAATTTCTATTTTCATACACCATGCCCAGTTCAAAAAAGGACATAGTGGCAGTTAGATAAAAATGCCCAACAAAGAGGGTGAATTACTGAAATATATGTGCATATCAAATATCTTTCTTCCTTCTGTATTAGAAAATTTCATTTGGGCACTGTCTTAAAATAATTATAGTATCATTGGCATGCTATTCTTGCAGTTAGTGTGTCAGTCCACCAATAATCCTACATTTTTTAATTATACACGAGTATCACTCGCATGATCTGCATCTATGTGTTTGAATATTAGCAAAGTAACATGCTAATTAATTTGCATTAAAGGTTGATTTTACCTTACCTACTTTTGGCTGTGATCTCCAACCATCAATTATGAAGTGCAAACAAGAAAATTAATCGTATATTCCACTGTCTGGATGACTCACAATATCTGAAAAGTAAATCAGACAATATAAAATTCAGCAACACTAAGAAGCTCTTAAAAACTTAACATTTCATCCAGCACTGTAATGCTGAAAACTTAATAAATTGCTCAAACTTAATAACATACCTTCATATTCTGTCACAATTCGGGATTCGAACCATAACACTGGAAGGAATGTAAATCGTAGGCGTATCCCCTCTGTCTGGACGGCTCAATGTATCTGAAAATTAATTCGTTATATAAAAATGTGCAACACACAATAACCTATCAAAGTTTTCTACCTCATTCTACGAATATCACTCCCTCTGTCTGGACAGCTCAATGTATCTGAAAATTAATTCGTTTTATAAAAATGTGCAACACACAATAACCTATCAAAGTTTTCTACCTCATTCTACGAATATCACTGAAGTTAATAGAAAATACCAATATTACAACAAATATACATTCAATCAGAAATAGCGTAAATGTATGATTACCGTCTCTGCTTTGTTCCTGGTGAAAAAACTTCGGACGAAAACTTCCAGCTATAAAAATCCAAGATGGTCCCTTTCTTCATGCCTGCCATTTACTTCGTTACGGACTTCGAAACTTGAAACAGCCAATCAGAAAATTCGCCTTTCCCGCAAAAGTACAACTAGTGACACACCGTGTTCATGTGGGGAGTTAGTGCCCTTGGTTTCCACTTCTCCAATACAACCATCACCCCTATGCGCACAACTAGTGACACACCTGTTCATGTGGTGAGTTAGTGCTCTGTGTTTCCAGTTTTCCAATCCAGCATTAACCCCTGTGGCATGGATGGCAGACATGTGACCTTACGACCATTACCCTAATGATAATCTTGCTGCCAGCCTCTCCCTTTCCTACGTCACGCCGCTAAACCACATCAACGTTACAGAATGAAATAGTACGATATGTGATTGGCAAAAAGTGCGTATGAAGAGGACTTCCCTGAGATGGATCATAGGGTAGGTGAAAACACGTGATTAAGCACCCAATTAAAATGCAGGAGCAAAAGCAAGCGTGCGATTTCGATTTAACTCAAACTGGGATATGTTAATAATTATCGTGCTTTTGCAATTTGCTGAATTTAATATTGGTAATACGGGATATTTAAATCACAATTCTCAATCACATTCATGAAACTGCATGATGGTTCAATAAGCGTATATTACGAAATGTATTAACATATTAAGGTTATTTACCTGTTACAGAATTGCGCGATATTATGATTTAATAGTTATGTGCTACACGCATTAACCTAATTTTTATTTAATCAGTAATGCCGCAATCCCCGTTACGAAATGTGTTCACATATTAAGGTTATTCACCTATCGCGAAATTGCGCGAGTTTATGAATAAATAGTTTTGTTATAGATGCACCAGTAATGACCAGGGTTAGGATTTTTAGGTGCGCACCTTTTTTCTTAGGGTAAGTTAAAGTTGTGCGGAAAGATATCGCAGTGTCAAATATTTTTTGTAGTTGCGAAAAGAGGCATTTTTGTAGTTGCGAAAAGAGGCATTTTTTCGCACATTTTTCCCTTTTTGGGACCTTTACCCCTTTTTGGCACCTTTATCCCATTTTCCTCCCAACCATGCCCATCATCCCTTTCCCCCTTTTTTCTTTTAAGTTTCATTCCAATTTATTCCTTAGCTTTCAATTAACGTCGCCTCAGTTTGCTGTGTACGTGCGGATAGTAAGCCTACCTCTTTCAGTAAACGCCGCGCGAGAATTGAAGGCACATCCGCAACAATGAAAAATAATTGTGTATTCGACGAAAACCTCTTTCTCTCGCTTTAGCGTTATAAAGTAGCCCGCAATAATGCAATTGACAATGAGTGATTCTATCCCACCAGAATCAATAGCCTGCTGTTCGTGAATGTGTTTGTTACTGTGAGAGACGTCATTTGTTTGCGTGGAGGCGAAGTCTGGGCACGCAGAGTCGGCAGTAACCTTACCCGCGTATTTCCGAGAATTATTAAGACTGGGTTCTGCTCGAAACTACTAGAAATCGCTGAGACTGAAGTTCCAGCATGAATGAGAACATTCTGGTAATTGTCGCGGTGTTATAAGAGAATGTGGACAGCGAATGGGCGCAAGAGTGAGTTGTGTGACAGTCGTATTGTGTTAGGCAAGTGAACTAGTGTTAGCTGTCCAAACGAGTGTACTAGTACTAGGTTTTACCATGCCAAAGGTGTCCAGTGCTCGATTTATTGTTCTGGCTGAGAAATTCAAACAAGATTTCATAGACACTGATGGAACTGTTATGCGATGTACTATTTATGATTCAAATATTTTGTTAGATGAAAAACACCAGCGAGATCGCATAAAACAACACATTTCCAACTCGAAGCATCAAATGAACAAGACTCTTCAAGCAAACAAATTACGGCAAGCTCTATTACGAAATGCGTTTCAACAGAGTTCTTCAAAAAGCCAAAACTTGAAGGAATTAACATTGATTTGTGTGCAGCTCCTACACAAGCAGGAATTTCACTCAATAAGGTGAACCATCCAGCCTTCAAGGGATTTCTTGAAAAATATACAAAGATATCAATGCCCGATGAGAGTACTTTAAGAAAAAACTACATGGAGCCTGTTTACCAAGAAACCATAGAAAGAATCAAGGAGAAAGTGTCTGATTGTGATGTGAGAATCATTGTGGATGAAACCATAGACTCAATGGAACGATATATTTTGAGCATTTTACTTTTTCCCTTAGCAGGGGAGAAAGTTAATCCCATGTTGTTAAAATGTACGAGCTGCAGAAAGCCAATGACAATACAGTAATGCAATCCATTATGGACTTCTGCCAAAACCTCTAGCCTGCTGGTATCGAGTCTGAAAAACTTCTTGTGGTTACGGACCAGGCTCCATACACGGTTTCAGCTGTTAACCAATTGAAACCTTTATTTCCTAACTTGAAGCATGTGACATGCTTGGCTCATGCCCTTCACAGGGTTTGTGAATCCATAAGGAACGAATACGACATCGCAAATCAATTCATCTCTGCTCTGAAGAAGATTCTACTGAAAGCTCCGAGCCGTGTTGTTCACTACAGGGAAATCACTGGCCTGCCCCTTCCAAATTTCCCGGTCATTACTCGCTGGGGATCTTGGATTGAGTGTGCTGTTATGTTGTGTGAGAATTTTGACAAAATTAAAGAGTTTGTGCTTTCTTTGGATCCATCCGACGCAGTTGTAATTTCCAAGGCACAGCAACTTCTGTTACCGGATAAAATACATTATTTGCAGACTGTACTAAATTGTCACGCCTTTAATTTAAAAAAAAATGTACATAAGCACATCTGTTCACTAGTAAAAATTTTTACATAAGCAGAATTCACAAAATTCTCACAATTCACAACAGTCATGACATAATCGGTTTAATTCTCATCAGCTTAAGTCTCTGAAAATTCATCTACCATAAAAACAATGACAATGTTTACAATGAAACAACAGGTGAGTACAATTACAATGTGTTATCAGTTAACTCAATTATATACACATTATTGGATTTTTCTGAATTTATGAGTTTTTCATTTGTGTTATGTGTGTAGGCGGAAGTGAAAACAAGATTTAGGTTAAAAATATCAAAGTTAATAGCAACAACTGCAAATGAAAATCAAAGTTTAGAAGCAACTGTGTTTCCACAAATTACAATTTTACACACAAAATATAAGTGTTCAGAAAATTTGATTTATTTATTTAAGAAAAACTTTTTTTTGTTTGATACTTCCTATATTCTTGAAAATCGACAGATACTTGTTAACATTGAATAATAAAGGCAAAATCCCTGTGGGGCAGGTTTCAACACAAATTACTATCAGAGGCTTGCTTATTTTTACCAAATAGAATATTTAATAAATATTAGACTTTTCGTAAAAGAAATTACACATATGCTTGTGATTATAAAATTTATAAAGTATAAATGTCACTTCCTATCTTCAAGTTAATCACAACATATAGTAGGAATCGGTCCCACAGAAAAATTCAAGGTTTCTGAGTAAAAATTTAAACAAATGGTTTCAGAAGAAAACAAAAATTATTTCACAGAATTAAAATAGAAAATGTATGTTTTGGAATTGAAACTGACATCCGCATAGTGATAATATGTCAAAGTTCAGTATTGAATTTAAGTTGTTAACGTTGTTGATAGCAGCCATTATGATGCATTATTAGTTATTATTATACATTGTTACTAACTGTTGTCTATAAATGAACATACAATAGTATTGAGCACTAACTATTAACTTGTTCTTGTTTATTGAATATTATTCATTAATAACATACCACTAACTCCCCCTGGATAAAGTATATCCAGGTTCTCCAAGAGGGTTGATCTTACAGGTGCACAAAATATTTTAATCTTAACCTGAATGTGAAAGAATGCATCCTTTTTTTGTGTACCACTTAAATGTGAAAAACAATGACAAAATATTGCATTGTTTATTCAATGTGCGCACTCGCATTACACTAGATGAAAAGCATCTCTTCATCTTACTTGTAAGTTATCTCTAAGGGGCCATCAGGCATAGCCTAAGAGAAAAAACATACATACCATGAAATCAACGACGTCATAGCACATCCACAGGACCATCAGGCTAACCCGTGAAGCTATGTTTCTCAGAACAATAACAACAACAAAACCGTAGGAGTGTCCCATAATTATTACTAACGTGAGTAATAAATCTAGAAAATAAATCCAAGTAAATTAATCTAGGGAAGCGCTTCCATATTCTACACTAAAGTACAGACTATCTAATATTACAAAAATAATTGATATTCTAAGGGACGGGAGTTAGGGAACCAATGTTCCAACGACGAGAAAGTGCATCCTCCACACCTGCAATAAACAAACTTTCTTGAGATGTAAATGTGCTCAAAAAAAATAATAAATTGCTGAATCAGAGTGGAGAGAAGCTGTTGCCGTTCAAATCTATAGCCACCATGAGGGTGAAGAAGCAGAACATTCCTCAGTAGTGATGGCAAAAGTCATGAAAGGACTGTGTTCGACTCTTGAGCATTTCAATATGCAGTAGCATTAAAAATCGTAGTTCAAACTATACAATCTGTGAACAGAACTAAAAGTAAATGAGAGTATATCTCGCAATAGAATAAAATTGTAAAACACACAAAAATTATGTATATAAGGGTGTAAATCAATAGAATTCCGATAAGCACTATGTTTAGGCCATCATTGGAAATCCACAATATGTATTTACTTTAAAACTCAAATCTTTGATTCCAAGCGTTAAATAATTGGCAATTGCATTAGCAAAAAAACAACATGTGGAGGTAATCTATAGTATTCAAAAAGAAGTTGAAAAAGTGTCCAGTGATGAAAGGTAATAGTGATAAATTCGAGCATACATCATTATTTAACTATAAGCATTTCCGGTATTCGAGGAAAACTAAAATGGACATCCTGCTCAAAATAAGCATAAGTTTATATCTTAATGGGGCTCCGTTATATATCTGAAGAAACAGTGCTTGGAAAAATCACGATGTAAAATATTGCTTTAAACATTTCAAACCATATTAAAAATTATTTCTCTTTCTTAGGTTTGTAAAAGAGACAGAGGGTGAGAGAGAGAGAGAGTGTGTGTGTGTGAGAGTGAGAGTGAGAGTGAGAGTGAGTAGAGGGGTGGGGCTGTAATGTAAATCGTTGCAGACGAGGCATAAGAGGATGAGGACTATCACAAAGTTCGAAATTCACGATGAACAACTTAACACGTAAGAAATAACCATTCTCGCTTTAGCATGTATAACCCAGAGCAAATTAAATGCTTTTTACTGTTTGCATACTCATAATGATAACCGTGTTAGAACACATGGTATCTTATGTTTCCAAAGCTTTACATTATTAACTTAAAACATGGCATGATTCCGGAAAGTAGGGGGAGGGGTTAAAAAGAGTAGAAAGCAAAATGAGCAGAAAAAAGCATCATTGATAAATGCAATAAAACACTTAATCATTTCATTACAATAATGGGGAAGAAAGTGCTACATACTGGATCTCTTCTTATTGCATGTAAAAAAAATAACTGAAAAAGCTTAGAAATTGATGAATGTGGAATCTAAGTATTTACAATAAAACAAACATATAATTATATTCCTATCGAAGGAAAAATAATCGGGGTAATGTATCAACATACAATTCAGATAAAAATAGGAAATATAAAGTTTCATAATTTCATAAATACATATCGGACATATATAATTTTTTGTGTTTTGTTTTTGTAAAATATAGTGACATCTAGTACGTGCCACCGTGTTCCTTGAATCATGAATTCTTATATGAACTGACAGGTTATAATTTTAAGATTTTTACAAAGAGTATGTTAGAAGATTAAAAATACTATACAATCGCGAGACTAATACTGTTTTAAGATAATTATATTATGTGATCGTTACTCACATGTGACCCTACACAATCATTAAAAAAATGTTGTATAGTAAAATCAAAACAGTGAAGGTGCGTTTAATTTGAAATATAAAAGAAAATTATATAAGCGACAACAGAAAAGCATATAAATCTTCCTATACCCGTGTACAAGCAAATCTATTAACCAATCATTAGAAGTATATAAAAGTGGATGCCTAAAAATACAAGACGAAAGTAATGTAAACTATTGGAAATAGCTGCGTCTGGCGTAAGAAATGAAGTAAAGAAACAAAAGTGCTCAAAAAATCATAAAGATGTACAACTCAATGAAACAACAGAGATCAACCTGCTGAAAAATATTATTACTGCGTGATTGGCATGTAAATCTACGTAACACTATATACGTGTATGAATTAAACGCACAAGGTGAAATTATGAAAACATTTTAAGAAGCCAGAGGATATTATTAAAAATTTAAACGTATTAATGTCACGCGAGTGTAACGAAACTTTCGCCGGAAGTAATCTAGTTCGATAAGATGTGTGTGAATAAGAGAAAAAGAAAAAATTCAGGCGACCGAGAGGTTGCGTCCAATAGCTAATCCTCTTGTAGTTTTGTAAAGGTAATAAAAATTAAAGAGTTATGTTTTGATAGCATGAACCATAAATGAGCAAATTGTTTCTATTAGAACGAGTATAAGAACTATAAGAATGGATTATAATGATGAACAAAGAATTCAAATTTAAAGGAAATACCATTCGCATTAATATCATGCTAATAATTGGCAGTGTAATTCCACATGAAAGTAATACTGATAGCTTGTAAATTACATTAGAAGTATAATTATAATAATATTCCGCCATTTAAGTATAATTAAAGATCAAAATTCTGGAGCATAAATATATATAGACAATTACTATTATTATAGAACACATAATTAATACAACTTGTATCTCATTGGTTCATTCTCTATTATAGTGCTTTATTCAAATACAACTGTGGATTTTGAAATTAGACTTTTGAATCAAGTGATAACTTACGTGCCCACTTAATATTTATATGGAGAGTTAAAAGTAAATAGGTATCAACCGTAGGAACGCACTAGGGTTTTCACAAATACGTCATACAGTCTGGTTTCAGCGAAACTAAGATTATATACTTATAATTTCAAGTTACTACTACCTATCCCGGTTTGACTTTTACTTGTTCCTAAATTAGTGTTATCAATATAAATGCGAACACACATATTTAGTATACTCAGGACTCTATGCTGTATTATTTGACATAATCAGGCTACAACTAACACCATCAGATTGAGATAGAAATTAAAAACTAATATAACAATATAAGAGGTAGCATTTTCCTAAAAACTATGAAGTAAAACTAAATACCCAGAAAAATCTATGCAAAAGAAAAGCATGCAGCTGTTAATTCATAACACAAAATTCATGCATTACATGATAGCTAAGAAAACACTTAATGAGCATTGGATTTTTTCTATTGATCATTATTGGTACTGATTTTGCTGTACTTAGCTATACTACAATTAAAGAAAAAGGGACAAAAGCGACGAAGAAAAAAATTCTAGGGAAGTTATACACTTATTCGAATCTTTCTGGAGTTATAAATAAGACTATGCGAATGTGTTACGAAATGATAAGGGAGCAAATGTAAAACGGGACGTCTTTGCGGTGCTACATCCTGAAAAGATACTATCAACAAGAACTGAGGGAGCATTATTAGCTCCGCACGTATTATCTCACCGCTAAAGGTTATCCCATATACCAGAATATACGTAACATATAATGGAAATAATGATTTTCAAAGGCTCAATATTAAACGGCACAGGGGACATTCTTCATAATATAATAACCAATTAAGTCACGGAAAATTCACATTGGTGTGTTGGCTTCCTATCTACTTCGTACAATCATTTAAATTAAAGAACTAAGAAGATGTCGTTCTGCAATATTATTTAATGTGCGCCTTGGTTTAAGATATCTCTTATAGTTTCTTTCAAGTGCTCAATTTTATGCGTTAAATCGCTAACCGTCATACGCAGTTCGGCATTTCAAATTTCTAAGCTTTTTTCTTCCAAAAGAATATGCTCCAATTTTGTCTTCTTTTTCTGCCGATAACCAGAATCAGCAATCTTGTTTAGCGTTTTCTGCGTATGTGTTTCTCTTCGACTATAAGTCGTGCGTATGGTTCCCTCTAAAATATGTTAACAAATAGTGTAGCTAAGGGCTCTGGCAATGTAACTTTTGACTTGGTGAGCAGTTGCTCCGTTACAAGGGGGGGTGGAATCGTCGGCCGTGGATGCCGTAGCCAAAGAGGTAAGACTTTTGGGGGAGTCAGAACCTGAGGGTGGTGGTCGGGTCTATTGCCCATCTTAACAGAATTAGCACCCGAATAATGTGCAGCCATACTTCATAAAAAAAAGCGGCGCTCCAACATAGCCATGGATACAACTATTATAACGACTTTGATAGAGAGGTATGGATTAGAACCATACTTTTCTAAAAAAAGAATTATGAAAAGCCGGGCCTCCACCATAAACATTCTATAAGGAATCAAAATAGAGGTACGGGATCGAACCAAATCCCTAGCGTTAAAAAGATGTAGGGACCGGAGCCTCCACCATAAATGTCTCGCCTTTAATTTGAAAGGGTTGAGGACGTGCATTTGGGAGCGTAGCAGGATTATGGGTTGGTGAGCAACTCTTGAATAGCAAGACACAATTAACAAAAACGATAACGGATTTAATATAATAAACGAGTAGACACAAAGACAGTGAGCAAGCAAGTCATTTTTAGGATTAAGTATTTAAGAAAGATCAGTTTCTAGTTACCTAGTGCCATTGAGCAGATGTTAGGCTGGTTGCCATACCCAAAGGTGAATGTTGGTCTGGGCAGCGCCTCAGGCCGCACCTGGGTTGTACCTATCAAGACTGCCATGCCCATAGATTTATGAAAGGGTTTTTATACCATAGATAGACGCCTCCACACAGGACATGGCCATATATGGAGAGATAACCTCTACTCTATGAGTTGGCATCACCCATATAATATCACAAGGATATGACTGGCACTGAATGTCCAGCTCATGCATCCTGTGTTACACCATGTGAAGTAAGAATGCAAGAAATAAGCTTCACATGAACTAAATACTAAAGAAAAGTAATTTTTAGGAAAATAATTTAACCTAACTTGACCCATACGTTACAATATTGTGTCTATAGTTACAAGTACCTGCCTGCAGCTATTAAACGATTGGAAGAACAAGGTCTGGAAAAGGAAAAACAATGGGATATTTTTACTTCCGTGAGAGAACAGTTAGATGGCTTTGCCAAAGACAAACTTGAATCTAGTCTTTAGAAGAATCCAGACATTGAGGAATTCGCCACATCTGTAGAGTTGCCATTCCGAGTGAATACAAGGTTTGCCCCACTGGTTCCTGTGGATGTTGAAAGAAGCTTTAGCATCTACAAAGACATTCTATCTCCTAATAGAAACAGACTTACTTTTAAAAATGTGGAGATGCTTAATGTCTTGAAGTACAACAGCTTCATGTTTTTTCCTTCTTTTGATGGGCGATAATTGATAAACTTGTTTTAGTTCAATAAATTAGAATAGAGTAAAGACAAATCGTTGAATTAGTTAAGGGAATGCACAACTGAAATTAACCCAAAATCTCAAAAAAATCTTAAAAAAAATGTTCCGAAAAGTTGTCCATTGCTTGTAGGTTTAGAATCCACTTTTATTTTTGACCTAGCGAACGCTTCAGGATCGTTACGAGACTTTTTAAATACCCTTGCGCATTTGTTTGCTAGCTGTTTATATTTTTAAAACTTCATTTTAAGGCATTTCTTATTTTTAGCATTTCTGCATATTCAAAATGTCCCACACGGTGTAGTTTTCATCCATTCATATTGACATTCTTTATGCTTATTTCAAAAACCCAAATAAATAAAACTGTCACATAATTTTTCTGTGTAATGAATAGTTTTTGCGCTACTAAGTTTTGAAGATAACAATGTATACAAAAAAAAAAACGAAAAAATGCAAATACACAACTGCAAAACTTTTTTCTCTTAAACTAAGAATGGTAGAAAAATTATATGACTGATTTGTAGTTCCTTGACATAGAAGCAACATAAGAGTTTTTTTTTTTGAAAAATGCATCATGTGTTGCATTTTGCATATATCTATAATTTTATACTTTGAAAATTAATAACTTGAAAACAAATTAAGATTTTGAATTTAAATTCACAAAACAGTTATATGTAAGGAAGACTGACAGGTGCTTAAAGTTTCAGCCCAATTGAGTGGATAGTTTAGAAAATAGCAATTTCAGTTGTGCATCCCCTTAAATAAACCGTGAAGAAGGTTTGTTTCTGCCCGACGTATGGAAGCCAATTTGAAGTAAGGTTATGTTAGGTGGAGTTGTATTGTATTTCGAATGTTGGGGAGCCAAACTTGAAGTAGTTGCAACTGCACGTTAGGTACAAAGTTCCGGTAGCCTTCGCCACAAGTTTAAAAATATTAAATTTGTAAATTGACTGTTTCTTTAAATATTATATATTTATGTTTGCCTCGGCTGTGTCAGTATAATTGTTAGAGACATGGATTTCTTTGCAGGGAGTAGTGCGGCTGAAGAATGTAGGCTTACACAGATAATAATTTGTACTTCACTCCATTTATTAATTCTTTAAACAATTTAAATAACACCACTGATATAGACAGCTGTGAGATTATTTATTAATTACTTGCACCTTTTAACACGTAAACTATTTTTGTCTCACACTGAATACGTGTTAAACTTCTCGAGGACGCGTTTCGCGTCCGGTTAGGAATACTGTCTGCTAGCAACTGATTTCTGAATTTGTACAATTTGCCCTATTTCAGTTTCTGATTGGCTAATCCTACTCCAATAGAATATTTTCCTTTAACTTAGGCTTTTTTCAGGTTGCTGATTGGCTTTTTATAAACTGTCTCAAAATTTACATTATTGTTGCTCTAATAATTACAAGTAACATTATTAAACTTTCTTATTCATTATTGCCTCAATGTTAACTTATTGTTACCTCATTGTTAGCAACTTTTAACCTATTATTCTCATAGCTCCTACATTATTAAATTACGTAATACATTCACATAACATTATTGAACATGCATATAATATAAACATTAATACAATGACTGTTACATGCATTGTATATATTATATTATACACATATTGCTTTAAGGCGGGCTGTTATTATATTTTATATTATATAATTTGACTGAAATCATTTAAGTGTTAAAAATACGGCCTCAACCGGCACCTTATTGTCCCTTTTTACACCTTATTCGAGCACCATTTCCCTTGCTGTTTTCGTCTGAAATTTGCACCTAAAATCCTAACCCTGGTAATGACTTATTGTCCGGTACAGCATGTATTCACATTTTAAGGTTATGTACCTATTGGGGAATTGCGTGAGGTTATGTGGTACATGAACATGGCTTTTCTGGCCTTACTTTTCTTCTCGACGGCATGGTTTACGCATCGGCAACAACACTCGTATTCCTAATACAACTTCTCGTGCAATTTCAGCGACTTTCCACTCGCGAAGGTAGGCAGCATAAGGGGGAGAGGCTGGCAGCAGCATTACCTTTAACTGATTTATATTTATCGGCACTGTGAAAAGGCTGCTGCCAAATAAATAATGTACAGTGTAATACATTAATGCGATTAGTATGCTTACTTCATGTATTAGGCCAAAAAGCATAATATCTTGCATTACGATTTCCAGGGCGTCTCTTCTTTTGTGCCTGTTGTGATAATTTTCGTCTTTTGTATTATATAAAAACTGAAGCGTTCAATCAGCGACACAACTGGCTCCTGAATACAATTCGGTAAGAGTAGGTCTATTGGGTCAATCTTCATCTTTCTTGATTTTTTACATGTATAAGATTGCAGAACCACGGACAGCTATTCCATATTTGGGTAGCAGATATGAAATGTTTTGAAACAAATGTTTTGAAACTTAAGGAACCGTGATACATGCCTCTAGGAAGTGACTTATCCTTTCTGAATGTCACAGATGCGCATAATAATCAGTAATGCACAATTGCTTAACATTTTCAGGGCATTTATGAAATATATTGCGAGTTTTATTCAATCATCACAAGCAGCATACTTTTAGCACAACAAACATCTTAAATGAGGCAATGATGGTGGCGTTACCAGCGTATGTTAATTGGGATAGGAATTTCCGGTGCAGCATCCATGTTCCCGCATCGACCTCCCGAAAGTTATATTTTGAGCGCTGCACATGACCATCGTAACTGTAACTGTAGGCCTCTCACAACAGGCTTACGGGCCTAACCCGGCAGCAAAGTCGCTCCCCCAGCGAAAAAGACCAGGGTACAAGATGCAGGCAAGGCAATGGACTCACTAGTCAAGTCACTAGGCATGTCCACTAGAAAAGTTTCTCTCAATGCAGTTCAACCATGGTCAGAAAGCTCTGTGACACGATTAGTCATTTTGGAACAGATGACGTAATTGTAGCTACCTACCTCGCTGACTTTATGACAAATCATCGAAAACTGTAGTCATGGCTAGTTCAGACACGTTTAGATTAATTTTCAGGAACTGCAACGGTATTAGGAAAAAGACCAAACATTTAGCAGATTTGCTGCAATCATATTCAATACAAGTAGTTCTACTATCAGAGACACATAT
This sequence comes from Deroplatys truncata, assembly GCA_030765065.1. Classification (NCBI taxonomy): domain Eukaryota; kingdom Metazoa; phylum Arthropoda; class Insecta; order Mantodea; family Mantidae; genus Deroplatys; species Deroplatys truncata. The sequence continues at coordinate 151,224,382 of CM060990.1, forward strand.
CAACGACACCGATCGCCTATCTGTCCCGGGCTAGAAAATTTACAGAAATGATCGCGATCGAAGAGGAGGGGAGACCGCGATAGCCATTCTGGCCAGCATTGATCATTATCAAATTCAATCCCCCACTCTATCTCACGCGAAAACAACGGCAATAAAACTTAAAATAGATAACTCTGAAATTGCGATAGCGTCAGTGTACAATCCCCCTGGGATCGTCAACACAGACGACTTGGATAAAATAATGAAACTAGGACCACGGGTTATTGCGGCTGGGGACTTCAATTGCAGGCATTAACTCTGGAATTGCAGGAACCCCAATGCCCAGGGCACTAAGCTATTAAATTACACCAATAACCGAAAATATTCAATCACAGGGCCGGAAGAGCCCACTTTTATACCACATTTACCAAATTTGCACGCCAGATATTCTGGACATTGCGCTATTAAATAATATTCGCTATACTATAGAATTAGAAGTCTTACAGGAGCTTACATCAGACCACTTACCGGTTCTGATGACAATTAATGCACCAGTCGCATTTAAACCAGCTCCATTAAGGCATAACTACAACGAAGTAGATTGGGAAACCTTTAAAGACACGGTAGATTATTACCTACCAGATCTAGAGGTTAACTCCGCAAATGAACACGACACTGCGATAGTTAGATTAGAAACCGCAATCAAACTAGCCACCACGGCTTGCGTGCCGCTTACACAGCCACGCTCCACAAACACCAAATTCCCGAATGACATAAAAATGCTGCAGCAAGCACAAAGCAGAGCCAGACGCAAATGGCAAGAACGCGAAACATGATACATAAAACAGAATATTATCAAGCAAGAGACCGAGCAAACGAAAGAGCAAGAACTTACATACAAAACCAATGGGATAACACATTAGAAAATCTAAACTCACAACAAAACACAGTTTGGCGAATAGCAGAATGTCTAACGCGCACTCGAACTAATATACCTCCCTTACAAATTAATAACGTCATCGCGGAAACTCCCCGGGCCAAGGCAGAAGCCTTTGCGGTCACGCTTGAAAATGTGTTCTCCCCGAACCAAACGACAGGACACGACAATTTTATCGCAGAAACCGAAAACGAAGCCAATAACATAGGACAGCCAACGCACAATAAAATGTGAAAAACTAGCCCAGGCGAAATATGCTGGATTATTAAACACCTGCCTACCAGAAAAGCACCTGGCCCAGACAAAATACCAAATGTGGTTCTGAAGAACTACCAATCAGAGCTTTAAAAGCACTAGCCAAAATATTTAACTACACACTAGAACATGGCCGGTTCTCCCTGTATGGAAAGAGGCCAAACTACTGCTATTTCCAAAAGCAAACAAAATATTGACACTTCGCATAAATTACAGGCCAATAAGCCTACTAAACACGCTAAGTAACGTACTTGAAAAAGTAATACTAAAGCGAATTAATAAACATATAAACCAACATAACATACTTATGCCTGAACAGTTTGGGTCAGAACTCAACACTCAACCACCCTACAACTCCTCAGGATGACGGAGGAAATAACCAAAGGCTACAACACGAATAAGTCAACAGGAGCCATTTATCTAGATATTGAACGCGCGTTCGATAAAGTATGGCACGCCGGACTCCTAAAGAAATTAAAACACTACAATTTACCTGACTCCGCTATAGCCATAATTAGGGACTACCTCTGCGACCGGCGCTTTCATACGTCGGTAGAGGAAGCGGTATCAAACACTAAAACAATTAAGGTCGGAGTCCCACAAGGAAGTCTATTGGGACCGACGCTGTTTAATTTATACATAAATGATATGCCAGCATTGGTAAGATCAAACAAATACATTTACGCAGATGACACCGCGATAACCACGCAGTCAACACAACCGAGAATTACACATTTGCGACTGCAAAATACGCTAAATACACTAGAACCTTGGTTCGCCAAATGGCGGATCAAAGTAAATCCTAGAAAAACTCAAGCAATAATATTCACTAAAAGAATATTTCACCGTAAAGGTAAACACGCTCTCCAGCCTCTCAACTATTAAGACGAAAGAATAGAATGAAAGGATCAAGTGACCTACTTATGTCTCAGCATGGACCAAGGCCTGACCTGGAATAAGCAAATTGCGAAAGTCAGGGCCAAAGCCTATGGTCAACTAAACAGACTATACCCAATTTTTAACATAAATAACCAATTGAAAATAAACATGGGACTAACCCTATATAAAACGCTAATAAGGTCAATATTGACGTATGCAGCCCGGTTTGGGGCTGCGCGGTCAAGACGCACATGCATAAATTACAAACACTCCAAAATAGAATAATACGAATAATTACTAAACAACCGCCGCTAGCGCCGGCATATCTCCTACACGAGGAACTAAAATTACACTCAGTTGAAGAATACGTTAAGAGCTTAAGCTTCAACCTCTATAAAAGTAAGGAAAAGAACACCAACAGACTAATACAAGAACTAGGTTCATATGAAACCAACCACAACAAGCACAAAAGACCGCTGTCACTATTTGACAGAACCTTAGGCCTAGGGGAGCCCGAAATCGACATTCAAGCGTACCTTGACACATTAGCAATATACCCATTATAACACCCATGACTATAGCTTCACGACGTGACAATTGGTGGCCTCGAAGTCCTTGCTCTCCGAGTCAAGGCGGTCCCGGGGGCTGGGGCAACCCCCTCGAGGGGCACTGGCTCGCACCTGCAACTGTAGGCAGACTGCCCGCCGGTGTGCACTCTATATGACCCAGCAAATGTTTATGGTTAATGATTTGAACAACATTGAGGATGACGCCAAATTGGCGAAAAATAGAATTACAAGCAAACGCAATTAAGCTTCCAAACTAAATCACAAGAGACGACGCCACCTGGCGGAGCTAATTAATTCTAACTATTTACTTCAATCCTAAATATATGTGTACTTTAGAATACTAATATAAGATAATAAGCAAAGAAATATAGATTAAGCTGAATAGTTACTAATAAAAATCCGTATAATTGTGTACTTATAAATGCATGAATTAAATATCTGTTCAAGGGACACAGCCATTGGCTCAGATCCAAAGACTCGCACAAGTACCTCACTTGTGAAGCCCAACACCCCTAATATCATAGGACGCAGCGCCATGGCGCCATCGAGAATACTCCAAAATTGAACACCCAAAATTTCGCCAGAGCGCAACCAGGGCTACAGTCACGGTTACGTCCGACCTCCTTTCCACACCTTGGTCATAGCCTATGGCTGGCCAACATTTCCTCTCCCTTGAATCCGCAGGTGCAAGAGCGGTACTGCCTCACCTTACAGTGAATTCTCTCCGGTGGAGGCCTTTTAGTGGGTATGGCCCCGGCTCAACGCCGCGGTGGAGTCCCACACTTTCATCTTAGATGGGGTTAGTACGTTAAAGTATTTTTCCTCCACTCGGAAAAAAAAACCATTGCCTCAAATGTAGAAGCTACACACTGCGCCACTCGTATTTATAACATTAAATGCTGCCATTACAATTATTCTAAACTGTGTGGAATATTAAATGGTTTTAAAAATAACACATATTTAGTCCAAAATTTGATATATTATATCAGCTTACTATGTATAAAGTCGTTTTCATAATATTAGTGGACCGGTTTTTGAGCTGAATGTACGATGTGAAAAAACGTAAGGTTGGCTTAAGTGTGTCCAATATGAGACGAAACTTTAAAGTTGCGGATCGTATTTTAACTGATGTGAGAGTAAATCTGAGAAGAAATTTCTTGATTTATAAAACTGGCAAAATTTAAAAGGCAAAGGCGTATAAACAGCAAGAAGGATGCGATCTATTTTTTCAAAAGCCTGTTGGTAAGTAGGGTGTATGAATGTAATAAATAATGTAGAATAACCAAAAATAAATGCATAACAACCAGAATTGCATTACATACATTTATTTGCAAAATAAAATTATATTGACTACTCATGAGTAATATTGCTTTTTGTAAGTCAGCTGTAGTTCGAATCTAGTCAAATTATACATGATAAAACTCATAATAATGGTCATTTTATGAGTGAAATACTAGATAAAATATAAAAGTCCATTTGGTATCCTAGTTGGGCTTTACAGTTGTTAGGAAGCTAGAATTGAAAGGCTTTCCTTTCCCATTTAAATATTAAATTCATTTTTGCATTCTTTGAATTTCAGAACTGTGAATTTTTTATATATGGGTTACTGCAGTTCATTCTCCTGTTCAACACCTCCAGAAGCAGTATCCCCAGGATTACGGCACAGATTTCCTTCGTTCATCATTTGAAGTGAGTTATATTTACCAGAATTTCCGTTTTGCTATCATAAGCTAATGCCAGAGTTGTTGCCACATCTTTCTAAATTATCTTTTAGTGTTTCCTTTTTCACAGTGAGATTACATTGTATACAACCATGAACATTTCCGGGACAGCATAGCCATTTAATCATTGGTTTTCCAGTAGTATTATTCTGTGAAACAAAGCCATACATGACATTGTTTATTAAAAAAAACCGTCATGTATCGTCTTGTAGATTTGTCAGAGGGCTTTGAAAGGATTTTCATGACGAGTTTGTAGGTGTATTAGGAAACCTCGTGGGATAACTATCGCTAAGTTTATTTAGAACACGGATAATTGCACAGTATTAAGTGATAATTATGTCTATGACAATATATAAAATGATTGCGCTTGGTTCCAGGATTCGACATTATACAGAAGTATAACCATTAAAATGCACTTAGTCATCGGTTTTCCAAAGGTATTATTCTGTGAAACAAAACTATACATGCACATTATTAAGTGATAATTATGCACATGACATAACAATATGTAAAATAACTACGACAGCAATGGATTTATTACCATTACAAGCATAACTATAACTAAAAATCTCCGTTTAAACATCACGAAAGATAACTATAAATTAATGGCGAACCATTGGGTGTAAATACATTATTTCTTTTGAACTTGTTAAGGAAAACGTCGCCTTTTAACCTAGCTACTTGTTTTTTTTTAAATATGAAATACGCATGCGCGCACATGATATTGCAATCAGTTTTACCAGCGGCGAGGTGTACTGTACGTATAAGGCAACGCCGTACTGCTGCTGTTTGCTAGTGCCGTATTACTGGACACGCCTCAAACGTCAAGAGATTTGGACCGCATAATAGGGGCGTGTAGCTTGGTTAGTAAACCAGCATGTTGAACTTCCGGTGCAACATCGATGTTCCCGCATCGACCACCGGAAAGGTACATTTTGAGCGCTGCATAAGCCAATTGCTTTGAGATGCATAACACTTTCGGAATCGATTCATAATAGGTTTCAATACGTCAACATGGATCATTCGAATTTTAGACGGGCAAAACCTGCGGTTACGCCCTGTCGTCGCTTCGCACTGCTCCACTCCTCTACTTCTATAAAACATCCCTCGGCTACGCCTTGCGGCTTGTGGCCCTCAATAACGTCTCCAAAAATCCATGAAAACTATCAGATTTCTCAAAAGATCCGATTCATTCAAAATATTGTTGAAATATACGGAATACTGGCGGAAGTAGGGGGTGGGGACGATACGAGTAAAACGGATGAGTAAACCGGTTCTGGCGCCTGTATACGGTATACCCAGCAAACCGCGGTTGTACCCAAACGAAGGGTGATTTACATGGCGTTGCGGAATATAGGGCCTGCTTTTGAATACTTTTTCTAGTTCTTTGGTTCTTCGCCAACGACCTACGTCACCGCGTTCAATATTATGTTGTAAAGCACTTCTGTGGATAAAAGATTCACGTAAATATGCAAAATTATACCTATTCAATCAATATTGATAGCTTCGTGTCGCGGAGGAAGTCTTTTCTGCAGCAGGGCAGATAATCTCTGAGAGAAGATCACCTCTCAGTCCAAGTCGGGCAGAAATGCTTATATTTTTACATACAAATTCTTTTAAAATGTTTTGTTTGTTTTTACTTTTGCTTTGTACAAAGAAATTTGATTTTTAATGGGATTATATTTTCATATAATATATATTATGTGTGTGATAATGATTTTTGAGAAATTAGTTTGTTTTTGGAAGCATAATATTTGCTTTTAACTTCATGTAAATCATCACACCAACAACCTTTTCAAACCTGCCGCCAAATAAGAACAGTTTATAGCAGAAAACATAGTGGTGTGGACAGAAACATCTTTCAGAGGTGATAAATGGTTTAATTCAATATTACTGCTTTTATTGTTACTATTTGCTGATACAGCGATGGTGATGTAGTGGTTCTTAAAAGCCCACTATCTCACCATTTAACTTTTATCTTAGTTTATTAATTATGAAATCCACACACATAGGCTGGGGTTTTGTTAACAGGTACAGCTTCCAAATTTAACTATTGTGTAATAATTATCTCATAAGCGTGGGTCAACTGGTGTGATATTCTAGAGAATAGCAGAAACTGTTATGGGAAAACCTTTTGAAGAAACATTAAAAAGAAATCCCGTAACGTAAATATTAGAACATATTCTATTCTTTTTGAGTGTGAAACAACTTGATGTGTTTTGCTTGGCAGACAATGAAATCTAGAATTCATCAAAAGTAGATAGCTAGATTTTTTATTCCGTTGTAGTTTGAAATAGTCATAAAAGGAACCCGTATTTTACCACTGTCCTGATTTTCTGGTATCCTGCCTTAGGCTTAGTGTGCAAAACAGCCGGTTTTGCAATAAAAATAGGAAAATCTTGCCAACTTCACTGCATTATCTCGTCCAAGTACTGCATTACCAAGAAAACAAATTGTTGAATACGTTGCTTACCTTAGTAGTATCTGAATAACGGAAATATAGAAACTTATATACAATTATTAATGGCAATATATTTATCTAAAGCCATAAACTTATTTCAAGAGAATATATTTTACCGGACTTTCGCAAGATGTCACAATGGAGATTATAGAAGTTGTCAGACTGTAGTGCGTTTGTATGCACAGGATGAATCACCTGAAACTTGCACCGCTAATATTTGGAAATGGAAAGTGCTATTGATGTGCAGTTTTCACAGCATTAATTGGTAGTCAGGGGCTCGTACATTTAGCCTATAAACAGATTTTAATAATACTGAGAAAGTGTATTTTTTGAGCAGACATACAATTTTTTTAAATGCAACAATGCCTAGTTACATCAACAGAATAAAGGTAGGGTAAATTAGAATGTCAGTGGCATTTGTTGCAAGATTCTGTGCAAGTGGTTTTCGAGAAATCTTATTTTGAAACTTTTACGCACCGACATTTGTACAACATGTGGTAGTACAAACAAACTAAAGAAAAACAAACGGAAATTACAATACTTCTGTGGATTCTTACAAGTAAAGAGAACATAGCCCTTCAAACGCTTATTTCAAAATGACCACCGGCAGCTTCAATACACGCTTCCAGTCTGCTACGGAAAGACTGCTGCACACGTTCTAGCATTTCAGCGGAAATTTCAGAGCAGGCATAAGTAATACGTCGTTTCATATCGTCTGGTGTAGTTGGTACATCATTTTAGGCAGTGTGTTTCAGCCTTCCCCACAGAAAAAAGTCTAAAGCGGTGAGATGCAGTGAACGGACCGGCCAAGGTACACGTCCTCTTCGTCCAATCCAACAATTTGGAAACAATCCGTTAAGAGAAGCTGTAGTACTTCGTGCATCATGTGCTGGACAGCCATAATGTTGGTACCACAGGTTCTTCCTAGTCTGCAAAGGAACATCTTCTAGCATCTATGGCAGATGGTCTGCCAGGAGGCTGCGATACTTGTGCGAGTTCATTGTTCCTTCTATGAACAAAGGGCCTATGAGCTGATGGTTCACTATCCCACACCACACGTTTAAACTCCATGGACGCTGGCTGACGTTCCACCTGACGAAGCCAACGGGGATTGTCAACAGATCAATAGTGCATGTTTTTGCGGTTTATCTGGCCATGATTAGTAAATGTTGCCTTATCACTAAACAAGTGTCGCGGTAATCTGTTCGTGTTATCTTATTTGCTGGGCGCCTGTTATTGTTTTATTATTTTAAAACTTGGGTGCTTTGTCCTCCGGCTAGCTATTATTACTCAGTTGAGCAAATATCTCTGAGCAGGGCGTGTAAACGGAAAGGAGTTGTTACTAAAAGATAACACTGATAAACGAATTTATTTTCACACTTTTATTGCCGTCACACTTAATTAATAGTTCACATCTTTAATCTTTATACACGCCTGACTGAAACTGTTATATTTCCGAATGTAATTACTGTCGTATTAGTTGCCGAGTACTTCACATTCTTCCAAACTGTATGATGTGCACTTCACTATAGATTCTTCAAGACTGCGTGACGTGTACCTCGTGAATGATTCCATAGAACTGCGCGACGTGTACCTCGTGAATGATTCCATAGAACTGTGTTATGTGTACCTCGCGAATGATTCTTTAGAACTGCGTGAAACATGCTTATAGCTCGAGAATATATACTCCTTCACCTCGAAATGCCTAAACATTATAATAGAGCTACTATTGGTTACCAAATCGCGCCAACATTAGCGTCTGTTTTGTCAGCCAGTCACAATTACTAACACATATCCTCAAGGGAAGATATTCACTCCATTTCTAAAGAAAGGCACGCTACCCTGACGTCATTTCTTTGTCTCTTATTAGTGATAAACAACTCACTCGGTTCATTGTTGCCCACTTCTATTGCAAGTTTCAGTGAGGCCGTGTAAACTTATTTCCTAATAATGCTTATGGCTAACAAACATCTAAAATCATTGTCATACAATAATGTTAATTTACACTACAATCACTCTGGCATTCCCAGTGTTGTGATATAAAATACTGCTTCACAAGATACATGATGAATCTGGAGTATCATGTTTTAATGCCCATGTATAAAAGTTAACACGATTCTCAAAATCCTTTCAATGCAGCTTTTGATGGAGAGAGAGAGAGAGAGAGAGAGAGAGAGAGATATGATAGGGATGGAAGCTATGTCGATGGAGAATGCGCAGTACACTTGCCTGACTTATGCCACTTCCACGTGCGATTGTGCGGGAACTAATTTGCGGACCTACTGCAACGGCAGCCAAAACATTGATTTCTGCCTCTTCTTCAGTCACGTGTTTATTTCTATTACGTTTTCTAGGTGTTACTGTACCACTTTCACGTAATTGGTTGATAATTACCGAGATGGTTGACGTCTATTGGAATACGTTTCCGCATACATCGCACAGGAACGAACTGCATTCTTCCTACACTCTCCATACATCATGAGCATGTCGGTTTTTTCTGCATTAGTAAACCCCATCTTCCACTCACGACTTACTGCTTGAACTGTCACAAACTAACTGACTAGAAGGTCGCAATGCAATCAATGAACAGAAAACACAATGCAAACAAACATAACAACATCGTACCTAGCAACTAAGCAGGTTGAATGAGACAACAAATGTCGGGGTGGAAACTTTTCAAAATACGATTTCTCGTAAACCACTTGCACTAGAATCCTGCAACAAAGACGATTGACATTATAATTTACCCTACCTTTATTCTGTTGATGTAACTAGGCATTGTTCCATTTAAAAATTGTATGTCTGCTAAAAACATACACTTTCTTAGTATTATTAAAATCTGTTTATAGGCTAAATGTACGAGCCCCGACTACCAATCAATGCTGTGAAAACTGCACATCAATAGCACCTTCCACTTCCAAAATATTTGCGGTGCAAGTTTTAGGTGATGCATCCCGTATACGAGTACAAGGCAAGCTACTGACTACTGAAATTCTGCCACCCATAAGCAAAAAGGAAAACTTAAATGTAATGACCAGGGTTAGGATATTTAGGTGCAAATTTCAGATGAAAAAGGAAGGGAAAAGGTGCTCAACTAAGGTGAAAAAAGGGACAATAAGGTACTGGTTTATTTAAGGGGATGCACAACTGAAATGTCTATTTTCTAAACTATCCACTCAATTGGGCTGAAAGTCTAACCACATGGCGGTCTTCTTTAGATATAATTGTTTTGTGAATTTCAATCAAAAATCCTGATTAGTTTTCAAGTTATTAATTTTCAAAACATAAAATTATGGGTATATGCAAAATGCAACACATGATGCATTTTTCAAAAAACAAAAAACTTATGTTGCTTCTATGTCAAGGAACTACAAGTCTGTCATATAATTTTTTTCTACCATTCTTAGTTGAAGAGAAAAACAGTTTTGTATTTGCATTTGTTTCGTTTTTTTGTATACATTATCTTAAAAAATTAGTAGCGCAAAAACTATTCATTACACAGAAAAATTATATGACAGTTTTATTTATTTGGGTTTTTGAAATAAGCATAAAAATATCAATATGAATGGATGAAAACTACATCGTGTGGAACATTTTGAATATGCAGAAATGCAGAAAATAAGAAACACCTTAAAATGAAGTTTTAAAAATATAAACAGTTAGCAACCAAATGCGCAAGGTATTTAAAAAGTTTCGGAACGATCCTGAAGCGTTCGCTAGATCAAAAATAATAGCGGATTTTAAAATTACAAGCAAGGGAGAATTTTTTGGAAACAATTTTTTTTTTTTAAGATTTTGGGTTAATTTCAGTTGTGCATTCCCTTAACTAATTCAACGATTTCTCTTTCCTCTATTCTAATTTATTGAACTACAAACAAGTACATCAAATTATCACTCGTCAAAAGAAGGAAAAAACATGAAGCTGTTGTACTTCAAGACATTAAGCATCTTCACATTTATAAAAGTAAGTCTGTTTCCATTAGGAGATAGAATGTCTTTGTAGATGCTAAAGCTTCTTTCAACATCCACAGAAACCAATGGGGCAAACCTTGTATTCATTCGGAATGGTAACTCTACAGATGTGGCGAATTCCTCAATGTCTGGATTCTTTGAAGACTGGATTCAAGTTTGTCTTTGGCAAAGCCATCTAACTGCTCCCTCACGGAAGTAAAAATATCCCATTGGTTTTCCTTTTCCAGAACCTTGTTCTTCCAATCGTTTAATAGCTGCAAGTAGGTACTTATAACTATGGACACAATATAGTTCGTAAATTATGTATTTTCTCCGGTAACAGAAGTTGCTGTGCCTTGGAAATTGCACCTGTGTCGGATGGATCCAAAGAGAGCACAAACTCTTTAATTTTGTCAAAATGCTCACACAACATAGTACGCTCAATCCAAGATCCCCAGCGAGTAATGGCCGGGAAATTTGGAAGGGGCAGACCAGTGATTTCCCCGTAGTAAACAACACGGCTCGGAGCTTTCAGTAGAATCTTGTTCAGGGCAGAGATAAATTGATTTGCGATGTCGTATTCGTTCCTTATGGATTCACAAAGCCTGTGAAGGGCATAAGCCAAGCATGGCACATCCTTCAAGTTAGGAAATAAAGGTTTCAATTGGTTAACAGCTGAAACCATGTATGGAGCCTGGTCCGTAACCACAAGCAGTTTTTCAGACTCGACACCAGTAGGCCAGAGTTTTTGACAGATGTCCATAATTGATTGCATTACTGTACTGTCATTGGCTTTCTGCAGCTCGTACATTTTTAACAACATGGGCTTAACTTTCTCCCCTGCTAAGGGAAAAACTAAAATGTTTCAAACATATCGTTCCATTGAGTCTATGGTTTCATCCACAATGATTCTCACATCGCAAATCAGACACTTTCTCCTTGATTCTTTCTATGGTTTCTTGATAAACAGGCTCCATGTAGTTTTTTTCTTAAAGTACTCTCATCGGGCATTGACATCATTGTATATTTTTCAAGAAATCCTTTGAAGGCTGGATGGTTCACCTTATCGAGTGGAATTCCTGCTTGTGTAAGAGCTGCACACAAATCAATGTTTAATTCCTTCAAATTTTAGCGTTTTGAAGAACTCTGTTGAAACGCATTTCGTAATAGAGCTTGCCGTAATTTGTTTGCTTGAATGGTCTTGTTCATTTGATGCTTCGAGTTGGAAATGTGTTGTTTTATGCGATCTCGCTGGTGTTTTCCATCTAACAAAATTCCTGAATCATAAATAGTACATCGCATAACAGTTCCATCAGTGTCTATGAAATCTTGTTTGAATTTCTCAGCCAGAACAATAAATCGAGCACTGGACACCTTTGGAATGGTAAAATCTAGTACTAGTACACTCGTTTGGAGAGCTAACACTAGTTCACTTGCTAACACATTGCGACTGTTACAAAACTCACTCTTGCGCCCATTCGCTGTCCACATTCTCTTATAACACCGCGACAATTACCAGAATGTTCTCATTCATGCTGGAACTTCAGTCTCGGCGATTTCTAGTAGTTTCGAGCAGAACCCAGTCTTAATAATTCTCGGAACTGCGCGGGTGAGGTTACTGCCGTCTCTGCGTGCCCAGCCTTCGCCCCCACGCAAACAGATGACGTCTCTCACAGTAACAAACACATTCACGAACAGCAGGCTATTGATTCTGGTGGGATAGAATCACTCATTGTCAACTGCATTATTGCGGGCTACTTTATAACGCTAAAGCGAGAGAAAGAGGTTTTCGTCGAACACACAATTATTTTCCATTGTTGCAGATGTGCTTTCAATTCCCGCGCGGCGTTTACTGAAAGAGGTAGGCTTACTATTCGCACGTACACAGCAAGCTGAGGCGACGTTAATTGAAAGTTAAAGAATAAATTGGAATGAAACTTAAAAGAAAAAAGGGGGAAGGGATTATGGGCATGGTTGGGGGAAAATGGGATAAAGTTGCCAAAAAGGGAAAAAGGTGCGAGAAAAAATGCCTCTTTTCGCAACTAGAAACAAAATTTCACACTGTGATATCTTTCCGCACAGCTTTAACTTAGCCAAGAAAAAAGGTGCGCAGCTAAAAATCCTGATGACCGATGCTGGGTGCGGTAATGCTTCCTACGTATTCAAACCTGCCGCCAAATAAACAATCCGTTTACATACTCGGTGTACCTAGTCGTGTGACGTCACAGAACCGAACCGACTTGTACCGAACTGTTACCAGCCCTAGGCGGAAGTATTTTAACGGGTGCGAAAGAGAAGGAAATTCTTCGATTTAGTAAAACTGCAAAGTTTTGAAAGGCATACAAAGAGTATAGGACAGCAATAAGGAAACAAATCTATTTTCTCAAAGGCCTGTTGGCAAGTAGGTTGTATGAATGTAATAAATAACATAGAATAACCCAAAATTAAATCCATGACATAACTTAAATTGCATTACATAGGTATACATATATTTTCAAAATAAAATTATATTGACCACTTATATGTGTTAGTCTAATATTACGTTTTGTAAGTCAATTTACTTCAAATCTAATCTACTTATGCATGGTAACACTAATAATAATGGTAATTTAATGAGTGAAATACTAGTGAAAAATAATAAGTTTATTTGGTATCCTAGTTGGACTTTACAGTTGTTAGGAAGCTAGAATTGAAAGGCTTTCCCTTCCCATTTAAATATTAAATTCACTTTTGCATTCTTTATATATGGGCTACTGTAGTTCATTCTTCTGCTTGACACCACCTTCAGGTTTATTGCACAGGTTTTCTTCATTCATGATTTGAAGCAGTTTAAATTTAATAACACTTCTACTTTGCTCTCATAAGCTAATGGCAGTGTTATTGCCACATCTTTTTAAGTTATCTTTTGTCTTTCTTTTTTCACTGAGAGATCACATTGCACACAACCATCATCATTTCTGGGACAGCATTATGCCATGGCCTATTACTATATGCTAAGATTAAAGACTTTTGAAAACTGCACAGAGTAGTAGTGCTGTTTTATCAAAGAAATTATTTGAATAATGAAAAAAATATTTGCTGCAAATGAACACAGGGTATATTAAAAAATAATAGGATATTTTATAGTTTAAACTCTCTTGGTTAATGCAGCAATTGGTGATGAAATGTCAGTCATGGATATTGTAGATTTAAAGAGTATCACCTTCCAAGTACCATTATTAACTTTATTAGTTAATTATTGAAGCATTAATGAGGTTTTCTCTCCTTCCTTTTGTTTAGAACAGTGAGGTCTCAAGCTACCAGAGGTATACTGGCTGATATCCAAATCATAGTCAAGGGAATTTGGGTATGTTGAGGTGCAGCGATCACCTCCAGGAGCATTATTAATATTGTAGGAAGCTCTCTCATCTATTCAGCAATTAATTGTCGTATATCATCAAACATTCCTTACAATTTGGAGTTTCATTTCAACATCAGTTGAAGAATTAACTAAAACAGTGAGGACTATTATTGGAAACATGTTCTGAATTTTCAGAAAAAGTGAAGTTGGTGTTAGGAAGTTATTTCAATGTATTAGTTGGTTTTAATGATTCTGTGTTAATAGCTTTCAAGTTACAATTTTTGAGTTAATAGCTGAATCTAACTACAAACTTGCTTTTTGTGAAATTGTTTGTAATCCACTAAACAAACAAAATGTAGCAAAGATTTCAATTAACTTAGTGATTCTTATAAGACTAAGAAACAGCACCCTCATGTTGCAGTGAATGTAAAGCGTCACCATTAACAGTCCGTTTAATGAAAGTAGTTTTGAGCTTAAAGGCAATAGCTTTCCTAAGTTACAGCTACTCTTGTCATTTGCAACCTAGATTTGCTTTTACTGTCTTCATATACAATGGAATTAAAGTAAAATAAAACAAAACAATGTATATATTATTCATTAGGTTTTCCTAATGTAACATTACTGGCAAATTCCAACTAGATAAACTGATTAGAATTTGTGGATTTATCTGAACTTTGTGTTTGAAATATTTAACTTAATTTCATATGTCGTGGGGTTTACAACCTATTGCTAATAATAATAATAATAATAATAATAATAATAATAATAATTAATAATACAACAGGCATCAAACTGGTTAGTAGTTCGGTTGTACAATTTTCTTGGCTATGAAGCCATGCAAATAGTTGTCTTAACTGCCACACAAAACAATGTCTGTATGGCAAGTATGATGAATGATGGTGCACCTCAAGTGCTTGTGAAAAAATGCCTTTCATTTAAAAACTGCGAGTCACGAATAATGTTAGGGAAAATTATTTAGTCATCATTATTTATTTATTCAAAATTCATAATTTATGTCAACATGATTTTTAAAAAAGCTATAACTATTGCAACTTCTTGGGAGGGGCAAAAAGTTTAATAGTAGTGAAACATACCAGTTTACTGAGGAAACAAAGTCATGATGTATTGCAGTTTAATTGCTTTTTCAAAGTTTAGTAATCCATTTGCTTCACATTAACAAAATATTTTAATCTGCTGCTGTTGAAAGAATAATTGTGTGTTTTAAGTTATAAGAATTTAACAGTACAAAGAAAACGAGGAGAAATTATGTCTAATATGGTGTTTATAAGATTGTCTATGTTCACAACTACTAAAAACAGCTGTTTGGTTCAAATCCATTTTAAGCACAAAGTTGTTGAGTATTACGATTCCATTGTCAAAATGAAAAATAATCTTTACTTCCTTTACCTCTGTTCTTCCAACTTCACTTCTACCTATGTGCTATCTCGGGCACAGGTTTGAGTGAGTACTTTTGAGTGCACCATGGAGCAGGAAGTTATGACCTGCATATCATGTTTCTACATTTAAACTGGACTAGTAGAAAATAGAGCTGTGAAACACTTTTAAACTTCTTTCAAATAAAAATGTATCATAACTTGTTAAATCTGCATCAAGGGACATTAGTATAAGAAATTTTACCCAAGTTTGCTGTTTTTTTTATGTATCTGACTAATTACTTTTTGTTTTTGCTGATTTATTTAATTTATTTTTCAATAGACGTGCTAATGTGTTATGTGGTGCTTTATGTATAACTAAATGCTGACATTCTTTTATATATGATATATAATTTACATTACAATTTGTATATTATTGTAGAATGCAAATCAATGATATGTTTGTCGTGTAGGTTAAGAGCTTTTAAATTGATGAATGGTAAACGGCTGTATACAAAGAATATTACATAATACCATACCACAGCCTTTCCCATTTTCCCACTTTATTGAAAATGAGTATAAAAACATTGTCAGTTTAAGACAATTAAAAATGATCTCAGTATTCTAGAGATGAGTAAGGCAAGGAGTGCAAGTTTTACATAAAGCCACCTGTGCATTTAGTGGCTTTCTCTCTAGGTTGAGGAAACCATTAAAAATGCACGTGGTTTTATTTGAAACTTGAACTCCGCTCAGTTGGCTCCTGCAGGTTTCAAAAGCAGTGTGCACGGCTTGCAGCAGGCATGATCAGTTGATAATGTAGTAAGGTGCATTACTGACCACAGCATTAGCTCTGCTAATGACCACCCAAAAGGTCAGGAAAAAGTGCCTTATGCAACACCTTACCCCTACCATTGAGTTGAGAATCTGCTATTAATCTATGCAGTAAACCTAGTTGACAACGTAAATAGTTCTTGTGACTCAGATGGTAAGATGGGGCAAAGTTATATGCAGTAGTATGTTCAAACCAGCGTGCAACTTGTCGAAAGGAGATTCATTGGACACAGGTTGAATACTTAATTGTGTGCCTCTTAATGTATCAGCCAATATTGGTTGTTTGACAAAAAATGATCCTCTTTGTGAGACCTATCATTACAGCTAGCTTATCCCTATCCATTGAGAGTTCCAGATAACCAGCTGTAGATGTAAGAATTGGGAAATGTTTCGCAATGTACATTAAAGTTAATGAATAAATTACACTATGTTGTTGATATTGGTACTCCTACCATCCATTGTTGCCTATGACCAGGGCTGAGATGCTGACACTACATCATAGGCATTGCTAACCCCTTATCACGAGATCCAGATTATAAAAATACATATTTATTAGCACATTTTATACAATTTTATATGTTTAGTGCTTTTTAAAATTTATTTTTTGTCATTTTCTTGACCTTTGCATGTTTATTAAGTCATTTTCTTGCATTTACATTCAATATATAAATATTGACATTTTGCGTAAGTATAACTCTTCAAACATCAGAAATTTGATGGAGGAATAAGAGTAACTTTATAGATTCCTGGAAAAAATGACTACATTTTTATTTAATGGTTAGTCTAGAGTGGTTGTGGGTGGAGGGGCGGCTATTGTCAGGGGAGGAGGTATCATCACAGTTATGAATGATTGTATCCCAAACTAGGTAATTTTTCCCATTTTTGCCTTAATGATTGGCTACAATCAGGTTACTGTTGTCAAAGGCTGTGAAGTTCACTTCAGTAGCAATGAGTTTTGCATAATCTGAGAACTCAAAAGAATTAATGTTACAGTTTTGTAAGATCCACTTCAAAATCAATTTTCTTAATTATTTCATCATTATTCCTATACCTACTTGTGTACCAGTTGTACTCATGTATAAACTAATTTATAACTTTCTGTTCACTAATTTTAATAAATTAAAAAATCTCAGTTTTAGATGATATTTTGTAATTATTATGCAATTTTTCAAACATTTATAGGTCATTAAAATCTGGGCCCCACTTATGAATATTGTTGTCTATTAGTAATTAGTTTCTAGTATGTAACAAACATGCAATTCCTAATTTGCCAGTGCTTTTTGTTGTGAAAACATCCTGACAAACCAATTTTGATTGATTGATACACTTCAAAGACAATTCAATGTGTGCAATGTTCCAAGGTCAATTTATCTATGACAAGAAAGCTATAGTAAACTGGCTTTCATCTCAGCAAGACTGCAGATTAATAAATAATAATCATGGTACACTCTCATGGCTTTTTCTACCCATTATCATTTATTTTTGTGTAAATTCTACAGGCCTTAAGAAAGCTTGTTTTTCCTGTCTACTTCTTGTTAATCAAGATAAAGCTTTGCAGAAATAGTTATATTACACATTTTGTTATAAGTACAAGGGGATAGAGGAAACCAAATTGTTAGTCAGATGTTTAAAAGTGGATCGCTATATGCTGGCCTTTAAATGGCAAAATATGATATAGCGAGAAACAACTGAATAGTCACAGCACTTTGATAAAATGGCGAAGCATTGAAAAATTCAAATTAATAATAATGGTTATCTCGGAAATGGTTTATGACACAAAAAAAGGTATTTGAAATAAATTGTGTGTTTTAAAGAGTTCTCATGTGTGTGTGGGAAGGGGTTGATTTTGTCTATTTCTTAAGGTTTACCAATTAAACAAAGTTATACAAAATTCCTTCTGAATGAAAAGGACTTCTGCAGACTATTCCTAGAAAATCCAAGATATACATTTTGTCATGCAAATCTCTTAAATATATGGTATTTTAATCAAAATCATTATAGAGCCAATGCTACCTACTAAGTATGTGGTTGAAAAAGCAAAAATGAATTAATCCAAATATGCCCAACATGACTGCACATCATTGAAGTTTTTGACATCAGATGGTTGAGAGCTGATATTAACCCCTTATGTCTGGTGTAGCATACTTTACACAAAGGTGTTTTGTTAAGCTTTTAGATTTTTTAATGGCTTTGCTTTTTAATTTAATATTACATGAATCTTCAACAATAAAATACAAGTATTTATATGTTTTTATATTGTAAAAAAATTGTTTTTTTTAATAAAACTGTAGTGTTTTCTTTTTTTAAGAATAAAAAGCAAAATCCATGCAACTGCAGTCAAATGTAACCCTGTCAGCATCCAAGTATGCCATCACACCGGTTATTTTACTTGGGCCCTCTCCATTCCTTTACTGCAGGTTCATTTGACTGCAGTCTGAACTCTTGACTCCCGAATGAAGGAACAGTCCGGGATGAGGAGGCTATGTCACAAAGGAAAAGAAGTGACAGAGAATTGAACTAATTCACCTTAGTAAAGTGGACTCCCAATGAAAATGAACCATATAAAATGAAATAGTGATAGTGAGGACTGAGAAAAGTGACCGTTGAAAAACTGGACAAAGTCACACTGGTGTCAGGAGTGGGATAAAATGCTGCCATGGAGGCAATACCTAAAGAATTGTTAAGTGAAATGAAGAGCATGAAATCCAGAATGAAGAAGATAGAGATAGAAATGAAATTTGGAATGGAGAAAATGAAGACTGCAATGCAGAAGATGGTGACAAAAATGGAATCTGCAATGGACAGGATGGGAACAGAAATGAAGACCAAAATGGAGAAATGAAATCTGATCTCATTAGTGACCTCAAGTCTGTAAGATCTGAGATAAAGGCAATGGTGAAAGCTCTAAAAGAATGACTTTGCAAAGGATTTACAGGAAATTAAATCTGTTGTGGAAGATGACATTAATGCAGTGGAGGAGCATCTAGATCAGCAAGGAAAATGACTAGATGGACAAATGGAAGAAAACAAGATGATGTTAGATGCCACAATGGACCAGAAGATGGAGTGCTGCAGCCCTATGCCCAGTCAGGTGTAACCTGCAGTTGGAAGGGACGGGGAGGCATTGAGGAGGGAGTAGCTGGAGGATCGAGACACAAGGCTCATCCTGAAGGATAAGAATCTGGCATATGATCCGCGTGGGTGAATGTTTCTCCCAGAGGCCTGAGCTATAAGAGCTGTTGGACACGTTGGGACTCCCTGGTGGTCAGGAACGGTGTATTGAAGAGAATAGGAGTTTGTAGCCAGAACATGCCTGTAACCGGAAAAAAATTTTGTGGAGGGTTTTCCATAACTAGATCTAAACTTAACAGTACCCCACACAGTTACCATGTACCTACTCCATAGTAAATAGACGTTACATAGATAACAAAATTGCTTGGAGACATTATAGAGACAGGAAAATCTAACCAGAATGAAGATATTCTACCTTACAGCACAAAACACTGAGACTGCTTCGAAAACCAGGATGTATGGTCACCTTACCTATGTAAGGTGACAATATTAAGTTTCCCTTTTTCTTGTAAATGAGCTACTAGCAGTAGACCTACCGTTATCTAACGACTTTTTCACATATTGTTTTGATATGAATTTAAATAAATAAAGCTGTCAGAATCCCCCCCCCCTCTAAATACGGCCCTGAGCCAGAAGGACCAGGGTGAAACATCTAATGCTCCCGAAGAAAACTGTGAAGGAAGACCTCGAGGAAACCCATGCCCGCAATAAAATCTTGACAAAGCTACGTCACCGATTCTATTGGTTGTATCTTTGAAGCAACATGGAGAGGTGGTGCCTGCCATGCGACATCCGTGCTACAGGTCCTGGGCCCAGTCACGCATTCGGTATTGGCCTAGAGGGGGGGGGGGTTCATTGTGATGGACCTGCTGCAGATCGAAATAGCTCTAGAATGTTTGAGAACCTTTTGGAAAGATTCCAGTAGCTATACAAGCGAGCATTCTTGCGAGAGTCAGTCAAGTGCGAGTAGAGTTGAGTCAGGGAGCAAGTGAGTTGGTGGGTGAGCTTCCTTGCAACATCAAGAGCGATTCTCTGAGCGAGGTGGTGATGGCTTTTGTGACATGCAGCAAATGCTACTGCGGAATATGGGTTGTGTGTTCGACTCCTGAGTGAAGGAACCATCCGGCATGAAGAGGCTACGTCACATTGAACTAATTCACCTTAGTGAAGTGGCACGAGTGAACTCCCAGTGAAAGTGAACTGCATAAAAATGAAACAGTGACAGATGAAAAAATGGACGAAGTCACAATATGTAGTAAAATAATTCTGGTATCACGGCGTTAAGCTGTAAAGAATATATACAGAAATGAGTTTCATAACAATGCCCACCTGCATGTAACAAGAGTATGTCAAGATTTGCTGCAACCATTCACATGTGGGGTCCCCTATCATGCCTGACCTCTAATCTTGTATCTATAGAGTAGTTAAATTATATTCAAACCCACTTGCGGCCTCTCTTTACTGCAGGAGACAGCTGACAATCGCCGGGGAAATTACGCCGGCAGAAGCGGACTAAAATCCTTACCATATAATAGATGCTGGAAATGCTGACCTTCTGCTCTCAAACAGGCAGCATATCTCGTGTAAATATTCTCGCTTTCTCCCCAAAGCATAGCAGCAGGAATTCTTGTACAATGTTTTCTCTAAGTTCCTGTAGTGTGCGAGGATTGGAATGACACACTTTGACTTTTAAAGAACCCCATAAATAAAAATCACAACTCGTTAGGTCAGGAGAAT
Organism: Deroplatys truncata; assembly: GCA_030765065.1. Lineage (NCBI taxonomy): Eukaryota > Metazoa > Arthropoda > Insecta > Mantodea > Mantidae > Deroplatys > Deroplatys truncata. The sequence goes on from CM060990.1 coordinate 151,245,487, forward strand.
GAAGGAGCCACAAATCAACACTAATTATTCTGTCATCAAACACCTTTTTATTGCCTGTAATAATTCGGCAGCTGTATGTGCTGCTGCTGCTGAGCTTCGGAGAGTGAGCGAGAATATTTACACGAGATATGCTGCCTGTTTGAGAGCAGAAGGTCAACATTTCCAGCATCTATTATAAGGTAAGGATTTTAGTCCGCCTCTGCCGGTGTAATTACCCGGCGACTGCCGGCTGTCTCACGTAGTAGAGAGAGGCCACAAGTGGGTTCGAATATAATTTAACTACCCTACACTATGTCTTAGGATAATTAAAAACAGCTCTCAAGGAGCCAGTTTGCAAACAATGTGGCCCAAGATGCTGCTGCCCAGGTATACTCATACATCATCTAGCATATCTCCGAGACTCTTGCTTAAATGACAAGGAGACTATGTGCTGGTACTTGAATGTCACCCATGTGTTACTGCTAGTGTCTAAGTATTCCAAACAATAAACCAGGAAGGAAACCAAAACAATTCCCAGTTTCATTTGGGTAACCATTATAAAACATGGATAGTGTGCGCAATTGAGAAATTTGATGTAGTCAGTACTTCGAAACCACAAATCTCTCCTGTTACTCAAGCCCAGCTTCCCAAACTGGGTGGCTACTCAGCTGGTCTCCAACAGTGTTTGAATCTGCTTAAGGATGGTGGGGAATATTTGGGATACTGACAGAAGCCTGTACAAAGTGACAATTTTACCTAAAAGGTTTACCGATTGTTTTTTTACTGAAATCTAGTCTTACAGCTTAAGAGTAAGGAATTTATCCCTGACAGAGAAGAACATTTCCTACTATTAGCCTAGGATACTACTCAAGTGGGAAATTCCCCCATTAATTTTATCATTTGGATTAGTGCAATCCATTTAAAGCTTCTTAGCATCAGAATCAGTCTCTTACAGTATGAGGGATTTAATTCAGGATCTTCTGCTAAGAAGGCAGCAACACCATCACATCACTGTTAAGATCTCTGCATGATTCTTGTGAAGTAATCAAGACTTGCTATCATGAGTAATGATTATGATTAAATTTATTTTCTTACTATATCAACAGAACTATTTTTCATTACACTTATTTGTGAACTGCTGAACTTCAATGAAATTAGATTTTCAATTACAAATTTGAGGATTTTATATAAATTTTCAATTAGAGTTTTGTTTCAGTGTTTTTTATTTAAAAGAGTTCATTACATTTAATTCTGTTCTCTCTCTCTGAATACATATGTTTTTCCTCTTTTATCTTTTCTTGCTATCATGTTCTTATGAACAAAACAGTAATCTATTTAAGCATTACCAGCCTATTATTTTTGGTTGATTTAACCTCTTTTCAATGTTTCATAGCATAAATGAATTATCAAGCACTTAAATAGTTCTCTTCTTAATTTTCTGTGCTCCATAAGCATAAGGTAGTAATTATTTGTGATGTTAAATTTTAGTTGTAACTAAAGATATAAATTTTTCTTTCTCTATGGTGTACGTAAGGTTAGCTTATGCATTCTGCTTAGGACTTTATTTATGCCCAGAAATACAAACTGGCATATACATAATATATTTTCCATAGGTAGACTGTGAAGAGTCTCTTGCAGAGCAAATACACTATTATTTACCGAGTGGATGGCTCAGGCGGCAATGTCTGTGGCCCGCATTCAGGAGATCCCAGGTTCGGTTGCCAGTGACAGCCCACTCACACCATGGAGTTTTTCGTGGCTTTCCCCTGTCACCTAGGTGAATGCCAAGTGGTGTATTCTACCATGATATCTCCTTTTCCCCATTTCCTGTCATTACATCTCTCCCTTTCACGTTTCAGGTGTGTCTTTGGGACCTGCAGTGCAGACAGTGTTGGACAAATGGCATAGTTGCTTATGTATGTGAATGCCAGGGTGTGTTGTCCTGACCATTAGGGTTGCTTCGTCTTTCTCTCTCAGAATTCTTCGCCTTTACTGGTGCATGGGTGCTCAAACTGGACATATTAGGAATTTCTGCTCATCCCTGTGGGCCTGTCTGCCTGGAGACCTGCAACCTCCTATATTTCACCTCATCCCTGCTTCCCGGGGTGTAGCCACAATAGATCAAGCTGGTCGCAGTAGTGAGGTGTCTCCTTTCAATAAACACATGCTACATCCTACAACCATTATTTGCAAATTAATCTTTGTTTTACTTTTCTATTTTGAAGGACAATGCCTTGGAAACAGTTAAACATATCATTAAAAAGAAAATCAATAATGATTATAGCTTGAAATTGAATACAAATATATTAAATTCCATATGAGAAAGATTCATAAAAAGCCTGAAACTAATACCTGAACTACCTCAAAAAAATAGCAGTCGCCATGTTCAGGCTTACCACTGGACATGACTGCCTCAGTAAACATCTACCAAAATTGGATTGCTACCATCTCCAAATTGTGTGTCATGCAATAAGGCAGAAGAAATGAATATCAATAATTTAATCTGCATACAGCTTAAATCATATCCAGACTTGACCTCAAAATACTGGGAAACAAGAAGGAGAGTGGCTTTGTTGCCAAATCTGAGCATTAGGTACACACATTTATAAATCTTGGAGTTTGCATGATAACATTACAGCATCCCTTAGTGCATGCATAGCTATTCTGTTGCAACCACTGTTTTCCAGCTCCTTGTATTTCACAAGTGTTAGGAATGGATGGCACAAAGGCTTTCTAACCATTAACATCATCACACCAGTGGCGGGTTGCGATTATACATTTTGGGTGTTCACAAAATGTTAGATTCAGACAGCCCTAAACAATAACTACTACTACTACTACTACTACTACTACTACTACTACTACTACTACTACTACTACTACTACTACTACTACTACTACTACTACTACTACTACTAATAATAATAATAATAAATAACTTGTCTGACAAAATAAAGGGTTGTTATGGGGATTTTTATTGTTTTGTACATAATTAAGTACAATTTAGAGTAACAACGAAGTGATGTATAAGCTTTCACTACTCTCCATTTGCATACTTCTGTCAGCTAAATATTAATATTACTAATTTATTAGCACTCACAAAGTCTCTTTTCTGAAGCAGGAAAATGGCATAAGTTTTTCTTATAAAATGTCCTATCCCTCCATATAGTCCACACAGAAGTTAACCAATATAAATACCTGCTACACTACAGAGTAGGTATATGTATACTGCAACATGGCTGACACTATCTATTTATAAAGAAAATCCATATGTCTGTTTTTCAATCATGCAAATGTCTTTATAATTCTATGACTGAAGTCTTTAGTATCATAACATAATATACCACAACTCACCCAGAAATCCATTTTATGTATATATATAGAAAATATGCTTTTCTATCTGTATAACTATAACATATACTCTCATCAGATCAAAATTTCACTGTACAATGAATTGGTATAACTTCAGTATGCTACCATCTAGTAGGATTTATGCCAAACTGCAAAGCGAATGGGGGTTGTCAACTTCCTGCCCTTGCCCTCTCGCATGAATGAAACTTGTGCAGTAGTGTGCTACCACCTAGCGGCATTAAGGTAAACTTGTTGCTGAGAGATAGATGATAAAGGCCAGTGCACATTTTCAAGTGTGCACAACCCATATGTATTTCACCCATAAGGTAGTTATGTGATACCATTTGCACATGCGAAAAAACTTCTAAAAGCGTGCACAAGTCAGGTTGTGCTCGTGACTCTGTTGCCATATCTCATTGAGTTTAGAGAAGGGCAGTAGATTTAAACATCGTAGATTTTTCACTGCTTCTATGTTACGTGTAATAGCATTCAAAGAAAAAAAATAACCAATAAATTCACAAGGTGTCAAAACTTAAGGTGCTCACATGCTCTTATACAGCAGCCAGCACTCCATCACACACTTTATAAAAAGTGATTATGCTAACCTATTTTGGTCAACAGAACACAACATTAAATGAGAAATAAAGTTTTTAAAACATGCCAAAACGCCAGCAGAATGGTCAGTATGGGAAAAATCTGCATCACCAAAAATGTGCATCAAGTAATGAATTTTGAAATGCTGCTGGTAGAAAACACAATGAAGTTTTCCCATTAGACAGCTAGATGACAGCCCTTTCAGATGCCAGTGGACATAGAGCTGACAACGGAGACAAATGTCTTCGAAACCTGTTCTGAGTGAAACCTCAGTAAGTAAAACTTAATCCACTCACAATTTCAATTACATTAACATGTCTAGAAACATTTTCTAGGTCTTAAACATTGCATTTTTTTTTTTAGTGGGGGGGATAATTTTGTTTAAAGTGGAGTTTCCTAAATCCTGCCATTTACACTACTTGGCATTTCTTCAGCTAATTCATGCCAGCCAGCACTTGAAGCACCTGCTTGCACATAATCATATTCCCAAATGCAACCAGCTAGTTCTGCTGGAGCCAATAAAGCAGTATTTTTGTTCATTAAAATACAGATAACATAAGGTATTTAGATAATCTTGCTGTAATTGGTCACCTGCTAAATGTTAAAAATTGCAATTAAGAGAAAAACCTATTTTTTTCTGGGATAGTACCATCCTGTGGTTTGAGATTACTAAATTTCACTCCTGTACTTTCCAGAAGATGTTTAATGACATATTCTCTAGCTGTCTTATAATAACTTATTAAGTTTGGGAGATCTTCAATTATCTTTGATAATCAGAGTACTACCAGTTCATATCATAACTCTTCAGGGGGAATTTTAATTTCCAAAAATACTATCAATGGTTGCTTGACCACAACTGTGAGTTTTTCTTCGGTATATAGAACATTTCCTACTACAGGGTGAGCCAAAAGACTCTGAACTGCCTGCGCGGTGTTCTTCCTGGCTGTGTCGTCGGCGCTCGTCATCTGCCACTATCATAGAAAGGCGCAGATGAAACCATACAAAATTTTTAAAACTACTTTTAAAGGCTTTACTTACCAACTTTATGAAAGGAAATGCTAAAACTGGCCACAGTCATTGTCCATACATTTTTGGCACCTCTTTAGGAAAATATCCATCATGGATTTTTGGGGGGAATTTTCCAAACAATGACTGATGTCGTCTAATGCTTCTTCGGTAAGAACCGAATGCCATAGTTTAGATTTCTTAGCCTGAACACTTCCTGTGGCCTGAAATTTACTGTAAAGTTCATGGATTGTTGCACGGCCTGGAACTTTTACACCTGGAAATCTTTCTGCAAATCATACTTTCACTTGGCGAACTGACCAAGTTAACACATACAAATCATAAATAAATACACGCTGTGCAGTAGAAAACATATGCTGAGCTATAATATACTTTGTGACTAAGTACAGGACAAAATAATAAATAACTCGTAATGACTGAACTACATCACATCATGTCAATTAAATACTGCACTTCTCACTGCAAAGCAAAACCACAACAATGTGACTTTGTTTATAGCAGAAGAGCATTATGAAGTTTTTATCATATTTCCACAGCCCAGTGAAAAACACAAAGTGTACAAGACAAACCCACACACCCTGGAAGAATTGAAACAAAATATCTGCAAGGTAATTTCTCAGCGTGAACTACGGCGAGTGATCGATAGTTTCCTTAAGAGGTGACAAAAATGTATGGACAATGACAGTGGCCAGTTTCAGCATCTCCTTTCGTAAAGTTGGTAAGTAAACCTTTAAAAGTAGTTTTAAAAATGTTGTATGGTTTCATCCGTGCCTTTCTATGATAGTGGCAGATGGCAACGAGTGCTGAGGACGCAGACAGGAAAAATATTGCGCAGGCGGTTCAGAGTCTTTTGGCTCACTCTGTATATCACCTCTATTGTCATTTATTGCTGCTTCCTCTGTTGCCAAATATAGCAAAATAAGGAAGTAATAAGTACATTTTCAAACAACTAATAATTTATTTGGAAATGTGATAAAAGAATATTTTATGTAATGTAAAACAATTTCATAGGACTTATTCTAGACACAAGCTGCTTAAGTGCTGCTTTCTAGTGTCAACATACACAAATACAGACTTATGCTCAACGAGTTAGAAGAACTCTGAAGTCACACCTTTCAGTACCAATAAATTTCTACCAAGCATCTTGATTACAGAAGTCAGGAATGATCTATCCAACTAGCCATGTAGGCTTTGCAGTTTGCTAGTAGTTGAATATTTTGAAACCAAGAGGGTAGATACATTTAACTGTGGTGCTCTAAATCAATAAGTGCTGCATTCTAGAGCCAACACAGCAACGTCCAGATTATATGTTAAAAGGAGTTAAAAAAAAAAAAAAAAAAAAAAAAAAAAAAAAAAAAAAAACACATGCATTTTGAAGCACTCATTGAATAAAAATGATTTATGACACTGTTTCACGGGAAGCAGATTCATAATTAAATACTTTCTTACCCTCAAGATTCCACCAAACTTGCTAATTTAAATAAAGTCTGTGGCACTACAGTTCACGAAGGGCATCCAACTGCTGGCCTCATGTCCACATACACATGAGGTGGGCAGTCCAACCAATATAGGGAGGTGATTTGGACAGCATCATGCATCCCCAATATTCCTTAGCCAAGAACCACGGCACCATGCTCTAGCCCACAGTGCCAAGGAGTAGGACAACTTGTTGATTTGGCAGTGATAACTATATTTATGTTACTTTGGATTGAATATTAAGAGTAATATAACATTCTTTTCACATAGTTAACATTGTTATATTCTACTAAAGACATGTTGCATAATTTTACTGATGTAATTAGAATCAATTTACAAATTAAAAGTTACAGCTTGTATAAATTTTGTTGTATACAGTTAAAAATCTTAGTAAAAGTATTACTGAAATTCACATACATCCTACAAATGAGGTGCTTACAGTTGATCCAGCCTTACAACTGGACTTGATGTAAACAAAACATATTGTATTCCTCAATGTTAGCCTCTTGTTTGTAACAGCTGTGAGGAACAAACTGCTAAACATTATTGTATGCATGCAGAAGAGAGGTGAATGACACCACACAGAACTAATCAAAAGCTACAACCTTCTTTAGTTTTACTATTTCATATTAATCAAAAGTTTCAAACTATTTTTATCATACTTCTTAAAAAGTCACAGATAATTATGCTATGAGTTATGCATTGATATGAAGTTGGGTTCTAAGAGTGGAGCAACTGTAGATGTTAACCCCAACATTTCCACTTTCAGTAGATTAAAAAAAAGAAGCACACTGTGTTTAATACATACTGTTTACAAGACAAACTAACATCAATACCATTTGCATGAGTCATTCCACATCAAACCGAACATACACACACCATAATTTTTTCTGAATTTTACATGTTCAATACACAAAATAAATGGACACGTATTTTATATTTGCTGAAAATTAAATTATTTTAGAATTTACAGCATACTTAAAGGTTTTCTTATACATGTACCTTACATAAAAACAATTTATTCTCAGGATACAGAACACTACGTCCTTTTGTAGATAAAAAAAAAATTGTGTTTTTCCTTATTCAAAATCTATTTATTTGGAATAAAAAAAAATCACTTTTTAAGTATGAATATTTTAAACCGCAATATCATATTTAATCCCATAATATTAAAACCTGGGAAAAATACAGAAGGAATCTTGATATATTTTGTTTTAAACCTATTAATATCAGGATGGGATCTTCCTTAGAAGTGTGCTTTTAAACAGTTTGTGTTAGCACGTAGAAACCTAGACTGCTGACTGAGAGCTTCGCACTGCAGCAGCATGTCACGCTGGCCAATGCGTTATGCAGTACAAACATGGTAGACTATCACTTCCAGTGTTTGGTGTAACTTGGCAACTGGAATGTGATATTCTATGAAACCTCTGTCTGCTATTTCATTTTAAATGTTACTTTGTGTTCAGCTTTTTGTGTTCATTTTTAGCTCCGTGGTTTCTGAAAGTGCATAAGGATTGAACTGAAGAAACGTAGCTATGACTATTGCTTCAATTCATTTGATGTTTCCAAGCATAACACAAGGCAAAAATCATTAAGCTTAGTTACCCACAATATGCTTACAAACTTAAAAATGGAGAACTTAACTTTGTCACCAGACCTAAAACTATGTGATGCATGTAAAACAAAAAAAAAATCCTAAATAACACACACGGCTAACAGTGATTGTGTGGTACAAAGTACCAATGCTGTGAATAATCCAGAACTGGTTTTGAACATAGTGACCATTTTGAGGCCAGATACTTACAGCAATGCAAAAGTGATCCCTGGTACCTTAGAGCTAAATTTATTTATTCCATCAACCAATAATGCAATAATAACCAGATGATATTAATTTGAGCCTGAAGGGAAAAAGTATGCATTTAAATTGTAGTTAAGTTGCCTCCCATAGGATAAGATTGAAAGTTTGAATGTTCCTCAACTGTATGCCAAAATTAACAGTTACATGTGAACAAACTAGTGCAACTAAAGTGCTGTGAACAGTTGACAAGGCATCCAATGGCAAGACTGCTGCTACTCTCCAGCTGTGCTGGAATCCCGCTATGCACCACTTTCTAGGTTATTTTATTTAAAATTAACTGTACAGGATCCCATCTTTGTTTTATGCAAATAATACAAAAAACTACAAGGAATTTACTTATAATTTTTATAGAAATTTAAATCTGCGAGTTAATAGGGATATATCGTTTTTAAATGTTTGGATTTTAAAAATTGATGTACATAATTATACCAATTATAATAAATATTAAGTAAAAGATTGCATATTAAGCTTTGCATTGCACTTTATAACATAATTTTTATCACTTATTGCTTGTGAGGTATTCTAAAATACCTCACAGGAAGAGAGGTGTGCCACTTTTCACAAGTTGGATTGCACAATATTTTTTTAAGATAATTGCAATTAAAAAAATAAGCATTTAAAACACGTATGTATTGTAATGAAAAGAAGCTAGAAACAGTGATGTGTATTGAATTTATTTAAAGGTGAGTCGAAATTGTTACACTAACATCACTTAAGTTTACTCACTTAACATGTTTCGGGAAACAGTTGTTCCCATCCTCAGAAGGTTAATTCGACTTTTAAATAAATAAAAGCATTTAAAACTTAATTTACCTTGTTTTTGTAATCCATGGACAAAATTTGAAGTGAATCTGAGACATGATGGTCAAATTTTGTGTGACTTGACGTGGAATGACTCTCATACACTATAGTTTCACAATGCATTAGTTAATTTCAATCCCAAGTTATTGTTTTCTAGAAAAACACATTTAAAGTTTGGAACTGTCTGCATTTGAATTGTAACAACAATAGAACAGTAGGTTATGTACAGTATCTGTTGAACTAATTGCAATAAAAGGTATAATTAATATTCAATATTTTAATAACTAGTAGGTAATCATTTATCACATTTAACAACTGTATACACTAATATTATTTCGCATTTATCTGTATATTTTCATGTTTTATTAAATTATTTATTAATGTTAGTAACAGAAATTACCACTATACAGGATCGATTTAAACTTAAATGTTATTTCATAATATATACAACAAAAATAATTATTTTGATTTGATATTAAGGATTACCTTTAAAGTGCTACTGTATTAAACATAATACAGAATACTCTCAAGTGTAAATATTATAAACATATTTTTGTAATAGGAAATGTAATTATTAAGATAATGTATATGAAGATTGTAAGAAATGCATTTGTAAACAAACATTGCTACACATATATACAGTGTGTTGCTGAACTTCTGACGTATCCTATGTATTTGGAACATACAGATAAAATAAAATGGAATGAAATGATCTGTGGCAATGAAGATCAGAAATTTCATGAATATATCAACATAGCGGCTAATGGAGAAAGTTGTACTATTTGGGTACTCACTTCCCTGCCATTTTCAGTCTCCAAAAATGCTTAAAAACTATTTCCTATGAATCTAATCAAGCTTCCCTTACAAACTTATAAGATGGTGTCATATCCAATATGTTTCATATTGAAATTTGAGTCGCGTATGAATTGAACTTTATTTCCCCAATGAAGTACACTACTGCACATTGCGTTACATTTCAAACATGACATTTTTCCAAGACACAATCACAGGTACTGCATTCCAACCACAAGAAAGTCTTTGGGATATGAGGAAAAAGGAGGAGCAGTATGAATGCTGTGCATCTAAGCATCAGCACATATAGTAGTAATTTTAAATAAAATAATGTTGGAAAATATTAATTTTGCCTCTGGATAACATAATGGAAATGCAATAATACCCTTACTGTTTATCATATAGTATTGAAACTACCTCTCATCTTCTGGATTTTTCCCTTAATCACTTCCAATTTTCTGGGTTTCTCACTAACCTCCTTCCTCGTTCTGGTGTAGCTGGGATAATGGCAGTTTCCATAAAGACTATTCATTTTCCTAATACAAAACAATGTAGCAACACATACGAACAATAAACTACTCACATTGAAGCATTGTCTTTGGCATGTTAACTGTTTCCTCATGCGATAATGGCATCATCCAGTCTGCAGTCATTAATTGGCTGCAAGGTAATGCATTTCACAGCTATGAGGAAATGTTGAGATTTGAATCTTAGTGCACTTTTCATACTGTTATAACAGCGGGAAAGCAAATTATTGACAGTTTTATATATGAAGAATGCACATATGTCAAAACCTCATTTTTTGCAAAAAATTGGAAATGTCGGGGTTTGCATCTAAGCACCTCAAATTACTAACATGATCAGTGCTACTCAGGGCATGCGGTCAATAGGCTAGTACGACTAGACTAGTCCCCTAAGTATCATTAGCTTATATATAAACTTTTATTAAATTTCATGTTTTAACTTTAGAAGACATGATAACAATAATATTTTTTCGTTCACTCAGCGCCTATACCTTCGCCAACACTCCTTGCCATCAGCAACAACCAATCAGCTCACCTAGAACTAGCTGCAGTGCATGTGTTCCTCATGCCATGTTAAAAATACCACACGGTAAACAATTTCTGGTATCCATTCTTGTTAGAAAGAATATGTTAGTACGTTTTTGTTTTTGTGTATTATGAGTTAAGTGTGGAAAGTGCCTGTGAAGTTTCACAGAGATTAAAACAATATTGTGTGTTTTACGCTGCTTAGTATTCATGCAGAGAGACTCGGTTTAGGATACCAGTCCTCTGCATCTCACATCAACTGAAACATCATCCAGCAGTGCAGCCGGTCACGCCTGCCAACAGTCACAATGTTGTGTTTTGGATAGTTTGTTAAGTATTGATACTTCGTTTGGAGCTTTGAGTTTAAGATTCGACAACATGAGAAGATGCAATCACATTTATCTGCAATAACAAAATTGTAAACTTTTGGTAAAACAAGAATGGACTTTTGACTAAGTGAACAATGCAGGTTGGATGTTTGGAAACACAATGAAGTTGACTTTAATAGAGAAATAATGAAGCAATTAATCATTGTAACTTGCCTACTGGCAAAGCAAGAGCTACCTTTCAGAGGTCATAGTGAGCATAATGAATCCCTTAATCGGGGAAACTATATTGAGCTCTTGCACATGCTATCTAAGTATGACATCAAATTAGACACACACTTACAAAGCGCTAAAGTTTTCAAAGGAATGTCAAATTAAATTCAATATGATATTATTGAAAGTATTAGTGATGTAATGCTAGACATAATAAGGAAAGAAGTAAAATGTGCACCTTTTGTTGCTTTAATGCTGGAAAAAATGACTGATGTTGCAAAATTATCTCAATTTTCCAATGTCATTGTTTATGCAAACGAGGCTGAAATTACAGAGATTTTTAGGCTTTATAGATGTCAGCAATAATTGCTCTGCAGTTGTGTTAAGTGAGCATGTATATAAAATCCTTACAGACTTTCAGTGTGAGTCTGGTAGCTCAAGGATATGATGGGGCTGAAACATTTTCTGGTCATTTAAATGGGTTACAAGCACTATTGAAAAAAAGATTTCCCAATGCGCTATTCGTCCACTGTTATGCTCATCAGCTTAACCCAGTTTTATCGCAGTCAGTGCAATTCATAAAGGAATGTAAAATATTTTTCAAGACATTTGAGTTGGTTTTGTTAATTTTTTTGTATTTCTTTCTTTTCTCATTCAACAAAGCGTGTAAATGCACTGAATGCATCGGAAGTCAAGGAAAGGTTTCCATTGGTGTCAGTTACGCATTGGAATTACATTTTCTAGGATTGTGAACATGGTGTATGAAAATAAGACAGAACTGATCTCATTTTTTGAGCATATTATTGTTGACCTAGACTCCTGGATAGTGACCCTTTTATTTGTGCCAAGGATATTTAGCATCATTTAAGGATTTCATCTTTTCTTTCCTGTTGGAAAGTTTAGTCATATTTTTGTTCTCACTGATACATAATTAATCAATATTCTTCAAAGACTTTTGATGTAAATTATTGAATTGCAAAGGTGAAAGAGAGAATTTCTTTCATTCAAGAATATCAAAACAATTTTGATAAAATGTATGCAACACTAGAAGAAAGTAACACAAATGAGAATGAAGCTTGAAAGCAACGTCGGGAAGACAAATTGGATGATCCTAGAATGAAATATTTGCATATTTACGAGATAATTGACACAATAATTGGCCAAATGGAAAATTTATTTCAGAAGAACTAAAATTTATTGAGCTACTTGATTCAAAAAGTTTTGAATCTTTCAAAACTAGATTTCCCAAAATGTTGTTTACATCTCTTAAATCAGCTTAAAAATTTGTAAAATGAATTAGTGGCTGTTTATAGATTGTCAGACTTTTCAGGTAGAACAGTGACTGAGATTGCAAAGTTTTTGAAAGACACTGAGTTAAGAGAAGCATCATTTCCAGAAGTTTATAAATTATGCTGCCTCATAACTAAAACTCCAGTTAGCACATCTACAGCAGAATGTACGTTTTTCTATTTAAAATGCGTAAAGAGTTATGTATGGAACACTCATTGCGAAGATAGGTTTTCCCAACTTTCACTGAGTTACGTATGGAACACTCATTGCAAGACAGGTTTTCCCAACTTTCACTGTTATCAATCAAAAAGGCTCTATTGCACAAAATTTAAAGCCAAAGACATTTTTATGATCATGTGATAGAAACATTTGTCTGAAAAGGAGAGAGGAGGACTCCATTGATGTACAGATGAAAATAAAGGAGGTAAGCCCTGTTTTTTTCCTAATACGTACAACCTATAATGACATATTGTTTATATTTTTCTCATGTGTAGATTTGTTAAATAGTGTTGTGACAGTTCCATTACAGCTAGTCCCCCCTGAAAAAATATCACCACATGCCACTGGTGCTACTGGTCACATTTTGTAACCAACTATCAAGGCTAGGTCTAGGTGAAAATATTTCATTATTTTCAAATTCTGAAGTGTAAACAAAGCTGGATTTAGTGTACTCACTCTGCATATTCTGTCTTGTCCTCTGTGTGTCTCTTTATAAAAGACGGGAATTGAATAGAACTTTCTTACAAACTGCACCCTATAACATTACATTAATGAAGGCAATCTTGTAGAAAAATTATTAACATTCATTGATTAATTTGTAAAATTAGAAGAGATTTTACAACATAAGTTTATAGTAATATTCACTAATTTTTGCATGTGACTTTCAACTTCTCTTCACTCCATTATGCAACTGTGCATTACAAGTAACAGTTATTTATTATCCAACAGGTACCAGGTGGGTATACACTGCACATAGCTATTCCATCTGTTGGTATATTAGGTATTACATAGCTTTTTGGAGTGACATCATGGTGAAAGAATCGCTCATGAATGACAAACTTAATGCATGTGTCACACTTCTATACCTCATGAACTACATCATTTGAATGATTAATAAATAGCTCAGAGCACAAACTATGTACCTTGTTTAAATGACTCACTATAAAGAGTGGGAATTAGTGAGATAGTCCAAACGAATAAACTAGGTTAACATAACATTACTTCTGACACTGTGTTACCTGATTGTTACCACCAAGCCTACAACATCATAACTGAAAATACTACAGATAACTTGTATGCTCACTGACATTGATTGCCAAGTTTGTTACAACATGGACTTGTGAACAGGAGATTCGCAATTCAAATCCTACCAGGACCATCCTCTCTGACTAAGGCTTTTCCAGGTTTTTGTGTTTTCATAACTGGCAAATACTGGGAAGAAACCCTAAACTTAGGCCTGGTACATTTCTTTCCCAAATTTCCTGTCCCAATTATTTCATTTCGTATATCATCAGTGTCCACTGCCTGTTGTGTCAAAAAAGAATGGGTGTTAAACACACTAAACTGTATGCTGAACATTACTGCCACATGGTTTCATGAGAGTGATGACATCACAATCTCTGAGAAAGAAAATTTAAAGTGAAGAATAGTAGCAAACAGCTACAGACAACAGTGGACTTTTTTGTGATAGTTCTGTTTAAGCGTTCTTTCTTAATTAAAGAAATATGTAATTTAATAGAACAGGGCATTTAATTTTTGTTATATTTGTCTGCACATTGTTATATCTTTTATTTTTGTTTCAAATTAACAGTTTAACTATTGTTAAATTTGTCCAGTTTAACAACACACTATGTGCAGCAAGTTATTGACTAATATCTTAATCAAATAAACCTATGTTAAAATAAAAATACTCATAATACAACGTGAAACAATTTCACATTTTGTAATCATGTTAATGCAAAGCTTACAGTCTGCCTATGCAAAATGCCTATTTGCTGTATAGTCTTCGTCTTCTCCTCCTTGTGCATTGTCCACACGTGCACAGGCAAGTTGAACATTGCTGATCTAGGTAGCCGAGATGTAAAACAATGTATGAATGACCAAGTACTATAGTTAAACCCCTATAATTAAACTATTATTATAGGATTTCCAATTTTCTTGTTCCATTATGAAAAGATGAGTGCTTGTGCAAAATGATTTACATTAATAACAGAACTGAGTTAAATGGGCACTCTAGGGGTTTCACTCATCACACTTTAATGCAGAACATGTTTCTTAGGCTGATGCCCATATCAGCCTCCCACTCAAAGTTCAGAATCCAGTTCCCCAAGGTTGGGTGTTACTCTTCCAGCAATGTTTTGAAGTATTTCTTTTAAGTATTCACTTCCATTCAGATTTACAAACTCATGTCTTGCTTTTCAAATTTTGTGATAAAAGCCTTCTCCCACACACTCAAAGTAGTTTCTAATAGATTAATTTCCTTTCCTATGTCATAGTTAGTCTCTCAAAATTGAGCGACTACTGCTGATTTGTCTATCTGTATTTACTCGATATTTCTAAAATTTCTTTCAGTGTTACATTTATGCTCCTTTTTGGCTTACTGAAATAAATCTTGTTGCAAGCAAAACAGTTAATTTGCTACACTCCTGGGTTTCCTTCTGCAGTAATTTTATTAATTTTGTTAGATTTTAATACACTTTCTACACTGAAATAATTATACGGAGTCATAGTAGCACTACAATGTCACTTACATTTATTAATAAAAACATATTTTGGGAGGAATCATTTCCATTCCCAGTTGATGTCCAACTGTAAACTCATGGTAGATTTATTGGGTTCCATTAGTGTCATCAAAGAGATGGATAGTGATGATGCCCCTCGAAGAGTTCAGTGTGCTGTGTTTATCAACATGGATAGGATAGCTGTGAAGAATGGTGGCCTTAGGAAGATCTTGGTCTGCTTATCTGTGGTGTACATCCGAGACCAGAGAGAAGGAATGCAGAGGAAGTCCAAAGAGCGATCGGAGACCAGAGGATAAGGATCGACATATGGAAGTTACGTCACCGGCACGTGGGGCTGGCGGAAAGATGACGGTGTTAGAGAGTAGGTGTGGCCAAGATGCAGTCAGAACGTCAGATCAGAGTGATGCAAGGGCATCAGCTGGTGAAACAAGGAAAATGGAAGTTACGTCACTGCTACGTGGGGCTGGCGGGAAGAAGATGGCTGAGTCAGAGAGGGGATTAGGAGCCAAGGCAGTGACGTCAGATCAGAGTGATGTATGGACAACAGCTGGCAAAGTTAGGAAAGTGGCATCATCGAGAAGGGAGTTCAATCGCCACGTGATATGATTGCGGGCAGGGCAGAGGCGTGGTTTCAGAGTGGCGAATTGGTGGAAGAAGAAAGCATTGTGTTGACACCCAAAGGGAGTTTACGGATTTTGGACAGAAACAAAGCCAACAGAGTTAAAGGAGCCAACAGAAATAGATTTATGGAGTGGGAAAGTGTGCCATACATATAGAAATAGTGCAGGCTCTGTGAGAAGTATGGGAAAACAGAAGCAGTAATAATGAGGAAGTAAATAGAATAGGGAGGGAGAGTGACTATAGAATGTATAGAAGGGAACAAATTATACAAAGTAAAGACAAGATATTGATAAGCAAGTGATAGATTTTATGAAATCGTGAAGTGAATGATTTAGATATAAAGGACGGTAAATATGAGAGGGCTAGGAGGGAGAGGTACATTCCTTAGTATAAACGAACAAGTGTTGTTATGGACGATCAGTACGGGGTACAAATAAGCATTCTCTAAATTTGCATCTAATAGTTTCCATTTCCCGCTGATAGTGGAGTATTAAAGATGGTGGAGGAAGCAAGGGAAGGAGATGGGAAGGGGAGAAGAACAGTAAGCAATATAGTGAATTTAAATGAGAAACGTTAGCGATATGAAGCTAACTCAACATACATGCTTTGTAAATGCGGAAGCTTGGGTACGATCGGCAAAAGGAGCCAGGGCTCGACGCTGATCATGCCCAAATGTATTGTATTAGCTCAACACTCAATAAAGATATCATATCATATATCTGTGGTACTCTTGACCAAGAGCACTATTCTGCTAACGTGTGCATGAAATTACAGCTCCAGCGATTCCATCAATGTCCATCTATATAATAAAGGAGTTCACCTTTAGAAATGACTGGCCCTCTTCAGTACGTATAATTACAGAGCAACAACCAGATGACAGTGGTGTTACTTGTCAAACACTCGTCTTCGCTTATTGGAAGTGTTGGAGAAAGATGTCTCCATTTCTGGCAAAGTCCCTCACCACTACAACCATCTCTGACCTCAGGCTCCAACTCCCCAGGCATTACCCCAGCTTGGGCGAGTGACCAACTATACCAATGTCACCCCAGGGTCAAACCTCCTGGTGCAATGACAGAAGGACCCAATCACCATCAGGAGTTAGCAGCTCATGCAATCGCCCCTCTGCACGGCTGCATATAAACAGTGAATACATATGCAGCCCTACATAATGACTGGTGCTAGGGGTGACACCTTTACCCAGTTGCCACCATCACACTAAGACCTGTGAGGGTGTCCCTCACACTGCAGACAACAGAAATTGAGAAAAAAAAAAAAAAAAAAGGAGAACAAGAAAGAAAAGGCATTTAACACATAATGTGGACCAATGTGTTGGTGTTCTGTATACAAGAAAAGCTGGCAAGAGAAGAAGAAATATGATGGCATGGTAAGGAAAGGACTAGACAAGAAAAAACATGAACAGCGAAAGGTGGAACATGAAAGGAAATGGTATAGAGGACATGAGAGCCTTCCTTGCATTCCCCAGTTGCTACGAGAAAGAACCCACTTTGATCGGAACCAGGTCTGAGGAAGAGTTAATGTAATCTTTAATTTTCTAAAGAATGGTAGGTAAATTTCTTATGTGCAAGTTCTGGTTTCTGGAGAGTGTGGTGACTTGCTGAGTGCCTGTTGCTTTTTGTGTTTAATGATCTTACGGTCAACCAGTTTGTGACTGAATCCATTGGCTGGGGTTTTATGCAATGTGTGGGAAGATCTTCATCACAAAGAACAAGGATTACTTTATGAAGTTTGATATACCTCCATGTGATTTTGAACACTATTAGGATACCAATGCGTCTTTATCAACATGGCGCTGGTGGAAAGAGTAACGCGTTCTGGAGCGCAAACAATACGAATAAATAATGGTAATAGTGACATGGGTACATCAACAGAGTTCTAACATGATTAAATGTGACAAAGGAGGTAGTGGAAATAATAGTAATGCAAAGGAAAGTGTAAATAGTACATATTCAAAGAATGAAAATCTTCACGTGATGATGCCAGCAAACACACAGCTAGAACGGGATGCGGAGACAATAGCATCACTACACATGGTGATAAATCTACTAAATAGGGATCTGCTAAAAGCACAAAGTGAAATACAAGCATTGAAGATAGAAAATGAGGAACTAAGGAATAAAAAACTTGGAAATAATAGTGATTATGCCACCGTTACCAGGCGTGGTGCATCGCAACTGGAAAAATCACAAGACCACGTGGTGAAAACTACAAGTCTAAACAGGTCCAAAATTTTGGAAAATACGCTTTTACACAGAAAAGAAAAGATAGAGACATGAAATCGCTTCTCAGTATTATCCCTTGATGATGGAGATGCTGAAATTTGTGGCCCGCAAATGAAGAAAAGTGTGAAAGAAAACCTTGGAGCACACAGTAGTTCATCCAGACAGAAGCCGGAAATTGCGATGTTTGGAGACAGCCATGCTAGGGGTATTGCTGCTTAAGTAAAAGCAATCACGGAAAAATATCAGGTAATTGGTTATATGAAGCCTAATGCAAAATGTTGGGATGTTACCTCGAGTGAGTGCTTGAAATATGAATGTGACCCTAGTGAAATGAAAGTGATAATAGTAGGTGGAAATGATGTATATTGCAATGAGTCGGTGAACGTTGCTGGTGAAATATAGAAAGTGATGGAAAACCAAAAAAACTTTGAGTGTTATTGTTGTGAACATACCTAGACAACATGACTTATCATATAACTCATGAGTTAACATAGCTATAAGGAAAACCAACAGGAAACTCAAGCTCTTGTGTTCCAGTTATCCAAATGTAACTCTTATTGATGTTGGCAACCTAAATAGGGAGTATCACACCAAACATGCACTACATTTAAACCACAAAGATAAACAACAAATTGCATTAGAAATAGTACAAAAGGTACAAAGCAACTTAAATAAAAAAAAAGAAATTGTGTAACTATGAATGCCGTAGGTGAAAACATAGGTACTCAGAACTGACTAGTAAGTAGTGAAATTACAGATAAAGTGGTAGCAAAAAAGGATAGGAATAGTACAACTTTTAGAATATTACATCAAAACACACAATACATAGCTAGCAAGATAAATATACTAGAGGTTTTGCTCAATGAAGTTAATCCTCACTTAGCTATTTTTACAGAACATGGACTAAACTATGAGCAATCACAATTAGCCCAATTTCCAAATTATAAGCAAGTTGATATGTTCTGTCGAGATGTAGAATGACAAACAAAGATCTCATAGACATATTAGTTTTAATCTTAGAGATATTCTGATAGGCCCTACACGAATCACAAAACAAACAAGTAGAGCAATTGACCATATGATAACTCATCTGGAACAGTCCAGATTCAGTACTATAAATAATGATTTCCACATTTCAGACCATTCTGTTCAAATTATTGATATACATAACTGTCATATTGCAACTATGCAATCCCAATATAAGTATGTTAGATGTACTAGTGCCTCAAAATTGCTTAAGCTTAAGGAAAGACTAGAACTGGAAAAGTGGCACGAGGTATATTTGGAAACATCCACAAATGAAAAATGGAAATCATTCTTTAATATACTTGGGAATCATTTTGATGAAGTGTGTCCTAAAGTTAAAAAACGTGAAAATACTGTGACTATCCAAAAGATAAAACTTCCTCTGGAAGTAATTGCTATTCATGAAAAAATGAAAGATAACTATGAATTTCTAAAAGCCACTAAGTTAGATATTTACAAGTCCCTCTATGTAAAGTACAAAAGGCAATACAACCTGGCATTAAAAAACTTAGAAAAGCAAAATAACAGAAGGAGAATAGAATATGCATGTAATATTACTAAAGAAATATGGACTATAGTAAATAAAAATGTTAAACCAACAAAAGACGAAACAAAAAATATTAACATCAGGGTAAATGGACAAAAAATTGTAAATCCAAATGAAATTTCAAATTTGTTTAATCATTACTTTATAAATATGGGGGAGAATAAAACTAGCAAAAATATTAGCCCAAACAGAGATGGTATCAAAGTGATAAAATGGTGCATCTGGTTGAGATGATATTACACCAAAAATTCTTAAAGCTTGCAAAAAAACTGCTCCTGAACATTCTAATATATCTAATAAACTACTCAATGGAAAGTGTAACGTTTCCTGACTTATTAAAAAACTGGTATTGTTCGACCAATCTTTAAAAAAGGAAAAGAGGAGTTAATAGTAAAATATAGGCCAATAACACTAACTTCTGTATTTGCTAAACTGCTTGAAAAGATAATATACAAGAAGCTAATAGATTTTTTTGAGGCAAAAAGTGTATTAAAAAACTATCAACATGGGTTTCGTAAGGGATTATCAACTGTCACTGCTGTATCTGAACTTACACATAATGTGTTTACAAATCTTGAGCAAAGTGGAAAAGCAGTTGGTATTTTCCTAGACCTATCTAAAGCTTTCGACAGTGTGTCTCATGATCTCTTATTGCAGGAACTTACTCGCTATGGCATTACAGGTAAAATGCATGATCTCCTTTCTTCCTATTTACAAAATCGAACTTAGTGTACTGAAATATACTACAAAAATTCAAATTGCTTAAACAAATATAAATCAAAATATGCAATAGTGAAATCAGGAGTACCACAAGGGTCGGTTTTGGGTCCTCTCCTATTCCTAATTTATGTAAACAATATGCCTACTTCTCCAGACTATAATCTAATTTCTTATGCTGATGACACTTCATTTACATGTACAGGTAAAGAATTAAAATAACTAGGAGCTAAGGCTACATCATCTCTAATAAAATTGACAGGCTGCCTGAAAGCAGCTCAACTCAAACTCAATGTTGATAAAACAAAATGCATTCTATTCCAACTTAGGGATCAAAAACAAGTATGTAAGATAGAGTACAACGGTATACAAATCGAACAGGTAAACAGCACTAAATTTCTGGGAATTACCATAGACAAGAACCTGAATTTCAATGAACACACAGATGATCTCTGCAAGAAACTAAACTCTCGGTTATATTTACTAAGGAAATTAGCTAATCAACTGGATAACTACATACTAACACCAGTGTACTATGGAATGATTCACTCACTTATTGAATATGGGATAGAAATTTGGGGGGGGGAGCATCCATAACCAATCTAAATAGAGTATTGGTGATTCAAAAGAAAAGTCTAAGGTGTATATTTAACTTAAAACATTGCCACTCTATAAAAGAAGTGTTTAAAAATGCAAAAATTCTAACAGTAGTACCTCTATATGTCTACAAAATTATTTTCTTAGTTAGAAGGAATCAAAATATCAAGAATCTAAACAAAGAATATTATACATATAAGACAAGGGGAATAAATAACTACCATATGGTATATACAACTAAAGCTGCGACAAACAAAGATCCATACATCAGAGGAGCCATACTCTTTAATAAATTACCACAATATATAAAAGCTGCACAGGGTAGCTCTTTTAAAACATTGTTAAAAAATTATCTACTAAATAAAAGCCTATACAGAATAGATGAATTATAATCTTTCTAAAATCTGTTTTGAATGTTAAAGTATAAGTATAGAGCGAATTGTAAATAATATTTTGTAATATTTTGTGCTTGAACTAAACTGTTTTTTGGTGGTATTGTATAAATGATAGGCCTAAATTGTAAATAGTATCTGATAATATATGTGACTCAATTGAAAATTACTATTAGTGTTATATAAGTGAAAAGTTTATTTGTAAATACGGATTGCATGTGATATGCCAAATTGTGAATTGATAATATGCTAATCCTTCTATAACAAATGTATGTTTGTGAGAGTGTAAGTATAGGTTGAATTGTAAATAGTATCTTGTAATCTGTTTTTGTGGCGTTGTATAAATGATAGATCTAAATTGTAAATAATATTTGATAATATATGTCATTCGATTGAAAATTACTATTTGTATTATATAGTGATAAGTCAAATTATAAATAGTGATCGTATAAGTGCTATGTCAAATTGTGTATTTGATAATATGCTAATCCTTCTATGACGAAGCCTGAAACATGTAATAACAATGTCTATGGGTGAATAAATACTGTACTTACTCTACTTTACTTACCAGAGATCTCTGAACCCAATAAAAGTCTACCATGAGTCACAGCCAGACATGAACAGAGAATGGGAACAATTGTTGCTGGAATGTTTTGATTCCTAATAAAACTGAGTTTGTCGGATTACCATGGTCAAATCAGTAAATTATTATTTATTATTTTCATCAACATTCGTAGGCTTTCACGACTGGTGTCAATATTAAATGAAGTATTATCTGGGCTTGTGTTGTGGGCCATGGTCTACTGGGCTTCTTCTTCTTCTTCTTCGTCTTCTTCTTCCCAGGCGTTTCATCTGCGACTATGGCAGACATCTTCAGTGTCAGTGGCAGTGGCGAGGTCAAAGTGTTCTGGCAGAAGTTTCAACAGCGACTATGCTTGATGCACTCTGGACTGCGGTATTTATACCAGCGGCTGGCGGGGAGGTCTGCGGTGATTGGTTCGGATTGGCGATGGGCTGGACTTGGGTAGATGGAATGCTACATTCTGCTGGCGTCTGATTGGTTCGGGTGAAATACTTGATTTTGACTTTTGTTAGTGCTGTTTGCCATATTCTGTTTAATTTTAGACCTTCCTCCTTACGGTTGACATTGTTTTTATGCTTCTGTATTTCAATGGCTTTGTGATATAAATGTGAATGGTAATGAGAGTCCAGAGTGCATCAAGCACAGTTGCTGTTGAAACTTCAACCAGAACACTTTGACCTCGCCACTGCCACTGAAAATGTCTGCTGTAGTCACAGACGAAACGTCTGGGAAGAAGGAGCAGAGTAGATCATGGCCCACAAGCCCAGATAATACTTCATTTAATATTTATTGCTTTACTTTTTCTTAACTTCTGAGTGAAATATTAATTAATTTCTGAGGAGAATCAAGTTTTGGGTGCCAATTTTATATTGTGTTCCCCTGAAGATGCTTAGCAAACACAGCATTGCTGCCGGATGATATGTAAATCTTATAGTGATCTCTTTTTCTTAATTGGGAGGGTCATCTCTTTCAGGTCTTTCTGTTTATTAAATATCCAATCTTTTTGTGGCAATTCTTCACTGAAGGCATTGTAATCTGCTACTTGAATTCCTTCCTTGTGTTCCTTATTATATTCTGTTTTTGTGTTCTCAGGGGTTGAAACCACTAGTTTTGATGTAGTCCTGTTTGTGACGGCCTTTCTATAGATCCTGAAATCAATCCTATCCCTGTTTTAGTTTCAGATCTAGAAATGATAACACATGGTTATTCTGGCAGAGGTGACCATAGCCAATAAACTGCTATATGCAAAAAAAAACACATATCATCTGGCAGAAATGCACCATTTCCAAAGCATCTTCTAGAAACACAGCATAATGTTGCACCCTAAAAGTGTGATGTAACTGCCATGGACAGAATTTCCTCCTCTGGCACTAGCTGGTTGGTTGGAAAGGGGCTGGAAGTGCTCCTAGCTGATGTGAATTCCAGAAGAATTCTGGAGGCAAGGAGATATTTCTGGATGTTTCTTCCCCCTCCTGCAGACTTTCCAAAAAGTTCTGCAGCTACATATAAATGAATGTGCTGGCTAGAGAGTCAATGAGATTGTTACTCAGGTGACATACTTACTCAGCATATTCTCTGTGCGACTAGAGCGGAGTACTGTGTTTGACAGTCAGTGAGAGACTGGAAGTGACAAGTCTCGTGTTCAACATTCAAGTGAATGAAGCGGAAGAAAGAGGAGGCTGCTTCACATCTAATTCATTACACTACTATGCGCAAAAAAAAGTGAAAATACAGTGAAAACTAGACTAAGTCACACTGCTGACAGGAGTAGAAGGGGAGGAAACATGCAGAAGTATCTACTTGTCTCTGGATTGGGCTTATGGAATTTACATTGGCTGGGAGACTCTCCCTCTCCTTTCCAGCCAACCAGCCAGCTAGTGCTGAAGGACAAAGCCTGGCCAATGGCAATAGTCACAGATTCACCTGGCTTTATTTCACAAAGATAAAAAGAAGGTTAAGCCTAAGACTGAAAAAACATTTTAGAAATATCAAGTAGGGACATGTAGACACATCAGCAGAAGCAATTAATTTTTGGCAAACTAAAAGATGACATTAAAAAGAAAGTTTGGCTATTAAAACTACAAGAAATCAAAGGAAATAGATAAGGGGAATAGGTAATTTCCATGAAGAAATCTGAAAAGTGAGCCATAGACTGAAATTTCAACAGAAACGAATATTTATGCAAAATTCTTCAAACCACTGCCAGAAGAGCTTCATCCGACCACAAAGGAATTGGATGCCAAACCATTAGTCAACAGCAGGTGTTGATGTAGGCAACGGCCTATGAAACATGTTCTGCATTAAAATGTGCCGAGTGAAACTTGTAGCGTATTTAACTCAGTTCTCTCCTGAATATGAATTGGTTTCACTGTACAGGTTGTTTATTTTAATTTTATTTATATTACTTTGCTTTTATCACAAACATTCTGTAACATATCACATCAGTCCTTAGTTATTTTGTACTCTGGGATTTACAAATGTCTTGTTGGCTTCAGGATGATGAGCATATATATTGTACACATACATGATTACTTTGTGTTTGGTTTGAGATTTGCAAATATCTTGTTGCAGCGAAGGAGGAGGCTGAGCTCATAGACAAAGTTTGTGATGTGGCTTTCTTTCTCTTCCTTTTTGCTATCAAATATAACAACAAGAGTCACACGATTATCAGTGCGTGACATCACATATGTGCTTTGTTCCTGAAATAATTAAGATATGTGGATTTCATTATGTGTTTAAATATATCACTTAAGATGTAATGCACCACAATT
This sequence comes from Deroplatys truncata, assembly GCA_030765065.1. Lineage (NCBI taxonomy): Eukaryota > Metazoa > Arthropoda > Insecta > Mantodea > Mantidae > Deroplatys > Deroplatys truncata. The sequence continues at coordinate 151,270,477 of CM060990.1, forward strand.
AGTAAAACAAATCATGCATACAGAAAACTTATAGAATGAAAGAGGTATATATAGCTTTTATACTGTAATAATTCAAATTTAAAAAAACAATGAGTGTTGAAAAGTTGGATTCTTCAAATTTTACTCAACTTTCACACCTTAGCATTAATACAGCCAATGCAAAAAGGATAATTATTAAACAAAATCCTTGTTAACATGGGGGGGGGGAAGAAAAATAAACCTTTGGGTTTTGCAGAAGTTTTTGTTGATTGACATTTTGCTGCAGCATCTAGATTTATTTATGCACTTTTCAGATTTAAACGTTTAAGGCATTTTCTTCCTAATTTTGCCTTTTTCTCTTGTGTGCATATGTTATGCCACCTAGAGAAACTTATGAATGACATTTTACTCTATTTGCTTAAAATCTAAGTCCTAAAGAATACTATGTAATAAGTAAACTACAGTGTGTTCCAATTGGGGTCTTGTATTGTTGCCATTTGTGTTCCTTCCGAGCGTTTTCTGCAAAGTTAATCCCTCTCTTGTAGAAATCATTTATGCTAGAAGGAAATATTCTACTTTTATAATAATAATAAATAATAATAATAATAATTCTTGTAATGTGACTGAAAACTGTATACTTTTGGTGCAAGTAGTTTTCATTACACAGAAGGTAAATATTGCAGTTTCCTTTAGAAGGGGGATTTTTTACAAAATAAGAAAATGTAGATGTATGCAAAATTTAACTTATCCTATAGTCATTGTATAATAAATGTGACATTTATAGATGCCACAAACTTCTTGTAAAATTGCAGTCTATACCAGATCATCAATGCTAATTCTGCCAGAAACAAACACACATGTTTACACAAACTATGATGATGAAGCAGAAATCAATGAATAAAATGTTGTATTTGGGGAAGAATTTGAGTCAATTAGTGACCCTTATACACCACTAATAACTTCCAACATGTTTTGGATATCAATCATCTACAGTTTCAAGCTCTATTCAACTGCTAATTTTCTGTTGATGTTGAGATAGGTGATTTGTAGCCCTCTTGTGGTGATTCCAGGAACACGAAAAAAATCTTTCAATCGAATTTAAAAATTCAAAACTCTGTGTTTGCTTTTACAATTAATGTAGATTTGCTCCCAAGTGGTCAGTTTCTGTAACTTTTTAATTGTTTTAAAAGTACATGAGTGGGATTTAAATCACTTTTAGTGCAGAAAAGAGTGACCACTGCTGATTTTTCTAATTGTTTATACTTCAATTGCCTGAAGTGTTCCTTAGCTCTAATTTCCAAACTCCTCTTTGTTTTCCCTACGTAGACCTATTCACTGTTATTGCATTGAATTTTATATATGCCAGACTTTTTGTTCAGAGGAATGGTATAAACTCCTTTGAGCTAATCAACAAAATCAAAGATATACAGTTAACCAAAGAAAATATATAGGTGTTCTTCGATGTTAAATTTCTCTTCTCATGTATACCATTGGACTAACTACCAACGTGGACCAATAGCTAGCTAAATTCAATTGGAATAACCCCAGATGAAACAAAACAGTACACTGAACTGATAGAACTATGCATTAGACCAAATTCCTTCCAATTCTACATGCAAATAACAAGCCTAGCAATAGGCAATCCCAATGTGGCTAGATAACTAAGGTGAGCCACTCCGGGGTGGGAGCTGCCATTGGCTGCCCGCTTGTGACGTAAGTGAGAGTGAAGACGAGCGCGCGAAATACATACACAGCGCAGTGAACACACTAAATTCCTCCCGATTAACTCCCAATTGTTTATTATTAGCACGTTCTTCCAGTTTTGTTTAAAAGGTATACTATTTCAGAGCTTTCTACAAACATTGTGGGCTAACCATAAAGCAAAACGAATGAAACTGCATTACATTAGTAATATGTTTACGTATAAACAAAACTACTGGAACACATCCAATACTTCAACGTAAACTGTAGGCGCTACAAGAGATTCAAACATACATTACTTTAGTACTAAAGGAAAATTTACAACTACTCTAAAGGAATTGCTAAATGGATATGCTGGTGTATTTTTTTTTTACCTTAAGAAATGAAAACAATAATTCCAGAATATATTATTCTGTTACAGGATGTAAAAATGAAAAAGACATACCTGCAACATTCCATTTGTACTTGGACCTTCACTAAGTGCATCTCCATGACAATTGGGAATGAACTGCTAGGAAACTGCATCTGGGAGCAGAATTTTCTTAACCAGCAAACCTAAAAGTTCACTCTTCAAATCCCGTTTATAGTCACTAGGAAGAAAGTGCACTGAACATATACGTGAAATATCAGCGTTAAATTTGTCAGTACACTTACAGCGAGACACCCACACGCGCTTTAATTGCTCATTTTTTGGAAATGTGTGATAATTCACACCATCCGTTTTAAAACCGTAATTACGGTATTGTGCTACAGCACAATACATTCTACTCTTGACGTTCTCACTCATTGCACACCGAATTAAACGCTTCCCCAAAGCAGAGAAAACTGAATCTATATTCAAGATTCTAGTTTAAATATGTGTGTGCAACTTATTTGTTGAAGTGGGGGGGGGGTATATGACTGAGTGATAAGGAACAATGCACTTTCGTACATCTGTTGTTAAATTGTGAAGTTTCCGCCAACATAGCGAGGTAAAGTATGATAATTTACCAAAAAACAGCTAAAAATATATTATACTTTCAAAATAAAGCCAGAAGCATATATTCCCTTTCGATATATGAGTACATCTTGATTTATTGCACTTGTATGTGACTTTTAAAGCGAAGAGAAGCTCAGATTAATATGTGTTGCCTTTTAGGCAATTGAGCAGCATAATTATTTCAAAGGAAATGCTATTTGCTCTTACAGTTTAACAACCTTTTTCCGTCCACTGTGGTTCTGTAAAGGATTATATACCTGGAAAAGCTTGCCATTTTCAGGGAAGAATACCTTTGGCCCGCATTACATTTATTTTCATGTGCAGACATATGAGTCGGCCTACCTGCCAAAAAGGAAGTTCTTTATATTCCTCAGGAATGCATATTAAACAGTATTTATTGTGATCAGAAGCTATTTGAAGACCAAATATCATATAAGCATGATCCAGATTCTGATGACATGCCATTTTTTAATTCTTGCATTAAAGGTATTGCTTAAGTGTACATAAATCCTTATCATGGGTTCCCGTATTAAGAATATATATATATATATATATATATATATATATATATATATATAGTTTGGTAGTTTCAAGTTTTCTATTTTGTATAATCTTTTTTTCAATATTACATCATTAATTTTTAATTTCTTTGTCCTTTGCCTCTTTATTTGGTAATTTCCTTGCATAAGTATAGAGTATATAAAGATTATTGGTTGGTCTGGAAAGAGTTGCTTGTGGGTGGACAGATGGTTATTGTCAGGGAAACAGGTATAATTACTGTTAGGAATTCATGTCCAGAATTAGGGATGAGAAGGTCAGTTTTCCCTTTTTTTTTTTTTTTTGCTTAATAAGTGCGTATTGCTCTTATTTATGTATGACATGGACTGTGAAATCCTCTTCATTCGCAATAAACATTGCATATTCTGAGTTCTCAATAAAGTTAATGCTACACTTTTGCAAGACCTGTTTAAAAACACAATAAGTTAGAAAATTAATTGAAAATATATTTGTTCTATGTTCTTGTTTGGAGAATCTGAAAAGCAAAGAAAATAATGTTCTTACTTGTTTGAAGAATCTGAAAAGGAAAGTAAGAAAATTTTCTTTTCAGATTCTTTGAACAAGAACATTTTCACTGCTCTTTTACTTTTTTTTCTTCTTTTATAGGAGTTATATCAATATATAAATTAATTTATAACTTTCTGTAGGTACACTAATTTTAGTAAATCAAATAAATCTCATTTTAGATAATTTTTTTTAATTACAAAGTAATTTTAAAACAAATGTAGTCATTTTAAAAAAAAATTAGTCATCAAAATCCGCGCTCTGCTTATAAAACACCGCTCTGACCTTATTTCTTTTCATGTATTTGCTCACATAATATTGATTTGTTTCGTAAAGCCTCTCCTGCCAGTTTGGCATGAAATGTGTCCATGTTTTATACAAAATAACGAAAACTAAGATATGAGTAAGTTATTGCACTTTCCTTGCATAAATACTAAATAATATAGGCACCTAATTACAATTGGCAAGTTCCTTAGATCTACCTCCTTTTAAAAAGATCAGTGTAATATGTTTCAATGATCGCCAGTACAATACACTAATACACCTCCTTTTAAGAACACCCACTTTCTCGTGGGTGAAAGCATTACATTTGTGTGCTTTTAAGGGTATTGGTTGCGAGCGTATACTAAAGCATACAGGAAAGGTTGTTCTAAAATTAATATCTCCAAAATATTAAGGCTAGACACATCCTTGTTCTTACTCTTTCAAGTAGGATCAATTGGGAACTATGTACAATTAATCATTCATTAATTAAAAATTAAAACAACTTTATAAGAAACTAGGTTTATATAAGCACATTCTCAGCCTAAATAATGAAGCCAAAATATCCAAATTTTGAACACATCATTCGAATGTGCACTACTCTGTAAATTCGGTTTATTTGAAAATTGGAGGATATTTGCAATACTTGCTGTGCAGATAACTGTTTTTCAGCATGTGGGCACAGTTTCATATGCATAAGTCGATTATTCATGTTTTTACCTAGACGCGAAAAAAAAAAAGTCGCGGAAAAATGCACATATATCAAGTTTTCAGCTATCATGACGTTTAAAACTGCTATGTTTAAATCATATTACATAATAGCATGATCAACATACAGTTTCTCTCATTAAGCTGCGTTTTTCACAATCCATAAACAAACAATACAATTTAATTTCGAATTTTATTTTCGTTGCTAAACTGGCCGAATAATGTGTCATTGGTTTTCTTTAACATAATATAATTAAAATCAAGCAATAGCATAAACTAAGAAAATGGTTTTAAAGCTTGCAACTTAGAGCTTCTGAACAACTTTAATATAACAAATATCTGCTTCATATCTACATATCTCTCTTTCTTTGAATAACATATATGCTGTAAGTCAAGAAGTCAAGACGAAGTTTCATATATCGACAGCGTTTTAGTGAATATTTCAAGGAGAAATGAAATTGGCGCCAGTTGGGTATTTAGCTGTAAAAAGACAGGTTTGTGTTTATTATTTCCAAGACTAAGTCTAGTTACAGATGCGATTTCGTTTCAAGTAGTATAAGGTCGAAACAGATCGTATAACGAGAATATTATCCGAACTTTCATGCCGAAAAGTACGGTGCAGAATACTGGCGAGCTAAAACTTCACTCTCGATGACGTCATGCAGCAGGCGGACCGAAAGCAGTACAAGCGAAAACGGTGCGGGAAGAGACCCCCCTGAGGCAATCCTTTGTTTCCTTGTTAGCTGATTTATACATGAGCTCATTGGAAACCAGAATGACTAAGAATTTTCCATGGGTTTTCAAAGCCTGACTGATATGTTGCTGATAGTTTCACCAATGTTCTAAGAAAACAAGTGATGCATAAAAATTGTTGAGCCTATAAGTAAGAAGCATCAAATTTACAGCGGAAATATAAAAGGATGACCAGCTAACATTCCTGGAATTGAAAATTATAAAACATGCAAGCAGAATGCATTTAGGCATATTCAGGAAATCCACCCAGACATACAATTACATAAAATCCAAAAGCTATAACCCCAGATCACACAAACAAGCAGTTTTCAACAGTTTAGTTCAGATTAGTTTCCATCAGAAACAGAGCGCATGAAATAACACAAAATAGTCATAGAAATTGTAGAATTGAATGGCTACAAATGTTTGATTGATAAAAAAGTATGCAAAGATAAACAAATATTAAACAAACAGCTGAAATAAACTACCAACCTTACACTAAACACACAGAAAAAGAGAGAATAACCTTCAACAAATTCATATTCCACCTAAGTAGTTTTGACTGCTTCAACAAAATCTTCAAAAAACACAACATTCAATTAACACCAGTCAATAGATTTTCCTTGAAAAACGTTTTGAATTCAAGACCAAAAGACTATATACCCCAAACAAAAAGTCTCAAATGTATAACATTGAATGCAACAACTGTGAAGAGATCTATGTATGGAAATTACAGCTACAGAACACTTCAGGCAATTAAAATTTAAACAATTAGAAAAGTCAGCAGTGGCCATTTATTTCTGGACTAATAATGATGATTTAAAACCCACTCCTATACTCCTAAAATAATTAAAAAGCAACAAAATCTGACAACTTGGGAGCATACCTACATTTGAAAAAACATTCCCACTAAAAGATTTTTTCAGGGAGTTCCTGGAACTACCACGAGAGGGCTATAAATTATTCACATTAACATTGAATCAGCTGTCAAACATAGGTTGAGAATGGAGATGATTTATCTCTGAAACATGTTCCTAGTTATTAGTTTAAGTGGTGTATAAAGGTTGATAATCGACTCAATTTCTTCCCCAAATATTAAATTACACTACTTGCCTTAATTTCCTAAAAATGAGAAGAAAAATCATATTTTACTTTGTTTTCTAGTAGTATGAATGTTTTAATAGAGTATTAAACTAAAGAGTAAAGAGACCTTAAAAAACTAAAGACTTTAACAGTAGTGAAAAACTATGATTTTTCTGTTTCATTATACTTTTTAAATATTCTTTCAACCATCTTGTTTATGAAGTACTGGTGTTAGTTTGTTGTTAATTAATAAATTTGCAACCTTCCTCAGATGCTTAAGGGATCTGCCTAAACCAGAGTTTGAAAATAATTACTTCCTTTCAGTTACATACTGTGGTTTTTGTCTGTGAAAAGTGTACAAATGTAATGTTAATGGAAGTTGTGAATTTAGTGGTAGTGAAAATAGTGGTTTGAAAAGGCTTCAAATTGCAAAGCTAGCCTTGATTGTTATTCTCACAGTGTACACTTTTTTTACAAGATAAGCTAATGAGGTCTAAGCAGAGCTGAAGGAAGTAGATATGAACAATGGTTCAAAAACAATTCTCACAGCTCCTGTAGGGATCCCTAAAGATGATACAATAGCTCCAGTTTTTTTAGGTTAAACGATCTAGATGTAAACCCAGTAAAACATTGTAACAAAGAAAAGATTAAGCCTAATTCTCACTTACCATGTAATAATATGGATATCAAAATAGGGTACATCAATGTTCAAGGCATTATTCTCTGGTATTAAACTTTATAATAATTTACCAAGTAATATTAAGGCAATTAAAAATGTAAACCAGCCGAAATCCAGTCTCAAGGCACATCTAGTTAACCACTCCTTTTATTCTATTAATGATTTCCTTGAACACAAATGTATATCATGAACCATAGTATTTAGCATGTAAATACCTATTGTATATAATGTAAAAACATATTGTATATATTGCAAAAACCTATTATTGTTTATGTTTATAGCTTGATGTGTCCAATAGTGAATGTACATTGTACCAAACCACTTTAACGGATGAATAAACTAACTAAGGCATGCAGAATAAGCACTTTCTAATTTATGAATTTGCTGTTGAAAATTGCTTTGATTTTCTCTGCCTAAATGAGCACTGGTGCAATGAAAATGAGATAAGTTTTAGCAACCTAGAACACTATAAGTTAGTAGGTAGCTATAACAGGCAACATCATAAACATGGGGGGGGGGGGGTAGCAATATATGCCACTAAACAATTCAGTTCCTATTGTAGCATACTTCAATTTGATTCATTGTGCACTGAGCTAGATTTTGAAGCAACAGGCATTCTGGTACAAGAGTTTAAACTAATCATTTTAACAGTATATAGATCTCCCAAGGGAAACCCTATCATTTTCCTTGAAAAACTTGAAGACCTCTTTAATTCTCTTTTAATCCCAAAATGGAAATATTACGATATTGTTCTTGGAGGCGATCTAAATGCAGATTTTGATGTAACGGGGACAAACAAACTGACAAGACTTTAAAAATTTCCTTAGACAAGTGGATTTCAAATACACTAATACCAAACCTACAAGGGTGTCTGCCTGCCTGGATAACATATTTACCAATATACAATTAACACGAGTAAACTGTGACACTGCTGCCTTCCCACACTTAGACCATGACTCAGTCTGGCTTTCAATAAAAGAGCTCATGTTAACCAACCAATCGTTATTGGAGACCAAAACCAAAACCATAATTTCAAGGCCAATAACTGGTACCAATCTTTCAAACTTCAGAATATCTTTATGTAACATTGAATGGGGTAACTTACTATATAAATCGCAACTCTCATATTTACTGTCAGCAAATGAAATCTTTGAAAGATTTTTCTTAACTCTAAAGAATACATTCAAACTGTGTATACCAGAGAGAAGGTGCGCTGTCAAAATTAACTTAATGCATAAGAAAGGTAGAAATAAATCATCAAACACCTGGTATACACCCCAACTAGCTGACCTGAAAAGAAGAACAATGACATATTCAGGCTTATTTAGGAGAGAAAAAAACGGACAGGGCCAAGCAACTCTATGTTACAGCAAGAAATGAATATAAAGCTGCCATAGATGAAGTGAAAAGACTTCATAACTTGAAAAGTACAGAATTATCAAATAACAAATGTAGGAAAGCACGGAATCTGATCAATTCTGTTGCTAAATATCCTGAACACGAAATAGAAATCACACCTGATGACTTTAATAACTTCTTCATAAAATCAGTCGCAGAAATTAGAACCAATATTGTGCTTCCTGATAAAACAGCAATTGATTTAATAAAAGAAAATAAGAATAGTCAACACCCTGAATTTACCTTCTTGCAAGTAACTCCAGAAATAGTACTAAGGACAGTGATTAAACTCAAACCATCTGATAGCACTGACATCTATGGTTTCTCTAATAATTTGCTAAAAAAGGTTATAGACTGCATAAATGAACCCCTCACATTCTGTTTAAACAAATGCTTGGCTCAGGGAGTTTTCCCTGAAGTATTGAAACTGTCCAGAGTCATTCCAATTTATAAAAACGGAGATAAACATCTAACAGCTAGCTACCATCCAATATCTCTTGTTCCCATTTTCTCAAAAGTACTAGAATCGATTATGTATACTCAATTATATAATTATTTTGAATTGAACAACATTATTACCAAATCGCAATATGGATTCAGGAAAGGGAAATCTACCTGTGATGCAATAGTTTCATTAACAAGAGAAGTACTCACAGCATTTGAAAACAAAAATTGTGCGCAGGCCTCTTTCTGTGACTTAAGCAAGGCTTTTGATTGCGTGGACCACAATTATCTACTTAACAAATTAATATTCTATGGATTAAAAAACCCAGCAATTGAACTACTTAGATCATACCTAGTAAAGCGAAAACAGAAAGTTTGCATAGGCAGTAAAAAGTCAAAAATAGCAGAAACTAAATATGGTGTCCCACAAGGTTCAATTCTGGGACCTCTATTATTTTTAGTAATGATTAATGATATACCATCTTTTGTAGACTCTCACTCTATTTTGTATGCAGATGACACTACATTTTTTAATATCAGTAAAGATTTACAGACACTCAAATCCACAACAGAAATCACACTGACCCAAGCAGACAAATGGTTTAGAGCTAATGGCTTTCTACTTAATAAACAAAAGACACAACACATGATTTTTAACTGTAGAGATATACATAGTACAAATTACACGGATAAAGTAAAATTCTTAGGCGTTATAATAAATAATAAATTAACCTGGGCACCGCATATAGAGTTTATAACAACTAAACTCTCTAGAGTAATACATTTGATTAGGAAATTGAAAATGCATGTTCCTGAAGTATACATTAGATCTGCATATTTCGCCTTCTTCCACAGTGTTATTTCTTATGGCATTTTACTTTGGGGCAACAGTACTCACATTCATGATATTCTTGTATTACAGAAAAAAGCTATTTGCATAATGTCTTATGAATCAAAATCAGCTCATTGTAAATCATTATTTAAGAAATTAAAAATTTTGACAGTAATTAATTTGTACATCTACACAGTGGTATTGTTTATAAAACAACACATATCAGAATTACAAAACAGACCAGACATTCATTCTTATAATACTAGATCATGTCAACTGATTGATATACCATATTGTAGATTGACTACAACACAGAAGAGTTTCGAAATACTTGGCTCTAAATTGTATAATAAGCAACCAGTAAAGTTAAAACAAAGTCCCATACCTAGTTTTAAGAATAAATTGTATGACCGGCTTGTTACTAATCCTTTTTATTCACTACAAGAATTTTTTGATGAGTAGGTCCATCTTAGTACCAATAATAATGTAAATATAATTTTGTAAATAGCCTATACTAGCATTATATTATTTGACGTTGTCTATTACTGTAATAGTTCAATGACAATAAAATTATTCTTATTCTAGAATAGCTGCAAAACAAGCTTGCCATTCTGTCCTATGTGCAAATGACCAGTTATTTGGATGGTCTTGAGAAAATAATGTTGCTGTGTGTATCGTGCAGTGGAGATCCATTGTTTGAAGTTTAGTAATGGACATCTGTTGTTCTCCAGTTCCCATCATGAGAAACACTAAGCTTTGCTTTACTTTCAAGTTGGTTTAAATTGAATAAACGTCAAAAAAGAGATTGCTTCTGTATCTAATGCTACTGTACATTAGATCTAATCCTAAATGTTAATAATGTATCATTTATGATTCTATCTCCTGATTGTAGTGAAAGGAACACCTAAGTGACAATCACGAGGTTTTTTTTTTTTTTTGTGCGACTAGATTTGCTTATAAGCAGCCGAGAGAGTGTGAGAGTGTGCATGCATACACAAATGACAACTGAATTTGTTGCTGAACAACTTTATTTGTCACTTAGATGCTCAGTTTGAAGTTATTTTTGTTATGCAATATATTTTTATGTAATTTATTAAGCTTCATGCATTGGAAGCCAACTTGAAGTAGTATTGTTCTTGGAGTTTAATTTGTTTAAGAAGTTTGCAACACGCTTTGGGCATTGGTTTGAAGTTGTTGATTACGTAATAGTTATTGTTGTTACATAATATGCTGCTACGTATGAGAAGCTGATTTTACACTATAACATTTAACTTTGTTATTAAAAACTGCTTCCATATATATTATTTATGTTTGAATTTGCCTCAGCTGCGTCAGTCATGTTTGTAGAGTCATGTATTTCTTAGGCAGGGTGCGGTACGACAATAATTGTAGACAAACACAGATTTTAAGTTTTTAAACTCACTTCTTTTATTTATCCTTTGCACATTTTTAATAAGGCACTACACTTTTTAAGAGCTGTGAGATTCTTTAATACTTTCACTTAGCTAAAGCGTAGACATATTTTACGATTCACATATAATATTTCTGTAGAGAACACATCTTCCATCTGGTCACTACCAAGGTTTGCCAGCAACTGAACATTATTTCAACTGTTAAACCCGTAAGCTTTGGTATTTCGAGTCTGTGATTGGCTAATTCTAGTCCAATAGAATATCTGCATTTTACTTAAAGCTTTTCTTTGCTGTTGATTGGCTAATTTTAAACTGTTACTGAATTTTACATTATTGTTGCTCTAATCATGACTAGTAACTTTCAAACTCTCAAACTCATTATTGCTACTAGGTTACCTCATTATTAGCAACTTAAAACTTATTATTCTCACAGCTCTTGCATTATTAAAGTATATAATGTATTCACATAACATTATAAAACATGTTTATAATAAAAATAAGCATATGCAATGACTGTCACATACAATTCAAACAATTATTACATACATATTGTTTCAAGGCAGGCGGTTATTGAATTTTCTTATTATAAAATATAATTGAAATTATTCAGGTATTAAAATACTGCCTCAAATTGTCCCCTTTTAGAAATATTTAAAATATTTTCTAAAAGTCTCCTGAAAGAAAGAAACATAACTTTTATTATTATTGCAATTTCATTGTCACTTTCTCACTTTTTCTTTAACATTGGTTTTTCACTACACTCATGTATAGCAGATCACTTCATATACACTTGTTTGACACTTTCCAAGGTCAATGACCTGGTATAAGATCAATGATCTTAGTGAAGTTTGTTTATTCACTAACACATCCATTAGTAAGCATTTTATATGCTACACATTTTACATATAATGAGACATATTTACACTTGTTACCCTTTCTTTACAATTTATTTCTTAAATATTTTAATATTTCTTACAATTTCTAACTTATACAATATAAATGTAGTTGCTACTCAGTTTTTCTTACTAACAATGCATATTTTTTTATTACTTCTCTTTATCTAAACTTTCCTTTGTTATTGACAATTTTCTACATTTAGTAAAATATTATTTTAAATAGTACTTTACAATTTAAATTACATTGCTTTCCCCTTTTATGTTCCAGATAACATTATTTTGTTTTTCTCTTGTGCCACACATAACCTGCATACTTTACTTTCCTTTTCTTTTTGTTCCATAGATTGTTTACATTTATTTTCTCTTTCTTTTTGTTCCACACATAACCTAAATACTTTATTTTCTTTTTCTTTTTGTTTCTCAGACTGTTTATATTTATTTTCTCTTTCTTTTTGTGCCACACATAACCTACTTACTTTACTTTCCCTTTCTTTTTGTTCTTATGGCACAGACTTTTTAGCCTTGCCCCAATTTTATGTTGCACAGTTGTTTTTGACATCTAGTTTGGTACATGCATATGTGTGTCATCATTATTGTTGTCTGTTTGAGAGGCTGATGCTATGGAAAAAGCAATAGTGTCTCTTGTGTTATTAGTTAACAATGGTGATACACTTCTTTCTGTACTTGCATTATTGACATACATTTGGTTAGCACTTAGGGAACTAGTTACATTTGCATTTACTCTTGGTACACTTGTATTTAAATTCTCAAAACTATTTCTAAATTTATCAATTTCTTTATTACTTTCCTGTACTTTATCTTTGATTTCATCTATCATTGACTTTACTTGTCATTGACCTGTATTTGCTTCTTTTACTGCATCTGCATTTGTTTTTACCATTTGATGCATTTTATTGATTTCCCCAGTTAAATCTATTTGTATCTGCACAAGGTCTGCATTTGTATTTTCTACCATTATTTTAAATTCTTCACCTTGTTTATCTAACTTGAAACAAATACCCTGTTTAGTATCAGTGAGTTTTAACTCCATTTCAGTTACAATGACTTGACAATTTTTGTTCTAGCTGCTTACAACCTTTGTTTACTTTTAAATCTATGTCTTTTTGAAGTGATTTAGAAGATTGTTCTAGCTTTATTTCTAACCTCCTGCTTTCAGCTTCGCTTTCTTTCATACAGTTTTCTATTTGTCTAGCTGGAACAATTTTAATATTAGATAGCTCTGTATTTGTTTCAGTTAACTTATTACTTAACTCTGCACTAGTTTGAGTTAACTTATTATTAAATTCTCTACTTAACTCTACTCTCAGCTTTGTACTAGTTTCAGTTATCTTATTATTAGTTTCTTTTAACTCTTTTCTCAGTTCTGTACTAGTTTCTTTTAACTCTCCTTTTAGCTCTGCATTACTTTCAGTTATCTTATTATTAGTTTCAGTTATTGCTTTTAGAAGGCACATAAATTGTTGAAAGAAGTTTTCTTGCTCTTTTTGGCTAGATGTTTGAGGGATAGCATCTGTTTCTATTGTTGTTCCCTGCACTAACATATGTAAAGGTGATTGACCTTGCATACTACTGCTTTCTCTTTCTACGTCTACCTCTGAATTTTCAGATAACTGCTCTTCTACGTCTAACCTATCTGTTTTCTCTAGCTCTGATTGTAAATCTACATTACAATCTGTAATGGCTGACCTAACCTCTTCTACTGCCATACTTTCATTGTTTTCAGTTTCCATCTTACTTTGTATATTTGCCTTTGAATTGCTTAATTTTAGTTTTCCACTTCTTAATAACATGAATTTTGCTCAAAAACAACAATATATTTTCTAAACTTTACAATTATTATAATATACAATGGAATTTCCTGACCTTTTGTCCTGGCTGTTATTAAACTTTTATATTCGGTGTTCCCACGCAGATTGTTGTTGAGATGTTAACCATGTGCCCCTTACTCCTGAAGAATTGTTGCTGTCCTTGGATTTTGTTGCTGATGATCTTGAATTTCTGAGATGTAGTTTCGTAGTGTCGTTGATTCTCACCCCGCAGTTGGATGCCAACTTGAAGTTGATTATTTTTGCTATAATTTAACTGCCCCACATATGGGCGCCAATTTGAAGAAGTTATTTTTGTTACGTAATATATTTTTATGTAATTTATTAAGCTTTATGCATTGGAAGCCAACTTGTAGTATTGTTCTTGGAGTTTAATTTGTTTAAGAAGTTTGCAACATGCTTTGGGCGTCGGTTTGAAGTTGTTGATTACGTAATAGTTACTGTTGTTACGTAATATGCTGCTACGTATGAGAAGCTGATTTTACACTATAATATTTAACTTTGTTATTAAAAACTGCTTCTATATATATTATTTATGTTTGAATTTGCCTCGGCTGCGTCAGTAATGTTTGTAGAGTCATGTATTTCTTAGGCAGGGTGCGGTACGACAATAATTGTAGACATACACAGATTTTAGGTTTTTAAACTCACTTCTTTTATTTATCCTTTGCACATTTTTAATAAAGCACTACACTTTTTAAGAGCTGTGAGATTCTTTAATACTTTCACTTAGCTAACGCGTAGACATATTTTACGATTCACACGTAATATTTCTGTAGAGAACACATCTTCCATCTGGTCACTACCAAGGTTTGACAGCAACTGAACATTATTTCAACCGTTAAACCCGTAAGCTTTGGTATTTCGAGTCTGTGATTGGCTAATTCTAGTCCAATAGAATATCTGCATTTTACTTAAAACTTTTCTTTGCTGTTGATTGGCTAATTTTAAACTGTTACTGAATTTTACATTATTGTTGCTCTAATCATGACTAGTAACTTTCAAACTCTCAAACTCATCATTGCTACAAGGATACCTCATTATTGGCAACTTAAAACTTATTATTCTCACAGCTCTTGCATTATTAAAGTATATAATGTATTCACATAACATTATAAAACATGTTTATAATAAAAATAAGCATATGCAATGACTGTTACATACAATTCAAATAATTATTACATACATATTGTTTCAAGGCGGGCTGTTATTGAATTTACTTATTATAAAATACAATTGAAATTATTCAGGTATTAAAATACTGCCTCAAGCTGCACTCAACTTCTTTGCTGCTAACTGCACTCAGCTGTCTGACTGAATTCACTACAACTCTGCAGAAGCAGCCCCTTACATAACCCCGCAACAAAGCGGGATGTTCTCTATGGGGCGGCTTCTCAAACCTGCCACCAAGGAAATTCATAGAAAGATGGGCAGCACACAAAGGGTTTGTTGCTTGGGCCATTACCGCACGAGCCATTTGTTCTAAAGGCCATTATTGCATGGACCATTTGCTCTAAAGGGCCGGCTGAAGATGCTAACAATCCAGGGGGTTACGTAAAGCGGTCCATCAGCAACTTCGCACATGTGGTCACACTGCTTCTTCCTCAGGGCTGGTCGTCCCCACCAGCACCATCATAGCGGTTAGACAATCTAACTATACAGTTTGATTTTTTCGTCCTGGCGTACTTATCTGTATGCATGTTAGCTGGATAAGTCCATTTATCGTCTGGGAGGAGCGTTGGGCCAGTGGTAATAGAGCAGCAGGTGTGTACACAATGTGAGATAAGAAGACACCATGCTTCCGAGTGAGTTTGTTCCACACCATCCATTTTCCCCATGTTAGACCACCTTCTTCTCCTCTGTGTTTTTGCCATGTCAGGTTGAAAAAAAATTTACCTGTACCACAGATCTCTTCCCTCAGGACGGCCTCCTAATGCAGTAGACTACATCATTAATTCTCTTTACCAAAGGTACGGCAATTGCCATGGTTGTTGAAGCTTGGGACAGTGCTCCTTGGTCTGTAGGATGATACAACCACACCAGCTCACCCTGCTGGAAACCTTGGCTGTTGGCTTGCTGGTCGTAATGGGTCTTCATCCAGTCGCTAGCTACCTGGAGGTATTGACAGGCCATCTCATGCATATCGTGAAGATGGCCCATGAGGTTCTCCACATAGTCAATTGCTGGCTGTTCTACCACAGGGAGAGTCTCAAACATCAGATCGCATGGTAGATGCAGCTCCCTGCCAAAGACGAAGCTGACTGGTGTGGAGGTTTTGTGTTTAGCTCCTCAGCAAGTGAACCATCTGGAAGAGGAGGCTATGTCACAAAGAGGCGAAGTGATGCAGAATTGAACTAGTTCATCTTAGTAAAGTGAACTCAGTGTAGTTGAACTAGATAAAAACAAAACAGTGACAGTGAAAACTGAGTGTGTGACAGTTGAAAAACTGGACAAAATCACACTGGTGTCAGAAGTGGGATTAAAAAGCCAAGAAAAGATGGAGGTTATGCTTAAAAATTTATTGGACAGAATAGAGGAGAGAATTGTGAGTAAAATGAAGATGGTGGAAACTGGAATGGAGAAATTGGAGAACGAAATGAAGAATGTACATTTTAGAATGAAGAAGATGGAAATGAAATCTGGAATGGATAAGATAAGAATGAAAATGAACAGTGTTAAAGAAGAAATGAAGAAAATGAGATCTGAACTCAGCTTTGCCATTGACACTGTGAAATCTGAGATAAAGGCAATGGCCGTAGCCATGAAAGACGACATTGCAGAGGAGTTAGAAGGAACTAAAATGACATGGAAAATAAAATTAATGCAGCAGAAAAGTGTGTAGATCAGCAAGGAAAATGACTAGATGGACAGACGAAAGAAAACGAGAGGGCGATGGAGGCTGCAATGGAGGAGCATTTGGACCAGATGATGACGGAGAGTGCTGCAGACTGCTGCACAGTCATGGTATGACCTGCAGTCAGTTGGGACGAGGAGACCTTGAGAAGGAAGCAAATGGAGGATCGAGACATAGGGCCAATCCTGAAGGATAAAGAATATGGCATACGATCCACGTGAGCAGATGTTTCTCCCAGAGGCCTGAGCTATGAGAGCTATTGGATGTGGTGGGACTCCCTGGTGGTCAGGAACAGTGAACCAAAGAGAGTGGGATTTCGTAGCCAGAAGGACTAGGAGAGGACAGTTGATGCTCCCGAAGAGTACAGTGAAGGAAGTCCTCGAGGAGACCCATACAAATACTACGGGGGCCACCTAGATGTGAACAAGACCTTGATGAAGCTACGTTGCTGATTCTATTGGTTGCATCTTTGAAGCAACATGGAGAGGTGGTGCCAGCATTTCGACGTCCATCCACAGGTCCTGGGTCCCCATCACGCATTCAGTGTCAACTCTGAGGGGGAGCTGATGATAGTTCATTGTGGTTGCTCTACTGCAGATAGTGGACCGAACAGCTCTGAGGAGGAGCTGTGTGATGCAGCGGCTATGGCCCAAGGTTATCATGAGGTCGGCACCGGGCAGGCAGAGATAAATATCGATAAATAGTGCTTGCCAGCTTAAACGCCTGAAGTGTTAGTGCTAGAAAACCAGAATTTTCTGATGTTTCTCCTTCTCGAGCATTCGAGAACATTGTGGAAATTTCCACTGGCTATATAAGTGGGCATTCTCACAAGAGCAGTTGAGTTTAGTTGAGTTGCATCAGTCAGTCATAAGTGAATGAGTGAGCGAATTGGTGGGTGTGTTTCCTGTGTAGCATCAAGTGCAATTCTCCGAGCAAGTTTGTGATGACTACTGTGGCATGCAATGGGTACTGCTGCAGAGCGAGGGATTGTGGAGGTCTTGTATTCGACTCCCCAGTAAGTGAACCATCTGGAAGAGGTTATGTCATGAAGTGAAGTGACGGAGAATTACACTAGTTAACCTTAGTGAAGTGAACTCCCAGTGAAGTTGAACTCAATAAAAACAAAACAGTGACAGTGAGAACTGAGAGACTGACAATTGAAAAACTGGAAAGTCACAATATGAAAAATACTGTACACTGGCAGTGTATTACTGTTTGTTCTTTGTATGTACAAGGATCGCCCAATAAGTAAGTTTCCATATTTTATAAAAAAAATATTACACACAATTATCATGTTGAATTAATTTTATTTATATTGTACAATCCATCTGTTACTTTTCTACATAGTCAACATAATTTTCCAAGCATTTTTGGGAACGTGACACAAGTTTTTCCAAGCCAGTGTCGTACCAGGTCGGGTCCTGTGCTCGCAACCAGCTGTTCATGGATTTGACTTCATCATCGGTGTTAAAAAAGCTTACCTTTGAATTGGAGGAACATGTGAAAATCACTTGGGGGCAAGCTCCGGTGAATACGGAGAATACGAGAAAACTTCCAAGTTGAATCTTGACCCAGGTGGAGCTCAGAAGATTCAACTGGGAAATTTTCACGCATCCTCCATATTCACCAGATCTTTTCCCAAGTGATTTTCACACGTTCCCCTGACTCAAAGGTCATCTTGGAAGCAAGCACTTTAACACCGTGACGATCAATCAGAAGTGAATCAGAAGTCAGGTCTTGTGCTCATAACCAGCTGTTCACTTCTGATTGATCTTCGTCACGGTGTTAGTGCTTACCTCCATCATGACCTTTGAGTCAGGGGGGAACATGTGAAGATCACTTGTGAAAAGATTTGGTGAATATGGAGGATGTGAGAAAACTTCCCAGTTGAATCTTCTGAGCTCTGCCTGGGTCAAGATTCAACTTGGAAGTTTTCTCGCATCCTCCGTATTCACCGGAGCTTGCCCCCAAGTGATTTTCACATGTTCCTCCAACTCAAAGGTAAGCACTTTTAACGCCGATGATGAAGTCAAATCAGTGAACAGCTGGTTACGAGCACAGGACCCGACCTGGAACAACACTGTCTTGGAAAAACTTGTGCCACATCCCCAAAAATGCTTGGAAAAACATGTTGACTATGTAGAAAAGTAACAGAAGGATTGTACAATATAAATAAAATTAATTCAGCATGATCAATTGTGTGTAATGTTTTTTATAAAATAGGGAAACTTACTTATTGGATGCCCCTCGTATTAAAGCGAGAATTTTCTGCTCATTAATATGGTTGCTAGAATTTTATAAAGTGATGTGCAAACACTTTCTGTTGTTATTGTATAAGAAATGAAGGCTTAATTTAATATTAAATGTTTTACTCTGTAAATGTAAGCAATAATTAACCACAAAGGTTGATTTAATTGCACTACCTCTAATGTGAAATGTACTGCTGCCACTTATATAGGGCTAAAATTATTTCAATACACTAAGCACATACTGAGATTACTGACTTATAATACTAATACTAATAATAATAATAATAATAATAATAATAATAATAATAATAATAATAATAATAATAATAATAATAATGCATATATGCTTTTAATGTGGCAATGTGATCAGCCAGCCCACAGCACAATCCTTATCTTAATGCATGCTAAATAAGGCAAGCTGATTAAATCCAAGAAGTACTGAGATGTCAATGACAATCTTGCTTCGTAGCCACTTTACTCTGTCCCACATATGAGGAATGGTTTGAAAATCTCATCCTAGAGGTTCCACAGCTTTTGTCATCTAGGAAACACAATGGAGCTCCCAAGAGGATTATAAACTTAAATGACTGACAAAGATGTTGTACACTGGACTATGTTTAAATTTTATGATCATATGCAACAGTATTAACTCATTATGTAACTTAAGAAGAATAAGTAGCAAACAATAATGGTTTGAGTTCTGAAAGGCCTAAGGTTCAGACTAAAAAAAAGGTAAATTAAGCATTGAAATTTTTAATATAGTGACATTTTGCATCTGGATAATATTCTTACAAAAATGTACAATATTAAAATGTTTGGTAATACAACACTAATATTTTACTTGACTAAATAAATTTCACATACAAAATTCAATCCGTCACTGCTGCTCCAACATGCCATTTGGCTACTCAAACCAAAATTCGAAATATGGCCAGCGTAAAGACAAATTATGGATTATTACAGTCAGTGGTTTTAAGGAGTGAATTTTTGGCATCAGAAACTAAAATTGAGTTATGGTAACAAGTATTTTCATTCAAAACACTGGAACAAAATGAGTCAGCTGGATTTACTTTCTCACAAAAGGAGCCACAAGCTAATATGCCAGCCCCTTGCTATTGCCAGTATAATCTGAATTAGCTTGTGTGCACTCAAAACAGGATATGGAAAAAGAGAGAGCACTTCAAAACTGAAAGACACAGATTGACTCATTCATAAAGAAACTGATAAAGTGACACAAAAAGACTGGGAATTCTACCTGCAACAACATGCTGTAAAACTATAAGAGGAGGACAACTTCACGAAAGAAATGGAATACAATGAAATTTAATATCCTATGATGAATTTGCAATACTCAAATTACAAAGATAGTGACAATGATGAATCAATTGCCTCTTGATGTAACTGAGACTCAGGAATGCCAAATATAGGGTTGCCACACGTCCTGAAAAAGTGGGATTTTTCTGAATTTTAACACATTTTAGTTGCAAATTTAGCACTGCACCATAAACAAGTTTGCTGTACCACCACTACAATACCTAGTGCCAAAGAGTATAATGATTGTTACATATTACGCACAACACACTACATACTGATACTTAAGTGTTGATGTAGAAACTCTAATTATTAAGATTTTCAACCGACCATCAGTCAATATATTAGAGAATGAGTGCTAAGCAAGCAGTGGAAGAGAGTGGATGTGTGAGGAGGAAGCTCCTGCAGTGGAAGAAAGAAGGGCTCAAGTAACCATGGGAATTAGTATTGAGGTGTACAGAGCAAGAATTGGAGCATTTAACAAGTTAAAATGGAAGGTTTTTAAAACAAACAAAGGTGTAGAAGAGATGGTAAACATGTTTCTTCTCACATGTGTAATAGGTATACTATTGGTAATTGGTGGAGTTGAATTCAACCCTGGGCCAAATGGGGATCAAAACGTCATGGAACAAATGTTGGCTTACATTAAAGATATGGATGAGAGATTAGGAAATAAACTCAATGGAAGGGAAAAGGAACTAATAGATATCAAGGGAGAGATTAAAAATGAAATGCAAGATAGAGAAATGAGGTGCAGAAAGTTAAAAGAAGAGTAGAGCTGCTGGAAGAGAGACACCACAGATTTAATTTGGTTATAGCAGGGGTGAAAGAAAGGAATGGGTATGGCCTGTAGAGGAGGTCAGAGAAATTATAGAAGGAAAGCTTGGTTTGAAGCTACAGGGCTGGGAGATTAGAGAAGCATTTAGAGTGGGAACATCAAGAGGAGCCAGAATGATAGTTGCAAGATTTACGTCAGTGCAGTTTGTTTATGAAGTGTTGAAGAAATCAAAGCAACTAAAAGGAACAAATATCTTTATAAACAGAGATTTATCGGTGGAACAATGGGCCTTGAAGAAGGATTTAATACAACAAATGATGCTGGCAAGAATGGAAGGGAAATGGGCCTTCATAAAGAATCTAGGATTGTGGGTTGATGGGCACATGGTGATGGGATACGAAAGTGTCACAAGGAACAGCAGATTACAGGAGCAAGATATGATTCAGCTAAATACATCAGAGACCAGAGAGAAGGAATACAGAGGCAGTCCAAAGAGCGATCAGAGACCAGAGGATAAGGATTGACACATGGAAGTTACGTCACCCCATGTGGGGCTAGCGGAAAGAAGATGACGGTGTCAGAGAGAAGGTGTGGAGATGCCGCAGTAACGTCAGATCAGAGTGACGTAAGGGCAACAGCTGGCAAAACAAGGAAAGTGATTTCACCTAGGAGGGAGGAAGTTAAATTGGCGTGGGGAAAGAGAAGATTTAGAATATATCGTTTTTTATTGTAAAGGTACACAGCATTGGAGAAAGCAAGCTATAAATGGGAAATGGTTAAAACTGGACAGGAAAGTAGCCTTAAGCAAGATTTTTAACAAGGATAGTAAAAAGGTAGGAGAGTACCTGTGCAAAGCAAAAAAGAAATGGTTATGGACAATAAAAAGACATGTGAATTAGTTTTATCATGTGATGTTAAGTTATGTAATTATATTATTATTATTATTATTATTATTATCATCATCATCATTTTTTATGTTATAATTAAAGAAATATGGGTAGAATATGGCAAGATAACAGCTTGGGCTGATGTATAGCCATATTCTAAGGAAGATTGCTAGCACAAATAAATAAATAAATAAATAAAAATATTAGAGAATTGTGTGACTTTGCAAGTATTGCTTATCAAGATTTGCTGTATCATTCAAAGATGAGATGATAAGTTATTTCCTGTTATTCAAAGATCACTTTCACTATTTGCGGTATTGAAATCATAATTCTTATTGATGGCTAACTGCCCAAAAATGAGAATCCACTTGGCAAGGCTTTTTTTATTTTGTTTTGTCACTCTCTCATCTTTAATAAATCTATAATGGACATAGAGACTGAATCTGCATCTGTAATTGAGGTTGTGAATGAATTGAATTTTGTTGCAAACATTCTTAAAGAGAGGAATGGCCAAAATTTTCTGCCAAAGACATTTTTGAAAAACAGATAATCCAGACATTGTAAACACTTTTGGACAAGAAGCAAAAAATTTCTATATCACCCATCTCGATTATTTACAAAAGCAGTTATATTCTTCCATTGATCTCAAGTGTTTCAATCGGTTGTTCTTGAAGGAAATACCAATTTGGGGTGGGCATATAGAAGGCACTGTTAAATACTTTTTGAAGCATGGTTGCAAAATTGATGACTCATTAGCATTCAACCAAACGGTTTAATAAAATTTGTGGAAAGAAAGAAAAGAAAGAATGAGCCTGACTCGGACATTAATTCCACGCAAAAACTAACTTGACAAATGGGTGGAATTTTTCAGTTCTATAAGCATAGTGAGCAATATTCAGAACTATAAGAGATTGTCCAGTTCTATTTCTGTTTGCCTGCCCATAATGCATGTATGGAAAGAATTTTCTCCACAATGAATGCACAATGGACAGATAACAGGAAGAGGCTAAAAATTAAATCCACTGGAGCAATTTTGATGGTTCAATATACTAATTTGAAAAGCATATCATGTTTGGAATTTCATTAATATCTAATGCAAAACAATGTGTTGCTGAAGACGATTTCATCTTCATAAAAATATGACTGGTGTAAGACTAAGAATGATTAATAAAGCAAAAAACTTATTGATACACACAAATATGATATTTGTAGTCCTTGCACACACATACATTGCAAAATTTCTGTGTGTATTTTATGCCCATATAAAAATTAAGTAATATATTACAATATTTGGGATAGAATCCTGAATTCTTATCTCACCCTTATGGCAACCCTAGCCAAATAGGAGTTCCAATGGATTAAAACATTAGGTTATAATTTATTTAGATTAGTATGTTATATTTATGTATACAGTATATTTGAAGTGTTAACATCCCTATCATTAATTAACATTACATGCAATTGTATGAGGAGGCTAATGTAAAAGAGAGGGGGTAACTATAAAAAGAGTGCAGATCTATTTGGAGTAATCGCTTCCCATTTGCTACTGCCAGTGTCTCTTCCCATTTAAAAGCCAATGTATATCAATGTAATTTACTGTAACCTTACCCTGGGCATGAAGTAGAATATCACTCTATCCATTGTAGACAGTTCACCTGCACGTTCTGTCATCACTTGAACAACATTTGGCATGTGGTTCAATGGCTTCTGGAGAGCATGAGGTAAATAGAACAGTCACATTTAATAGATTGATCACCGTGAATGAACAAGAAGAAAGATAATGCATATCCTTTAATCTTACAGAAGGGATTATTGTACTGGCCTAAATATGACAATATATTTTACCTTAAAATGCATTTATATGAATATGAGTCAATATGAATATTTATTTCACTGTTAATATTTACACATATTATTACTATAGTTACAATGATAATCAAAACAATTAAAATTGTTTTATAATAATGCACTCATTCAGTCAAATCACTCACTACACTAAGTTGCCAAGTTCTCATGAAGGCCCAGTAGTCCCAAAACACAGTGGTTTAGTTGTTAGGCCTTTCGTTCTCTTATATAGTATCAAATGGTATTTATTACTTTCTTTGTCGTCTTGCATGCTAATTTCTCTGAGGCATTTAGTTCTTATTTTACCTAAATAAAGTCATATTTCAAGTTGTTTTCTATTTTATGCTCATAATCTTTTTCCTCATAATTTCGCTAGGCAAACTGCACCATATTTTCATTTCTAGTTTCTCTCTTCATATTCTAATGATATATTCTAATAAAATTATTGTTCCTATTGCATGCAAATTGCACATTGTTCTAAATACCTCCTTTTTCTTTGCCATGTGAATTTCATAACCCCTGTTCTAGCCAATACAGAATCTTCTTTTGCTGTTTAACATAATCTTCTCTACTCCACATTGTTTTCAATTCTCTGTATATACTCAAGTTTTGAAATGAAAACTACCAAATATTACTTACCTTGCAATATCTTAAATTCTTAATTTAATTCCTTTCCAGAAACCAGTTTGATATGATTCTCTAGCTCTCCAAATTTCTCCAAAACCAATTTTTTTCCAAAGTTTCCTCAACAACATTCAAGCAAGTTTCATCTTGATTTAACTTTTCCTGAACCTTCAGACATTGGTGTAAAAATTTTGCTCATCCAAATTTCTAATTCTAAATCAATATTTCAATACTATTTCCAAAATTTTCCCTTTGATACCAGCTCTTTCTATTTCTGCTTGGACCAAATCATTGGGTAAAGCTCTCGACAAGCACAAGATTTGTTTACAAAAGTTCCTATGAATTATATCCACATCTGTCCACCCCTTCTCCAGACTCTAAATCTCCACTTCATGAAGCTCTCAAGCTTAACTACTGCTTAACAAACTCTCTCCAACCATTTTATTTGCATTCCTTGTATTTTATCTATGCATTTGTTTATAGCTTTCAAAAAGAGCTTTCCTTTAGCTAGCATAATTTTCTTTTGCACACTCCATCCACCATTACTATTTAATCTTACTCCTAGGTAATCAAATTTATTAACCACCTCAATTTCTCTTCCATGCCAATACTAATTCTCATCTATCCTTAACTTGTTGCCGTTCTTAAATTCCATAATTTTTTATTTGCCTAAATTAGTTCTTAAACTCCATTATCCACCAAAATTGTCTAGTACTTCAATTGTTTTCCTTAATCCAACAATGGTTATTGACCCTTCTATGAGATCATCAGCAAATAACAAAAAAGTAATTTCTTTGTTGTTAATTATGGAAGATGTCTATTAGCAATATTTACTAACTCTAGAGTATCATCAATGAACAAATTAAAGAGTGGAAGACTTAGCTTACAGCTTTGCCTTAGCCCTATATTATTTTGAATAGTTTTAGTCACTTTACTATTTAAAATACTTATACAAAAATTATTGGTACATATTCTTTGAAATACTCTTATTGCTTATTCCTTTGCTACTCAATTTGATCCACAGTTCTTCCTGATTTGTGTTGAAACCCTTTCAAAATCCATGCATAACCTCCCTCATTTTATTTCTAAGTATTTTTTACCATTATTGCTATCACAAATATATTATCTGCTGGAAATTCTGATAACCTGCCCTAATCTTATGCTCAATTTCAATCTTTCAGCTAAGACCCCAGTACTGACAACAAGCTAATGGCCCTATAGTTTGCTGGAATGTTCATATCTGCCTTGTTTTTAAATATTGGTGGTATTCTTGCTGTTCTCCAACTCCTCGGTACATTACCTCCTTCAAATATGGAATTAAATATTCTAACTAATAAAATTAATATGTTTTTATTTAAGCTCCATGCCTTCCATCAACACCACTTGCTTTAATCCTTTTTAGTTTTCTAATTGGCTCATGCAGTTTTTATTTCTATGTGCCTATTCAAATGCTCAATAATGTGAATCCTCCAGTGGCCATATAGCCTGGTGTCCTGCTGCTAAGAGATTTTTTAAAATAGCTATACCAAGCTTTGGAACTTATACTGTTTTCCCTTTCTTTACCCTTGTACATTCTCTTCACTAAGAAACATATTGCTTTACTATCATTTGCTCTTGTTGCTTTATATAGTTTCCTTTCAATAAAAGAATCTGACTTTCCTGCTGTTCCCCGTTTGCCTCCATTTTCTCACTACCTTACAACTGTTCCTTTTGCATTCCTGCTTTCATCATACCATCTCTCTTGCTTATTAATTGAATATTCTTTTATACTTATTTTTGTTCCTGCCAGCTTTACCATCTCCTCTAGTGACTTCCTAAGTTCCATTTTTGTTTAAAAGTTCCTCTATCCCTATTTCCCTCAGGCTTCCGGTTTGTGAACCTAACCTTTTAGGATATGTTTCTAATTAACTATCTCTTGACTTATAATTTTTAAATTTAACTCTTCCTAATCAGAAAAAAACCACACGCACGCACGCACGCACGCACGCACACACACACTCTCTCTCTCTCTCTCTCCCTCCCTCTCCCTCTACCCCTATATACACTTTGGAATTTACCCTCTGTTGGGAAATGTCATATTCAGCACTTCAACATATATGAGATACATTTCTAGCTCTGTGTATGTAAGTCTTCATTTGGATGCATGGCTGGTTTAATGGGATTTGCTTGCCCTGCACTGCACTGTTTGTAAACAGTTCTGTTCCCCATTCATTTTCCCTCCTCTCCGTGTGCTGGTTAATCAGTTGATGCAAAGTCTTTGTACTGCACAGAGGTTGGTACCTTGTGGGACCACATGTTTCAGTGTTATGATGTAAAAAAGTCTATATAGTTTAGCACACAGAATCTTCATGCACGATTCCTATGTGACAACAAACTCTTGTAGAGAAATGAGGGATAAATCTATAGACAGATTCCCTGCTATTTGTGTGCCTCACAGAGAAATGGTTCATAATATTGTGAATAGATTTAGGGAAACACAATCTGTTCTTGATAAGAAACCACAAGTAAATCATGTTCTTACAGAGAAAAAACTCAATGACATCAGAGAAAAGTTAGAACCATGTCCAAAGAAATTTCTGAGAAAGTGTGTACAGGAATCAGGAATTTTGCAAGCCTTAACTTGGGGTGCCACTAAACTTTTAAAATTAAAACCCTATAAGAAAAAATAGTTTGAGTAGAGTTATTTCTGCAATTGGGGTTGGATAATGTTAATGATTGCTCTAATGACCCGTGTTTAACTATTTTTAAGGACGATGCATGGGTTTATTTACATGGCTGTAGCAACACAAAACAATGGATACTGGAGTGCAGAAAAACTTAATCTGGTACACAAAATGCCACTGTGTGATGTAAACATTGGTGTTCAGTGTACTGTGAATGCTTAAAGAATTACAGGGTCTGTATTTTTTGAAGATACAGTGAAAGGGTAGACGTACAAGGATAACATAATCACACCATTCCCAGAAAAGTTGAGTGACATTGATGTGCACAATGTTTTCAACAAGATTCTGCTATAGCATATACAGCTGTTCAGTAATTAAAATTGAGGACATTTTTAAAGATAGAGTCATTAGTAGAGGATTATAACCATTGTGGTCTCCAGGTCTTACCACATGTGATTTCTATTTATGAGGGACCTTAAGCCATTTCTGCCTAAGGTAACATATATTACATAGTACTTTTGCATTATTTTCTTTTTTTTTGGTAACAATGTGCAAGTTTTAAATACTTATTGTTGTGTGTTTCTCAGTTAAGAAGATCCAATTGTTGATATTTAAGCAGGTTTCTACCAGTACCTAGCTGAAAGAAGCTGGTGACAGCTGCTTGAATTGCTGTATGCATTTTCTGGTATAAGATTATGTCTTGGAACAAGTAGTATTATTTTCCACCACATATCCTATGCTTTTTAAGAAACATGGTTCGATTATAATCTCACAGATATTAAAATTTATTATAAAGGTTACTCACAAAATGTAATTTATAATTATGCTCCCTATTTCAGTTTTATTTGTGTATTACATATATGTTACACTAGGCAGAACTGTCATAATTCTTCCTTCTCTTTCAAAGGCTTCTCTCTCCATGAAATTTTGGCAACTCTTGAGGATAATGAAGGCAGCACAACAGACATATTAATTATTGAACCTCCTGAAGCCAATATGGAGTCAGATGAAGATTCAGGTGAAGATGTGGGTGGAAAGATAGATAATCTTGGATTGAGGCAATTTCAAGCAGGTTCAGAAGTGGTTTTTTGGCAAGCAAAGAGAGGCTAGGTGGTGAACTTGAAGATGATTTGCTGTGATGATGGTAAACCAGAAAACAGATTTTCAGAGGAAAATTAAAGCTCATGGATCTTAAAAAGTGTAATCAAAGACTGGAAAGGGGAGGACGCGCAACTTTATATTCCCTGACAGTGATCACAGTAAATATATAGAAACTTGTCTCCAGTTCAGCTCTTTGAATTATTTTGAAATGATGAAATAATTTCATTTCCCATAACTGAGTTAGCAAAATTTGCTTTATTCAAGAATTCTCTTCTTCTGTTTCTTCAGATTGCCCTCCTCTTTGGAGGACTTGCACCTCCAAAGGTCTTACAGGCCATGCCTTGGGTCAGTAGCCTATCGAGGAGCAAGCAAACTTTGCATCATAGCAGAAACAGGATGGGTGGGTGATCAGTCCAATGCCTGGTATGGCGTGAAGTAGAAGGAAATAAAATGTACTGATGAAAAGGATGAGAGGAAAATCTGCAGATCAAATTATCCAACATGGCGACCAAGGAAAACCAAAAATTCTCCAAATCCCAAAATAATATATATATACAGAAAGGTTTTATAGGAATTCTAATTCTCTCAGACTATAATCATCTACCCAGCAGATGATGTTACTGGATTCAGGGTCAGACATGAGAAATGGAATGATATACAACACGATGCAGAGAGACAGATTTGAAGCAATTATGAGGTTCATTCATACATATGATAGCACAAAATCATTGTAAACGATAAAATGTGGAAACTTTGTCCATTAATGAATTGACTAAAAAAAGACTTTTCACTCCATTTTCAGCCTGAGCAAGATGTGTGCAATGAGAGCATGATAAAGTATTTGGCAGGCACAGATACAAGCAGTTTCTTAAAGGTAAACCAATTAGATTTGGTTACAATGCATGGTGCCTGAACACAAAGTTTGGTTACCTAGTGAATTTTCTGATATACCAAGGAGCAGATCCACAAAGGAATGAAATACACAAAAAAAAAGCATCCGGAAAATGGTTACACCTCTAGTCCAAATGATTAATTCACTTCCTGAAAATAGTAAAAACCCATCATACAGGTTTTACTTCAACAACCTGCTTACATCATAAACATTATTGGTCAACTAAAGGAATGATGTTATGGTGGAACTGGGACTATTCATGAAAATCATCTGCCCAAAGAATCAGATGATGTCCAAAAAGAATAAGAGAGGAGACTTTGTTTACAAGAGCAGCAAGGAATGCAGAATGATCATTACCAATTGTTAGATAATTCTGCAGGTTCCAATTGCTTCTACCAGCCATGGCATCAATCCAGCCCATACTCCAGACAAGATAAGAAAAGAATACTTGCACTCTGCCCATGTGTTTTTGAGAATACACGTATATGCAGAGAAATGGCCGAATGGAAGAAAATGTAGCACAATATAGGGTGACTATTACAGGAAAGAAATGGTGGTGGCCATTATTTAAGTGGGTACTAGATGTGCCTTACATGATGCTTGGCTTCTCTGCAGAGAACTGGTGTGAATGTGCCACAGTTACAGTTTTGGTGCTACATTGTAAAATGTTATGACATCCAATGCAGCAATCCCTAGCTAGAGGTTCTGGTCATAGCACATGCATTACAGACCAAGGGAGAGTTCTGCACGACATCAGATGTGATGAGAGAAATCATCTGGCTATGGTGCCACAGAAAAAAATGAAGACAATGCATTGCATGAAACTGCAAAGGCACACCAAGAACAATGTACACCAAATGTGTTATTGATTTGTGCATAGTGTTTTGTGTCATATCATAGAGTTAACACAATTTGATTAAAAAGTAACTATTTCCAAACTGCTGCTCTTACCTCCTCCTAGTGTTGAATTAAAGAATCTTCATATCAGATTCTCTGCTTGAAAATTTCAAGCACATTACCCAATTGGAATTAATTGTAGTACTTTTGAACGAACAAGAGGCACTGCCTATATTGATAATATTTTAACAAATCTGAATAATGGCGTATATAATATTGAAGTGAATGATCCATTACTTTCAGATCACTTAGATATTATGCTCTCATTTAAAAAGGCTACCTCTATCACAAAACACATTAACCCCAAATATTTTCATAAAAGACAAGTACTACCAATAATTTATATGTAATTGTCTCACATTAATAGCTATTACTTGAGACACTTTATTACACTCTGGTATAGAAAATGCAGAAGTATATATCTTTTTATTTGATATTTTTAAGCGTTATTTTGAATTAACTTTTTATCTTAAAATCATTACTAAAAAGAATGTGAATAATGGATATACGAGGGTGGTCTGAAAAGTTTCCGACCTCAACATGAAGGTGGCAGCACTTGTAAATAAAAGTTAGTGAATTTTGTTGTTCATCTGCTGACAGTTACTCACCAAAGTTTCAGCCATTTTGGACGCTCAGTTGTTATGTAACAGTCATTTGAGTGAGGTGATGTGGATGTTTTTATGAAAATGGACAAAATGAGTATCGAGCTGTCATTAAATATTTGTTTTTGAAAGGCAATACACCTACATAAATCAAAGATGAGTTGGATTCTGTGTATGGGGAATGGGGACTCTGCACCATCATTTTTCACAGTGAAATTTTGGGCAGCTGAATTTAAACGTGGCCATAAGAGCTTGGGAGATGATGAACTTTCGGGACGTCCAAAAATTGCAACTACCGACGAAAACATCGCCAAAGTTCACCAAATGGTGCTAGACGACCGCCAAATTAAAGTGAGAGAGATAGCAGAGGCTATGAACATGTCAAAAGAATTTGTTTGTCACATATTAAATCAACATTTAGACATGAGAAAGCTGTCTGCACCTTGGGTGCCGCATTTGCTCACGTTTGACCAAAAATGTGTTCGAATGAACATTTCCAATGCTCTGTTAGCACAGTTTAGGCGCAATAAATCCGAGTTTTGGTGCTGATTAATTACTGTAGATGAAACTTTGATACACCATTATATGCCCGAAACAAAAATACAGTTCCAACAGTGGACTGCAAAGGGGGAACCGGCTCCAAAAAAAGCAAAAACTGTTTTTTCCGCTTGGGAAAGTGATGGCAACTGTTTTTTGGGATAGTCATGGAGTTATTTTAATCAATTATCTTCAAAAAGGAAAAACCATTACAGGAGCATACTACGCATCATTACTTGACAAGCTGAAGGCAGAACTTGCGAAAAAACGGCCACATTTACAGAAAAAGAAAATCCTGTTTCACCAAAACAACGCACCGTCTCACACCTCAGCGGTTGCAATGGCGAAAATCCATGAATTACGGTTTGAACTGCTTGACCATCCGCCTTACTCACCAGATCTAGCCCCAAGTGACTTCTTTTTGTTCCCTCATCTGAAAATTGCGCTCGGAGGACAGAGATTTTCGTCAAATGAAGAGACAATCACCTTCGTGAACAATTATTTTGCAGAGAAAAA
Organism: Deroplatys truncata; assembly: GCA_030765065.1. Lineage (NCBI taxonomy): Eukaryota > Metazoa > Arthropoda > Insecta > Mantodea > Mantidae > Deroplatys > Deroplatys truncata. The sequence continues at coordinate 151,302,246 of CM060990.1, forward strand.
TGCTGAGTACTATTTGGATGGGTAACAGAGATGGGAGCATCGCTGGGAGAAGTGAGTAGAGTTACAAGGAGACTATGTTGAAAAATAAAAAAAAAATTCTGAAAAAATGTCTTGTATCTTTATTAGGTCGGAAACTTTTCAGACCACCCTCGTAAACACAGGAACTGGTTCTCAGCAGAACTAATGGAAATGAATAAAGACATATTACACACAATTTATAATGCTTCAAAAGGCAACAAAGCTTTAAATGCTTATAAACAATTTTGTAATACTTAGAAATTATGTTGAACAATGTGAAACAAGTGATGTCATTTATTGAAACTTCAGTAAAAGATGCAAAGCTGTTTGGACTGTTATTTGTTCAAAGAGTAAGAAAAATCTGCTTACAAATAATACCTCAGTTCATCCTAAAGTATTATCCATATTTAAGACCATTAAAGTTATTTCAGCTAACTAATAATTCTGCTGAGGATTTACTTAGGAATTACAAACCTAGTTCCCCAGGTAATGTTGCAAATAAGAATAGTTTTCTGCATGGTACTAAATTTCAGTGGCATGCAATCATAGAAAATGATGTTATACAGGTAGTAAGAATCATGAAAGATTCTCGTAGGATGGATATATATGGCATTAGTTACTTTTAAGTTAAAACTATAACACATTTTATCTGTTATCCTTTGACCTTGTGTTTTAATGTATGTTTGGAAAATGGAATAAAAATAATCCTAAATACTACAGGCCCATTGCCATTTTCCCAATGTTTGAAACAGTATTACTCTTACAACTGAAGCAACATTTCTTAAACCATAACATAATTAATCCCTCACAATTTGGCTGTTCTACTGGTTAAGGTACTACCCTGGCAATTGACAATCTACTAAATATACTATACAATGCATATGAACATGGAGATTATACTTGTGACATACTCAGTAATTTAAGTAAGGCCTTTGACTGCATCCCACACAACGTATTACTCTCGAAATTAGCCTATTATGGAATAACAGATAATGAATTTAATTTTTTACACTTATATTTAAATGAGTGCAGCCAGGTAATCAAAATAAATGTGAAGGGAAGTTCTGAAAGCTCTGTCAAGTATGATGTCACACAGCATACAATGCTTGACCCATTTCTATTTCTAATAATGGTTAATGATTTGCAGTCCAATGTGTTTGCTACAGTAATACAATATGCTGATGATTCCTATTTTTTACAACTGACAAAAGTCTTAACTGGTTGATAACAATACCACTGGAATTACAAATAAGATAAAAATGAGGTTTTCATTCAATGGCTTTACAATTAATTTCCGGACATGTATATTGACAGAAAATTGAATTGAAATGAACACACAAGGCAAACCAATAAAATCATTTTAGCATTGTCTATCTACTTAGATTTTTATCTGTATTTGGTATTGGATTTATTGTGCTAAGAGTTTTACAATTTGATTGTCTACTGCACTTTGACCCTGGTCACTCATTCAGTAGACAATCACTACAGTTTATTTACATTTTACAATTTCTTGTCAATAAATTATCTTGCTCGTTTTTTCAGGGTTTTTTTTCATGTCCCATTTCCACTTGTTTTTCACTTTTCATTTATTGATTACTTAACTATCACACATTCACTATAGTTTTACATTCAAAGTATGATGTGCTACCTCTTACTTTTCTCTTTCCACTGTCCAAAGCCATTTATTTTTTACTTTACACAAAAACTGTCCAATGCTTCTAGCGTCCTTGCATATCATTTCAATCATAAGTGTATTTCTATCCCCCTTCAACCACTTCTTATTAAAAAATTCTTTTCTCCAATTTTCTGTTCCTTGGCACTTAAATACTGTGTGTTCAATGTCTTCATTACCACCACATATCGGACATTGGTTCTGAGGAATACCCTGTCTTAGCCCTTTTAGCCTCCATGCTCCGGTTCTTACCTATGCAATAGATTCTCTCTCTTCTTTATTTACTATGTCTATATATTTTTCCCTACCCCATGTATTTTTCATTGGACTATAACAAACTAATGAGCTCTTTTCAGCAATCTCACTGAACATGATTTGTGTTTCTATATCTTCCAGTCTTTTCCTTGCCTTTTTCCAAAACTTTTTCACGTTATTTTCTCTCCTTCTCCACATGTCTCCAACCCATTTTTCTCCAAAATGTTCCGTAATTTACTTACCCATCCATCATTCATTAAGCTATTCTCTTGGTATTCAATACATTATCTTAACACATTACTTTTTTCTAGATTTAAAGTTCTGAACAAAAATTTCAAAGCTCTTTCCATTATCTTCCCCTTAGTTGCCACCCTGCCCATCTTTAATTGTGCTACCTGTCTTACAATTGACTTCGGTAGCCCTAGTATTTCTCTACAAAACATCCTGTGCACCACATCTATACTTTCCCATCCTCTATCTAATCCCCATATTTCTATACCATACATCATTTTTGCCTCCACAACCATCTCATGAACTTTATCCAGCCATTTAACATTTATATTAGGTACTCTATATTTGCAGCTTCTAATTGCTGCCATCGCCCCTTTACCTTTTGCCAATGCAAACTTCCTTTGTTTCTCCCATTTATTACCTCCATCTATTTTTACTCCTAAATAGATACAGTCATGCACCACCCTGTAATCTTTATTCTCTCCCTTCCACTTTTCATATTTGCTTAATTTCCCCCCCTTTTTGAAAACCACAATCTGTGTTTTCTCTTGATTCACTTTTAACCTCCATTCTTTTACAGTATACATCAATTGCTTGTAATGATTGTTTTAAACCACTTACTGGTGTACAGTTATTATTCCTTCCAATTTCTAGTAAGACATCATCTATGTATAAATTAAATAAAACTGGGCTTAACTTACATCCTTGCCTAAGGTCTTTCTTTTGTTGAATTTCTTTTGTTACACATCCTGTCTCCACCCTTACACAGGTGTTCTCAAAATACAGTGCTTTAACAATATTCACCACTTGCTGACTTACTCCCTTACACATTAATTTATGCCAAGTTGTAGCTCAATTCGGTCATAAGCTTTCTCTAAGTCTACAAAAGCCATATACAATTTACCCCTTTTTTTCTTTTAAATATTTGTCTGCTAATGTCTTTATAATAAATAAATTATCAATTGTTCTCCTTCCCTTGCGAAAGCCCATCTGGAATTCCGAAAGGATATTATATTCAACCCAAAATTGTAGTCTCACTGCCAAAATGCCCGCAAAAAGTTTTCCTATATTCGATAATAATGCAATACCTCTGTAGTTATTAGGTTTATCGACATTGCCCTTGCCTTTATATATAGGATGGATGATAGCTTCCCTCCATTGTTTAGGTACATAACCCTTTCTAATAATTACATTAAATAAATCTAATAAAATTTTCACTCTTTCTGTTTCATTACACCACTCCTTAAGAAACTCTGATGGGATGCCATCAATTCCAGTAGCTTTATTTTTCTTCAGTAACTTAACTTGTTTTATTATTTCCTCACTCCTAATTTCACCATCCAATATCTCTACAAAAACATTCCTTATTTCCAGGAACCCCATACTTCCTATACTCCTGTCTTCCCCATATAATGTTTTAAAATATTCCATCCATTGTCCTGGCTCAACATTGGGTATAGTACATTTATTATAGGTCGACTTAAGAACCTGCCATACCTTATTAACATTATTTTCATTTAGACATTTTATCAAATTCCTTTCATTACATTCTCTCCAGTCCTTTTTCTTTTGCTCTAACAATAAATTATGAGAGTTCCGCCCTTGCATATAATCGTCCCTAGATTTTCTATCACCTAATTCCCTCCACCTAACCAACAGTTGTTTTACTTGTCTTTTTGATACTCTACATTCTTCATCAAACCAGTCCTTATCATATATGTAAACCCTCTTTTTTGTTTTCATTTCCTCTCCCGCCCTTTGCATAACTGTATTAAGGATATCTATTGCATTCTCAAATTGATTATTCTTAACCATGAATGTTACTCCACAGAGACATATCTTTCCATAATTCGAATCTAAAGTCTGTTTAAATGTGTCACAAAATTCTTCTTTCCATTTATAGCTAATATACCCTTTTTTACAATAGCTTTCCACTCCTATATTGTGTTTTACTTGTGCAGTGTGCATCATAAAATCCACAATCAGTGGATAATGCCCGCTAGTTGAGCTTAAATTTAATACCTTAAAATTACTTAAAATATGTCCTAAATTCGGAGGCCACAACACAAAATCTATTACACTCTGCCCATTATTGCTAACAAGGTAAATTCTCCTTGTTCATCTTCCCCACATTTTCCTTTCAAGATTTCTAAAGTATTCAACTCACAAAAATTAATAAATTTTTCTCACTCTTTAGCAACAAATTTGTCCTTGCTTTGCCTAAATTTCTCACTTTTAAACACAATTTCATCACTCATCCAATCATTTCCAACATATGTATCACTTTCCCCAATCCTGATATTAAAGTCTCCTATTAGTATTACCTCTGCAGTTACAAATTTCTCCTTCAGCCTATCTATATCTTTTTTTATTTGATTAAGGAGATCAGGATTATGAAACCGCGAGGATGCAGGGGTGTTATATATTATTCCTACACAGAGTATATTCCCATCTATGTACTTAACATCCATTATAACCCACAATATTTCTTTACTACTAGACCATGTTTCTTTAATTTCCTTACATAAGCTGTTCCTTATAAAGAAACCTATACCTCCAGATACTCTTCCCTTTCTAGCTATCACCTCTCCTTTCCTACCAATGTATTCAAAGTCCTTTATATTCATCTGTTCCTCTTTTAACCACGTTTCTACTACCGCTAAATAATCCACTTTAGCCAACAGCTGTTTCAAAACTCCCACATATAACTTGTTTTTTAAATCCTCACAGTTCCAGAAGCCCATTCTCCTTGTTGTCCCTTTTTCCTATTGTGAGCCTGCTCTGTATCTAAATCCATCTAATCTTTTCCTACTTCTTAATTCAATTCCTTCTTTCGGCATTTTATTTTTATCTGATGCCACAATGCTCCCATGTTCGGATGAAACAATACTATCTTCCCCCTCTTCCGTATTCTCCTTACTCCCTTGATACCATATCTTCTTTCTCCCCTCCGTTAGCGCGCGCGCAACTTCTGCCTCTCCCCTCCTTGGTGACGTCACTCCTCTGGCTCCTCCCTCCGCCACTGTTGTCACCACCATTGCAGTCCTACCGCTCTCAGCTGATCCAACTGTTTGGGCCCTCCTTCCGCTTGACGTCATCACACGGTCATCAATTTTCTGCTCTCTGCTGTTAGCTGCGCTGTTTGGACTAGCCTCGCCATTACACACTTCTTTCTCCATGTTTGCTGCAAATTGCCGAGTTGTGAACTTTGATCTTCCTGTTTCATTTCTTGAAGCTATCGCTGACACCTGTTGATTCATTTCCACTCTTTCATGTCGATTTTCTCTTGAATCTATATTGTACGTATCACGTATCCTTTCATTGTCAATCCACAGCTGAAAGTTTATAATATACGCCATTTTTCCCAAAGCTCTTGCTTCTTTCATTTTCTGAATTAAATTTCGTTGTAATGCTCTCTTATTTGGTGAAAGGTCTTTGTTAATAAAGATATTTGTTCCTTTCAATTTTTTGGCTCTCCTAAGCACTTCATGCACTAACTGTATTGTTGCTAGCTTCACCATTATTGCCCTCTTTCCAACTTGTCTCCCAAATCTAAAAGCCTCAACAATTTCCCATCCGTACATCTCTAATTCAAGCTTCTTCATTATCTGTGCTATTTCTTCAGCTGGCCATATCCCTCTTCTCTCACTTACACCTAGAAACACCAGATTAAATCTTCTTTCCCTCTCCTCCATTCTTTCCTTAATTGCATTTACTTCCTGTTTTGCTAATTGATTCCCAAGTTTTATTTGAAGCAGGCATATTATGCCTTATTTGAAAGAACTTATAGTGAGAAGAATAAAAATACCAGGTTCGTGTGGCGATGATCTAACCTACAAGAAACAACGGAAGCCAAGCAAAATAGTGAACAAAAAGTGTTACTGATTGGTGACTCGATAAAGCATGTGAAAATAAATGGTGTAAAGTGGTCTACAGAGGCATAAATGCCCAACAGATGTGTAAAAAACTTAGTGAACTAAGTGAGGGTGATGTTCCACATGATGCAAAAGTAGTAGTCTTACATGTTGACACAAATGACTTGAAATCAACAACTAGTCCAGATGAGGTAATGGGTGAGGTATATGATCTAATAAGAATGGCCAAAACAAAGTTCCCATACACTGCCATAGCAGTAAATAGCATTGTGAAAAGGAGAGATATCCCCTATGGTACATAAAACGTGTAAATAACATAAGATGGGCATGTAGTGCATTAAAAGCAACATTTGAGAATGTAGATAACAGATTAGATCACAAATGTGTAGGAAAGGATGGCTTGCAACTGAATTTTAAGGGATCCTACTTGCTCGGCAAAGCTATTGATAAAGTAGTTGATATTATATGTAAAGATCAGTTAAACTAGAGGCCATGCAAGAAGGTACAAAAGATAAAGCAATTAGGACTAGTAAAAATGAAAATACGGACAATTTAAATCATGGGCTAAATACACTTACCAACATCCATAGGTATAAGCTTAATGTAAAAAAGAAACTGCAAAGTGAAAGGGAAAGTATGCTATTGCACTTAAATATTCAAAGTGTAAGATCAAAAATAGAGGATTTACAATTATTTTTAGATGAAACTAAAGACCTAAACATCGGCATTATCTGCCTAAATGAACATTGGCTTGCCAAGCAGGAGTTGAATATCTTAGACAAGTTAAATTATTATATCTTAGTTGACCATTACTTTAGGGAATCAGCCAGGTATGGGGGTTTCATGTATTCTAATACACAAAATTTTGAATACAGAGATTAAAATAAGGCATGACCTCAAGACCTTCAAAGAAGATTACTTCTTTGAAGAATCTGCCATTGAATTAATTGACTATAATACTATAGTGATCTCACTGTGTAGGGTACCGTTTCATCATACAGTAGAAACACTCTTGCATAAATTAGATGGCTTAATGGGTAAGCTAGTTAAGGAAAGATATAAAATGATTATAATAGCTACAGATTGGAACATAGATGTGCTGAGGGAAAAAATAGTCAGACAAAACATGCAATTGGCATACTCAAAAGACACGGTTTCGCTTACAATGTAAAAGAACCCACACGAGTAACCAGTGCATCATCCACCTGTATAGACAATCTAATTACTAATTCATCTTGCAACTTAAATAAATATTTTTAGTAGACACAAGATTATCAGATCATAAAGGATTGCTTACTAACCTAACAAAAACCAAGGTTACAAATAGTATAGACAAGTATAAAACAGTAAGAATTTTTAATGAGCAAAATATCTCTGAATTTAAAAAAAATGCTAGCAAATAAAATCTGGCCTCTTAGCAATTTAAAAACTGTCAATGAGAGCTACAAGGAGTTTTAAAGGAATTTCTAATCATATATAACTATTGTTTTCCAAAGAACACGTGTAAACAAGTATTAAAAAGCTTTAATTTAGATTGGTGCACACACGGTATATGGGTTACTAGTAAAAGAAAAAGAATATTACCTAGAGAGATGAAAATAACTGGAAGCTTAGAGTTATGTCAGTTTTATAATAAATACAGCAAATTTTATAAAAGCGTAATAAAGCATGTCAAATATATGTCAATAGAAAATTATATATAAAAATCTAACAATATCACAAAGGCAACTTGGAACATAATAAAAAATGAATTAGGAAAACACAAAAGTCTGAATTAATTAATCCAAGAAGTACCTTAATGAATAATAATAATAATAATAATAATAATAATAATAATAATAATAATAATAATAATAATAATAATAATAATAATAGACTAGAGGAGCTGAACAATTATTTTACTAACGCAGCAAACCTGATCCAAGATACTCCCCCTTCAGTATCTCAGGCAAGTCAAAAAATGGGACTAAATAATTTGTTTATGTCATCTGAATTTAATCTAGGGATAGTTTCGCCATTAGAAGTAAAAAAATTAATATGTGCTACAAAAGGGAAAATGTCAAAAAGATGGGATGAGATCCCACCAAAAATTGTAAAAATGACAAAAGACTAGCTAAGTGAGCCACTTGCATCAATGTCTGTGGATACCCAATAGTTTATGCTGATGATACTACAATTATCCTAAATTGATCAAATTTTGACGATTTAAAAACTAACCTTAACCAAGCCATAAAACAATTGGATACATGGTTCACATATAATGGCTTGAAGCTAAATAAAACTAAAACTGAAATCTTACAATTCAAATCATCTGTTGACAATAACACACAAAAAAACTCACTAACATCCTCAAATAAAAAAGATGCAAAATTCTTAGGACTAATCCTAGATGAACGCTTAAAATGGACAAGTCGATTGAACTATATAGAAAAAAAGTTAAATAACGCATGCTTCAACATGTCCTGTTTGGCACAAATAACCAAACTACAAACAAGGAAAATAATATATTTCAGTTATTTTCACTCTATTCTCTCATATGGAATAACTATTTGGGGAAACACAATGGGTTGCAATATAATTTTTTGTATCCGAAAGAAAATCATAAGAATAATGACCCACTCAAACTACAGAGATTCATTAGATCAATGTTCAAAAAATTAAAAATTCTCACTCAACCTTCCCTTTATCTATATAACCTAGTTCTGTATGTTGAAACAATTATAACAAACTTTTAAATAGTCAACATCAACATGCCTACCACACAAGAGGCAATGGAAATGGAAAGTACCCAGCACATAGGCTCACATTATTGGAAAAATGTCCATACTGTATGGGAATAAAAGCATATAATAAATTGCCACAATCAATCAGAGGTATTCAAAATCTAAATAATTTCAAAGTAGCTGTAAAAAATTGATTTATTAGTAAAGCATACTATAATGTTAATGAATATCTGGACGATGACTTGGAAATTATATTGTATTATTTGTTTCCTGATTCATCAATGTACATATGTAATCACTTAGTAAGCTAAGCTTGATGTGTCACCAACTTACAGAGCATTTGCTTTCAATTGTCATGTGTTATGTGATGAATGAAGTATTATTATTATTATTATTATTATTATTATTATTATTATTATTATTGAGTGTTTTTAGAAATGGCTTAATATTTTATGGCAATGGTGTTGGCCTAAATGATATTCTATTATAGTAAAAGAAAATTCTCAGATTATTGACAAGATTGCCAACCCGAACTCCTTGTAAGCCACTCTTCACACAAGAGGGTGTTATGAGAGTAGATAATCTTTACATTCACTGTTTATTATTATAAGTAAAGATGAATATGGAAAACTATCAATACACTGCTAATGCACATAGTTATAATACTAGAAATTCAATTAAGTTAGTTGTTCCCACAATAAAACTCAGAAAACTATATCTAGTCATCTCATTACTAGCTATTTAGGCTTTTAATAAACTGCCTGATAATAATTAAAAGACTTAGTCTTAACTTGAGTAACTTTAGAAATAAAACCACAAGATGGTTAATACCTAATCCTTTTTACAATATGAATGGATACTTTAATTCTATTGTTGACATCTGTTGATTGTTACTTAGTGTAATTTTTACCTGACTATGCCCATCACTGTATCACAGTTTAACAGCAAATAAAGCATTATATTGTATTCTTTACTACAAAATTCTTCTTCCATACTGTTAACTCCCTGAGCTTGTTTATCCCTTTTTGCTTGACCCCACTATATATGCTGATTACATGTGATGTAACTGAACTGTTATGGCATCCATAATACTTCAACTCATTATGATCTTACTTGGCAGCGTGCACTCCCCTATTGCCCATACCTTTCAACAACTTCAAAGCAGCAGTCCCAACTTCAAACATTCCACTGGGATCAATTCCCTGGTAAACGATGAAATATGTGCAATTCTTTTAATATAAAGTTAACTGAAAAATTCAGTGCCACAGCTGGGATTTGAACACAGTTCTCCCAGTCTCTGTGTGGTTGGTCTAACCATTGAGCTAGTGTGACAACGACCAAGGCATCTCACTAGAGATGTTAATCTCAATGGCGACTTGCCATCACAAGTACTTTATTACTGGGTGCCTATGGGTTTCTTTCTTTTTGTAGAATATTAATTATTGTTATACATTGAGATTGTCATCTCTAGTGAGATGCCTTGGTGGTCTGTCTGAGAACCAACTTAAGTCAATTGGGGAATTCAATGTCCCACCGCATGTTGTCACAGTAGCTCAATGGTTAGAGCAATGGCACAAAGAGCAGGAGAACTGTGTTCAAATCCCGGCTGTGGCATTGGATTTTTCAGTTGACTCTATATTAAAAACATGTCATAGACCAGGCTTGATCTCTAAAATATAATTAATTTCAATTATTATATATAATAATAAAAAATATAATTCTGTTTGTTGTAATTTTAATATTCCAATAAATTAATTCATTTCCTTTGCTTCAATATATGTTGCTTTCATGTTAGCTGCAAAAAATCAATAAATATGGTATGAACTCAACCATGCTGCTATCTGTTGCACTACTTACAAACATGCTCATGCCATCCAGTCAGCATTTAATTGTACACAATAAACAAGGTAAGATCTTTTTGTAAAAGTTTTGTAAAATAGTGGTATGCAACTTGACTATAATGGTAGTTAAGATGCTCATATGAAAATTATGAAACTCGCTACCGCTTGACTCATAAACATACTCACAACTTAAATACTACCATTACAGTCTAGTTACATAATATACAGGTGGTACGCTCGAATGTCCGTAATTTCAATTGTATGTGATGGGTAAACGGTTGAAGCTAGACACTTACAACATTTATATAAAAGGAAAGCTCAGCAAGTTTCAAATCCTGTCGGTAGATGGTGCAAAGACACAGTTTTCATTTTTCTATTTTATTGTTTATCAAAGTGGTGACACCGCAGATCAAAGCGCAAACTGTTCTGTGGTACGCAGAGTTTAAATTAATTGTCCGAGTTCAAAGGGAGTTTCGGTGACTCTTTAACCATGATGCTCCAACTGTTAAAAGCATAAAGAAGTGGTACGATACATTTTTAGCTACTGGAACTGTGTTAAAGAAGCTAGGTGGTGGTCGCAGAACATCTGACGAAATGGTTGCAAATGTTCAAGCCGCATTTGAGCAAAGCCCACGGAAGTCATTAAGAAGAGCTTCGCATTTGAGCAAAGCCCACGGAAGTCATTAAGAAGAGCTTCGCGGGAACTTCAAATACCGAAATCAACATTCCAACGAATTGTCCACAAACGTCTCAAACTGTATGCATACAAATTGCAGTTATTGCACCATGACAAGCCCAAATGCGTGCAATTTGCCAATACGATGCTAGACCATCTCAGCGCTGATCCTTATTTCACGTCCAAGATTTTCTTCTCAGACAAAGCTGCTTTTCATGTGCCAGGCAAGGTAAACTGGCATAATGTGTAGATCTGGGGATCGCAGAATCCTCACGCTACACAAGAGCACATTCGTGATAGTCCCAAGGTCAATGTTTGTCTCAGAATAAAGTCATTGGACTGTTTTTCTTTGTCGAGAAAACTGTCCATGGTACCACATATCTTGACATGCTGGAGCAGCTCTTCTTTCCACAAATTGAATATCTGCAGCCTAACATCCTTTTCCAACAAGATGGTGCTCCTCCACACTGGTTCAATGAAGTTCGTATCACTTTAGACAACATTTTCCCTGGCCATTGGATTTGTAGGGGAGGATCGATCGCGCGGGCCCCAAGATCTCCCGATTAAACACCGCTTGATTTCTTTCTCTGGGGCTATGTCAAAGATAAAGTTTACACCACCCCAGTCAGAGACCTTCGTGATCTTCAGGAGTGCATTATAGAGGCTAAAAAATTAAATTGAATTTTATTTATGGATGCTCATTAACTGCTGTGGTCCTTAGATCCCATTCTATATTGGGCATGAAAGACAGTAATTTTGCTCAGAGGCCTCTTTATCAGGTTTGAGGTTCTTTTACGTGCCATAAATCTATGGCACAGGACCACCGGCTTTACTTCCCTTCCGAAGGAAGCCATGCTAAGGATTCTTACGCTTTAAAAAATCAATCGCCCTCTGCCAGGTTTGAACCTGTGACCTTGGGAACTAGAGGCTAACTTGGTAACCACTACACCATGGAGGACAACACATAGAGGCTATTGAAAGCATTTCAGAAGACATGCTTCAACGTACTTGGCAAGAAATTGTTCGCCTTGACCGCTGGAGCTCATGTAGTGATGTGCATATCAAAACTTGAGTTTTCCTTTCATGTACACATTGTTGTAAGTTTCCATCTTTAACCGTTTACCCATCTCATATAATTGAAATTAGGGACATTCGAGCAGACCACCCTGTACTATTAAGTACAGTAACACTATTTTGAATGTTATGGCCAATGTTTCAAAAATTTAAGGATATTGTGGATTTGTCCACGTGTCTGCATTTTATATTTCTCAACTGTCCATTATATCTAGCTTTCAGACTTCATTTTATTTTCTTAATATAAACTTTATTGTAAATATTCACAACTTACAAAATTATTTTCAGGAGAAATTTTGTATTCCTTAAATATTTTCCAAAATTTCCTGCCAGTTCATGAGTAGTAAGTAATATAAGTATTCATTTATTTTTTCAAAGATTTATTTTCTTTAATTCTATTTAGTATACTTGAGTTATATACAATTAATTCAATTGTGTGCAAATAAAATGGGCATTAGTTGTACATTTTTTAGGTAAGGTAAACCTTGAAAATTAAGTAATTGCAACATTGCAAGTCACTTTTAAGATATTACCATACTTACTCAAATATAACTCACTCTCGGATATATCTAGCATTCAATTTTTTCAATGAGAAATTACACAAAAAATTTTCATATCTATCTTGCATTAATTTTTTATGTCCACTAATATATGATAGCAATACACAATTCAAAGTTTAAATTTCCATGCAGTTCACCATGGATCAGAGATTATCCAATGACATGCACTGCACTAGACACATGTCTTTGGTGCTACAAAGGAACTTGTTTCCCACATGTATAGCATTGCTGGCCTTTGAGTATGGTGATAGCTAGGACCTGGATTTTTAGGTGGAATTACCCTTGCTTTTAGATTTTTTATATACTTTAAATAGGTTTTTTTTTTTGTTTTTTAGGTTTTTCTTGATTAAAATGCTTTTTTTTTTTTTTTTGTTGTTGTTGTTATGTTTTAGCTTTGTGGATCAATACAGGTATCAATAACTTTCTTTTTCTGGTACTTATTTGTAAGATTTATTTTTTGGCATTGCATTCATTCCCAAATTTTCTGGCATAAACGATTTCCTATTATCACGTAACACATTCTTGTATGAAGAAAAGATTCTTTCAACGGAACATGACATCATTAGAGTGTAGAACATGGTTCTAGGGTTAGTTTTCCAGTATACTTTTCTCCCTGCAATACTGAATTGATGATTTTCATATCTTCAAAACCAGGATTTTGTTGAAGAATCTTCTCAACTTCAAAGAACATGCAACTCCCACTGGTCCAGGTATTTCTTTACTGGAAACATTGCAATGATATCATCTTTCAGTGGCAAAGTTGTACTTTCCAACCAGAAAATAGCTTCTTATAAAACAAAAACATATCTTAATATATGCAAGGGAAGTGGCAAGAGTGGGGCACTCGAGTGATTTCTTAGCCTTGGCAATGCAGGAAGCTTGTTTCATCCAATTCATTGATGACATTTTTAACGTCTTTTAAGTGCTCGGCATAGTAAATGGCAGCATACAGCCAAGTTCCCCAGCAGGTAAGTATCAGCTCAGGTGGAAGAGGGGTTGCCGATGCTTTCTCTTTGAACAATTGTATAGTGTTGGGGCTTTTAAGAAAACCTTGACTGAAGATATCGTGCTGTTCACATCATCGAAGTGGCTTCTAATCTCCTCTGCAAGGTAGTGCAGGCCATGGGCCAAGCATGTAACATGGTCGGGTGGAAGGATTGTAGACCCCCCCACCCCAGCCTTCCACATATAGGCAGCACTGTCTGTCGCTAACAAAAGGAACTTACTATCATGATTCTCTGCTGGCCACAATATGCGTAAAGCATCCCTCACTGCACAAGCTATTGTGCTGTTGTTACTTTTTTCTATTTCTTTACAAAGAATAAGATGAGGACTATCTAGTTCATTTGGGTCCGGCTTACCTACTAACACATTCACAATAAAGCGGCCACAATTCAGATGTTTCATCAACAGAACACCAGATATACTGGTCACCTATATCTTTTCTTATTTCATCTAGTGTCTTCTGGTGAACAGGAACTAAATAATTCTTCCTTAAAGTGAATTCATTAGGTATATTCTGGCCACTGATGTCTTCTAAACATGTTTTCAAGGTCGGGTTGGTTAGCACATTCCAGAGATATTGGCAGACATCAATGCCTGACACAGGCAAAAGTTAGTTATCTTCAGGACTGCCAACTGTGGAAGAAATAAGCATTTGCTTATTGTTGCTGCTGGACTTATTTCTCCTAGCCACATTTGCAGTGTGCGCAGCTGTAGATTTATGGTGCTCAAGATGAGATTTCTACTCACATTTAACCTCAAATAAAAATGCAAATCTTAAGTACACTTCAGTAAGTGTGCTAGGGTATTTCAGTGCACTTTTTACTTTGGGAAAATTACTTGCTTGTAGCATGCCTGACAGAAGACTACTCGACCATCCGTAGTGAAAGGTGGATCTGCAGCAATCCATTTTTTCAATAAAGGTGATTTAGGCATTGTTTCACTATACAACAATTACATTATAAAAGTATTGCAACAATCAATCACCACACTTTCTGCCTGTTGTACTCTTGGTGAACACTGGAGGCAATCCCGTTACGCGGGTTATGCTCTTCCTGACCTTCTATCAACTGCATCCAGGTGTTGCCACATGTCACATGTGCTATGTTTACTGGTAGTAACTTTAACTATCTACCAGCTATAAGTGGTGGAAATAAATTTATAATGAGTTTCAACCAGAAAATAACATTCATTTCTAAAAAGAGAAAGCAGCTATTTAGGTTATTTTAGGTGTCAACCCCTCATTTAGGTTTTTTTCGGTGCAATGAAGTTCACATATTTTGCTCCAGGAAGTATGAAACGAATATATATCTTGAAATTTGTTAATTAAATAGCGAGAAAAAATATAGGCTAAAACCTAAATATCCCAGCTGGTTATAAGCGCAAAGTGATACAATTTGCTGAAACTCAGGGCAATCAAGCTGCTGGTCGCAAGTTCAATGTTCACTTTTGGCAAGGGGGGGGATGCTTTGGAAAACACTAATGAAGCAAGAAAGGAAACCAAAAAATGTGAAGTTACCACAATTATAATATGAGGTTATCTGTATATGATAAGAACTGCATAATGATGGCTTTCGTGTCTCACATAAGATGATTCATTTTAAAGCTCATGGACTGGCAGAGGGGCAAGGTATCAGTGCAACTGAACTTGAAGTAAGCCAGTGATGGATCTGCCCATTCATGAAATGCAAGGAATTGTCTCTGTAACAGTAAACATCTCTGTCAGAAGATGCCGAATGATTTCAGTGATAAAATAATTTTTTTTATCACTACATAATTTCAATAAGGAAGAAAAAGGATTACATGCTATTACAGATGCATATTTCAACATGCACAATATAATAAAAAGGAGGGAATCAGTGTGCTTGTGCAAACTATCAGTTGTGGAAAGCAACGTTGTACAATAACACTTGCAATTACTGCAAACGGAAGAGAACTGCCGCTGTAAATAATCTTCAAAAGAAAAACTATGTCAAAAGTAAATTTTTCTAAGGGCATTCATGTGCAAGCCAAGATAAAGGGTGGATGTATGGATGGATGGTTGGTTGCAGCTCTAGTGCAGGACAGGATCCATATAATGTGGAATGTACAACATGAGGGATGCTTCACCATCTGGCTGTGTTAAGTTTCTGTGGACACAATGGACGGAACAAAAAACACCCACTCTGAAGACATTAGTAATACAGATCCAGCGGTAATCCTTGGTGAACTTGCAAGCTGCCTACATCCCTTAGATGTCTCAATTAATAAGCCCTTTAATATATGCAAGCTGTATGCTGAATGGATGGCAGGAGATAGGTATCAGTTGTATCAGTGGGAAAAATATGACCATCAGAAGTAATGTGTGATAAGGTTTCACAAGCTTGGGACATGGTGTCACCAGACACTATTGTAAATTGTTTCTTGAAGACTGGCATTGCAAATGCGCTGGATGGAAGTCAACATGATGTAATATGGGCTGAAGGGGTTGACAGATATAACCCCATCAATACACAGGATAGCTGTTCTGAAGTGGGCAGCAGACACGATGAATAAGTATGCCATTTGCCATGGTTCTACGTTATTAGGAATAGTAATGGTGCATGAATGTGCACAATGCAACTAAAAGCACTATCTATCACAAAAATTATTCCCACACAAACCTTGCACTCCAATTTCTTATGCTTATTTCCGATTGCCTTGAAGGTTTATTGTAATACCTTGAATCAGATGAGAAAGAAAGAGCAAAAGAAAGTTTCCATAATCAAGAGAAGTTTTAGTTTTTAACAAAAATGGTGATCCCAACACCATAGAAAATGGCAAGCCTGCTGCAATATGAAATAACATCTCCCACGAAAAGTCTGCAATTTTATATGCAAGACAGCATATTCAAAAAAGGTCAACATTCTCCTGAAATCATAGATCTACTTAAACTTGCAGGATGTAGGTTACCCCGCTTCTTCACTGGGAGTGATTCACAAAAACCCCCTACTGACAAGATTAACAGTAGATCCCGAATCTAATACGGCATGAGCAAATATGTTAAAACCTTCAACTCGAATAGACGGCAATGGTGAAAATGGTACACCATAAACTTGCGAACTTGGGTTGCATTCCAAAACAGGCTTAAAATGTGGTGGGTGCCGGGGTATCAGGGCATCTATAGAAATGAGAAAGCTGATCAGCTGGCTAAAACAGGTACTGAGATACCCTATGTTGTACCTGAGCCATGGTTGGAATCAGTACACATATTGGCAAAACCTCAATAAAAACATGGATTAGGGAAACACACCAACTCAGGTGGCAAACCTAACCTGGACAAGGACAAGCCAGGAAACTGGTCTTAGGTCCATGCAGCACTCTTTCCTTCTCTCTCCTGAGATTGGATACAATAGGGGGGGGGTGTGCGTGCGTGTGTGTGTATATATATATTTCCATAATGCTATACAAAAATCTTACAATTTTTAATACATTACTTTGAGCTGCTATTTTTTTTCCCTTTCTTTAGTCCATCATGCATTTTAACACCATGGTTATTTATGTAAGGTGGGTCATAACAAATTCATATTGCTTTATTTTTCTAAATCATTTTTCTCTTACTCTCCCCATATATTCTCCTTTTCTTTTTATATCCCTCTCCTTTTGTATTTTCATTATCCTAACTTTTAATACTTCTTTGTTAACATTCTCCCATTCTTTAAGTAAAAACTGATCTCTCCACAACTTAGTTTCTTCACATTCAATTATATAATGCAAATCATTATCTGCCTTTCCACAAAGAGGACACCTATCCAAATTTGCTCCCTTCCTATCTCCCCTTAGTCTATGTGCACTTAATCTAGACAAGGCCCACCCTTCCCTCACTAACCTATTACCTACAACCACATACTTCTCCCTTCCCCAGTCCACCTTTAATTGTCTATATAATTCCAAACTTTTCTTTCCTTTCAGACTTTGAAATAATTCTTGTTTCTCTACATCTTCCACTCTGTTCCTCACTTCATTCCAGAAACCACTCCAGAAAACTAACTCCTCTCTCTCATCCCATAAGTTACCCATTCCTATTTCCTGTAAAATTCTCCTTATTCCTTGAGCCCAGTTCATCCCAGCACTGGATTTTTCTTGGATTATTAAACATTGCCTCAAGATATTATGCTCGTCCAATGATTTCAATCTATGCAAATATTTAAGTATCCTTTCTAATATAATGCCCTTGCTACTTACTCTTTCCAACTCCAACATTGCTGCTCCATTAGGTGATGAAATAGCTAAATCTAACATACATTTACAGAATGATCTACGTACTTTATCAATCATCTCCCATCCTTTGTCACTTCTCCAAATCTCTGATCCATAAACCATTTTTGCTTCAACTACAGCTTTGTAAAACCTTTCCAACCATTTAATTTGCATATCTGGTATTTTCTTTAAGCATATTCTTATAGCAGTCATTGCTAATCTTCCCTTAGCTAAGGCACTTATCTTGTGATCATTCCATCTCCCATTACTACTTATTCTCACTCCCAAATAATCAAACTTGTTTACCATTTGCAACTCTTCCCCTTCCACATACCACTTTTCCTCCTCCTTCAATTTATAGCTCTTTTTAAATACCTTTATCTTTGATTTTTTAAAATTTATTCTTAAACCCTATTTCTTACAAAATGAATATATGATATGTAACACTTTTGTTAGACCTCCTACTGAAATAGAACCTACCACTAAATCATCTGCAAAAAGAAATCCTGGAATTTCTCTATTATTTACTGTGGGTAAATATAAGTTATCCTTATTCAACTCTTCCAACATATCGTCAATAAATAAGTTAAACGGTATAGGGCTAAGTTTGCAACCTTGTCTTAAAACCAATCAATTTTTCCCATAATTTCCTCATCATTCAGCTTAATATAAAACTTATTATTTATATATATATATATATATATATATATATATATATATATATATTCTGTATTGCTCTAATGAATTTTAAGCTTAGTCCCCAACTTCTCAGTTTAATCCATAGTGCCTCTCTATCTATAGTATCAAATGCCTTCCCTAAGTCAATAAATGCCATATATACCCTACCTCTTTTAATACTTAAGCATTTATCTACAATTGATTTTATAATAAAAATATTGTCCACTGTTCTCCTACCTTTTCTGAATCCCCTCTGAAATACCGATAATTTATTTTCTTCCTCTACCCATTTCTGGAATCTAGCTGCTAAAATTCCTGAATAGATCTTTCCTAAGACTGACAGCAAACTAATACCCCTATAATTAATTGGATCTTTGACACTTCCTTTCCCTTTATAAATGGGTACAATTATACTTGGCCTCCAGTTATGGGGTACCTTTCCTCCTTCAAATATAATATTCATCAGCTTAACCAGTATCTCAGTCCTATCTCTATTCTCTATCCATTTTTTCCAAAATTCCCCTGGTAGAACATCAATCCCTGATGCTTTATTGCTTTTATACCTTTTAGTTCCCTCCCAAACTTCCATTACCAACATTTTCTTATCTAGGCTATCTATGTATTCTATATCTAAAGATAATGGGATTAAGTTTGTTAATTTGGTCTGTATACCTAATAGGTTTTTAAAAGTAACTACACCATATTTCTGGCTCAATAACATTCCCCCTTTTATTCCTATTATACATTCCTCGGATTATTTACTATACTCTACAGTTATCATTTTTATTTACTGCTTCAAGCAAATTCTTACTTAATCTCCCACCCCATTCTTTCTTTTTTACTTCAATTAAACATCTATAACTCCATTTCAATGTTAAATAATTTTTCCTTGGATCCTCATCCTCCTGTAGCTTCCATCTCTTTAATTCCTGTTCCACTCTCCTCTTAGCTTTAATACATTCCTCATCAAACCCTCCCTTTCTTTCTATTTGCCACTCCTTCCTCTGTGTTCATTTTACATCCTGCTCTTTTAACTATCCACTCCAATCTCACAGTTACTTTCTCTGACTTTTTCCTTTGTAATAATACATTTATATTACTCTTTGTGCCTTCCCCCATAATTAAATTCAGTTTACCCAAATATAATTCTTCCTCCTTTCTTCTCTTCTCCATTTAAATACTTTTATCTTCTTTCCCGTCCTAACAAATTTATCATCCACCACCTCACCCTTTATCCTGAATGTAGTCTTCAATGGAAAATAACAGTTAGTAAACACTCTCTGAAGAACTTCATAATCTATTATTGCATCCTCAATACCCAATGAATAAAGTAAGTAACCAACTACACTCTCTCCATTATTATTTACAAACGTAATTTCACCCATCCTATTTTTTCCTTTAATTCCATTACAAGAATTCAAATTATTTTCTTCACAAAATTGCAGTAAATTTCTGCCTTCTTTGTTTACTATCTTATCTCTACTTTGTCTTTTCTCAACTTCCTGCCTTACATTTATATTTTCTTTTGTCCTTATTTGAGGTTGTTCACATCCTAACATAGCATTGAAATCACCTACTAAAATATCAGGATCTATGTTACATAATACCTCCATATCCTGACTTAATTTACTTAATAATTTAGGGTCATAAAATTCAGATACACTTGATGGGTTATATACAATGCCTGAAGCTACCTAGCTGACTTTTCCTAATAAGCCTGTTGTTAATAGCCACTGAACCTTAGCATCGCATAACTCCTCTATCTTAACATGAAAATTTCTCTCCTTCTTTATAAAGATTCCTAATCCCCCTGATGCTTTTCCCTTCTGACTGATTCTCATTTCTAGTTGACTGAAATAATCATATTCGTCCATATCTATTTTCACACTCTTCCATATCCAAGTTTCAACTACTGCAAGTATATCAGCCTCTTTTAACAATTGCTTGATTTCCCCACTTCTCATTTTGTCCCATAGACCCTCGACATTCCAATATAACACCACCAAATGTTTATCCTATACTGAACCTTTTCTTTCAAATATAAATTGATTCAGCTTAGCTCTATGACGTGTCATTCTTTGTTCTTCTTCACCCCCTATAGCACCTTTCACTTGTATTACACTACCACTCGGTGTTGACACTACACTCATATCGCCTTGATTCCAAACGTCTAATCCTGTCACTGCCTCTAAAGCTAGTCACCTGGTATCGTTTCTCATTTGCTGCGTTGGTTCATCACGCTTTCCCGACGATGTCATCAGCTGACTTCTTTCTCCAATCCTGCACGCGTCCCCTACTCTGACGTTACATGCTGCGCCACTTGTCCGTATGTCGTCACTCTTCTCTCCTATGTCATCAACCATGTGGTGGTAAACAAAATGGCATACTTCTCTTGTTTCCTGCTCGTGTGTCTCCCGTATCAAATTCTGATGACTAATTTCCTGCCTGACACCATCTATCCATAATGTAAGTCCTCTTATGTATGCCTTCTTTCCTTGATCTTTTGCCAACTTCATCTGTTTTATTAAAAAGTTTCTGAACTCTCTTTTTTCCCATAGTCATGTTCCATGAAAATTCTTGTTTCTCGTAGCTTTGGTGCATTATATAACATTTTCCATTTAAAGTTTACTGTTGCCAGTTTTACAATTATAGGTCTAGAGCTTGGCCCTCTTCTTCCTACTCGAAAGGAATCAGTTATTTTCCATCCTGTCAATTCGATCTTCAGCTTATTTCTCACAAGATGCCAACATCTTTTTTCTCTTTCTTCCTCGTATCCGAAAATTACTATATTTCTCTTTCTATTATTATCTTCCATTCTCTCCAAGTATGTCAATCTTAAGTTTAATTCTGATACCTTCTCAACCACTTTTCTTTGAAACTTTTTTAATTTCTTCCACATTTCTGGCTAATCTCATATCAATCCTTTTTTCCATCTGCTTTATGTCTAACATATGTTCCACGATCTTCTTTAACGTATTCATAACATCGCCCGTCTCCAGCCCAGGGTTCAATTCCACTCCACCGATAATCAGTAGAAATGCCAAAATTATGGCCAACCATATCACTGCTGATATTGTTCCTTTAACAGTCTTCCCACTTTTTCTTCATTTTGCACTGTTAAAAACTCTGATTCTCACATGATAACTTTCTATCGAAACACTCATCATGAAGCTCGTATAACACACGTCCGTACTCGAGTGCTCGACAGCAACTCCAGAATAGGAATAAGGAAAGTACAGTGCGGTCGTTTTATGGTGAGGCGATGGATTGCGTGTATGTGTGCTCTGCACATTGTCTTATTACACTGGGGGTTTTTTGTTCCATAACTCCCGCATTACTCACGAGTGATAGTAACATGCACTATAATGAGTACTAATCTTGTTATAAGTGGTGTTCATCTGCATGAAGACATTCCTGGTATCTTTGGGTGAAATTTCCATTCACACACACAAATTGTTCTTGCGTAATGTTCATAATTTCTGTTTTTATATTGTCCTTTGGTTTGTCTATGGTGTGGGGATTGTTCCCATAAACTTTATTATTTAGCATTCCCCACAAACAGATGTACCAATTTCATAAATTTTTTCCTCCGTTAGAACATCTTGTTTTTGCTTTTTAGGTTTAGCATTAAGTGATCCCATTGTCCTAAACTTATTAACCAGACATCTAACAGTTTCTCTACCTGGAACTGGAATACCAGAAAATTTTTCTCCTGAAATTGTCTACACGCCTGTCTACATGATTTGGTTTTTGCATATGTATCGTACATAAAAATTTGTTGTTCAAGTGTGAGTTTGTCAGCAGGCATTGCAGTGGGCTAATAATAAGACATTAACACTCTTAAGCAATGTCACACAACACAGATGTCTTGAATAAATTTTCATCTTTGAAATGCACAAAGCAGCGACTGAGGCAGAGGTGATAAAGATAACCTTGGCGATAGTTATGCATCAGAAAAGTACCAAGGTCACTGCAGTACAGCATGCTACGCATATAAATGGTCTCACCTTAAAATGACTGCACTGTAGTTGCATTAATTCCTGAACATGGTCACTTCAGGAAATACCAACGTAAAGTAGGACTTTACAAAACTGAACCCATCTGTAAAGTGTGCAAAGAGATGAGGAGACTGTCTCACCTACCCTGTTTGATTGTCCTTTCTTGGCAAGAAAGAGATTTACTCTTTCTATAACCAGGGAAGACCTAGGAAAGTATGCTGATATTGGAACCAAAATACTGCAACTTGCTCCGGGAAAAGATTTTGGGAAACAATAAAGGCATTCTTTCTAATGGGGTTGCACAATAAGCTTTTTGGGCTGACAAACCTCCCCCCCCCCCCCGAACTGTTATCTATCTGGAAACTATAACCATAATATACTAAAACATACATTTGCATAAAATCTAGGTTCTAGGTCACAATAGCATAGAGAGGCAATCAATACATACCTATGGTGATAATATTTGTACAAAACATATAAAAGGGAAGAAAAATAAATCATCTTGTCCAACAAAGTTAATGTATATACTTACAACTGGATAGCTAACCATGATTGGAAAACATTCTAAGTCGGTGGCTTGTTCACTAGGCCTATCAGGATGATGGTAGCCAGCACCTTTAAAATTCTCTAATCCATTTGCATCAAACACAAGCATAATGGCAGTTGCATCATACCGCCGTTGGAAGTTCTGTATCCTACAACAAATTCATTTGAAGTTTAATTTAAGAAGGAGAATCTAGAAAAGATTAACTTCATTTTAGAATTCTATTGAAGAATAGCCATATTATTTATAATCATATATAGTACAATGAGCAGCAAGAGTGTAGTAGTATTTAACACCCATTCTTACTACATATGGCGCCACAGGCAAAGGACACTGGTGATAAATGAAATGATAATTTGGGAAGGAAGCTTTCCAGGCCCAAGTTTAGGGTAGCTCCTTGGAATTTGCCAGTTATAAAGACCAAGGAAAACCTGGAAAAACTCAGCCAGGAATAATGATCCTGGCAGGATTTGAACCACAGACCTCCCAATTACGGGTCTGTGCTTTTGCTAACAACATGGATGGTAGTTGGTAGCAAAAGTGTATGAGCAAACTGTTCCTCTAAATGTTTTGTAACATTAAAGCTTAGATTGTTTCAGACCTCGACCAAGGTCACATTATGACATTACAGAAATATAACAATATGCCCATTGTTTAATTAATGAATTTTAGAAGTTTTAATTTAACTCCTTCAAACATTATTTTTAATCCATACTATCATGCCACTAATTTTGTGCTTTATGTAGCTTTTAACAACAATCTTCGCAAAAAGATGTTTTATGATTCATGTTGTGCATAGTTGTACTGCATAATATTTTAAAGCATTCAGGTTTTTGTAACAGTCAATCTAGGTCAATTTTAATATTTCACTTAGGTTCCTAGAGGTGAAGTTGCAGCACAGGCTTTACCATTGGTGGAGAATGGATGCATCTATGGTATATTGCCGACATCATTGGCACCTTTTATTCTAACTACTGCATAGAGGTTTAGAGAGGATGGTACCTGCCTCTGATTACAATAATAATTTTCTTTAATTTCAAGTGATCTATGGAGCCCAGGAATAATTTGAAGCAGGCATAGCATGTTAACAGGAAATAGCATTATATTGATGAATATACCTGATGTTTTTCCAAGTACCTGGTTGTAGTATGGACTGAACATATGGTATGGTCAGCATGCATTCTAGACATGAACGCATGCGTTTAGGAGAAGTGCTAAGTTTTTCTCAGACACAGTGGCTGATTTTTGGGCTGAACCCCAAGCATATCACTCCAGGCTTGTACCACAAGAGGACATTGCAAATATTATCCGTGAATGCCTCATCAAATCAAAGCTTAATGAGGTCTAGAGGTGGATCCACACATTACTGAAACTACAATTATAATTTATTTAAAGGTGAGTCGGAATTGTTACACTAACATCACTTAAGTTTACTCATTTAACATGTTTCGGGAAACGGTTGTTCCCATCCTCAGAAGCTAATCCGACTGGCCCGTGTTGTTGGTGTTTCCGTTTTTTGGACTGGATGCTGTGGTGGCATCTTGTGGTGGAGAAATGTACTTCCAGAGAGGATTTGGTGGTGGCAAATCAAAATTCATTAGATGTGTGTTGTGTTTTAGAATGGTGATCTTCTCCCATGCATCTAATTCGGCTGCAAATTTGGCTGGTTTGACTAATGTAATATTGGGTTTGATGTTGTGATTAGTGATCCAAAAATGGTGTGAAACTGCAGATTTGTCCATTTGTTTGTATTTGATACATCTCATGTGTTCCTTTAGCCTAGTTTCTAGGTTTCTTTTTGTCTTACCTATGTATACTTTATTGCAATCTGAACAATTGATTTTATAGATTCCAGCTTTTTTGTCTTGTGGGATGGGGTCTTTTAACTTGTTACAAAGTAATTTCTGTATGTTAAATTTGTTCTGTGGAGCTAGGCTGATGTGTTTCATGAAAATCTTCTTAAATTTGTGAAATGTTCCTGGATGGTATGTGAATTTCTTGAACTTCAGCTCTTTATCTTGCTGGCTGAGATTTGTTGTGTTTCTGATGTGCATCTGTCATTTGAATTTTGCAATTTTTTTTGTCAATAGTTGTTTTGTTGTACCCATTATGTATTGCTGTGTCTACTATATGCTGGTATTCTAACTGGCATTCTTGTTTATTTAAGGGGATATATACCAGTCTATGTGTTAGGCTGTTTAGTACTGCATGTTTGTGTGTGGTTGGATTGAAACTCTTATTTTTTATGTAATTAGTAGAGTGTTTTGGCTTCCTGTATATGCCAAAGGTTAGGTTCTTTGGCACCTTTCTTAAACACTATAATTTGAGTCTTCTCTTGATTTACTTTCAGATTCCACTCATCACAGTATTTATTACATTAAACAAATCAGTAAACATCTTTACTCTAGTCTCATCACTACACCATTCTTTGATAAACTCAGGAGGAATTCCATCAATACCTGTTGCCTTATTATTTTTCATTGCCTCCACTTGTTTCACTACCTCCTCATCTCTTACTTCACTATCTAATATATCTATGTATCCCACTCCAAAATCTGCCACTGGTTTCATCGTAATAAAACCCTCCTCTTCGAATAACATTTTAAAATACTCCATCCAATCTGCTGAAGTGATATTTGGTTTAACTTACGTGGATTTTAACACACTCCACACCTTACTGGCATTGTTCTCCCTTAATACTTTAATCAGATTACTTTGTTCTTTATTTCTCCATTCTTGTTTCTTTTCTTCTAATAGTGCATTATATAAATTCCTACTCTTTAGGTATTCCTTCTTATCTTCCTCATACCCTCTCTTTTTCCATCTTACTAATGCCTGTTTCACCACCTTTTTT
This sequence comes from Deroplatys truncata, assembly GCA_030765065.1. NCBI lineage: Eukaryota > Metazoa > Arthropoda > Insecta > Mantodea > Mantidae > Deroplatys > Deroplatys truncata. The sequence goes on from CM060990.1 coordinate 151,328,465, forward strand.
GTTATTTTGCATTCCTCATCATACCACCCTATTTCCTTTATTACCCTGCCCCTCCCCCTTCTCATCCCTGATACGGTAATTTGTATCACAAATTACTCAAATGTAAATAATTATTTTAATATGAATATGTATTTTTGTGTAACATTGATTTCAGAGGTTTAATAATTGTAATTATTAATGGTAAATAATAATATACGGCTCTATTGAAACTGTTAACAATAACACAATACTGCAGCAAGGGGGTGAGTTGTTTATCGTTACCGGGAACCAGGAAGTTACGTAATGTTTCGCGCCTTTTCAGTAAAAAAAGCTTCCAGAATGTTCTATAAAAGTAATATGTATTAGTGGTTTTCATTGGATAATAAAATAGACGCTAATGTTGGCGCGTTTTATTAGCCAATAGCAGTTCATTTATAATCTTTAGGTGTATCTTAAGGCAAGCCTATAAATAGCCATGCTCGAAGTTGGTCGCCCCGCAGTTATACAAAATTCTCCGTACACTCCACGTCGATTCCGCAGTTCAACAAGATGTCGCCAATCAGTCCTTCATTTTCGTCATAAGTTACACGCAGCAGAAGTACGAGAAATCTTATAAAATATTCTAAAGTTAAACATACAAAGTTGAATTACGTGAGTTAAAAGTGATAAGAAGTTATTATAAACAGTTTCAGTATGGCGATTATCTAGATAAATCTGTGAAAGTGTTAGTGCACGTGTTAGACAATAAAACATTATAAAACACATTTCTTCACTAGTAATTTTTGGATAAAAGATTCCTTTTCCGCTTCACAACCTGTAAGAAAAACATGCCTACCCAGATCAGATGATAGCTAGCCGGTGGACATTTAAAACTGATATAAATTGCTACGTCAGAGGAATCTACAAACAGAACAAATGAACCAACCAACGTATGACGTCACACAAGATGGTTTCGCGTGAAGTAAACACATATTTGCTCTCGTAAATTGGCTTCCACAACGTGGAGCTAACTATAAGATCTTTAAGATATAATAATTTACGTAAAACAGAATACGTAAGCTATACCTCTCTCAAATTGGCGCCACCAACGTGGGGCGAAGTGACCAGGAAAGGAAGGCGAAGCGACCAGGAAAGGAATGAAGCAGAGTAACCAGGAATACAGCGGTGAAATGGTCTACAAGACGCAGATTCCAGAGACGAAAGGGACGACTGACTTCGATCGTAATTCCGAGATTGCGATGCAACAAGGAATTCAGCTACAAGAAAACATCGAAACGACGTAGATTCATCATCATACAACGCAGAAGCGACATACAAATCTAGGAGAAAGGGGCAGAACGCTGGACATCAAGGCTACATCAGCAGACAGCGTCACAAAAGGTCAGAATATAGTAATTTTTTTTATAAAACGAAAAACAATGGCTGCAAGTAATACAGAAGAAACAATGATGGAGGGGGATAGTGTAACAGTTAGCTGTAATTCAATACAGGTTACAAAAAAAGGCTCAAACAATGTAGTATTGGAGGGAGGAAATGTTAGTGCAGAAAGTAAGAATAGAATAGCAGGAAATATTAGTTCTGATACTAGAATGATTATGGATATGATAAAAAAGATTCATGAGGAAATGAATAAGGATCATAGGGAATTGATAGAAGCTATAAGAAAAGATATTGGTAAGAGTATTGTAGATCAATTTAGAGAAGATATGCAAAAGAGTAGTGAGAAATTAAAACAAAAACTAACTCAGAATATGGATAAGAGTTATAGGGAATTGAGGGAAGATATTGGTAAAAGCTTTGAACAAAACAGAAAAGATATTGGTAGGAGTAATGAGATATTAGAGCAAAAAGTAGATCAAAGCAGTGAAGAAATTGAAAAGAAAGTTACGAAGCTAGATAGTAGTATGCCAGAAATGAGAGATGAAAATGAAGAAGTAATAGTAAGTGAGATAGGAGAAAATTCAAAGAAAATGCTAGACATGAGCAAGGAAATAGGTAACAAAGAAAGTGAGGTTAATACTAAAAGTGAGGTTAATGTAGAATGCACAGAGTTAGGAAGTCAAATGAGTAGTATTTCAAGGGAGATAAGAGAGATAAAAGAGGTTAGGAATATAGATGTAAATGAGGCGCAAGTGAATTTCAGTGGGGAAATATCAGAAATACAGAAAGAATCAGAAATGCAAGGAAATAAATTGTACCAAGATGTTCAAAATGAAAACTCCAGTCCAGTACAGTTTAGTACAGATTTGTCAGAGTACTTTCAAATTAAAAAGATAGTAGAAGAATTGAAAATGAAAGTTGTTAAAAGATGTATTGTTCAAGAAACTGTAGATTGTTTTCAAATGTTATCATGGAACAAAACGTCATATGAATACGAGAGGTTATTCATGAACAAAAATTTGAAGGTTAGGTTACGGCTACGAGTAATGTTTAGCCACACACAATTTGATCCAGGAGGGTAAATAGTAATGAGATGTAAACTAAATGCTGGATAGATAAAGATGACTTGCAGAGAAATGTATTGGAACGTAAGAGGGTTAACTAAATATTTATATATGTCATTTGAAAAGAGAAATAAGTTATAAAAAAAAAAAAAAAAAAAGAGAAATGTTTTAAAAATAAATAAATAAATAAATAAATAAATAAGTAAATTAAACTTTTAGTAACTGTAACAACATTTGAAAATTAAGAATGCAAAGATTGAAACTTAAGATGACATTAAATTAAAAGTACGTAAATACAATTCCAAGATTTAAAAAATTAAAAATGCAAAGATTGAAACTTAATATGATATTAAATTAAAAGTACGTAAATACAATTCAAAGAGTATTGTTAAAATAAAATTCAAAATAACAAAAATTGGTAAAAATAAATAAAACAAATACTTGTGTAGCAAACAGAAAAGGTGAAACATTGTCTAGATTTAAGAGATGTAAATATTTGTGTTGAGGGTGAATATTTTGGTACATATGTATAATTATTATGAAAAAAATCTTAAATGTATAAATTTTTGTCAACAATGTAAGAGGGTAAACAATTTTGAAACAGTGATTAAATAGTTTAGGGTATAGTATTTGCTATATAAAAAAAAAATTTTGTGATGTCAGATTAATATCTAAATTAATTAAACCAGAGCCAGTAAGTAGTGGCGAGATAAAACATATGTCGTGTGTTAAATACGTGTGAAGTGTAAAGTGAAAGTGATAGCGTGTGTTCCAAGATTTAGGAGACTAAAAACACAAATTATAAAATTCCAAACAAGTTATAAATATTTATAATTATGTTTCTAGTGGGGCATATGATACGGTAATTTGTATCACAAATTACTCAAATGTAAATAATTATTTTAATATGAATATGTATTTTTGTGTAACATTGATTTCAGAGGTTTAATAATTGTAATTATTAATGGTAAATAATAATATACGGCTCTATTGAAACTGTTAACAATAACACAATACTGCAGCAAGGGGGTGAGTTGTTTATCGTTACCGGGAACCAGGAAGTTACGTAATGTTTCGCGCCTTTTCAGTAAAAAAAGCTTCCAGAATGTTCTATAAAAGTAATATGTATTAGTGGTTTTCATTGGATAATAAAATAGACGCTAATGTTGGCGCGTTTTATTAGCCAATAGCAGTTCATTTATAATCTTTAGGTGTATCTTAAGGCAAGCCTATAAATAGCCATGCTCGAAGTTGGTCGCCCCGCAGTTATACAAAATTCTCCGTACACTCCACGTCGATTCCGCAGTTCAACAAGATGTCGCCAATCAGTCCTTCATTTTCGTCATAAGTTACACGCAGCAGAAGTACGAGAAATCTTATAAAATATTCTAAAGTTAAACATACAAAGTTGAATTACGTGAGTTAAAAGTGATAAGAAGTTATTATAAACAGTTTCAGTATGGCGATTATCTAGATAAATCTGTGAAAGTGTTAGTGCACGTGTTAGACAATAAAACATTATAAAACACATTTCTTCACTAGTAATTTTTGGATAAAAGATTCCTTTTCCGCTTCACAACCTGTAAGAAAAACATGCCTACCCAGATCAGATGATAGCTAGCCGGTGGACATTTAAAACTGATATAAATTGCTACGTCAGAGGAATCTACAAACAGAACAAATGAACCAACCAACGTATGACGTCACACAAGATGGTTTCGCGTGAAGTAAACACATATTTGCTCTCGTAAATTGGCTTCCACAACGTGGTGCTATAAACACGTAAAATTGCTATTGCAAATTGGCTCCCATACGTGGGGCAGTTAAAGTTATGTAAACAAACATTTATTTACAATTTGTAACAATTTGTTATACTCGCATCCCTTCCACTGCTCTTTGCATTAACATATTAAAAATATTGTTTACATTCTCTATTTCCTGGTTCCTTATCATAAAAATCATTCCCTGTTGACATATTTGACCATGCTTAATGTATGCTGTTTGTTCCATGATGTTTCGATCTCCATTTGGCCCAGGGTTGATTTCAACTCCACCAATTACCAATAGTATACCTATTACACATGTGAGAAGAAACATGTTTGCCATCTCTTCTACACCTTTGTTTGTTTTAGAATCCTTCCATTTTAACTTGTTAAATGCTCCAATTCTTGCTCTATACACCTCAATACCAATTCTCATGGTTACTTGAGCCCTTCTTTCTTCCACTCCAGGAGCTTCCTCCTCACACATCCACTCTCTTACACTGCTTGCTTAGCACTCTGCCACTATGTAACCTACATTTCTGAATAAAAGTCAAGCTAATATGATCTGTGTATATTTTCACTTTCTTCTGAAATGTATATGTCTTAAACTTAAGTAATGAAAAATAAAGTGCTCGTATTTCTAGCATTGTTACTGATGCATTTCTTTCAACATGGGTTAAGCCACGTGAAGCAGTACTTATTACATGAAATTGTTGTCATGTTCTCTTTGCCCTGCATATCCTTGACAAGATGCATCCACATATAACTCATAATCTAATTCATCTCTTGGACATTCCAGCAGTATTGCATTTGCAAACAACTTTCTTACATTTTCAAAACATTTTTGTAGCTCTGCTGTCCACTTCCATTTATTTGTTTTCTTTATTAGCTGTCTTAAAGGTTCTACTTCTATAGCATATCTTGGTAAAAATCTACTTTCATTATTCCAAATTCCAAATAAGTGTCGTAGCTGTCGAATATTTTTAGGTGGTGGGATTTTTAATATGGCTTCTATTCTTTCTTCATCTGGTCGAATGCCTACTTCATTAATTGCATATCCCAGGAATTTGATTTTAGGTACACAGAATTTTGATTTTTTTATATTTATGGTCATACCATGTTCATGTAATTTATTTAATACATAGTTTACATTCTCTAAATGTTCCTCAAAGGTTTGCCTTATTATTAGAAAGTCATCAGTGTATCTGATTAAGAAATCATCTGCTGTGTCACCAAAGATACTATGTATTGCTCTCAGGAATCCACTAGCACTATTTTTTAATCCATATGGGTTTACACAATACCTATACTGTAATCCAAAAACTTGAAAGGCTGTATAATCACGCACCTTTGGATCTAGTTCGACTTGCCAAAATGAAGCTGTAAGATCTATAGAAGAAATATATTTGCCACGTGATAACTTTGCAATTGTTTGTTCTATACTTTCATTTTGAAAGTGGTCTGTAGCATGAACTTATTTAAATATCTTCCATCTATAGTGGTTCTTAAACTATTATCTTTCTTTACTGTCCAACAAACACTATTTATGTATTGTGAATTTCTAAGCTCAATGATGTTATTTTCCAGCATAATGGCTATTAATTTTTTAGCTTCATTCCTTAGGTTTACTGATAGGTTATTATATTTTCTTCTGAATGTTGGTACATTTTCTACAGTGAAAGTGTGAATATATGATGTACTCCATCCTGGAATTTCATTGAATACATGCTTATTGTCCTCTAATACCTTCTTCATTATTATCTTTTCACCGTCAGTGAGTATTGTATTTGCCATTAGTGAAATTGTGTGTATTTTCCAGTCTTCTATCTGTGTTGCACAGCTATTTTCTACCTGCTCCAACATATTTTCTTCTACCAACAGTTTCTCTGTATAAGGGTTCCCCTCAGTAAGGTCAGTTTTCTGTTCATCGAAGTTAAGAGTCAATAACCTTTCATTACTTTCCCTGCTTGCTTGGACATTTACAATTTGTGTGAAACATTCTTCTTCATATACTGCATTTTCTTTTTCTATTCTATGCACTCTACATACTTTATCTTTTATAAAAGGCACGCAAATATTCTTTTCTTCTTTATTTAATATAAGTCTGTCCTTCTTAAAATCAGCTATAGCAGAGAATTCTATTAATACATTACATCCAATTATAACTTCGCATATTAAATTTGGAACTATTAAAAACATGACCTCTAATGTAATATCTGCTATTTGTATAGGTATCAATGCTTGAGATTTAATAGTTTGGGTCATTGTACCTATGGCTACCCTACATACAACATTATTTATTGACGCTGGCATTAGCTTTATGCCTTCATTTAACAGCTGATCATAAAATTTCTTTGAGCAGATAGAGCTTGATGATTCTGAATCTATTGCAACATTTACTTCCCTTCCTGCGATAAAAGTTTGAATATACAGTGATTCATATTGGTTTTCACAATTCCCAGGTTTGTATTTAGACGGTAACAATTAAAGTGTGTAGATATTTTATTTTTGCCACTTAGAACAGAAGGTACTGTATTACCAGAATCTACGTCAGGCAATACGTAATTTATGTTTCCTGGTGAGTATGTAATTACAGGATTGTCATTATGTACCGCAGTTATTGTTATTTCATTTTCATTAACATTTGTGTATGAGCCATGCCCCCTAGCTCGTGTTCTCCCATTACAATTGCTATGTCCTCCGCATGTATATACTTCTGTATTTGTGTTGTTTGTGTGGCTATAGTTGTGGTAGTTTCCCCTGTTTTGCATACTTCCTCTATGCTGAAATCAATTATTACCTCTGGGTGAAGTAGAATTCTGCTGATTTATCCTTTCCATTCTTACATAATTTGTGTGTTCCTGTCTCCCTTGTTGTCTTGAATCTCTGATATTTTGGGTAGTGTAATTGAATCTGTTTTGGCCCTGAAATTCATTATTTCTTCTACTTTTATGGTGATAGCGTTTATTATAAGGCATTTCATTAAGCCTATGGTGTCTAATTTGTCTGCCTCGTCTGTGTGGACTCCAAATTTTATTACTATTACTATTTTCTTGCTGTTGTAATGATGATATTAGCTCTGTAATCTCATAGTTTTAGGTTTTGCAATTAGGATGTAGTTTTGTATATGCAGAGGGTAATGTCTGGTAATTAAACTAATAAAATCTTCATGTATGGCTGGAGTTAAGTATCTGACATATCCTGCATACTTTATAAGATAATCTGTCATTGACAAGTTGTCATCTCTACTATATTATGAATAACTTAGGCTTGCCCTAATCTTATGTTGCACAGTAGTATTCCAAAACTTATTCATAAATAAAACTCTAAATATCTCAAAATTCATTTTACTATCTGCTAGCATATTTAACCATTCTAAGGTTTTATTATCCAAGCATTTTCTAACAAGGATCATTTTTAATACTTCTGGCACATTCTTCAATTTAAAATATTCTACTAGATCATGAATAAATTGTACTGGACTTGAGGAAGCGTTAAAATAAGGTAAAGGTAATTCATTGAGCACAGAATGATAGTTTGACACTTGATTTGGTACATGCACATGTGTGTCATCATTGCTGTTTTGTGTTTGACAGGCTGAGGCTATGGAGAAAGCAGTAGCGTCCCTTGTATTATTAGTTAACAAAGGAGATACACTTCTTTCAGCACTTATATTATTATCATGCACTTGATTAGCATTTACAGAACTAGTTACATTTGCATTTACCTTTGGTACACTGGTACTCAAAGTTTCAACATAATTTCTAGGTTTATCTATTTCTTTACTACTTTCTTGTACTTTATCATTAATTTAGTCTATCATTGACATTGCCTGTCCTTGCCCTGTGTGTGCTTCTTTAATTGCATCTGCATTTGTTTTAGCCATTTCATGCGTTTTACTTATTTCCCCTGTTAGATCTATTTGTATTTGCACAAGAGCTGCATTTGTGTTTTCCACCATTGTTTTTAATTCTTCACCCTGTTTATCTAACTTATTACAAATACCCTGTTTAGTATTAGTAAGTTTCAGCTCCATTTCAGTTAGATTTTTATCAATATGACTTGACAATTTCTGTTCTAGCTGATTGCAACCTTTATTTACTTTTAAATCTTTATTATTTTGAAGTGCTTTAGAAGATTGTTCTATTTTGTTTTCTAATCTCCTACTTTCAGCTTTACTTTCTTTCATACAATTTTCTATCTTCTTAACTAGATCATTTTTGATACTAGATAGTTTATTATTAGTTTCTTGACTAGTTTCTTGTAGTTTGTTATTTAACTCTGTGCTAGTTTCATTCAGCTTATTACTTAATTCCTTTCTCAGCTCTGTACTAGTTCCAGTTAGCTTATTATTTAACTCTATCTCATCTCAGATATTGCTTTTAGAATGCACATTAAATTTTGATGTGAGGAGTTTTCTTGCTCTTGTTGGTTAGATGTGTGAGGGATAGTATTTCTTTCCATTGTTGTTCCCTGCACTAACATATGTAAAGGTGATTGACCTTGCATACTATTGCTATCTCTTTCTATGCCTAATTGTGAATTTACAGATGCCTGTTATTCTATAGCTTAACTATTTATTGTTTCCTCTAGCTCTGGCTGTAAATTTACATTATAATCAGTAATGGCTGACCTATCCTACCCTAGTTCCTTATTTCCATTATTATTTTTGGTTTGGAATTGCTGAATTTTAATTTTCCACTTCTTAACAACATGTAATTATTTTAATAACAATCTATATTTTCGTAACTATCTTGACAATTATATAAATATATACGAGGGTGGCCTGAAAAGTTTCCAACCTCAACATGAAGATGGCAGCACTCGTAAATAAAAGCTAGTGAATTTCGTTGTTTATCTGTTGGCAGTTACTCACCAAAGTTTCAGCCATTTTGGACGCTCAGTTGTTATGTAACAGTCGTTTGAGTGAGGTGATGCGAGTGTTTTTATGAAAATGGACAAAATCGAGTATCGAGCTGTCATTAAATAATTGTTTTTGAAAGGCAATACGCCTACGCAAATCAAAGATGAGTTGGATTCTGTGTATGGGGACTCTGCACCATCATTTACCACAGTGAAATTTTGGGCAGCTGAATTTAAACGTGGCCATAAGAGCTTGGGAGACGATGAACGTTTGGGACGTCCAAAAACTGCAACTACTGATGAAAACATTGCCAAAGTTCACCAAATGGTGCTAGACGACCGCCGAATTAAAGTGAGAGAGATAGCAGAGGCTATGAACATGTCAAAAGAACGTGTTTGTCACATATTAAATCAACATTTAGACATGAGAAAGCTATCCGCACGTTGGGTGTCGCGTTTGCTCACGTTAGACCAAAAACGTGTTCGAATGAACATTTACAACGCTCTGTTGGCGCAGTTTAGGCGCAATAAATCCGAGTTTTGGCGACAATTAATTACTGTAGATGAAACTTATATACACCATTATACGCCCAAAACAAAAATACGGTCCAAACAGTGGACTGCAAAGGGGGAACCGGCTCCAAAAAAGGCAAAAACTGTTTTTTCGGCTGGGAAAGTTATGGCTACTGTTTTTTGGGATAGTCATGGAGTTATTTTAATCGATTATTCAAAAAGGAGAAACCATTACAGAAGCATACTATGCATCATTACTTGACAAGCTGAAGGCAAAACTTGCGGAAAAACGCCCACATTTGCAGAAAAAGAAAATCCTGTTTCACCAAGACAATGCATCATCTCACACCTCAGCGGTTGCAATGGCAAAAATTCACGAATTACGGTTTGAACTGCTTGACCATCCACCTTACTCACCAGATCTAGCCCCAAGCGACTTTGTTTTGTTCCCTCATCTGAAAATTGCGCTCGGAGGACAGAGATTTTCGTCAAATGAAAAGGCAATCACCTTCGTGAACAATTATTTTGCAGAGAAAAATGCTGAATACTATTTGGATGGATTACAGAGATGGGAGCATCGCTGGGAGAAGTGTGTAGAGTTACAAGGAGACTATGTTGAAAAAAAAAATTCTGAAAAAATGTCTTGTATCTTTATTAGGTCAGAAACTTTTCAGACCACCCTCGTAGTATTGGAATTTTCTGACCTTTTTTTCTAACTGTGTTAGTAAACCTTTATACTCTGGGCATTCCCTTGTAGATTCTAGTTGAATTGTTGACTGCGTGCCCTGTACTCCTGAAAGAATTGTCTTTGCTCTCCTTGGGTGATGTTGTACAATGATCTTGAAGTTCTCTGAAGTTCTCGTAGTGAAGCCTTGTGGTAATTGTAGTTTCGTCAATTTCTGGTAGCTCTACGATGTTCATTGATTCTTTTCTTCTGCTCACCTATTCTTGCCCCATGTTTAGGTGCAAATTTGAAGGGGTTTTGTTGCATCAGTTGTACCACGTATGGGAGCCAATTTGAAGCAAGGTGTTGGGTCACACCTTGTGGGAGATATGTTTTTAGAAATGTTCGCCCCACGTACATTACAAACTTTCCGGTGGCCTTCGCCCCATGTTTAAGAACCAACTTTTATTTATATATATATATATATATATACCTCGGCTGCATCATTAGTAATTTGTAGAGCACATATCTCTTAACAGGGCTGGTATGGCTAAAGAACAAGGCTTACACAAATTATAATTGTATTTTTTACTTTTATTTATTAATCCTTCACACGGTTAAATAACACTTCACTTATATATACCTCGGCTGCATCATTAGTAATTTGTAGAGCACATATCTCTTAACAGGGCTGGTATGGCTAAAGAACAAGGCTTACACAAATTATAATTGTATTTTTTACTTTTATTTATTAATCCTTCATACGGTTAAATAACACTTCACTTATTTCTCCTACTATAGAGCTGTGAGATTATTGTTAATTGCACTTTTAACAGGTAAACTTTATATATTCTCACTGCAATGAATTTTCTTGTCTCACATACAATCACTGAGCATACTGATCCGAACTGCTTGGGTATGCTATCTTCTAGCATCTGTCGTTTGAATTTGTACATTTTCTCTATTTCTAGTCTCTGATTGGCTAAACCTACTCCAATAGAATACCTTTATTTAACGTTTAGCTTTTCTAGTTTTTGAATGGCTATTTATAAACTGTTTTAAATATTACATTATTATTGTTCCAAGAACTATTAGTGGTCTTTTCAAACTTTCTAATTTATTGTTGTCTCAAGGTTACCTCATTGTTAGCAACTTTCGGCTTCTACTTTGTAATTCTGTTTGCTACAGAAAGCAGCTTGCTTCTATTCTCACAGCTCCTACATTGTTAAACTACGTAATACATTCACATAACATTTTTATACATGTACATAATAAAATAAACATAATACAATGACTGTAATATACACTTTATATATTATAACATACGCATATTGCTTTAAGGTGGGCTATTTTTTTTTTAATATTATATAATTAGACTGATGCTATAAAAATACTGCCTCAAATTACAGATAGTGTGTGGCAGAAGGTGTTACAGGATTTTCTAGGCAAATGTGGTCTTTGCATCCAGAAAGATAGAAATCATTATTAACATATGCTTTGATAAAAGGTAAGATCAACATTATGTTTTCTTATTACCTCCTACTGGCACATCATTTGTAGGCATTATCTCTGACATTTATTACACATGGGTTTTTGTATTGTGAGAGAGTACCCAGTAAACATGCACCATATGGCCTGCTAGAATGCTGGCATGGTTTGAGATGGTCTGCACTGTAGTTAACATGATGCATGCACCTCAACATTATAGCACATGCCTTTTAAATTACATTCTTCAGTACATAATGATGCTGCCACATATCAGGCATTATTTTTACTTCAGAAGACTTCATTAAGTGAAAGATTTCAGCTAGTTAGATGTATTGCAAATACCAATTTCAGTACTAACCAGTCTTTTTTTTTTTTACTTGTAAAAATTTAAATGATTTATAAGTAGTACAGCTTTATATGGATCAGAAATTTGGCAAATGAAAAATACTTTGGAAATGGATTACTGGAGAAGATCAGTAAGGATTTCAAAAAAAGAAAGAATAAGAAATGAAGTAACAAAAATTGTTATGGAATATGTATCACAAGACAACTAACATGGTATGAACATGCAATTAGACTGAGTGAAGAAAGATTACCAAGATTGGCATAAAAATGGATTCCCAAGGAAGAAAAAGAAGCTGTTAAACATTGTTATAATACAGTACAGTAATGAATTCCTTGCACACACAAAATATATTAGTGTTTGCACAAACACAGAACATGAAGATAAAAATTAGCTTTTTTCATATCCCCTAACAGTGTTCGGATATTTATATTGCATCCTATAGCAAAAATGCTTGTTCTCATGGGGTGCAGCAGGTGCTACTATCTCTCAATGTGGGCAATGATATCATTGTTTCTCTTGGTTTTATCACTCTTAGGGATTGTTAAACCCTAAGAGAAAGTAGAGAGTCCAATTATACTTGTGGACATGCTTTAGAGAATTCCCTCATACCGTTGAGGATTGTGATCCTATTTACAAAAAAGAAAGTTCCAATTTGTTCCATAAAAAGACCTGTCTCCATATGTTCCGGCTGCTATTACAACATGAAGCAGTGTCTTGTAATACCACATTCCATGCTGTTCACGTTGTTATATGTGAGTGAATCTTCACGGTGATTTAAGTTACATTTTATACTAACAGTATTGTGTAGCAAAATTTAGAAATTATGTTGAAACAATCTGTCATCTGAAATCTTAAAGGAGGACTGAACTAAACTTTTAAAGACTTCTAACAATAAAATACAAACAATTCTGAGCACAATATTGGAAACCATATTGTTCTATGACCTCTCATTTTCATTCTGGAAGCACTTTTATGTTTAACACTCACCTCGGGGTGACATCATGAGGCCAGGATCGTGCTGTGCTACTGAATGCTACTTACATTAGTTAGTCCTGTTATGTTGTGATATTAGGGCAGTTTTTCTTTCCTAGTGTAGTGTGAGGTCAAGAATGCCTGCGTGCAGTGCTTATGTTGTTCAAATAATTCTGGCATAAACAGAAATGTTGGTTATTACTCATTCCCTGTTAGAGATAAGAATCAACATGTGTACAACAAATGCATTGCTGCTCTGAAATGCAAAAACTCTGTGCCAACCAAAAATGCTACAGTATATGGAATTCAATTCAAAGAAAGTGATTTTAATGTGTTGGATGTTATAAAAATAAGAATAATGAAGAACAAGAATTTCAGCAGTCCTAGACTGAGAGACAATGTGATGCCTTCAAAATTTTTAGAACTAGAAGAAAAACTGCCCAAAAAAAGAAACTTAAATCTTAAAAGAAAGCAAGTGCTAAGCTAATCGATAATTCTGTAAGCAGAAAGTGAAGCTACACTAGGTTCTGAGTCTTTATATATGCAGTCGAAAATTAACTCTGAAAGACAGTGCGAGTTGGGAGCTGAAACTTTCAGTGCTATAAACGACGCTAATGTGAATCAAAGTTTGACTGATGAGGAATGCACATCTTCAGCTGTAAATGATGAAGATTATAAACCAAATCAATATGTGAGGGAATCCTGCAAGATGGAGAAGAAGATATATAGGTATGTCCAGAAAATATTCTGCTGTGTTTGTAAATGCTCTCTTTGCGACATTCAGATTTGTCACACATGTGGGCACATATCACTGAAAGAAAATCTAACACACGAGGGGCATTAATGCAAATTATAACTCATTGTGTGAATGGGCATACTTATGAGTGGTGCTCTGGAGGCGAAAGTGGAAGTCTGAGAACTAAAGTTTGCATAGCTTCAGGCATGTATCTTTGCAGAATGACATTTAACTGTTTCTTGACATTCTCAAAAGCAATAAGATTATTATTTTTTCTGAATCATATTTTTATAGACTTGTTAAAAATTTGTTTTACCTTCTGTATACAAACTGGTTAAAAGAAAAAGAAAGTAGTTTTGCAATTGCCATGAATGATTCAAATATATGTTTATGTGGGGATGGACAGTATAACTCCCTCAGGATTTTCTGCTAAATATATGACATATTCTATAATGAATTTGGCAACAAATAAAATACTAGACTTCATAATTGTGGAGACCTCTGTAAGTGTTGATATTGAGAAAGCTGCTTGTGAAAATATACTGATTTCTATGAATGAAAACCTGTCCATAAAATTGTTCCTGAAAGACACACACACAGATATCAGAACTTTGATAAACACGAAACTTCCGCATGTACACCATCATGACTCTGATGTATGGTATCAAATTGCTCATGAAAATATACAAGGCACTACAGTGACTACGCATTCCCATTGAAACTTAATGCTATGTCTGATCAGCTGCTCCGGCAGGATATACCTACTATAAGAATGCTGACTAGCCATGTGATGTCACCGCAGTGCACTGCTGGCATGGAAAATACTCTGCAGATCTTGAATGTAAGTTGTACATTGTTCCAGTTTTCACCATTTATTATGCACAACCCAAGATCTTGTAGAATATTGAATAAAATAGACATGCCAATTTTTAGCCTACATACAGCTCCCATACTTTAATTGGTTTGCTATATCTCATCATTATAAAAAAAACCCTAATTTACTATGCTATATTTGTGGAGAGTATAGCATAAACTTTCAGCACATACCCATCACACCCTTACTTGTGAAGGCTTACAATCTATACTTTGGAAATTATTGTTAATTTGGAGACAAAGATAAATATTGGGCACCCAACTTCTATTGTTGAAGGTTGAAAGGTATGCAATCATGCATGCCTTTTGTCATTACAATGTTATGGAGAACCTATGGACCACATTACTGACTGTTATTTCTGCATGATCACTGTAGCTGGTTTTACCTAAAAGATACAACTGAATAACCCAATTTGCAATTGGCCAGACATTTTCTTAAACATTGCAATTGTTTACCAATTCCAAAACCCCCTGGAAAATGAACTCTGGAGGAAGAATGTGTGTCTTCTGGCTCTAGTTCCTCTCATTAGAGACCATCCCTCACTAATTCTCACTTTATTATACATCAAGAACCTCATTTGATATCATAAGTTGAATTAAATAATCTTGTGAGAGATCTGAAATTAACTAAAACATAAGCTGAAATTTTATCTTGACTTCAGAAATGGAACCTTTTAGAGCCCGACACAAAAATAACATCCTACATAAAAGAGATTACAATCTGTCAACTTTCTTTACTGAAAATGAACGATTAATTTACTGTAATGTAATGGACTAATGGTAACATTGGGAAGAAATCATACTCCTAAAGAACAGTGTCCCTTCAGAGACTTGTCAAAAATGAGTTTAAAGGTCAGGCTTTTGCATAAGGGGAATGTACATTCTTCAATATCAGTTGCCTACTCTGTTAAAATTAAATAAGCATATGACAATATGTGAATACAATTTTTAAGGTTGTGAACTATCCGGATAATGGATGCAAGATTTGTATACATCTAAAAGTGATAGGTATGCCAACAGGAATGTAGACAGGGTTCACAAAATGTTGCTGTTTGTCTGTGGGTGAGTTGGAATAAGCAAAATTACTATGGCCATTTTAAGAGAAAACGGAGCAGTGGGATAAACAAGTGTGATAAACCTCACATTTAATGATGCTAAAGTTATTTTGCTCCCATTGCATATAAAAAAAGGATTAATGTAGAGTTTTGCAAAGATAATGGACAAATCAGCAAGTTTCTTATTGGGCCTACAAATACACAATCTGCTTGTTGATGCCGCATTCAAGAGGACTTTCACTTACAATGATGATGATGAGATGGGGCTTAAGGGCGCTCAACAGCTAAGGTTATTAGCGCCCTTACAATGTATTAAATATAAAATTTAAAAGCCTAAAAACTAAAAACCACACACAAACCCGCTTGGTCAAAAACACTAAAAAACACAACGGACCAAATTCTAAAAACTACCACACTAAAATCATGGTCAATAAAAGAATAAAACAACGTGTCAAGAACTGTAGAATGCAAGGGACATGAGCACCATATGTCCGTTGGGGAGAAGAGCCCCAGTAAAACTGACAATATAAAATCTCAAAGCTAAAAGACGCTCAGCACATCAAATGCGCCGATTAAAACCAATGTCACTTATAAAATGTAAAAGACATTCTACAGCATGCATTTCACTTACAATGCATAAACAACCTAATATTTAAACAAAAAAAAAACAAAAAATTGGTGGAAAATTTGTTGAAGGCTTACAAAATTATGGATTGAAACATGCCCCTTAAAATTCACTTCATCCATTTCCACTTGGATGTCTTTCCATCTTACTTGGGTATCATCATTGATTAGCATGGGGGAAGTTTCCATCAGGACATAAGAAATAGAAAGTCGATACAAAGGGAGATTACTGCTGGCTGCTGATTACTGCTGGCAACTCATCACAGACTTTTTGGAACCATTTTATTGGTTGAAGTCATTCAAGAGGTAGTTATAAGGTGAACATTTTGGCTATTTATGAGGTACATCCAGAAAGTAAGTTCCGTTTGGTAATAAAATTAAATTGTGTACAGATACAGAAAAATTATTTATTGCAAAAAATTCTACAACTCTTAAACTACTTTTCCACATAACTGCCGAAATTTTGCAGGCATTTTTCATAGCGTGGCACAAGTTTTTGTATACCTTCTTCATACAAGTTTGCCGCCTGTGTCTTCAACCAGTAGGAAACATTTTCTTTCAGCTCTTTGTCATTGTTGAAGTGTTGACCGCCAAGGAAAGACTTGAGATGTAAGAACAGATGAAAGTCGCTAGGAGCGAGGTCAGGGCTGTATGGAGGATGGTCAAACACGTCCCAGCCAAATCCCTGTAGGAGGTTTTGCGTCACATTTGCAGTGTGTGGTTGTGCGTTGTCGTGAAGAAAAACAACACCTTTTGACAGCAATCCTTGGCGCTTATTCTGTATTGTGCGGCGCAATTTCCTAAGTGTCTCGCAATAAACATCTGCTTTGATTGTTTGACCACGCGGTAAGAAATCAATGAGTAAGATGCCTTTCCAGTCCCAGAACACTGTGCACATCATTTTTCGAGGTGTCAAGATTTGTTTCGGCTTAACCTTTGCTGGGGATGAAGTGTGCCTCCATTCCATTGATTGCCGCTTACTTTCAGGGGTGTCGTAAGACACCCAAGTTTCATCTCCTGTGACTATCTGTGTCAGAAATTCTTCGCCGCCTTCATCATAATGGGTCAAAAACTGAAGTGCACTACCCATCCGGTTTGTTTTGTGTTGCTCAGTAAGAATCTTTAGTACCCAACAAGAGCAAAGGTTACGAAATTTCAGTTTTTCGGTAACAATTTCATGAATTAGTGATCGTGAGATTTGGGGAAATTCCATAGCGAGAGCACTAATTGTAAACTTGCGGTTTTCCTGGTTCTTGTCATCAATCGCGTGAACCAGTTCTTCTGTAACCAAAGATGGACGCCCACTTCGTTCTTCATCGTGCACTTCACTACGTCCTTCATTGAACTGTTGGACCCATCTTCTCACCATTGAATCACTCATCGAATTTTTTCCGTAAACTTCGCAAATTTGCCGATGAATTTCAATTGGTTTCACTTTCCTAGCATTCAGAAAACGAATCACAGATCTGATTTCACAAGCGGCGGGATTTTCAATCAATACCGACATTGTAAACAAGCACAACAAAGCGTACGTGGCTGACAGCGATCTCAAAATGGCGCACGTTTCTTCTCCTTGATACAGAGCGTCTACCGCGCATGTGCGGAACTGCGATCGCAGCGCTGCAGCAGAGAGAAATTGAAACGGAACTTACTTTCTGGACGTACCTCATATTTAAGCTTTCATGCAACATAACTACATCATCATTTTGGATTATGCATGACTTGGTTTAAATGGAAGAATTGATTGATTGGTTATAGCAACATTATTGTAAAACCTGATCTTATTATAACCAAGTACAAATGAGCAAAAAATATGAAATGTTGCCAAAAGTTCATCACGTCCTCGCAAAAAATATGCGATAGAGATACACAGGCTTCAGATTCGAAATCAGCCCATGCAAATTAACTAAAATGACCTATCAACTTCTGAGAGTGATAAAAAGTTTAAGTTTGTTGCTGTGTACTCAAATACTTACTTATGATGGTAATCACTGGCTTGGAGCTTGCTGCACAGAGGTTTCATTTCTTGAGGAGATGTCTGAAGTGCTAATGTTGAGTAAAAATAGAGTGAAAATTTTGCCAAGAATGCTGCTTTTAACTTTAAAAGCCACTGAAGAAGAGCTGGTAGCTGATTTGTTTTCAGAAATGTAGCACTAAAACCCAATTTCCATGACTGCAACAACAAGAAATGGACCCAATAAAAAAAAGTGAAACATTTTTGTACTTTTAAATTACAGGTTTTCTGTATGAAACAAAACTTGAAGCTATACCATAAAATCATCTTAGTGCACTGGATAAATTTAGCTGTTTCCATTTACAGACTGTTTAGAATTCAACATGTCCTATAATTTGTATCTTTCATGGATTAAATAATATAATCTTATTTCTAAACCTATGCTAAAAATGTGTCATGCAATAGCAGAGTGAATTCATATCTATCCCCCCCTCTCTCTCTGCTAATGGCAGTCACTGTGTTAGATAGCCAGTGTCTCAAATGAAGTAGTTGCTATTATAGTATGAATTAACTGAATGACTTAATACATAGGTAACTTGTGGTTTACATTGAAGAATGTAAAGTACTTGAGACAATTCCAGAGTTACAAAATGTAGCCTTAACATGTATTTATTAATGATTAAAAAATTATAATATTGTAAATTTCCACAAATTGGTAAAGGAACAATGATGATGATAATAATAATGAATCTATTGGCTTACTTTAGGCAAATTTCAATCTGAACTTCCTGCCAAATGTTACTTCAGCAATAGGTTGGTATTTATGTATGAATAGGTAAAACAATATTAAAAATGAACATAACATACAAACTGAACATACTAGATTGAGCACAGAATATAACAAAAGCACAGCAATTATACTGAAGATCTTTGCCATGGACAAATATCCAAGATTGACAGTTTACAAGGTTTCTGCTAAATACCATGCGTTCATGGCCACACATCACGTATATACATAGTTGGTCTTCACCGCAGTGACCTCAGTATTTTTCCACTAGTGCACCAGCAGTTAATGACCTGTTCAAGGCTACGTTTATCAGTTGTGTTATACAGTGTCAGTTGCTGCCTTCAGTTCAAGCTGTAAACATTGAGCTTGTTCATTGTGCATTTCAAAGGTGAAAGCTTATTCAAGACATCTGTGTTGTGTGAGAATTACATTATATTATTCTTATTAGTGCACTGAAATGTTGACCGAAAATTCACGCTTGAAAAATAAAGTTTTATGTGAATATGTATGTAAAAACTGAATCATGTAGAGGTGTGTAGACAATTTCAGGAGAAATTTCCTGGCATTCCAGTTCTGAGTAGAAAAACTATTATATGTCTGGTTAATAAGTTTAGGACACAGTATCACTAAATGCTAAACCAAAGAAATGGAAAAGAACTAATGTTCTAACAGAGGCAAAATTTGACAAAATTGGTGCATCATTCGAATGCTCTTCTAAGAAGTGTTTAAGACGTGTTGCACATTAAGTGGATGTTTCAAAAGCCTCTGTTCATAGAGCTGCTAAACTTTTAAAATTGAAACCATACAAAGTGACAGTTCATGAATTACAAAATACTGTTGACCCACATTTAATAATTTTCTCAGATGAGACATAGTGTCATTTAAATGCTCATGTTGCCTCATAGAACAAAAGGTATTGGGGCACAGAGAATCCTCATTTAATTCATGAAATTCTGTTGCATGATGTGCTTTAACAACAAAATGGATAATAGGCCCATATTTTTCTGCAACACCGTAAATTCCAATAAGTACCACAAAGATATTCTTGCACCACTTTTTCAAATGTTGTCAGATAATGAAAGTGGAAACATATTTCCAACAAGATTCTGCCACAGCCGTTGCTGTTCAAAACTCCTAGGAAGACAAAGGCAGTTTTGATGACAGGGTAATTTCTAAAGGATTATGGCACATCCCGTTCCCCAGATCTTTCTGTGTGCGACTTCTATTTGTAGGGAAACTTAAAAATAAAGTTTATAGGAACAATCCTCACACCAAAGACAAACTTAACAATAATATAAGAACAGAAATTATGAAAATTACGCAAGAACTTATGCGTGTGAATGGATATTTATCTGAAGATGCCAGGAATGTCTCAATGCAGATGGACAACAATTTCAACACAACTTATAACAAGGTTATTACTCATTATAGTGTGTGTTACTATCACGCGCGAGTAAGTAATGCAGGAGTTTTAGAACAGAAGCCCCCCAGTGTAATAGCGCACAGACCATGCATATGTGTGATCCAAGGCCCAACAATATAATGAATGCATTGTATAAGGCTAAGGAGAAGTCTGAGGAAGGTTTTATAAACCAGTCAAGGAAGCGCCACTCAAGAGAGATAGGCAAGTATACCAGAAGTTTCCCAAAGTGCCTAAGTGCTGATAGCAAAAGACCCAGAACAGTCTCTATGGCACAGTTTTGGGTGTAAGTAGGGCTACAATGCACTGAATAACCAGATAGATTATCTTCCAGTTTACATGAGTCACTTGGTGCAATGTAGGATAATGTTAAAAGTGTTTTGCAGCAGAGAGTTCTGTCTCCAAATAGTCCACATTTAAATGCATTGGCTATTGCATATGGAGCACATTTAATACGGTCACCTACCAGCTGAGATGTCCAATTTGGCATCTCATCCCATCTTGCCACTGAAGCACAATTCTTAAATGTGGACATCATATAGCACAGAGTGTGCAATTGCTGCAGATAAGATTATACACAGTAATTTTTGTTAGTAATAGTTCCAGACACTTTCGATGAATAAAGTTTTATTTAAGTAATTAATTTTGTTTGGATTAAGCTGTTACACCATTTATTGTTAATAATAAATTAATCCAGCAATACTTAAGTGATGAATTTCACTTATTCAAAATTTTTCCACACAAAAAAGTGATTATTGCTTATGTAGCATTAGGCATCAGAATCAACACACACATTCTGCAAAGCATTAAGAAAGCAGGAAGATAATATTCTTATGGCTGAAAATTTGTATTAGAGACACTAGATATAACTAACACCCATATCAGTTTACATAATGTTTCCATGCAGGGTATAAGCAGGAGCTTTCTATCTCTGCTTGGACTCTGGTGTACATAACTCTCAGCTGCAGCTTATAACACCAACAAGCAGCATCACAGTTATACTGAACAATGGAATGAAAACATCATACTGTAGCAATGAGGTTGCAGCACTTTACAGATTACAGTTTTGTAGGGAAATAGAAAAGCTGTGTGGTAATTGCCCCAATGTTTCAGAATTGCTTAAACATTCCAGAATCAAAGTTGGCTGGCACCCTTGAAGTGCTCAAATGCACTAGATCTAGAAAATTCTTCAAACTGAGCATCTGTGTAAGTAACATTCTTGGTATGTCACTTTCAATGTGAGTTGACTTTACAAGGCATAAATCCACTGGTCTGCAGCTAATTATAGTATTCTGTCATTTTATGTACATTTTAACCGTAAATTTCAGAGAACATTTTAATGATCTGCAAAATCCACGATTTCAAACTACTCAAGTTGTTATAGGCATAATTTATAAAACTACATTATGCAGGAAAATGAACAGGAGGAACAGTGTAGCAATTAACTTGATTAAAGATTACAAAAAAAAAAACATTTCTTTCTTGGAAACTGTGTGTACAAACAAGCAGCTTTGAGCACTTTATTTAAGGCAGTGTTTCCTTGAACAAAAACTCTTATAAATTACAAATTTAAATACCTCTATCATGTTCATTTTTTGTAAGATATATATTGCAGAATATTATATCAATTCACATAAATCATATATCCAAATATGACACCAGTCTCAGGAAGAAGTGTATGGTCTAAACACAGTATTGTTCCAATCTATAGTAAACAAATTCACACTAACCTCTTTGCTCTGAAGTTTTGATTCCCAGGCTGCTAAGCGAGTATGTGCAAGATGAAGCAACATCAGTGATGGCAGAAATTTCCAATTTTGCATTTCTAATTGAGATCGTAATAGATGTATGAGAATTTCACACTCCAAGCTGTAAAATAGTTACAACCACCTTTATTTGATTAATTTAATCTTGAAAAAATAGTTTATGTATTATCTGCTCTATATTGTATTTTTATAACCTGAAGTATTTAATACAATAACAATCCATTCATCATGCTGGGCCTTTGAATATCTTCAGATGAGGAAGTGATTGTGGCAACAGTGAGGTGGTATGGTAGTGGCAATGACAACATGTGGTGGTGTTAGTAAAGTTCTTAATGAGTGGTGATGCTGTTGAAGGCAATAGAGGAGGAGATGGTGGTGGCAGTGGTAATGTATATTTTGGTGGTCTAGATAGTAGTTATAGATGATAAATTTTGGATGGTTAGACAGCAGGAATGGTGACTGGTGACAAGAGGATGTAAGGTTGTGGCAGCAGCAATGTGGATTGTGATGCTTGGCAATGGAATATGAAATATAAGAATAGATCCATGTCCATTGATATAGGTATTAGTTTTTGTTAATTAGCGATAAAATCATTTTTTGTACTTTGCATTGTAAAGTTATTTTGTTTGCATAATAGTTTGTTTCAGATTGTTAGAATTTAAATTGCGACAAAATGCAAATTTTGTAAATAAAGTGAAATTTCAACATTAAATAGTACCATTTTTGGGGGCTCAATATAAATTTGCCCAATATTTTCATATTTGGGAAGTAAATGTTTGGTTAACAACAAAATAGGTGTTGCAATAACTTTGGTTTATGACCCGATTCTCAGCGCTGGGCCATTGGTGTACAATTGATGCTATGTTCATCAATGATTCTGATTGCCTCACCAAGATCGGGAATTAGCGAGTCATCATGAGCATCTAATCCAGGGACTAGCGTCATTATTGTTGGAGGCTGGAAAGTGTATATCATTACTGCGTTACTGTAGATAATAGACTATAGTGGTTTTGAATACAGCATGCCAAAGGTAAAAGTAACGTTACAAGAACGTGCTACAGAGTTCAAATCTGAAGGTTACATTGTGTTTTCTAACATGCTGCTTTGTAAATATTGTGAAGTATGACTTGATTTTCGGCATAAAGATGTACTGAACAAGCACAAGATATCAAATAAACATATGCAATGCCAATAAGCTGCCGAAGCTTGTGCTAATACCCCACGTGTGGCCATGTTGCAAGAAACACTAGCTAATGCAAGTGAAATATATAGAAGAATGATTTATTTTAGATACTACTGAAGCATTTGTAAAGGCAAATGTAACAGTTGAGAAACTTGATCATCCTGCAATCTGAAATTAGATGCGTAATCACATTCAAGGTGGTGTATGGGATTTACCACCACCAAAATGGATTCAGCAAAAATACATTCCAAAGTTGGGACAAAAGAAACAAGAGAAAATAAAAGAGGATGCGAAAAACAAAGATGTGTTTGTATTATGCAATGAAACAACAGATAAAAATGATAGTTATATATTCAATGTGTTGCTTTGTCCTGCTATGTCAGCAACAGAACAGACTCATCTGGCTTTGTGGTACTGCTGGATACGACCAATGGACGAAACTGCTCAAATGCTTTATTAAGTGTGGTGGACTTTTGTAACAGTGATGTGCACTAATAATTTAGATAAAACTGAGTGGAATTTGTAACATTTACATCACTTATTTATTTAAAAAATGAAGGCATGTTTCTGGAACTAATCCCTCCCATCATCAGTTCCCTGTATTCCTTTTTTCAATAAAGGGCATGTTAGAAATTTGGCTCAGCTTTATCTAATTGTTCACAAGCTATTTCAGACACCCTGTGGTCAAACAAAATATAAAATTATGTCATAGCAGTAATAACGGATTCTGTGCATTATATGACGTCATGTATGAATACCCTGAAACGCTTAATGGAAGAGCTGGATCACATCCAGTGCTGGGACGACAAAATAAACCTTGTCGGGAAAGTTTTTAAAGACAAACTTAATGAAGTTAACCTTGCAGTTGTGAAAGTGAAAAATGCATTCCTGAACACTAGAAAATGCAAAAATAGTTGCATATCATTTTTTTTAAGTCAAAGTACAAGGACTCTGCTGAAAAGCATAAAATATGTGCTTTTCCTATACCAGCGTGTTCCAGATGAAACTCTTGGTTAAATAAGCAATGTACTTGGAAACCCATATGGAGGATATAGCAATTTCTTCAAGACCGCTAAAGATGGAATGCGGGGATACACTTCTTCAAAGAAGCTGATGCAACTAACATGCTATAATAAAATTGCAAGCTGTTTATGTGTCAGCAGTCTGCTGCCCAATTATGGAACTGATCACTCTCTTGGAAGTGTTATCATATCCCACCATACATCTACTTTGTGGAAAAATCAGTGATGTGGAAGTAACACTCAAATTGTTCAGTGAAGAGATATTTAGCTAGATTGTATTAGAAGTTAAACATCTACCAACAAAGGTAAGAATGGCTAATAAAACCAAGATACTTGTGCTTCACAAGCAGCTTTGGTGAAAAATAAACAATTGAAGTTGAATTTATTTAAAGGTGAGTCGAAATTGTAACACTAACATCACTTAAGTTTACTCACTTAACATGTTTCGGGAAACCGTTGTTCCCATCCTCAGAAGGTTATTAACTCGACTGGCCCGTGTTGTTGGTGTTTCCGTTTTTTGGACTGGATCCTGTGGTGGCATCTTGTGGTGGAGAAATGTACTTCCAGAGAGGATTTGGTGGCGGCAAATCAAAATTCATTAGATGTGTGTTGTGTTTTAGAATGGTGATCTTCTCCCATGCATCTAATTCGGCTGCAAATTTGGCTGGTTTGACTAATGTAATATTGGGTTTGATGTTGTGATTAGTGATCCAAAAATGGTGTGAAACTGCAGATTTGTCCATTTGTTTGTATTTAATACATCTCATGTGCTCCTTTAGCCTAGTTTCTAAGTTTCTTTTTGTCTTACCAATGTATACTTTATTGCAATCTGAACAATTGATTTTATAGATTCCAGCTTTTTTGTCTTGTGGAATGGGGTCTTTTAACTTGTTACAAAGTAATTTCTCTATGTTAAATTTGTTCTGTGGAGCTAGGCTGATGTTATGTTTCATGAAAATCTTCTTAAATTTGTGAAATGTTCCTGGGTGGTATGTGAATTTCTTGAACTTTAGTTCTTTATCTTGCTGGATGAGATTAGTTGTGTTTCTGATGTGCATCTGTCGTTTGAATTTTGCAATTTTTTTGTCAATAGTTGCTTTGTTGTACCCATTATGTATTGCTGTGTCTACTATATGCTGGTATTCTAACTGGTATTCTTTTTTATTTAAGGGGGTATATACCAGTCTATGTGTTAGGCTGTTTAGTACTGCATGTTTGTGTGTGGTTGGATTGAAACTCTTATTTTTTATGTAATTAGTAGTGTGTGTTGGCTTCCTGTATATGCCAAAGGTTAGGTTCTTTTGTTCTCTGATGATTTTTAGGTCTAAAAATGGTAGCATGCCTTCTTTTTCTATTTCTATGGTGAACTGTATATGCCAAAGGTTAGGTTCTTTTGTTCTCTGATGATTTTTAGGTCTAAAAATGGTAGCATGCCTTCTTTTTCTATTTCTATTTCTATTTCACATACCACCCAGGAACATTTCACAAATTTAAGAAGATTTTCATGAAACATAACATCAGCCTAGCTCCACAGAACAAATTTAACATAGAGAAATTACTTTGTAACAAGTTAAAAGACCCCATTCCACAAGACAAAAAAGCTGGAATCTATAAAATCAATTGTTCAGATTGCAATAAAGTATACATTGGTAAGACAAAAAGAAACTTAGAAACTAGGCTAAAGGAGCACATGAGATGTATTAAATACAAACAAATGGACAAATCTGCAGTTTCACACCATTTTTGGATCACTAATCACAACATCAAACCCAATATTACATTAGTCAAACCAGCCAAATTTGCAGCCGAATTAGATGCATGGGAGAAGATCACCATTCTAAAACACAACACACATCTAATGAATTTTGATTTGCCGCCACCAAATCCTCTCTGGAAGTACATTTCTCCACCACAAGATGCCACCACAGGATCCAGTCCAAAAAACGGAAACACCAACAACACGGGCCAGTCGAGTTAATAACCTTCTGAGGATGGGAACAACGGTTTCCCGAAACATGTTAAGTGAGTAAACTTAAGTGATGTTAGTGTTACAATTTCGACTCACCTTTAAATAAATTCAATACACATCACTGTTTCTAGCTTCTTTTCATTACAATACATACGTAATTGAAGTTGACTTATCCAGGTCAGAAAATTATTCAAGCCATGGGCTTCCTATTTGATCCAAGAAATGCCTCAAAACTCACATCCCTTACAGAACTACTTAAGCTTAAGGAATGGTACTATTCATGAGAGAACTGGGAAAACAAGAATTTGTAGAATCTCACAGCCTCGCAACCTTCAAAGAACATGTTAGCAAGGAGACCATGTGCAAGTGAAGATGAAGGTACTTTGCAGCCTGAAACCCTCTCATCTAGATTATGCTATTGCAACACTGAAGAGTGTGTGGTTTCCATGCTCCAACATTGACTCAGAGAGATCTTTCTTTAAACACAGCTTGGTGGTGAGCAACAGGAGGAGGAGACTGACACCAGCAAATGCAGAGGCACTCACTATGTTATGGTTTGAATAAGGTAATGTCACTCTTGACACTTGGGATGTTAGCAATGAATAATTCTTGGTTTTCTTTTCTTTAAAGCATTTTTTTCTCTCGATTCCAGATAATTCAAGTAGGAACTGCAAGGTGTGAGAACTGCTAATTGACTGAAATTTACTGATCTTCACACCTGTAGTTGTTTTCTTTTTTTCTTTCTTTTTTTTATTCCATAACTGACTGAATCTCCTGAATAGTGTTGATCTTCAATTTTCATTGTAAAAGATTATAATAAACACTCCATTGACTAAATTTCTTTATTTATACTACACAACTGTGCCTTCTCCCTTATATTAAAGTGAAGAAGTAGAATCTCATTGACTGCAGCAAGACTTTCATAACACTGAATGAATATTTGTCATGAGAGCAAGGCCACATTTCTTTGGCATTTTTTAAAAATACAACATTCTTTAGCCTTATTATTCATGGCACTGTCCATTCACACAGTCCTAGAGACATCTACTTATTGAAGTTATGAACAGCAAAGTAATAAGGAAAACTTTTGAGCAAATATATGATTTGGTTGCTCACCATTAAAAGAGTACATTTGTTGAGATAGAGAAATTATAAAACCATTTTATAATACCTCTATCCACTGATTGTGAGAATATGCTAAGAACAAGCTAGATAGGAACATAAATGAAGTACACAACTCCAAGAGCAGCTGACTCCTGTGACATTGTCCTGAAAACAGAAATTAATACTTCTATGTCATTTTAGTTATACCTGAGAATATTTCCTATTGGTGTAAGACACATTTGAGGTACAGAAGGAGCATTCCTATCTACTATGTCCTCAACCTGAGCTAGAAGTTCTTCATATTTCATTTGCTTTCCTGCACCCATAACATGCATCTTTTCATATCTAATAATTTGATAAGAAAAATGCTAGAACAGTGAAAAGGTGTAATTTATATATTAACACAATAAATCTATACAATTTCTATTCTGAAGCTTTTAAGAATTAGTTTAAAACTTTGTGATATATCGTACGCCACTCCTTTGTGTGCAAATGTTTGCTGCACAATGTAAAAAAGTGCATGTGTGCAAGAAATACAGAAGAATCTCCTTTGTATGCTCTTCAGTAGCATGTTTTCCTGCATATGATGTCAAATTGTATAAGTTCCAGTCCCAAATGCTATAAAAACATTTGTTTAGCATGTTTTCCTGCTCCTGCTACTACATTTGAAGTTTGAAATCCTCAGTCCAGTTGGTATGGGAATCAGCAGCTAATGAACAAGCATGCATCTGTGTGATGCAATCTGTGTGGGTGGGATAGATGCTTTAGCTCAGGCAGGCCCAACTGTAACCCATGTGGGTTAGTGAACTTTGGACTCTTTAACTCCTCCTTGATGTGAGGGGAAAGATGGACATGCCATCCTGCTAGCTGTTCGATGTCGTCATATTTATGATACCATTAACAAAGTTCAGTCGCAGTGGCGGTGGCCTTGTGAGTTCACGTTTTGCATTGACATATTCAAAGATGTCCAGATATTTATTTCACCAATCATGGGAAGTGGAATATTTTTGTGTCCAAGGAAACAACCACGTAAAATGCTTAATTTGTGCAAATTATTTGAAGTTGAAGTTTCAATACAATATCAAATGACATTTCGAAAGGTTTCACAATTTGGACTATGGACAACACATTCTTTCAGGTATGACATTTAATAGTATTGAAATAATACTGAAAACATTGATTTTGTTTATTTATTTTTGTATTTGTATAATGCTATATTTGTTTCATTTGTAGGTGAAGCTACATTACAAAAATTAAAGACCATGAAAGAATCTACTGGTAAAGTTCTAAACACCATGTATATCCTAAGGGATATATTGCAGAACAAATAGGAAAAATACGAAACCATTAATGAATGGAGTTCATAAAAGAATGTGTGATTTCGGTGGCTGAAGAAATTTGCCTAATTTCATAAACACTTTTCAGTTGTTAAGCCTTTCTCTAAATACTGTTACAAGGAGGATCGAGGAACTGGGACATGATCTAGAAAAACAACTGCAGGAGAAAATGTCACTAATTTGTTTTAGATGACACTAAAGACGGATGCAATAAGTTCAACTAGCAATATTTTTGAGAGGGATTGATATTGACTTAAATGTTTGTGAAGAGCTTTTAGATGTAGTTTCTCTTCAGAATAAAACATGCTGCCAAGATATACAGTAGAGCCCCGGTAATTCGAGCTGCCTTAAGAAAATTACAATTTTGCATATAACTACAGTAAAATCCCATTTTTGTACATTTTACCCACTTCCGAATGTGTTATATTTTGAACTTTCTTTCAATTTTCCATGTATAATACAGCTAAAACTGTCTCACTTAGGGTTTTCGTTCATAATGCACAGAAATAACCTTGACCTCAGACTGCTAATGCATTTCTATTACAGATGGACAGATACCATTAGGTTTCGAGGAGTGAGCTTGCTCTTTCTTTGTCAACCCTTCACTAATTGGAGCCGCCTGACAATCAGCTGTACAGTGCATACCATCCTTAGTGTTGTCCCTACTCAGCGACAGTGGTCATTAAAATACGTTTAAGCAAAAATATACATTTTACAACATAGGCTGATCATTGTTGTACGTAGATGGTTGTGTAGTAACATCTGTAGCCTGCCTGTGTCACATTAATTTTAAAGTGTTGTACGTATGTACATATGTAACTGTGTTTTTCTTAATGTTTTAATTCATAAATTACAATGAGTGGTAGAAGTAAGAAAAAATTTGTAGCATTGAATGTGAAACTGGAAGCTTTGATTCATCATCTGAAATAAAGGCGGAGATGTAAAAAAAGTCTTGGAACCAGATTTTACGGAATGAAACTGATACCAACAGTACACACGAAGATGATCTACCACTGGCAGAACTGATGAAAAAGCTTGCTGGATGTGAAAATGCAAATGGAGTGAGGTTTCAGAATGGATGAACAGTGATGAACAGTTTGAAGTGACTGATCTTGCAATTGTTGAAATGGTTAGTGAGCCCGGTGAAGACACTGGCAATGAGGAATTGCCTGAAGAAATTGTACCAGTATCACTCACACCGAGGGTTTGGCAGTGCTAGATGTGGCATTGCGTTATATCGAGAAGCAAGCGGAAGCTACTCCAACTGACGCCAGCTTCTTAGAAGATGGCGCGATATTGCTGCTAAAAAAACAAGGTTCTATTTTAAAACAAAGGACTTTGGACAATTTCTTTAAAATGTAACTTATATTTTTGGAACTTGGAAATATGTGCCCATATAAGTACATATAGGCGGCGCCGTGGCCGAGTGGTTAGACCGCTCGCCTCCCACCTAGGCGGACCGGGTTCAATCCCAGGGACCTGCATGTGGGATTTGTGGTGGACGAAGCAGCGTCTGGGCGGGTTTTCTCCGGGTTCTCCGGTTTCCCCCGCCATTCATTCCACCAACTGCTCCATCATCACCTTTCCTTTCATTCATTTCACCAACATTTCGCTTCATCTACTTCCTTCATCCCATACCAGGCATCGGGCTGATCACCCATCCTGGATGCTCTGTCTGATCCATGAGTGTCTGCTCCTCGACGGGCCTCTGACCCCAGGCACCCGCTTGTAAGTCCTGGGGGGTGTAAGTCCTACATGAGAGGAGGGTAAACAGATAATGAATGAATGAATAAGTACATATAACACAGGTATCTACTAAATTGTGTTTTTTATTTATTTTTAATGATTATTGTGCTCATTAAACATTTATTCATGATTTACCCATTGATTTAGTGATATTTCCATATAATCTGAGTTTTTTGTAATTTGAGGTAGCCTCAGCCCCAATTAGCTTGAATTACTGGGGCTCTACTGTATTCACTGCTGTTCATAACGTTGGGTGCAAATATGAGCTTCACTGGACTAAACTTGTCAATGTCGCAACCGATGGAGTACCATCTATGAAAGGGCAAGGAAATGGCTTTATTGGTAGGCTGAGTCAATTTTCACAGGATATTGGTGTAACTTCAGAACTGTTATGTATTCATTGTATAATTCATTGGGAAGCTTTATGTGCTAAGTCAATTACCCAGAATAATTTTACGTCCATTGTAGTGAAGAGTGTGAATTTCATTAACTCTAGCCCCCTTCGCCATAGACAGTTCAAAGAATTATTGGAAGAACTGGAATCTGAATATTCACAAGTACCTTATTATTGTCATATAAGATGGTTGAGTAGAGGTGCCATGTTAACATGTTTTTTCCAATTATGTAGCAAGATTGTGAAAAAACAGGTGAGCATTAATGATTCTTAATATTCATGCAAATCGTCCATATATATATATATATATATATATATTTTTTTTCCTGGTTATTATTTTAATGCAGTAATTTTTGCGTTTATTTCTTGCAGGGGAATGAACTACTGGAACTGACTCAATCAGAATGGTAATGTGACCTTGCGTTTTTAACAGATTTATTTCAACATTGAATATTTTGAATATAACTTTGCAGGGTAAAGTGGATTTAGTCAATGCCATTAACACGTTTATGGCAAAACTCTCTTTGGAGGGATCAGCTGGAACTTGGAGATCTGTATCATTTTCCTTATTTGGATTTGGTCTTCACCATACAAGTTATCCTTCTAAATAAATATATTGATATTATACAGCAATTATACGCCAATTTTGAATCACAATTTGCCGACCTAAAAATTCACCTATTTAACACTCCTCTGAATTTCCCTTGCAGTGAGGCTCTACATAATCTCCAAATAGTACTTGAATTACAGAATTCTACCACAATTAAACATTCTAATAAAGAAGGGTAGGAACTCTCTAAATCACTGCCCTGTGACAAATTTCCATGGTTGTGTGTGTTTGCAATAAATGTAATGGCAAACTTCAGATTCACATACATTTGCGAGCAAACGTTTTCCAAAATGAATTACACTAAAAGCCAATATTATAATAGGATAAGTGACGATCACGTGGTAAGTCTTCTGATACTTTGTACGTCATCACTGGTGGCATATATCAATAAGCTTCTTAAAAATAAGATGTGCCAGAAAAGTCACTAAGAGAAATGTGACATACAAACGGCATGATATCCACGCTATATTGTATTAAATCTGTTTTTAAAGAATATCACAGTGGATTCAAGCTACCATGAAGCTTGGCAAACATAGCCCATCTTTTGCAACGTAAAGTAGGCTTATATGCTCACAATAACATGTTGGAGCAGGTGGATGGAGATTCACCCACCCTCCCCTCTTCCAATTGCGGTTGGGCATCCCTGCTTTAGCTTGACGTGGTAAACTGTGATGATAATTGAGTTCACCCGAACAAGGGCCCATACCGAAACAAGCAGTTTTGTGGTAAACCAGTTTGAATGCTTATATCGTTTAATACTCAATTGGCAGTCAAAACAATATTGAATTGAATAAATTGAATTTGTACAATATGTTTACAATTTTATACAATATAAAATCTACCCTACTCATATACCTTGTGTACAAATTGTCTGGTGCTTAGCATCCTATTGGCCACTCAGATCGCTTGGCTCCCAGGCCTTATAGCTCACTGGGCAGTTCTTTCCTTCTTGCATCTCTCGCTTTTCTAGACCATTTTTCTTTTACCTTCCTTAAAAACTTGATTTTCTTTTCTTCTTTCCTTGTCAAGATTTTAATGGCTACTATTTTTCTATCCATATTTTCCCATTTCTTTTCTCCCCAAACCTTTATTGCTTTATAATCCACCATATAATGCTCTATACTTTCCCTTCCTACACACAGCTCGCATATTCCTCTTCCATGCCTCTCAACCCTCTTAGATACCATCTCCCATTCTTATCCATGCTAAACCTTCCCTTTCTTGCCTCTCTCTTCCCCATCCTTATCTTATTCTTTTATAAAAGCTTTATGATTTTTTTATCCTCTATGCTTCCCCACATCTTTTGTTCTATATCTTCCACTCTCTGCTTACTACCTTACAGAAACCATTTATTTGTTTTTCTTCTGATCTCCATATATCCCCCATACTTATTATTTCCACTGTTTTTTCCATTTCTTTCCACCAACTGTTTTTGCTAGTCATACTCTCTTGCTGTGCCATGCATATCCTTAAAATTCCTCTTTTGTCATACTTCTAAACCAAAATTTTAAAATTATTTCTATTATTATACCTTTCCTTCTAGTTCTTCCTAGTTCTATTAAGTGCGATCTAGCCTGTTACATCTCTTGTCAGTCTAATTCCTTAAAACATCTTATACATCTGGTCAATTTTCTTGCTTAATTCACCTCCCCGCAGATTTCTACTGCATAAAGCAATCTTGTTTCTATCAATACCTCATACAGTCTCTCCAGTCATTTAGTCGACATCTCTAGTTTACATTTACATATTCTTATACCTGCATGGCTGCCCTCCCTTTAGCTAACATCTCCCTACTGTGAGCTCCCCATTCTCTGTTATTACTCAATCTTACTCCTAAATAGTCAAAATCTTTAACTAACTCTAGTTTTTGTCCACCCAGGAACCATATTTCTTCTTTTCTCAATTTGCATCCTTTTTTAAAAATTATCACTTTGGATTTATTTATATTTACCTTAATTCTCCATTTTTTACAATATTCTTGAATTTCATCTATTGCTTTCTGTAACCGTATTATAGATATAGCATCTACCATAAGGTCATCTGTATATAATAAACCTGGGATCTCCTTATTTCTTACTTTTACTTTTTCCAATACATCATCTATGAACAGATTAAATAATATGGGACTCAGCTTACACCCTTGTCTTGTTTTTTTTAACAAATATGCATATTCCACCAGAAGCTCTTCCTTTCTTGTGTCTTTTATTTGCACTTTTGCTTATAAATCTGAAATCCTTTAACTCTATTACTTCCTTTTCTCCTAACCATGTCTCTGCCACCCCTACAATGTCCATATTTCTCATTATATTTTGTATTATCACACTCTATATCTTACTTTTTATACCTCAATGTTCCAAAACTTTATATATATCCCCTTTCCCTATTTGTTCCTTGGTTTGCCCTGAAATTTGAACTTTTCCATCATTTTTCTTAATCTTGTGTTTCTAAACGACATTTCACCATCACTTCCACTTCCTCTGCTGCATTATCCTGCCTTCCCTCTTCTCTATTACTACTAACCCCCTCCTCCTTGCAATTTCATCTGCTTGAGTAACACTTTCTATTCTTATTATTTCCCCAGGTATCACTTGCAAATCTCCCGGCTCTATGCATGCACTTCTTGCTGAAACTGTTTCACCGATCCTCACTTCTTCTCTTGACTCCTCCCCACTTCCTCCTACTTGTGCTGCTTCCTCATTCATCCATGACATCCATGCTAACTCCCCTTTCCCCTCCTGCACTGCTGATTCTTCCTTTCTGGTTTCCTTCTATGCTCTCTCTCTCTGATTTATTCTCCCCATCTGCAACTTCTTGTATTGGGCCTGTTAACCTCCCCTCCTTGCCCCATTCTCCTGATCCAGCTGTTGTTCATGGATTCTTTCTCGATCATTTCACCGGACATTCAAGCTCCACTTTTCACCTTCCTTGAAAAATTGTGGCCCTATCAGGAATGCCTTCTTTCCATCTGCTCTCGCTTCTTTCACCCTTAGTATTAATTCTTTTCTCAATCTGCTCTTCTCTCATACAATCTTGCTCGAATACGCTTGTGCCTCTCAATTTTCTTGCATTCATTAAAATTTCCCACTTCTTTCCCATTGTTATTTTTATAACAATAGGCCTAGGTTTTCTTCCTCTTTTCCCAATTCAAAACATATCTTCTATCTCCCATCCAAACATTTTTATTCCTCTCCCCTCTTCCATGATCTCATACACTATTTCTTTTAGTCTTCTATTCTCCTCCTCCACTCCAAAAATTACGCAATTCTTCTTCAGTTCTGCTTCATATCTCTTTTCTGTTTCTTCAATTCTTCTCCTGTATTCCATTATCTGCTGTTCCATTTCCTCTCTTTGCATCTTTATAACATCTTCTAGCCATTTTGCGTTACCATCCATTTTTCACCTAGTTCATTTCCTAGTGCCTTGAACGACTTCACCAACTGCTCAAATTCCACTGGTCCTGGGTTTTGTTCTACTCTGCCGATTACTAGGAGTATTAATATTACTATGGCCAACCATACTTGAAAATCCATCTTTATTTTTACATCTTTCCTTATTTTTCTTCTTCCAACTGCTGATACTTACTCTATACATTTGCAAGTCCACAACCATTGCTTGCATTCGCTCTCTCTACACATAACCTTGCTACTAGTACCGGACCTGAAAATACTATTAAAAAACGTGGTTTTGTTCCCAATATAGTCTAGAATAAATTTCTTGACAGAAAATAGAGATAACTTCCATATATATTATAAATTCAATTTTATGGACCCTAATATGAGCTCTTATTCCGACGATAATACATTTTGCCATTATTTTAAGGATTTAAATATTGTGGGTACACAGCATTGGAGAAAGCAAGCTATAAATGGGAAATGGTTAAAATTGGACAGGAAAGTAGCCTTAAGCAAGACTTTTAACAAGGACAATAAAAAGGTAGGAGAGTACCTGTCCAAAGTAAAAAAGAAATAGTCATGGACAATAAAGAGAGATGTGAATTAACTTCATTATGAGATGTTAAGATATGTAATTATATTATCATTATCATAACATTAGTATTATTAGATTATCATTTTGGTATTACCATTATTATTATTATTATTATTATTATAATTTTTATGTTATAAATAAAGAAAGTAATATGGGTAGAATATGGCAAGATAACAGCTTGGGCTGATGTATAGCCATATTCAAAGGAAGATTGCTAGCACAAATAAATAAATAAATAAATAAATAAAAAACAATAAAAAAAGTATTGTGGGAAGTAAAGTCTGATAAAAATAATTTTTTTTAAGAAACCTACCATATTTAATCATTTTGTCAATTTAAAAAGATCAAAACAGAACAATGTATTGCAACAGAAACAAGAAAATTATATACACTTCCAATACATGTTCACAAATTGAAATACATAGTATTATTAAGTCAGTCATGTTGATGATATTCTCCCCTTTCCTGTCCTTTTTATCTTCTTCTTATTCATCATCTGAAGAGATGTGGGAGTACATTCCTATTTTTTCAAAAATATTTTAGAACCAATCCTTGGCTTCAGCTAAAAATGGAAAAAGATCTCTTAAATCTTTCTCCTTGCAAGGATTCAAAGGAACTGGCTTCATTTGAGGTGGAATCACATTTTTCTTTAGTTCATGCATTTCCATTCTAGTTTTCCAAATATTTAAGGAAATAAAAGATGGCAAATATGTGATTGAAGTCGAGATGTAAATCCCAAAATTCCTGTCACATTGACCATAGCTGTGACCTCGTATGGAGCAAATATCATGGATGTTAACACTGTAAACTTTTGAAAACCACAAACAAAATGTTAAGAACTTCATACTCTTGTTTTGCCCTCCTGCAGCATCAGAAAACATTGCAATATTTTTTTCAATGGGCATTTGTGCACAAGTTCCATTGCAGTGTGGTACATGAACAAAATAACTACATCAGGATTTTTTCTCCCTTCCCTCTCTAGGAAAAAGCACATGTAACTCGTAGAATAGATGCAGTGCACATGTACATTGAAAATATATAGCCACATGAGGTGCCTATAAAATTGGCTTGTATAATTTAATTTTGGAAGTGGCAGATTTTGTGCAAAATCGAACTCTCTGCACACAATGCCAAAATTTTCCACTTTGCTCTAAATTTTTTTGTTTCTCAGAGCTTGATACGCTTCAACATTTTTTCTATGTACTAGAAAGCATAGTTTTCTATTAGTGTTTTGTTTTCAGGAATAGTTCACATTTTGTGCAATAATCCAGATGGCTGTACAGGGAGGACATACAGCAGTCACACTTTTGTCGAAAAAATTTGTGGTACCGGTTGGAAGCAAGATTCAACACACCATCAGTCCTTGATTTAAAGAATTCTTTAAACATGTATAACTTTACTGTCAAATCAGAACTCTCAAAATATTTTAACCTTGTTTTAGAATGGGAGCAATGTGAAGCTTTGTAAGGTAGGTTCTTCAAGTGTTGCAAGGCTAATTTCCATACAATGTGATTAATTTTGTGGGGTCAATTTGAATGTGTACCCCTCCTATCATCAAGGACATTGCCTGAAACCAGTTTATTTTGCAAACACAAATTCTTTTTATTGAGATTTGCAAAAGTCTTATGAGAGAACTCCAACAAACATCCTGTTTCATTCTCCCACTAATGTATATCTGTATTTCCACGGTTCTTGATTTATTGCTGGCTGGATAGACTTGGTTTTACGATTAACCCTCTTGAGGCATGAAGTGAGGAAATGATCTTGTTCCATTTTTACTCCCATATCCCCAAAACGTTTGAAATTAGAATGTTGATTATACTTGGAAATTACATGTGCAGTTCTTTGAACATCATTGTATCATACGTACAAAAACTTTGCCTTCATTGTGCTTACCTTGAGTAGTCATATGTGACTTTCCACTATTTATACAAATTTTTCTTTCTTTTCCTTTTTTTTTTGGGGGGGGGTTTGTTTTTTCACTTTTGTTTTCTACCTATGTTTTCTGACATCATTCATTATCTTACTGGCACAAACAGCATAAGCGCATTGACTGACTAATATGCGAGATGAAAATACTACTTGCTGCTATGGACAGCTGAATGTAAGCACTCGTCCCAGCAGGTGGTGTGCTCTATCAGAATCACTCTGAAAGTTTTGAGAATGGGCAACAATGAGTAGTGCTAAGCCAAAGCAACTTTTCCTAACTTCAGATTTAAGTTCAGATAGCAACATGTGCAATTCTGGGCACACTCCAACAATGTGCATCGTCAGCACCATGTGTGTATGTATAGCAGGTGCGGCTATTTCATACGCTAGGATGAATCTCAAGCGAGAGCATTTCCGTGCTATGATTTTCTATGACTTTAAAGTCAGTTTAGAGGAGAGAAAATGTCTTGAAAGACTGCATCGTGCATTTGGGGATCTTCGCCCTTCGCAATCCACCATTTGTCAATGGTTTGCAGAGTTTAGAAGAGGAAGGGATTCCCTCGAAGATGAAGACCGAGCAGGACGGCTGGCTACAGCAACAATGGATGAAAATGTGAAAGCAGAGCCCATGTTGTAGGAAGATATCATTGTTGCACATATGGTCAGATTCAAGAAGCCCTAAATATTGGATCGACAGCAGTGAAAACAATTCTGAAAGAAAAACTTGATGGCAGGAAGCTCTGCAGTTGCTGGATCCCCCACCACACACAAATAAACAGAAACAAGCATGTGTTCAATGGTACCAGGAAATTATTGAAAAATTCAATGGAGGAAGATCCAAAAACACATTTAATATTGTAACAGGTGATGAAAGCTGGATTTACCAGTATGATCCAGAAACTAAATGACAGCCAATGGTCTGGGTCTTCCCAGGAGAAGATCCCCCAACAAAAGCGAAGCGGATGAGAAGTGTTGGCAAGATGATAATCTGTTCCTTCTTCTCAGCAAGTGGTCACATTGTGACGATTCCGCTTGAGGGATAAAGACTACTACTACTACCACCACCAGATGGTACACCACAAAATGTCTGCCACAAGTATTCAATGAACTGAGAAAAAAGCATCCTAAGACTGGTCTGCATGGAATTTTGTTGCACCATGACAATACCTTTGCCCACACTGCACAAGAAACAACCCAATTTCTGCAAGAGTCAGAGTCAGATATTTGTCTCACCTTACCTACAGTCCAGATCTGGCCCCATGCGACTTTTTTCTATTCTTCAAAATAAAAGAAAAAATTTGAGGTAAATGATTGAGTCACCTGCAGCCGTAGTAGCTACGTACAAAAAATGTATTTGCACTCTTTCCAAAGAAAAATTGCATTCAGCATTTGAAAAATGGTCTGAAAGGATGAGATGGTGTATAGAATGCAATGAAGAATATTTTTTAAGATGCAATGATCAGATTTAAATTTTTAATATTTTATTGCGTCCATTCTCAAAACTTTTGGAGTGACCCTCGCATTACATGATGTAAACAGACAACCCCCTCTACTGCTGAATCTAATGGGTCTAGAGTTACAAAACTTTTAGACAAGATACTAAGGGGAGTTTGCTTCTAAATCTTGTGATTGCCAGAGAAAGGGCCTATACCCGCATGGGCCCTTATTTTGGGTGATATCCTCATTTGCTAGTGTTGACTAAACATATGTACATCATATTTTAACTTTGTACGGTTTATGTTTGCAATGGAGAAAAAGAAAGAGCAGCAAATAGCAAGCAGTGAAAAACTGAAAATCCTCCAAGAAGTAGATTGAAATCAAAGTATGAAATGTGTGGATTTAGCGTGGAAGTTACGCATTCCTTCGTCAACCTTAAACACGATTGTTACCAAACGTAAACTGATTGAAACTGCTTTTGAAGAAGGGAAAAATACTAAAAGAAAACATAATTGGTAGGGTCAGTTTCAGAATTAGAGGACATTCTACTAAAGTAGTTTACACAAGCACAAGCTTCAAACGTGCCAACAGATGGTACTGTAGTTCGAGCTCAGGTGACATATTTAGCACAGAACATGGGACTAAGTGATTTTAATACATCCAATGGATGGATTGAAAGATTCAAGAATCGACATGACTTAAGTTTACAGATGGGCGAGGTGAGGCTGTTGTCCTAGATTATGATGCTACACTGTATGAAGATATAGAAACATGGAAAAATACAACACTCCCGTCAATTATGGAAAAACTGTAGCACAATGTTTATAACGCAGATGAAACAGGACTATTTTTCCACCTTCTGCCAGATGAAATCCTGGATTTTAAGGGCTTTAAGTTTCACAGACCGTAGTGTTTCAAGAACATGTAATCTTTTCTGTGTACCTACTCTTCCAACATAAAAGGCTGCATAACTTCTGCAGTATTACAACATTTTTTACGTGTGTTTGGGATGCAAGACTGGGCATAAACAGGAAAATTGCAGTGCTCTTCATTGATCAGTGAGCTGCTCATCCACCAACTGTTTCAAATTTAAGAAACATAAAGATCATTTTTTTCCCAGCAAACTGCACAAGCAAGCTACAACCTTTAGATCAAGGTATAATGTGGTGCATGAAGCTCATGCACCGTAAGAGGCTGGTAAAGAGAAGGTTAGCCTGCACTGGAATTAACTACAAGAAAAACACTTGTCTTAGATGCCATGCATTTTATTAAGGCTTGGGATTCTGTGATGCAAGATATGATTCAGAACTGCTTCAATAAAACTGGCTTTTGTCAAGTTTTTGGTGATGATGTCAGGCTAGAAGATGAGCTTTCCAAGTGTGAAGAATGGCACCAAATAGCAGACAGCGTCTCTTTTGAAATGTAGTAAACAATGACAGAAGAATTGTCAGTGCAGGATGAAAGTAACATTGAGCCGGTGCTGAGTCAATTCCAGTAGTATTGGACACGATGGAGGCAATGGGCATAGTGAACTGATGTATGCATAGTTTCGAAGTTGATGACAATGTAACGACTTTACTAAACAAGATGGACAGTAAAGTTTTGGCATTAAAACCAACAAAGCCATCAACCAAAGATATGTATATTTCAAATCCATGTGAATACTGTACATATTTCATATTGATTGTGAGGTAAGATGTATTATTAGATTCTTATTGCAGAATTATGAAGTGCTTAAATTGCAGATTTTATCTTTTCATTAATACATTTTCTCATCTTTGACATCCAAATCCTTGGATCTCTGCAAAAATGAATTAATGAGATTCTACTGTAGACTAAAAGCACAATGAAACTCATGTTTAAGAATTTAACAATGGACAGTTTAATCTCCGAAAATTCCCTAGATAAAAATCCCAAGTATACTCATCATATGCTTAACCCTTTATAGCCTGGTGTACCATATTCAATACAAAGGAGTCTTTTTTAGGTTTTAGTTTTTTAATGGGCTTTCTTTTCTAATTTCATATTATACAGCAATAAAATGAAGTTATGTATAGCTGTTTTTATGTTGTAAAAATATTACTTTTTCAATTTGGCTATACTTTACTTTTTAATATACAGGAGCAAAATCCGTATGACTGCAGTCAAATGTACCCTGTCAGCATCCAAGCATGACATTACACGAGCTATTTTACTTGGGTCCTCCCCATCCTTTACCACAGGCACATTTGGCTGCGGTCGCTGGGACTCGAACTCGCAACGTTTGGCTTTGAATGGATGGCCAGTCCATTTTGTATCACTCTAATGATCATGGCTATTCGATATGCTTTGGTTGTGGTGCCGGTGAAAGGAATATAAAAGTGGTTTAGGAATTAGAGGAAGAGTGGCATATGTAGCAAAATAATTCTGGCAATAGAGGGTTAAACGTCTTTTCTGACCTTGAATATAAAAAAAAGAACATCAGGCATTGAAGCACTAAGAAATGGACAAGAGATGAACTGCAACATTAAATACTAAATCAAATTCTGAACTCTCTGCAATTCTCCATTTTCATAAAGCTTGAGGAAGTAACACATGAAAAATGTGAGATCTGATTGAAGCAGAGACATCTAGAGTCAATAAAACATGCAGAAAAAAAAATCAACTCAACTGCCTGATTTACAGACACCTACTGGCAGAAATATACATTCAATAAATGAGACTATAGAAAAAATCAAGGAACTATCAAAATGAGACAGAATGGATAAATTTGGCATTTTAAAACATATGCTACATGGAAATGTTATGCTTGAGTTATCATCAAGGATTTATTATTTTGCCAAAATTAAAAGCCTGAATACACTCGGGCTTCTATGTTAAGAGATTAAGCAAAGAACTGCATTGTGTTTAATTTGTAGCAGGTGAAAGGAAGCAGCACTGAATGCAACTACCAATCATGGCATTTAAATAAATAAAGATGTGAGAGTGATCTGAACCATAATCACTACCATCATCAATTATGTGCATAAAGGCTGGTTTACAATAACCCAAGAATGGTAACCAACATGGAAACGAGAACATGAAGCAAAGCAGCATACAAGATTTTGGTTCATAATAGCCTGGTAACGAGAACAGGAATGCATATTGGTCATATGGTTCACAAAGTGGAAAGTTGATTTTGTGCATTGGGATTTTATTTGTTTTAACTGACCAATGATGTTTTTTCACCTACTTCCAATTCAGCCAACATAATGCGCATTAGCCACATGGTTTTATAATAGTCTACCTCCGTGGTTAGCCAATGCCAAAAATTGATAGAGCAAGCATTATCTAAATAAATGCACATTCATTACTGTTTTAGATTCCTCTAGTTGCACCAAGCTTTCATTGCTTTATTAATGGCACACATTAATTTTTACTGTTGTTTTTTGTTAATTTCTATCAATTTTTTGCTGTTCTTTGTAGCTTTTGCTATTGTTTTTGAGGCAATAGCCAGTTTTGAGTTGCACATAAACAAACTGCAGATAACCCTTTCACCAAGAGAACCAATGTTTAATGGATCTATTAATCTGTGGATCTGTGGGTGTCAGAGTTTGAGGTTAATATGCATCCATACTAATTTCTTCCATATTTATGTTTTCAGGTTGCGACTAGAGTGACCTCTAGTGGCTGTATCATGTCACGGCCACCTAGAATAATTTCTACATTGAAGAGTCTAACATACACAATATGGATCTGATATGCCATGACCGGAAGAATGAGAAAGTTAAAACTTGACCAAGTACTCTTTCCTGTTCCCAGGATCTGGGAAAGTTTGCCGTTAATTGTCAATGCTCACATTACAATTCATGTATTTTAACTTTGTCGTTCTCATTCTGGTTATCGTTCCTGGTTATTGTGAACCAGCCTTAAGCTTTTAGAAATGTAAACATGCATTTTGTTAACCCTTATGTTGTACTAACTGCTATGAAAAGATGGGTTTCCTCCAACTTCCAAGCATATAAGCAAACATAAGGTCATTAATGCATTACATGATATCACTTTTCTAAGGCACAAGTTTAATGAAAGTAACTACACAAATATGTTTACAGTAAAATCTTATGTTTTTGCAGAGATCCATGGATTTGGACATCATAGATGGGAAAACATGTTAACTAAAGGACAAAATCTGTAATT
This sequence comes from Deroplatys truncata, assembly GCA_030765065.1. Taxonomy (NCBI): domain Eukaryota; kingdom Metazoa; phylum Arthropoda; class Insecta; order Mantodea; family Mantidae; genus Deroplatys; species Deroplatys truncata. The sequence continues at coordinate 151,371,585 of CM060990.1, forward strand.
TAAGAACTTGATAATTCTGTAACAAGAATCTAATAAATCTTACACCACAATTAAATACAAAATATGTACAATATTTACACTGGTTTGAAATACATACCTATGGTTGATTGCTTTGTTGGTTTTAATGCTAAAATTTTAGTTATCTTGTTTACTGAAGTCATTACATTGTCATCAACTTTGAAACTACACACACAAACACATATTGCTCCACTATGTCCATTGCCTCCATCGCTTCCAACACTAGACATTGGCTCATCACTACCTTCATCCCACATTGATGCTTCTTCTATCATCTGTTCAAGTATTTCATCTATCCTCACAGTTTCACATACTGGAATTTCATTGCCAATGTTTACATACGTTTCTAAAGAGACGTAATCTGTTACTTGGCGCCATTCTTTACACTCAGAAAACTCATCTTCTAGCATAACATAATCACCAAGAATTGATAAAAGCCAATTTTATTGAAGCAATTCTGAATCTTATCTTGCATCACGGCAGCCTTAATGAAATGCATGGCATCTAAGATGGTGATTTTTCAAGTCGATTCCAGTGCAGCCAACCTTCCCTGTACTAGCCTCTTATGTTTGCTTCATGCACTACATTATACCTTGATCTAAAGGTTATAACTTACTTATGCAGTTTGCTGGGAGGAAAATGATTTTTCTTAAATTTGAAACAATTGATGGATGGGCAGCACGCTGATCAATGAAGAGTTCAATTTTCCTGTTTATTATGCCCAGTCTTGCATCCCATGCATGTAAGAAATTTTCAAATACTGCAGAAGTTATCCAGGCTTGTGTGTTGGAAGTGTACTTACATGGAAAAGATTACACATTCTTGAAACATTGCAGACTGCATGCTTTTCCAATAACTAGTGGTACCAATTTCTTCCACTTTTGTTACAGCATAACAGAACTGTAAGACTCTCCTTGTTAAGTTTCCCACGATGATAATTAGTGCCCTTATGATCCATGGTTTTAATTAATTTTGAAGATTTAGAAGCTAGTAACAGTGATGTGTCATAATTTAAAATAAAGAGAGTTGAAGGTTGTTACGCTACATCACTAAAATGCTCTTACTTGAACGCGTTTCAGGAGCAAACCATCTCCCAAAACGCGTTCAAGTAAGAGCATTTTAGTGATGTAGTGTAACAACCTTCAACTCTCTTTATTTTAAATCCAGGGTTTTATTTGGCAGAAGATGGAAGGATTGTCCCATTTCATTTACACTTTAAATATCATAAGAGCTATAGCTTTTCAAAATTTACAGCAGCACTGTATTTTTCTATGTTTCTATATTTTCACATAGTGTAGCCTCATTATCTAGGGCAGTAGCATAGCATCTGCAAACTAAGGCATGTTGATTCTTGAATCTTTCTATCCTGCCATTGGACACCTTAAAATCATCTAGTCCCATCTTCTGTGCTAAATGTATTACCCGAGTTTGAACCATAATACTGTCTATTGGCACATTTGAAGCTCGTAATTATGTAAATCCATTTCATTAGAATGTCTTCTAATTCTGAAATCTGACCCTGGTGATTAATTGTTCTTTTATCATTTTTCTCTTCTTCAAAAGCAGTTTCAATTAGTTTACATTTGCTAACATCATGTTTAAGGTTGACGGAGGAATGTTTAACTTCCGCGCTATATCTACACATTTCATATTTGGATTACAATCTACTTCTTGAAGGATTTTCAGTTTTTCACTGTATTATTTGCTGCACTTTCATTTTCTCCATTGCAAACGTAAATAGTACAAAGTAAAATATGACGTATGTATGTTTAGCCAACACCAACAAACAACAATCATTAAGACTTTACCATGCCAAGCTAAAGCATCTATCCAACCCACACAAATTTCATCACACAGATGTATGCATGTCATTCGCTGCCAGTCTCTATGCCAACTGGACTGCCCAAAATAAAGAATGAGTACATCAAACTTCGAAAGTAGTAAGCAGGAGTGGGAAAATGAGATGTTTCTTATAGCATTTGGTACTGGGACTCTTATAATTCGACATCATATACAGGAAAATGTGTTACTGAGGAACGTACAGAGATTCCACCGTAAGTAAAAAAATTAAATTGCATTCTTAATTTAATCTTTTTCAGTGTTTATTACCATTTAAAATAACTGATCATACTCTTATATAAAACTTGAATTACATGGGGTGATTTTTTAGTAGTGGCAACCATGCTGCAGCTATGCCATGCAACGGAGCCAGGCAATGTTTTTACCACAGGTTGCTTACCTGCTTCCCTTGTCTCAAAGCACATGAACTCACCCTCCTCCCTCCACATCTGTTCACAGTGGCAACAATAAGATGAGCAGTTGTGAGCAAGTGATCGCGAGATACAGTCACAATGTTTTCAAAGCATGAACAGAGAAGCTAGTTAAAAATCCAGTGTGCTAGAGGTCACATGGCACAACGGTAACATCAAGGACTGCAAGAGGCTTGCAGTGCAGCTGCGCTGCCTTACAGAATGGTGGCAAGGTGGGATGCAGCCTTCTGACAAGGATGCCAAAGTGAGTTGGACATGCCTTGATCTGGTCACCCACCAGTAAGTGATGAAGATGTACAGATTGTATCCACATTAGTGGAGATGGATCGGAACATAATGGTTCATGTGTTAGCACAAATGCAGGATTGGCACCTTTGACTCTGTTTCACATCCTGAAGGACCACCCGAAAATGCAGAAAATTGCGTCAAAATGGGTTCTGCATGAGTTAACAGGCATGCAGAAATGGCTGTGATATGACGTTTCTCGTGTGCATTTACAGTGCTATGAGCACAAAGGAGAGGGCTTTTTAAGGACTTCTTAAGATTTAAGCCCTTGCGACTTTGATCTTATCCCCAAGATGAAGGAGCCACTTCAAGGATTTAATTCTGTACAGTTTAAAACATTTTACAGGCAACCAACCGCTCTCTGCACACCATAAAGAGATTAGGCAGTGGCGATGGGATACAACGGCTTCCGCATCACTGAGAACAGGTTGTATGCAATACTGGTGACTAAATCGAAGGTTTATAAAACTTAGAACCATGTATGTATGGAGATATAAAAGTTACCAGAACTAAAAAAAAAATCACTCCTTGTATTACAATCATGCATGCAAATTACATTACAGATAGCATGGAAATGAAGCAAACATATACACACATGCAATGCACATAAATGTAATAAAATCTTCATTTGAGCAAGACAAATATAGAAAAATAGCGTTGTTCAGCATAATTATGCTTATTTTAATGACATTTTTATATTCGAATGAGTTTAGGCAGAATATTTATTCTTTTTCTAGGCTTTTCTTTGAATCTTGCAGTTCTGCTGACTGGTTTGACATTAAAACAGGATAAAAAAACTCTGCTCAGATAATTTATTCTTTACAAAATATCATTATTATTTTACATGCTCTTTGAAAGTTCATTATTTGCCATAAATTATCGACCAATAATAAAAACTTAATTTTTCTATGGACTAGTTCATGCAAGTTTGATGAATTTATCTTCTTGATATTTATACTATGCTTTTCAGTTTCCATGTTGATAATAGCAGAAGCATTTTGGAGTGCTTCCTGACTCATAAAATTAAACAGAGAAATAAAGCTATGGCGGAATTCTTCAAACAGCTGTTTAAGGATACATATCTATGAGCTCAATGCGAGCTGTGAGGAATAAACACAACTCATTAGCAACTGAAGTTATTGTCCTTAATTCATTTGCAGCTGCATGAGTTAGGCGATCTGAGGTGCTCAATTTTGTAACTTCCTCCACTCTTCTGAAATCAGACCTTGCAGATTCATACACTGACTTCAGTGAGTTCTGTAAGCAATCAAAGGAGAGATAATCAAGCAATTTAACACAAACACTATATTGAAACATTTATAATAACTATAAGAAGTAAATTTTAGTAACTTAGATTTTTGCAGCAAATGCGAAGACAGAAATTTTGCAAATGGGGTTTTGTTCAATTTCTTTTTTAAAAAAGAAAGATAATTTATTTTTTCAAATTCTACAGCTTTTGGACTTTGCAGTGAGAAGCTTTTTCAATGATAAAATTTAATGAAAGTTGGGAATAAAATTCTTTTTCAGAAAATTTATAATTCTGAATGGTTTTGTGTGCTATTTTACATGAAATAGCACTTGAGTTTAAATGTATGCTTCAGGCGCATATTCAAATATTAGTCGTGATGCTTAAAATCAATTTATATCCAATGAAAACCAAAATCAATACATATCTAGGTATCATGTGCCGACTATTACCTAATTGTTATCTGTAAGTTGTTCACTCACTTGTCTGCATTGCACACACTAGAGAGCTCAGAGCTTCAGAAAGCATATTATTCTTTGCATACACTGGTGGAGATTAAAGTGAATATGTTGGATGTATGTCTGCACTTATCACGATCAAAACAAAATTTTTCCAGAACATGATTATCTTATTTTCACCAGTGCATAAAGAAAGGTACAAAAATGCCAAGGATGTTCAGCTGGAATGCACCGAGTAGTACTATAAAATGGGGAAGGAGAAATCGTAAAATAAAAGTTATATGTAAATGTATAAACAATGAAAAGTGTTGAAAAGTGCTTCAAAATATATTCATTGCAACTTAATACACAAACAGCTGAAAAACATGTTTATTATGTCTTAAAAACCAATTAATGTATTCAAATAAAGGAATGGGTGTTTATGTCATTCAAAAAATTAAACTGAGCAATTACATTAATCATATATGCAATTAGCTAGCACAGGTAACATTTCTACTACAGTTTGCCAAGGTATTTTCTCCGCAATGCCTACATGCCGGAGAGGAGGATAGCATAAGCAGTTATGTTGACAGCCCAAGCTACTGCTTGTATCAAAACAAAAGAAACTTTGCCTTTGTGGTGTAGGGGTAGCATGTCTGCCTCACATACAAGAGGTCCTGAGTTCGAATCCTGGTTATGGTGAGTTACTTGGATAAGGTTTTTACCAGAGTTTTCCCTTATCCTTAAAAGAAGAATGAGAAGTAACTTTAAGGTCTATGGACTTTGGGCTCATTTGAGCACAATTTCACCAATTTCATTTATCGTCCAATATGACCCAACTGGTTAAGGGTGTTAAACTAAAAAAATGTAAACTATGCACTCATTGCAATTAATCACAACAGATGCTGGAACTGTTGTTCTTGTGGATGAAGGCAGACTTCAATTTGTTTACACATACTGTCAAAGACCAAGTTTTTCTTCATAAATGACTGCACATATTTAATTGTATTCATTTGAATTACATTGATCATTTTTGGATTAGTTTTATACACTGAAAACTTTGCCACATCCAAAAATAAATAACCTGGTAACTGGTGGCCACAAAACTTTAGTTATTATTCTCTCCACAAAAACACTGGTTAAAAGTCCAAGCAACTTATTTGAATGTGCTGTAGCACTGTCCTGCTGAAAGAAGCAGCACTCATTGACATCTTCATTTATCTGAGCAATAAAAGGTAAATTATCTCAGAGCAGTATAATTTAGAATTAACTGAACTGTCATAGAAGATTGATCCTATTATTCATCCTTGTAATATGGCAACCCACACACAGATTTTCTGTAATGTAATGGTGTTTGCCTTGCTGCACTGGGATTGCCTGAAGACCTAATTCAAGAATTTTGAGAATTTACATAACCAGTTAAGTGAAACCATGTTCCATCTGTAAAGAAGGTCGCTGCTTTTTTTCTTCTTTTCTTTTTTACTTCAAGTCTATATTGATTAATCAATTTTGGAACCATTCACAATACCGCATCTCTTCTCATAATCACTTTGTGTTGATTCATCAACACAGTACTTTTATAAGGGTACAATTGAACTTGTCTTTTTTACAGTTTATGTGCTGTCCACTTAGAAATTCTATCTCTTGAGCTAATTTGCATGTTGATTTTGGATTATGCAACCTTATATCCAAATCATTCCATCCTATTTATCCATTGTCTATCCCTTAATTCTCTCTCTTTAATTGTTTCCCCAACTCCATTCCTCCATTTTCTTGGAGGTCACCCTCTTTTTCGTCTCCTTCATGGCATCCTTCATACGTAATATAAATAACTAATTCAAGAGATAACTTTACAGCTGAATGAAATTATCTTTCTACAGTGTGTACACTTTGAGCTGGCCTTCAAAATTAATTGTGATCTCATCAGTATGTATGTCTGTAGTATTAAATTTAGAAGCAAAAGAATGACATTCAGGTTTTATAATACACTGATTTGTGTTTGTGTATCAAGTGTCTGATGGAGAATGCTAAGCATGTAAGAAAAAAACTCAAAAGGGATAGAAAGTAAGAGGAATAAACAGCAACTGTCACCAATGTTCTGTATGTTTTATGGTGTAATGCAGAGACGGGCAAAGCTTGCGTCGCGACTCAGTAGTCACAACTTAACGTGACTGAAACTGCACACAGCCTGGGTCAGTGTTGCTAGCAAAGAGGGTGATGGAAGTAAACAATCCAATGGCGAAGTTCATGATAGCATTGTCTCTAGACCATCATTTTCTGGAAAACTGAAATTTTGTGCAGAATGGGAGTTTTTTTTTTTCATGCAGAATGAGCACTATATTTTCTTTCTTTTTAATAGTTATAGTTAATTATCTGTACAATATAAATGTTACTATAATTAATAAACTGAAAATTTATTAATACACGTCCTAGTTTAGGTAACAAGGTGCTGGGATGGAATATTACATATTTTATTTATTCATGCAGAAGGAGAGAATGTGAAATGTTCAATTTACTCAAAAACATTACATGACATAATTAGAGTCAATATCCCAAGACACCATGTTAGATGTCGTGCTTCATAAATTGAAATTAAAGGTATGTGTTGCACAGGGAAGTTATTGGGTTTAATAACAATAACAATAATAATAATAATAATAATAATAACAACAACATATATTATAATATTTTTTTAGGAACTGGGCATGCGAAACTATTGCAGGAGTTAACTACTAAGGTCATCCAATAGAAAGTCCTGAAAATTGATTTAACACTATGACAAAAACTGTGGAAATCATGTGACCTCAAGAACTTCCCAATTTTAATAATATTAATTTATCTTGAAGAACCATTACAAAAAAACTGGAAAACCTTTCAAAAAATGTAGAAAGTCAACTTAAACACACTATAATAGTGAACTAAACTGCTATCAACCGCCACTACAAGAGCTCTACAACCAGAACCCCCACCCCCATTTCCATTCAACAATGCCTTACTTCCATGTTTCTTGCGAGGGTTGCGTTCTGTTGTGTTGACACAAAACTAATTTCTGCCCACCTCTGGTATAACATATGTCTAAATTAAATCTCTTTTTATTTACTGCTATGAGGGAAAGGTTTAGGATTTTTAAACCACTAGGAATTAAATTTTATACCACCTTCTATTGAAATTACTTACTTCATTACTTTAAAAGGACCCAACTCATGCCTTTAAGGTGCCTTCATTTCATAAGGAAATAGAATAAAAATGAGTAGTTTAAACATCAAATATTTTGAGCTGTGTGCAGCTTAAAGGGAAATGACACACAATCATATCCTCTATTATTCAAATTTGAAGAAAGTATTTACATTTTCCTGTCATTATGGATTCCTACTCCAGTAATGGCATATATACTGAAATAACCATGATTTCCTAATCTGATGTAATCAGATAATATCCTGAGTAAGTTGCTTTATGTCATGGAGCCAATATGGTGAAGTGGGTATTTTTTATCTGCTTTTAACATGTCTTCATTTTAACCATGATATAGTTGTTTGTGGGGACATAATAGCCTACTATGATGTCACAAGAAATAATAACACCATAGACCAATTTCAAAATTTACTGCGACAATTAGGCTATCATTGTGCAAATAGGTCTCCTACTCGAGGATCTGCATGTCTAGACAATATCATGACAAATATGAAACAACAGTGTTATTCAATAAATGCACTAGAGTAGTGCTGGGGAAAATGGGGTGGAACAAACGTAATGTGCAACTTACTTCACTTCAATCACAGCCGGAGCAAGTTCAGGTGTACCTCTTTCACATTGTTTGTGTTCAAGCTGAATGTACAATGTCCAGGGATGTAACTCAGTGATATATAAATTGTGTGCTCCTAAACCAATAGGGTGCTGACATATGCTTACAGAACAAAATGGGCACTTACACTGTAATTCAAAAGTGGTGATGATGATGATATGCGGTTTAAGGGCGCTAAACAGCTGTCATCAGCGCCCTTACAAAGTATAAAATGTACAGTCCAAAAATAAAAGTCCGATAAAAAACCGCAGAATTAAAAAAGGGACACAAACCCACGATGTCCAAAAGGTAAAAAAAAACCCCACCAAATTCCAAAAACGAACACACTAAAAGCATTGTCAATAAAAGAGTAAAGCAACATGTCAAGAACTGTAGAATGCCAGGGACACAAGCGCCAGATGTCCACTGGGGAGGAGATGACCCACTAAAAAGACAATATAAAATCACACAGTCAAAAGACGCTCAGCGCATTAAATGCGTCTGGTAAATCCAATGTCACTGATAAAACGTAAAAGACATTCTACAGCACGCGTGTCGTCTGCCAAAACGTTGGCTACGCCAACAGGCAGACCAACACAAACGCGCAACGGAGCTAAAACTTGACACTCTGCTAAAATGTGACACACCGTTAAGGGCGCATCACAATGCTCACAGAGTGGTGCGGGGTCACCACTGAGCAGGTATCTATGGCTAAAAAGACAATGTCTGATTCGTAAGCGAGCTAAAAGTAACTCTTCCCGACGACACGAACGAGAAGACCCAGATTAACGGGAGAGGCTTAACCTCCCGTAACTTGTTCCTCCGAAGGGGCGCCCACTGATCCCTCCAAAGCAAGAAGATGCGGCTACGTAAAATAACAAACAAATCTGACGAGGGAACAACAGCAGTAAAAAATCTGGGTAATAAAATCGCCGATTTGGCAGCGGTGTCGGCAGACTCGTTCCCCGAGATGCCCACATGACCTGGAACCCACAGGAAGCAGACGCTGGTGCCAGAGGTACCAAGCGAGTGCAGCAGATCATGTATGCGCTGTACGAGGGGATGCTAATTGTACAGCGCGTCAATACTCTGAAGGGCACTCAGAGAGTCCGTACAAACAACACACTGCCGTAAGTCGTGCCGTTGAATGTATAAAACATTGACAAATACTAAAACGTTCGGCGGTAAAAATCGAACATTGACCCGGTAAACGAAAGGTAAAACTATGATGATCAAAAACAAAGGCACACCCTACTCCATCATCAGTCTTAGATCCATCAGTAAATATAAAATGAAAGTTCCCGAATTGCGCCTGCAGTTCTAAAAACGCTGATCTACAGACTGAAGGAGGGGTCGCATTCTTCGGCATCGTCGTTAACCCTAGGTGACAGTGGGCCTCAGCGCGCAACCATGGAGGAAACCGCGTTTCCCCCCTAGGAAGGGCCGGCGCTGGCGTAACGTCCAAATGCCGAAGAAGTTGTCGAAATCGAACCCCTGGAAGGAGCAATGCAGAGGAGAACTAAATATTGCCGATCAAGCGAATCCTCAAAAAATATTGCGAAGGACGGGTGGTCAGGCAAGCTTGAGAGTCGACATGCATAGCTACACAAAAGCATCTCACGCCTGAAGGACAGTGGAGCTCTGCAGCTTCAACGTACAGACTGGGAACAGAGCTGGTTGGAAAGGCCCTAGCGACTCTTATGCCACGATGGTGAATGGCATTCAATCGACGTAATACAGATGGACGCGCCGACGAATAGACAATGCACCCGTAATCAAGCTTGGATCGGACCAAAGAGCAATAAAGCAAAGAAGGACGGTCCGATCAGCTCCCCAGGATGTGCCACTTAAAACACGTAAAAGATTAAGAGAACGGTCACACTTTGCTTTTAAAAACGAAATGTGCGAAATCCAGATCCTATCAAAGATCAACCCCAAAAATTTCGCCTTGTCTGCAAAGGGAAGTATCCCTGGCCCAAGATGGAGAGAGGGCGAAGGGAAAGCCTTCCGGCGCCAGAAATTGATGCAGACGGATTTCTCGGCGGAGAAATTAAAGCCGTTGGCGTTACTCCAGACGTAGAGACGGTCGATACAGCTCTGGAGACAGCGTTCGAGTAGACAGGTCCGCCGTGAACTGCAATAAATGGCAAAATCGTTAACAAAAAGGGACGATGAAATGCCAGGTGGAATAAATCAACAATGGGGTTGATAGCAATTGCAAAAAGTGTGACACTGAGTACAGAGCCCTGCGGTACTCCGTTATCTTGAATAAAACGACTAGATAAAACCGAGCCCACACGTACACGAAAGGCGCGGTCCGTCATAAACTCCCGAAGAAATATGGGAAGACGACCGCGGATATTCCATGCGTGAAGTGTACGTAAAATGTCGCCCCTCCAACAAGTGTCATAAGCTTTCTCCAGGTCAAAAAAAACAGCCACGGTTTGACACTTTCTCAGAAATCCATTCATAATATGCGTCGACAGACACACCAGATGGTCGACGGTAGAGCGATAGCGACGAAATCCGCACTGAGCGTTCGCTAGAAGTTTCTGAGACTCAAGCCACCATGTCAACCGCCCGTTGATCATGCGCTCCATCACCTTCCAAATGCAACTGGTGAGGGAGATAGGGCGGTAGCTGGAAGGTAGTTGGCGATCCTTCCCAGGCTTAAGTATAGGGACAATGGTGGCTTCGCGCCAAACGGAAGGAAAAAGGCCGTCTTGCCAAATACGGTTATAGACCAGTAAGAGAAAGACTTTACTGTCGGCTGAAAGGTGCTGTAACATCAGGACATGAATGCCGTCCGGGCCAGGAGCGGAGTGCCTAGAGCAATGAAGAGCGTGCTCCAGCTCCCTCATTGTGAAAAGTTCGTTATAACATTCATTATTAGCAGACCGAAAATTATATGTTGCGGAATCCAGCCGGTCTTTAATAAAGCGAAAGCCGGCGGAATAATGGTCGGAACTGGAAACCGCCTCAAAGGCAGCACCCAGAGTGTTAGCAATGGCAGCCGGATCCACTATGGTGGTATTGGAAACCTGAAGGCCAGACAGAGTACAATGCGACACTTTAACTGAGAAGCGACGAAGTTTATCCCAAACAACAGAGGAAGGTGTGAAGCGGTTAAAAGACTCGACAAAAAGAGTCCAAGATGCCTTCTTGCTATCCTGAATAATGCGACGAGCCCTGGCGCGCGATTATTTAAAAGTAACCATATTATCAAGTGTAGGGTGTCGCCGAAATACCCTAAGCGCAGTCCTATGAGCACGAACGGCGTCCCGACAATCCTCGTTCCACCACGGAACAGGAATACGCCGAGGGTGAGAGGACGAACGGGGAATGGTGCGTTCGGCGGCGGATAGCAACGTATACGTAAGGTGCTGCACCATTTGGCTAACGTCGGTGATGGGCTGGTCGTCAAAATGCACGAGGCTGGAATACAATCTCCAGTCGGTTTTTCTGAATATCCAGGTAGGTACTCTGGAATGCTGGACGTGGTGAGATAAAAGAGAAACGATGCAGGGGTAATGGTCGCTGGAGTAGGTGTCAGCGACGACGTTCCACTGCAGACGACTAGCAAGCTGGATGGAGCAAACGGCAAGGTCTAAGTGAGAGAATGAACCAGAAGAATCAGAAATAAAAGTACGTTTACCTAAATTGAGGATAGAGAGGTTGAACTGATCAAAAATGTCGGAAAGAAGAGTTCCCCTCGCACAAGCCCTTGGTGAACCCCACAGGGGGTGATGGGCATTAAAATCTCCCAACACAAGAAATGGTGTTGGGAGAGCGGACAGAAGATCTCGAACGTCCGCGTGAGCGAGGGGAGACGATGGAGGTGAATACACAGAGCAAACAGAAAAGAAAAAGCCAGGTAATTGAAGCCTAACGGCAACAGCTTGCAAGTCGGACGTAAGTGTGAGTTTGAAAATGAACGTCGTTACGCACTAATATCATGACACCTCCATGAGGAGTACCCTCCTCCGGTTCAAGATCGTAGCGAACCGGAGTATACCCTCGGAGATCAAAAGGATCGTGAGGGCGAAGCTTACTCTTCTGCAAATACACGACCATAGGTGAATGGGAACGCAATAAAAGTTGCAATTTCGCCCTATGCGATCGTACACCACGTAAATTCCAGGTCAGGATAGCCACGAAGAAAAGGGATAAACTTCTTACTTAGAAGGGCGGCTCAAAATAACTTTATGCTTAACCTTGGGGCTCGGGCTTTATGTATGGAGTTGGTCCGACTCCATAGGCCCCTCGAAGGGAGGGCCCACGCGCTGTGCCGGAAACCGATTCAAGCGCCGAGAATAAGTTCTGGGTGGCAATAGGTGAAGGGGACCGCTGAGCGCGGCTTGTCCCAGGAGCATCCTGGGACTACGACCTTCGAGGAGGAGGTGAACTTTTCTTACCGCGCGCACGCGGAGGGTCTTTGAGAAAATCTTCCTTACGGAGTTTCTGCTTGGACTTCTTAGCAGTGCCTTGAGACTTCATGACCTTAGGACCAGCTTTAGATGGCTGGGTAACTATAGCAGATATGGACGGCCGGATGGTAGTGGCGGCTAATGCAGTCATGGTCCAGGTCTGAGTTTCGGCATGTCTTCGTGGTACTGGCGAGGCAACAACAGAACTAAATGTACCAGATCGCAGGAGCGAAGGTTGGCGCGCATGGTAACGCCTCCGGGCTTCAGCGAAGGAGAGTTTCTTCTTTACCCGGATCTCCTGGATCGCCTTCTCGTCCAAGTACCGCGGACAGTCGGCAAATGAAGCAGAATGAGGCCCTTTGCAATTAACGCAGACGGGTCCGGTTGAACAGGTACCTTCGTGTGACGGCTGGCTACATGAGGCACAGATGGACACGGCACTCTTACAAGAGACTTGCGTATGCCCAAAACGTTGGCATTTAAAACAACGCAGAGGTCTAGGAACATAGGGCCTCACCGCAATCCGTTCGTACCCTGCTGAAATACTCGTGGGCAGATCGACGCCATCGAAAGTGATAAACAGGGTACGAGTAGGTACAAACACTCCGTCGCGTTTAGCCTGCACTCGATGAACTGCCATTACCTTTTGGTCGGAAAGATATTCCACTAGCTCCTCATCCGACATACCATCGAGGCTATGGGTGGTGATGACGCCTCGACAGGAATTCAAGGTGCGGTGCTTCTCAACACGGATGGGATAACCGTGGAGAAGCGTGGCGCTCAACAAGGACTTACTTTGTGCCACGGACTTGCTTTGCACTAACAACGAACCATTACGAAGCCGAGTGCAGGAAAGAACCGGACCAGCAATTGAGTCAATGCCCTTTTGGATAATAAAAGGGTTCACCTTCTCGAAAGTTTGAACTTCCTCTGTTCACGTAATGACTAAGTAACAACCAGATGTCGATGGCGCTACTTCTGTTACTAACACTTTTCGCCGCTTATTCGAAATAATGGAGAAAGGGGGCTCCATAGCGAAATAAATCCTCCACCATTGCAACCGTCTCCGACCTCGAGCTCTGACTTCCCGGGCGTTACCCCGGCTTAGGTGAGTGGCCTATCTATACCTATCTCACCCCAGGGTCACACCTCCCAGAACATAGACAGAGGGACCCAATCGCCGTCAGAAGTCAGCAGCTCATGCTATGGCCCCCCCCCCCCCCGCGGCATTGCAGTTGAACAGCGGATACGAACACATACCCTACATGACGACCCCAGGTGGTGGGGATGACGCCTTTTACCCACTCACCCAGCTGCGCACCCAGTGCACGGGTATCCGTCAGGCTGTGTCCACGGAGGATTAAAATAAAAAGATAAAAGAAACTAAAAGTGTGTGGGCGTTTCGCACGCAAGGTAGGCCGGCGAAGTAGTAAAACAGATGTGTAAATGAATGGGCATGGGGCGAAATGTGCATAAATAGAAGAGAAGAAAGAAACGATGGCGAGGGGCAACATGGAATGAAGTGCACAGAACGCACGAGAGCCTACCTTGAGTCCCCCGGTAACGAGAACGAACCCACCTTGACCGGACGGGGATGAAGCGATGAAGATGGCGATGAGTGGCTCGGGAACCCCCAGGTACGCCAACACCCGTACTCACATAAGGTGAGCCCCTGGGGGGTAATTCAAAAGTATTTACAGCAATGGGACAACAGATCAAACAAAGTAAATTGAATGCAAATACTTTTATTGCATCAGAGGAACTGATATATAGCATGAATATTAATAAATATTGATACATTCTTTACAAAAGACAACAATATATCTTCACAAGATGTTCATGTATCTGCGAGAGGGTTTTTTTTTTTACATTAATTTGTCTATGTCAGGTGTGAAGTTTTTTAAACTTAATCATAACACAGATACCTGATGCAATTGTGTTATTCTTGATGTCTTTGATTTCATAAGGTTCATTTTTTAAAACATTTGTTCATATACATAAGTAGATCCATAAAGAGCTAACAATCGACCAGCAAAGTTGCAAAGGTTAGGAAACTTTTGGGTACTCCTTTAATCCCCAAGTAGAGTTGAGTCTTTGAAGGCATAAGCAGAGTTGTGGGGCTGGAAATGATATCACAGGAATACTGTGTATAACATGCCTTTATTCTTACACTAAAACTACAACAGTAATTAAAACATGGCAGTTATTTGCACTATATCCTCCACAGAATATTTTATAAATAAACTTGATGCAAACAAACCTATGCACTTTCTATAGGACTTCTTATAAAATCCGTCATTAGATATTTTTGAATAAAAAACTGTTCACAACACTAACTGTATGGAATTATACATTATGTTGAACTAATCTTTCAACACACTACACAGCAATGGATTTAAGACTTTCATGGTTTGATTTATAAATAGCTGTGTAATACAAAAGAAACCCAGAAGAGCCCTAAATTCAACAACATTATCATCTTTCACTTCTGTGCATGTTTGATCAGAAAATTTTGATCTATAGGAACTGATTTTCTCATTTGTATGCCTAACAATTTCCGAAATCATATCCTGTGCTGCCCCTTTCAGTGTAGAAACTTTCATTACAATGTTGTAAGCAGGTGTTTTCTATTTTTATTAGGATCAGTGACTGACATTTAAATCCGTTCTTAACCCACACAAACAATGGAACATTACTTAGCTGAACAATGGGCTCAACTTCCTCTTCAGAGTCATTTTCTTGTTCTGAATCAATTTCATGATGAGAATTGCAATCCAGAGTATTTTCTGCCTCACATTCACTAGCATCAATACCGTCATATTCCTCTAAAACACTGTATACGAAGTCTCCAAAGTCTGAGTTAAGCAATGACACACTCTTAAGCATTTTAGAAAAAATCACATTAGCACAAGATGACTTTAGCACCAAGTAACACTCACAATCAGTTGCAGAAACACAACTGGAGTTGTGGGGTCATTAGAGATACCACTCAGCCTTTTAGTCATTTATTCAAGGATGCGGTATTATTGATGGTTAGGGTTAAAGAATTCGACACCAACCTTCTGTGAACATCGCATACCTGTGTTGTTTTGCAAATCCGTTATTTGTAATTGCAATGAGGTAGGTGCCTCAATTGCTTGAATGGAGAAAATGTCATTGAACAATCACCATTCAAAATCCATAGGCATCTATCCATCACAAAATCTTTCTGAAATTCCTGTATAGAATGCTTAAAATATTGTTGTATTTTGCACATCTTTCCAGAGACGTAATAGCATTTTTTAAGTTAGGAAAGTGAATGAAATTATTAATTTTAATTTGTTGTGAAAACAATTGAAGTTTTGACATGAAAGACTTTACAGTATCCACTAATCTACGATTGTATGGTTCGGCACTTTTAATGTAGTGTTTAAATTATCTAAATGAGTTGTTAAATCCCTGAGAAATGTGAGATCGCATATCCATCTTCATTGATTAGTTCTGGTATTCCCATTCCTTCAGATTTAAAAAATTCATCTATTTCATCTCTTAAGTGTATAAACGCCTCAACAGTACTCCTCTGCTCAACCATCATGCCTGACAATAAATAGTAAGGAATATTTGTGAAATCAGCTCCAATGTAGCTTAAATATGTCTGAAATCGGCGACCGTTTAATTGCATTAACTGCTTTTACGACTATCTGCATTACATGATTTAGAGATACATATTTGTCACACAATGCCTCTTGGTGGCATTGCTACCACTAGTTCATTTGACTCAATTGATTTTAAGGCTTGTCTTAAGATTCCAAGCCAATCTGCTCTCCTCTCATTAAGGGGTTGCCATCTGTAGCAACAAAGACCAATCTCCCCCCCCCCCCAAGGCAATTTGTATTTTGTCACAATATGAAGCACAGCCTCAAAAATGTCTTCTACCCCCTGGAGGTGTTTACCAAAGGAACAAAATCAAGGAACTCTTCAAATATATTGAGTGCAGAATCTACACCCATATAAAAATGGCTAATTGAGCTGTATTGTTCATGTCAGTGCTGTCATCAATGGTCAAACAATACAACTCCAGCTGTTTTAATTTATATATTAACTAATCTTCAACATCATTAGCCATTTTGGTAATCCTGTCTGTACAGGTCTACGAGAGAGATGCATTGATTGGAAAAATTCTAACTTTTCTGAACAAACATACTTAGAGGCAACGATCAAACATTCTTTATTAAATTCATCTTCCATGAAACAACTATATATTTTGAGAGGGGATAACTAACTCACAGTATGTTTGTTGCTAAACAAACTGAAGCTGGTTCCTCTCCAGCTTTTAAAGCATTTTTTTTAACTGCTCCAATTTTAATTGGTGGGATGGCACTATTCAAAATGAATAAGGAAGTAAATTAGTGTTTAATCGGTCAAACTACTACAAAACCCGTCACCTTGCTGTAATATAAGGATTACTGTTATAACAATGCATAAAAATACAAATTCAAATAATTACCTGCCAAAACCTTTTCACTACAGTCCTGTTCATGGAGCACTTTAAAATGCTGACACACACTAAACAAGGAGTACAAGTCCTTTTGGCACAACAGAAACAATGCTTTATTATTTCAAGGAACATATAAGTATTTATATTCCCATTCGTATTTATAAATGTATCTCTCTACTTTGCTGTGGGAATTATTGCCCCGCTAATGCATGTTGCCTCAAAATTGTGAAAGAGTGACCTAACTATGGAAGGAAACGGGTATAAGCATACAGAGGGCAAGTATGCTCTTATCTAGCAGTGGAAGGGTTTAATCTACACTGGAGGGGAAAGGAATACTCTGTGTTACTTTTCCCCATGCCTGTACTAGAACGTAAGTTATCGGACCACCAACTGCTATTCTTTAAGGTATATACATAAAAAAAAGTCTCACAAAAAGCTCAAAAGGCAACTGTAAGAGAAATAAGGGATCTTAGGGTACTGAGTGTAAATAAGTTTAAAAATAGTAAGGGTGTCTATTGCCCTGAAGGTTTAAACTTCCAGTGCATTTCCAGTACAAGTTTTGACAAAATTCCAGTATTGCATCGACTCATATTGCAGTAAAAATGCAGTATTCAAATGTAAATTGTGGCTACCTTAACATCCTACTGGTCTTATTTGTTTCTGCAGCTATAAGATGAAGCTGCATTTATTACTAGCTGCCATGCCCAATATTGCATGGCTGGCTTTTTAAATCTTGAATGATTTAACAAATTCTTACAGTAATTTCATTATATGTTTATAAAGTAATAATATATGCATTACAAAAAGATAATTTGAGAAACAATGATATTCATCACTACAATACACGACATAATAGTGATTTCTTCAGACAGGGTTTTAGAATTACAGTTAGTTACAAGGATCCTAAAGTAATGGGACAATTCCTATATAATAAGCTGCCAGATTTTGTAAAGCAACCTAATACAGCACAGTTTTAAGACTAGGCTTAAGAGTTACCTAATAAATAAGGCTGTATATACCATGGACGAATTGTAGTACGTAAGTTTGAACAAATTGTATTATAAACTTGTAATTACGTAAATATGTAATCATTTGACAATGTCAGAAACACTATTTCAGTCTATTGACAATAAATGGATTATTATTATTATTATTATTATTATTATTTAATTAAATTTACTCTGTGCTCTTTTTGAAATTATTGTACAATGATCTAGAAGATCTTTTTAAGCTGAATTCTCCCCTTTACCCCTTAGAATTCAATTTTATAAAATTCCCATCCCATTCATAATAATGGACCAAAAATTCACTGATATTCATAGAAATGGGAATTAAATATTGTATTTCTAATCTTAGCTTCCTCTCATTCCTTTCCCCATAATAATCTTCAAAATTCTGGAAATGCTGTATAGCCTATAAAAAGTTTTAAGGGTGAAAGATTATCCAAATGTTTGAGTCATTCTTACATAAGATAAAATATTGCAAAAAAGTATATTTCATGAAAACAATAACATTCAAAACATACTTATTTGATTAACAAGATTTTCCAAGAACTAATCACCTGAAAATTCAATCTGAAATAAATCAATGTTACGCAGATATTTCATCCAATTTTTCAAGTATGTAATTACTAATTCCAGTATATCCAGTGTGTAAAAAAATTGAAGTGTATTTCCAGTATCAGTAGACACCCTGATAGTTTAGTATCAATTAATTGGAAAGAAAAGTTTTATAGTACAAGGGACTCAGCAGAGGACATTTTTACATATTTTTCAAAATTTTGACAGATTCCTTTGATGACTCTCGTAAAAACCATTAGAAATTATAAAAACTAAACAGAATTGTAAAAGAATTAAGAGGCATAACTGTGTAGCTCTGGTTTAGAAAGAATGAAAAATAAGCTTATAATTCTGCAAGATGTATAAGACCAAGCAATTCATTTTTAACAACGGTAAAGGATTTTAGAAGTCATTATAAAAATCCATAAAAGAAGCCCCTCAAAAGCTAATAATCAGAAATCAACTGCAAGGCAGCATAGTCAGTAATAAACTCAGTAAAGAAATCAAGTAGAACAGAAAGCTTAGATGAGACTATTATCACCTGATGATTTTATCAATTTTTTCATAAAATATGTTAGGGAAATAACATTACAGGTATATTCTTGCCTCGATAATGATTTGAGTGTAATGAGTGACATACCTCAAAGGGCTGCAAACAAAGGATTTAGACTTAGTAAGGTAACACGTAATGATATTGAAATGCAACAAAGAAACTTAAAAATTAAAATACTTAAGACATTTATGGTTTTGCAAATAATTTTATTAAAGAAATAATACTACTACTTCTTTCCCCAATTTTTCCATGCTGTTAAGTGTGAAGTATTAGTCTTAGTCCATTTCTTCCACTCTACTCGGTCCCTTACCATTCTTTTCATTTACATTCATAGTTTTACTCCTTTCTCCACACAATTTCTCAATGTATTCCTGATATAGCTTCCAGGGCCTTCCCCTTGGTCTTCCACCTTCCAGTCTTTGTTCCAAGTGTTGTCTGGGTTTCCTATCCTCTGACATGTGAGATACATGTCCATCCATTTAAGTTGTCTTTGTGGTAGTATTTGTGTTGTGGAGAGGATACCTAACTACTCTCATTGTTGTATTTCTAATCATGTCTCTTCTAGTTTTCCTCACAACTCGTCTAGATATCTCATTTCCATAGCTGTTATTTTACTTTCATGTTTCCGTAAAAAAGTTCAACTCTGCTCCATATAGCAGAACTGGTAATATTATTGTTTTAAAAATCATAACTTTTGTGTTATTAGATATTTCCTTTTTTTGCCACTATTGTATTATTGATTTGGTAATAGAATTGGCTCGCCTCATTTTGTTTAATATTTC
Organism: Deroplatys truncata; assembly: GCA_030765065.1. Taxonomy (NCBI): domain Eukaryota; kingdom Metazoa; phylum Arthropoda; class Insecta; order Mantodea; family Mantidae; genus Deroplatys; species Deroplatys truncata. The sequence goes on from CM060990.1 coordinate 151,391,420, forward strand.
CTGTTCTATTTTCCATCTTCACTTATTAACACTACTAAGTATTCATAAGTATCTATCTGTTCCAGAGTCTCACCATTATATGTTATAACCTCTTTAACTTCCCCTCCCACATGCATTATTTTACTTTTAGCTGCATTCAATTCTAGTCCTTTTCTGGCCAGCTCCTTCCATTCTGTTATTGCCATTTGCAAATTATTCTTGTTGTTTGTAATCAATACACTGTCATCACCATATAACTGTGATTGTGCCCAAACTGGTATTAAATTTCTATAGCCAACCATTGTTTTTGCTATTGTTTTACAAAAATTCCATATTTCATCCATCAATTATAAATAGTAATTGGCTAAGACTGCTCACCTGTTTAACTCCTCTATTTATCAGAAAAGGTTCTGATACTTGTCTATCTAATCTTAGTATTCCTTTTCGTTCATAGTATACTGACTGTATTGTCTTAATAAGATTTCTCTTTATTCTTTAAAGCTTTCCAGATTTTCAAAGAAATAATACAATATATTTTAACTCCTTTGACTTACTGTATCAACAGATGCATCGAAGAAGGTACTTTTCCAACAGTTTTACAATATTCAAAAGTGACCCCAATATATAAAAAAGGAGGTAAGGAAAAACCAAGTAGTTATAGATTGATATCGGTAATTCCCACAATAGCAAAAATTTATGAATGCCTTATAAAACACCACTACAGAATTATTTTAAGCCCCAAAATCTGTTTACCAATAGTTAATTTGGATATTGCAAGGGAAGGTCAACTACACTTGCAGTGGATTCGTTCGGAGAAAAAACTTCACCAAGCCTTTTCAGATGGAGTTTTTGTGCTCGTCACACTTTGTGATTTAAGTAAAGCCTTTGAATGTGTAAAATATGATACTTAAGAAATCAGAAATTCATGGACTAAGAAACCATAATACCAAAATTTTCAAATCCATATAGGAAAGTGACAGCAGATGGTATTGGTTGGAGGGAAAGAATCAAGGATATTAAAAGTAACAACCGGATCCACAAGGATCAGTTCTTGAGCCTCTGCTTTTCCTAATTATGAATGATATTTCAAAATGCTTTTCATCTCATACAATCGTATATGTTGATTATACATCCTTTATAGATGTGCATAAAGATATAATATAAGCGAAACAGTTAAACTCCTTGGCATAATTACATATAACTGCCCTGGAATCCTCATATTGACCAAATATGCAGAAATTTGTCACCAGTGGTATTTTTGTTAGTAAATTTAAAAAGAGTAGTGTCAAAAAGTTTTGTTTAAATGGCTTATTTTTTGTTTCTTCACAGTATTTTTAGATATGGACTAATACTATGAGGCAGTTATACAAGCATAGCAAAAATTTTAAAAATTCCAAAAAGGATTGATAGAATATTGAATATTCTATCAAACACAACAGAACATTGTAAACGATTATTTGTTACAATGGGAATTCCAACAGTGGTAAATTTATGATCTATAATGTCTTAATCAGTATCAAAGAGAACCTATACAATTATAATATAAGGAATGCAATACATGATCGTGAGACAAGGATATGAATAGAATTGATATGCCATACCATGTGTTACAAAAAAATTTATATATTACAAAGTGATTGGATTAAAGCTTTTCAATGCACTTCCACAAGAAATAAAAGTTTGCATATATTCAAATTTTTAAGAACAGATTGTATAAATGGCTTATAGAGAATCTGTTTTATTGTTTGCAAGAATTTTATGGACAAAATAAGGGTGAATTGTAAACTTATAAGAATCTTTGATTGTAAATATAAAAGAGTAAATTTGAGTTAGTCAGGTATCTTGTATGTGTTAAAATATGTAGAATTAATATGCACTTTGATGGTCCATTGTGATTATTGTAATTACTAAATGACAAATGAAACTACCACTACTACTACTACAGATGAGAGTTCCATGCCTATAAAATCCCATAATATGCATGCATTCATGAAATATGAAACTACAATACATGCACAATCAAGTGAAAAATACATTAAAATATGTATTATCATTTTTGTTTCCAATTCATTAATCCACTTCTTCTTTTGCACAGTTAACAACTAACAACATTTCTAAATTTTTTTCTGAGAGGTTCCTGCACTTAAGAGTCAAAATATTTTTGTAGGCAGAAAATGACCTCTCTATAAAGAAGTTATAGGTGCAAATTTGAACGAACATATTTGTGTCAAGTATCATGACACAACAGTGTCAGTGTCTTCAATCCTGATTCTTGAAGCAAAAATAAGGATCATAAAATCAAAAAACTGAGGTGTCTACTCAAAACCATTAAAACATGCACTTAAACTGAAAATAATATATGTTATATGCATAATTAAGCTAAAAATGCTTTATTATACATTATGCATGTTTTATCCCAAAAAGGTCAAAATATGCAAATATGCACGGAAAAAGTACACATATTTGGAATCAGAAAGTAATGAAATGGATGAGTACTAAGTTTGAGTACTATGTCTGACGAACCTATAAAAATATGCATTTGCATGGAATTCTCATCCTTAATTATTATTATTATTTTTATCATCATCATCAACAAATAACTGAAAATTCCCTAAATCAACTGCATCAGGAAATGAACTTAAATCTAAGTTACATTACATGTACTTATGTTATCTGGGGACACTTCTCTCATCAAAAGATATTCAACATAGATTTCATAAAATAGATCTTGAAAATGAATGTTCACCACAAATATTTGAAGATAATGATTAATTTAATTTCTTTGGATACATTAAACACAAAGAAATTATCGTTAAACAAAAATTATGTTTCCTGATCTGACAACTAGATAAAATTGCATTAAGAGGTACTAAAAGCAGCATTAATACTTAGTCCTGACATATACTTTTAAGTACATATCCTAAGATCTGCTTGGGCTCTATGGCCACTACTTGTAACCTTAGACCTTAGCAGCAAATGGCCTTGGGACTGGTTGTATGTTGTTGTATTTGAAGGCCTACCGAGGACAAGAGCCGGAGCCCAAGCCACCTTCTATAACCAGGGTTAGCGCCATCCGAGTGGCTCTCCAATCGTGGGGGTTTCCCCATGAGGCCAATACCTTGAGACTAAAAAGACCCACCATGCTTGCACGGAGATGAAAGTGGATATGCCACTTACGCGCGTCAACCCTGAAGGGCAACTACCGATAACCTCGGTGGGGCCGACAGCAACCTAGCATGTCATCTACCAGCTCTCCAGGGCGGTACCGGAGGACATTGAGGCATCTCACAACCCCGCCGACATGGAAACCTATGCAGACGTACCCAATCTCGAGTGGGTATCAGGAACCACTGCCCCATCGAGACCAACCCAATCCGAACAGCCCCCCAATGGGAGGGGCTCGAACGTTCGGCCTGATGTACTTCTAGTATGGCCTTGGGACTATAAGGGTTAATGTACAGGGAAGTTATCTGGCTGTGTGTCCACACATGATACAAGATGATTTTGGCACTTCATATACAGCTTCTTGCCACTCAAAGCCCGTAGACATTATTTACAACTTGTCTCAATCTTCATATAAGTTCAAGGCTAGCTGTATTTGTGTGAACAAATTCACATCAGTTCAACACTAGTGTTTGAGTGCAGAACATGATGAAAAATCTAAGAAAACAATTGAAGTATTTTTGTGCAGTATAGTAAACAATTATTTGTGTTTGGTTTAGTAATGAGGTACACAGTTGAAGAAAGTGTTTTTATTTGTTCAAGTTTATTATGAGGTTTAATTGGAGCAGGTGCCAGTGATTGTTTCCCAGAAAATTAACAAACTTGCCCATTCTTTCAAAGAGGACAACATACAAATTGGTAGAGAAGCTAAAAATCAATTTATCAGTTTCTGATAAAAAAACAGTTCAGAGAAAATAGCATATTTTTAAAACAAAATAATGAAACTAGTGCTTGTTTAGAAATTAGTCCAAGGGAGTTAGCACAGCAGGTGTATGTGTCAAAATCTTCTGCCCGTAATAAAATGAAATTTCTTAAAATTGAAATTGCATAAAATTTACATTGTCTGCAAACTATTACCAACAGATTTTGAAAACAGATTAGCAGGTTACTCATGATGGGATTTTCACACTATTTTCCACACACCTGAGGTTTGGTTTCACCTTAGTGGATTGTTAACACCCAGAACGAACATTACTGGAGTGCCAGAAATCTGAATGAAACACTCCAGCCCCTCTTCATGCCCCAAACTGGAGTATGAAGTCCTATTAATAAACAGAATTGTTGGCCCTTTTTTTTTTTTTTTTTTTTATACAGTGAACTCAGTGAGAGAGATAAATTGGCTGCACTTTTTGCCCAATTGATAGAGGAGCATAACTACATGTATTTTATGCAAGATCATACTATTGCACATACACCAGGTGATTCTAAGGATGAGATTCTTTCAGTATTTCACAATCAAATGTTGAGTACAAATTTGTATCCTAGATACCCAGATATGAATGGGTGCAATTTTTATCTTCGAGGAACTCTAAAAGAAAAAGTTATGAAAATAATCCCCAAGCAACAAACAAATTAAAAGACTTCAGATGAGAAATTAGGAACAACTCAAATCAAGAGCAGTGTCACGTTTTCAGGCATGCATAGAAAATATGAGGAACACAGAGGTGCTAGTGGTCATCATTTCAAGAGGAATTATAAATGAAGAAATGTACACTTTTGTTTTTCTAGTGCAAATTTGCATTAGATTTAAACAGTGATTGCCACATCACAATAACTTGAAGCCAGGCATTGGTTGTCACTTTTGAAGCCGTATCCTTTGCTTCAATATCTGCTGCTGGCTGCTAGTGGTTTGCTATGAGATCTTCCTCTCAGGGTATGCGTGGGTGGGTGGGTGTGAATGGATAACACCAGTTTAAATTGACTGAGAAATTTAATGTGAGCTAATACTTGAGCTACTGAAGCGAGTTTCTGTCCGTTTGAAGATAAAGAATGAAACCGATTCGTAACATTCAAAACAATAAAAATTGAATTATTATACCTGCTAATTTCTGCAGTATCAATTTTACAGCCTGAAATAACTGTTTCCACAATATAGAAACTAGAAGTGTAACCTGCCGTGAGTGGCTAAAATGCTTACCGGCAAAACCCCTGGCGGCTACCTCTAAGTAACTGAAAATTTAATCCAGTGCGGTCTTAGGCACAATGAACTGCCGATCACCGTAAGAGACTGTAAGCAGCTAAGGTTGTACATAAAGAAAAGAAAGGTAAGACGCTAATTTTAACAATACATGCTCTTTTATTACTTAAGCTCTGCCTAAGAACTATTCCACCAATGTTACTTCTCTTGCGCTCCAATCTCAAAACTCTTACATGTGCAAATGTGACACTGTTACTAGGAGTACCACCCTGAATTTCATTCCCTTTCTCTTTTCCAGAATTTCTGTCTACGTGACGGTTCAAACATACTGAATTCAGCCCTTAATTGCATTCCAAGAGCTTTTATACTAATGCATTCGGTACTTCGACTGTTGCTAATGACTTAATCCTCAGATAAATCTTTTTAACTAAAGCTTATTACATTAAACATTGATTTAGTATATGGAAATTATTTATTGCAATTATTTCTCTATCTTGCTATCATTTCTTTAATTATTTATATTTTCCTGTCAATAATTATGGTATCAAAATGCCCCATTATATTCATTTATTATTCTCAATAATAAAAGAATGCATGCATTTGCCCAAATAAAATTTTAACTGTTGATAACCCCCATATACAAGAACACAATACTCCTTATACTAGTTTTACTAAGCTATTTTTCTTTACATTGTTAATTTCTCTTCTGAATTTATATAAATTCCCATGTCTGTTTTCTGTGTATTTGGTTGTGAGTTTTTCTTTGAGTATTTTGGCTGAAGCACTGATTCAAATTTTGTTAAGTTCACTGCACTTCACTTTACTTTCACTATGTTCTGCTTAAGACTACCTTTTACAATTTTGTACTTATTACCCATTCCAGGTTCCTACTTATGCTTTCTTTCTTTCTTTCTTTCTTTCTTTCTTTCTTTCACAAACTGGCTGTTCTTACTTGCAAAGCTTTAGAGAAAAGCAGTATAACATCCACTGATTGGTTTTTAAAATTCAGCCATCTGAAAAACTTGCAAATCTCTAAAGAAGGTTATTCATCTATAATGGTTGGTACTGAATTGGCTTTTTGGATGTGATCATACTCCGTCTGAAGATTACATGAGTCCCTGTTTCTGGTTCTAGATTATATAAGTATGCTAGAGTAACAACAAGAAAAGGGTTGGTAGTTTCCAAGTATTATGCAATTTTTATATACTGCATAACATTGATCAATTTGTAAATAATGAAACAGGCTGACAGATTACAAACTTGCTATTAATTTAGTTTTAAAATGAATGCAGGCAGAGCAGAGACTATTTTAGCAGTGGTGCAATATGCATAATGACTGACATTGAAATTTATGTAGCCAGTACTGGGCACCAGGCAGTGCTAATGTGGTAGTACTGAGAATAAGTTCATGACTCATGACATAATATTTGCATAATAAATAAAATAAAGCAATTAAAAATTCAGGATTAGACTCAGGAACATGAAGGAGGAAGAGTTGCTATGCAGGGCAGGTAGGAAGTTGGAGTATGGAGAAAAGCTTAAGGAGTGAGAGACTTTGTACATATTTCAGCCAGTTTTTCTTTTCTTTGATCTTTGGTTTTGGTTAACTGAAACTTTTGAAATATTCTCCTATTGCTGTACTCTGTTTTCCATTCAAAAGGTTTACACCCTTGGGGCCAGTAATACACTCATCTGCCATTGGCAACCGAAGATACTCACATCCTTTCGAAGAAAGCCTTTATTTTTTGTTACTAGGAATCCAATTTCTCCATAAGACTTCTCTGTCAACACTATCTGTGGAAGATGTGTTATTAGCATTCCCCATGGACCCACCTGTCCAAGCCTCGATTCACGTTCATGTTCCTGTAAAATAAATTACAGAAATTCTTTTAAATATACAATGCATTTATTTCTTTAGACTTCTGCAGACAGAGTGGAAAATACCCAACCTAGAAAAATGTAATCTGATAGTGCTGTGTATGTATTTATGAATAGTGTCCACATAATGCTGCATTCTGACAACCGTAATACTTTTGAAGGCATTAATGCTTTGTTTTGTATGTGTGAATCATTTCCAATGTCATGTTTGTATAGATAAAACCTCTTACACACATTATGATAATAAATCAAAGGTATGACTCATGATAAAGGAGATTTAAATACAAGGGTAGGAGAAGAACAATAACAGCTGCATACCATCTGTATTGATATTATAAAGAGAGAAAATTGTGTGTGTGTAATCTCAAAAACATCTCAACCAATTTTCATAATTCTTTCACCATTGAAAAGCCCAATTCATTCTAACAGAAATGGGACTATAAGACACCTAATTTCATTTCATAAATTACTAAAAGATTAAAAAGGATTTACAAAGTCCTTGTGTTTTATAAACAAATGAGAAGAGACAAAAGAAACATGAGCTCAGGTAGAACAATTTACAGCAGTGAAAGAAGCTTGGCAGACCCAGACAACCATTTACTTTTGCATTATCTTTCAGGTACTTACTGGAAAAATGTCACGTTACATTAACTCTGGCACACTTTGGCCCAGTATTTGGAAAATGTGTTACATTAGGCCCTAACCTGTGCACTGATTATATTTGTGCTTTTCTTACCTGTGCTAGAGGAACTGTTGAATTCCATCAAAAAATTCTATGTGAATATTTCACTGGAAAACCTATTGAGGTTACTTGCACTCTTAAAAGCTGTGCTGTGTGTTTAGTGCAAATGTGCACAAGAGAGATTCTTTTATTTGCTAATGGGTAACAGAACAACAGAGAGAAAGTTTGATTCATTACATTCACATGACTTTCTCTACAAACTATTCTTATCAAGTTTATTTTTCTATCTACTCGTGATAATTGAGATAAACGTTTGCAGAAAACTGAATTGATAGATATTTAAAAAGTGGATCACTATACGCTGGCTTTGAAATTCCATGTTCTTTGTATCACATCACTAGAAGAAAAACAATGATGACTTAGCACTTCAAAACAGTGCATGTTAAACAGTTGGAAAACCCTAATAATAGCAACGAATAACTTCAAAATGATTAATGCCATAAAAAATTGACATATATTGTGTTTACACTATAATGTAACAAATGACAACACTAGTTACTGTGAAAACACACTATTTATCACTAGGTGTTCAATGTAACACAAATGTTACACTTAAGTCACTTTGACACGCACTCAGAATACAACACAACTGATCCATCAAATCACAACTGAACTACGAACTGCATGCCTCACAGTTAAACTGCACTATCCACTTCGGCACTCAGCTCAGCTGAAACCAGCACTGATTCAATTCAACTCTTACTCATCCTGTCGCCAGCAGTCTCTTATATAAACCTCGCGCACAAAGCAGAAATTTAAAGAACAAGAACCTACCAGTAAGGGCCAAAAAGAATCCTCTGGAGCATGGAACTGGCACACTATTGTTCCAAGTGCCCATTGTTCTAGAGAGCAACCTGCCATCAGCCTAACCCACAGCAGGTAGATAGGTCAGGAAGTGCTGGACCACCGATCCAGAGGAACTTAGCACACGCTGTCACAATATGTATACCTATCAATATCTATATTTTTGTGTAGTAAGATTTTGTCTATCTCTTATGGTTTACCAATTATACAATAGCCTGAGGACTTCACAGTTTCTTCTCAGAAAATTCAGGATATAACCTGTCATGCAAAATCTTCAACATGTGGTGTTTTAATAAAAATCATTACAGCCATTTCTGGAAAAAATGAAAACAGTGAAAAATGTAAAGGATAGTTTGGGTTGCGGGGAGTTTCACACACACACATGTACATTTTATTAAAGTGCTTTTTTGATTCAAGGGACTTCAAAACTTGCAATTGTGTAAAGAGAGAAAAATGCTAAAATTAGAAATGAGTGAACCAATATTGTTTTTCTTGATGGTCACAGACTATATATCTTTTCCAAACAGGTTAACTTGGTGGCCTGGAAGTGCAGAATCTACATATTCACCAAGTTATTTTCTTGCACATGTTAAGGATTTCCATATTATATGAAAACTGTGTACATTTTACGTTTTTAAATAACTACAGGACCAAAGAGAAAGTCCAAAGGTTTGAAGTTTCATCTACTGTAATAACCTAACAAGTTACTTGATCATTCCAATTAATGATTGTTCCACAGCCAAGGGGGGTACTTATAGGCTATGCAGAATTTCAGAACTGGGAAGGTTGTTAGGGGGAGGTTAAGGAAGGCGAAAGTTCCACCAATGTTTCACATCCTTTTGCATGAATTTTTTTAAATCCATTATTAGGAATAGCTGGGTCTGTACAAAATTACAATTATAAGCTGTAAAGGGAAAGATTCACCATAAAAAAGCTTATTGATCATTGTACAATTTCATAAAGAACTGAGGGAGGTAAATTAATTTGTCACTGAAGTTTAGAAAGCTACCTGTGCAACATCAGGCTGCTAACTAGTGTTCATATAAAAACTTTCCCTCTGATTTTGTTGAGCTTTGTTAAAAAGGAGTATTTTTGGTATGATTTTGACAAACTTGGTGCATTTAAGTTTTACAATCTGGCAAAAATGAGCTACCCTACGTTTAGAAATTCTAACTACCCTTACCTTCAATTCTTACTTTTAATACTAATATACAAATCAAATACTATTTGGCCTATCTAGGCAAAACTTGGTACACAACACAACTCCACAAAAATTAAGGGCTACCATACAAATTTCAAAAACTATATCTACCATACCTTCAGTCCCTTATGTAAAAATTTACACTATTTTAAATATCTGGCACAATACTGTACAATTATACCATAGGACCTAGTAAAACTCATAGGTTACCTTACAGCTTCCAAAAACTACGCAACCTTATTTTCAATTTCATTGTACCTCAAAATTTTTAAAATTAACATTGGGCTTTATTTCAACCTCTTATAGACAAAATGGGACAAGTCTAGAATATCACAACCTGAACATATGCTGATTTTCAACTCTACTGGGTTAAGAAGTTTGGCCACTAATGCATTGCCACAACTCATCATACCTATGTAATAATTACTGCAACATCAGTCCACATAGCCACACATTAAAACTAAGGTACACCTTGAGTTAAATCCAGAAAACACAGAACCCCTAGGATTTACTGTGGCTCACTATAGCCTGAAGGCCTACACTTACCTCCTACTCATTTTAGTCGTGCCATGGTATTCCACACTTTAAGCAATAGAACTATACTGCTTGAACAATCAGTGCACAAATCGTGCACTCAAACTGAAGCTTGGCGAAAATTATTGGATACCTTATGACCTCAAAACATTGCCCCTACTCGTATTTTCAAACACTTATGTTAAAATTTGCACAATTTGACCAATCTGGACATAACTTATGCCTTAGGTACAAATGAAAATTGTAGGCTACTCATGAATTAAAAAAAAAATCCCTATTGTTATTCTCAAACCCATACTGGTCCATTCTGGTTCTTGAATGCTGGTATCTACATTGGAATAACTGAAGTTCGATGAAGTACAAGCTCATGACCACACAAATAGATATTAGGGCAGATTAATTAAGAAAACCATTAAATTGGAACAAAATTATTTTGGAGGGAGGGGGAGAGAGAGATCAATCGATACAAAATTCACTATTGTCACATGGCCATTAAAATGCAGTGCACAATTGCTTCATTCCCCATAAGTCACTATACCAAATATCACAAACAACCAGCTACTTGGTGACTATGTGCAAAAGAGCAGCAAAGAATGCGCAACTCTGCCATACAGGGTGATAGTAGTAAACGAGTTGAAAGAACCTGAGTAAATCAAGATGCTCATTACAACAATTAATTCCTCATCTTAGTGGAAAGAGGCCCAGACATATTGAAAGTATATTCATCTACCAATAAATCTTGGTTTCATGTTCTGGCTACGTAAATTCTCAGAAAACAAGGATATGGGCATCAGAAAATCCTCATGTATGCCAAGAGTCATCATTTCATTCAGGAAAAACGTGGGGTGTGGTGTGAAATTTCTGGTTATAGGATCAATGTACCAACTTTCTTTGAAGAAACTATAAACACTGATGTATATGAAAATATTTTCACGGATTTCATGGAGCATCTAGATGACAAGGATATTCTCAAGGATGATGGCACATCCCACACCTGTAATGAATCCATGGTACACATCAGCAGCTTCTTGGAGGACTCTGTTATATCTAAATATTTGTGGCCTCCAAGATCAACAGATCTGATGTTACCAGACTATTTTCTGTGGGTGTATCTCATGGCAAAAGTCTACAAAAACAAACCATGAACTATTGAGGATTTCCTGGTAAACATTCATTCATTCTCTGTTTATCGTCATCTTATGTAGGACTTACACCCCCCAGGACTTACAGGCGGGTGCCTGGGGTCAGAGGCCTGTCGAGGAGCAGACACTCATGGAGCAGATGATCCAGGATGGTGATCAGCCCGATGCCTGGTATGGGATGAAGGAAGTAGATGAAACGAAATTAAGGTGAAATGGATGAAAGGAAAGGTGATGATGGAGCAGTTGGTGGACTGAATGGCGGGGGAAACTGGAGAACCTGGAGAAAACCTGCCCAGACACCGCTTCATCCACCACAATTCCCACATGCGGGTCCCTGGGATTGAACCGGGCCGTCTCGGTGAGAGGCGAGTGGTCTAACCACTCAGCCATGGTGCCGCCCGTGGAAAACATAATAGCCAAAATAAACAATATCCATATACACATGTTGAGACATGAATCTAACAATATGGTGAAAAGGACACTAACATATCTCCAGGAGAAGGGGGAACGCTTCCAGTGCATCTTATGTTATTTCTTCCAGAGATAACCTCTCACTTGCACTAGGGTACTGTCATCATTATTTTTAGTCACTCAATAGATTTGTTTAAAACTTGGGGCATCCCACTGAAATACTGTGTGTGTGAAGTGTTATTCAGAAGCTAGACAGTGAAGCGAAACAATTTAATTGAATTTTGAGTAGGTGGATACATTTTAGTGTATCCACCAACTCAAGTTTCAATTAAATTACTGTGTATGTGCTTGGCGAAAACATGGCTACAAAATTAAGAGGCTAAGAAGGGATTTTGATATGAATGTTGCTAAGTTTAAACTATGGGAAAAAAGCAGACAGAGAAAATTAATGCAAAATGAATGCCTGAATAAAATATCTTTAGCAGGAAGAAAGTATGAGAGTTCTGTATGTATCAAAATAGTTTACAAGATTAAAGCAGCTTCTTCTACACTTGCCAATTTTAGATAACTATTAAAAACTGCATTGAAAAAGTAGCTAAAAATCTTGGTAAGAAGCAAAAATCAGAAATAAAATCAAATTGTGTATCTGTAAAGAAGAAACGGAATTCAGAGCTAGGACAAAATATGCATTAACCATTTTTACAAAAGAAAACAGAAGAATTAAAGAAAAAATATGTAGAAAAAACAAAGCCAAACAAAGGATTAGAGAAGCTCACCAACAATCTGAAACAAATTCATAAGTGAAATAAGGAATGGTGTTGATGGAAGATGAAACATTTACACATTAAATAATTAAACTGTTGAGGAAATATGAAAAATATAGAAAAAATAAGCACAATAAATAAAACATTTTAAAAAATGGATAAAAAAGAATATGAAGCATTGTGATGTGACAAAATCAGAAAAAATGAGGATATATGATGATCAGACATTTAAAAATTGGAAGAAGCATAAAAAAGAAAGAAGTAACATATCCAGATAATAACCTGATGGAATTTTTAAAATATGGTGGGACGTCCTCACATTAGAGATCACTACATTAGTTAATGAATATTGGAGAAAATGCAAAATTCCAGAAAATAGAATACAGTAGAACTTATTTCACTGTTTAAACATGGAACATAAAGTTTAAAAAATAAGCAGGTATTAGAATCCTCAATTAAATTTATAAGATGTGTAGAAGAAATATAAGCTTGAGACCAATGCTGGGGTAGCCTAGTGGTTTCATTCATGGTTCTTTTATCGAGGTTCATGGTTTGATTCCCGGATATGGAGTGGTGAGTTTAAGTTGCCCCTACCTTCACCTCTGACTCTGCATGTAAAGTATTGGCAACATGGCTCCAAGTCCATGACAGAAGCTCTAGGTCCCCTCATTCCATCATTCTCACTGTCATCCTACCAGTAACACAGTGACCACACAGTGCCTCCAAGTAATAAATGGGTCCAGTCATTGTATGGTAGAAGGAGAGGCCTCTGAAGGTCATTGATCATATTGGGGAGCTTGATATCCAGAAATGTTTTATTACTATAAGGATAAAATTATACTAAAAAAATACACAAGTGGATGATTTTCATACCACAATCGCTAGAAGGTTAATTCTTATCATTTTAGTTTGGCAAAATATTCTATATGCTTAAAAGCATGTACACATTTTATAGCCTTAAAACAAGCAAGAGGCAAGCACAGGGAATCCTGCTGTGGTTAATTAGAGTAAAATCAATGGGTCTTGCAATTTTCAGAATTAACATATCGTTAGTGTATGTACACTGGGTGTTCATTTCAAAGTATCATGACATCATTGTTTTAAGTCAATTTTTTTAATGGAGTGTCAGCTCCAATGGGAAGGATGTAATGTAGTACATATGTGGAGGAGAAGTTGCCTAACCAGCATCGTGTTCAATCCGAAGAGTACTAATACAATAACATTAATCCTAAAACATTGACCAAATAATGTGCCTCACAATATAAACATAAAAGCACCAAGTAAAATAAAATAACAAACATGTTAATCTTTCTTGCATAAACATACAAGTGTCCATTTATTCCATACAGATAATGCTTTTGCTTACATTTGCACAAGGGAGCTGTAACACACACTGTTGACAAATTCATATAGCTTACACTAACAATAAGTACCCTGTTTACAGCTTTCACAGACCTTCGATATCAGACAAACAAAACACAGTGTAAAAGAGATTTTGGTAAAGCACATACCATGCGAATTGTCTGTTGCTACTACATGGAGGGTCCTTATGTTCAGAATGAATGCCTTGCTTCTTAGGCAACCTCTCCAACATACAAGTCGTACACCTATGTGAAAGTACTGGCCAGATTGAATTCTTGGTTTAGCGGCTAGATAAGTGATGATGATGATATGGGCTTAAGGGCACTGAACATCAACGGTCATCAGTACCCTTACAAAGTATAAAAGTTAAAACCCAAAAACCAACATACGGGCCACTAACCTAAGGCGTCAAAAACACTAAAAAACAAAATGGCAAATTCTAAAAACCAACACACTAAAAACATGGTCAATAAAATATTAAAAAGACGTGTCAAGAACTGTAAAAGGCAAAACACTAGAGCGCCATTTGCCCGCTGGGGAGAAGAGGCCCCCAGTAAAACAGGCAATATAAACAAACAAATCTAAAAGATGCTGAGCACATCAAATGCGCCGATAAAAACCAATGTCACCTATAAAACGTAAAAGCCATGTAACAGCATGCGCATCGTCTGTCAAAACATTGGCTATGCCAACAGGCACACACACGAACATGCAATGCAGCTAAAACCTGACACACTTCTAAAATGTGACACACCATTAAGGGCACATCACACTGCTCACAGAGTGGTGCGGGGTCACCACTGAGCAGATATCTATGACTAAAAAGGCAATGTCCGATCCGTAAATGAGCTAAAATTACCTCTTCCCGACGAGAAGAACAAGAAGAGGTACTCCAGATTAACGGGAGAGGTTTAACCTCCCACAACTTGTTCCCCCGGAGGGCTGTCCACTCATCGCACCAAAGCGAGAGGATGCGGTGACGTAAAATAACATAAGAATCTGAAGAGGGAACAACACAGGTAAAACATCTGGATGATAAAAGCGCCGATTTGGCAGCGGTGTCGGCAGACTCGTTCCCCGAGATGCCCACATGACCTGGAACCCACAGGAAGCAGACGCTGGTGCCAGAGGTACCAAGCGAGTGCAGCAGATCATGTATGCGCTGTACGAGGGGATGCTAATTGTACAGCGCGTCAATACTCTGAAGGGCACTCAGAGAGTCCGTACAAACAACACACTGCCGTAAGTCGTGCCGTTGAATGTATAAAACATTGACAAATACTAAAACGTTCGGCGGTAAAAATCGAACATTGACCCGGTAAACGAAAGGTAAAACTATGATGATCAAAAACAAAGGCACACCCTACTCCATCATCAGTCTTAGATCCATCAGTAAATATAAAATGAAAGTTCCCGAATTGCGCCTGCAGTTCTAAAAACGCTGATCTACAGACTGAAGGAGGGGTCGCATTCTTCGGCATCGTCGTTAACCCTAGGTGACAGCGGGCCTCAGCGCGCAACCATGGAGGAAACCGCGTTTCCCCCCTAGGAAGGGCCGGCGCTGGCGTAACGTCCAAATGCCGAAGAAGTTGTCGAAATCGAACCCCTGGAAGGAGCAATGCAGAGGAGAACTAAATATTGCCGATCAAGCGAATCCTCAAAAAATATTGCGAAGGACGGGTGGTCAGGCAAGCTTGAGAGTCGACATGCATAGCTACACAGAAGCATCTCACGCCTGAAGGACAGTGGAGCTCTGCAGCTTCAACGTACAGACTGGGAACAGAGCTGGTTGGAAAGGCCCTAGCGACTCTTATGCCACGATGGTGAATGGCATTCAATCGACGTAATACAGATGGACGCGCCGACGAATAGACAATGCACCCGTAATCAAGCTTGGATCGGACCAAAGAGCAATAAAGCAAAGAAGGACGGTCCGATCAGCTCCCCAGGATGTGCCACTTAAAACACGTAAAAGATTAAGAGAACGGTCACACTTTGATTTTAAAAACGAAATGCGCGAAGTCCAGCTCAGCTTTCGATCAAAGATCAAGCCCAAAAATTTCACCTCGTCTGCAAAAGGAAGCATCTCCGGCCCAAGATGGAGAGACGGCGGAGGGAAAGCCTTCCGGCGCCAGAAATTGATACAGACAGATTTTTCGGCGGAGAAATTAAAGCCGTTGGCGTTACTCCAGGCGTAGAGACGGTCGATACAGCTCTGGAGACGGCGTTCGAGCAGACAGGTCCGCCGTGAACTGCAATAAATGGCAAAATCGTCAACAAAAAGGGACGATGAAATGCCAGGTGGAATACAACCAACAATGGGGTTGATAGTTATCGCAAAAAGTGAGACACTGAGTACAGAGCCCTGCGGTACACCGTTCTATTGAATAAAACGACTAGATAAAACCGAGCCCACACGTACACGAAAGACGCGGTCGGTCATAAACTCCCGAAGAAATATGGGAAGACGACCGCGTAAATTCCATGCGTGAAGTGTGCGTAAAATGCCGACCCTCCAACAAGTGCCATAAGCTTTCTCTAGGTCAAAAAACACAGCCACTGTTTGACACTTTCTCAGAAACCCATTCATAATATGCGTCGACAGAGAAACCAGATGATCGATGATAGAGCGGTGACGACGAAATCCGCACTGAGGGTTCGCTAGAAGTTTCTGAGACTCAAGCCATGTCAACCGCCCGTTGATCATGCGCTCCATCACTTCCAAATGCAAGTGCTGAGGGAGATAGGGCGGCAGCTGGAAGGTAGTTGACGATCCTTCCCAGGCTTAAGTATAGGGACGATGGTGGCTTCGCGCCAAACTGAAGGAAAAGCGCCGTCGTGCCAAATACGGTTATAGACCTGTAAGAGAAAGAGCTTACTGTCGGCTGAAAGGTGCTTCAACATCAGGACATGAATGCCCTCCGGCCCAGGAGCGGAGTGCCTAGAGCAATGAAGAGCGTGCTCCAGCTCCCTCATTGTGAAAAGTTCATTGTAACACTCCTTCATAGCAGACCGAAAATTATAGGTCTCGGAATCCAGCCTGTCTTTGAGAGTGCGAAAGCCGGCGGAATAATGGGCAGAACTGGAAACCGCCTCAAAGGCAGAACCCAGAGTGTTAGCAATGGCAGCCGGATCCACTACGGTGGCATTGGAAACCTGAAGGCCAGACACAGTACAATGCGACACTTTACCAGAGAAGCGACGAAGTTTATCCCAAACAACAGAGGAAGGTGTGAAGCGATTAAAAGACTCGACAAAACGAGACCAAGGAGCCTTCTTGCTATCCTGAATAATGCGACGAGCCCTGGCGCGCGATTATTTAAAAGTAACCAAATTATCAAGTGTAGGGTGTCGCCGAAATACCCTAAGCGCAGTCCTATGAGCACGAACGGCGTCCCGACAATCCTCGTTCCACCACAGAACAGGAATACGCCGAGGGTGAGAGGACGAACGGGGAATGGTGCGTTCGGCGGCGGATAGCAACGTAGACGTAAGGTGCTGCACCATTTGGCTAACGTCGGTGATGGGCTGGTCGTCAAAATGCACGAGGCTGGAATACAATCTCCAGTCGGCTTTTCTGAATATCCAGGTAGGTACTCTGGAATGCTGGACGTGGTGAGACAAAACAGAAACGATGCAGGGGTAATGGTCGCTGGAGTAGGTGTCAGCGACGACGTTCCACTGCAGACGACTAGCAAGCTGGATGGAGCAAACGGCAAGGTCTAAGTGAGAGAATGAACCAGAAGAATCAGAAATAAAAGTACGTTCACCTAAATTGAGGATAGAGGTTGAACTGATCAAAAATGTCGGAAAGAAGAGTTCCCCTCGCACAAGCCCTTGGTGAACCCCACAGGGGGTGATGGGCATTAAAATCTCCCAACACAAGAAATGGTGTTGGGAGAGCGGACAGAAGATCTCGAACGTCCGCGTGAGCGAGGGGAGACGATGGAGGTGAATACACAGAGCAAACAGAAAAGAAAAAGCCAGGTAATTGAAGCCTAACGGCAACAGCTTGCAAGTCGGACGTAAGTGTGAGAGTTTGAAAATGAACGTCGTTACGCACTAATATCATGACACCTCCATGAGGAGTACCCTCCTCCGGTTCAAGATCGTAGCGAACCGGAGTATACCCTCGGAGATCAAAAGGATCGTGAGGGCGAAGCTTACTCTTCTGCAAATACACGACCATAGGTGAATGGGAACGCAATAAAAGTTGCAATTCCGCCCTATGCGATCGTACACCACGTAAATTCCAGGTCAGGATAGCCATGAAGAAAAGGGATAAACTTCTTGCTTAGAAGGGCGGCTCAAAATAACTTTATGCTTAACCTTGGGGCTCGGGCTTTATGTATGGAGTTGGTCCGACTCCATAGGCCCCTCGAAGGGAGGGCCCACGCGCTGTGCCGGAAACCTATTCAAGCGCCGAGAATAAGTTCTGGGTGGCAATAGGTGAAGGGGGCCGCTGAGCGCGGCTTGTGCCAGGAGCATCCTGGGACTACGACCTTCGAGGAGGAGGTGAACTTTTCTTACCGCGCGCACGCGGAGGGTCTTTGAGAAAATCTTCCTTACGGAGTTTCTGCTTGGACTTCCTAGCAGTGCCTTGAGACTTCATGACCTTAGGACCAGCTTTAGATGGCTGGGTAACTATAGCAGATATGGACGGCCGGATGGTAGTGGCGGCTAATGCAGTCATGGTCCAGGTCTGAGTTTCGGCATGTCTTCGTGGTACTGGCGAGGCAACAACAGAACTAAATGTACCAGATCGCAGGAGCGAAGGTTGGCGCGCATGGTAACGCCTCCGGGCTTCAGCGAAGGAGAGTTTCTCCTTTACCCGGATCGCCTTCTCGTCCAAGTACCGCGGACAGTCGGCAAATGACGCAGAATGAGACCCTTTGCAATTAACGCAGAGGGGCGCTGAGGTACAGGTACCATCGTGTGAGGCCTGACTACAAGAGACACAGATGGAAACGGTACCCTTGCATGAGACTTGCGTATGCCCAAAACGTTGGCATTTGAAACAACGTAGAGGTCTAGGTATATAGGGCCTCACCGCAATACGTTCGTACCCTGCTGAAATAATAGTGGGCAGATCGACGCCATCGAACGTGAGAAACAGGGTACGAGTTGGTACCAACACTCCGTCGCGTTTAGCCTGCACACGATGAACCGCTGTAACCTTTTGGTCGGAAAGATATTCGACCAGTTCATCGTCCGATATTCCGTCGACGCTGTGAGTGGTGACGACGCCTCGACAGGAATTCAAGGTGCGGTGCTTCTCAACACGGATGGAATAACCGTGAAGAAGCGTGGCGTGTAACAAGGACTTACTTTGTTGGTCCGACTTGCTTTGAACTAATAAAGAACCATTCCGAAGTCGGGTGCAGGAAAGAACAGTACCAGCAATAGCGTCAATTCCCTTTTTTATAATAAAAGGGTTCACCTTCTCAAAGGATTGGCCTTCCTCTGTTCGGCTAATTACCAAGTAACAACCAGATGTCTGTGGTGCTACTTCCGTTACATAAACTTTTCAGCGCTTGTTGGTAATAATGGAGAAAGAGGGTTCCATAGCGAAATAAATCCTCCACCATTGCAACCGTCTCCGACCTCGGGCTCTGACTTCCCGGGCGTTACCCCGGCTTGGGTGAGTGGACTATCTATACCAAACTCACCCCAGGGTCACACCTCCCAGTTCATAGACAGAGGGACCCAATCGCCATCAGAAGTTCATGCAATGGCCCCCCCGCGGGACTGCAGTTGAACAGCGGATACGAACACATACCCTACATGACGACCCCAGGTGGTGGGGATGACGCCATTACCCACTCACCCAGCTGCGCACCCAGTGCGCGGGTATCCTTCAGGCTGTGTCCACGGAGGATTAAAATAAAAGTGTAAAAGAAACTAAAAGTGTGTGGGCGTTTCGCACGCAAGGTAAGCTGGCGAAGATGGAAAATAGATGTCTAAATGAATGGACGTGGGGCAAAATGTGCGTAAATATAAGAGAGAAGCAAGAAACGATAGTGAGGGGCGTCATGGAATGAAATGCACAGAACGCACGAGAGCCTACCTTGAGTACCCCGGTCACAAGGACGAACCCACCTCGACTGAACGAGGGTGGAGGGATGATGATGGCGATGATTGGCTCGGGCACCCCGGGCTCGCCAAACCCATACTAACATAAGGTGAGCCCATGGGTGGGGCTAGATAAGTGATGCCACACAGCATGCCATGGCACAATTTGAAATGAACACCAAATATATGAATTCATAGTACCCTATAAAAGGTAACTCACATCCAAAATACTAAACTCCTATTACTTGACCCGGTGTTGTGGAAAAGTGGTTACATTAAACAAGTAACCTAGAATATATTAAGGTATTCTACATTTGTTTCGTAATTGGGATGTAACAACTAGTTTTTTATTGCATCCTAAGTTGTTTGTTACAACATAATTTAATGCATAGGAACAGTAGTGAAAAATAGTAGTAGTAGTTTTATTCATTCTGTAGAGCTTTATACATGGTATAGAACATTTTGCAAAAATTGTACGAATTTTTAAGATTATTATTACAATATTTACAGATAGTTATATACATGTGATTCACTGTAAAGAGAAATTAGAATGTTAAGCTGTTACATGTTCAAAATAAAGTTTTAAACATAAAAGTGAAATTAAAGCTATATTTACTAATTTAGTCCATGGTTTGAACTACCAAGGTTTCGAGCATAAATGTGAACCTAACTTCCCTGACCATAATTTTGTATTTGCACAATTTTTAACAGCCTCCTCCAATGCTACTTGCTGTCCAACACACACCTTTAAACAATATCTATTACTTAAGTGATACTCAAAAAGAAAATACAATGTGTTGGAGGTAAAGTGTATAGAAATAAGAATATGCCCAATAATAAAATTTAACTTTCAGTTTAGACAATATATTAACTAATAAGATATGAACATGATAGTAGGTACCCAGAGGCGGAGTTGAACGAAAATATCATTCTGAAATATAGTTTTGAAACAAAATACTAAGGAAAAAGTATTTTAGATACAAAATAATTTGAACATTTATAATTTCATTGCAAACATTTCAAAAATAAATAAATAAATGATACTGACCAATTCTGCTCCAAGTTTAATAAATGTTGTTTATATATAAACAACGAAACTACTACTGGTACTTTTAAAATCAGTAATGAATACCCTCTGCAGCGGGGGGCCTCTAGAGTGATGTAATTGGCCACAAGCCCCTAAAGCTGGACCTTGAGTGGGTATCGGATGCATCACGGGTGGTGGATTGCCCAGGATCTGCACAGTGGTTTTGATTACCACTGATGTGATGCTAACAGAGCCTCTGGGATACCAGGTGACCTCCTAGAGTATTCAGCCTTGTCCCAGTATAGGGGGCTTTGCCAGGATCAACTGTCTTTCCTCCATACTTGTGGGACTTAAATGGACATGGAAAAACAAAACCCTGAAACTGTTCCACGGACCTCTAGAAGAAGACTTAATACAAAACATCTCTGAACTATCTGTAGGGGATCTGGCTGCAGGCATTGCAAAAATGAGACTACAGGACAAGAGACAGTGAGGGGCTCAAAGGAGTGAAGAAGATACTGCATATAAATCTTCAACATAGCAGAGCAGTATCTATGAAGATGAAAGACCTGTGATGTAGCATACAGGAACCCTGGTGTTATGAAGGGGAAATTAAAGGTCTTAAGGAGGCTGGTGGGAAATCAGTTTATAATAGAACTGACAAGATTCCAAGAGCCTGCATCTTAGTTAAAAATTATTTAAATATAGTGCTGTTAATGAATCTCTGTTCCACGGATCAGAGTAAAATCAATGAAAGAAGGTGGATCAGTCTACCTCCATATGATGTCATTTTAGCTCCTACGAGGGAATTAGAACAGCTGGTAGCCACCTGTTGTTCCAAGGGACTACAATTAGTAATTGACTGTGATGGTAACTCCCATTACATTACATTACATTACATGGGGAAGTACAGATGAAAATGAAAGAGGTAAGTCTCTTTATAATTTTATTATATTGAGTAATCTTGAGATACTGAATGTGGGTACAGGCCTACCTTTGTTACTACATGATGGCAGGAAGTTATCACATAACTTTAGCAACCATTGGGAGACTTTATTAAAAATTGGCATGTGTCTAAGGATGAAAGCTGTTCAGACCACAGATACATCCAATTTGAAGTAAGATGTATTTCTAAACAAATCAGAACTTATTGGAATCCCAGGGGAAAAAAAAAAAAAACTGACTGGGATTCCTACGGGAAAGAAGCTAGTTAGTAATTTGAGTATGATGGATGATAAGATTCATGATTGTGAAGATTTACAAATTGCTACAGAGCATTTGCGGGATGCAATAATCTCAGCATTTGTTAACTGTCCTCTGAAAACAAGGCAAGCCAAAAGGAATGTGCCCAGGTGGAATCAAGACCTTGCAAGTATAAGGAAGAAAATTTGCAGATTGTTTAACTTTGCAAAATGAACCAAACAATGGACTGCTTATAGCAGATCATTGACAGAATACAATGAAGCCTTGAGGAAGCTAAGGAGGACTCCTGGAGGATGCACTGTGAGGAGATAGAAACAGCCCTAGAATGTGCTAGACTTCAGAGGGCTCTTAGATAAGATCCGCAAAGCTTTATTAGCAATCTCCAATTGGAAAATGTAGAATGAACTAAAACAGAGGAGACAATGGAAGAACTTCAAACTGACTTCTCTGGATCAATTATACTTGATGAACCTGAAGGAGGATGGGACTGAAGCTCTCTGGGAAGAGAGCCATTAGGGCAGCATGGGAAATCACCAAGGAAGTCATCAAATACAAACAATTTAAATGGACATTGTTCTCATTTCAACCCTATAAATCTCCAGCAAGCAATGGAATAATGCCCATTAAGCTTCAGCAAGGTTTTGATGAATTACCAAAAAATTTTAATACAAATTCTAAGAGCAAGTTTGGCCTTAGGATACATACCAATGGACTGGAGGCATCTTAGGGTGGTATTTATACCAAAGCCAGGGAAACCCTTGACGCTGGCTAAGTCCCTAAGACCCCATTAGTATAATGTCAATAATTCTCAAAACTCTTGAGAAATTAATAGATAGGCATATAAGAGGAAGTGCTTTGGAGGTATATCCTCTGCACCAGAATCAGCATGCCTATCATACATGCAGATCAACTGAAACTGCCCTTTGTCAGGTTGCCATTAAACTGGAAAAGACAATTCAGGAAAAGGAGGTGGCAATTGGTGCCTTCATTGATATTGAGGGTGCCTTTGATAACACCACCTTCAATGTAATAACTAGTACTGTAAGAAAACATGGAATTGATGAAACCTGTTATTGGTGGATTCAATCCATGCCGAGAGGCAGAACAGTTCATACAACTCTCATGGATAGTAACCTAGCTGCAAAGGTCATGAGTGGTTGTCCACAGGGTTGGGTGTTATCATCCCTACTATGGAACCTGGTGGTTGATGGGCTACTTGTTTAAGTAACCTAGGCTTTGATATCATGGGCTATGCTGATGATATCGTCATCATAGTTCGAGGTAAATACACAGAAACAGACAGGGAACTCGTGCAGTCAGCCCAGAATAGTCAAAAAATGGGCTGGGAATGAGGACTTAACTATTAGTCCTCATAAAAAGTCATAGAACCATTTACCAGAAGAAGAGACATAAAGGGATTGGTACCTCTCTATTTTCTAGGTAAAGAGCTTAAAATGTCTGAGGAAGTCAAATACTTGGGAATCACTTCTGGCTCCAAGATGCATTGGAATCAGCATTTCAAGAAAACAATGAAATGTGTGAAAACAACCTTTGAAGTAGTTAAATGCATACACGGTAAAAGATGGGGACTAAGACCTGCTATGATCCATTGGATATATACCAGGATAATCATACCATTGATAATCTATGGAGCACTGATTTGGTGGTGGCCTAAGGTCCTTCAAATAGGCTCTAAAAATCAACTAAATAAAGTTCAAAGAACAGCATGTATGGCTATTACAGGAGTTATGAAAACAACTCCTATTGCAGCAATGGAAACACTCTTAAACCTGACTCCATTGCATTTAGTTGTAATGAAAGAGGCAAAATGGCACTCTATAGACTGCAACAGGCTAAGCAACTGAGAATTCCTGAAATACTCAGGTTTGCTAAGAATTAGGAAATACATAGGAGCCATCTTTAGAAATGCCATCAGATTATATAATTGCTCCAATTAAACATTTTATAAAGAACTTCAGTCATTACTGATCCTGAAGGTTGGACAAACAAGACTCTAGAAACTTCTGAGAAATCTTTAAAGTGGTTTACAGATGGCTCTGGAACAGGATACGGAGTATATGGCATAAGACCAAGGTGCAAAAGGTTTTTTCCCTTGGATGAATATGCTACTGTTTTTTAAACAGAAATTTATGCTATTATTCAATGCATACATGAAAACATAAAGAGAGCTTACAATGATAAACAGATCCTTATCTTCTCAGATAGCCAGGCTGCGCTTAAGACTCTAAGTCAGTGATTGCCAAACAACCGTGAGCTACGGGGACATTTTCGGTAGATTTCAGTACTGCTCAGGTTGGCTAATCTGGAGTTGCTTCACTGAGCTCAGACCGTGCTCATGACAACAAATGCTTGTTTCTCCCATGCAACTGCCATTGTCAGTCAAGAATACTACATTGCCAACCTCGCAGTTGATTGTGTACGCGTGAGGTTGTATAAGTTATGTTTTTCGTGTGTACATCAGAAATTTGCTAATGTGGATAATTTGATTTATGCATCGATACTAAGCTAAGTTTGTTCTAATGATGGCATGTTCAAGCAAAATGCAAAAATTTTATCAATTTCACACAGAATGGGAAATCTATTACTTCTTTACCCAGGTAAAGGAAAATGTGTATGTTTACTATGCTATGCAAGTGTATCAGTTGGGAAGAAAGGGAACGTTGAATGTCACTTCAAAACCGTTCACTCAGGGATTGAAAAGAATTTCCCACTGGATTCTGATCTATGGAAAGAAAAGGTATGGCAGCTAAAATCCAAACTTAATGCTCAACAATCAACCTTTTTAAAATCATTAGACAAAAATAAAGCAGCAACTGAGGTGTCATTCAGAGTTTCAACAACTATTGCACAGAATAAGAAACCATACGAAGATGGTGAATTAATCAAAACTGCATTTTTAAAAGCCACAGATACATTTGATAGTTTCAAAAATAAAACTGAGATAATGCCTGCTATTAAATCTGTACAGCTTTCTGCAAATAAAGTAATGAGGAGGGTTGAGGTTATGAGTTCTGATGTTACTTCACAACTTAAAACTGACTTTGATCATTGCAGCCATTTTTCTCTACAACTTGATGAATCGATTGATATAGTTGATACAGCTCAGTTGGCCATTTTTGCAAGAATGCCTTTTGATAATCTGAAATAAGAGAGGAGCTGGTAAAGATTATACCATTAACAGAACGGGACATTTTTTAGCAGTTAAACATCTTATCAACTTCAACTCTGAAAATATTCCTGTAAAGAAGTTGGTGGGTTTAGCAACTGATGGAGCTCCTGTGATGGTAGGCAGAGAAAAGGAATTCATAGTCTTGTGGTGTAAAGACAGCAACTTTCCAAAATTTGTCTTACCATTGTGTAACACACCAACAGTCACTGTGTGGAAAGTTTTTAAGTATGAACAATGTAATGAAAACAGTCATAAAAGTGGTGAACAAAGTTGGAGCACATGCAATTCAGTGACGTTTGTTCAGAGCACTGACTAATGATACATTGACAGTATGGTGATCTACTGCTTCATACGGAAATTTGCTGGCTTAGTAGAAGAAGAGTTTTACAATGTTTTAAAGAATTGCTTACTGCCTTAGTAGAATTTTTGAAAGAACAAGGCAAATCCTTCCGTGAACTAGATCTGGTTTGGCTACAGGATTTTGCTTTTCTCACAGACATCACTGAAAACTTAAATATCCTTAACTTGCAGCTTCAAGGCAAGGATAAAGATATTGGTGGAACAATTTCAGATGATGCTTCATTCTCAAAAAAGCTGGAACTGTGGGGAAAAAAACTCATCCAAACACTTTGCCTGTTTGAAACAAACCCTTGACAAGCAAGGCTCTTCATCTCCTTACAATAGCAAACAATAGGTTGAAATTCTTTCATATTTGAGAAGTAAATTTAACAAATGCTTCCAAGATTTCAAAAGCATTGCACAGTTTGTCAAATTGCCTTTTATAGAGATTGATGCTGAAGATTTCTCTGCTTGATTTTCAAGAAGACAATGCTGTAGTTGGAAGTGATTGAACTTCAAAATGGTTTATTTTTAAAATTGCTTTCTTCAAGCTCTGAAAATATTTGACATCTTGTTCCTAAAGAAAAATACACAATTTTGGTCCAGGTTGGTCTAAAAATAAAGGCAATGCTCAGCTCTACATATGTGTGTGAGGTTTCTTTTTCCAGTATGAACTTTATAAAAAACAAGTACAGACACAGACTGACTGATGAACACTTGGACAATTGTATTCAAATGGTAGTCAATACCTACTCTCCCAACATTAAAAAACTTTATGACAAAAAAAGAATGCCATCCTTCTCATTAAAGTTAGTAAGTCGGAAAAAAAATCTGTTCTTACATTTGTAATTTACTGCTAACTACACTTCAATTTCTTTCTTATGGTCAATTCCATTTCAATTTCTTTTTCTTATATACAGTTTAATTAAAATTTATTTCATATTTACTAAATAGAAATGTAAGTTTAAAGGCAATAAACAAATGTACAGTTTTTTTTAAAGGAGTTCTTATTTCCGTCCTAGTTTGGTAGCTCACAGTACGACTTAAAAATGGTACAATATCAAGTTTGGAGACCACTGCTCTAAGCAGTCATAAGGTAACATCAGGACTGGTTTTAAACTTGCTCACTAGCTTAGAAGAACAGAATGAAGTTCAACTCATCTGGTTTTTTTATTTATTTATTTATGGACGCTCTTTAACTGCTATGGTCCTTAGTGTCCCATTCTATACTGGGCGTGAAACACCGGTAATTTTGCTCAGAGGCCTCTTTATCAGGCTTGAGGTTCTTTTACATGCCGTAAATCTACAACACAGGACCACCGGCTTTACTTCCCTTCCAAAGGAAGCCATGCTAAGGATTTTTACGCCCGAAAAAAATCCCTCGCCCTCACTGGGTTTGAACCCGCAACCTTGGGAACTCATCTGGGTGCTGGACCACAGTGGCATAGAAGGAAATGAAAAGCTGATGAACTTGCAAGACAAGGAATAGCTTCATAATTTATTGGGCCAGAACTGGCTCTAGTGACATCTCAATGTTTAGTAAGAGAGGCTATTAAGAACTGGTCCAACATAGATATTAAAACTTGGTTTAAAATTCCAGAGAACTAACATGGTAAACTATTTATTAGAAAACCATGTAAAAAAAGGGCTGAAAGCTTACTTAAATGTTAGACTTCAGCTGAGAATAATTATTGCATTTCTCACAGGACATACTCCTGTGAAAAAGCATCTTAACACGATAGGAGTGTTTCAGGGTAACTTAGATTATAGATTGTGCAAGAAAGAAACTGAAACAACCCAGCACATTATATGCTCCTGCGAGGCTTTGGCTCACAGGAGATATATTGCTTTTGGGAAAATTTTTTTGGAACCAGAGGGATTTGTAACCATGTCTGTTATGAGATTGTATTCCTTGGTAAAGGGTGCAGGCATAATGAATTGGCTTTAAAATGATACAGGTAGCACAATAAGCCCAAGTGCATCCGGAGCAATAATGGAAATCTGTATTGCATAAGACAAGACAAAAATGAACACCCACTGTTGGTGATAATGTTAAAATCTTGTGACTGCATTCTTTTTATCTTTTTTCATTTTCCAATCTCCTTATTTCAACACTTATTCTTCACATCTCAGCTTTTTTCCTGCCCTCTTCTCTGGCAATCTGGTGTTTCTTCAAGTAATCCTGATATTTCTTATGAGCTCGTCTCACCGACAGTAAGAATCCCTGATTAGTTGGTACACATCTGACCCTCCATAGTATAAAATGGAGTCGTACACATGCCTTTGTGTAACAATTGTCTCTCTGTGCACGTCTTCTACCAAAATTGATTATAAAAAAGTCACCTCCACACTTCAGTATTTCTATGAGACAGTATAACCCAAAGCCTTCTTTCTTGCCATAGTTCAGAATATTCTTTTTTGTACTCTGTCAAAATCCAGAAAAGAAAACTTATAATCCTATATCATCATCAGATGCCGAGATATACTCCTTGAATTTAGTTTCCAAAGCTTCCTTTGCTTTGCAACACACAGAGAAACAGACATATTGTGCTTTAGCTCTATCAGCCACATTTTGTTATTCTGTTAGCTTCATGCAATATTTCCAACATGCATTCAATTTGTATCTGACTGAGATTTGGTTGCTGATACAACATATCTGGGTTCAAACTCATAAGCCATCTCACTAATTTATACTTCAAAGAGCTCATATCAAAAAGTTTCTTCACAACTGCCAGTAACATTTTCTGAAATTCAAGTTTAAAACCAAGACACACTCTTTCTGGCACTTTTACTTGTTTAAAAGCCCTCTTTGTACTAAATCCAACATCAAGTTTGTTGGTTCCTGTAGGTCAAGCAAAATCAAAACTATTAATATCATCAGTGGCAATTACCATTTTACTATGCTTAAATGATGGGAATACAAAAATGGAGCAAGCAGTTTATTACTTTGAAATTGCCTTTGAAATGGCTGACATTCCAAAGAAATTGTTTAAACAAGGCTGGTTTGCATTTTATTAGTCTTGGATTTCTTCCTTTATGTTTTTACAAGATTACCTTCTGGCAACTTAGCAGTTCCAACATATATCTTGAAATGGTCAAGTACTTCTAAGGCTTGGTCCAGACAACCAACATGTTTAAGCCATTATACTGTACAATGTTTTAGCAGGAACACTTTACTGCCAGTCAGCAGTAAACTGGGCCTGACGAGCTGGAGAGTCCTTGAATAAATAATGTTATGCGGGAATTTGTTTGTTTGTTCATTTGGCCCCTTGTGAGCAATGCTCAGGGACATTGAACACGTCATACAATTATGAAATATGTAGCATAACTAATAAACATACCCAGCACCAAGAACATTTCTCCCTCTCCTTCACTCTCTCTCCTCACCATGCATTATCTAAGAATTGAAAATTTGTAAACCATCACCATTCCAAGAGTAAACATCTCAACAGGCATTACAGTAGGACAATAACAAATAACTTTAAGTCACCATCATATGCCATCTGCCCTATGTATTGAATATTTATATGTTGCGCAATACATTAAAACATTCCTCCACAGTATATGAGGAGTGAGTATATAAGAAAGACCTCAGCTCTTTCTTAAAGATGTTGTGTTGATTAGGCTTGACTAATAGTTTAAGTAGCATGGAAGGTTATTATAAATTGTTATTGCAGAATAGTAACATCCTTTTTGGAACAGTTTTAAGCTATTTGCTGGTCTATGCAAATCGCCTGTATGCACTGTATTGTGGTCATGTACAGCAAGGTTCATTGTGAAGTTATCATAATTATCTGTAAGGTAGCTCAAGAGAGAATATATGTATTCACCAGTGAGAGTAAGAAATTTTGGGGTTTTGAACAAGGGTCTACAGGAAGGATGGGACCCAACATCACAGATAATATGCATGGCCTTTTTTTGTAATACAAATACTTGCTTGCTCTGTGCCGAATTACCCTGGAACATTATTCCATATCGCAACAGGGAGTGAAAGTAAGCAAAATATGCTATTCTTATGGCATTTTGGTGGAGCAAATTTTTTAAGTTTAAGGCAAAGCAAGCCGAGCTGAATTTTGGCAGCATGATTTTTATTTGTTTTTTCCAGCTGAGCTTTCCATCTATTTGAGAATGAGTTAAGCTTCCAATTAACAGCCATTAAGTCTATGTTAACAGCTCCACTGACTACATGCAAAACACATGCAGGTTCAATAACTTTTTTCCCACAGGATTTTCTGTCTATTTCCATTTGAAGCTTTCTAGGAAAACTTAAGTTCACATTAGGCCCATCATTGAGACCTGCAATAAGTTTCTTCTTGGAAGATGTTGTAGTCTATGATCAAACTCTTGCAGCAGATCTTGGGCAGTGGCATGACCGAACAAAATACCAATATATGTAGAAACTCTTTTTGAATACCGATATAAAAACATCTGATGAGATCCATTTGTCCTCTTTGCATTACCTTATTTATTTAACTTATCAAAATAAACTACATAATCCTCATAAGCTTTCAAATTGTTTGTTAATAACTTGCTGAAATGCCATCAATACCATGATTAATCATATAGGAGCACTTATACCAAAGGTGAATTGTAATGCAGTTGCACTATCTCAGAACATTAACTTCAATGTAGCACCTACATCTGCACACAAACTCCCTGTACATTTACTAGCAAGAACTTTTAATGCCCATAGAATTTCTGCTTTAGCTACTTCATCTTTTTTAAAATAAGAGATGGTAGATTGTACATGTCTACAATTTTTGTTTCTGTTAAACATTGTACTAGGTTTGATAAAAAATGTCAATGCTTGTTTTAATAATCTGAAGAAGAATGGTCCATTTGAATGTGAATGTATTGCCTGGCGGCCCATATTACTGAGTTTTAACATCTTTCTGCACACTTTCCAGTAGGCTTCAAATTGATTGGTTTATTGCCAAGCCATTCTACAAACTTTGGATTATGCAATGAATCCAGCCATTGATAGCTAAAGTGTTTTTTTTTCCCCATCACCACCCCCTCCAACTATAAAAATCTGATCTATTACATTCACATTACTTTCTCTAACACCTTTCATTTATTAGTGGCTATATAAACTATTCTTATGAAAGCTTATTTTTCTACCCACTTCATTTAAATCAAGATAAACATTTGCAGAAATAGCTACATTACACATAAAAAGGGAATAGTGATAACAAATGTTTAAGAACTGGGTGCTATATACATATTTCCGGTTTTACAATGTACAAACATTTTTCCGGCACCCATGGACGCTATCTGCTGACCTTAAAATTCCATATTCTTTCCATGCAATCATGAGAAACAACTGAGTATGGAACAGACTTTGACAAGGTATTGAACAACTTAAACCATGATATCTGGGAAATACCTTACGGTACTAAAAAGTTATTCAAAATAAATTGTGCAGTTTAAAGACATCAAAATTTTTTATGTAGAATGTTTTTGTTTATCGCTTAATGTTTAACAGATATGAAAGACTATTATCAACCTTCTTCAGACTATTCAAGATATACATTATATTTATCATGTGTAATCTCTTAAATATATGGTATGTTCTATATTCTGAGTAATATTTATGTTTATATGTAATTTTTGTACATTTCCTTGACACGTTCTATGTTCACAAGCCTTTATGGCTGCTAGTTAACTCAAGAATGCAATCCAATCTAATCAAATTAGAGCCATTTTTGAGAAAATAAAAAATTTCAAGAAGTGTTCAATGTAAACCGTGCCTTAAGATGGGGGGGGGATTTTACTGAAAGTCTTTGTGTTGCATCTTTGGGAAATTAATTTAAATACCAAGTTTGGTATTTATTAGAGTTTTCATTTTTGAGTTATGCTATTCTCTCTCTCTCTCTCTCACGCACACACAGACTGAACTGACCTTTAAATTCTAAAAATGCTCTTTTTTTATTCAGGGGCCTCAAAGCATGCATTTCTGATGAAATATCCACAACAAATTTTTGAGTGGAATGGAACCTTCTCTACCTATAAGCACAGGATAAAGTAAAGAGGCGATTAGTGGCAGCAGATTGCAACAAATTCTGATGATTAAATAAATCAATCCAAAACTGCACTCGTAAAAAGGTGAACAACCTTATCTCTGCAACATGTGTAAATATTAACAGCAGCTCCTCTGCATCTAATTTGAAACTCATCCCTTCAAGAGTTGCGCGAGGGGGTCTTTATGGAGCAAAAGTTGGTTGTAATTCTCCTGAATGTAATTTGTCATCAATATGAATTACCCGACATGTGATAACATGGAAACAATTTTCCTGACACACGCCAGTTTTAATAATCCCCTAGTCGTTTTAC
The DNA here is from genome assembly GCA_030765065.1 of Deroplatys truncata. NCBI lineage: Eukaryota > Metazoa > Arthropoda > Insecta > Mantodea > Mantidae > Deroplatys > Deroplatys truncata. The sequence goes on from CM060990.1 coordinate 151,423,541, forward strand.
AATTTCCCAACTTTCCACGTCGCCCCTGACTACTCTATTACCGCAGTCTAAATGACAGTAGTAGTTTTGGCAATGTTCCCCCGTGAAACACATCATTGTCATTATACCAGGTTACGCATATATACATTCCGACTTCTCCCTAACTCTCGTACCAGAGTATTTGACACTAACATAATTTATGATGCACATGATAACTGGAAGTAACTTATTACCCCAAAATGCTGATGGCAAATGAAACCAAGCACTTACTCATGCAATAAGTCGATAACCTCAGTCAATCGTGGATACCATAACTGATTTCTTACCAAAAGTTCTTTTGCCTTCTCAAATCCTAGATTTGCTATGTGGCTAAAGAATTCTTTTAGAAATAGTTCTTCATGATCAGACATTTCGTAAGTCACAATGTCACCAAAGGGACAATGAATTCAAATACCATTCAGTCCTGAATGTTGAAATTTTAACCAAATGTGACAGCTGTTACAATGGTGGTAAAACTGGATTAGGATGAGAAACCGTATAGATATCGCCATCGTGGAATTACTGCCAACTGTGAATTTAATACACAAATTAATAATTTTAATATCAGAAGGATCGGATTATAACCAAATGTTAGAGCACATTGTGATAACGAAATTATACTGTTTAGACTCCATTTTGAGGCGTACGCTAAGCCCCAGATGCCTCCTAAAATTCTACCAATGTAGCTAAATAATTTTTATGCTCCAATCAAGTGATTTTCCTCAGCAAGAGTTAGCAGCACTTTAAGGCAAGTATGGCTACGTTGACATGAATTGAAGTAAGGAAACTTCTGTGACAGGAAAAGAGTAACATTTGCAATGGAGGAGACAATGATACTTATTCTTTTAGTTATTGTAATGTTCGTTGGAAGTTATGTTATTGGATCTATACCATTGGTAATGCCAATGTCCGAGGTAAGATATTATGGTAGCTCTCCCGAGAAGGAAACAATCCATGCTTGAAAAATGAACAGTTGCTCATATACTCAGACTCGCACACATTTTGGCTTTTTGAAAAACATGATTGCAGCTCTTAGGGCTGCGGATGGTCGTTACAAGTCTGTTCGTTTCTGTGAGGTCATACATTTCGATACAGGGTTATTTTCTAAGCTTATCGTTACGGCGAACTTAGCCTTAACTACAAATTACGAGCAGAAACTTGTTTTGTAACTTAATGATATCGTTGTGTGACGTAAAGGTAGTTAAATCCTAAGTACTAGTCAACCGCAGTTAATAGGTCGTTAAGCAGTTGTTGCAAGTTTTTCGACATGGATGCTGTATTAGTTATTATTGTGGATGAACTTGAAAGAGAAGAGGAGCATGGATTGAGGTAAGAACTTAGTAAACATGAAAAATTAAATTTCTATAACACATTTTTGCAATCGTTTAACAGGTTTCGGTTTCTTATATGGATCGGAATATTTACCAAGAAAATTATAACCTAATTCTTGCCAGATTAAGGACGTAAATAAGCGTTTTATGGAATATACTGTTTAATTTGGGTAATAATTTTTACAGGTTACGACAAAGCTATACAAAGGTCACTCAGGGACGATAGTGACCCATTTTCTATTCCAGACAGGAATTTTAAAACCCTGTTTCGGTTTCTGAAAGAAGTGGCTCATATGCTGATAGACATGAACCTTATCTGCAAGCTCCTGTCCACAGTACTGCAGTAGCAACATTTCTGAAGGTAAATAATTTCATTAGAATGAAAATAACGTATTACATGCATTGAATTGTATAAGAGAACACAATATAAGCATTAGTGCTGACTATTTGAATGTGTAGCCCTAAAGATGTTGACCAAAGAAGTATACAGAATAATGTCCATCAAAATATACAATGGAATAAGAGTAACAGTAGTGTAACCTAATGAATTACCTAATTTAATTTGTTTTTACATAACGTTATAGTTGCATGGATCATCATTTTGCCAAAATAATCATTACAAAAAAAATAATAGGTCTCTTATCATTAGCAAAAACCCAATCATTTTTGTGCTTTAAGCAATGATTTGTTAAGGTTAGGTTATGATAGACATTGGGTGAGTAGTGCCTTTTTTAAAATTTGGGACATTATTCCGTATCTGGGTAGTAGTTATGAAATGTTATGAAACTTATGCAACCGTCACACATGCCTTTACGAAGTGACATCCTTTCAATGTCACAGAAGTGCATAATAATTCGTAATGCGCCAATTCCTTAACGTTTTCAGGACATTTATGAAATATATTGCAAGTTTTATTCAGTTTTCACAAGCAACATACTTTTAGTAGAACACGCATCACAAACGAGGCAATCATGGTGGCATTGCTGTCATGATTCTGCTGCCAACATTGCAGTAAAAATTTAATGGAAGGTAATATGTGCTGCCAGCATCTGAAAGGGATATAATTACAAACAAACTTGGTGGTTTCTACTTATTTAGGGCCCTAAGTGGCAAAGCGTAGCCGAGGGATGTTTTTTTTTTTTTTTAGAAAGTGAGGATGCGGAGCACTTTTGGAATGAAAATGGAAAACACGCATTTACAAAGTCATTTTATGTGTTTAATGGTAATAATACAGAGAATGAATTTCAATGCACTTATTCTTAACATATTTGAGGTCTGAAAATAGGTGGAACTTAAAAAGAATAAAGTATTGAACAAATCCAACCATTAATAACAGATATTTTGCAAACAGCTGATGCCACAAAAAAAGTTATTTGAAATAAATTGGGTGTTTTAGAGAGATCTGCATTTTTTGTGTAGTGCATTTTCGCCTATCGCTTAACATTTACCAGTTACACAAGATAATACAAAATTCCTTCCGAATAAAGAGGACTTCACAGGCTATTTCCAGAAAATTCAAGATATACTTTTATTTGTCATGCAACAAGTTTTAATATGTGTATTTTAATCGAAATTGTTAGAATTATGGTTTAGAAAATAAAAAATGTTGAAAAATGTTCCATGTAAAGGATAGTTTGGAGTGGGAGATTTTCTTGAAAATCTTTGAGTCACATCTCTAAAAGATACTAACCTAAATACCAGGTATGTTATTTATCCGACTTTTTGTTGAATGAATGAATAAACTTTATTTGTACATTTTTTTTTGTACACAATCCTTTTTACAATATTCCACTTATAAACTAACAACCTATGTACAAACTATCTTGCCAGCTATGCTGCTCCTTTTGCCTGGCACTCTGGCCTTATGGCTCAGCTGAGCAGCTCTTGCTACTCTTAATCCTAATCTCTATTGTCCAACCTCTCCCTCCTCCACTTGCCCTTCTACCTTTCTTATCTCTCTTACTTTTCTAATGCATTTCCCCATTACTTTCTTTAAGTACTCCCCCATATTCTTATTTTCCCTTTCTTGTTAACATTTTAATTGCTACTGTTTTTCTATCCTTTTTTCCCATTTTTCCTCCCTACTTTTTGTCTCCATTCTGCTAATCTTTGCATTCTGTCATATAATGCTCTGTGCTTTCACTACGTCCGCATAATTCACAAATTCCACTTTTTCCGCCTCTTAGCCCTCTCAGGTACATTGATCCTGTTCTAATCCATGCAAATGCTTCTTTTTCCGCGCTATTACAATAATCCAAATACCCTTCTCTTCCCCATTTCCTTTTTACTAATCTATAGAATCCTAGTGATTTTTTATTCTCTAAGCTTCCCCAAATATCTTGTCTTTCTATGTCCTCCACTCTGTTTCTTACTGTTATCCAGAAGCCGTTGCTATTTCTTTCTCCTGCTCTCCAAATATCCATTCCTATCTTCTCCATAACCCCTGTCCACCAGCTATTTTTATTTTTCGTACTCTTTTGTTGTTCCATACATATCTTTAAAATTTCCCCTTCATCTTTTCTCAGGCATCTAAACCAAAATTTCAATATCCTTTCCAGTATCACTCCCTTTCTTCTTCTTCTTCTTCCTAATTCCACTAACGCTACTTCCCCTGGTGCTGATCTTGGTAACCCCAATAGCTCTTTACAGAATGTTCTATAGCTCTGGTCTATTTTTCGGCTTAATTCAGATCCCCCCCCCCAAATTTCAATTGCATATAGCATTCTTGCTTCTACCAATGCCTCATACATTCTTTCTATCCATTTAGTTGGCATTTCTAATTTGTATTTGCACATCCTTACACCTGTCATTGTCACCTTTCCTTTAGCCATACCCTTCCTGCTATGCGCCACCCATTCACCTTTACTGCTCATCCTCACCCCCAAATAATGAAACTCCTTGACAACTTCTAACTTTAAACCCCCCATCTGCCATTTCTCTTCTTTTTTTAGTTTATTTCCTCTTTTAAATACCATAACTTTTGATTTATTTATATTTACTTTAATTCCCCATTCTTCACAGAATTCATGTATTCCATTGATTGCTTTCTGTAGCCCAATTACCATTATAACCCCGACCATAAGATCATCTGCGTATAGTAAACCTGGTATCTCTCTATTTGCTATTATGGGACAATGCAGATTTATTTCTTTCACTCTAATATGTCATCTATGAATATATTAAATAATATAGGGCTCAATTTGCACCCTTGTCTTAATCCTTATTTTTATTCAGTCATTTCTGTAATTCCATTATTTTTACATCTTATACAAAATTTTATATCTTTATAAATCTTCTTAATTTCTTTTATAAAATTTTCGCTTACCCCTTTCTTGCTTAATTTATAAGCTAATGCTTCTCTATTTATTGTATCAAATGCTTTTTCAAAATCTGCAAAAAAACCTGTATATCCTTCTTTTCCTGCTCAGATAATTATCTATTATAGTCTTTATTATAAATATATTATCTATTGCTTGTTTACCTTTCCTAAATCCTGCTTGATATTCTGATAGTTTTCCTTCCTCTTCCGCCCATTTTCTTAACCTGTGCCAATATACCTATGTGTATTTTCCCTAATATTGATAGTAATCTTATTCCCCTATAGTTTTCTGGTCTATTTGCTCCTCCCTTCCCTTTGTAGATTGGTACCACCATACTTATTTTCCAACAGTCTGGCACATCATTGTTTTCTTTAATTTTATTTATAATAATTTTGCCATCACTTTTAAACCGTTTTGCATTTCTCCATACATTTTCCAAAATTCCCCTGGTATTCCATCTATTCCTACTGCCATGCCTTATTTTATATTCCTTATTTGCTGGTAAACTTCCAGCTCCGTGATTTTACCATCTAATTTTTCATTGGAAATTCCTCCTTGTCCTACCTCTTTTGTGTCTAACTTTACTTTCTTCCCTTCTCCAATTAGCCTTCTAAAATATCCTATCCATTCACTAGGTCTAATTTCATTTTCTCCCCTCTATTTTTGTTCATCTCACTATTTCCCATATTTTTTTACTATCCTTTTCATCTATTGCTGTCTTTAGTTTCCTTTCTATATTTCCCTGCCATTCTTGCCTCTTAGCCTCAAGCAAACCTTTATATTCTCCCTTAAGTTTGATCAGATTTTGTCTATTCCTTTCCTTCTCTGATCTCCATCTAATAAGCTCTTTAAATACTTCCCTTTTTCTTGCTCTGCACTCATCAAACCACTCCTTAATTTCTTGGCCTTTTCCCTGCTTTCCTTCCATCCCTGCTCCTGCTAGTAATAATTTCAGTAGCTGTAATACTTTTTCTGGTTTTCCCTCATTCATAGCCATTTTTATTCCACACTCCACAATCTGACTTACCTTTGAATTTAATTCTTTTAAAAAGTCCTCTTTTAGTTCCTCCATTTATACACTTTTATTGTTTTTATTTGAGCTATTTCCTTATTCTTTACCTTTTGTTCCAAAACATTTATTTCCATCATTAATGGAAAATGGCTACTACTTACTACTTCGTTTATTATTGTAAATGTAGTGATTCTGTCCTCCAGATCCTCACTACATAACATGTAGTCTACTACACTTTGCCCGTTTGCATTTACAAATGTAAACTCCCTTTCCTCATCTCCTTCCATTACATATTAACATGTTGTTTACCTCACAAAATTCTAGTAATTTGTTTCCTTTCCTATTACTCACTTTGTCCTTGCTTTTCCTTGGCCTTATCACATCCGTATCTTCTTCTACCTGGTCTTTGCCTAATAACCTTTCATTCTCCTCCCCTATTCTCGTATTCCAATCTCCCATCACAATAAATTCTGTCTCTGGCATCTTTTCCCGTATTTCTTCCATGTCTTCTTGTAGTTTACTATAAAAATTACTGTCATAAAAATATGCTTCTGGAGGGTTATATGCCATCCCTATTCCTAATCTTACTCCGTTATTCTGTTTAATTATTGACCATAACACATTGGAACCTCTATTCTCCATATTTTCTATATCAATAATTGTTTCCATATCATTCTTTACAAACAAACCTACTCCTCCTGATGTTCGTCCCCTATCGCATCTTTTCCTCGCCTTTTTCTCTAGAAACTTAAAACCTGCTATCTCTGCTACTCCCACAAAATCCATAGAACACATAATGTTTTTAATTTCACTGCTGCCTATCTTATTTCTTAGCCCTTCCACATTCCAAAACATTAATTTCAGCCCCTTTCTCTATTTGTTCTTAGGTTGTTCTTGAAACTTAAAATGCTCCATTATTTTCCTGTATCTTGTAGTTCTAGGCTCCCTTTCCCTTTCTTCTCTTTCACCCCTAAGCTGAATATAATCCTCCTTGGATATAATTTCTAAACCTCTCTTTTTATTATTTCTTCTGCCTCACTCATGGAACCTACCAATATCACTTACCCACTTTGCATTTTGCCCCTCCCCGCACTTTCACTTCTCACTGTCTCCCATCACTCCTCACAACTCCTGCTGCCTCCCCTCTTCTTTCTTCTGGCCCCTCCCTTTCGGTCATTTCACTCACCAATGTTGCTCCTTCGCCTTCCCCCTTCACTGCCAACTCTTCTTCCTGCCTTCCCTTTGTTGTCTCTTGTTGATGTATCTCCTTTGTCTCCTCCTCTCGTCTCTCTCCAAAGCTGCTTCTCCCATTTCTCCTGCCCTCCTGATCAGCTGTCGCATGTCTCATGGTTCTCGTGTTGATGCCCTCTTCTTACCCATGTTTGACTTTGCTGAAATCCTGCTGACGATCCCATTCTCTGTTCAGGTCTTTGTCCTGTGTTTTCCGGCCATTGTATATTTTGCTGCAGTGCATATGTTCCTCTGCCTTTGTTTCTTTTAATATTCATATTCCATTTTTCACCTTCTACTATTAATTGTAGACCTCTTAAGAATGCTTTTTTTCCCACTGCCCTTGCTTCCTTCATTCTTTTAATTAATTCCTTCCTTAGGTCTTGTTCCTCTTTCGTATAGTCCTGTTCTATAAATAATTTTGTCGCCCCTTAGTCTTCTAGTTTGTCTTATAATCTCCAATTTTTTTCTCATTGTCAATTTCAAAATAATAGGTCTTGGCCTTCTTCCTTACTTGCTATCCTAAAAATGTCTTCAATTTCCCAGCCGTACATCTATATTCCCAGCTTACCTTCTATAATTTCATATATCGTGTGTTCCAGATTTCTTTTGTCCTCTTCATGATGTTCGCTTCCTCACTGTGGAAAAAAATTTTTGAACTACAGTGTTAAGCCATAAACGGGTCACCCCAAATATTACACAGTTTTTCCTTATCTTTTTTCAATCCCATCTACTCTTTCTCTACATTCTGATATCTATTTCTCCATTTCTTCTCTCTATATTTTCATTGCTTCTTTCAGCTCTGTTGTATTATTATCCTTCCTTTTTCCCATCTCCCTTATTTCTTTGATTAATTTGTTCATTTCCGCTGGTCCTGGGTTCTGTTCCACTCCTTCTATTATCAGCAATATCACGATTACCGTCATGATGACTCTCCATATCTGAGTTTCCATTTTTATCTTTCCATCCTTTCTTATGTTTTTTTTCTGCCGAAACTTCCGATTCTGCATCGGTACGTTTGAACGTCCATTCCCATTTTTTCATGTTCTTTCATACTTGCTCTGCTACACAACCTTCCCCTCTCACTTACGACTCGATTTTTGTTTTTTAGTTATGGTGTTCTCAGACACTCCCAGACCTTTTTCTAAAAATGATTTCTTTGGATTCAGGGTGCCTTAAAACATGTGTTTCCATTGAAATCTCGGTATCCAATGCTTGGGTGGAATGCAATACCTTCTCAACCTGTGTACGTGATAGAGTAAAAAGTCGAGAATTTGAGGTGACATTCATTGCACGCCGTATTATTCCTCACTGTTTACGTGGTCTGGTATTTCTGCAAATCTTATACAATATGCCCTTATCACCTCACTTTAGCTACCATTTACATAGATTTGCGACATTCCATTAGCCACAATTTTTTTTTATCACCTTGGCACTAACACCTTATAAGATGTCAGCCATCGCTAAGCTGTCGCCAAGAAGGGTCCTATATTATGAATAAATTAATAACTCCTGCATACTTTAAAAAGTCAGCACACTACACAATAGAGTGTACATATCAAAAAACACAGATTCCGTAAGTTTTGTAAAATTTAATACCTTCTACCCGGATATGGAATAATGTCCAAAATTTGAATATTTGTTAGACTTAAATAATGTATTGATAATTCCTTGCAGGGAGCTATAAGTGTATGTTGTTACTAATCATAATAGAGTATTCGTTAATTCTATTTATGAAATTTAGTACTGCGGCCTAAAGTGAACAGTAAAACTGGGTGAAATTAACCATATTCTGGTAATTATAAGGATGAGTTGGTTCAAGATGGCGGCTGCAAAATTTTAATTTTTTTTTTTTTTAAACTAAATCACACATGTCCAAGTCACTAAAACCCTAATATTCATAAAACAAGCTTTTTTTTACACACACTAACCAAAACCTAACCTTGGGTGAATCAGAGGACCCTGTTGATTTACTGTGGCTCACTACAGTCTGGCGGCCTATGCTTGCCTCCTGTTGGTTTTAATGCTCAAATACACATCCAAATCGCTAACAACCTAATCATAAAAACTAGCTTTTTTACACACTAACCTAAACCTAACCTCAAGCGAATCAGAAAATCAGAGGACCCCGTCGATTTACTGCTCAAATACATGCTATATTCCATTAAAACATAAGGATTTATTAAAACTGCAATTACTCACTTCTCAAATATGGAGTGGGGTATACAACATTCCACACACCTCTCTACAGAACGAACACCAATCAACTACTGCATTAGCATTGGGAGAATGTAAGAAGAGAATAGATAAAATGGAATGAAGGTTTGCGGCGGAAAAAACGAAAATGAATTTGGTGATATTTGGAATAAGAGAGGACAAAGGAAAATAGTTAATACAGTTAGTGGAAGAAATGTTTGTGGAAAACATCGAACAAATTGGGCGGATGGGAGATAAGTAGTTGACTGTTTTAGGATAGGTAGAAGAGGTGACTAGTGCAGGCTGATAGTTGTAAAAGTGGTGACAATGGGCTTTAAATGGCAAGTTTTGAAGAATGTGAGGAAACTAAAAGAAACAACAAATTTTATTGATCTAGACTTTGGCAAGGAAGAAGGGGATCACCAGACAATTTTATTTGAGGAAATGAGAAAAGCAAGAGCAGAATGAAAAAGAGCAGTTGTTAAAGGAACTGAGTTATGGATAAATGGGAGGAAACAAGTAATCTTTTGACACATGGAAACCAATGAAAATAACGAACGAAGGGGAAAAAATGCACAAATGTCATCTAAAGCACACACATTTAGTGGAAGAGGCAGGTCGACAGCCTACAAGAAATGAAACAATAGACAGGCAAGAAATGGTAGAGGATGTTGAACAACAAGGCCGGTGTGTAGCAGTCAACAGCATGTGCAGCAGGGAGATAGGTGGAGGGAAGCAGCTGATGGAAGCAGAACAATACCGAAGCAGGTTGGAAGACGAATACCGGCACATATGACAAGGAAGTAGGGAAGGGGAAGCAAGTAATCATATAATGTCACCATAATGGATGATTTCACCGGAAAAAAACTGAAAGAAGCAGCAGCACCTCTGGCATCTGCTGGGCAGACAAGTGAAAATGAGTTAATGGTTGTGTCAATACAAGGGGAGCATTCTTGAAGTAAGGGGCAATTCAGTTATGGCAGGTGTATGAGGTGGAGCCACAGCTAGATGCAAAGCAAAATTAGAGAGGTTTAAACCAGTGGGGCAATTGAGTTCTAGATAGGGATTCGCAATAAAAGTGATATATTGGAATGTGGAAAGTTTAAGAAGAAAAATAATTAGTGGTGAAGTGTACGAGATGTTAAAAAAGGCTGATATAGTAACAGTGGCAGAGACATGGATTGTTGAAGGGGAAGGGTGAAATTAGATGAATGTGTTTACATAGGCAGAAGGAAGGACAAAAGGAGGGCCTCTGGAGGCCTGGGTGTGTTTTTTAAGCAGTGTAGCTAAATAAGTGTGAGAGAGGTAGTAGTAAAATTGGAAACCAAAGTGTCGTCCTTTGTGGTGTAGTGGTTACCATGCTACCTCTAGTTCCCAAGGTCTGGGTTCAAACCCAGCAGAGAGTGATGAATTTTTTTGGGTGTAAAAATCCTTAGCATGGCTTCCTTTGGAAGGGAAGTAAAACCGATGGTCCCATGTCGTAGATTTACAGCGTGTAAAAGAACCTCAAGTCTGATAAAGAGGCCTCTGAGCAAAATTACCAGTCTTTCACACCCAATAGAGAATGGGACGCTAAGGACCACAGCAGTTAAAGAGTGTCCATAAATAAAACTCAATTTAATTTTGGAAAGCAAAGTTCTATGGTTAATAATAAGCAAGATAAAAGATACAGAAATGAAATATGCACTTGGTGTTATTTATAACTTGCCAGAAGTTTCAGACCTTCACGATGAAAGGTTATTTATAAATCTGGGTGAGGATATGGAGGAACTAAGTACGAAAGACCCAAGTGTGGAATATATATTAATGGGGGATTTCAGTGCAAGAATAGGCGAAGAAAAAAATTAATATGGCACAGTCAATAAGTGAATGTGGGTGTTTGGGAGAGAGATGTAACAATTGGAGGAAAAGTAGGGATAAAATACCTAATAGGGAGGATAAAAAGTTACTAGAATTTTGTGAAATTAATAACCTGTCAGTGTGTAATGGTGTAAGAGGGGAAGACCAGGAAGGTGAATTTGTTTGCAAATGCAAACGGGCAGAGTGTTATAGACTATATATAATGAAGGGGTGGATGAGAACCTCATTAATTTTAAAGTATTAGATGAAATAGTTGGAAGTAGCAACTTTCTGATAATATTGACACCAAGGTAAACGATCAAACATTAAAACATAACATGAGCAAATGAATCTGCAAAGAATCAGAATCTTTAAATGGAAAGATGAGTTAGAGGAGAAATTCTTGAAAGACATGAACTCAGAGGTAGGGAAAGTTCTTTTATGTGCTATTGCACATGCTATTAAGGGTAATAAGATACAAGAAGCATTGAAAATGCTAGAGTTGCTACTAAAACTAGCAGGCTCAGTCATGGAGATCAGACAAAATGTGAATAAAAAAAAAGGAGGGGTGGTTTGATGAGGAAAGTGTGACAGCAAAGAGCGAAGTTTTCAAAGAGTTGATGAGATGGAGGAAGACAGAAGAGGATAGGAATAGACACCATTTGTTGATACGCAAATGATACAAATGTTTGTTGGAATCAAAAAGAAAGAAATGGCAAGATAAAATGGGGAAACAAATAAGGCAGGTGATAAGGGAGAATGATAGTAAAAAAAAATCTGGGGAACTCTGAAACATATTTATAAGAAAAGGGAATGGGAGAATACAATCACACCTAAGGAATGGTTGGAATATTTTGGAAATTTGGTTGGGATGGAGAAGATTTAGGGAACTATGAAGTGGATAAAAAGTGGCTGCAAATAAAAAATGATAACTTGGACCAAGAAATCGCTAGTATAGAGGTAGAACAACAAATGAGAAACCTAAAAAGGAATAAAACAGTAGACATAGACGGAATTCTGGGGGAATTTTGGAAAATGTTTAGCAAAACTGATGAGAGAATAATAGTAAGATTTCTGAATAAAGTGAAAGAGAGTAAAGACATACATGAAAACTGGAAAGTAAGCATGGTGGTACCTTTATACAAGGGCAAAGGAGATATAAATAAACCAGGTAATTACAGAGGAATTGGCCTCATGTCGATATAAGGAAAATATATATACAGGAACAATGGCTGAAAGGTTACAGGAATGCGCAGAAAGGGAAAACAAAATATCTGAGTTCCAAGGAAAGAGACCCGTGGATAATATAATGGTAATACTAACAATTGTAAATAAATACGTAAGTCACAAGTGAGGAAAGGTTTATATGTTTTTTGCCAATTTCGAAGCAGCATTTGACACTATCAACAGGGAGACTCTAGAATAGAAGTTAAGAAAAAAGGGTGTAAGTAATGTGTTCATTAGAGAGATCAAGAAAATGTACGATAGGGTGAAGTTCTGTATCAGAAGCAATAGAAATGGAATAACAGATGCAGTGGATCAAACGTTAGGGTTAAGACATGGGTGTAAGTTGAATCCTATGCTATTTAATTTATTTATTGAGGACATTTTAGGGCTAAGACATGGGTGTAAGTTGAATCCTATACTATTTAATTTATTTATTGAGGACATTTTAGAAGAAAGAGTTGACAAAAGCAATCCACATAGTCCAGTGATAGGAACCAAAGAGATACCAGGGTTACTTTATGCTGATGACCTAATGATAGGTGTGATAACAGTTGTGGGATTACAGAAATCAATTAATGAAATTAGTAATTTTTGCAGAATAAGAATAAACGTCAAGAAATCTAAAATAATGGTATTTAAAAAGGAAGTAAGTTAAGGAAAGATGAAAAATGGTATTTGAATGGAGGAGGACTAGAAATAGTGAAAGAGTTTGATTATCTAGGAGTGAGAATAAGTAGTAACAGGGATGGGAACCACATGGGAGGAAGGTAATGGCCATAGAAAAACTAGCAATGAAAGAACTGGGAGTGTGTCTACAGAAGATACCAGAAATGTATGTAAATTTGTTGGAAAGGCTGTATGAAGCTGTGGTAGAATCAAAGATGATATATGGAGTGGAAATTTGGGGTTTATTAGAAACTGTACATAAAATTGATGTAATACATATGATGTTTTGTAAAGAATTATTAGGCTTGCCAAAATCAATACCAAGAGGAGTAGCATTACCAGATACAGGTAGAACAGGAATAGTGATTGAAATGGTTTTGACATACTGGTACAGGAATTTGAAATTAGATGATGGTGATATAATTAAAACATACATGAAGTACCAAAATGCATTAGGGCACAATAATTGGAGAAAGAAATTCAAAGAAACTGGGGAAGAGATTGGTGTGGGGGATGTATGGCTGAGGATTGAAAATAATTCAATCAGTTTTTGGAAGAAAGTAAGGAAGAGATTACAAGATGTTGAGAGGCAAGAGACATTGACAAGTTTTGAGAATAAAAGTTCTTTGAGGTTGTACAAGATAACAAAGAAAGAATGGGGAAGGGAGGAGTATGTCAATAGTTGTTACAAGCAAGGAAGAGAGGGATTTTCCTGGATGCGATCAGGGGTATTGTATATCAAAGGTTTGAGGAACAGTAACATGGAAGTGTGCATTATGTGTGGAGAATAAGAGGGTATGCTCCATTGTTTGATGAGGTGTAAAGAAACAAGTGGAGGGAGGGTACCTGGAATAAAAAATTGGATAAATTACGAAATATTACAGTGGCAAAAATATTGACAGAGAATGGGAAAGAAGTAGGAGCATGGGTGAATATTTAGGAAGAGTAAGGAGTAAATGGATTAGAAAAGTAAAATGAGAAAAAGATGGGAGGGAGTCAAGTTAGGGCCCGAAAGCATGCAGACAACCTGGGAGTCACAGCATGCTGGATCCATAGGAAAGTGTGTCAGTCTCAATTACAAGAAATTTATGTAATTGTTGATAAATAAATATTTTGTTCCATAATACTGACATATTTCTGGCAACAAAATAAATTAGAATTCTGATTAGCATTAACCATAGCACCAGAAATAGCAGATAGCCTACTTAACACACCGTGAGAAACTAAGAATTCCCTTAAATCTACCTCAAGCAAACGAATAAATTCAGTTTCTCCAAACCTACATTCTACACACTTCCCCTCACATTGCAGGATGTACTTGCTAATTCAGTTGCATACACTCAAATGCCACTCCAGATTTAACACAAACTTCAAACCTCAAAAATAAAGGAACATTGTTAATCCTCTACTGACACAATACAAACTTCAAAACAAGAACATCTGGTAATTAAGTATTAGCTGGTGTGTGGATTACAACAACAACAAATGTTTTCTGCTGTTTTTAAAGAAGTCTGGAATTAAAATATTGTCTAAATTGAGTCATTTTTACAATTTTGCAGCTGCAATACTGAACTAGCTCATCCTTATAATTATGCATATTTTTATTGTTAGCAAAACCACAATTTTTTTATACTTTCAGCAATGATTTATTTAGATTGAATTATGTTAGATACTAGATTATTAGTCCTGTTGGCCAAACTTCCGTTTACAAACCCCACAAAAAGTAAGTTAAACGGCCTTAAAACGCGATGAAAGTGTGTTTGGCGTATTCGCCATAGTTGAAAAGGTCACCATTATTGCATTAGTGCGACACATTAATTGTTGATTTTAGCTATGTTTCCTACAAGAGTGGTTATGTAACAATCCGAGAAGGTTCTGACCTCCATGTTGTCTACTGGGTGTTTGTATTCTATATACGATGATGCACGAGTATGGGTGCTCAGAGTTGGTATTCTGGAAGATTTATTCATTATTTTGTTGATCTTGTAATGTATTTTATGTGTACTTACATTTATGCTGTTGTATTCCCAGATGTTGAGTGTTGTGGCTCCATGGTGGTTGTTGTTGTTGTTGCCGCTGCCATTGTGGGCTCGTTGGCCAGCTGTGCCTTGCGTACTGGGTAGAGCTGCTGGATATCTTCCAGCAGCTTAGCATAGGCGGCTTGTCGTCTCTTTAAATGCTGGCGCCAGAGGAACTCGCAGAGGTGTTCCGCTAAATGCTCAGTTCCTCTGTACCGGCGGCATAGGGACTTTCTGAGACGAGACCATAGGCCCTCGACACTTTGCATATGAGCCCCAGTTTCAGGATCTGAAGTGTATAATTACGTTGAAAAGATTAGAAAATTAAACAGATGCGGTGCACCTTTTAGAAATTTTCATGAGGGATTACCGTAGCATTAACTCATTTAGTGATGGCAGTATAATGGCTGATAAGTGACAGCTTTGCTACTTATTTGATTTAGGACAAGTATGAGGCGAGCGGAGGACGTCAGACCGTAGTGAACGACAGGGTCCTGTGGTTTCGAGGTTTGGGTGAGGTTAGGTTAGGGTTAGTGTGTGTGTAAATAAATTAGATCAAAAAATGGGTATGAGTGTATGTGGTTTAAAACGAGTATGAGGCGAGTGTAGGCCGTAGCGAGCTGCAGCGAACGACAGGGTCCTGTGGTTTCAATATTTGTGCGAGGTTAGGTTAGAGTTAGTGTGTGTGTATGAACTGGTTGGAAGTAATGGGCATTTGATTAGGACACGAGTGTATGTGTGAAATAATTTAACAGTAGATGTGAAATAGCAATATACAGTTGAGAGTTGATAATAGAAAGTAATGACACTCATCGGCAGTAAGGTTTTTGCAAAATAATAAGAGTGATTGTAAGAATGCACAGTAAAAGTATAGTTGAATTGATTTGCTTACCAACGAAGTTTTTAGAATGGTTCACTGTCTGGTGAGTGTACACCGAAGGTGGAAGGCTTTTATATGCCTTCCACTCATCCGTGATGATGAGGGAGCCCTGCTTAACCCTCTGTTCTATGATGGGTATGAGCTCTGCCCTGGATCGCTTGTTGTTTGGACAGAGCTCGAGGAAAACTTCAGATGTTTCCCGACAATAACCTCCTAGTACCTGTAAGTTTTTATGAATCGGTAGGAAAGCGTTAGTTGTGTTATAAAGGAAGATTTAAAAATAGTTCTACATGAGTGAATCAAGAATATTTACCCATTTCCCCTCAGTTAGACGTTCTCTGTTGTATTTTTGTTTACCCACTAGAGATTCGTCAATTTACACCATCAGTCCAGGTCCACTGATCTGGTAGTCGCTACTGTATTGAAGTGTGTCCATATAATGGATGCACACTTCCCTACAGTATGAGAACCAGTTGGCTACAGTCTCGGTTGAAGTCTTTCCTCCAAAGTAGGACGTCTCTTTTATGGTGTATGTCATTGTATGTTGCTCTGCGAAACAATATGTCAATGCTATAATTTTCTCTAGTGGGATGTTCGCTTTTTCTGTCCACGTCCCCGTCCTGCAGCTGAAAGTCTTTTTGCATTTGGATTTTCTACATTGTAAAGCCACACCTACATTGATGTCCTGAAAATAAAACAGAAAGCATTAACAGTGTTTCTCTTTAAGGGACCGATGTGTGGATTTTTCACAACTGAAAGTATTTTAATGAGTGTTTTGATTTGTTTACTATAGCTAATTTTATTGCAAGTTTTCATTAGCGTGCATTGCGGAAACTGTTAACGAAGTTTTATTGTGATAACTTAAAATTTGTATCCTAAGGAGAGGTTTAAATGTTGAAAAATGTTTAGTTGATTGCTATGATAAAGACGTACAGGTATATTTACTCACAAAGTCTGGCTTGAAATGCTGGTTATACCTAGTTATATTAATAAGTGTATATTTTGATTTAAAATATATGATTTACAAATTCTTTAACTTATGTTCAGCAAAGTTTATAAACTCTGCTCTAAGAATTGCGGAAAACATGTGAGGATTATAAGAAAAAGCGTCAAATGCGCAACTATGTGCTCCGTTGAGGATGAATTACTACACAGGAACTTTTATTTTTACTCTCATAATAAATACATTTACACGGAAACATTGTTAGAGAATTGAAAATAATAAATTTTGAATCCTCCTCTGTAGGTTTTGATCATTTTGGCAAAGTTTTACCAATTGGTCCCTTAATTAGCAATCACGTGTTCAGATTTAAAATAATAGCCAGTAAACTTTGACTCGCCTAGCACACATACGCAAAATATAGTCTGGTACAAATTATTACTCACCTTTGTGGTGGGCTTCAATTACATCGGCTGCTAGCAGGATGAGCAGTACTTTTTTTAATAAGTCCATTCTGTTTGGCGTATTGTATAGTTGTCTGTCGGTCTTTTAATACGGTCATAGTCAGGCTGATCAGTGACGTCTGTCCTAGTAAAGCAGGTATCGTAGCGTCGATGGTGTCCATGTTTGTGTTGGGTCCCTTGCGGTACGTGAAATGACAGTCAGTGTAAAGTAGATTGCTAGCAGTGGGCACGAGGTAGCGCTAGTGTCGAGGTTTCGGGGTGATGCAACAGACCGCGTGGTGCAATGTGAAGAGCGAGTTTATGTTTTGATGATGTTATGCTGATGTCATAAAGCACATGGTGATATTCAGTGGAAAAGCTATGTAAGTAGTGTCGGAGTGTTGTTGGTATACTCAACATAGCTCAGTGGAAAAAACGAATAGCAGGCTATGAAACGTCGTGGGATCGAATCTCCGCCAGTGGAAATAAAAGGACATAAAGAAAATTAGACAAGGAATCTATACAAACAACGCTACGGAATTGGTGAATAAATGGGAGTGGTGCGTGGATGGAGGCAGGCGGTTCAGGGGTAGAGGTTGAGATGCAGGAAGACAAAGAATGGTGTAGAGGAGTACAAAAGGAGGTGGAAGGTAGAGAGATTGCATTTGGGGTATGTATTTTGCTTCTAAATGTTCAGAGATTTTCGTGTTTTTTATTTTTAACTTTATGAATTTTTTTTGGCTCTTTGAGCCATTTTGGGGAGCTGGAATTTTGGTCACATACTTACATGGGTATAGTGTATATTTTGTGACAAAAATTTTTTCCCTGCGCTGGGGTCCGTATATGGAAGTATGCCCGTTCTGTGGCCTGTTTTTAAAATTTGAATATTCGTTAGGCTGAGATGATATGTTGACAATTTGTTACATGGAGGAATGAATATATCTTGTTTCTATAATCGGCATCAACAAAGGGACTGGCAGTTATTAACCACATGGTGGAAACCTTTAAATGAATGGGAGGGGATGGATACGTCATAGCAATCGTCGTAGCAATGGTTAGAAGCACCATTTAGAGTTAAGATGTTTCTATGCAACGATAGATACAAAAACCTTGTTGTCGATATTGTAACACATGATTAGCGTGATGTGCCTGGCAAGCGACCATTGCAGCAATATGGACTACACATCTTATCTTCTGCTGTCACTGCAGTTATGAATAGTGCCTTCCTTTAGCCACAACTTGCAATGTATTTGCATCAGTTTAGAGATTGTCTCTGTAGAGACGTTATTTTGCATCATCCTATTTGTACGGTTATTTGCTTTGTGTGGGGGTGGAGCCGGGTGCATGGATGTGCGCGCAATTGAGTTAACACTTTAAATGAATATTTTAACAATATCCAGAAATAGGTGACAAAGACAGCGAGCCAAACAAAAAACTGAGCAAACTCAGTAACTGAATATAATGTATTTAATAAAGATATCCCAATTAAAGGACAAGCGTGGGAAGTAATGTGCTCTGTGAGAGAATCAGCAGCTTTTTTCCCATTAGAATAAAGTGTCAATATTTCACAGGTATGTCTCTCTTGTTAACGTAGATCTTAATACTAATATGTTCTTGCATGTTCTATCCTTTGCATGTAGATTCATTATTTTATGCAACCCTATTGCCTTCGTACACACAAATCTAATGCGCTCTCCACGTGGTCGTGATATGCGGCAACGTCGTCTCTCTTTCCGCGAAATGTCAATCCCTTTCTTCTTTGGGAGCGAGTATAGTATAGTACATAATGCAGTATTCTTTATTTCTATTCATGAAATATCATAGTAGTGCAGGCATAAAGTGAACAGTAAAACTGGGTGAAATTAACAATATTCTAATAGCAAATGTTTACTTTGTGGCCTATACCTCTGGAATGTTAGGTACCTACCACTGTTTAGCTTTTGTATGTATAAAGTAATACATAAATAATGTGGCAGTATTTTGGCACACACAAACATCAAATAAGCAGTGCCCCACACCGCAAACTTCAATAATAATTATAAGTGTTAATTATATACATGGTAATTAATATTGTTTGCATTTTTAATGTTTATATAATAGTAACGATTTTTATATAGGAATTAAGATAAAAGTTGTAAGTGAATATTTTTAATGACATGTATTCAGGGTTAGTAGTTGTGTAGACCATGCAGGGAAGAAGTTGGTGTTCGCCAGACAGAAAGTCATTAAATATTATAGCTTAGGGGAAAATTTTGGTCAGGATCCAAAAAATGGTAGGAAGAGAAAACCAATGTGCTTGTGTCAACTGTAAAGATGTCATTTGATACTTGAAGTAGCTAATAGAATACCATGGAGGTAGATTTAAAATATTAAAGTTAGCCAACCAGAAGTGCGTAAGGATAAACTTTCAAATCTTGTATGTAAGGTAGAGAAGCCATGCTAAGATTTCACAATTGACTAAAGTTAGTTGCAGCATAGACATCGATTAGGATAGATCATTGTGAGTTGTAATTGCTTAAAGTGCATAAGTAATTACTGCAAATTTTATAGGAAAGCCGATTAAGTAGCACAAAGTGTTAGAGGATGACAATAGGCTCCGGCGGATCTAATTTTTAAGTACATGTGAATTTTCAGTAAAATGCAAAAACAGTACTTAGATTTTTTGCGAAGCAATGCCTGAATAATCGCAACAGCTTTATTGCTCAGATGTCAAGTACATTAAGGGCAATTAACAGGAACATTACTTTCAGCTGTGTTATAATTTCAAAAGTTATATTTCATTCCTTTCATGCTCCACTACCTGCAAGGGATACATGCTCGACTATAGTCATTACCTAGCTGGAACAATAAAAAAAATATAAAATGCTAATGTTTTCAATACGAGTGTAATCTCTTGCTTTCTGTTTATAATGGTTATAAATGGTGGTGCCCAACATTCAAATTACAATAATTGTGTAGACACTCAAATTATAAAAACAGTTACTTAGACACAAGAAAATACTGGTGCAATAGTTATGAAATATTTGAAGAATAATTTAAGTTGGCTTACATTTGGCAACAAACGAAATGAAAATGGATCTCATAAAAAGCTCAGACAGGGATAATAAGATCTTGTTCTTCTCTACTAATTTCCATAATTGAAATTCTACTTATGGGTGTAATTATAAACACACTGATGAAATGTTTTAATTTCCTTTAGGTTTTAGCAGTCCTTCACTTTTACAGCAAGGGTAGTTACCAGTTGTGCATTGGCCAGAACTACTTACTGGGAATGAGTCAATGCACAGTCAGCAAATCACTGCACGAGGTATCTACCGCCATAAACTATGTCCTCCCGAGGGAGTTTATAAAATTTCCTCAGACAAATGAAGCCATACTGGAAATTAAACAGAGGTAAGAATAAAATGGTTCAACATTTCTAATGATCATGCTGAAAATGTTCAACTGGTAATTTTGTTTCTCTTCTTCGTTCAGCTTTATGGAAAAGTTTTAATTTCCCTGGTGTTATTGGTGTGGTGGATGGCACTTTGATAAGTATAGTACCACCAACTGTAAATGATGTGCATTGAGCTCACTTATTCCTAGACAGGAAAGGTCTAATAATTTGAACACACTAATACTAAGTAACTATCTCTATGTTAATATTTTTGTCAGCATGAATTCCTAAATGGCTAATTTCATATTTAGAGCGCAGAAAAGCAATATTTTAAATTAAAAAAAATATAAATCATGTTGAAGCATTTGGAAATGCATGCAAATACTGTTGCAAATTGCTACAATATTTTCAATAATAGCAATATTTTTTCAACTGCATTTAATCACCATTTCATTTCAAAATGATGCAAAAGTTTGTTTTGGAGATGAAATTGTAAATTATAAACATGGTATTATTTAATATTAAATGCAGATAGACATGTTAATCTAGACAAGCCACAACCTTCAAGAATAAATTTATTGAAATGCCCTTTAGAAGCTAGTTAAGCTGCTTTTACCATGTTATGTCTCTCACAGTAATCAGAGCTCTTGTTTTGCTGCAAGAAATCTCCCATTTAATTAACTTGACCTAATAAAATTATATAAAGATTAGGATAACCATACTAAAAACTGACATTGAAAACCTGCTATGGTTTATTTAAGTTCTCAAGAGTCATTCGTGCTTCGTAGGCATCTGACATTAGTGGATTTCTAAAATTAAATT
The DNA here is from genome assembly GCA_030765065.1 of Deroplatys truncata. Taxonomy (NCBI): domain Eukaryota; kingdom Metazoa; phylum Arthropoda; class Insecta; order Mantodea; family Mantidae; genus Deroplatys; species Deroplatys truncata. The sequence continues at coordinate 151,444,859 of CM060990.1, forward strand.
TAGCCAATGGTGCATGAAGCTCTGCTCTAAAGTGGACAATCTAGATAAAAGTTTTGTATAGGGGAAATAAGCAGTAAATGTTATATTTGAAAATAATATAATGTAAATAGAGCATTCAGGGATCAATGAAATATGGAAGATATGCATACTATAGCAAGAAGCATACTATAAAACCTGCGTCTGCTTCTTTACTTTAAAATACCCAAGGTCATATAAATTTTGTTGCTAGTAATTTATTAATTTAATGCTCCCTAGGTATATATATGCATTTAGTGCTAAAATACACTCCTGGATAAAATAAACCTACTGTCATGTTTGCTACAATTTGACATGTCTATGACAAATATATTTTTTTACGTGAAGTACTTTCTCCTTAAATATTTGTAAGACAAAAGATAATAATGGAATTAATTGTTCTTTCACACAAGCCATGTGTTGGACAGGGTTGGAAAGGTAGAATCAGATGTCTGAAAAATTCAATGCACATTAAAAAACATTTTGCATTGTCTTTGGATTATTGAAATAAGAGAATTTTAACATGCTGTAATAAAGAATGCTTTACTGAGTCTATTTTCTCTCATGTCTGTCACAACAAGCTTCTTAATTTTTTGTTAGAGAAAAAAATACATACCAGACACTGTAATTTTTAATATAACTACAGTGTTTAAGTTATACAAATTTAATTTTATTCACATCTTAAGTTTTTTAATGCAGAAAAACATAAATATGTGCTATTGATCTCATCTCTGTAACAAATGAACATGTGCAATTCAGACCAAATGAGTAACATAGATGACTTTATTTAATGTTTTCAGATTTGTGATGCAAACTTAAGAATATTGTCATTAAATGCACGTTATCCTGGCTCAGTCCATGATGCTGCAGTATGGACAATGAGCAGGATAAAAGACCATTTGGAGGAGAAATGCACCAGAACTCATGAAAGTTCTTGGCTTATCGGTAAGTATTACTACTGAAATGTTACATAGATAGGTTAGATCTATATTTAGCATTTATTTTCTGTATAACAATTTCAAAATTTTGTTTAAGGTAACTCTGGTTATCCAATGCAGCCATGGCTGCTAATTCCTGTGTTGCAAGCTCAGCCTGGGTCACCCAAGGAAAGCTACAACAGCAGCTTGTGCAGGGTGAGGTACTTTGGAATGTTGCATAGATGTGCTCAAAGGCAGATTCAGATGCCTCCCAAAAAATTAAATTCTCCGCTACGCTCCACCTATGGCAGGTTCTGCCATCAATGCCTGTGCCACCCTGCATAATTTCCTTTTCGACAGGAATATTCCTTAGGATGATCCAGTGTATGAAGATGATGAAATTGGAAATGCAGGTATGTTGTAATAAAAAATATATGTTTAAAGTAAAGAAGACCATTTTATTTGTATTTACATCCCCAAATACTGTAAATCACTGATATATTTCGTATTAAAATTATAATTACAATTAAATATAACAATTTATTTTTTCTAGTTGTTGCTGAGCATGTGATACTGGAGGGCAGGCAAGTGAGAGCAAGAGTCATCAGGCAATATTTTACCTAAGAACTTCTAAAACAACCATATTCACATTTCTGTATTCAACAATCAAATTTTTCAACTTTGTGTTACATTATAAAATGTTGTTTTATTAGATTTATTTTGATTGTGTTACACTTTTTGTTTTCATTGCATTTTTTTAACCTAGTGTTAGTTAAGTGGAAAATCATATTGAACAAAGTATCATTTTTATCACAAAGTTTCTTTCTACAAAGTGATTGTCAACACCAATCGTTGGCCATGTATATGGATAGAGAGCTAATGACGTCACAAGCTTGAAACCAACAGCTCGATAAGCTGACGAAGTTGTAAATAGTGAACACAGAAAGAGCTTAGCTTCTGTTATACTTGTAATAAATGATGCTAAATTAATTTACATAGTGCTGTTGTACATAAGTGGTGCTATTTGATGATATACACTTAGTTAATACAAATGTTTCATAAAGGACAATTCTCATACCTCTGGTTTGGAAACTCAGTATTCTATTAGGGAAAACGTGTATAGGTTAAAATTCTGAAACTAGGCTGAGCCAATTCTGCACTAAGAAATGTTAACTGTTCTGAGTGCAGAATGTTATTGACTTTCTATTTCAGGCTGGGATAGTATCCATATAGAGATGTATAACAAAAACAGTGATGTCATTTAGTTTGTGTAGTGGACTTCATTCCTGTGTACTCCTTTAAAAATCTTAATAATTTTATTCTATCAAAAGAATAAGTAGGATGTTAGCAATAAGAATTTCAGAATGAAGCCACCACAGCATTATGAAGTATATGGTTGATGTATTCATCAGTAAAATTATTTATAAAAGTGCTGTTAAATGATTTATTTAAAGCTTCTTAAATTCTTCTGCAATTAAAAATGTGACAAATACAAATGAAATCAGGACAGCTTTTCTGAACGTGTTGGATACAGGTGGGAACAATAAATAAACAATTGTAAAGAAATAAGATTAATGATTTACATGAATATAGAGAACTTTGTAGGTTAATTCTTACATTACATTTTGCTTGTGACATCATAGGAACAATCCTGCTTTTGGGGTTGAACCCTATATATAATGAAAATTCATAATGGTTTTTAAAATTCCTTGAAGTTATCACTGTGTAATCTGCAGAAACAAACTTTTCAAAACATACAGATTATATAGAAAATTTGAGTCTGAGTTGAAACACTTAACATCATTTACATGTTTTACAACTTGAGTGGTTTTGAGAACTAATTGCTCTCATCCTCGGTAGTTGGCCACTTTCGAGGATGGGAACAGTTAACTCACCGGTCAAGTTCTAAAACATGTAAGTGATGTTAAGTGTTTCAACTCCAACTCAAATTTTCTATATAATTTCAAATTCACATCACTGTTACTAGCTTATCCATATTTTATACTAATACTCACAGATGCCAAAAAATATTTCAATAGCAAATAATATAAGCCCACATTAGCACATTAACAATTTAACCTTTTTATGAGTGAACACTAATAATTTGTTCATCACTGTGTGTATTTAAATTATGTACTACTAAAAACAACTAATAATATGTGATTTTCACAACATACCTATCCTCTACCTACTAGGTTTTCAGGTCAGGTTCGTGTTTTAATCATGAAAGGCACATTATTTAATGTTCTGAATTATTAAGGTATCAGAAGGAACTCTTAAACTTGTACAATTTGTTTGTCAGTGTGAAAATTCAACTTTATTTTAACATTTTCCTTGCACATTTCCATTACTGCTTATGGGTGGCATTGCACTTTCATACCTTTGATGCCTTAGTATGAGAGAGATTGGACCATTTGCATTCCATGATTATACATCAGGCTGTTCCAAACCCATGAGTTTGAGTATGCAGCAGCAGCATTACTTGGAGCATGGCTGGAGGGGGAGGGTGATAGCCAATATGTCACTGGGCAATGGTTGTAGCACAAGTTGATACGCTTCCTTCCAGTCTTGAAGTTGTGTTGTTTCCCATAACTACATAATATATTATATCACTATGTCAAGCTGGGGAGGCCCGTTGACTAGTTTGTGGGAAGAACAGTTTCTCTTTACCAAAAAGGGCGGACTCTCACAGATATTTGTGTGTCAAAAAGTGCTACATTCAATCAGGAAATGGAACATACAGCGTCATTGCACAACACTTCATTCAGCTCTGTATGAACAGATGGAAGACAAAGCACGGCAAGAGCTCATAGCTAGACTGAAAGCTGACATACAGAAAGATGTACGTTTTTAAAAACAAATATTCGTTTGACATAAACGTTACAGATTAAAGGGAAAACTTATTTATACTTTCTTTTCCAGGTGAATTATATTGAAGAAACTACCAATGAGGCAGCAATTCGAGCAAGTTACAAAATCGCTCACATCCTTGCAATGAATTGAAAACCGTTCTCGGTGGGGCCTATTGTGAAATTATGTTTGCTCGCTGTGGCAGAATGTTTAACTCCGGGACTGCAAGTTACGGAGGAACTCTTAGATGTGTACCGCTGGATTACACTGCTACAGGTCAATAAATATTTGAGGCAGTTTGTGAATCTGTGGACAGCGTGAGCTTAGCATTGGAAAAGCTCCATTCGGTGGCTTCAGACAGCATGCTGCAAATGGTTGGGCGACAGCAGGGCTTCGTCTTTTGGTTAAAAAATAAAGTTAAATGTGAATTCAGGAAGGCTGTGGTGACTATTCACTGTTTTATTCACCAAAAGACACTTTGTGCTGCAACAGTGGAACTAGAATCTGTTATGAAAGTTGCAGTAACATGTGTAAAAATTGTCCAGCATCACAGTGTTAATCGTCAGTTCAAAGGGTTTTTAAAAGATCTCGAATCAGCTTATGATATACCGTACCATAGCACTGTTTGCTGGCTAAGTTTAGGAAATGTTCTTGACGTGTTTTTTTGACATTTGCAAAGAAATCGCTCTTTTCCTGGAAATGAAAGGACAGACATGGGTGGCACACTTGACATTTCTTGACAACAATGCACCTAAACCACCTGAATAAGTCATTGAAAGAAAAATGATTTATTAATCATAGATATGCACAATAAAAACTCAAGAGTGTTCACAGAGAAGCTCCGTTTGTTTGAGCGGCAGATTCAAAATAGAGATGTAACGTTTTTTATTCGTCTTGCCTCTTTAAACATGCCTCTTGAGACCTCTTTGGACAAGTATCTAAAGAAGATCATTCAGCTTCTCCATTCTTTTGAAATGGGGTTCCAAGAGCTCAATGTTTTGGAAAAAGAAATGCGATTATTCAGTACTCCATTCTCAGTTACCCCTGAAGACTACCCTCCATCAATGTAGTTGGAAATAATAGACTTACAGAATTCTACCCTACTAAAAGACAGATATTACAACACCTTGGATCTGTCACTATGGTATCGTTCACTGCACCAAGAAACCTTTCCCAGGCTGCACAAGAATGCAGCACAGAACTTGTGTATGTTTGGGTCCACATACTGTTGCGAGCTACTTTTCTCGCCCATGAACTGAATAAAATGCAAAGACAGATCAATGCTCTGAGGAGATCTACAATGAAGAATGCTCTGCACATCATTTCAGCAAATGCATTGACTCCCGATATATCAGCACTTGTGTCCAAAGTAAACTGTGTACCCTCTGATACCAAATAAACATATTGTATTCTGTATCTTGAACATGTCTTATGAATATCTCCCACATTCTCAACTCCACAGTCATGCAACCCCATTCAACAGTATTCCCTATCATAGGTCTCCATCAGTATCCAACATGCCATGATGACAGCTTACCCCAGAGCTGAGCTGTATTGCATGTTGCAGGCTTACTCACGCAAGGCGGTAAGTATGCCACTACTCACTGGCGAGCAGCCCAGCTGGAACAGCCTGTTATACATGCTCGAAGGTGCCAGTAACCTGTGGCAGAAATATTTATTGAGAATGTTTGATTTACATGTGTATAAGTGAAATGGCTAACGCCTAAGTTGTTGGTTATAATGTTATATGCATTTATATGTTGTATTATTCACATATCTTTGATGTCATTATGATTATTGTTTGGATTGTGAATGTATTCCTTATTTATGCGTATATATCCAGAAATTAAAAATGATAATCAGTAAAATAGCAATATGAAGGATATCATGGCCAACTATAATAAAATCTATAAATAAGGAAAATTTATATACATTACTTCATATGACTATGGAATAAACAAAAATGTTTATTTCTGCAAAGAAAACTAAACAAAAAACAAATAAGATATTGTCAAGGAGAAATAAAGAACATTTTCTTCTATGTAGTTACCAATCAGTTCTCATTCAGCTCTCATCCAAAGCACATCGCTTCCCATTCAGCTCTTATTCAGTACTTGCATAGTGCATATCAAGGTTTGCTTAAGCAGTTAATTAGTACTTACCTTATGGATTAATGATCAAAATTAAGCATATCTTTATATAATAATATCCCATGGATATTTATTAAATTAAAGAAATTGGAAAATTATAAATGTTAAAACGTAATTTGATTGAATAAATGCAAAATTATGTTGGAAAAGTAAACAATTGTATTTCATAAAATGTTAAAAAAAAACAACAAAAAACTGGTTTTAGCAGCAATCTTTCACAAAACAGCTAAGTTCACAGACTGTACATAGTAAACAACTTTTTGACACACGCCACAAAGGAGCAAGATTGTAAGCAACCTACACACCTTGTAAGTAGCAGTTAAGGTACCCGCCACAACAGCCCTAAGGGTTAAGTAGTTCAAGCTTAATAAACCAGATGGGGCCATGGGTAGTTGACACAGGGAACTACACCTTAATGACTATGGATGTGAAATGAATAAGCCCAAGGACACAGCAAGTTGGCAGTCAGAACTGATCCGTACTACCATACGATCACTGTTACCTACTACCATGGCAGGTATTGTAAAGGAATACAGTCTACTCATTAATCAAAGAACCACCTTCCTACTCAGACTAACCATGGATACATCACAGTCCACAACAGTGGTGACTACCGACAAAGCTACCACAGAGGTTTCACAGCACAACTAGAGGCCGTTCGTGCTACCACCGCCAACCTGTCGACCTACAAAGAAGATCCTACAACTTGGTTTCTACAGGTCGAGGCAGTCTTTGCAGCACACAGTATCCAATCACAGCACACACACTTCCACCAGATCATAGGATACTTTCCATGGCAGATAGTGGTCCAGGTCGCCTACCTTGTGACCAACCAGGGTGAACATTCATACCAGGGACTTAAACAGCATCTGCTCAAGATCTACACCCCGTCGGGCCAACAACAACACGGGCAACTTCTTGAAGATACTTAACTAGATGACTGGAAGCCATCCCAATTACTACAAGTTATACGCCACCAAGCAGGGGCCAGCACCTCAGAGGAACTACTCTGGCTGCGCAAGCTACCAACCCAGACATATGCCCTGCTAGCCGCTTGGGAAGAAGAACCCTGGGCCGAGTCACCTGAATTGCAGATTGCACCCTGGACCACAGCACCAGAAAACTAGCTGAGGTCCAACCACAGCAAAACCAACCAAACTGGCAGCCTCAACTCAAGGCATTATCCAATAGACTCAAAACCCTAGAAGGAAGGAACTCCACACAATCCCAGGCCATCCGGCAGGAAGCAGGCAGGCAACCAACCAATCAGTATCTGTTGGTATCATAGGTGCAGGGGCCCCATGCATGGAACTGCATACTACCCTGCTGAAACTCAAACAACAGACAATAGGTAAACGAGACAACACAGCCAGTATGGCAGAACCAGTTGTAAGCAACTACTCCCAACGCCTCTTCATTCGCTGCCAGCATAACCTAATTCCATTCTTGGTAGACACAGGAGCCTGCGTCTCTATCGTGCCCAACAAAATCATACGCAGAGCCCACCAGATGGAATACCTCATATATGCTGCTAACGGAACCCTGATCCGCACGTTCAGCACCCAGAAAGCAACACTGCACCTAGGCACCACCACGTACACATGGAATTTCTTGGTCGCTGACTTGTCGAAGGCCATCATAGGCGCAACACCTCTCAGTAGACCTTAACGCAAGATGCCTAAGGTACAAACTCTACCACAAGATTCCGGGTCAGGTTGAAACTGTTAACAACCAAGTATCCTCAATCCCACCACAAACCCCCTTCAAACATCTGCTAGAAGAGAACATCAAGATCACTAAGTCTACCCCAGACAAAGCATACGAAGACATCGATATCTACTACCACATAGAAACTGCAGGGGTACCAGTCACAGCCAAGGCCCGATACCTACATCCGGCCATCTGAACCGCCACAAAAGAAGAGTTCACCAGACTCCTAAAAGATGGCATCATCTGACCATCAAAGTCTCCCTGGGCTTTACATCTCCACATCGTTAGGAAGCCTGACAGGTCCATTTGCCCCTGCGGGGATTATTGTCAACTTAACAAGAAGACCATTCCTGATCGGTATGCAGTCCCGCACATTCAGGATTTCAACACCCTCCTAAGTGGGACCTCCATCTTCTTCATGCTAGACGTACAGAGAGCGTTCCACTGCATATCGATTGCCCTGGAATACATACCCAAGACCGCTGTCATTACCCCATTTGGGCTATTTGAATACACACGCATAGGCTTCAGATTACGCAATGCAGTGCAAACTTACCAAAGATTCATGCTCCACAACCTACTGTTCACATTCTGCTACTTGGATGATATCCTAATAGCATCCATATCACCAGAACACCACCAGGCTCACCTGCAGATAGTCCTGCAATGTTTTGCTGAATATGGCCTCCATTTGAACATCGCCAAGTGCATTCTCGGCCAAACACAAATACAGTTTCTAGGCCACATCGTCTCCGGCCAAGGAGCACAGCCGTTACCAGCCAAGGTCAGAGCTATGACGGAATACCTGTCACCAACAAACATCATGGAGCTCTGATGGTTCCTGGGCATGGTAAATTTCTACTGCCGAAACATGCCTAATGTGGCCACAATCCAACAGCCCTTGAACAAACTGCTTCATAACAGCAAGAAGAAAGACAGAACTCCTATCCAATGGATCAAGGTGCTCACTGATGCTTTCATCAGAACAAATCAAGCCCTAGCAAATACAGCCTTGTTGGCACACCCTTCAGGGGACACCTCTCTATACCTAGCTACAGATGCCAACGAGGTTGAGATCAGCACAGTACAACAACAAACTCAAAAGGGAAACCAACAACCACTAGGTTTTTTTCTCTAAAAGCACTAAGCCAGGCCCAAAAGGCATATTCCACCTTTGGCCAGGAACTCCTAGCCATCTATGAAGCCATCAAACACTTAAGAGACCAGGTGGAAGGCCGACACTTAACGATCCTTACAGATCACATGACATCACACAGAACCCTCGCAGCAGCATACCCAGGAGAGTACACCATCTGGGATTCATCTTGCAGTTCTCTACTGACATACAATACTGTGGAGAGGACAAGAACGCAGTTGCAGACGCACTGTCACACATAGAAACGTTAGACTGCATGGCCGCCAACTTCCTAGCTCAAGCTCAAGCAGCAGACATGGAGATACTGGCATACAGCACTACCCATACCAACATACAACACATCCATATTTAGGACACTGGCTTCGTCATCACATGTGACACAAGTAGGGGTTAAAAAACGCCTGTTCGTTCCATGTACAAGAGGACGATATTTCACAAGTTACACAGCATGAGCCACCCAGGGATTCACACCACATGCAAACTCATCACAGCCAGATACTTCTGGCCCTCCATGAACACAGACATCAAGAAGTGGGCCAAAACCTGCCACCAGTGCCAGATAGCCAAGGTTTATTGGCACATAGAGCACCACTACAGGAATTTCCCCCTGCAGCCAAGTTCGAACACGTCCACCTAGACATCGTCGGACCGCTACCTCCATCAATGGATCACACCTTTTGCCTAACCATGATTGACAGAGCAACCCGGTGGCCGGAGTGCATCCCTCTGAAAAGTATAGATGTAGCCACCATAGCCAATACCTTTCTTCAGCACTGGATCAGCTGTTATGGCACACCAGCCAGGATAAAGACAGACCAGGGACAACAGTTTGAAGCTGAGCTTTTTACGGAGCACGTGAATCCTCAGCATAGAAAAATTTCATACCAGTCCATATCACCCACAGCAAACGAAAAAAATCAGTGATGACACTGCTTCCTGGAGGCCACACTTAGGGCAGCCCCCAATCCCACGGCTTGGGTGGAGAACCTACCCACAATTCTCCTGGGGTTACGCACCGCTGAAGGCATCACCGACAACCAGAGCGCTGCAGAAAGTGTCTTCCAGCAACCTATCTGGCTTCCCATGGACATACACCCTCCACTATAGCATGCGAGGAGGTAACAAGGGAAGCATAGGCCCAGCTGCAAAACTGCCAGCAGAGCTACCTCCTGGCAGACCTCTGCGCCGCTATGCATGTGTACTTCCACAAGGAAATAAAGCGACATAAATTACTGCCACCGTACTGCTACTTTTCCCGGTGCTTACCAACAATGGGAAAACTGTAGAGATTCGCCGCGAGGATGGCAGCACTGCTAAGGTCTCTATTGACCAATGCAAGGTGGCCCATATACTCGCTGAGGATGGTCCAGAGCCACAGCCCCACAGCGCTACTTGGACAACTACCAAACTACTACCGTTCTCCAAGCTACTTCCACCAACATGCAAAACATGGCGCCGGGTGTCAAACCTGCCGGGCAACGCTCCAATGAGACAGCAGACAACTATATAAGGGTTGTCTACAACCACACTCCACCATGGAAGCAGACAAAGATAACTGGTAAAAGAGATCTGGTTTTTCTACGGGATAGTGCCAGTAGTGGAAAACTGGGAACCTAAAGGCACTGCCAGGATAATATGGTGACTGATACCAATTACGCTTCCCCCATGAAGACCAGTGTGCTATGTGCAACTTGCAGGGAAGGAGAATGATCTGCCCTATGACACAGGGTCCCCAGCTGGCCAGATCACAACAAACCATCGAAGAAGCGACGAGGCAGAAGCCGTAGAAGAAAGCACAGCGCTTCAGCAACATCTGATTGCAGTGAATTGGGAGGACATCTGTAGTGACAACCCGCCAGAAAACAACTAAGTTCACTACAGATTGTACATAGTAAACAACTTTTTGACACATGCCACAAAGGTGCTAGAATATAAGCAACCTCTACGCAATGTATGTAGCAGTTAGTTAAGGTATGCGCCACAACAGCGCTAAGGGTTAAGTAGCTAAAGCTCAGCAAACTAGATGGGTAGTTGGCACAGGAAACTGTGCCTTAATGACCACAGATGTAAAATGAATAGGCCCAAGGATGCAGCAAATAGGCAGTCAGAACTGATCCGCCCTATCGTACAGCCACTGTTAGCAACTACCGTGGCTGGCTATTGAAAAATGGAATACAGTGTACTCATTAATCAAAGAAGAACCTTCCTACCTGGACTAACCATGGACACATTACAGTCCACAACACTAGTCAACATTTAAAAACACTAATTTTTCCACTTAGTTAAAATTGAATCGGACATGTTTCAAAGAGGCGTGCTCTCCATCCTCAGCAGGTCGGCTGACTGAAGTCCACATTAGGTAACTGTCTCCCTTCCCTTGTTGCCTGGTCTACCACTCTTCCTATTGGTCAGTTGCAAGACATCATCTATTGCCAGTATTTTGAAGTTCATAACTTGGTTTATGTTCTTAATGATATAAATATTTTCCCATGCTGTTAATTCCGAATGGTTCTTAGCTGGTTTTAAAAGTTTGATTTCTTGGCTAATATTATGATTGCATGACCAAAAGAGAAGGGCTATGGCTTATTTATCTGTCTGTTTATATTTTTGAGATGTTCCTTCAATCTGGTTTCTAAGTTTCTCTTTGTCTTTCCAATATATATTTTATAACAGTCTTCACAATTGATGCGGTAAGTCCTGATAATTTATTGCCCGGAGTGGTATTTTTTAAAGGGGGATTAAACAGATTTCTCACACTATGCTTGTTTTGTGGAGCCGGTTTTATATTATAGTCTTTGAAAATCTTGTTGAATTTATTGAACACTCTTGGGTGGTATGTGAATTTGCAGAATCTTCCCTGTGTATCTCCTGTTTTTAATGTACTAACATCCCTAATAGTTTTCCACGTTCTATGTTTTCGAATCAGTTTTGTTACAGAGTCAGACTTGTAACCATTCAAATTTATGACATATTTGATGTGCTCCAGTTCTTTGTTATATTCACCATTAGTTAAAGGGATGTTAACCAGTCTATGTATTAAGCTGTGAAAAATGGCATGCTGATATTGTTTTGGGTTGAAATTATTATTTTCTGATATAATTATCCACATGTGTTGGCTTTCTGTATATGCCTTATTCTAATCTATCCATATTTCTCATAATTTTTAAATCCAGGAAAGGTAGCCATCCATCTTGTTCTATTTCAGTGGTGAAGTTTATAGATCTATCCTGCAAATACAATGGTTTTAAAGCATCCTGAGCTAGTTTTTTTCGAACAATAGTGAAAATGTCATCAGCATATCTAAACCATGTCTTAAATATTTGTGGGAATGCTTTGGTAATATGTACTTCTAATTTGCTCATGTATAAATCAGCTAACAATGGTGATATGGAGTTTACCATAGCCAGATCTGATGTTTGTTGATAAAACTTGTTGTTAAACATAAAACTATTTTGTGTAATACCTAAGTCTGTAAGTTGCATGTATTCCTCAATTTGTGATGGTGACAAACCTTATTCCGAAAGTCAAAGGTTTATTAATTTTTAGTGTCTTTTCTGTGCGGATACTAGTTACAAAGAACTGATGTCGATGATACTAGGATATTGTTTATATGAATAGCAACATTTGTTAATTTATCAGCTAGATCAAAGGTGTTGTTAGTGCTCAAGGATTCAAATATTTCGATGGGATTTAAATTATCAACTAACCATTTAGCCAAATGGTATGTTGGGACATCTATATTGCTGATAATGGGTCTCGTGCTATTATTTTTTTAAATTTTAGGAAACAATACAGCTTTGGTAACATCGGTTTGTTAGGCATCAACTTGTGTTCTGTATTATCCAGAATGATGATAATACTGTCTTCAGTTATTGTCTGCACTGTGACTGAGATCTTAAAAGTGTCCTTGGGTATTTCTTGATACTCTTGATTTTGCAATAGTTTATCCACTCTACTTAAGTAATCATCCTTATCTATTATGGCAGTTTTATTGCCCATGTCTGCATTTAGATAAACCACAGGTTTATCATTTCATTCATAAATGAGTTGTCTTAATTTAAAATCTACTCTATTGTCTCTTGAGAATAAAATATGCTCTAATACCTCCTGACATTTTGCTGTGGCTACCATTTATTTCATTGTCCTTAACATTGGCAATGAAATCATCTATGTTATGTGAGTGAAACAAGTTTTAAGGCCTTGGTTTAACAACTTCATTTTTTTTTTTTCTGTAAAGGATTGTGTCGACAGGTTAACAGCATTATCAGTGTTTTTTGATAATGTTCATTATTATGTTAGATTCTGACCTGATTGTTTTGATCTGTCTGTTTTCGTAGACATTCTGCTTTATTCTTAAGTTTTTATGTTTTGTTGCTCATGATTACATTGAGCTTGCCGTATAGTTTTTTTTCGAAGTTGGTCCAGATGGTATTCAGCCATGGTTCAGCACTTTTGGTCATGCCATCATATTAGCCAAGAAATCAAAGTTTTAAAACCAGCTAACAACAATTGGGAATTAACAGTGTGGGAAAATATTTATATCATTAAGAACATAAATCAAGTTATGAACTTCGAAATACTGGCAATAGACGATGTCTTACAACTGACCAATAGCAAGAGTAGAAAGTGTGGTAGACTAGGCAACAAGGGAGGGGGGAGACAGTTACCTGACATGGACTTCAGTCGGCCGACCCGCTGAGGATGGAGAGCACGCCTCTTTGAAACATGTCCAATTTAATTTTAAGTGGAACAATTGGTGTTTTTTAGCATTTTATTAACATGCCCCACTGTTTTAAATACTTCATTTTTATTATTTATTTTAAACAGTACTTCAATTCTACATCAAAGAATCTCACTCGTTACCATCGCCCTGCAGACATAAAAGAGATCTCGTAGCTCAAATGAAAAAGAGCCCAATTAATAATTCTGTTACAAACCTATCTAAGCAGTTATAGTTTCATACTAAACAGGTTTTAGGAAATACAATAAGCTGGTGTTATGTATGTCATAGAAATAAGTACTTTTGCAATTTATCTCAGAACGTTGAGTTTTGTAAATAACTTAAGATTTTGTGCTGTACAACTAATGTTAATACTATATTTAATTAATGTAACAGTATAAACGGTATAACTGAGTTAATATTTTTTTAAAAATATATTATAAAAGCATTCAAGTTGTTTACATTTAGAATTTCTTCACAAAAGTTTATTTTTTTTTTACAATTGGACAATTTTAAAGAATATTAAAATACTATATTATTAACTTTTAGGCCAATAGGATATAAATAAATAGAACAAAATCAATATTTTTATAATTGGCATCTTTAAATTCTTTGTATTCTCCTTAACATGCTGATTTTATGTACATTTTGCCTCTCTATATGTCTCCCTTTTTTGTATGGAAGCCTGTAGATGCAAGATCATTTATAAGGTGGGTGTAGTCCTTGCTTCTGTAAGATAAATTGAATATTTGGTTTATCTTTAATAATATCTAGTTTGGAGGTTGTGCTACACTGGAATTGAGTATATTAGATGCAGTGAGAGTGATCTCGCAAAAATTCAGATATTAGAACAATTAGGGATGTTTGTTGGGGAATAACGCTAAATGCATCCAACAACATACTGATGGCTATGAGTAAGAATAAGTGAAAAAGAGCTAGAGCCTTATGCCCCGCACTTCCCCAACACACACCTCTGCACTGCCTTGGTTCATCATGCCCTATACCTAGCTATATTATGGCTGTAGATTGCAGCTTGAAGTGCACTATTTGGCACCTGCAAACAATTTAGTGCTTGCTGAAGTCCACCACACAAGATAGGTCAGAATGAACCTGAAATGTATAAGTAGTGTAGTAGTTATTTACATTAAAGGGAAAGCCAGCATTTTGGTTATAGCACAAACATGCTACTATATTAAGAAGTCCCCTATGTTTATAAATTAAAATGTTGAGATATTTAATTTATTTAAAATAATATGCATCATTTATTGAAGTTAAAAAGGACTAAATTGCACTTGCTGCTTTTTTTAATATATATTTATTAACATTGCATCCACCTTCATGGTGTAGGGTAGCGAGCATGCCTTTAAAACTGGAAGGCCTACATTTGAATCTAGGTTGGGGCCAGCCACCTGGATAAGGTTTTATCCAGTGTTTTCCCTTACCCCTACAAGATATGTCAGGTAACTCTAAGCATCTTGGGCTCGTTTCAGCATCATTCCATCAATTTCATTCACCATCTCTGCATGCTGCATCATAGCAACATTAAACACTTAACAAAAACAAGCTACATTACTATTACATGCATGAAAGTAAGTACTGGAAAAATGAATACCTATTTATTCTTGAGTGAATGGGGCATATTTTCAGGATTCTGAGGATTCATTTTGCACTAGTTTTGCTTTTTATTTATCATGTCTTTCTTTCTTTCTTTCAATATTTTAAATAACTATAAATTGTTTCAGTTCAGCATTTCTCTACTTATTACAAACTAATATATGCATATTCCATATATATTATACTACTATGCATATAAACTGGTATTGTTCTGTCCAACATATTTTATTTAGAATAAATCTTTGGCCAGCAATGATATCAAATTCAGGAATTTGGGCTTGGTGAAACATACACGGAAAGAAAGGGGGGAGGGGGAAAAAGAAAGAAAGAAAAAACATTTGGCCATTTATATCACAAGTTGGTTTTTTCTTGTAATAAACTCATGTGAAGGAGAAGAAAAATCAAATATCTCAAAAATTTGCACAGGTCCCATCAAAGCATAGTAAAATGTAAGCATAAAACAAGGGATATTTTGAAAGGTGCTAATGCTACAAAAATATGTTATCTGACAGAAATAATTGTAGCCTTAATGAGCTCTTAATGTTTCCTTCTAATGTCTTTTTTTCAACTTATATAACATTCAGTAAAAATGGAAAGGTCTTGAAATTCATATAGAATTAAACATATATAATTTGTTTATAATGACAAGATCTTAAACATGCAATATTTTATTCGAAATTGATCATGCATATTTTAGAAAATACCAAATAGTTAACATTTATGTAAGGGGTTGTTTGAAATGGGGAAATTTTCTTGCAAAGCTGTGCTTGGTATCCTTAAATGGTGTCCGACTCCAGTATAAAGTGTGGTATTTATCCACGTTTTCGTTTTTGAATTAAAGGCACATGCATGCTATCACTGAGCTGCCCCCTGTGTTTAAAACAAAAAGCTAAGTTTTTATTCTGGGCATTTCAAAACTTGTAATTGTGGTAACATCTTGATATTAAACTTTTCAATGGAATATGAATTTTCCTCTGTTTACCATGAGTAAGTGGTAGGGAACTGAAAAAAAAAAATATATATATATGAATTTTGAACTTTGGATTGTGAGCTATTGATCAAACCCATCCTGTCAGTGGTTGTCCATTAATGAGCTCGGAGATCAGTGTGTTTTGGGATTTTAAGTTTTGTTATTGCACAGAGTTGAAATTTTATATGTATGAATTTAACATTTTCCAGACATCTGAAATTTGATTAAGATTAGTACAGAATTAAGGGTACTGCATATGGAAAGCCTCTTTAAAATGTGCAATATTTAGCATTATGTTATAATAATATTTAATCTTATCTTAAATATTACAATGTCGCTGTATTATTTCTGACACAAAATGCACACACTTGTATTTTAGGGCTTGGAGTCAAAGGACACTTGTTTCTTAGGATATCAACAGGAGTTGGGAGGTATCTTTTGGCTCTGAGCCTATGCACACATTTATGATCATGCTTAAATCTTACTGTAACTTATTTAAATATGTATCCACTTACATCAATGTGGTCAAAATAAATAGGCCTTCTCTTTCTCTCCATCAGTAACATGAAAACTACAGCAGTATTACCACAATTATAAGACTCAATGTCTCCAAAATCTGCAGACGTTTATTAGTAGTTGAAAATCTGAACACTTCATTGCTGTGTTTCAGAGCAAATCTGTTGGTTGTGAATAAGATTGCTACCAGTGTTCCAATACAAAGAAAATAAGAAATACCTGGTTTACTATTGGCTGACAGGAAAGTATTAATGAAGGAAAAACTTGTATTTATAAAACTAAGAACATTTTGGCTAAAATTAGTTTGGGAGAAACTTTTAGAGCTAGAAAATGCTTTCTGGAAAGAAATCAAAATAAGAATTTAAGATATTGATGGGCAAGAAACATTCCATAGTTTTAACCATAAAACTATTGAGTATATATAATTGTATTGGGGCAGAGAAAGCTGTGTTGAACATTGTGACAAAGTAGGAAGGGAAGACTTTGCATTCACTAGAATGGGGATGTAAAATTGAAAGATTTAAGAGCTTGGTGGCATATAAATAAGTGTTCATTTTGTAAGCAAAAGATAATGAGCATATGATTTTAGGCTCTGAGGAAATTTAAGATTCAGAATTGGGATTGTAGAAATTCTCCAGTTTACGAAAGGAAATTACAGGGAAAAAGATGAATGTAAACTCAAGCAAAACATAATGGAAATTATTGAGGCAAAGTAAAAATTCAGTGGTTGAGGAAAACCAGAACATAATGCTCAAGAGACTTAAAACAGATACTTAGGTATGAGATTTAAAAGCATTAATAGGGACCAACTGCTTGGAAATCAGTGTTTGAGCTTATTGAGCCCTCAGGGAATACAACCATTTAGTTTAATGATTTATAATTTCATTGCTTATTTGGATTATTAATAAAATTAAAGGAATAATTTAAAACTTATTAATTTGTATTGTAACAAATGCAATAGTATATGTTCCTATTAATAGATGAAATACTTATTCATTCGAACAAAGAAAATATTTAAAATTCATTCAAACAAAGAAAATATTTAAAAAGGAGCTCAGTAACTGAAACCTGCATCAGTCAAAACAGTTACAGTATTTAACATATTTGGTAGGTGATAACATTGGCGTTTTCAGAATCAAATTAAGTCAGCTATGTTTTTTCAATGAAAAGTTTTAAGTTACAGCTTATAGAGCCTTTGATGTATAATTGTTAAAAAATTTAAAATCATTGTCTTACTTTCAGGCTATTTAATTGATGTGTGCATGTTGAAAATTGCTGCTCATCTGAGTTACTGTTAACAGATTTGCAGATGAGGTGCATGAAGAATGGAATGAAAATTTTCAGTTTCAAGATGATAATTTGATCATTCACTGATAACAGCTTAATACTTACTCCTTTTGTTATTAAAATCTCTGTAACTGCACGAAACAACTTATATTGTTTTTTGTTTTTTTTGGAGTAACCATGTTTGCTTCCACTTTGATTCTTTTTCCCCCACCCACATGCGTGCATACACGCATGCATATACACACACAGAGCACATGTTTCTAACAGTGATTCAGATAAGGCAGAAGTCTGGGGAAAGAATCTGCTCCTGTGTAATAGGTAGACAAATTGGTCAGTTATCAGTAAACTTTGAACCTCTGCTTGAAATACAGTCGTATTATAAGTGCTGGTATAGTCCTGCAAGCCTATAAGTCAGAAGTTATCTTCAATGTAAGTAAATGTAAAAAATGAGCTATTGGTTGAAATTCTATTTTTCAACTGAGCATTTGGTGGTTTTCCAATGTCAAGCCCAGGAAAAATTAATGACCTAACCTCACGTTTTGTAATGCTCGTGTGTTTTTGCAAAACCAGACGACTCATATTTAGTTCCAAGAAGAAAGCTTATAAATGATGATTATTATTTTTTCAGTTTTATTACTGAATTTCTCAATTGTATAACATGAGTTGTAAGGTTTAGCTGTAGTGGGCTGTCTCTTAATATGAAACTTACTGTAGATTATAGCTACCTCTATGACATTTTAACATATTAATACAATTAGAAGTGTAGGGTTCTGTGTTGTTTTACAGATTCATTAATCACCCAATGGCAATACACATTTAGTGTTAGGATTACCATTATGTTTGACTTAACATCCAACAATTAAAATTTTGAAAGGGCTGAAAGGCAACATATTTTAAACCTCAAAGTAGTACATATGAAATGTAAATAGGTTAATTTCACGAAGTAACTGAAAAAGCTTGTTTCATATTATTCTTCAATATATCCACATTGCATCAAATTACTTGAAATTCAAGCAATTGTTTGCTGATTGGCAACACTGACAATACATTACAATATTCTTCTTCAGACATATTACAAACATGCATTTGGGCTAGGTTAGTCATTCTCTCCAATGTATGCCTTTGAGAGTGGAGGGATTGCTATCATTAAATAAATGATAGAAATCATTCCCTGCCTAACTTTCATGTGGTAAAGAGTCTTTGATACTTTTTGAAGTAGGACTTGGCTGATGCTTATTTTCACTCATTTTGTCTGATGTTTCAAAAATTTGTTTCAAAGGACACTGGTATTTAACCCCCCCCCTCCCAAAGTTAAATTCCTTGTCAGTGTGCCATCGTGCATACACAGAATGTAACTGTGTTTGCATGTATATCTAGGACTCCTTATAAAATGAAGGGTTTTGGATACTGTCATCTAATAATTGCTATAGCGATAAATTTGAAGTTCGTCTCCTAAGAGAAAGGGGTGTGATAATGATAATAGTAAAAGCCTGAGCAATAGAAAATACCTTGCATCACAGCTCTTTCCAAAATGACATCAGCTTTTAAACACTTCTTGTTTTACAATATGCTGCCTCCCATTTTGTCCCCCTTCATAAAATGCAATTTTTCTGATCTAAACAGGAAAGTTGTCTAGCTTTTCATCATGCCGTAATTTAT
This sequence comes from Deroplatys truncata, assembly GCA_030765065.1. Lineage (NCBI taxonomy): Eukaryota > Metazoa > Arthropoda > Insecta > Mantodea > Mantidae > Deroplatys > Deroplatys truncata. Next base: position 151,464,423 of record CM060990.1, read on the forward strand.
TTTTACAATGCCTGCAAATGATTTCATAGTTTCACTGTTACCCAGAAATTCCTTTTTACTTTTAACAGAATTCCATAGTCTCCACACTCAATATTTTAGATGCAGGAGAGCATTGATCACTCTTAAAAAAGATTAGTATGGTATAATTAATGCCCATCTTTAGAATCAACATTTCAGTGTTGCCAGATTGTGTTATCGGTGGCCTTAGAGGTATAAATTGGTACACAAGTGTAAATATGACCAATAGGATCAAAAAACTGCTGCACAGAAGTATGTTAAGGTGAAATGCACTCTAAAATTACTACAAATGAGAGTGCTAAGCGAGCATTGAAAGAGGAAGGACATGTTTACAATGTGAGAAGAAAGCTGGCTTAAACAGCAATGGGAGTGGACGTTTCAGTGTACAGGGCAAGGATAAGGTTATTCATGAGAATGAAATTAAACAGAGGGCAAACAGGAAAGTATAATGATGAACTGCTTCATAATGGCAACTATAATTCTAATTTTATTAATGATTGGAAGTGTTAAACAAAATTCTGTTACAGAGGAAATACAGGCAATTTTGGATTATCTTTTGGAATAAATCAATAAAATGGACGGAATGGAGCAACAAATAGGCAATAATCTGACCAAACTGGCTAAGGAAATAAAATATGATGTTGGAAAAGAAATTCAAGGGATTAGAAGAGGAGTAGAGGAACTAAAACTGAGAATGGAAAGAGCAAATTATAGGAGAAGAAGATTCAACTTAGTTTTTATAGTTATGAAAGAGAGAAGAGATATTTGGCCAGTACAAGAAATGCCTCAAATATTGAAAGACAACCTAAAAATGGAACTACAAGGATGGGAGATTACGGAAGCCTACTGTGTAGGAAAACATATGGGGAAAAGACCAATCATCGCACAGTTTTCAACAATGCAACTAATATATGAAATACTTGGAGAAGCAATGATACTGAAAGGCACAAGTATGTTTATCAACAAGGATTTAATGCCAGCCCAAAGAAACATAAAACAAAATTTAATCCAACATGATGGAAGCGCGAGCAGCAGGAAAAAGTTCATATCGTCGGCTTACTTTTAAAGCCTTGTATGTCTCTTCCAGACAGTTTTACAGGAGGCCAAACAAACTATTTTACATCTCTGTAAAACTGCTTTTGTTAGATTCTTGTGAAATGTCTTCTAACATTGTAATTTGATGCATCATTCAGAATGTTTAAATATTATTGACATTTTTGCGAGACTTACAAGGTTTTATTAATCAAATATTGGAATGACTTTATTGACTTGCGGTGTTGTATGAGATTTTATTAGATTTATAAGGTTTTATTAATAAATGTCCCTTATATACCTTATTGACTTAAAAGCTTTTAGAGGTTTTACAAGATTTACATTGTTTTATTAATGAATTTGTGGAAGTAATTATTAACTTAAAAAGTTTTGATTGCGGTATTTAATCAACTCAGACTTGTTTTGGCATTAATATCAGAAAAAGCATACAATTAATTATATTTGAACCATGTTTTCTTTTAAGTTTTCTAAATAAACTTGCAAAAGTCTATTGTGAAATTGGTGCTATGCAATGTATCCTATTCATAAGGCAAATTGTTATAAAATGAATGGAAGTCTTGAAACCAGTGGCTCAGTACCTGCAAGTTAATGAATTTGTCTTTCTAAGGGGAGCACTGTACAGACGCAACTATCATCTCAGAAGATTTTTCCCTGCCACTTTTTCTTCTGTTATACAGGTCCTTCCACTCATCTGAGAGGAAAGATATAATTATAAGCGTTTATTCAAAATTTACATTTTTTCGAGATTCATACTTTATTTAGCTTATTTACCTTTGAAATCAACTTTGAACCGCGCTGTCATGTAGGGGTAGTACTTCAGGCAACACATGTAGGGTCCCCTTTCTTGATGCCTGGACGAATGGAAGAATATGTCTTCAATGAACTGTAATCCTTAGGTAGTATACTTTGCATGGTTTAGGTTTCAGTCTTGCTGTCTTAAACACTGCAACATAGCTTGCAGGTGTGTATATGACCTAATTTTTTAATTTCCTCTATGCAAGAATGCACTGAATCGCATTCCATTTGTGTGTGACCTTTTGGTCAATACTTTCAAACTATAAAGGTGTTCATCTTGTTAGCCAAATCAAGTAGCGCACTTGCTAGTATCACATTTCTATTCTGATAGCCACAACCATCACTGTAAAATATTATTTTGTCTGCTTTGTCACACATAACATGTTTTGAGAAGAAATTGCACAGAATTGTAGCAAATTCATTGGCACTGAGCCCTCCTTCACTCTCGTGCCTCACATAGCAATCTCGTAGTTCCCAATATCCTACTTGTTCTTTAATACCATACTCTCATTTACTTCCAGATCTTCTGATCCCTCCTATATGCTTTACCATGCATTCTCTTCTTTTTATTTTCCTTTGGCGTCCAGGTAGGTTCTCGTACTAAATTTTTTTTGCGCTTTCTTCCTCTAGTATGAATGTCATTGTTCATGTTTTCTGTGACACCACTTACATCAAAGTAGTATCACTTTGTATAAATTGACAATATTGTTGCCATTGGAATCTGGTTCAGGTTCACTTCCAATTAATGTAACTAGACTGCCTAATTCATCAACAAAAAGTTCTCCTTGAGGGGTATCATCTGAATCTACCTTTAGAGAATTTAAATTTATTTTATTTCCTCCTAAAGGTGACAGTTCTAAAATAGTATAATGCTCGTCTTCATTTACATCTAACTCAACACCACTCCTTTTCTCTATCAGAGCTTCTCCAGTATTAAGACATTTCTCATTCCATACCTAGAACAGTATGTTTTTCACCTGTATTTTTATTTTAATCTAAATCATAAAGCTCCTTTTGAGCTTTAAATCATTACAAATAAATTTCATTTTATTTGTTTGCACAATGTTTGAGGAAAGTTGAGATTCATTCTCTTTATCTTCATTTCTCTCAATAGTTTCCGTAGTTAATTTTGTCTATGTTCTCTAACCAACAGTACTTGTATTCCCAAAATGTTCAACATTTTCTGAGCTCTGGAACTCATTTTCTACTAAAAATGAAGAAGGGAGAACGCAATGGTAAGTAATAGATAACAAGCTTTTGCTGTAAGTAACTATATTAATAGTATTTCCATTTGAAGATTGCTTCCTACTATTTAAAACCAGGGATCGAAATGGAAACCTTTACCTAAGAGAATGCTAATCTGACTGAATGAAAATTTTGACAAAACGGAAAGCTAATAAAACCTCAAATTTTACCAATCGAACCTATCATATTATTTCCCACTCCTTATTTTCTAATTTTAGTTTAAATCCTGTCAAAAGTTTACCTATTAAAATTTAAAATTCAGACTTATTTAAAATTTCAGTATAACCTACCTGGGGAGTTTGTGAGAGCATAGTACAAAACTACACTGGTTTTCTTTCTTCATTCTTTTTGTTAACATTATTATGTAAGACAAACAACCATTAAGAAAATAAATGAATTTTCTGTTTTTCCTACAGACGTTTGATAACTTCAAACTGGAACATGAAGGTAAGTCCATAAATTAGTAATCAAATTTGAAATACGAAGAAGTTAGTTTGCTCATTTCTGCACTACGTTATAAAATCAGTGTAATGTGAAATAATGATTATTTATGATTATAATGAAACAATGATTAATGTCGTGTCGGCATGTTGCCTTGGTAGCTCAGTGGTTAGAGCAACCAGACGGAGACCGGGGGATCCGTGGTTCAAATCCCAGCTATGGCATTGAATTTTTCAGTCATCTGATTCTACCTTTCCTGCCCCGTCCAATACATGGCTTGTGTGAAAGAGCAATTAATTCCAATGATTATTTAACTTATCAATAATATAGGCTGTGAACCAACATTCTCCATGTAAAAAAAGGTACTATAGTTATGCTAGCTGTGTAAGAATGTTGTACTCAAATTGCAACTGCAAACTGTAGGGGTGCTTGTTGCTACAACATTTTCCACATTTGTTATTGATATCGTGCTTTCTTGTTTCCTTCGTTTTATTTTTATGCAGAATATTTCATTACACACTAAACGGACTGGAATGGTACACATTATTTCTTACAAAGGGAACGGAACAAGGTTTTGTTTTGCTCTCCTCCATTTTGATCCCTGGTTAAAACTCCTACCTTAACATTCTACGAAGTCTTAATTTACTTTAACTTGTTATAAGACGAGTACTTACTCTTAAAATGTTGGAATTCTTGATGTACTAATATGAAATATCACGTCACAAACCACTCACTAAAGAATCATCTCACAGAATGAAAGTTTCAACACAAAATAATCACTTATTGTCATAGTAAGATAAAGTATGCAAACAACAGCGTAATTCAACATTATTAAGAATGACCGCAAGCTGGAAAAGTGTGTGTTGTTTCTAAATCTGATCAACTTTATAATAAAATAGCACCTCTCATTGGACAAAAAGAGGACAAAACCCAAGATCACAAATGCATAATTTGTTATTATCGGTTTATTTATAGGCTACAATCATCTCTCTGATATTGAACTTGAATTATAAGAAAGAAAACAGAATTGTCATTCTTATTGCAATGTACTAGATTCATGGGGTTAAAAGCATAATTTTCTTAATAAAACCTTGTATGTCTGAATTCAATAAGCTAAGACTTAAGAGTATTTAAGGTAACACGGTTCATTCATAAAACCTTGTAAGTCCTTCTTCCAGAATAAAATGGAGACTTAAGAGTTTTTAAGGTAACACTTAAAGGCTTAGAAAAATATGAGGTTTACATTTTATTAAATATTAGCCTTAATATAGTGTTCAGACATACAAGGTTTTAAACAGCAATAGAGCATAACAAATTCTAATTAAAACATACAAAATCTCAGAATGTACCAAAATCAGACTTACGAGGTTTTATAAGTAAGCCGACGATATAAAATCAATCAATCAATGTTAGAAGTCTACAGCTTTGGATTGACAGGTTGAACACAACTTCTACAGACAAGAGAGACATACAGATTAGTGGGCAAAGTCAGGGAAAATTAGTCTGCAAACTTTTACTAATCTAGAGGATCCACATGCAGTTACAGCAAGTACAAGTGAGACAAAGTCCGGCACAGAAGAGATAGGCACTGCAACACAGGATATGATAACAATGACTACATCAGAAGATAAGTCTACAGCATAGCTGAGTAGAAAGAGATTAGACATGCACTTGAGGGATGACGAAAAATGGGATGTGACAACTACATCACAAGAAACGTCATCGGTGGCAGGAAAAAAGGAAGTGTCACCCTCAAAGAAAGCAATAGAAGCAGCATGTGGTCTAGCAGAGAAGGGGAAGCAGCCTTGAAGACAAAGCAGTGTGAGCAGTGAAGGGGAGGGGGAAGAAAGAGGCCAATGTGGTCAGAGGAGTGGTCAATGTGTTACAGGAGTGGGAGAGGACAGTATCATAACTTCAACTCATGGCTATACTTGTGCTACAAAAAGACAAGCAGACACCAATGGAAGGTATCCAGTTGAGAAGCAAAAGGGTATTAGAAAAGCTTCGTTTACTAAGGCAGAGAATGGGATCGCAATAGCAGATAATTAGGCAATTAGTATTGTGGAACTGTAAAGGACTGAAAAATAAAATATGTACGGGAATTCTGCAGCATATACTGGAGACACATCACTATTTGGATGTCATGGAAACATTATTAAAATACGAACCTATCATATTAAAAAAAAAAATTAAATATGTAGGAAGACAGGGCGAGATGATCGCAAAGAAAAAGAAAAAGACACATTAGGAGGGCTAAGATTTTTTGTTAAAAAATGTGGGGGAAAAGATGATGTACAACATATAGTAGGTATTTGAATGTAAGATAACTGAGATATGGAGAAAAGAAAGTGCGTGGTCAAGAATGAATAGGGAATCTGATATTCATAAAATTATAGACAAAAACTGCAATAACATGGGACAATATTTATAAAAAGTTAAAAAAATAAATGGAAATGGATTGTTAAAAGAGAAAAAGATCAATAGTTTACGAATATTTATATTAAGAGTTTAGTAGTGGTGGTGGTGGTGGTACCTATTGCAATATGTGTTTATAACTTAAATTGGACTGCCCATCTGAATAGTGGAAGTGTTTGAATAAACTTCAGACTACAAATGGTAACAGCTTTAAAGATAACAAAAATTATTGTACTCCATGCAATGACTGCAAGAGTTGTAAAATGGATGCTGATGGTACACAGTAATATTGAAGACTGCATGGAGTAGCTCAGTGTAATGCGAGAAATCATGCTGTCATTCCAGAACAGTTAGCAGCTTTATAGGCAAAAAACAAAATGGATTTAAAGGAAGTGAAGCACTTCTACTTTTTAATATTTTAAGTAACAGAATACAGTGACATTTGATGAATGTTAATGGTATTTAATTAATGATCATTTTTCACTTCAGGAGAAACTGCAGTTAGTCTCAGTACTTGGAGCAGGCTTGCTTGTTGGCACTGCTTTGGCAGTGATCATTCCAGAAGGTGTTAGATCCTTGGACTCTGTGAGTTTCAGCCACAGTAAGTATCCAGAACTGTTACAGTTAATTATTTTTCTCTTTGAATTAAGTAAAGCTCTCTTTTAACTTAATAAGAAAGACATACATAATGCCAGAAAAGTATTCAAAACCCCTAGTCTTGATTCTCAGCATCAGTCAACATCAATCATCGTTAATATAAGCAAATAAGCACCACCTGCTTCTGCATAAAAGTTGTTTTATTTAACCCTAGATCATTAAACTAAGCCACAAAAGACATTATTATGAAACATCAGTAAAGAGAATGCACTAGCAAAAGTAATTTGTATTGCATCCTTATGAATGTCCCCATGGTTTTTAATGTTTGACATGTTTACTCATCATACAATTTTTTTCATCTTCCCGTTACATTACACAAGAACAGTATTGACAGAATAAACTGGACATAGTCATCTATAGAATGAGTAAAATGCACATATCTTATGGTAAACTTGTTGAAACAGTTGATATATTGTGCAAAAGCAGCCATATTCTGAATTTTTACAATTATTGCATGTAATTGTAATGGGAGCTATGTCTTACATTGACATAATACCTTCATCTCTCAAATGATATGGTCACTGTTGCTGAACAAATCAGTTGACAATGATAATGACAGAGGCAGTAAAGCTTTTACTGGTCTACAAAAGGTGCTGGCTGATTCATTCAGATGTGGTGCTACACTGGAATTATGTTTTTTGTATTCAGTTTTGCTGAGAGGAACATTAACTGATCACATCATTCCATTTTTATAAATGCATAATTTTTCAGATAATGATTAGTAATCTAGAGTTAATAAATAAAGTGACTATAATTTCAAAATTTTTAAATGAATTTTGATTTCTACTTTCATATTTCTTGCTACACAGAGGCATTGAACTGGGATGTTTTGACTTGCATGACATTCTAACATGAAAAAACAAAGGGTGAGGTGTGTTCTTTCTGCTTGTAGCATTCTTATGAATATAGTTTTAATTTCTAGTGCTCATGCCAAAGAAGAGAAAACTTTTCCTTTTTGCTTTTAGCAACGCAGCAAATTTGTTTCAAGCAGTCTAAGTGCATATTTGGCACTTATCATTCACCCTGCATTCCCTCACCATCTACACGCCTTACATTAATTTTGTTATTAATTTGCAGTCTCCTTATTTTCAAGCTGTTTTGGTAGTGTTGTGGTTATCACATTAAAAACAGTATTTGTTGCATGCAAGTTCTTAAAAAATGAAACAGTTCAGACAGGTGCATGCTTTAAGTAATTAAAATCTCATAAAAGCTAGACACAAAGTAAAAATAATATTTATATTATTAAACACTTAAAAATAAATTATTTGTTGCTCTGACTTCACTTTTTTACCATAGTCTTACTGAAAATGTAAGAGACAAGTGTTGTATATGTGTTTTCCCAAAAAAGAAGAAATCAATAAGGTCTCTTGTGAATTAATTATAAACATCAACATTGAGCAAAAGTATTTCTTCACGGAACTGTAACTTTTACATGATCTGAATATGAACAAGCATGACTAAGAAATACTACCTTCTGTGTACCTGACTGCCAATTCTCTTTCTGTCCTGAAAATTTATTTTCCTTTGCCAGAATTGTGTGTTTCATCTGTAAAAGCTAGGGTCTGAAAATTGGTTCTCAGAGTTGGTGATCTTTTCAGTAGGTATAGTTTAGCAATTTTAGAGAATTGTATGTAATTTTGTGTTCTCTCTTAATCTTAGTTCTCTCCAGAAATGATATTCTAGTGCAAATTTTTCAATTCACTTGTATTTTTTAAATGATGAGTCACTATCCATAACACCAACCACTAAAAGCTTTCAGCTTTTTTGTACATGTTTCAGACTCAGTCCATCTCCATCATAAGCAATTAATTATCCATCTGCCTATACCTGTAAGTTGTGGCTGTAGGCTGGTTGGTTTCATCTTTAAGTCCCTCCACAGTGATGGAATAAGCAAGATATGGAAATATGGTGGTAACCATGACTTCATGCATTTGTTATGCTACAGTGGTGGACTGGTGGGAATGAATTTGGAGAAAGTAGAAGGAGAAAACAAACATAAATAAAAATTATTATTAAATTACCCATTCACAGAAGAAGTTGAAAATTTCCCCCATTCTGTTGAAGACACAGATTCACATGTTTAATTTTATTGTTAAACACTTTGATTAAAGTTTCTTTTGTCTCTGAATTGGTGTAATTTATTATTGCCAATTTCATCTATTGTTTTTTGATTATGTTTTATATACTGTTAAACTTGCATCACTGCAAAGGAAATAATCGGGATCTACCACGTCTTGCAGCATTCATTAACAGAACCGGTCTCAGGAAAGTTATTTATTAAATTGTAAACAGTATTCCATACAATAATCGAGAGAAGAGAGGGAGGAGAGAGAGAGAGAAGGAGGGAGAGAGATTTTTTTTTTCTAATTTCGTGTAAATTTCTCACCTTCTCTAAAAACACATGCTGATCAATCAAGAACATTTTCAACGAAAACACACTTTATACACTGGCAGAGACAGTCTTAACACTGACCATCATACACAAACCCTATTACGACAGAAATGGTGCTTTGGGCATGCAATGTGACTGCCGTGTTCTTGACAGGCATTAAGCAATAGCTTCCTACCAACTGTTTTGGGAGTATACTGAAGGCCACTCACCTGCAGTAGTGTGGAGGGACTAATAGATTGCATTGTATGTAGTGGCATCTTGAGGAATGAAATTCCAGACTGTTTTGTGGCTGTGAATCAAAATCCAGTATGCGTCTTGTTCTTTATGATTAGTATTTTCTCCTATGCACTGAGCTCATCTGCATATCTGGCTGGTTTTAACGCTTAAATATTTGGCATGTTTTAATAAATAATAGACCAGAAGTGGTGACTGTTGCAGATTTTTGTGTCTGTATTGTACACATCTCATGTGTTCTTTTAATCGGGTTTCTCTGTCTCGTTGGTTTTGCTGATATGGAACCTTTTACAGTCTGAATAATACACCTGATTTTGTGCATGTAGATATAGGATCTTTCGAGTTACTGCATAGCAACTTTTTTTACTCTAAACTGATTCAATGGAACTTAGGTGATGTTAAATATCTTGAAGATGTTTGCCTAGTTGGTATGTTCTGGGGTGATAAGTGAATTTCTCGCTGTTTTTTTCTCTTTTTGCTGCACCAATTTTGTGCTATCTTTTGTCTGTTTTTGTTTCTTGAATTCACGTGTTTTCTTGTGTACTATTTGTTTCATGAAACTTGTTTGACTGTGGTAATAAGTTCGTATTCTTTTTTTGTATTCATTTATGTTAAGAGGAACACTAACCAGTCTAGGGCTGGTTTCACCAAACAATGTTATATTTTATTACAACATTTAAGTGATTTAACAGTGAAGTTGAACACACATTCTGTTTCGTTGAACAATGTTAGCTTTAACATCATGTTATACTCTGTGTTAACATCCTCGTACCTTTGTGATAAGCGTTTAACGAATGTTAGAAGTTGGAAAATGGCAACTGCATACCAAGCTGCTGATGTAAGTTTTCTCAAACCAAGCTGTTGGTGCAAGTTTTCTGTATTTGGCATTTTTCAATTCTATTGCTAACTGAAGAAGAGCCATTCATCATAATAAATTTGAAAACCTGCAAAGGAGGAATTTTAAAGTCATACAGACTGTCCAAAGTGGTCATGAGCATGGTTTTGTAGAAAATACAAGAGGTTAGAATACTACCAACAGAAACGTGCCTCTTTTCTTCTATGCTACGAGTGTTAATCACTTTTGAGATTATATGCTACTTGCATTTTTCTTTTATTATAATGGTGGGTGGTGGCATTTCCAAAGCTAATGTTTGCGTGTTTTTCCAGAATATTTGCGAAGCAGTTGCTTCAAAAAGCAAGCAGTATTTCTGTTGGTGTCTGCTTGATCCATAATCAGTGATTACACATTTACACTTACTTTGGTTTCAGTATAATTTTAAACCATTCTACACTCTCTTCGTACGTGGCATTTTTGGTGCTGTGTTTTATGTTGACATAAAATTGGCACAGTTGCTTTTTGAACCTGGGAGAAACGTGTGCATTTCAACTAAATTCCTCGCAGATTTTCTCTCAGGCTGCATCCTTGTCCTTTAATTTAAGTCCTTGGCATTTTCACATTCAACAATTCCTCAACCAGTTCTATAATAACTACTTTTCGAATGGTGAAACATTCATTAGTTTCTCTGCACCTAGATTTTTCAGTTGACATTGCAATTCTAACCTCAATCAGGAAAATCAGATGGCAGTTGTCTATGAATATCACTAGTTGTCTGCTACTGAAACAGAGAGTGCTGTGATGATTGCACAAAAATGCATCAGAGCACATTCAGAAGCTGTCAAGTTCAGTCACTGCCTTCTTGAAAGCTGTCATTTGCAATTATCTTTAATATTAGCAATATGTTACCTAACAGTTCACTGTAAAACCTTGATGAAACACAAGAGTTTTAACATAATGTGAGCATTATGTTAAAACTGTTAACAAACAAGATGTTGGAGTATTTTTAACATTGGTTGGTGAAACCAGCACTATATGTTAAGCTATTATTGAGTATTGCATGTTTATGTGGTGTAGGGTTGTAACTGTTTTTCTTGATGTAATTGTCTGTCTTTGTGTCTCCCATAGTTGCTAAATGATATATCTGTTGTTTCTGGATTATTTTTATGACTGAGAATGGTAGGCAGCCATCATTTTCTACTTCAGTTGTGAACTGTGTTGTTTTATTCTGTAGGTTCAAGATTGAATGAACTTAAGGGCTTGAAAGCTCTTCATACCGAACTGTAGTGCAAGTACATTTTTCCTAAATGTTATCAAAATAATTGTTTAATACCACATTTTTAATGAAAAATGTAGAACTTCATGATTTTGAACCAATTATACTGAAAATATTACCATGAGCATTAAGGGAAAAAATGGCAAAAAATTATATGTAATGATGTTTTAATAAAGAATTTCAATTCCACTTACAAAATTAGATTTATTGTTAGCTTTGTGTTGGAAAAAATGAGTCTTCAAATTTCATTTGTCACTTTTTCTGTAAACATCTTTGTCGATGCTTCTTTTAACAAACATGACTGTTTGTTAAAACTGATCAACAGCAGCAATGAATTGGACATCTGGGAAAAAATACATATTGTCAAACACAGGAATCACCTAATGAATTTCGAACTGCCGCCACCCAGCAGCCTTTGGAGGTTCATCAGCCCAGCACCAGAGAACACCACTAGCCACACACACATTCCCCAGACAATAACCGGCAAAATCAGTTGAAAACATGCTGATGATGGGAGCAAACTATCTCCCGAAACACGTTCAAGTAAGAACATTTTAGTGATGATGTGTAACAACCTTCAACTCTCTTTATTTTAAATTATGACACATCACTGTTACTAGCTTCTAAATCTTCAAAATTAATTAAACATGACTGTGTTTCTGTAGTTAAACAGTGCTCATTTCTTCCTCCAAATAATCAGATTCTTCTTCATTCTAGTTTTCGCTACAGCATGCAGACTCTTCATCCATAACCTTCACTTGAAAGTGCAGCTCAGACACTTGTCTCCATTCACTCCCAAGCCTCTTGTGTAAGAGTGCATCAGCATCCTTCTTCCTTGCTTCATTGACTCTGCTTTGGAGTGTTAAAGCTTGGACCTGTGGTATACACGCAAACGTGTTGTATTCATTTTTGCTTAAAGGAAATCAATTAACCTATGTACTAGACTGTTGAAAATTGACCCATAGTCAGTCTTTGTTGTATTCAGATGATACCAGCAAATAGCACTTGTTAATGGATGTAACTAAAAAACTCAACAGGAATATACAAAAATTCAGAAGAAACAAGGAAATCAGCAATACCACTACCCTAACACCCTTGGAAGACAAGAAAAGTACGAAATTCAGATTCCACCCACTTTTACATATTTGGTTCCAAAAAGGTCTTTTGAAAACAACAACATAATCCTAGCCCCTCAAAGTAAATTCAACTTGAGAAACCTGTTGAGGGCACATCCCAAAGATCAGGTACCGAAAGCTTTCAAACCTGGGATTTACATCATTAACTGCCAAGAATGTAGTAATTTATACACAGGAAAAACTAAGTGCAACATAAACATCCGCGCCAAAGAACATATCCGGAACATAAAATATAAACAGGCAGAAAATCAACCCTTGCAGAACACTTTTGGGAAACCAACCACGAAATAGACACAAACTCTGAACTACTAAAAGAAGTGAACTATCCTCTAGAGCTCGCTGTATGGGAGAAGATTTTTATCCAAAAGCACAAACACAGAGTTATGAACTTTGAAATTCCACCTCTGGACATCTATACCAAATTCATTACGCCATCTACCAGAGACAGAAGGAAGACGACATCAGCGCCGCCACTCAACCTACAGCTGATGGAAGCGAAAGCATCTGAAACCTTTCCTGTATAAATTACAGAGTAAGTGAAGCAAATGTGTCCCAAATTCGACTCCTAATGCTTAATTACTGAATTTTGCCTTTACTGTTGCAAAGCTTATAAAAAATTAACATTTTAATGACATGGCACAAGCTATCTATCTTAGATTTAATTCTTTGCTTCTCTTCGTTTCCTGCATTTTCATTCTTTTTCTGATACCTCTACTGTTGCTGCAACAATTATTTCCTTTTCCATGCTCTTGTACTTTAGCAAATATACCATTAGTATATCCTTGACACAGCCCACTATCTCAGACCTTGATATAGTCCATAGAATGTTTTGTAGAGAAGTTCTGGGATTACCCAAGAGTTCACCAAGGGGCGTCGCACTGCCAGAGCTAGGAAGGGTAGGGAGAAAAGGTATAATAGTGGAAAGAATTTTGAAGTATTGGTAAAGATGTTTAAATTTAGAAGATAGTAATATATTAAAAGAATATATACTGTTCCAAAAAGCTGTCTTAGGAGAAGAGTGTTGGATTGGGGAAATGGGAAATGTGCTAAAAGAAATAGGCATGAGGAATATTTTCCTATTAGATAAATATAATAACAGTGGGTTTTGGAAAGAAGTGAGATTGAGGGTGGAAGTTATTGAGAAACAAGAGATATGGGCTAGTTTTGAGGATAAAAGGTCATTGATCGTGTATAAATCAGTTAAAAGAAATTGGGGAAGGGAGAAGTATGTAGAATAGGTCTTGCGTGGATGCGCACAGGAGTAATATTTTTAAAAAAGAATGGATATAATTGTTCGGGGAGATGCATTATGTGTGATGAATCGGGTAGTACTTTTCATTGGCTAATAGAATGTGATAAGGTTAAAAGGTGGAGAGAGGTTATATGGAATAAAAAATGGGACAAGCTAAACAAAGAAGCAGTAGCATTAAGAATGTTGGGAAGCACAAAAGTAGAAACAATTAAAATGATGGGGACATTTTTAGGCAACACAAGGGATAAGTGGATAAGGGGCTTAAGAAAGGTACAGCAGAACGGGCATAGATTGGAAAGTGGAGAGATAGTATAATAGCTTTATCCCATATATACAGCCTAGGGGCTGAATATGGGAGAGCTAGAAAACTGGAGCACTAGATTTAAGTTTTAGATGTAAGTTTTATATGTATTATTATGATAATGATGAAATAAATATTACATTACATCTCAAGACCTTCGAGTAAGCAGATTCGTTTTATTCATTCAATCATTTAGCATGATGTTAATATTACTAACAAGACTCAAGAAGGTGATATCTGATACCGTTTGGCAGAAACATGTGCATTCAGACACAAGCACCAAACATGTTTGTACAGTGTGTCGCTTAAGCAATTCTTTGCTTCTGTAAAATGGTGCTTTTTGTTCTGTTTGTCTCCGTGGACTAAGCGCTTTCTGAACCTAACACTGTATTTCAAAGCCATTTCAAATTGAGAAGTGCTATTTGAAACAAATGGATTACACAGATTGATTCAGCACTATCAAAATTGAGGAAATCCTTATCAAAAAGCAATTTGTCCATGGGTGGACTTGGTGCATTTTGTTCTGATGCTCATATGATCCATGTACCTGTACCAACATTGAATATTTAGGCAAGGGATGTCATGATGTGTGTGTTGGTACAAAAAAAAATCATAAAAATGTCAACTAAGAAGGGCGACAGTGGGTTACCCATTGTTAGGTTGAAGATATGTTGGTAGATCTTTTTTGTTGAATGTGAAGAAATTTTGATCTAGGCACTGTTGGTAGAGCTTCATCAGTCTTCTATTTCTTCAGTACTGATACCAGTTACAGTATGACATTTTTTAAGAAGAATCAGTTAGTTTTTTGGGATCCTCAGGAGAAATGAGGTAGCTTTGAATGATTCCAGTTTATAACCTAGTTCCAAGTTGTATTTGGAAATTTTATAAAGTTTCAATGAGTCTCTGATGGCTAAACTGTTGAATTTCAGCAATGGGGTAAATTTCTGTACTAGATATTTTGCTAACTTGTAGCAGGGTGTTTCTATACTATTGACTATGCGTCTCATTGTGTTTCTGGGCTTAAGTATTTTTGGTAGGGCATACAATCTAGGAAAGACTAGGTGATTTGGATTTGTTCTTGATTTCTGTGTGTCAGATATGGCATAAATTTCTTTTATGATCTTGTAGGATTTCATGCCGGACTTGAGTGGATCACCTTTTACTTACGTGAATTTAGTGCTCTGTAACATGTTTTACACTGGAGATGTAGTCTGTTTTGTTCAGTATTTATATATGATTGGCAGCTGAGCTTGATGGATAGGAGAAAATACTAATCTTAAAGAACATTGATTTGCTGACACTAAATTCTGGAAGTTCTTTCTCAACCTCAAGATGCCTTCACATACAACTAACGTACAACAACAACAACAACAACTCAATGTCTAGCCAGTTGGATAATTGCCGATGATGGAGATGAACTGTCTCTGAAACATGTACAAGAAGTTGAAAGCTTTTAATGATGTTGGTGTAACGAATACTGACTCGTCCTTTAATGATAAATACAACACTGTTTCTTGACTTCTGTTATACAAAGTTATTACTTGAATTTGTTGTACCAACTAAATAAGTTTCCATTTTTATATTTTTGATTTGTTTTGTTTTTACAAACAAAAACTTAATCTTTGAAACTGGTTTCATATGGCTTGTTTTCGATGGAGTTTCGTTCTTTTGCTTTCT
This sequence comes from Deroplatys truncata, assembly GCA_030765065.1. Classification (NCBI taxonomy): domain Eukaryota; kingdom Metazoa; phylum Arthropoda; class Insecta; order Mantodea; family Mantidae; genus Deroplatys; species Deroplatys truncata. The sequence continues at coordinate 151,480,150 of CM060990.1, forward strand.
AGTATATATTTTATTGGTTTAAAGAAATTTTGAAGCAACTGAACTGTGTGCAGTTGATGATGATTGAAATGGTGCTCAAATGGGCATGAGGCCCATGGGGCTTTGAGTTATCTGACATTGTCTTCTCAGGATAAGTGAAAAGGCTTGGGGGAAACCCCTATCCAGGTAATTCACCCTAGCCAAAAAATATGAATTTCTTGAATGTTATTTCTGATTCTGTTTGGTAAAGTTTGTGGTGTCCTTAATTTGTTTGTTTTTTTCTAATTTTTTAATCCTTCTGTTGAACATATCTCTTGAGATATCATTTATCTTTTTATATTGATATTGTGTTTGCAGTTCCTTTCCGCATCCTTTGCTTGCAGTATGATTTGAACCTGCCTGCAGACCAAACTACTTTTAAGTGTGTTTTATCTATTCTTGGGTTGCAGCTTCTTCCTTCTGAAAATTCCAAGTTCAGTCATGCTTTTGCTACTGATAAATTTAATGTTACATTCAGTAATAGGCTAAATAGATATAAAGTATTTAGCACTGTGCTCTTACCCCATTCAAGTCAGCTCATTCATGAATGCACATGTATAAATCTCAGAATCTCTTCTACTGGGTTAGAGTGTAATAAAAATGGTAGATGATGCTGTCAAGGGGAAACCCCAAATAAATCTATTTTCTTAATCTAGTTTCATTGGGAAAAAAAGTTTACCATAGTTGTAGGTGGGTATCTCAGTTCTATTGTTTAGTTTCATGTTTTGCACTTTAGATGCAATCACGTGCCTAAAAGAAACAATTACAACGGTGGTGATAATTTAAAAAGTACAAATTAGGAAACAATCTTTCATTTCATCATTTCATTAGAGAATTTTTATTTCTTTAATACAAAAGTGCAATTACAGCCCCTCAAAGTAGTCTACCACAGAATCCAACACGCATGTGGAAGGTCTTGAATACCCTCATCCTCATCTTGAGAGAAAGTTCTAATCTCATGTCTCATTGCTATGACAATGTCTTCACATGTCCGAAACCATATCCCGTGCAATGGCTCCTTCAGTTTGGGTGTGTGGTGGAAATCACAGGATAAAGATCCAGCAAATGGAGTGGAAGCTTAGTATTGAGAAGATTCTGTACACACACTGCTGTATGGCTCTCACATCTAGAAGGATGATTGCATCTTGTAGACACTCAGGACATTTTGCCTTAATAGTCTCACTACAGTGTTTTTGAAAGAAATTCAAGTAGTATTGTGTATTCACTGTTTATTGATTTGGAGCAAAATGGCGCAAAATCATCCCCTTAATGTCATAAGCTACAATCACCATTGGGCGTTGTGCATAAAAATGAGATCCAAGTTTTGGGATCTTGATATCTTGGGCACTGTTGAGGAGCATCTCGCAATTCAAAATGGATAAAATTAATTTTTCATGAGTAAGATAAAAGTTTTGACATTATGATGAACTTTAGTACTGATTCAATTCGGTTCTTTTTATTGCTAATAAACTTACACAAGCATGGGGCATTGTCAAAGATAGTACAAAGAAACACACACATCTTCCCTCTTTCATTATTCTATACACAATAGTTTGAATATTTGGTCATAAATTCTAAAAAAATTATAAAATGACTACATTTGATTAAAATATGGATACAATTTAAGAGATGTCTCAAAATGTTAAAACCAGCTACATTGCTGTCCATTTAAACATAACATGTATTTTCTAGATTCCATTTAGTAAAAATAATGCAATATTAACAATATTAGTTGAATAACACTTCCAGTCCGATGGTCACTTTTCAATTAGATGCTTTTTTAATTATTTTGCTAATGAGTTTTTCCCTGTATGATCCTTTATGATTTTTGGTAAAGTGTTATAAAGTATCATTCCCATTATAATAGGATCCTTTTTAGTTACAGCCCTGTTTAAGTATACCCTATGATAGTTTGCTTTCCCTCTAGTACTATAGGAATGAATGTCATATTTTTAAGGAGTGCTTTGTTTTGAGCCAGTATAATTACTTTTTATGCATAAATGCCAATGATAGTTAATATTTTATTATTTTTAAAGGATGGCTTACATGTGTCAGTAACTTTTAGATAATAAATATAATGTACGAGGGTGGTCTGAAAAGTTTCCGACCTAATAAAGATACAAGACATTATTTCAGAAATTTTTTTTTTATTTTTCAACATAGTCTCCTTGTAACTCTACACACTTCTCCCAGCGATGCTCCCATCTCTGTAACCTGTCCAAATAGTACTCAGCGTTTTTCTCTGCAAAATAATTGTTCACGAAGGGGATTGCCTCTTCATTTGACGAAAATCTCTGTCCTCGGAGCACAATTTTCAGATGAGGGAACAAAAAGAAGTCACTTGGGGCTAGATCTGATGAGTAAGGCGGATGGTCAAGCAGTTCAAACCGTAATTCGTGGATTTTCGCCATTGCAACCGCTGAGGTGTGAGACAGCGCATTGTCTTGGTGAAACAGGATTGTCTTTTTCTGCAAATGTGGCCATTTTCCCGCAAGTTCTGCCTTCAGCTTGTCAAGTAATGATGCGTTGTATGCTCCTGTAATGGTTTTTCCTTTTTGAAGATAATCGATTAAAATAACTCCATGACTATCCCAAAAAACAGTCGCCATCACTTTCCCAGCCGAAAAAACAGTTTTTGCTTTTTTTGGAGCTGGTTCCCCCTTTGCAGTACACTGTTTGGACTGTATTTTTGTTTCGGACATATAATGGTGTATCAAAGTTTCATCTTCAGTAATTAATCGGCACCAAACTCGGATTTATTGCGCCTAAACTGCGCCAACAGAGCGTTGGAAATGTTCATTTGAACATGTTTTTGGTCTAACATGAGCAAATGCGGCACCCAACGCGCGGACAGCTTTCTCATGTCTAAATGTTGATTTAATATGTGACAAACACGTTCTTTTGACATGTTCATAGCCTCTGCTATCTCTCTCACTTTAATTCGGCGGTCGTTTAGCACCATTTGGTGAACATTGGCAATGTTTTCGTTGGTAGTTGCAGTTTTTGGATGTCTCAAACGTTCGTCTCCCAAGCTCTTACGGCCACGATTAAATTCAGCTGCCCAAAATTTCACTGTGGTAAATGATAGTGCAGAGTCCCCATACACAGAATCCAACTCATCTTTGATTTGCGTAGACGTATTGGCTTTCAAAAACAAATATTTAGTGACAGCTCGATACTCGATTTGTTCCATTTTCATAAAAACACTCGCATCACCTCACTCAAACGACTGTTACATAACAACTGAGCGTCCAAAATGGCTGAAACTTTGGTGAGTAACTGTCAACAGATGAACAACGAAATTCACTAGCTTTTATTTACGAGTGCTGCCATCTTCATGTTGAGCTCGGAAACTTTTCAGACCACCCTTGTATACATCTCTTCTGTAGCAACAATATCCTATTTAATTTTGTCACACCATACCCTCCCCAAATTTCTATACCATATTCCAAGTGGACATATTATTCCATTATATATAGATCAAAGCTGTTCTACATTGAGGTAGTTTGCAAAGTATTTTAGTAGATAAGCATTTTTTGTAATTTTTTTGCGGACTTCATTTATATGCTCTTCGTATGTTAAAGTTTGTGTAAATATATTAAAAAAAAATTGTGTAACTAGGCACGTGATCTACCTTGGTGTTTTCTAAAGTTATATGTATGTTATTTTGTTCTTCAAATCTATTTGATTGGAGTCGAAAATGAATAAGTTTGGTTTTTTTAAGGTTTAATTTGAGAGAATTGTTGGACAATTAATTTGAAACCTGAGAAATATTTTGAATAATTATATCCTCTGATTGCCTCAGACTATTACCTTTACAAATTAGTGACGTGTCATCAGCATATGATGTGACTTTAAGCTCAGTGGATTCCACAAGGTCATGTACATACAGAATAAAAAGCAACAGTCCTAGGTCAGATTCTTGAAGAGCTCCAGATTTTACATTTTTAATATCTGATTGAACAAGTTTTAAATGATTTCCATACTGCCAATAAAGTTCACAACTTTGTTTACGATTTACTAAGTAAGACAACAGCATTTTATTTATTTTCCTCTTTAAACCATAATTTGCTAGTTTTTTTTAATAGTAGTTCAAAGTGATACACAATCAAGAGCTTTAGATAAGTCTAAAAACAAGCCTACCGTAATCTGATATTGATCCATATTTGTCAGCACTTCATGAATGAAATCTACAGTGGCAGTAATAGTTAAGAATCCTTTTTGAAAACCATGTTGGGTATTTGTTATGTTATTTTCATTTAGAAAGTTTATTATTAGTTTTTCCAGCACTTTTTAAATTAATTTTGCAAATACCAATGTTAGAATAATGGGCTTTAGATTGTCCATTTTATTACCACTTTTGTAGATAGTACACACTACTAATTTTCAGTTTTTTGGGAAAAAATACCTTCATTTATCGAGTAGTTTATAAAGTAAACCATTATATCTAATATAGTGTATTTGTACTGTTTAAGCATCGCAGGTAAGAAATCATTCCAACTAGCAGTTCTTATTCTTTTCAAACCATTTATTATGCCTTTTAATTTGTTTTACACACACACACACGCACGCACGCGCACCCCCCCCCCCCCCTCGTGAGTCTTCTGATCCTGCAACCCTGCATTTTACAGACAATGCGAAAAGCAGGTGCTGATTAATGCTACGGTTGTGCTGGTTAACATGTTCTAGTAGGGCAATGGTTGACATGCTGGAAAGTCGTGGTGAAGGTCGGAAGTTCAAATCATGCCTGTGAATAATTGAGTTTTTTATTCATTTCTGTCCATGTTTTGAGAACATTCTAGCAAATCATGATTTCTTTCTGAATGCACTAGAAAGTGGATTTGCCCATAAATAATAAGTTCCAGCCATTCATACTCACTGTGGAATGTTGTCAAATTGAGAGTATCTGGACATGCTATTAGTATATGGGGAAGCGCAGCAGAATGCAATGGAAGCACGTCATCTATACCAACAGAGGTTTCCGCAGAGAACACTTCCTACAGATCACACGTTTTTGCAAGTTGCGAACTGCCTTCTGGAATCAGGAACAGTGCACAAGACACCACATCAACAAAGAGATCACCCTGTCTGTGACCAAGCAATGATGGATCGTGTGACTTATGTCATTCAGCATCTGCATTGTAGTACGAGGAACATTCACAGGCATTTCAATATGAACCAATCTTCTGCGTGGAAAATACTACATCATTCAAAGTTTCACCCTTATCTTCAACTACACCAGGAGCTACTGCAGCATGACCATGGAGAGGGGTGGCATTCGCTAGGTGGCTCATATGACAAACTGAACAAGATCCACATTTTTTGGCAACTGTGTTATTTACAGACGAAGCAGGGTTCCACAACACAGTTCATGTATTGCCACAACATGCATTACTGGAGCACTGTAAACACACATTGGATGTGAGAGGTGCCCTTACAGGTCCAATGGGGTTTCAACGTTTGGGCTGGTATATTCGGTGATCATCTAATAGTCCCATATTTTTATGATGGCCAGCTCACTGGGAATCGCTATATCCACTTCCTACAACACCAGCTGCCTACTCTACTGGATGAAGTGCTGTTGCAGAATTGACTAACTATATGGTATTAACATGATGAGGCACCAGCTCATTTGGCCCATTGTGTGATGAGTTATCTCGATGCTGGCTACCCTGAGCAATGGATTGGATGCCATGGACCAATAGGGTGGCCAGCATGCTCACCAGATCTAACCCCATTGGATTTCTTCTTATGGGATTATCATAAAAATATTGTGTACCAGGACCGGCGAATGACCCCTCAACAGCTCAGGGAATGCATCATCTTAGCTTTGACATCACACCAGCCATGTTTTGCTGGGTTAGGCTGGTGATGATGGTTAGACTGAGAGCTTGCATCCACCAGCACAGTGGCCAGTTCGAATACCTATTACAACCACATGGAGGAAACAGGTAAATTGTAAAGGTTTATCTGTATGGCGGTCCAGCATGATGTTATAGTCACTGTTAAATGCACTACTTTGGAACCAGAGAGGTTCACAACGATCATAATGATGTAATCACAATGTAAAGCATCAAACAGCAGCAGACAAGAAAGTAATTGAAATAGAAAAGAACAAACATTATGCAAATTTACAGGATTTGGACCTTAGAATCTATGAATTACACTTATGGTTACCGAAAGTTTTAGGAATACCCTTATGGGAAAATTTACGGTCAAATTTCCTTACGCAACTTAGCAAGAAAATGAGCGCCAAAACAATGAAACTGAAAAAGAAACTAAACAACCTTATATTCAAACAAAAAAACTCCCTGGAATACCGGGAAAAATCTCCTAGACATAACCAAAAACGGAAAGCAACATATAAACATAACCTAAACAATGAACCTACCACAGGCCAATATGTAGTTAACCTCTCAAAAGAACCATTCACCAGCACTGAGCTACCTGTCTTGAACAATAGCCTAAAAGCCTGTTTCAACTTCACAAAAAATACAGAAAACTTTGTTGCTGATATTGAAATAGCCTCCAACCACCTTACAGATAAGGATAAAAGTTTAATACAATCACAGTGTGAACCAATATTGGACCAGATACAAGCCCAAAAACACCACTACGTACCACATCAAAAAATTATCAAATCTCTAAAGTCAAAACCTGTAGTATACACCAAAGCAGACAAAGGAAACACATTAGTGATATTAGACCAAGAAGATTATGAATCTAGAGTTATGCAATTACTACATAACCCTGAGTACATAGAAATCAGCAAAAATCCATTAAAAGAATGCACCAAGTCACTCCAGAATACATTGATAGAAACCAAAACATTAACAAAAGCCGAAAAATCCAGAATTAAACCAGATTTTCCCATCATACCTAGGTTATATGCACTACCAAAAATACACAAACTCGGCAACAAAATGAGGCCCATAGTGAATAACATAAACTCTCCCACATATAAACTAGCAAAATGGCTTTCAAATACCTTCAACTCCATGCCTATGTTCAAAAGTCTTAGCATAAAAAATTCTTTAGAATTAACCAGTCACCTTTCAAATATAAATATATCACCCACAGACATGATGGTATCATTTGATGTCACTGCACTCTTCCCAAGCATACCAAAAGAAGAATTATTACCACTCCTAGAAAATTGGATATTAAACAATGGCACACCTAGAGCACAAACAGAAGATTACCTGAAACTAGCAAAATTATGTCTGGACCAGAATTTCTTTTCATTCCATCACAAAATCTTTAAACAAACCTCAGGCCTAACTATGGGAAACCCCCTTTCACCATTTTTAGCAGAACTATATATGAGCCATTTTGAATCCCATATTACTAAATCTTTCCCACATCTATTCAAAACCTGGTATAGCTATGTAGATGATATTTTTGCTATTGTTCCAAAAAAACTTTCAGAAGATGCTTTGAAATTATTAAATTTACAAAAAAGGTCTATAAAATTCACAATGGAAAAAGAAGAAAATGGCCAATTACCTTACCTAGACATCAGGATCATCAGAAATAATGCACACAACAAACTAACGTTTGGCATTTACAGAAAACCAACGCACACAGAAAACTATATTAAAAATAATAGCTACAATCCTACAAGCCACAAACATGCAATTTTAAATAGTATTACAAACAGGTTAGTACATATACCAATGGAGAAAGAGGAATACCAGAAAGAATACCAACACATTATCAACATAGCCACTATGAATGGATACCAGAAAAAAACAATAGATAAGAAGATAAAAAGGTTTGAAAGACAGAAATACATCCAACAAATGACTACGTTACTCAGACAACAAAAACCACAAGCATATAGAAAATTCACTTATCACCCTTGGACACATCATAAATTTCAAAGGATTTTCAAAAAATACAACATACAGAAACTACTGTGCAACAGAACAAAAGATCCTATCCCCAACGATAAATCAGCTGGTATATATCAAATTGATTGTAATGAATGTAACCTGGTATATATAGGAAGAACAAAAAGAAATCTTGAAATAAGACTTAAAGAGCATATGAGATGCATTTACCAAAAGCAGCAAGATAAATCAGCAGTAGCACATCATTTCTGGTCTTCAAACCATGATATCACTCCAAACATAAAACTCTTAAAACCGATCAACAGCAGCAATGAATTGGACATCTGGGAAAAAATACATATTGTCAAACACAGGAATCACCTAATGAATTTTGAACTGCCGCCACCCAACAGCCTTTGGAGGTTCATCAGCCCAGCACCAGAGAACACCACAAACCACACACATCCCCCAGACGATGACCGGCAAAAATCAGTTGAGAGAAAATGCTGACGATGGGAACAAGCCGTCTCCCGAAACGCGTTCAAGTAAGAATATCATAGTGATGTAGTGTAACAACCCTCAACTCTCTATTTTAAATTATGACACATCACTGTTACAAGCTTCTAAATCTTCAAAAATTGAGCTAAAATTGAACAACAAATAAAACCTGTAGGACAAATAGAAATAAATAAACAATTAAATAACATTAAACAACATTTCAAAAGACAGCAGAGACTTGATGAAGATAAATTAAAACATAAAGATTATAAGAATATTAAAGATAGAGTGCCAAGGAAGACTGCAGTGGCCTTATTTAGGATGGCAACTGGCCACACTTGTCTCGCAGAACATCTCTACAAGATACAATGCCTACGTACACCCAAGTGCACTCTCTGTGAAGAAGAGGTCATCCTATCAAACAACATCTCGCCAAATGCAAAGGCCTTAAAAGTGATAACTTACAGACTTTATATTGGGAAGCCAGAGGGAAAATGATGCAGATCAATTAATCCCCAGCCTTTGGTGAACAACATTATCATCTTTAGGCCATACTCAGACTACCACCACATGAGGATTAAGTTCCTTTAATATACATTCTATTATATGAATCTTATTAGTGATATACTGTGTATTTTGGTGGAAAATTCTGACCACTGAAGGGTTTGTTATATCATTACCATAGTATGAAATTAGGGTCTTTTGAGGGGAAGCAGCTACATCTACAGAAATTCTATTCATACAGTTTAGAATTACAGGATTGTTACCTCTCCTTTTTAATGAATCTATTTCATGTGTTAACTTAGCTGCTAGATAAATTTTCCTTTCTTTATTCAGATACTGAGAGGTTACATCGCTCATTTTCAGCGATGTTTTTTTCAAAAAGGAGATTACCCTGTATAGTAAACTACCCAGTTTACCTGATCTCTTCCTGTTCATGCAATCATTTCATCCCAGATCTCAGTTGTTTATCCACGAGTTGCCATCTACAAAAGTACAATTATGCTGCTTGCACACTCAGTCTAGTGTAGAATTCACACCACTTATATATCTAGAATCTTCATCCCTACGATACAGTATTCCATCAACACATAATTTTGCCCTCAGAAAGAGTTCCTCTGCTGTTTTCACCAGATCCTCCACTTTCACCATGATTTTTTCTGGAGATGCTGACGAAAAAAGATAATTGGTCCCTGCATGAATTAACATAGCATCTTGGTCATCTCTTGTTTTCCACAACTTTCCTTCTAATTGCTCAATTCTGTTCCCAGGGTGACAGTACACCAGTGTGTTTCCATCCGTATATTTTCCCATATGATGGATCATTGAATCAGCAACCACTGTTGCAGTTTTCTTTTCATACCATTCACTTTCATTTGGGTCACTGATTCCTGCAGTACAAGCCTTCTGCTATGCTAACTGTCTGAAATAGTTTATATACTCTACCTGCAGTGACTCTGAAGTGATCCTGAAGTAACATACTTGGTGGATTTATTATGTGTCTGAAGCAGAACATATCAAAGAACTAGTGTTGTCAAAAATTATTCATTTGAGCATATAAATGAAAACCAGTGTAAACATAGAACAAATAAGTAATGTTCCCCAGTATTTGGGGAAGGAAGGGATGCAATTCATAAATAAATTTGTTCTTGACTTCAACTTTAAGTTTCACCTCCCTTTCTAGTTATATAAATCAACATAATTGGTTTTATCTGTTCACTTGAACTTTGGTAGCAGCAGTACATTGGAAGGCAATTATTACTTCATTATAAAATGTTTAAACTCTGAGCTTCAGTAGCTTCCTGGTTATATGTAATGTTTAGTTATTATTGAAAGTATTCATTTAGAAATTTAGTTTAAAATCATGTATTGATTTATTTACTAAACAAAACGTCTGTTATATAACTGCTACTGCCACCATCAATCTAACTATGTTTAGAAATGCCATTTTTATGTAACTTTGTTGCTCAATTTGTGTTGTAACATTCCATCTTCTATTGGTAAGTGAAATAGAATATTACAAATATTTATGATACTGATAAAAATAATAGTACAAACTTCCAACCACAGAGCGTTGCTTTGCTTTCTTCTTTAAGTTGTCTCGGTACAAAGAAATGACATGATAAAACTTAAGAAATTAGAGCAAAAAATGTGTTAGGAGACGAAAGGTTTTACGAATAATGATAATGTATAGATTATTTTGCATTTTTATTTTCTTTCAAAAATCTCAAAAAAGAAAGAAATAAAGGTTCCTTCATGTCTATAAACAAACCCAAGAAAGAGGTCATAAGTTAGAACCTGTAAAATATAGCATTTTCATTCATTGCAAAACTACTTGGTTCACCATTAACATTTTCTAACAAAGGATACATCATTCAGATGGTTGCACTATGAAGGAAATACGTAGTTGAAATTTTTATTCAGTGGCTAGGATAGATAGATTTATTTATTTATTTATTCATATATTTAGATACATACATAATTCATTCAATTTTTACTTGCTACTACTAATAACCAGCATAAAAGCAACTGGTATCCAGCTGCTTAACTAGCAAAACTTACTACTAGACTAAAACCTATACCACTGGTATCCAGCAGTTACTTACTAAACTCCAATACTATATTTCCTTCATTTACCTTTTTATTTATTAAAATCATCCCTCTTTTTAAATTCATATATATATATATATATATATATATAATTATTTCATAATGCATTTATTTTATAATTTAATTTTCCTTTCCTACTATCTGGATGCTAATACATTAATTATGCTATTCTAGGAGTTGCTTGAGATAGGATCATATACACTTAACACCCTGGTGGTTTGTGTATATGTATCCTTCATTTTACTATATACATTTTCCAAAACTAACAATTTAAACTTCTCTCCTCATCTATAATTTACCTATATCATCACATCTGTTGTTATATTGCTCTTTTTCCTCAATTTTCCTCCACCATTTCTCTCTTACCTTCCCTGTATATTTATCTAATTGTTTCAAAAATTCTTTCTTATTGTTTCCAAAGAGTTTTAAAAATAATATCTGTATCTGTAACTTATCCCACTTCCTACTCCATATTTCCTCTCTCCAAACTTTGGTTTCTGCACATTCTATTATACAGTGTAAATTTTTATCTACACTTCCACATATTGGGCACAGTTCTTTGTCAACTTTTAAACCCCTTAACAACATGGTTCCTGTTCTTGCCCATGCCAGGCCCTCCCTTTCCATATTGTCACAAACATCAATATATTTTTCCCTTCCCCAATCTTTTTTCAAGTTCAGATAATATATCAGAGTTCTCTTATCCCTTTAACTACCATATATTTCCTGTTTCTCAATATCATCAACCCTAAATTTCACTTTGTTCCATAAATTTTGTCCCCTCGTCTGAATATTGGCTGACTCGCCCAATCCTACTTCCCTCATAGATTCCTTTAATTGGGTTAACCAACTTCTTTGCCATCTTGTTTTTTCTTGTATCCTTAAACAGTTTTTATTTAGTGTATAAGTTCCTTCAATTTTATGCTTAATACTTAGTGATCACAAAGTGTTGAATAAGAAATTTTCTAGGAAGTTCAATAGCTTACATTCAATTGTTAATATTATGAATTTATTTATTGGATAAAACTATGCTGTAAGATTTGAAAATAACTATTTTTTAAAAATCATTTCCAAAGTTTTGTTTACCAATAGTTCATCTGTCATGTTTTAGCTGCCAGGAGTAACAATGCTATCATTTTTAAAAATTTGGAGAAACAACTTTTAAATGTGATGGAATGGAAACATCTCACAATAGACAAAGTATGCTTAGGAATTATGTTTGATATAATAACTTGATAATGGAGCAGCAGTTACTGTGCAGTCCCTTACACTGCATCACATGTGTCTGTGCAGTTCTCTCTTCAATCTATGCACATCTGATTCCAGTCTATTGTTACAATGGGCATTCTAAATTTTTCTTCACTATTTTCTAGACCTACATCTACAGAATAGATCTGATTGTAATACACATTTGAAAATTAGTGCTCGTGATGCACTCTTGTTTGTACTCTGCCTCATCTCTGTTTTATCTAGTTATACAGTTGCCTTTTTGATGATGCCAGGAAATTAAGTATATTTATTTCCAAGCTATCAGCATTTTATTGTGACACTGCTGGTTAGAAAATTTTGCTTACAATATATTTGTGTGAAAATCTTGAAAAGCTTTACTCCTACATTTGCCAAGATTTTTCCTTGCATTACTTTGTTGAACTGGGTCATATAGGTATCTGAAGATGTTTTTCTATTAGAGCACAACTACTTCCTAAAATATATTTCCAAAGATTTCTTTGCAAGCTCCTATATAGTTTAACACTTTCAGTCAAGCTAAAATGCTATGCTAATGCTTATACTACCAGCCCTAAGTAAGGTGAAACATAAGATTTTACATTTTGAAGCTGTTCAGTTGAGATTTTTGTGCATTGGCTTTTGATATACTGTTTCACATTTCCATACACTTTTAAAGTTATTACTTCAGTCCTCATGCTTAAAAAAATAAATTATTAATTTTGAATTTTTACCATTATCACTAATTGAAATGTCACTACATATAACTATTGCTTTCCAGCAATGCTGCCTCAAGTTCCTTCTCTGACAATTATTTCTTGTTCCAATATGCAATTTTGTGATGTACGTTAAGCAAAAACTGCAATAAATTACTGTAAATACATGAAAAAACAAGCCTAACACTAAACAAACAACACCATGTGCTATACTGTTTTGGCACACTACAGCCTCACAAAGAAAAATTAAATAAGCAGAGAAAATGCTACCAATATGCAGTTTAAATATTGTAGATCAGCTAGAGGTATACACATGGCATCTGTTGCATGCATTGTAAATTATTTTAATGTAAAAACCAACCTCAGTGGATCGGTTCGGCATTTGGCAATTTAGTGCATTGGCTCGCATGAGAGTTTGGCACCCAAGGGCTAATACTCAAAATGATGTTCTGAGCCCCACATCTTCCTAAAATATGCTTCCAAAGATTTCTTTGCAAGTTCCTGTATAGTTTAATACACAAAATGATGTTCATTAAAAATAGGTAATGAATTATTATGTTTTTTCTTCTTTCTTTCTTTTTCACTTTCCATTAACTCTAATTGTGTTTTCACACTTCAACCAGCTACTGGGTAGGTTTAGGATACAGTTTTATGCTTGTCAGACTGAGTGAACTTTATCCAACCCAACCGTGAGGTGCAACTGGTAGCAGGGTTCCATCAAAACTCTATCAGGAGGCTTCAAAAAATACCTCAGACATAACATTTTTATCACACTGGCAGCAGGAAGCATTTCAGTTTTGTGAGATGCCAGAGACATCTCCGTTTTATCCAGACTATCCATTAACTTGACAGTGAGGCCAAAATTTCTGCTTTTTTTATGGTCCTTGATGTCATTTTGCTGACTGCTGTTTCAGTTGTGGATCTTAGATTATAGTCCAAAATTCATCCATGACCCCTACTTTCATTAGCATGTGGTATCCTTCCTGCTTATATTGTGCCAGTTGAACACAGCACGTCTTGTAATGTTTCCACTGTTCCACTTCCATTAGTGCATGTGACACACACTTGGCAGCAACTCTGCACATTTGTAGGTTTCCTCAGAAAATCCTGAGGATGATTATTACTTCAGTACCTTCATGAAGCTGTAATTCCTGCAGAGACCATCTCCTGTTGTCCTCCATGCATTAGGAAATAAGGCATGAGCAAAGTCTATGTGGAGTTGCAGGTCATTCTAAATGTTGCATAGCAGTTGCTTCTCTTCCATGCCGTAATGCTCCTGCCCACCATACAACAGTTCACTATGGTAGAGCACCATTTCCTAATGCTTTCATAAGCTCAATATGGTATTCTCTTACATTTTTTTCACAGAGAATTCATCCTGTATGACTGTCAAATATGTGCTGACTTCCACATCCCTCAGTTCAATGTCTTGGCAGCCACTGCCATCTTACTGCCTGTAAGGGGGCTCAATGTACATCTGTTAAAGGCTTATCTGATCCACATTATTGTAGAATAAAAAGGTTGTGACCTGAATATGTATTTGTTGTATTATAGTATTTGTGTGTTAAGTGAATTAATCATCTTAGTAAATAATGTATTGTGTTGTATTATATTATGAGTGGGTTCATCTGCTTTTACCAAAACTGCTGCCACTTTGCCTCCATTCACAGTATATTTCAAATACGTTTTCATTCATCACTAAATAAAAGAACTAAACACAGTGAAAAATGTATTTAAATTTATCAATCCGGATGACTTTTTGATACTTATCACTTGACTATGTCCTACAGATTTCTTGCTAAGTTAAGCGACAATGTGTCAAAGCATTCAGGGCTATTCTGTAACATTTTGTTAAAACCACTAATCAATTGATCAACATTCTGCAACTTTGTAACAAAACAAAATTTTGTTAAGAATAAAGATTTGGTGATTGAGTATAAAAAACCCTGAAACCCTCTTTGATAATACATTTGTTACACAACAGATTCACATAGATATCATTTTATTGCTGCTGTAAGAGGAAAAGGATGATAGAAATGTAATATTTTAATCATCAAATGCTTATTTATTAATTTTAGCATAAAATATAAATGCTACAGATTACACTTGATTAAGCAATGTTTCGTGTGATGGCATTGGTAAATGATGCTGCCAACATAACTTTTAAGGGACACCTTTTAGGAAAAAGGTGTATCCTAATAAAAAGTAACAGCTATTGATTTAAGAATTTTAGGCAAAATAGTGATAAATCTCGTATTGATTTGCATGGTTCACGAATATATTTCTCTCCTTTATAGGTTAAGATTAGGAACAGAGCTTTTTTGAGAGCTGTAGGATATTACAGCAGTATGTTTTCATTCCCAGAATTATTTAAAAATGACTTCCAATCTGCCAAAAGAAGGGCTATTAGAAAGTTATTTACCAGTTTCTCATAACCATAGAAATTTGAACTTATACTGATGCTGCTGGAAGAAGAGGAAGAACATAATAGAAGGCAGTCAGTTGGGATATAAAATTGCAATTTATGTTTAATAAATTGGCATATGAAAAATAATCATAAATAAAATACCTGTAGCTGTAACATTCCCCCAGATAACACAAGTACTGAAACTAACCTTTCTTTTCACTATGGTCTTCCACTTAACGAATAAGTAAAATAATTGGGATATTATCAGACACCAATTATGATTTTCATTCAAAGATTAAGGTGCAAGAACATTTCCACAGAACTGAACATTGCCAAATCTTGAATAAAAAAAAAATAAGTACCTACTTATGCTTGATGGTATATATAAAAGTTTCAGAAAAATCTGCATGACAACTGGTATCTTCAAAATGTATAATTAAAAGCTAAAATCCATAAAGAAAATTAAGCAATAATTGCGGGCTGATATGAGTTACTGAAACTTGCATCAAAACAATATGAAACTCTGCTGATAATTCTTTTGTCTGTCTTTCCTAACCTAAAATTACTCATTTTACAGGGCCACTGCTGTTCAACAGCTTAGTGAGTTTTGCCCACAAAAAATATAATTCTTTGGAGTCGCAAGAAAATGCAAGTCTTGCTATTCTAAACAGTGGGTACAAATTTTAAAAATTCACACACATATTTTATATTTTTCGTGTGTCATTTATACAGCATGCTTTCATCTTGGCAAGGAAAAGTAACAAAAGTGCTCAGTAGTTGGTATTCCGGCGCTGGTGGCAGTGTGAAAACAAAATGCTATTGCAGAGTGCACAAATTTTTAGTCACTCCAGTGGGCTAACAAACTGTGAGAAAACAAATATCGCAATAACAAATAGGTTACAGAATGCCAAATAATGGCATATTTATTAAGAGCGGCCCTTTAAGCTTAACAAATAATTGTAGTCGTCGTCTTAACAACAAAGTTACAGATTAGCTCCAAATGTCTCAACTGATCCAATTTCATTCTTCTCTGTATTTGTTGCAGTTCAGACAACAGCTAAATATGCCACAAATGTTGCAGCACATGCTGAGCCAGCCAAGATTTCAGAAGCACATTCATTAATAGGAATCTCATTAGTTCTTGGCTTTGTGTTCATGTTACTAGTAGATCAGTGTTCAGCATCAAGAAGTAGAGGTGAGTAAAATAGACAAAAATAGATTTTATTTTTCTGAGAAAATCATAGAACTCTTTGAATTCTTTCACATATGTTGATTTGTTTTTCAGTTATTTTATTTATTTATTTATTTATTATTATTATTATTATTATTATTATTATCTTTTTTGTTTTACTATCTTCATGGAATTATGTTCTCTTGTACTCAAGTTGTCCAATCAAAAAACATCTTAACATCTTTAAATATAACTGCTTCCTCTCACCCTCCTGTTTTCACTCATCCACTAAGACAGGCTACACTTGCAGTTATAAGTATTGCATGCTATCTTTTGCATGATTGTATGTTTAACATTTCATTGAATTTACCATAAATAAACTCGTGGATGTACTGATAAAGCAATTCAATTTTATTAATCCTTTTAAATTAAATACTGTACATGTTCCACTGATACAGGATACACCAAAAAGTAATTATATTACATAATTTTATATGTTAAAGCTTAATCACAATAAATAGTTGTACAAATTTAATTAATCTTAATAGATCAAATAAATTAACAAATATATACAAGATAATAAAGTAATATAATACAAGATAAGTAATACATAAGAATGTTTATTAAATTTTAAATATTCATCTACTGTATAAAAACAGTGTTCCTGCAACAGAAAAAAAAACTTTACACTGGATTTAAATGTATTAAGATTTTCTATATTTTTAATAATATTTGGTGGGGAATTATGTATTTTTATACTGGCATGTAAAACTCCATTTCTGCATAGCGTACTTCTAGTGGATGTTAAGTTAATGTGTGATTATTTCTGTAAAATGGGTATCATGGCAGAATTAGTAATGCTGATCATTATAGTATATTTAATGAAGCTATTATTATTATTATTATTATTATTATTATTATTATTATTATTATTATTATACATAATTGATATCTAGACCTAAAAGCATTTCATTTTTTACCTCTGAAAAATGAACAGTTGGTTTATTAGGGAGCCCTGAGCAAGTTTTATTAAATGGCACACATCACTCTGGAGGTGATCAATTAGAAACTAAGGAGGTGCCACTGTGACACGTGTCCAATCAAGAATTGTGAACAGTCACATTTTTTCACAACAAAAACTGAAACTGCTGTGAATATCCATCCTCTATTTATGGACAATGATCTATGATTATTCAAATAGTTCAGTGTTAGCATGCATGGTTCATGGAAGGACATGGAAATGTGTATGATGATTATAGCCCGGATTCATATGCAATTACATATTTTATTACTGTATGTGGAGACATAGAAACATAAAAATGTCTGCAAATTGAAGTATTGACATCACTATACTCAAGTTTCATTTTAAATATGTTTACATATTTATAACATATGACATATTTTGTACAATCTTGCATAAAATAAGTATTTTGCCATGCCTTTTCTGAATTATTTGCTATATTTATTTTTTTGATTATTTCTGTGTCTGCCAAGAGTTTTTTTTTCTCCCTTTAGAAATACGAATAATTAATTAACAATTAAAGTTAAGATTAAGTATAATTGACATTGTACAGTTGCAATATCAGCAATAAATAAAATCCAACTCAAACTGTCAAGATTGCACATGTGGTTCTGAAGTAAATTCTATTTCAGGGACAGCTGGTGATTCTGAACTTTGGTGGTTGACAAACTTATAGGTAGCTGATATTTCAATTTGTTAAAGCAATAAACACTGCATCGTCAATTTTGCTGTATAAATGTTAGTTATTATCAGCTACACATTTCCAAATCATCAGAATGTTCATTATAAATTTATCTGTAACTGTGCTGTTGTAAGCCATGTTTTTTGTGGAAGTCATAAAGATGCTACAAATCATTCACATCATGTTTTATCTATGGCTCTTTAGTTTATCTTCAGCACCAATCAAGGAAAGAAAAATAGGGCGTTTTTAACATCACAAACAGTTATATTCTCATATCCATCGCTGTTATTAAAATTCCCATTAAAAAACTTGTTTTTGTTTTAACAGCTGACTGACTTATAGATTTGGTGTAGGACTACCAAGACATTTAATTTCCTTTCCCTTTCAAGTTTAGCATTGAAAAAGGTGGTGCTAAAATAGGCCGAATTGAATTAATTTTTTCTCTGTATGAGGGTGGTCTGAAAAGTTTCCGACCTAATAAAGATACAAGACATTTTTACAGAATTTTTTTTATTATTATTTTTCAGCATAGTCTCCTTGTAACTCTACACACTTCTCCCAGCGATGCTCCCATCTCTGTAACCTGTCCAAATAGTACTTGGCGTTTTTCTCTGCAAAATAATTGTTCATGAAGGTAATTGCCTCTTCATTTGATGAAAATCTCTGTCCTCCGAGCGCAATTTTCAGATGAGGGAACAAAAAGAAGTCACTTGGGGCCTGGATCTGGTGAGTAAGGCGGATGGTCAAGCAGTTCAAACCGTAATTCATGGATTTTCGCAATTGCAACCGCTGAGGTGTGAGACGGTGCGTTGTCTTGGTGAAACAGAATTTTCTTTTTCTGCAAATGTGGCCGTTTTTCCACAAGTTCTGCCTTCAGCTTGTCAAGTAATGATGCGTAGTATGCACCTGTAATGGTTTTTCCTTTTTGAAGATAATCGATTAAAATAACTCCATGACTATCCCAAAAAACAGTCGCCATCACTTTCCCAGCCGAAAAAACAGTTTTTGCTTTTTTTTGGAGCTGGTTCTCCCTTTGCAGTCCACTGTTTGGACTGTATTTTGTTTCGGGCGTATAATGGTGTATCCAAGTTTCATCTACAGTAATTAATCGGCGCCAAAACTCGGATTTATTGTGCCTAAACTGCGCCAACAGAGCGTTGGAAATGTTCATTCAAACAAGTTTTTGATCTAACGTGAGCAAACGCAGCACCCAATGCGTGGACAGCTTTCTCATGTCTAAATGTTGATTTAATATGTGACAAACACATTCTTTTGACATGTTCATAGCCTCTGCTATCTCTCTCACTTTAATTCGGCGGTGGTCTAGCACCATTTGGTGATCTTTGGCGATGTTTTTGCAGTTTTTGGACATCTTGAATGTTCATCATCTCCCAAGCTCTTACGGCCACGTTTAAATTCAGCTGCCCAAAATTTCACTGTGGTAAATGATGGTACAGAGTCCCCATACACAGAATCCAACTCATCTTTGATTTGCGTAGGCGTATTGCCTTTCAAAAACAAATATTTAATGACAGCTCGATACTCTATTTTGTCCATTTTCATAAAAGCACTCACATCACCTCACTCCAAACGACTGTTACATAACAACTGAGCGTTCAAAATGGCTGAAACTTTGGTGAGTAACTGTCAACAGATAAGCAATGAAATTCACTAGCTTTTATTTATGAGTGCTGCCATCTTCATGTTGAGGTCGGAAACTTTTCAGACCACCCTCGTATATCAGTGTATAATTGTATTTCACTCTGATTTGAAATACAGCACAATCACAACATGCAGGAAACATGAGGTTCAGTATATGGATGACTGAAAGTGAGGCAAACGTTTACTATAAAACCAATAGATGGCGCTGTTTATGCAATGAAAGTCAAAGTGATCATTCTATTCCACGCTCTCTGACTATTAGGTTAACCAACAACATAGAGCCTTGTGCCCCGCACTTCCCACCACACATCTCTGTGCTCCCTTGGTTCGTCATGCCCTATACCTAGCCATGATATGACTGTGGGTTGCAGCTGGGAGTACACTATTTGGGTACTAGCAAACAATACACCACTTGCTGAAGTCCACTGCACAAGATCAGGTCAGAATGAACCCGAAATGTACATATAAATAGTATAATTATTTACATTAAAGGGAAAGCCAGTATATGCTTGTAGCTTAAATTTGCTACCATATTAAGAAGCTGCCCCTGTTCTATTTAGTTTTCTCTGAGAAGGTATCGCTACCAGGAAAGCTTTATAAGTGAAGTGATTCTGTAATGACACCAATAGGTTCTTCACCCGCTGAAAAATTAAAAGCATGGGCTGCAATAGATGAAGGGCCTATGGCAAATGGTAAAGTCATGGTGTGTCAAGTATGTCAAAAAAAAAAAATAGGATGTTTCATGAAGTTGCAAGTGGAACAATAATTTGCTACTTCATTCATCAAGAAAGCAAGTTCTGTTGATGCAAATGCAATCTGAGCCTACTATCTCGAAAACGTTTTAGACATGTATTGCGATGGTAGTTGCAGATAACTTCAAGTACCTGAATATTGCTCTTTCTCACAGACGTACTGTCAGCGACCAATTCCAGACAAGTCTGCAATATGTAACAACTACCGTGGTGTATGCTATCAAGAAACAATGGGAAGAATAAATGGCAAAAAGAAGATTTCTGCATATGAATCTCTTGAATGAGACTACAGACCTAGTGAGTCGCCGTATACACTGCCATTTGTGAAAATTGCAACACCAAGAAAGAATTTCCCAAATAACTCCAAACTTGGTGGAAGTGTAGAAGAGTGTGCAAGCAATAAGTGATTAGGTTTGCAGAGAGATGGGGTACACGTAGGCTGAGCACAGCCCTCTCTTGTCGGTCCAACAAGGTCATTGTTGCGCCCAATGTAGTCAGTGCAGAGCTGTCAAACAAGGTGGAAACAATAAAGAAAGTGCCAGTATACCTCGTCAAGTCAAAGGGAGCCACATCGGCATGTGAGTGAGTTCGCACGGTGCAGAATGATGGATCTCCAGGAAGCGGGTTTGTCATAATGTGACATTTTGATTCGTACAGGGCATGCTGCTATGACAGTGATGCGTGTGTGGAAGCAGTGGATAGATGAAGGTTCTATGCAGCAAAGAGCGGGTACTAGACCACGGAACATGACCACAGCACGGGATGACCTTCATCTTGTCAGCATGGCCATAATGGACCGTACAGCTTCTCCAGTGTTGGCTCGGCACTGTAACACTGCAACAGGTGTGAACTTGTCTGCATCAACGGTTTGTTGCCATCTGCTGCAGGTCAGACTGGTTGCATGCATGCCATTACGTCGACTTCCATTGTTCAGAAACAAGTTCCTATGACTGCAATGGACATATGAACACCGTCACTGGGGTGCTGATTGGCAAAATGTAGTCTTTTCAGACAAGTCCCGCTTCAATGTGTCCTACAGTGATGGTCGCTTACATGTCCGGCAGTACCATGGTGAGCGCAACCTGGAGGGCTGTATTGTTGAGCAACATAGCGGGCAAACACCAGGTGTTATGGTTTAAGGCGCCATTGGTTACAACAACCGATCTCACCTCCAACGAATCGAGGGCACTTTGAACAGCAACCGGTACCTAATGGTGGTTGTAGAGCCTGAGGTACTTCCCCTGCTTCAGGCATCTCCACAGGCCACATTTCAACGGGACAATGTCTGGCCACATATTGTGAGGAATGTACAAGCCTTCGAAGAGTGATGGGTACCATTATTTCCCTGGCCTGCACATTCGCCTGACATTTTGCCCATCGAACATATCTGGGATATGGTTGCTCAGCACCTGGTGCGTCACGGTCCTCCAGTAACCAGTTTCGTGGATTTGTGGGCTCGAATACAAACTGCGTGGAGGGAAATTTCTCAGGAACTTATTCAGAATATTATTTATTTAATGCCATGGCGTATAGCAGCTCTAATTGCAGCGCATGGAGGCCACACCAAATACCAAATATTAGGGCTCAAACATCATATATAGATTTGAAAAGTTTATCATTTGTTACTTGTCATGTACCTAATCTGTGGTATTGAATTCATGTGTTTCCTTCTTGGTGTTGCAATTTTCACAAATGGCTGTGTAGCAAATCTCATTGTGTGAAAATTAGCCCTTAAGTTCCCATTAAACCATTTCTGATTACTTCCAAACCTTTGGAACATACGAATCACTCAATAATAGCCAGATTAATTAACAATGGTTTGAAGACATAGTGACCCAGTTGAGTCCAAGATGAAAAAGTGGTGGTTATGTTCTCTGATGCTGGAGCATATATGTTGAAAGCTGCAAGTGCTGCATCTGCACTTAGTACGCTTAACATGCTTTCTCATGCTCTGCAGCATGTGACTGAAGAGATAAGAGCCAACTTCCTTATAGTTAATAAACTTACTTCATTCACAGAGAAGGTTTCTGTGAAGGCTTCTTGAAGAGTTCATTCTACAAGAGCAGCTACCTAATCTTGCTCTGCCTCCAGAGCTTAAATACAAGCCATAAGATTTCACACAGAACTTTTTGAATATTTCAGGTGTGTAGTAGAAATGTTCTTCCAGAGTCAGCCCTCTCGTTACATGTAGCTCAAGCTGCTTTCAAGGAACCTCACATTGAGAGCTCTGTTGCATACATTACAGCAATTTTGGTTGGATTCCAGAGAAGATTACAAGATTGGAATCTTCAAGACTTTCCTGCAGGAATCTATGTATATTATGGAAGATGTGAAACAAACATTCTCTTCTGTAAAAGGTGATGTTGAAGTCTGTTTCTCAAAGGTTTCAGGAAGTAATTGATAGAAATCCCAGCTACTCTACTTTTCTTAATATATGCAAGACCCTGAATGATGAAGAGTTGCAGCCTCTATAGGGTATATCTTCAGGAAGAATGATCTTATTCAAGTACTGTCCTGCGACATCTTGTGATGTGGAAAGATGACTTTTACATAAGATTTTATCTGACAGAAGAATGTCATTTACACCAATGTGGAGAAGTATCTTATTGTGTACTGTGCCAGAAAATAAACAATATGCTTGTTTTATGTACTCATTCTTAATTTTTGCAATTATTGTTTATGAAGACACTGAGTTGCTTATGTTTTATCCATATAAGTTAGTCTGCATATTAATGAACAACTTTGAAGTGTTCACAAAATATAATGAAAACTCTGAATGTGAAATTTGTGATTGTAGCTATTTCATTAACAATTAAATTAATAATAACTTAAAATAACGACTGTGGAGCCCTGTGCAGCAAGAAATGTGGTGCTACAAGGAATGCCCGGTAAATGAAATAAATAATTTTTCATTAAAGTCCGAAATTTTAATGTAATGTTAATTATTTGGTATATATTTATAACTGTATATTTATTTGATACTACATATTTCTATATATATTTCTCAATTTTATACTACATAATAATCCAGGCTTTAATGATGAGCAATACAACTTGGCAGTGACTGACAACAGTTCTGTTGTTCAAATTTGCAACATTGTTAAAGGAAATTGTCATGTTAGTGTTGTTGAAATTCTTTTGTCTCTGATTCGTGGTGCTACACTGGACGTTAATCCATCAGAAAAGTCCTCTCTCAGCAACTGGAATATTGCAAAGCTTGTGCAGGATGTGTGCTATGTTTGCTTACCAATGCTCAAAAACCTGTGAACTTGCCTGTATTTTTTTTTTGGATGTGCACCAAAGGCTGGGTGCATCATTCTCAAGATGAAATGGCGAAGCATGATTTGTAAGAAGAAAAGAAAAAGTGCTCTAAAAAAGCCATAGTTGTGTACTCAGTAGCAAATGTAACAGCAACAGTGTTTTGGGACTGCTACAGTCTACTTGAATCACAATGAATGCTGAAAAATACTGTAACATCATGATGCAATTTTCATCCATAATCAAACAAAATAGTTATTAAGCCTCTGTGTTTGGCTTTTTCAACTCCCGATTTAATAAAACCTGTAAATGTTGCTTCAGTTAAATTTTAACTTAACAATGCTTAAATAGAAATGTATTTATTAAGCATTATTTAAGACTATTTTTTTATTATTTCATTCCCCTCTTACTGGTATTATGTAGGTGTTGAAATGTTGGTTTTTGAAGATTACTGGTTTTAAAAGAAAAAAGTGTACAGTTTAGAGCTACGCATGCTAGAATATTCTGAAGGAAGATCCCAGAACCTTTGGAGTAACCTCTCCCCCCCTGCATTGTAGTAGCTCTGCACAAATGAATGTAATCATAGTTTTAACATAATTATTTTAAAGCAATAGGGGGAGGCAATGCAATAAATGAGCTGCAATGCAGTCTCTGTGTATAACCTAAAATAGAAAATTAGTTAAAATAAACCAATATTTCATATTTATGACCTTATAAAACTTTCCCATAATAAAGTATTTGACAGCACTTTTCATCTGTTCTCATTTTCAAGAAGTCTAAATGTTAGAACCATGATGCCATGATTTGCAAGTAAGGTACAGATATTAGTGTTAGGTCTCTCCATCAGAGCCATGTTCTTTCTACCTTTTTGGTGCAGGTCTTCAATGCAATAGAGGTGCGAATCTAGAAATATTTGACAGGGGGAGCCCTATCGACTATCCCATATGTATATATCAGAATTAAGGTCATACTAAAATAGTTGCTAACTAAATATTTAAGTAAATAAATTAATAATTTAATTGAATCTTGAGCTGGGGTTACACCGAAATTTTACTTACTTGAAATTAATTGAACATGTTCGAAAGCATCGCTTGCTTTCATCTTCAGCTTTTTTCCAACTGAGCATGATGGGAATTTGGGTCCAAGGCATAAGTGGTGTGGAAGTAGTGCCATCTGGTGTGTCCATGATGAAGCTGCTTAGATTGTTGAGTGGCAGGATTTCAAAGTTCAATATTGTTTACATGCGTTTGATTATGTGTATGTTTTCCCAAACTTTTAGAAACTTGGTGAAAAGTTTGCACCACCATCATATCCTTATCCACACAGGTTTGATATGTAATCTCAAGTCTTGCAGTTCATTCGGTATTAACTTACACAATCCTTCACCACTTAAATCGTGCATTACAACAAATCTTAAAAATTCCTCCCTCACACAACATTTTTCTAGGTCAACAAAATGCATGCAAAATGTTAATTGTTCATTTTGTATTGATGTCTGTAGTTTTGTCTGATAGAGTAGAAAAATATTTCCCTGTCTTACATCATCTGTAATATTGTTTTACTTGTTAGAGTAGAATTTTTAAATGCCTTTGCAAGATGACCTCTGAGAATTTCATCCCCTGCATCAACTCAAAATTTAAGAAGTTCATTAAAAGTTCCCCTATTTTCACCTCAAATCCGTGCTCTAAATCAATGATACCATCTCCCTGTGTTCTCAAAGTGGGAAGTTCTGGTGACTGCACAGAATAATGGAGACACACAAGGGAGACCAAGTTCATACAATTTTCATTTACTCTTTTTCTCATTTCATTGTTCAATTGAACTTCAACATTCTGTTTTTCACCTTCATACATTCTCCTAAAATTCTCACTTTTAACAAGGACTATTTTATGATAACTGTTCTCTGAATGTTATCTGAATATTTGACTGCCTTCTTAAATTTTATTTGGAAGCTTAAAAACTAGAGATTGTAACTGAACCCTACTATGACCCCCTCCTTTGAACCAAATAGAATACACGCCCGACAGTAAGACCCTTCTTCCTTTTTACTATAAGTAAGCCAAGGGAAGTTGTCTAACCAGGTATTCTGGAAATGCCTGCAATGTGAAAGTTACTGGAAAGTCGTAACTTTTTGGTGGATCCCACAGAATAGTCAGGGATCTGTAATTAATATTGTCATTGCGAAAATCTTGTTCACAAAATATCTTATGTCAAGTCCATTGCAATCATTAAATATGTTCTTCTTCCTAATGATGTTTCCAGTTCACACATTTTGCCATTACTGGTACTGGCATTCAAGTTTGTAATGCAATCACTGTTTTGGCCCTACTTTTTCGTATGTCCAATACTTACCTTCAGATCCATCACATGACTTTTTAACGAAGTGTAATAAATTAATCTGAATTTTGCATTTCAACATCTTACAAGAGCAACAGACCACCAAGGATCAAACTTCTAATTGCACACTTCACTTCATTGAGCACTACTGAGATAAGCTTTTTTAACTGGAATATGTTTTTGAATCAACAATTAACAGATTAAGTTTGTAGTTCAAATTAATGAAATGGTTGGTTTCAGTTGGCTACTTAAATAACACAAGTCGGCAAGTTTGTTTTTTCTTTGCTGCTTTTCCATTATTGAAAACAAGCTGAACCATTTTTCCATTATTGAAAATGGAGCTCTGCAAATCATTACCTCCAGACCTATGCTTAATTTTTTATTATCAAAATCATCTGAGCAAACTAAATGAACATACATAGTTATAATTATGTTCATTTATATTTCATTGTATTAAAAGACATAAAATCTAGCATAAGATATTACAATAAAATAACAACATTGCCTCTCGTGGTGTAAACCCGGGTTTATTCCTGGTCAGATCAATTTTATGATGAAAACTTTATTTCAATAGCTTCAACTTGATCTTAACAATAGAAAATTTACCTTCTTGCAACTGGTCAATTTACAAAAGACTGATGCAACAGTGGAAAAAAGTGAAAAAAAGAAAGATAAAAAAATCTGATGTGATGCATTCACACAATTTTCTCTACACTCTTATCGCTTATTAGTGGTTATACAAATTATTCCTACGAAAGTTTATTTTCATATCTACTTCATTTTATTCAAGATAAACCTTTCCGGTAGCAGCTGCATTATACATTTCGTTATACAAAGGGAATAGCAAGTCAAATTTCAAGAACTAGACACTATGTACTGGCCTTAAAATTCCATGCTCTTTGCATGCAATCATGATAAACAACTGACTATTGAAAGGAATTGAAAATAATGACAAATTATTGAACAATTTGAATCATTAACGGATATCTCGGTGGCTGATGCCACAAAAAAGTTATTTGAAATAAATTGTATGTTTTAAAGCGAGCTACATTTTTTGTGTAGTATGCTTTTGTCTATCGCTTAACGTTTACCAGTTATACAAAATTATGCAAAATTCCTTCTGAATGAAGTGGACTTCACAGGATATTCTCAGAAAACTCAAGATATTCATTTTATTTGTAATGTAAATATCTTTTATATATGGTATTTTAATCAAAATCGCAGCCATTTTTGAGAAAATAAAAATTTCGAAAATGTTGCATGTAAAGGATAGTTTGGGGTGGGGGGCTTTTCTTGAAAATCTTCATGTCACATTTTTGGAAGGTACTGAACCTAAATACCAGGCTAGGTATTTATTGTACGTTTTGTTTTTGAGTTACGCTGTTCAAAGACACACACACTCATATGTATGGACCTTGTTCTAAGAATGCCTTTTTTTAGGATTAAGGGGCCATCAAAACATGCATTTCAGGTAAAATCTCGATATGAAATTTTTGGTTGGAATGCAATACCTTCTCTACCTACTGGTAAAGAAAGTTAAAAAAGCAACATAATTGCTACTCAACAACAGAAAATGAATGCAAGAAGTACATAAGCGCAGGACTATTAAACTTTAATATTGCTGTATGATCTGACAGGGGGGACCCTGGTCCCAAAATTAAATTGAGTTTTGTTTATG
Organism: Deroplatys truncata; assembly: GCA_030765065.1. Classification (NCBI taxonomy): domain Eukaryota; kingdom Metazoa; phylum Arthropoda; class Insecta; order Mantodea; family Mantidae; genus Deroplatys; species Deroplatys truncata. The sequence goes on from CM060990.1 coordinate 151,508,016, forward strand.
GAGGTCTTTAATTTCTATGGTTCTTAGCGTCCCATTCTTTACTTCCCTTCCAAAGGAAGCCATACTAAGGGCTTTTCGCTTGAAAAAATCCATTGCGCTCTGCCAGGTTTGAACCTGTGACCTCGGGAACTAGAAGCTAGCATAGTACCACTAGATCCCTGCTCCCTCCCTCTGAATCTGCTCAGGAAATATACAAGAAACTTATTTAACTGTTGTCAATGACATAATTGCAAAGTGAAAATGTGTAGACACAATCACAGCAAACCCAAAACCAAGTCTGTTACATTTCCTGTTAGCCACAGACCAAAACTTCTAAAAAGAAGTATGAAGAAATGGGTTATGGTTAACAGGAGAAATTGCCAACAAATTTTTAAGTCCATTGTATGGTACACAGCTAGTTACATAAGTAGTTGAACAGCTGCCCAAAACTGATATTTCCCTTCAAAAAGTGAAGAGTGTATTTTGTGCAAAGAATGCTTGCATTTAAAAATTGAGTTTTATTTATGATCGCTCTTTAACTGCTATGGTTCTTAATGTCCCATCCTATATTGGGTGTATGGGACCGGAAATTTTGCTGAGAGGCCTCTTTATCAGGCTTGGGGTTCTTTTACATGCCGTAAATCTATGACACTTGACCATCGACTTTACTTCCCTTCTGAAGGCTGCCCGAAAAAATCAGTTGCCCTCCATCATGTTTGAACCCGCAACCTCAGGAACTAGAGGCTAGTATGGTACCACTAGATCACGGAGGACATGTTTTCATTTGAGGAACCATAACAGTATGTATGTATTTATTTGCATAATACTATACAAAAATCTTACAATTTTTAATACATTACTTTGAGTTGCAGGCGGCGCCGTGGCCAAGTGGTTAGACCGCTCGCCTCCCACCGAGGCGACCCGGGTTCAATCCCAGGGACCTGCATGTGGGATTTGTGGTGGATGAAGTGGCATCCGGGCGGGTTTTCTCCGGGTTCTCCGATTTCCCCCGCCATTCATTCCACCAACTGCTCCATCATCACCTTTCCTTGCATCCATTTCACCAGCATTTCGTTTCATCTACTTCCTTCATCCCATACCAGGCATCGGGCTGATCACCCATCCTGGATGCTCTGTCTGATCCATGAGTGTCTGCTCCTCAACGGGCCTCTGACCCCAGGCACCCACTTGTAAGTCCTGGGGGGTGTAAGTCCTACATAAGAGGAGGGTAAACAGATAATGAATGAATGAATACTTTGAGTTGCTATTTATTCTTTAGTCCATCATGCATTTTAGCGAAAGATTTACATTTGAAGAATGTCTCAGGCAGTAAGTTCCAGTAGCAAGGTTTAAAAGAATTTTCATGATGAGAAGGAATCTTAGACCTGTTTTAACACTGTGATATTGCAAATACAAGATGTTCGACCTATACATTTAAGATTGCAGACTTCTATAACTTTAGTTGTATCAGATCCAGATAAAAAAACATTTGACATATGATTAATAGGTTTCTTGCCATTTATGATTGCAACAATGAAAACATTGATCACATTATTTGGTTAGATTAGAATGTGTAAAGACGGCGACGTGGACACCATAACAGAAGGTTTTCTGTGTTCTTGAACTGACTGAAACAAAATCTGTGAAGCGTACAACGAAATTTTTGCTGTGAATTTAATCTTGGCCATCGTGATGATGTCCCCTCCTATATAAGCATTATGAAATGAGACATACAGTTACAAGAAACTGGCAGTGTTTTGTATATACATGGAAAGCTAGCAGACGGAATGTGTCTGCGGAAAATGTGGAAAGGATTTGTATGGCCTGTGTAAGAAGTCTAAAGAAAGTAAATTTTATGCAGCATTGTAGAACTTGCCATTTCTTGGTCTATGGTTCATGAAGAGTCCACAATAGATATCATCTACAGGCCTACAAGATTCAATTATGTAAGCGAATCTATCCCCAGGACAAAGACAAACGGAAGATGTTCACCGCAGATGTTTTGAATAAAATTGAAGAGGACAGTGCTTTCCTGGATAAAGTATGCTTCTGTAATGAAGCACTTCCCAAGTGAATGGGAAAGTTAACGGACAATTGTTGTATCTGGGATAGTGAAAATCCTCATGAGGTTTGCGAGGTCAAAAGAGACTCGCCAAAACTAAATGTGTGGTGTGCACCAATGAAAACTGTCTGTCCCATTTCATAGTGGTTACATAGGAGGGCACATTGTGATGGCCAAGGTTAAATTCACGGCGAACATTTTGTTGTACATGCTCCACAGATTTTTTTTCTGCCAGTCCAAGAACACAGATAACCTGTTGTGGTGTCCACATTGACATCTTTGCACATTCTAACCTCACCTAATAATGTGATCATTGTTGCAATCATAAATGGCAAGAGATCTACTAATAATACAGAAAATGTTTTTTCTTATCTGGATTTGATACAACTAAATTTACAAAAGTTTGTAATTCAATGCATAGGCTGGACACCCTGTACAATATAAGATGTTTGTTGAGGCAGTATTTTAATACCTGAATAATTTCAATTGTATTATATAATAGGTAAATTCAATAACAGCCGGACCTTGAAACAATATGTATGTAATAATTATTTAAAATGTATGTAACAGTCATTGCATATGATTATTATTTTTATTATAAACATGTTTTATAATGTTATGTGAATACATTACATACTTTAATAATGCAAGAGCTGTGAGAATAATAAGTTCTAAGTTGCTAACAATGAGGTAATATGAGGTAACCTTGTAGCAATAATGAGTTTGAGAGTTTGAATATTACTAGTCATGGTTAGAGCAATGATAATGTAAAATTCTGTGACAGTTTAAAATTAGTCAATCAACAGCAAAGAAAAGCTTTAAGTAAAATGCAGATATTCTATTGGACTAGAATTAGCCAATCAGAGACTTGAAATACCGAAGCTTACAGGTTTAACGGTAGAAATAATGTTCGATTGCTGGCAAACCTTGGTAGTGAACAGATGGAAGATGTGTTCTCTAGAAATATTACGTGTGAATTGTAAAAATATGTATACGCGCTAAGTAAAACTATTATAGATTCTCACAGTTCTTAAAAAGTGTAGTGCTTTATAAAAATGTGCAAGGATTAATAAAAGAAGTGAATTTAAAAAAGTAAAATTCTGTGATGTCTACATTCTTGTTGCACCACGCCTTGCCTAATATAAATGACTCTACAAACATTACTGATGCAGCCGATTGCAATTCAAACATAAATAATATATATAGAAGCAGTTTTAATAACAAAGTTAAATATTATAGTGTAAAACTTGGAGTGTAACAACAAAATTACATGTTAAAATCAGCTTCTCGTACATAGCAGCATATTGCGTAATAACAGTAACTATTACATAATCAACAAATTCAAACCGACGCCCAAAGTGCATTGCAAACTCCTTAAAGCAACTAATACTTACATAAATAAAAATTACGTAACAAATACTTCAAGTTGGCTTCCATACGTGGGGCAAGTTAAACAATACGTAAGCACACATCTACTTCAAGTTGACGCCCATACGTGGGGCAGGTAAAATTACGTAACAAAACAAACAGTAGCACAAACTACTTCAAGTAATGCTTTTGTACTGCCTAAGGCAGAAGATAAGTTCGGTAATAACCGTAGTAGGGCTCCATGTTATAAAAAGGCCAACAAGAAAAGTGGCACCCTAACAGCCCTGTCCCTCTGCTGATTTTCCACAACTTTCTTCAGCTAGGGTCTTGATGTACCGCTTGACCATGCCGTCTTGACTACGGGTGGAGAGGTGTTGTGTGCATCTTATGCACTCCAAGTCTCTCCAGTGCTTCTCTCATTAGGTTCGACTCGAAGTTTGTACCCTGATCACTGTGTGGCTCTAACGATACCCAAAATCGGCAGAACATTTCTTCCACTAGGCAGTCCGCAATCGTCTTGGCCTACTCGTTAGGAATGGCGTTTACTTCCAGCCACCAGGTGAAGTAATCCATGACCAACAGGGTGCTGTTTGTCACAGCTCTGTCGGACACAGGGAGGGGTCCCGTTATATCGATGACCACACGTTCCAAGGGTGCCCACCATTGTACTGCTGTATTTGACCCCGGCTCCTTGTCTGTGGGTCGTGACTTGCCGCACACACATGACATTGGCACCACCACTCAGCGTCCGTCAGTAGTTTCAACCAATAGTACTTTTGTCGGAGCTTGTCACTCGTTCGGTTGGGCCCAAGATGTCCTCCCGAAGTCCCCGCATATGCTTCCTCCAGGACTTCCGGCACTTTCGAGGAAGGGTCAATTGTTCTCTTCATGTCTTCCTGCCTGGTTACTCTCATACTCTAAACAACACACCTTACTTGGTCTTCAGTGAGTCCCATTGAGCCCAGTAGGACTTATACACACTACTCTGGGAGTGATGTCCTCCCAGGTCGGCCTAGTTCCTGCCTCCACTCCTCTCAGGAGCGGTCCCAAATTGGCGTCCACCAGGTGCTCCCTCCTCAGGCCGGGGCTATCCCATCCATCTGCAGGCATCGCCGAAATCACACGGATAGCTCCGGCACGCTCCTTCACCCCAGTGCATTCGTCGCACCCTTCCGGGAAGGGTCTTCTTGACATGGCATCCGCATTGGAGCAACTCCTCCCTCTCCGATGCTCTGACATAAAGTTGTATTCCTGAAGCCTTTGGACCCAACGGGCTGTATGGCCACCCAGGATCTTAAAGCTCCACATCCAGGTGAGGGCGGAGTGGTCAGTCCTCAGGTGGAGTGGCTGGCCGTACAAGTACTAATGGAAGTGTTCCAGTGCCTTCACAACTACCAGGAGCTCCCGTCGGTTAACGCAGTAGTTCCTTTCCGGCTAGTAGAGGGTGTTGTAGTACGCTATTACCCCCTCCTGCCCATCCTGGATCTGGGATAACTCCAGTACCACTGTCGCTGGTGTCGGTGTCCACAATAAAATAGCCGCCCGGTTGTGTGAAATGCAAAACAGGCGCACTGCAGAGTGCTGACTTAAGCGCCTGGAACGCGTTCTCGGTCTCTTCTGTACACATGTAAGGCCGGTGTTCTTCCGTCAGACGTGTGAGGGCCTTCGCGATTTTGGAGAAACCTCTGACGAACCGGTAGTAGCTGCATAGGCCCAGAAAACTGCGCAACTATCCTTATCTTTCGGGTGAACCCAATCTCTCAGAGCCCGAGCCTTCTCCGGGTCCGTGGCCACCACAGTTGGTGAGACTATGTGGCCCAAGCAGTTAACCTCCTTGTAGAAGAGTTGGCACTGCTTCGCGTTCAGTTTCAGGTTAGCTGCTCGCAGTCTCTGTAATACCTTGGTCAGGTTCTCTAGATGACCTTCGAAGTTGCTGCCGATGACGATGTCCAAGTACAGCAGGTAGGCGTCGTAAGTCAATCCCCTCATCACGGATTCCATCAGGCACTGGAAAGTGGCTGACGCGTTGCAGAGGCCAAAGGGTATAACTGTAAACTTCCAAGACGCTTGGCCTTCGAGAATGCGGATTTTCCTTGTCTCTGGGGTCTAGAGCCACTTGTCAATATCCCGATTTCAGGTCCATGGTCGAGAACCACTGGGCACCAGTAAGAATGCTCAGAATGTCGTCAGTTCGGGGTAAGGGAAAACAGCCCTTTCAGATGACAGCGTACAACTTCCTATAGTCCATGCAGAAGCGTAGCTCGCCGTTTTTCACCAAGGCCACAGGGAACACCAAGAGCTGTCGGTTTCTTCGATGATGCACCTAGATCTCATGTCCTCCAGCATGCTTCGTACCTCTGCTTGCTTCGCCAGAGTAACATGTCTTGGTGATTTTCGGATATGCCGCGCCTCCCCGGTATCGACGTAATGGAGTACTCGGTCGGTGCGGCCATAATCGGCGTCACCTTGGCTGAAAGCGAACTGGTATTGCTTAAGGAGGTGCTGAACCTTCTTCAGTTGTGCTACCGTCGGATGATCGGCCGACCTCTCTCAACAAATCTTCCAGCCGGGGCCCCAGATCTTAAGGCGGTGTTGGTTCCTCGGGATCTCGCACGGTGATACACTCGCAACTGGCTCGTATTCACCTAACTCCGTTCCGGCATGTATGTCATGATCCGTGTCCGATGGATTGAGCAGTCTCGCTGGTACTTCCTCCCGCAGGTCAGTAATGCCCTTCCGACGCATAATCCAACAAATGGTGTCTTCCGGTCCAAAACCAGGTGCCTTGAGCGCTGACCTTACAGACGCGCCTTCACCACCTCCTCACTTCTTGCGGGCACAACCACATTCTCCTTCATGATCACCCTGCAGATCCCGGGATCTTCGTTGGGGCTCCGGAGCGTCACCTCGTCTCGGCCGAGTCTCAAGACCTTCCTGCCTATATCGACCGTCACCTCCTAGTTCCTGAGGGCGTCCAGTCCCAGTATAACATCTTCAGCCACCCCCGCGACGAACACCCACATCCTTACGATGCTCCGCCCTAGTCAACTCCAGCACGACCTCCTGCACAGGCAAGGTATTGCCTGATGCCGTCACTAATTGGTATGATCGCTTCGGTTTCCTCGAAGGCAAGCTCTTCACCACGTCAGGTCTGATTACGGTCACGGCTGCACCTGTGTGGTCTAGTACCCGGCACAACTTCCCTTGTATCCAGCCGTCTGCGATGAGGCTGTCATCCATTCTTCTGCCCAAGGCACCCAGGTGGTGAAGACCGCTTCGACGTACCCCTCGCCACGCCGGTGCTCGGCCTTACCAACTAGTGACGGCATTGGACGATACCTTGCCTGTGGAGGAGGCCCTGCTGGAGTTGACTCTAGAGTGGAGCATCGTAAGGCTGTGGGTGATCTTCGCGGTGCTCGCTGAAGATGTAATACTGGGACTGGACGTCCTCAGGAGCCATGAGGCGACGGTCAAAATCGGCAGGAGGGTCTTGAGACTCGGCCGAGACGAGTTAACGCCCCAGAGTCCCAACGAACACCCGGGGATCAGCAGGGTGATCCTGATGGAGGATGTTATGCCCGCAAGAAGCAAGGTGGTGGTGAAGGAGCTTCTGGAAGATCAGCGCTCAAGGCACCTAGTTTTGGACCGGAAGACTATTGGATGGATTAAGCATCCACAGGCATTGCTGCCCTGCGGGATGAAGTACCAGTCCCACCTGCTCGTCGGCTTGGTGTGGACAGTCCTTTACTAGGTGTCCTGGCTGGCTGCACCCCAACACACACCGATTGAAAATCTCCGTCAACGTCCTTGGGTTGATCTTCTGGCCACACCGTATTGAATGCTCCTGGTCTTCAAGGTAGGTGCCACTGTTACCTTGGGCGCCTCCATTCTCAGCACGGCCGTTAGCACTTCGTGGATGGTCTTGTAATCGCCGAGCATCAGACGCTCCCGTATCTCGGCATTACGCGCCCAATCGACAAAGCAGTAGATAGCTTCCTTGGATACGAAACTAGGTGGGAGGTTCACAAAAGTTTTATTCATTAGATGTTCAGCTGTCAGGGCGAACTCCTGCAGCGTCTCCTCTGGCTGTTGCAGCTTTGACTTGAGTAGATTACGATAGCCTGAGGCCAAGCGATGGTTCCCAAACTGGTTTCCTAGGACCTTCCAGATGTCTCCGAACTTCGCCAACATTGGAATCCCATTCAGAATTTCTGCTGCCCATCCATGGAAGCTGACTATTAGCTGTGTGGCTTCCTCCTCTGCTGACCATCGGTTGTGGGCGGCAACAGTGGCAAATTGTCGGCGGAAGACTTCGAAAGTTGACGTTCCATCGTATATGGGTGTCTTGACGCCTCGATCTTCAAGTCCTTTAAGCTTCCACTAACCATTTCCTCCACCATGGCGTTCATTTCCATGGTGCTGCTGTCGACTTTCCCTACCAGAATGCAAAGCCGTTCACCAAAGTCCTCCATTGCCCTAAACCGTTTCCTAAAGCCTCCAAGGTATCAACATGTTTGCCAAGGTCTTTCGCCTTTTCACTAAGCTGATCCATGCCTTTCTCCACGCCATCCAGTTGTTCGTCAATTTTTGCTCCATCTTTATCTTTGACATTTCTGTCTGCATCTTCTCCATTGAACAATTCATTGTCGTTATTTTACTTCCCATTTCATCTATCTTCTCTATCCCAGATTCCATTTTCATCTCCATCTTCTCCATTCCAGAATTTGCATTCTTTATTTCAAATTTCATGGCCTGCACTTCACTTAATAATGTTTGAAGTAGTAGTTACATTGTGGCATATGGATCCAACTCCTGACACTAATGTGACAAATGAGAACATCAGTTACTGTGAAAGCACATTTTATTTATCACTAGGCACTCGAATAACACAAACATTACACTTGAGTCACTTGGGCACGCACTTGGAATACAACACAACTGATCCATTGAATCAAATCACAACTGAACTGCACAAGTCACAACTGACTGCTGAGTTACAATTCACAATTAAATTGCACTGTTCATTTTGTCACTGCTAACAGCAGTCTATTCAACTAAACTTAATATTGACTGTTCATCCTGGTAGAGTGGCCCCTTATATAGGTCCCGTATCCAAAGCAGAACCTTCGAGAAAAGGAATCCATGAGAATATGCCAAAATGAATGCTCCAGAACAGGTAAGCGACACACTTGCTATTGTTCCGATGACCTGCCACAGGCCCCACACAGGTATTGGCCGGGAGATACTACCAGCAGGCTGGCCGGTAGCAGGTAGCGCCGTGTGTGCGGTCACAGTATGTATCATCAGAGGGGTCTTTCAAATGACAACATTTTGCACGCTTTTTTCAAGAGTTCGAAAATTGAGTCTGGTCAATTATTCTGAAAAAATTTGTAAATTCAAATAGAGCTATTAATAGCAAAATATTAAAATTTTTCATGTTAATATGGAGGGGGTCATAATGGCCCCTTTCTGTTCTACTTTTCATATTCTTAGCAGTTCTGTTGTTAAATAACAAAATCAACTATGATATAGCAAATATTACAGGATAATTTTAAGTAGTATTCTTTGTTTTTTGTGTTTAGATGTCCTCACATCAGTCGGCATGTTAATGGTGTTAGACATAAAACAATAGCTGCCCAGAGTAACACTTTAAAGCAGGTCTTATTGACAGAGCCATCCTCTTCACGCCATAAAAGTAATTTGAATATGGGCATATGCAGAGTACTTGTAGCTGCAGACATACCATAGAATGCTGTGCAGTATAATGTGTTCAAAGCTTCCCTACAGAAATACTGTAACCAGCCCATTCCTTCAGAATCAACTTTAAGAAAGAACTGTCTAGATTCCATTTACAATCAAACTTTGATGGCCATTCAAGACAAAATAGGCAATTCCTGCATATGTTGTGTGTGGATGTAACAACTGCTGCAGTGAGTACATACAAAACAAATTTGATAGTCGGTAGAATGGATCCCAATAAACCTACTTACTGTTCCTTATCTCTTGTGCTCCAAACCAATAGAAAAAGTAAGCCAGAAAGAGATTTTGTTAATAAAGGTCTCTAGTTGCTGTGTCCTGATAGAGTGTATGATTCAAAAGCCCTTCTTTCGTGTAGCAATGCTGCAACTTACATAGTTGCTGCTTCTCATCTACCACAAACATTCTATCCTAACTTAATTCATATTACTTGTTTAGCACATGCTCTACACAGAATCGCTGAAGCAACAAGAAATGAATTTACTAAAGTAAACAGGCTTATTTCAAATATTAAAAAGAGATTTTGTAAAGCTCCATCACTAATAGCATTATTCTGACAAAAACTTCCTGAGTCCCCATTCCACCACAACCAGTGATTACAAGATAGAACATGTGAGTTAATGCTGTTATACATTATGCAGATTATTTAGAAGAGATGACTTCTTTTTCAATGAAATACCAACAGACAGTGCAGCATGTGTGGAAGTTGTAGAAGAATTGTTACAAGATAGTACTGTGGAAACGGACATTGTCTACTTCAGGTCTGATTATTCATCTCTGTCTTCTAGTGTTACAAAATTGGAAGCAAAAGGAAAATCCTTTAGTGAACAACTTGCAGTTGTTAAAGAAGCAGATCTGAAAATTCAAAGTGCTTCAGAAAGGTTTGGGGATAAAGTTAGGGATAAATGGATAAATGTTTTGAAAAACAAATCCTGGGTTTTACACTCTGAGGGAGCATGTAGGTATTTCTCCCTAAAGAAATCACCATGGTAAATGTTGCTAGAATTAAATATGCACCCACTATTTCGATATTGAAATCATATTTATTCTGCTTATATCTGGTTCTTTCCAACAAAAGACAAAGTTTCACACTGGAAAATTTGGCAAAGAGTCCTTGTGTATTGCATTGTTGCCAATTATGAATAATATGTTAATAATTGACTATTCTTTTCGAAATTAATCAAAAAATATAATTGTAATATTGACATATACCTATACTCCTAACCACTATCCTTTTTTTCCCTCTGTTTTTCTCATTGTATACCATAATGCTTATGATTATTATTTAGTAAACACTAATTTCATGTTTATAGTTTTTGGAGTGTGAATTGGTAGAAATGCATTTTAAATGCAAAAAAAAAAAAAAAAAATTGTATGTATAACTGCATGGGATTTTGCTCAAAATTATATTACTTCATATTTCATTGTTTAATATGTCATTGCCAAATGCTGTACATGTTACACAGCCTCAGTCTAGAGCACAGGTGTGCTTTCATGGCATGCATACTTGCTGGTTGGTTTCAACATAAACTAGTTACTGAGTATGCATGTTGATTTGTTCATCACCAGTAAATAGGCATCCTTTGACATTTCTATGAAGAAAGATTCACGGTGATCAAAATACAATGAGCACCTTTCCACCCTAGTTACTGTGCTTGTGTTAGTTTCTCTTTTTTATCAACAGGCCCTGGGTTCTGATGATGTCATCTTTCAATTGTTGCATCTTAGACATTGCTAATGTGTACATAGATTCTTATCAGGGGTCCCAGCTTATGAAAATAAATATTTATTATGTCATTTTTTGGTAATTTTATGCCATTTTCTATTTTACAGCCTTTATTATTATTATTATTATTATTATTATTATTATTATTATTATTATTTTATGTCGTTATTTTGTCATTTTTTGTCCTTTGCATCTTTATTTAGTAATTTTCTTGCATTTATATCGAGCATACAAAGATTTTTGTTTGAAATTTTATATAAGGATATTTTTTCAAACATCAGAAATTTCATTATTCAACTGAGAAATAAAGTAACTTTGTATGTCCTGTACTCGCATTTTTGGAGAAAAAGAAAAAATCGTTATTTAATGGATAGTCTGGAAAAGGTTGTTTGTGCTATCAGGGAGCAGTTATGAATGCATATCTCAAACTAGGAAAGAGACAGGTCAATTTTTCTTTTTTGCATTAATGGGTGCATACATGATGTTGCTATTGTCCTTGTGTCATGTCATAGATTGTGGTGTCCTCTTCATTTGCATTGAATTTTGTATAATCTGAACACAAAAGAGTTCAAGCTACAATTGTGCAAGACTTGCTTCAAAAACAGTTTTCTTAATTTTATTTTTAGATTCTTCAAACAAGAACATGGAACAAATATACATATTTTTAATTAATTTTTTAAATAATCTCATTATTCTTATACCTACGTTTTCTACTTGTGTAGCAATTGAGTTCATCTATAAATGAATTTGCAACTTTCTGTTCACTAATTTTAATAAATTAAATAAATCTCAGTTTTTAGGTTATTTTTTGTATTTATTATGTCATCTTTTAAAACTTCTAGTCATTTTATAAGCAATTTTTCAAACATTTTTAGGTCATCAAAATCTGGGCCTGTTCATCACTTACAATTTGTTCTTAATTCTGACTTATTTTATTGTAATTCTACACTAATGATTTTATCCTTTTATATTAAATATGTGGATGTATGGAGATTTGATAAATATAAACAAGTATATACTCAAAAGAAACAAAACTTAACATCCACTACTAAGCTGCTGCTTTAGATAATAATCCTTTTTTGATGTATTATCTTGAATTGCTTAGCATTTTGTATGGTAAGTTTTACTTAAACGTTACCAATTGCTAATGTATTTGTAACACAATTATTTCGTTTTCAGACTTAGAAAGTGCAGTGAAATCTGCAGAAAGGGATATTACAGCAACTGTAGGTCTAGTGGTCCATGCTGCAGGTAAATAAAATGTTCTGTTGCCTTTTTATAGTTTCATTTAGATGTTAGTGTTATAAATTAGTAATAATATGCATATCCATAAGCTAAACTTACAACTAAAACTGCTCTGGGTAGCAATTACATACAAGAAGGTATGTTGGAAAAGCAAGGCAGTTTTATTTTCTGTTTAAAAATAGTGGGGATACATAATGTAAAGAGCTTCCATGAATATTTTTTTTTGTTTTAGACATTCTATACAGTTAAGTTACGTAACTAGACTGTGTTAGATGGGGATTACTTCTGTTATATTAGGAGGTTAGTATCAAAGATGGGCCAATGTTTTGATCGAGTCGTATGTGAATTTTCATGCTGAATTCAAATATGTAATCATTTCATTTCAACCACAAATGACATTGTCTTAAAATCGAACTTAAAGCTGGACATTGAGATCAAACAACAGCCAACTCCATAATGCATGTTATTCAAACCACCAATAGCAAATCAGAGCTGAGCATTTGTATAACCTACCCATTATGCAGTTCACACACAAATAACTGGTACATGGTACTTCTGTTGAGGTCATTTCATCTTTGTTGGGTGTGATATTGTCTTCTTTTTGGAAAGGAAAACTTTTATATAACGGAAATTGTTAATTGCATGGTTGCCCCTCAAGATGCTAGAAAATGTCCCAGTGAGCAGAACAACTGGAAAGTAACCAGAGCCGAAGTTGATAGGTAAGAAACTAACATCACTTGGAACAACTATTAGCTTTCTGTTGAATATTATAAGTAGTAAGCTTTTGTCTCATTGAAAGTTATTATTTTATAGATACAGCATAAACTGAAGATTAATAATGCAAGTAAATAATACACTAATTATTGTATCCAATCAAGCTGTCTTCTTAATTAATGCTCTTTGTAGCTCACAATCAATATGACTAGGCTGAATCTAATCACCATTGTTATTTTTTACCTACAGATATTCTAAAAAAGAATGCCTGAATATTTGAGGTGCAATCATCCTCAAATATGTCAAAGAATCAAAGAAGCTCTGCCAGTTCACCAATGACCAACAACAGGTTCAATACCAAGACTACAAATTACAGGTACTACATAGAAAATAAAGTAAAAAAAATAAGACCATGGTATCTAGACATACCTTTTTGGATGTCCTGGAGATTACTAAGCATTGCGTTGAGAGTTTTTCAACGTTTTAAAATGAATGGCTCCCTGGTACCAGTGGAGACTCAAGGAGGTGATAGAAAAGAACCCCTATTCTGGGATTGCAAGGAAATCTGTCGTAAAATTCATACAGAAATTCAAGGGCATAAAATCACACATAGGAGATGGCAAAGCAAGCAAATTTACCTCCCTTCTGAGCTAAATCAGAATAAAATGTTCCAGCTGCATCAAACCAAATTTGAGAGGGAAGAGCTTTGGAAGTGTAAAAGTCTTGCATCTTGTGTATTCTTTGCACAAAATTCAATATCAGTTTTTCAGCAGCATTGCTTGATGCCTGTTCTACTACATGCCTGCACATTGATGCACTGAAAAGGTTAGAAATGAAACTCTGAAAAATGAACCAAACAACAAAAACCTTCCACAAGAAGAATACAAGATTTTTATTTACATGAGAGAAACTTGCAATGACCTGCTTACCATTTCTTTTGACATCTAAAAAATCTTGCCACTGCCTAAGATACTTGACCAGCATGTGTATTATAACTGCCATCTGTATTGCTGCAAACTGGCAGTCATTACAGGGCCATCCACAGCTTCACTGAATGAGAAGAATGTCTCCATTTACACACGGGGGAAGCATGGAAATCAGAAATCATTTAATAAGGAACATCTGCTGTTTTTAATGAACTCAAGACAGTTTACAGTTATAACTATAGGCTGGTGGCTGACTAGGAATGGTCAGAGTAGAAATGTTATTATTATGACAATGGTGGCTGCATGGTTGCAGAATAATGCTCCTCAAAATGTGAGAACTGTCCAGATGATTTTCCCGGTTACAGGTCATTCCTGTGTTCAGTGTGTTGGAAAAAAAACTTTTGAAAGAAAGAAGAAGAAAAAAAAAGAAAGTCATAAAACTGGAGGTGTACCATGAAGTTTTTGCTTGACATTGAAAATTCTCTGTAAGCATTAGAACTTGTACAACTGGAAACATGAAGCACAGGAAGTGGTAAAGGCGAAATGGCAGGTGAATTTTCATCTGTTGGACCATGGCCTACAAGCCTGGAATCTACATTTAATTGTATTAATACTGACCTTGAAGGCCTTAGTGTTTTTAAGAACTTTGTCAGCAAATTGTGGATGTCTGCATCTAATATTTTGCAAATATAATTACAAGGGATTCTGCAGATAATTATGTACAAAGTTTGAATCTGATCACTGTGTTAACAATTGCTGGTGTCGCCTTTTCAGAGTAGTCCATCTTAAGGGTTGCAATAATTGATGCATATGGTTGTAAAACATGGTTTCCACTGCAAAACTTCTTGAACCTTTAAATAACATTATTTTAAAGACTATGATTTGTAATTTTCCGTGAATTTGAATCATGAATTTCAGAAATCCCACATGTCCCCTGAACAAAAGTTTTCAGGAGATATAAAAGGTGTTTCATTAAAGAACATAAAACTCCCAAAGAAAATTTTTTTGCCATAAATATTATATTGTAAGAGATGTATTCTTGCATATATTTTTTGTTTTTATTATTCATGGCTATGGGCAAGAAGAATGTTAAAACATGGACATATGATGTTCCTGAAATTCATGAATGCTTTTCTCAAAGTTTGTAATTTTAGGTTACAGTAAATACACTAAAACGGATTAAAAGTAAAATTATCCAGAAATAATACAGTAGTATATTTTTTCACACATCATTTTACTGGAGTTGTAATATAACATACAAATGTGTTTGGAATATTCAGATTGTTTTGCATTTATTCTCAAACTTTTCATTCTTGTTTCACCAAGAACAGGTTTCATCATAAAAAGTCTTTGTTTCAATAATGTCAGGCAAATTAGGTCCTATTTTCTGTGAACTTATTGTCAGCTGTCCTTCAGAATAAGGTTTGTTCAAAAGGGAGTAGGCACCTATGTTTGCGATTCTGTCAGCACAGGTATACACTCGTCTAGATCAAGAATATACTTCTTAGCTTTCACAGCTTCAACATGGTCCTTTAAATAGTGAATTCCATAAAATTTGTACTGTTGAAGTGCTGTTTCCTGACTCATGGCGTACCTGTGCAGCTTGTTTAAAAGAATTTAAGTTGGCCAACAATTCTTGAAGTCATAAGTGTCACTGCTTGAAACAACATGCACTGTGAATCTGTTGTTTGTATTCAATTGCACTATCAGTTCCACATGTTCTTTCAGTAAAAACACCTGGTCAGTCTTCATAAGCTTCCTCTTTACTATGCTAAAGTCTCTATTGCATGGTAGATAAAGAGTATCCATGGAATGCAAAATAATATTTGATAGTGTCAAAATGACCAGTAGCTATTAGTATGAGCAAACCCCTGGCAACTGTATGGTTTTTATTCTGCCCATGCTCTGAATCTTGGACTTCATCCATTCTCCATCTGGCGTCCCAATAAAAACATGTTACTTGAGTTGGAATATCTCCTTGGATTTTTTATACTGCTTGGCACTGTAGTAAATGTTCTTTGTCCATAATAGTGTCTGCTTCTTTGCACAGGGTGCTACTGTTTTTCTTTACAGGTAATTAGGGATAAATCTCTTGTCTTCAAGGAGGATGTTCCATTTTTTATTTGCACTTGCAGTTCTTAACTCATTCTGTTGTATTGTTTCAATTTTGTTTTTGATTTGTAATTTGGCAGAGTGATGTCAGATTTTTGTTTTTGGACTGTTTAACTTTTGTGCCTTTTTGGCTAGCATATCAGCCTGTTCATTCCCCGCTATTTCCACATGTGCTGGTATCCATTGCAAAGTTGCAAGTTTTCCTAGGCTTTGCAGCAACTTTAATGAACAAAGTATTTCGTTTATTTTACTATCACTTGGGTAAGCTGTTATTGCTTATAAGGCAATTATTAATTGCAAAGTATGACTACATTGTTAAATTTATTTATAATTTAAAACATTGTTTCATACTGGTATTTATAGTTGCTATTTCTCCATTTATGTTTGCTGTATTTGAACTTACTTATATATTTACACACGCACGCACGCACGCACGCACACACACACACACACACACACTTGTATTCATTATTATATTAATGCTGAAACCTGACAAAGCCATGAATTTGTAAGAAAATTCTCACAGTGAACACGTGCGCACCCACCCAATCACGCTATCTGCAATGACTTGGCTGAGTGTCTGTAAATAAAGTAATTTCTCTTTTATAGTAGTAATTTTAAATATAATAAGAGTGAAAAATATTAATTTTACCTCCGCATAACATAATAGAAATAAATAATACCCTTACTGTTTATCATACTGTAATGAAATTAGATTTCATCTTCTGAATTTTACTCTCAAACGCTTCCAATTTTCTGAGTATCTCACCTTCTTCCTCCCTGGTCTGGGTGTAGCTGGGATAATATCTGTTTCCATCATGATTATTAGTTTTCCTACTATAAAAACAATATGGCAGCACATGCAAGCAATAAATTACTCACATTGAAGCATTGTCTTTGCCATGTTAACTACTTGCTAACATGATAATTGCATCATCCCGTCTGTGGTCGTTGATTGGCTGCAAGGAAATGTCATGAAATGCATCTCACAGTCTGAGGAAATGCCAGAATTTGAATCTCAGTATATCGTTCATACCATTTAACAGCAAGAAACTTTGATATATGTATCTTACTTGGCAAATTATCAACAATTTGATACATGGAGAATGCACATATGCCACAGCCTCATGTTTTGCAAACAGTGGAAATGTTGGGGTTTGCATCTAAGCACATCATATAATATGATGCATCATTTAATGTTTAATGTGACATGCTTTCAAACCATTCCCTCTCATCTGTAGTATCCATTTGAGGATGAAAGCAAGTGCTTTTAAAACATGTCCCATTAAAAAACCACAGTGACATTTTGAGTATGTAATCCAAATGAAATGTTATTAATGACGTGTAACTATCTGTTTGCACATCTTCCAAGTCTTAAGAACTGAACATAAGCTAACTTTGTGACTTAGAAACCAGCCAACATTCACTGAGGCCTGTTGTACAGAGAGGTAGATCACTGCACTATGCTATACATATTATGTGATTGACAGATGGTTTAACCATCCTTAATAACTTTTGTTGAGTTTAATGTAACTTATAACATCTCAAGGTGTACAGAGCTGATGAATGATTAAGTGATGATTAATGAGTGCTCAGATGAGCCAAGGGTGTAAAGAGGTCAGTTGGTCTTTGCAGGATAAGGAAAAAGCTCAGAAAGAAACCTTATCCAGGCAACTTGCCTTAATTGAAATGCCAACTTACCCCCCCCCAAATTACCAGTTGGATATTTGCGTATTAATCCAAGTAGGTGAACAAGTTCATACTTCAAAATGAAGGTTTAGCTGCATAGTTTTCCTTCTAGAGGATAAAAAGCACTAAAGAGCACAATTGTACAAATGCTGTGTAGTTGCTCAGTAATTAACATCACTCATACATGTTTATGTGAAAATCTAAGCCAGGTTTGGTTTGCCTAGAGAAGCATTTCATGAACCAGTCATAACAACTGATGTGACCAAATACGCATACTTTCATTTCCAGTTCCACTATTGGTGCTTGTGCTTTAAATCAGCTTCCATTGTTAATAATATGCAAATTTTACTAAGAAGTGTTAGCATAAAAATCAAGCTAAGAAATTACTGTGAAAGTTTGAACTTGTTCAGTGCCCACATGATCTGGAGCAGCAGCACTGGGAGATAGCAGATTCTCTGCAGGTTTATGGGTGTGAACAACATAATTATATCTGTATGCATTTTGCAAATAATGGAAATCCATTTCACTCTGTAACAGACTATAGCTATCATGAAACATCTTGGATAAAAAGACTTCAGACAGGTATTGTAATAAGTTCTATTTTGCACTGCTTATTTATTTTGCATATCCTCAGCTGTTGGCATAATATGATGTAAATGATAGATACATAAATCATGATCATTCATGCATTTAATGTACAAATGCTGCTTACTCCTAAGGATTTCATTCTGAATCACATATTTTTGTACCATTTTCATTTGGTTTAATCCAACATTTTGTGCGGCTTTCCTAGCAGATACTGAAGCTACTGGTTACTGCAATAGTGCCACGCAAATGTTCACCAACTTATCCTAAGCCAGTAAGGCAAATTGTTAAATAAGAATGATCCATGCCGAGACATAAAGTTTGGCAAGTGATTGACCACTTTCTGCCTCTGCTAAAATGCATGACAGACATTTTGCATGTTTATAGCTAATACATAATTAAGTCCACTGCAATGAGAAAAAAAAAAGCTAAAACCATCAGGTTGCAAAATATAAACCTCATCAGCAAATTCTTTCAGTTGCTTTAACTATGTAGCCAAATTTAGCCGTAACATTGTGAGATATTCCTGTAATGCCTACCCTTTACTGGAGGTCAGATCTCATCAAGTAAACTGCCTTGAAAGTCATGGCCGTAGAGACCAGTCATGTTACAACCCTTCTCTTTTGCTGGGCAACTTCTGAGACTGTTTATACCAGGTGAGTTAGCTGTCCCTTTTTCAGAAAGATTATGCAATCTGCTAAGCCATTAATTATGAGATGGTCAATATTTCTTTACCTGCCTTAATGTTTCAGTGCACATCACCTCCAGGATATCTTTCAAGCACTATGAATAGCCCATGAAATAACAACAGTATCACTATCAAAACATAATATTAATTTGGGTCTAGGTCCGTTATACCATAATGTTGGAAAGTTGTAGCATATGGTCCAAGTAAATACAATTGAAATTCAAAATGAAACTGATTAAAAATATGTTAATGCTGTGTAAAGTGCTTAAATTACAAACACATTACAAATAAAGCTTCTCCACCAGATAGAAACATCCTCATTGTGCAGCTATTCTACAATGTATAGTCTTTCAACTGAGCTATAGAGAAGTTACGACATTATGCCAGAATATGGCTCTTAAAATGCATTTCAAAAGACTTAAGCTGAACGCATTTCTCTTATTTTATTAACTGTCAATATACTTGTATAAGTTTTTGACATTGTCGAAAATACAATATATAAATCAAATATAAGAGAGATTTACAAATCATCAACTTTATATGAACATTTTTCTGTTTAGTATTTTAATTTGCTTTGAAATTGTCTTTTACCATTTAGTACCTTTATTGCTGTTGGCAGTCTATTAAATAAAATCTGTCCCATTACAAAAACATTGATGTAGCCCACTCTCTAAAGTAGTTCATGTTGTGTCTGGTATTGTAGTCATGTACTCCAGTATTCCTCAAATTTTGCTTATTTACAACAAAGACAATTGCCTTATATATGTACAGTGAATAAAGAGTTAACATTTTATTATGTTTGAATATATCTACACAAGAGTCAGTATTGTTTTAAGTTAAAAAGTACCCTAATGCAGCTTTTCTGAAGGTTGAATATTCTGTCTGGATGAACGATTGCACAACTTCCCCATATTTCAATTCCATATGATAGATATGGATAATAAGACAATGTTATATGCAGGTATTGACTTATGGAATAGGAAAACAGTTTTGATACAATTTCTTAGGAAGTGGAATTTCATTGGTATGTTTTTACAGGAACCCAAGGATTTGGACATCATAGATGAATAATAACAACAAAAACATAAAATTTGCAGTAAATGAACTGTAATATAATACAAATCTAATAATACATCTTACAGTCAAATACAAATAGTGTATTTACACTGGCTTGAAATATGTATCTATACATGATTGTTTTGTCGGTTTTAGTTTAAAAATTGCACTTTCCACTTAAGCGTGCAGTAGTAGTCGCACACGGACTCACAGTCTACATGAAAGTATTTTTTTCATTCCCTTTAAGCTCTCTGAACTTAGGAATCATGTGACCCGAGTACCTTCCTATAATCTGCAGTATTACATTATTCCTTTGTTGCCCTTGGACTTGTGCAGCAGTTATGTATTGGTCAGCAACTGTGAACTGACAGTCTCGCATGAGCAACAACGTTGGAAATTTTCTGCACTGTCTCAGAGATGTGAACTATTGTAGTCATACAGTGGTTTATTCACAATGGTTTTCTTATTATACAAGTTTCACTGTCTATTAGTTACATTGTTTCCGTATGTTCAGAACAGTGAATTTTCTTATTTATCCATCTTTTTGCAGAATGGATCCTTATGAAACAGTCCGAAAGAATCAGGAATACTGTTGACAAGATTTTGGCAGGGAGTGACCATGAAAGTTAAAGACTATGACTGAAATGTATAATCTGAAGCACTGCAGTAACCAATGCGCGTTTTTCATCCTTTTACAACATTATTATAAAACATTTGTTTGTGAATTTTAAGCACACTTAACATAATAAGAAGCTTAGAATTTCAATAGGATTGTAAAGGATTTGTTTAATAAAACGTATGTACTTAGGAGATTAAAACTCAAATATACTAAATTGTATATACTGTGTTACTTAGTTGTTATTTAGTTATAAGTCCATTTTTTCCCCATGCGGACTCACAGTCCATAGCAACTACTAACTGTATAAAACATTATGCAACTACTGTAAGGTTAAATAAAGTTATTACATCATCAAATTTAAAACTACACACATCAGTTTGCTAAGTCCATGGTCTCTTTTTGACACTAAGAATTAGCTCGTGATCTGGCTCATCAGCTTCCTCCTGCACTGCTGACACTTCTACCTTATGTTCAAGTATTTCTTCCATTGTCATAGTTTCATACAGTGGAAGATGATCATTGTTGACATGTTTCAAATGGTATGTTTCCTGTAATTGTGCACAATCCTTCACTTTCAGAAAACTCATAATGTAGCATGACGTCATTACTGAGAACGTGTTGAAAGTCAGCTTCATTGAGGCAGTTTCAAATGTATCTTGCTTCACAGAATCCCAGGTAGTTTTAATGAAATGCATGGCATCTAAGGCAGTGATTTTTCTCATTAATTCCAGGCAGACTTAATGAAATGCAAGGCCTCTAAAGCAGTGATTTTTCTCATTGATTCCAGCACAGTCAACCTCCTCTGTGCCAACCTCGTATGCTACATTTGCTTTATGTACTGCATTATGCCTTGATATAATGCTTGAAGCTTGCTTGTGCAGTTTGCTGGAAAAAAAAATTATCTTCATATTTCTAAAATTGAATACATTTGGTAGAAAAGCTGCACACTGGCCAATTAAAAGTACAATTTTCCTGTTTCTTGTGCTCAGCCTTGCATCCTATGCACATAAAAATTGTCAAATGCTGCAAACATTATCCACACTTTCATTTTGGAAGTGTACTAGTATGGAAAATATCATGCATTCTTAAAGCATTGTGGATTGCATACTTTTCCAATAACTGGTGGTACCAATTTCTCAGTTCCATTTTCATTACAGCATCACAGAACTGTAAACCTTATCTTGCTAAGTTTGACACCATGACACTTTGAGCCCTTAAATCCAGGGTTTTATCTGGCAGTTAGAAAAATAGTTCCATTTCATTAGCATTGTAAATGTCATTGGGACTGCAGTTTTCCAAAATTGCTGGAGGTGGTGTAGTTTTCCAGGTTTGAGTGTTTTAATACATAGAAGCAGCTTCAACTCGCAGATACTGTCATGTCAATTCTTGAAACTTTCAATACAGCCATTGGGTACTTTTAAATTGGCAAGTTCCATCTCCTTTGTTAAATGCACCACCAGAACTCAAATCACAATACCATCTTAACAGCATGTTTGAAACTTACACTTGTGTAAACTGCTTCAGCAGAAAATTCTCTAACTCTTGAAACTGACCCTGGCAAATACATTTTATTTTAGCACTTTTGCCTTCTTCAAAAGTGATTTCAATCAGTTTACATTTACATTTAAGGTTGATGAAGAAATACTCAACTTCTGCACTATATCAACACGTTTCATATTTGGATTGTGATCCGCTCCTTTAAGGAACCTCGGTGTTTCAAGGTTTGTTACTTGCAGCACTTTCTTTTTAAACACACAGATAATACCAATAATAAAACACACAGTATACATAGTCAATACTAAATAGATGCTCCTGTCACTGTGATACCACACTACCAAGACCATGCTCATACTATTGAGCTCCCTTAACCATGTTAAGGCACTCTCTATCACACTCGCACAATTCTTAACGGTATATGTGCATTGTCATTTTTTAGTCTAAATCGACTAACTGCACAAGGATTGGTTAAAATATTGAATGAATGCTGTCATATTTTGAATGTAGTAAGCAAAAATAAATATACATGCTAAATCAGCCTTTTTAAAGTATTTAGTGCACTAGGGGCCGGGAATCTTATGGGCTTCATACAGTAAAACCTGTGTTACTGAGGAATGTACTAATGGAATTCACCCGTATATTTGATTGTTCAGCAAATGCAAGTACAGGCTTGTTTTGTTGTGCTTAAGTACTAAATGCAAATATAAACCTATCTTGTTGTGGTTGTCATTTTATTCATATAGAAAGAGGTATGTGTTTTACCATTTCACACTATCGCAACTTACTGTACACATCAGATTTCAAAGAAATTCCTAAATTTACATAAAGGACTTGAAATTTATGGGGAAGCTTTTGAGTGTTAAATTCCTATTGTACATAGAAAAGTCATAAAAGCATGTTGCAGAATAAATAACCTTTTTTGAAAGAGGTTGAATGATTGCGCATGTCATTTGCTTCAGTTTTAGGATGAGGAGGCATGTTTCCATGTTTTTGGAAATGTGAACATAAACCTTTGTCTCCTACTAAGCACAGGCTTATGTTTCTTCTTCATGCTTTCAAACTGTTTTCACAGTTGATATGGAAGCTTTTGCTCATTTCCTACCTGTGTGCGCAGTAAGAAAAGTTCACCTCCTCCTCCTTCTCCTCGGAGGTCGCCTCAAGCCGCGTTAAACGGCACCTTTCACCTATTGCCACCCAGAACCCATTCTCAGCGTTTGAATCGGTTCCTGGTACTGACCGCGAGGGCCCTCCCTCCGAGGAGCCTATGGAGTCTGACAAACTCCTTAACCAAAGACCGAGCCCCAAGGTTAAGCCAAAAGTTATTTTTAACCGCCCTTCTAAGTAGAAAGGTTATCCCTTTTATTCATGGCTAACTTGACCTGAAATTTACGTGGTGTATGATCAAATAGGGCGGAACTGCAACTACAAATGGAATTTGAAAGCAGTATATGAGGGTAACATTATACAAAACTGTAACACATTGAGGTGAATGGGATTGTGTTATATGTGGAAGTGTATAAATATATAAAGCTTCTTTTTTTTTTCCAATCACAAAGTGCATTATATCTTGCACAAATGCTTTGCTTGAGACAATGAACATTGTCTATTTTCCATAGCATTAGTCCTCTTGGCTAAATATCAAAACAAAGATATGAACACTGCAGTATTCATATATCCTAGGGATTGATGTTTTGATACTGACTATAAATTATTGCAGGTTAAAGCTACAGAATAAGGATAATTGACATTCACTAAATTGTTTCATTTGTTTATTGACATTGTAAGCACAAGTTATTTTATATAACCTTAATGTGCTGAATCCTAATTTCCAGTCCATTTACTTGTATCATATCAGGATCTTTGCAAAATCACTTTAAATGTATTGTGTAATTACGTGAATTTCATCACAAACTTTTTCATTTCACTTATTTCAAATTCAAGAACAATTTAAACACAACTTGCTGAAGTTAAGTGTATGGCTGGCCATACATGTAATTAGGGTGTTTTTGCTTTGTTTTGTCTTGTTTACTTCACTATTAGATGTATAAATCAGCACAGTGTATCAAACAAAAAATTACACACATTGTTTCTTAGTTCAGAAGGTCCTTCTGCTTCTCTTTCTTTTATGTTTGTCTTCAGGTATTTCATGATTTAATATCCAACAATAATCGGCAAGCATACTGATGCTCCAGCATCCCCGGTAATGTAATGTAATTTAGTGCATCCAATTTATCACCTTTACATCAACTTTGCTTTCCAACTCCTGCAAATCCTTAGGAAATTGTTAGCCTTGCTCTTTTCTAAAAAAATCCTAGCTTTTAGGGAAAATAATCTAGGGGAGAAAATAGAAAATGAATTTTGAGACTCATATTACAACAAGGTTCCTTGTATGCTTCAAACATGTTAGCCACAATGTTTCAGTAATTAGGATCCTTGTTGTTACCAAGAAATTCTGAAGCCCACTCGTAGAAAGATATTCATGCTGCTTCTCCTTTTCATCCATAGTGTTTTTAAATGATGCATTTGACATCAGTTTTTTTATATCACGACCATTAAATATACCTTCTTTTAATTTTGCTTCAAATAATGGTGGAAATTTCTCACATATGTGCTTGAACAGTCTCCTTCCTTATTTAAAGCCTTTACAAACTGTTTGTTTAAGCCAAGTTTAATGTGGAGAAGTAGCAGCACAACTTTAGGACACAAAGCTTTGGCGCACAACAGCCTTAGAACCAATATCCAAATTTTCTTGACGTGGCCTGGCCTCCTTAGTCCAGTGATCAACTTGTGCCCTGCTATCCCACAGACAAAAAAAGAAAAGTATTGAAATTTGGTAAAACCAGATTGTTGACCCAGCAGCATAGCAAGAACTTTAAAATCATCACAAGCTTGCCAATTATTTTCACGTTTCTTTGAGGATCACTGAACATGCAACAGCATTGAACCAAAAACATTTCCGTTATGAAGGAGGATACCCTTTAAACTTCGCTTGGAAGCATCAATGAATAGTCTCCATTCACTGGCGTCATATTTTGGAAATCCAAGTTTTAGCACAAGTTCTTTAATATTATTGCAATGTTATTCTCCATGTTAAGAGAAAAATAATTAAAAGCTTATTTCATGTTTGTGTTACAATAGAATGATGTTTCTGGACACACCAGATTTTTTCCTTGTAGTCTAGAACCTAACAACTCGGCTAACTCTTTAGGGAGGGCAAGATCTCTCACTAAATCATTTAATTCACTCTGGTTAAAACTCTCACTTTCTGCAGCAGATAATTCTGCTAGATAATCGCTTCAATTGTCACAAATTCTATGACTTCTACATTAGACTTGAATGAAAGCTGTTCATTTTCTGCACACTCAGGGATTGCTATGCTACATCAGGCCAATGGAGCACAAGTATAGTGACTGATCAAACAACTGGATACATCATTTGCTTTTTATTTTTAGAGTAGCACCCCTTCACATCACATGAACAGAAGTAGCAGCCATTAATGGTTCGACTGCTCTCTCCAAACCATAGTATTTTAGAAAATAGTGATGGTCTGCCATTGATCCAATGATGAAATTCTTCAATGCATGCTCTACATTGTGTGGTGTCCAACTTTACTTTCATCTCCAAGTTTGATTCCAAAATTGGCATGATATGACTTTTTCACAAAATATATAATATTTGCCTCTGCATAGGCAATGAATATTTCCCACACATATAACAAAAGTGGTCTGGATTACTTATACATCTTCGATGCACATTCTAAATACCTTCTAACTGGACTAAAAACTCTCAAGATTCTACACCAAAAAAGAAAAAAGACTTCAAAGCTATTTCATTTCCAGGTGAAACACAGACTAATAAAACATCAAAGGAACCAAATTGGACGTGTACATGAGATAAGGTGCATCTCTCAACAAAGAGTGGTTGAGAATACTATCTCCCACAAATAAACATAATGACAAGGCTGCACGTAATCTCCTTATGTGCTTGCACCCCTATCAAATAAGAAACATCCGCTATCCTTGGTTTCTACTATAAGCATCTTAAAAATATTTTGAATAAATTTGGTTTTCATATTCCTTTCATACTAAAACTACATATGTTAAAATATTATATTATGAGTAGGTTAGAGTGAGCTCACATGATCTAAAAGATTAAAATTTGAGGTAGCAATGTATTATGATTCGGTTTTGTGCATAGAGTAAAATTCTGGAGAGATTTGACTTCATTTCTCACTTGAGCCTTGTTAAAAAGGCGACAAACTTCCCACTTTGTGTCAAAATGAAATAACTTGAACTAATACAAACTGGTTTTCAGTTGTTTAACAAAACTCCTGTTTTTGGATCATGTGAGTTATTACTTTAACCTACACGTATAGGAAAATTAAAATAAAAAAAATTGTATGTGATAGGAACTTTCTGGCCTTGAATTTTATTTCAGCATGCTAAAACTACCCTAAGACATTAAAAATTAGAAGGCAGTAATTTCATCGCAGACTAGCGTTATTAACAATAAAATACATTTAGTCTAATGAGACTGAGGATCAGTAAAGGTGTACAATACCTTTTTGCCACATTGAAAAACATTTGCACTGCAAACTTTGCAGTAAGCATTCCAAATAAGATATCTGCTAGAAAGTAGTTCTCATTTCTTACAAATGAGAACTACAAATGACAATGAAAATGTAATAACAGATGTTAGAAATCCAGAGAAAGGAGAGAGACACATTATGACACTTTAACTAGGGGCATGAATACCTTTGGTTCTGGAAATATTCAAGTTTGTGATGGGAACTGTTTTGTTTGTGCAGAGGACTGAGGAAACTTTGTGGATCTTAGGTTCCTTGCCTTGTTGGTCTTGGTAGTTTCCTTCCTTTGCATCCAACTGCTCAGTGTTAATTAGGTTCAGGAGCAAAGCGGGAAAAGGATTGGTAAGAGTCTCTTCTGAGGTGGAATTTTGTGTAGATACACAATTATTGGATGCCATTTATGCATGCAATTTTGTGTCGTGCGACATGATCAGAAAGCACATTGAGTTAAATGAAAGCATTTATACCATACCACGTGACAGTCACACAATATTCTGTGTCATGCGAAATCAAAAACATTGCATGGTCTTTCTGTTTGCACAATACTTGTGACAGTCGCATGACCTCAATATATTATTACTGTGGACATTAATACATAATAATGCTGGTCTTTTGGTGGTGCTTTTATCGTGTTTACACTCAAGTAGCATGTACTCACTATGTACAACAGGTATAGTTGATATGTTGGCCGCAAGTAAAGGCTAATGATATATGCCCTGAATGGTACAATATTATGGCATATATTATGGGCCTGTTTGTGCACATCGTGTTGCCAACTTGCTGCATTGTGAGCGAGACAGTTGACTCAGTGCTGCTACTTTGGGTAATCCAGAGCTGTATTTTTAATTTTTTCAGTGTGATTTGTGCTTTCCCGTGTTGAGAGAATGGTCTGATTTTCATCGTTCAGACTTTTATCAAGAATGGATACGAACATTTTATAGAAGAAATTCATATTAGGAATTCAATTTGGGATGGTGTGTAAGAAAATTACAAGGATCGTAACAAGAAGAAGCAATAGTCCATTCAGGTTCCTAAACGTACTGTCCACGAACCTTGTACTGCTTATCGAAAATACATTCTAATGTCGCTTTCGTCTTTATTTAAGAGCTTGTAGCATTAGTACAACACACCGGGACCCATACTAGCTGTTTAAAAAAATGTGAAAACATGCTGGTAGAACTGATTTCCCAACAATACACAGCGACACCTCGCCCACGATCTAGTAAATACCTACTATTTATCCATAGGTAACATTACTGTTAGAGCATACATTGTTTTATACCTCATTTGGGATTTTGCATCTCACGCCGCTCTGCGCTGTAGTCGGTGTCAGACTCTCCTTACCACGAACATGCCATTGGTATCCCTTCGACCACGATTCCGCCTTCTGTGAAGTGATTGGACATGTGTGCTATAAATTCCCCTTCTTGCATCGGTAGCACTAATGACCGATTTTGCAGGGCGAGACGAAAGAAATAATTAAGCATTGTCTTATCACTTTCGTTCTGACATTTCCCCATGATGTATTTGCTCCCTAACCACGCATTGTATGGTGGGACTCCAGTATCTCGCTAGAAATGCTCGGCAGAATTGCTCGTATGTTGCATGATTACCTAGTGCAAGTCTTAACCAGTGAGGAAACATCCTTGTACGAGGTTCACTACAAAAGTTTTGAGATACACAAACAATTTGTTTTTAATTATTCTGACTGATGCACTTTCTCAGAGTACTCGCCACCACACTGTATACACTTTTGCATTCGCTGAAACCACTTCTGGAAGCACTCCTGCCACATGTTTTCGATGGCTGCAAGCTCTACATCAAATATGGTAACAGCATCTTCAAGAGTTGAAAATCTCTTTCCACATATGCGATATTTTACCATCAGGAACAGAAAAAAAGGGTATACGAAGCCAGATCGGGGCTGCATGGTGGATGAGTTATAAGTTTAACCTCCGTAGACTCCAGGAACCGAATGGTGATGTGCCATGTGTGCGGACGCATTGTCATGATGGAGATCTCTCATGGTTCCGACCGTAGCCGCCATTATTGAAGTTTGGCAAAAACTTTTGGCAGGCAAACTGTGGCGTACCAACCGTCCTTTTCTCCTTCAGAGGAATGGTTGCCAAATGACCACCCTTTGAGAAGAATGAGGCCACCATTTTCTTGCCAACGTCTTGTGTTGCCCAGTTTATGATAATGTGTTTTTATTTTTTCGTTACCGTTTATTACCGCAATTGCACAACACGCATACACACAAACACCCATGCCGATGGCGGGACTCAAACCCGCAACCCTCAGCTTGGCGGAGCGCCGGAGCGATACACTCCAGCGACCACGGCTACGAGGGCCAGCTTAAATTGGGCGGTCGCCGGGATCGAACCCGGACCTCCCGCTTCGGGGACGCTTCACTTTTCATGGGGGATTGTCATGAGGAAAGATCCACACCGCTGATTGCCGCTAGGTCTCCGGATCGAACTGAAAAATTCATGTTTTGTCACCTGTGACGATGTCAGAAATCCGTCTAGAATCCTCTTCTTCGAATCTTGCCAGCATTTCCTCGCACCATTCAACACAGATTGTTTTTGTTCTTCTGTCAAATTTTGAGGCACCCATCGGAATAAAACCTTCCTCACACGAAGGAATTCATGCAGGATTTCCAAAACT
Organism: Deroplatys truncata; assembly: GCA_030765065.1. Lineage (NCBI taxonomy): Eukaryota > Metazoa > Arthropoda > Insecta > Mantodea > Mantidae > Deroplatys > Deroplatys truncata. The sequence goes on from CM060990.1 coordinate 151,537,291, forward strand.
GCTGGCGAATCAATCTGCAGTGCTGCCTCAATTTCTTTAAATGTCACGCAACTATTTTCGCGAAGCATTTTTTTCAACAGCTGCGATGTTTTCCTCAGTCACTGCTATTGCCGGACGCCCGCTTCTCTTCTCATCTTTCTAAGATGTTCGGCCCTTTTAAATTCCTGAAATCACCGGAAAACTGTGGAAGGGGGGGGGGAAGGAGCAATGTCCCCAAAAGTTTGTTGCAAACGTTCAAGACTTTGGGATTGGTTTAATCCACTTTTAAAATCATAGAAAATCATTGAGCGAAAATATTCCCTCTCCAGCTCCATTGCAGGGAATGACTACCTGTGCACCGCGGGTGGTTCATCCTTGCGCTGCTGGAATTTCTGGAGTGATAGAGTCACTACCTAATACCAGTTTACTCACGAAGGATGGGGCTACCCCATCCGCATTCCATTCCATTCAAGTATGTCAACCTTCACTTTCGTAGCGACCCTCGTAATCCACGCTTGATGACAATTTTAATGGCTCTAGTAGACACATCAATGAAAAGCGTGTTTGCTTGTCCATAATGAATCGTCTTGCGTTATCGTGCCTGTCGCCCAAGGTTGGCACCGCTATTTCACTGAGCAACTGACACTATATGCATTGTCTCTTGGCGGCATTCCATATGCACTGGTTTGTTAGCAGGGCCGGTTCGTCCATAAGAGATGTAACACTTCCACTTTAACAGATTATTATTATTATTATTATTTATTATTATTATTATTATTATTATTGCTGCTTTTGTTGTAACTCTTAGAGGCTGGTTTGCATCTCTGATATATTTCGCTATTTTGTTAGACGACTCCGACTATATCAGTAGAGGGAAGCTTCCTCTTTCTGGTAGACTGCGTAAACTGAGATCATGCTCAGTTACGTGTTGGGTAGTATCCAATATTAAGAAATAGAACCATCGTCATGTATTTCTGCAATTATCTGTTTTTCTATTTGTGAAGACAGCGTCTGAATGAGTTAGTTTTGTATTTGAAGACTTAAGTAGGTGTTTTTGTCTTCATTAATCGAGATAAAATGGGATCATGTTTGTTAAGAAGTTCGATAACATCAAGAAAATTACCACTGTGTGATTCACCTAGTCTTTCTCTATACCCTCGAAAGACCATTGGTAATGCACATTGCTTAGGTCGCGATACATCAGTTACCCTTCTCAGTATTTCTTATAATACTCTTCTTTAAATTCTCTGCGATTTCTTTATTAAAATTATTTCGATCAGTGGGGGTTCTTTTGAGATAAATTTATACAATTTTCGATATTCATTTGAGAAATGGAAGTCGACGGAAATTACTGCTGCTTTCACAATTTATTAGCTCATCGTCATTATTATTAGAACCGTGGGGAAAACAAGTGCTATGTTCGCATTTTGTGGACTCGCCCACGAAACTAGCGGAGTCATCTACTTCAGAAACGCCACCATTTGCACATTTTTCATTTTCTACAGTTTCTATTGGAATACTTTGTCCAGCTCCTTTTTATCAGCGAAAACTTTGAATTTTTTTTGGAGTTTCGTTCCTAAGGCATCCGTATCTTTAGGTTTTGTTTTCGTTTTGTCGCTCCACTAAGGTAGTAGTCGGCCACGATATGAGTGCGCTTGGAGGAGGACGCAACTGTTTTTGAAGACAGTGCGTCAACAAGCCTAGGGATCAGAGGGGAGTGAGGGCCAAGGCGATAGAGGAGTGCACAGTTGCTCAATGAAAGCAGTACTACATTTGCAGGCCTCAGCCTCATTAGTGAGTGCTACTCGAAACTGCGGATGTTTACTTTTCCTGACTGTTCTTCCGATGCCCTGCCCACTTGTTCCGTAACTGTTTAGTTTCCTCTTCCCGCAGCACGTACTCATATTGTGGCCTACTAGTACACACGCTCAGTGGACATAATACCAATTAAAAAGAAGAGTAGGTACTTATATTCTGAAATCAAAATCTTTTACCGGTACATATAATTAATTTTCGCGGTCAAAATGATATCTTATTCACTTTTTTCACAATATTATTTATGTAGCAGCCCTACACTCACTCCTGCGCTCACTATCCTAATAGTGAATAATACGAATGACACGAGGAACAGAGGAAAAACTGTTTGAATTTGGTATTGGCCGTCACAATTCAATTAACAATGAATAAAATAATTCTAACCACTCCCGTCCTGTTGTCCTGCGCGATACTGTTGTTTTGGCCAGTGCAAGGATTAGAGAATTCACAATATTGTCATATTTCTCAATACTCCAAATTTCCAAGAAAAGTAGTTTTCTCTGAATTTACAGTCTTAAAACAGGATGCTGCATGCGCGGCCTAAACATACGAAAATACGGTATGTGGAGCTTTTGGGGCCTCCTGATTGCGGGGGCAGTTGTCACGCCACATACCGGCGGATATTTTTTAAGATATTTACGCCTCCACAATGCAATACTATCTCTATCCACTATAATATGCACATTGTTTCTTTTCACATTTTTACCAGCAGAGAGCGAAAACTGGTTCGCTGAAATCGGGTCCATATTCACAACACTCAAAACTGGCTCATTATCAAAGAAACACGTATGCACTTTAGAACGAATTGCGGATTTAACAAAGTCTTCTACTTTTCCCAAAACTGTTTTAGGGGTTTCTGTTTATATGGTGTTTTAAGAGCGCCAGATCTTTTGAATTCTCTCCAAGCATTCACAACACTATTTTGACATGCCAGTATATTCGGCAGTTAATTTCACAATGTCATCATAACATTCCGATGATGTTCCATTAACTTATGGGACACGTTTAAAACAATTCTGCTTTTCACCACTTTTCAAGAGTTTACCTCTAGGGTGTTTTTTTATAACCCTGAACACTCATTTTTATCACTGCCACAGTTGTGCCATATTGGTAATCATGTATATTCTCCTTGTTTGTGTTGATGGTCACAGTAGCTTATTTTAGTCATTGGATCTTTTGTTTATTTCTGAACAAAATCATAAATGTGCCACGATGCTAAAGTATTTAGAGTTCCACTAACACATATTAGAGAAAAAGAATAACGTCAAGAAATGGCGGATGTGTGTTTCGATTAGGAACCAATCAGAGGGTTCACAGTGGTCATGTGCTTCGGTGAATTCCCTTCCTATGTATACCGCAAGTGTAGTTCTTATTCCGCCAGCACTAAAGTTTGCCTACCTGTCTGTACCTGCCCTTTTTCGGAACTAGCGACTGAATGTCTAGCCCATTAACTGCGTTCACTGCCGCGCTTTCTTTTCTTAATGTTATTTTCTATGACTAATCTATTTCTATCTTTCTACTCTTCAATATTATTAAATTGCTCGACGTTTCTACTCCACCGCAAGCGTCATTTACTATATTTCGGACATATATTGCACAAATCAACAACCATTTACATTAATTGCCCCTAAAAAGGTAACATTTACAATTGCTCGGAGGTTTGTAACTTACTCCTTGTTGTGTTCTTTGGTGTTGTCAAGCCCAATCAACAGTTTTATGTTACTAATATCCAAAAATTATGTTGTTTTAGCAAAGATTATGCTACGTTCACAAAATTGCAATTGTTAGGTTTTGCCTCGTCCGTTCTCTCTCCCTTCCTACCCGTGTGTGTGTGCGTGCGCGCGCGCTGCATATGCTATAACGTAATGCGTAAAATTATTATAATGCATTGTTAGTCACACATGTTTGTAGTGTGAAAATTCGACGCTTATAAATTTTAGAAAGTTTATTGTAATTCTGTTTTTTACGAACCAATGCACCCAAAAATCTTAATGGATAACCCGTTGTTCATTAATCCCTATATTGCCATAGAATTCAGGTTAAAATATAAGTTTTTTTTATAAAAAAAACAAAGTTGTGTAATATTTGTCTAAACGTGTCCGTGTGCATGAGAGGATCGTATCATTACGAGCATAACAAGCGATAGATTGCTATGCTCGCTGTTTTTATTCAGATTTGAAATCGCCATTACGACTTAAATAAAGTGGCTATGTACAGACGGCTCCAAATGTTTTCCGTGCCACGTGTTTGTAGCCGTGGGGAGGAAAGCCTTAGCTAATACCTACTGTACAAAGTTAGGGGATGTAATAGTGCTAAAGAAAATATCATTCCAACACATTTCCCTTAAACTTAGCTGTAAGAAAGTAATAACTGTGAACAAAAAAACACCAATAGCATTACAGCACAGCGGAATAAGCAGGATACAAGCTATTAGAGGCATCATATATTTTATAATAAGCAAGTGTTAAAACAAAATGGTTTGGTTTTCAATATTCACTGTTTTCTCTACCCATTATCAACTAACATGGTCTTTATCATAATATCATAAAGTTTTATTTTTACATGCACTTTGCCTTAATCGTGACAACAATATAGACCAGAAATTATTTCAAGTTACAGTCGAAATTACACTTTCCCTATTTGGTTGCATGCGAGATGCCGTAATGACAAACAGCCGCTTATCTATACCACAGCTCTCCTTTTTACTGTCTCTACTACTTACCTATAATAACTAGGGAAAGTATTGTATTCTACTAAAAAAACCAGTTACGAGATTCACGTCAAATATACGTTCAGCATTTTTACTTTCTCTACCACGCACTTACAGTAAGTAGACGAAGTATTGTATTCCATCCAAAAATTCAATAACGTGATTCACTGGAAATACACGTTTTGAGACCCCCTGAATCCACATAGAGCATTTTTACTTTCTGTACTACGTAGTTACAGTAAGTAGAGGAAGTATTGCATTATACACAAAAATTCAATATGATTCACTGGAAATACACGTTTTGAGATCCTTTGAATCCAAAGAAAGCACTTTTACTTTCTCTAGTACGTAGTTATGGTAAGTAGAAGAAGTATTGTATTACATCCAAACATTCAATAACATGATTCACTGAAATACACGTTTTAAGACCCCTGAATACAATGAAAGCATTTTTACTTTCTCTACTACGTAGGGAACTACTACATTTTTTAGAAAAAGGTCCGTGTGTGTGAGGGGGAGAGAGAGCAGATAACCCAAAAACAAAAAGTCGGTTAAAAACCAAACTTAGTGTTAAAGTTCAACATCTTCCAAGGATGCCACACGAAGATTTTGAAGAAAATATCCCACTCCAAACCATCCTTTACATTGGACATTTTTAGAAACTTTTGTTGTTTAAAAAATGGCTCTAACGCTTTTGATTAACATATGTTTAAGTTATTTTCATGATAAATAAAATGCATATCTTTAATTTTCTAGGAATGGTCTGTAAATTCGTCTTTATTGTGAATGACTTTTGTTAATTAGTAAACCGTGAGTGAGTGAGTGAGAGAGAGAGAGAGAGAGAGAGAGAGAGAGAGAGAGAGAGAGAGAAAATGAATCTTATTGCACAACAAATGTAGGTCTCGTTAAAGCACAAAATGTATGTCAAATAACATTTTTATGGTGTTAACCTATTCGAAATATTCTTTATTTGAACTTTCAAATACTTTACCTATACTTCTCTCAACTGCAAATCGATATTGTGTTTCTTTATTTCTTTTCCGTGTTCATACATAGAGAACAGAATTTCAAAGCTATCAGTCTCTGGCCCGCATTCGGAAGGTCGTGGGTTCGATTCCCGTGGCTGACCTTTCTGACCCATAAGTTTTTTCGGGAGTTTTTACTGGGTTGCCAGGCGAATGCTGGTAAGGATTCTCACATCCCTGAATTTCCTACCCCTCCATTATCTTTCATCCGTTGATCTCTTTCAGGGTTGGAAGTGTCGGCGATGGTGTTTCGGTGCAGTGTGGCAGGGGAAAAGGATGCTCTTTGTGACTCTCTCCGTCCCTCTGTTTCCATCTGGCTGCCGGGGGTTTTCTGAACCACCTTGGGGGGCGTTGAGCCCTCTCTGTGCGGAGTGGGGTTCCCGGTCTGTCTGCCGGGGAATCTGTATCTGGAAACTTAGAGACCCTGTCATTCCTGTGCCATCACTCCTGGTTTCGTCAGCCCGGCGTCTGCTCTCGCCTCATCCTTCCTCCCGGGGACGCCTCCTCGTGGGGCGTAGGCACAATATTCTCTATGTGGATCAGTGTCGAGTTCCTTTCCGTAGCCAATCCAATCCATAGCGATCAGCATTGAGGGGCTTGGCTATCGCTTTAGCTCAATATGTTCTACTTATTCCTACAACGAAATGTGTAAATAAGTAATGAAGGTTTATCTGTATTAACATTAATAGATGCAAAAATAAGCTTTGTAAGAATAGTTTGTAGAAGAGTGAGTAGAGAAAGTAATGTGAATGCAACACATTTTATAGAAAACGCTCCGTATGCCTGCGTGTCAGTGAACAACGTAACTCCAAAGCGAAAAGTCGGTCAAATACCAAACTGGATATTTAAGTTCAGTGCCTTTCAAAGATGTGACACGAAGATTTTCAAGAAAATCTCCTCCACCCGAACAACCCTTTACATGGAAAAATTTTCGAAACTTGTTATTTTCTCAAAAATGGGTCTAACGATTTTCATTAAAATGCTCTCTGTGTAAGATATTTATTTTGAATTTTCTGAGAGGAGCCCCTCAAGTCTTCTTCATTAAGAATGACTTTTGTGTAATTGGTAAATTGTAAAGGATGGACAAAGTTTTACTACGCGAGAAATGCAGACCCCGTTAAAGCACACAGTTTGTCATACATATTTTTATGAAATTAACTATTTCTAAGATAGTTTTTGTTATTGGTTAGAATACTTTTGTAACTGGGAAGTTGCCATTCGTTTTGTTTTTGTCGCGGTCATACAAACAGCATGGCATTTCAAAGCTTCACGTTGTGACATGCTTTTTTAAAATGTGACTATCGCTTTATCTATGTATCTTACAACGAAATGTGTTTATGTGAACTTCGTTTGGTATTTAATTAACGTTCTTTAACCGAGTAGGCCATTACGGACGGTGAATAAACGAAATGGTCAAAATGATGCTCAAATGGGCCCGAGGTTCCTAGAGGTTAGAGTTATCTGACATTCATCTTCTCCGGATAAGAGGAAACAGTGGAAAAAAGCTTTATTCAGGTAACTCATTTTAACAGAGATTCTAACTCGGAACCTCATGAATGTGAGGCAGACACCAACACCACAGAGATGGACTAAATGTGAATTGAAAGTGTATTTAGATTATCAAGAAGTAGATAGAAAAAGTAAGATTTAATAGTAAACATAATTTGTAGAATGCAATACATTAGATTTTTCCCGTGGTAATGCAAAGAGCGTGGAGCTCCAAAGGCACCACATAAAAATTTGACTATTGTTTTAGCTATTGCATTCTTCTTATACTTGCAAAGAAGTTTGTAAGAGTGTAATGACAGTTCATCTCAATTAACAAGAAGTCACGAGCCGTGTGTAGAACAAGGTTGCAAAGGTAAAATCAGACTGAAAAATTCAATGCCATAACCGGGATTTGAACTACGGATCTTCCAGGTTCCGTCCAGGTGGCGCCACGGTAACACGTGCGACTCCATTCGGGAGGTCTCTGGTTCGCTTCTAGGTGACCGCCCACTCTGGCCCATTGGCTTTTTCAGGAGTGTTCCCGGGTAGTCAGGTGAATGCTGGAGTGGTTTCACTCAGCCCCCAAATTTGCTGTCCCTCCATTCCTCATTTCATTAATCCTTAACCCCGTTAAGTCTGTTTCGGTGTTGGAAGTGTCGGCGATGCAGGGGAAAAGGATGCTCTCTGTGGAACCCTATCCGTCCCTGGGTCTTCGGCTGGTTACCGGGGTATACGGACCGCACCTTGGGGAACCCTCTGTGTGGGGCGGGAGTCCCCGGTTTACCTGCCCGACTGTCGGGGCATCACAATCTGGATATTTAGGGACCCTGTCATTGCTGTGCCGCCACTCCTGGTTCCGACCGCCCGATGTCTCTCCTCGTTCGTCCCTCCTTCCCGGGGGCGCCCCCCTCCTAGAGGCACAGGCACAATATCCTCATTCAATGGATCGGGGCCGAGTCCCCTCCGTTACACATTCCATACCAGGGAAGAGAAGCATTTTAAGAATTCAGAACCTGAATCATAATACAGAGTATCTAAGCCTAATACCGTATGTTATTTCCTAAGCTTTGTCTTTCTTTCTTCAGATTTTAAATTTGAAAGCATTTGAATCTTCAGAATAAAGTGTTTTCAAATAAGGAACCAATTGCAACAAATGCACATCAACCGTTTTGCATTAACACTTGAAGCTGGCCGTGTCCTCGATGCGTAACAATTAAGTCTCTTCTTTCTCCGGCTAGCGTTGAGCAGTATCGACTCTGTAAAGTCTACAGGGGGTGGTAAAATTATATATAGATTGCGATGATAAAAAACATCAGATCTGGTAAATATTGGCTTTATTATACTGTTATGTTACACATTCAGGAACGCGAGCCATCACTTCGTCAATTATCCGCGACTGACATAGAGATGATTTGTTAGTCGGCAGTATTAAGAATTATTGTAATGTTTTCCCTACGTTCATAGCCGTGGCCTAATTTGTACGGTGCAGAGTTCAGCTAAGAGTCAAGTTACTTGTATTCTGTGTTTCGCCATGTCCGATATTACCCAACTTGCACGGCGCAGAGTTCAGCTAAGTGTGTAGTTACTTATATTTTGTGAATTTTGCCATGTCCGATTTCATCCCTACTCTGCATATGTCACGTGATTATTTTGTTCGATTTTCAATCATGTGATGATCTCCTGTTTTCGTATTCGTCAGTTTGTATTCTTGACTTTCCATTTACTGGCTAAAATTTCAGTTCTGTTCAGCTTTCTCTTCCCACGGTACTATTTACAATTAGTTTAATTTATACTGTAGCACGTACATATCTTTATGGCTTTAACCCTTTTCTCAGCACAAATATGAAGGTTTGTGTATGAAAGTTTTTCCTCTCGAGTTACAATATTAAATATAATATTTTACATCTTTGTTTAATTATATACAATCAAATCAAATACGGGCCTAGTTGAACCGTATCATATGCCCTCACATGAAATTTCTCAATGGAGTGTAAAGACATAAGAAATTTATTGTGAAGCTCCATCAGAGCCGTAGGTTATGGTGACATGTCTCTTTTGCATTCATCCACGGTTATTACGGCGTGACGGTTTTCTGCGAATGGTGGTAGGCGTTCCTGCAGCATTTGTTGCAATCATGACAAATTACAATGTAAACTTAATTAAAACACATACCTTACTGGTTACCTATTTTTGTTTATTTGGTTATTGACCCTGCATAGTTGTGAAACCATCCACACGCTGTCAGTTCTATTGATATGACCTTTGGAAGCACTTTCTCTTTCATATACCCCACATGTGTCCATGTACACAAAACTCAAGGGGGCATTATACGAGACCATTGTGTTAGACCTTCTTCACTCCTTTTTTTTTTTTTAACTGTCCACTTCCATCACATATTTCGTTCAGAAATATTTGTATTCGTTCACTTGGTCCATTTAATGCAACAGCATAAGAGAACTTTTACTCTGGATCTAGGCAGGATACTATACTTAGAAATGTTTCCTATGATTAGCTAGGAATTAAAACATTACATTTAAAAGACATTAACCATATTTAAGCAGTAGGTTGTCTATATATATATATATATATACTTACTGATAGCTACAGATTGGTATTGCAATATGCATTAAATAACTTTACTTAAGCCAAGACATTATTAACAGACACAGTGATGCACATATTATGTACACCATGATACACGTTCAAAAGTACATTTGTCTCTCTTTGTGTAAACATTATAACTATCCATATTGATGTATACATATTCACCATTTCAGACATAACCCATTCACCAGAAAATTAATGTGATTTAGCATAGCACATGTATGACAGAACATTTGCATAGATTCATACAACACATTATAGACATGAATATTACTGCATACGTTATTTTCCTTTAAATGGAGTATGTGCAACAAATTACCTCTTGCTTACATACATTTGTTTCTTAGATGCAGTCATGAAAGAATGATTACCATTAACTGTTCTACCCTGCATTTTAGCCTTTGCATATTTCTGCGCCATTTTTGACAGTTGTGTATCGTTTCAGCCTCCCAATTGGGATTTTTTTTAACAGAAATCAATTCGTTAGTGGAGATTTGATTGCCTCCTTATATGGCCGCATTAGCACTACGTTATATCTGCCTATTATTCTGCCAGTTTTCAAATGTTGAAGCTGGTAAACACGGTCGCCTATCTGTTCCGTCACTCTAAAAGGTCCCTTCCATGCGAGATGCATTCTCCAATATAGTTTCTTCTGCAGCGAGGACTTTTCAAAAGATTTGATTAGCACTTTATCGCCGATTTTTGGGTTCCATTCAGGGGGGCCTCTTCCCGCTTCCCGGGTATTCACTGCTTTTCGAGCTGTCTGCTAGTGACGTCATGTGGAAGGTAGCTGGCATCGGTATTCCCACGTGGAAGCTCAGGGTTTACGATATAATTCAAATCCGGTCATGCTTTCTGACATGATATGGTCACCTCAAGTAAATTTATTTGAAACAAAACTCTCATTCCGTAACATATAAAATAGAAAAATAATACAGAGGAAGAAACAAAACTATGCCATATACTCTATCTTACAGCTTGTCTTGTTAAACAACACATTTTTTCTTGCTTGAAATTTTTCAACATTTAAGTTATAATTGCAATGCATTTTTTGCATTTCTTACAAAAGATAGCAAGTATTATTGCCTTTTAAACACGTAATAAACGAAGAGAGGGAGAGACAAGGGGAGAAGAAAAACTATATTATATTAAAATAAAATAGAACCTTCAGGCTATGCATTATTTCTGCAATTTTTCTTTCCCTCCTATTTACTTATAGTAAGTAGAGGAAGTATTGTATTCCACCCAAAATTTCGATACCGAGATTTCACTGGAAACACATGTTTTGAGACTCTTGAATCTAAAAACCACGTTTTTAGAAAAAGGTTGTGCATGCGTGTGAACAGCATAACTCAAAACGAAAAGTCGGTTGAATACCAAACTTAGAATTTAACTCCAGCATCTTCCAATTATGCAACATGATTTTTTTAAGAAGATTCCGTATCACGAACTACCCTTTACATGGGAAATTATCCACTACTTTTTTATGCTCTCAAAAATGACTAATACCATTTGATTAAAGTGCATATGTTTAAAATATTTGCATGACAAATAAAATGTATATTTTGAATTTCCTGTAATTAACCTGTGAAAACTTCATTTGAATGGCTTGTATAATTTGGTAAAGGTTAAAAGATTAAAAACTTACTTTAAAAGAAGTAGATCTCGTTAAAGCACACACTTTATTCCAAATAAATATTGTTATGGCGTTAACCATGTATAAGATATTCTGTGTTATTTATCTGAATGTTCAAATACTTAAAACTTTTTAAGTGGTAAGTCGCTATTCGACTTTTTTCCCTCGTGGTCATGCAAAGAGCATGGAATTTCAAAGCCATCACATAGCGACACACTTTATAATTTGACTATTGGTTTAGCTTTCTGAATCCTTCTTATGCATACAACTAAATATGTAATTAAAGTTCATCTCTCTTTAACAAGTTAGATAGAAGAATAAACTTCTTTATGAATATTTTGTAGAAGAGTGAGCAAAGAAAGTCATGTGAATGTAGAAAATCCGAGTTTTATAATTACAATATATATTGTGCATATTTTCACACTTTAAACAGCTATAAATAATTTTAGTTATATGTATGTTAGGCGTTTTTAAGAGATGACCACAGTGATAAAAGTAAGGTATAGAAAATCCTTATTTGAGGTTGTAAAATAATGTAATTTGATTGCAGATTACACTTTGTAGTTGAATACCATCACAATGATATTCCTCAGCATGGACCGAGTGTTTGTTTCCCTTAAAATGGCAAAGAAAATGCTTTTCTTATTTTGGATTTTAAAAGAGCACTTGCATAGTTATGCAAAAGGGTTATCAGACTTTTGTCCACGTTATACCTGAATTTCCACATGATTTGGTATTTAAGGCTGTATATTACGCTAAGGCAAAGCGAAAGCTATTAGAATTCGTCTTGTTTTGGAGACATTGTGTCCGAGTCCTTTTGCATTTGAAAAAGCGCGAACAGGTGTCATAAAGCGTGCCAAATTACCCTATTAGGTGCATTTTATTGCACGTGTTGACGCACTAATTTCTACATTAGCATATTCCCTATTTTCTGGGGAAAAACCATTCTTAAATAACGCCTATATAATTATTTCGAGGAATTGCAGAACAACTCTTTAAATAATATTTTTCTGTAATGCGTAGTACTGACCAATCATGAGCAACAAGTGCAAACGTTGTGTGGTGAGCATTGTTGCTCACTAAATAAGAATGCTCTTTCTGATTACTCAGAAGTTAGTTCTAGTTGTGGATGGATTTGTAAATACAAGTGTGGTATGCATTCGTGTTCAAAATGAATGTTAAAAAAAAAGTTAACTGTGCTGTTGCGTAATGTTCTGATATAGGAACAAAAACCGCTGGAATTATGTATCATAGATTTCCTAAAATGATAAACTAAGGCGCATGTGGGTGTCTCGCTGTAAACGGAGTGATAAATTCAACATTGATAATGCTCGAGTCTGCTCAGTATATTTTCGGCCTCAGGACTATGAATGGGACTTAAAAAAATGAATTACTTGGCTCACCTCTACGGAAAAGTTTACGTGGTGATGCAGTGCCGTGTCTGTCTCCCGATGATATGATTCCATGGCTTTCATATTTCAAATGTGTTAAGAGTGATGAAAACACTTAGCGACATAATTTGCTCTAAATTACCTGATTTAGACAAAACAATTGTTTATATATACGTCAGGACCTGCACATTTATTAGAATACGGCATTTGAATACAAAATTAAAAGCTGCAACCGTGGAAAAAAGAAATACAAGGAAATGTCAGCAGTGGGTGGCATCTATTTCTTCTACAACAGTAACATGACCAGCCACTTCTAAATTTAAATCTACTTCTAAGATTAAACAAATAATAATTTGTTACTTTTTATTTTAGTAATAGTTTGGATGGTGGTGTTGATAAAATTAGTTTGTAATTAGTAGAATGAGTTGAGAAAAGTTTCCTATGCATTTTCAGTTAAAGTATCTTTCATAACATATGTCATTGCATTATGTTACACTTCCTTAATTACTGCTTAACCGTTTACACAATGGGTATACCAATCCGTGCCTTAAATTGTACGTATTAAAACGGGTTTCAGATTCAGATTATTTATTAAAGAAATGTGGCCTGGTGCCGGTACAAAGGGCCCGGCTTACAGGCATAAATTTACATTGATTTACATATTGCTTGTTTGTATGAGATTATTTAAAAGAGAAATATAAAAACCCATACAGCAACCATCTTTAGGTTGCCGAGGACAGTTTTGTTCTGTATTGCTCGGTTTATGTTTCAATTTGAAAACCAATTTTTTTTTTTTTTTTCACACATGCATACACACACACATATACATACACTACACATATTATACACACACACGCACACACACACACACACACGCTCACACATTCCTGGTCATGCGCTGCACGTCCCAGTTCCGACACACGGAAACACTAGCACACGAAATAAATAAAAAACACTTAACACTGACTATATACAAGTCCGCGGTTTTGCTGTGCGGCAGCGTGTATCCTCCGTGGAGGGGACGCCGTCTGGCGGGGGCCTCTGCCGTATGTGTGAGTGGCCTTGGGCCGGGTGAGATGGGCGCGCAAAGTGACGAGCCAGGGTTGTTTTAGAACATTTTGATTCTCGCATGTTTGCGGTGTTTTGGCTCGCCACTGCCGATGTTGGAAATAAGATGGTTGTCATGGCGTCGTATGCGCGCCCATACGGAGCAGCCTCTTTTGTTTATTGATTCTGCTATTGTCGGCATGTTAGTTTCTTCATGTACGGTTCTGTTGTTTGTGAAGAGGGGGACTTGAAGAATTTTCCTGAGGGAAATGTTTTGTACAGTCTGGAGGTATTGGAGGGCAGTTTTAGAGGCGCTCGCCCAGGCCACACAGGCGTAGAGGACCACTGATAAGATAAATGACTTATACAAAATAAGTTTGGATTTTAATTTAAGTTGTTTGCTGCGGAAGACGGGGGCGCATAACTTTAATCGCTGCCGCCCTTTGTTGGCGGTATTTTTTAAGTGGGTTGTCCATCGCATTGTGTGATCCATGGTCACGCCAAGGTACTTGATTTGCTGACGGCAGTGCAATCTTTGACCACCGACCGTTAGGTCCATTGCCGGAGGGCGTGCCCGCTTAGAGAAATAAATTAGCTGGCACTTATTTGCATTAATTTCGACTTTCCAATCGTGGAACCACGAGAGGAAGCGGTCAACATACCGCTGCATTTCCAAAAGGCCGAAACGAGGATTTTTGTGGTGGTTGTAGATTGCAGTGTCGTCAGCATACATTGCGATTTTGCATCTGGCGTCCACAGGGAAATCATTAGTAAATAATATGTACAAAAAGGGGGACATTATAGCCCCTTGAGGGACGCCAGCCCGCATAACTCGCTCCCGGGAGGAGGAGCGGCCCACTTGGACGTAGAAGCGCCGGTTTTCTAAGTAATTTTGAATTAAGAACATATAATCCTGGAGGCCGGGAAAGTTGTGGTGCAGTTTGTAAAGCAGGCCGTTATGCCAGCACCGGTCGAATGCGGCTTCTACGTCCAGAAATAACGCCAACGTTGAAGAAACCATTCTCTTTCAATTACTATCCAAAGAGCGCGCATGCTCAACCTTCCACATGACGTAACAGGCGCGCAGCCAATGAGAGCGAAATGGCCGGAGTGGCCTACCTTCCCTATACTCAAGTTACCTTGGGTTCCATTTGTGGGTTTATCTTTTTTCCTTGAGGCCTCGTTTCTCGGCGCGTTGCTTTAACCTCGCGTATGCGCGTTCAATTCGTGTAGCGTCGGATTCTGATATAACCGGAATTGGTGTCGGTATGCCTCTGACAATCTCCTGTGGTTCCTGGCCAAGTTGTAATGTCAGCGGAACCTCCCTTGTATTTGTGTTAATACTGTGATTGAACACAAACTCTATGTAGGACTAATATTCTGACCACTTCGTGTGTTACGTATTCGCTAAAGTCCGTAGATAAAACGTCAGATCCCTCATCACGCGTTCACATGGGTTAGCTTGTGGGTGGTAATTAGTGTTAAGGTTGTTCGCTTCTAACAAATATTGGAATCCTTTGCGCAATCCCGTTTTTTCCGAAAATACCTCTATGTTTCATAAGAATGGCGAGCAGGTGCTCCTTCTGCCTGTCATTTAAATGGGCGGTCGTGGCATCCCACTCCCTTATCCGTGTGGTGATTGACGGATTACAATGCCCTTCTACCTGAATGTGGGTCGGCTCTGTAAGCATCATGATATTTTCTTCGGCTTCGCAAAACATTCCGTATGCCTGTATGACGTTGCTATCAGCTGTGCTTTCGTCTGACGTCATCACTGCATTATACCTCTCATCCGGTACGACCAGCTGTGGCAACATTCTCACGATTTGGGCGCTCTTTTCAATATTCAAATATTCGACGAAAAATGTTTCTGTGTTAACCATATATTCTTCTTCGGTCAACATAACCCTATCATCACTTGACGATCGTGCAAAAGGCACAACTACGGAGGTCTTTGGCGCATAAAGTGTCAATTGTGCGCGTCCATAATCAGTGATAGCTCTCATAGCAAATAACACGTCGTTACCCAATATTAATTCCACTGCGAGCTTAGAAATTGCAAGACAGATAAACTCAAGCTTACATCCACATATTACTGCCGTTATCATGACTTGCTGCGTTATCCTCAGTTTCGCTCTCCCGACCGCCAAAATACAAAGTGTTCTTTACAGGAAGAATCTGTAAGTTCACATTCCTAGTTTTCAAATGCTCGAACAGAGCCTGGCTACACGCAGAGATGGATGAACCTGAATCCACGGTTATTAAAAATGTTTCATTTTCTATGATTGCTTCTACACGCGGTGCTTCCATTATTTCTTGTGCGACGGTCACATCCCTACAGTCAGCTGCAACATTTTGCTGATTAATTTCCAGAGAGCTACTTCTCGCTCTTCTCCCTGTGTCATTCACACTAGTCATTCCACTTACGTCCCCTTGATAACGCGAGATTTGACCATTATCTCTTCGGGTCGAACCCGGAGACGTATCTACAATTCCACCCACATCTGGTTTTCCGAAGTCGGTGATGGTTGCCTATTTATCGGGGGTGGACCTACCATAGCCGGGGTCGTTACGGCTGGCTGGACTGCGCTGATTGGCGCGGATGCTTGTAGATTGTCCGGTGCCATGTTGGGAGATCTGCGCCCCCCTCCTCGTATTGGACTTCGCTTACTATTCAGCCTCTCCTCCCTGTCGTCGTGGTCATTTTGTTCTCTGGGCCTATTATAGTACTCGCCTGGGCCTTCTTATTGGTGCTGGTGCCTACCTTGGTTTTGGTTTCTCCCAAACCTCGTGTAATTCACCGGGAAACTTCTCGGTGAACCCGTGGGACCATTCGTTTCCCTTCGGCAATTTCTGGGCCTATTTGCGTACCTATCGTGGTTTCTGGAATAGGGGTCATGATTCTGCCATACTCCGTAATCTCTTCCTCTATCTTGATTCCGAGAACCATTTGCCCTCGCTCCATCTGCGTGTTGGGTACTCCAGGGCCTCATACCGGGCCTATCCCGCATTTGCATATCGGGCCTATCTTCGGGTCTGTTTCCCATGTTTCGCCCCTCATGTCCCTGCAACGCTGTCAGTAATGATATCGCGTCGCTTAGTGTTCGCGGGCGCGCTACCACCAGATGATGTATGTTATCAGGGAAGTGCCTCATCATGTGATATAAATTCCTGTTCACCAAGTGGGGGTTCTAGGAGCCTACTGATTTGCCCATAACGCAGGAAATAATCAACAAGGCTTTCGCCGGCGTTTGGTTGGTACCTCCCGTTGGTTATTTTAGTGCGTACCATGTACTGTACATTGGCTCCCCAGTATTTATCTAAAAATGCCGCCTTAAAGTGGGCGTATTCTGCATATTCGCCGATTGTTAGGCGGAACCAGCTAAGCGCGGGGCCTACCAAAGTTCTCTGTACTAAAATCATCCGAAATCTGTCCGGAATACCTCTAAGTTCAAAATATGCCTCTAGATCACTAATGAATTGTTTTGCGTTATCCACACTACTGTTAAATTTTGGAACGGACAGTTCGTTAAGAAATTGCATTGGCACGGGCGTGTTCATTTGTATGCTGGGCGCGTTCATTGGTGTTTGACTATTAGGCATGTTTACATTTTCATAATTAATACTAACGTGAGGCGAGGCCGTGAGCGCGGTGGTATGATCGCTCGGCCTTTCCTCACTATCATTACATGGTGTATGGGGTGACAGTGCGTGGGTGGCAGTGGTTTGGGGTTCTAACTGCACCCTTTGCATTGCCTGGCGCATTTCGGTCGTTTCCCTTGATTTTTCCTGGAGGGTTAGCACCGCCTCCTTTTGAGCAGCGACATCTCGCCCCTTATCTGTACAATCTCACCCAGTTGTGAGTTTTCCCTATCCTCCATTATTGCTCTGAATTTATTCAGTTCAGCGTTCACTCCTACCTCGAAGGTACGCTGTCGGCCTTCTATTGTATCGCAAGTTGCCCTTGCTCCATCTTTTATTTGTTCCCTGATTTCATTTATTCGTTCCCGGTCCAACTCGGTTTGCCGCTTAACATTTTCAATTTCAGCGCTTAGTTGTACCCTTACGTCCTCTACTGAGGATTGAGCTGCTACTACCTCACTTCTGATATTCACTACTTCCTCTTGCACGCGTTCCTGCGCTGATCTCATGTCAGAGGCCATGCTCTGCAAGCGTGTTTCCAGTTCGCGCTGGGCATTCAGCTGCTGCTGAATTATTTCTTCCTTAATGTTTTCTAACTGATTTTCTAATTGACTTTTTAGCTTACATGACAGTTGTTGCTGTAACAATTCCCCTTGATCTAATTTATTTGACAACTGTTGCTGTAATAATTGTCCTTGATTTTCTAATTCATTTGACAACTGTTGCTGTAACAATTGTCCTTGATTTTCTAATTCATTTGACAACTGTTGCTGTAACAATTGTCCTTGATTTTCTAATTTCTTTGACAATTGTTGCTGTAATAATTCCCCTTGATTTTCTAATTTCTTTGACAATTGTTGCTGCAACAGTTCCCCTTGGTCTGTGATTTTATTCGACAATTGTCCAAATTGTAACATCATTTGTCTTATCACGCTTGCCAGGTCGGTCGACTCTGTTCATTCATCGCGACTTGGCTTGCGTTTACCGTCTCCTGCCTGCTATCGCTATTTTCATCCACTTTCGGCATAACGTTACTTCTCTGATTGTCCCCTTCTAATTCCAAGCTACATTCGTTCTCTACAAGTTTGTTATTTTCCATTTTATTTTCTACTGCTTTCCCCACTAATTTATTATTCCTCAGCCTCATCTAATAGGTTTGTTCCAACATACGGTTCTGAACGGGTTCCGAACTAATTCCAACACATGCTAATGCACATGCGCCAGTCCGGTACGCTCACAGAACTAATTCGGAATTTTGTGTGGTTGGAACACTACTTGAACCGTTCGCGTTCTGTCACGGCCTTCTTCGTTGCACGGTCAATCAGAAGACGATCAAATATCTACGTTTACAGCGTTGATGAATGAAATCAAACTCCAAACATCGTAAGCGTTTCTTTCATACTGATTCCAGTCCTAATATTCGAGCAAAAATAAATCGCGTTCGTTTATCGGCTTAAAGCCATTGATACTGAGTTATTGCGAATAACAATTGTAATATATAGATATTATAATTAAACCAGAACCCGGAAAAAGTAATTTAACACAATTCCAATTTAACATTAGGTTTCCTGCTACAGAAGCTTCTAAACACAATGTTTAATTTAAAACTCCAATACTCTGAGACAATGACACCCCACATAAATTCTATTCCGAACGTAATGCAAATAATACAAAACTACATGGTACCAATGTATGCTTATGATCAGGGTTAGGATTTTTAGTTGCAAATTTCAGATGAAAAAAGGAAGGGAAAAGGTGCTCAAATAAGGTGAAAAAGGCACAATAAGGTGCTGGTTTATTTAAGGGGATGCACAACTGAAATTGCTATTTTCTAAACTATCCATTCAATTGGGCTGAAATTTTTATTTTTTTATATATAATTGTTTTGTGAATTATAGCCCAGTCTTAATAATTCTCGGAACTGCGCAGTTGAGGTTATTGTCGTCTCCACGTAAACAGATGACGTCTCTCACAGCAACAAATTCACATTCACGAACAGCAGACTACTGATTCTGGTGGGATAGAATCACTCATTGTCAATTGCATTATTGCGGGCTACTTTATAGCAGTAAAGTGAGAGAAAGAGGTTTTCGTCGAACACACAATTATTTTCCATTGTTGCGGGTGTACTTTCAATTCCCGCGTGGCGTTTACTGAAAGAGGTAGACTTACTATTCGCACGTACACAGCAAGCTGAGGAGACGTTAATTGAAAGTTAAAGAATAAATTGGAATGAAACTTAAAAGAAAAAAAGGGGATTATGGGCATGGTTGGGGGGAAATGGTATAAAGGTGCCAAAAGGGGGTAAAGGTCCCAAAATAACGGAATAATGTTTAAATGGAAATAATCCTCTTCTTCGGAAGTCGATGCATCATTAAAAAGATCACTGTCACCTTCTAAATCACTCATTATTGTTATCTTTGAACGCTGTTTTGCTCCCTGGCTTTGTTTGACGTTTGTTCTTTTCCTCAAGTATGTCGCCATACTACTCAACAGCGAGCAACTGCTTACCAAACACCTTTGCTATTCCGTATTGAGAAATAAACACGCATGGAGGAATAAATTACATATTAAACTTTATTTTCTACTGAATACAGAGAGTATGTCACTTTTTCTATACTCTCTGTCAGGTTTGTTCCAAGCGATTAGAATCGATTCTGAATTGACTGAGTATGCGCTGTAGACCATACAATTTGCGCATGTCTGGAATTTTCAGTTCCTACTCTTAATCCCGAACCGATTTCACTCGTTCCGAACTAGTTCCCAAATACGTTGGAACAGCAAACTGGAAATTCAGAATTGGTTCTGAACTGATTCTCTGTCGTGTTGGAACGCCACTTAGCTACTGCGCACACTCAGATAATTCGGAATCGATTCTGAATCGTGTTGGAACAAACCTAATAATTATGCTTAAGACAGAATGGCCCCCCGTCTAGTTATTCCTACAGCAATAACGAGTCTGCAATTTCCTTCCATAAGCAATCTAACCTGCTAATAACAACAACCTTAATGATACCCATTCAAAATACATTAAACTAATATTGTCTTTGTGACTTACTCGGTGGTGCTGCGAGCTTCCTGCTTCGACGAGTCGATGTGCTGGTAAATTCACTAAAAAAAAGAACACTTCTCACTAACACAACAAAAGAAGGAATCGATGCTCGTAGTATAGGGGAAAGGGGTGATGGTGTCACTTCTTGGATAGGAGAGGGCTGTGCTGGTGTAGTGTGTTGTACATCCGGGTCCCGCTGCGTTTCGCTGGTTTCGTTGCCTTCTTGATTGCGTTCCTGCTTCTCCGTATCAGGTTGGATGTTTAGAGTTCTAGTTGTGCGCCAGCGACGGGTTGTCTTCGGTGATGCTGAGCCGCCATCCGGTGTTTCTGTCCATCAACTCGGATCTCGTTGGTATCTCGAACTTCAGTTTTTCTGTGAATCTATCCTGCCACCTTGTTGGTTTTTTTTGTTTTTTGTTTGGAGTGTTTGAGCTCGTTGCACGACACATTACAGAGCAATGTTGTATTTACTCGACCCAGCACGTTGGGTGCCATATGAAGCTGGCCGCGTTCACGATGCTTAACAATTAAGTCTCTTCTTTCTCCGGCTAGCGTTGGGTAGTGTCGACTCTGTAAAGTGTACAAGGGGTGGTAAAATTATATATAGATTGCGATAATAAAAACCATCGGATCTGGTAAATATTGGTTTTATTATACTGTTATGTTACCCATTCAGGAACGCGAGCCATCACTTCGTCAATTATCCGCGACTGACATAGAGATGATTTGTTAGTCGGCAGTATTAAGAATTATTGTAATGTTTTCCCTACGTTCATAGCCGTAGCCTAATTTGTACGGTGCAGAGTTCAGCTAAGAGTCAAGTTACTTGTATTCTGTGTTTCGCCATGTCCGATATTACCCAACTTGCACGGCGCAGAGTTCAGCTAAGTGTGTAGTTACTTATATTTTGTGAATTTTGCCATGTCCGATTTCATCCCTACTCTGCATATGTCACGTGATTATTTTGTTCGATTTTCAATCATGTGATGATCTCCTGTTTTCGTATTCGTCAGTTTGTATTCTTGACTTTCCATTTACTGGCTAAAATTTCAGTTCTGTTCAGCTTTCTCTTCCCACGGTACTATTTACAATTAGTTTAATTTATACTGTAGCACGTACATATCTTTATGGCTTTAATCCTTTTCTCGGCACAAACATCATGTTTCTTCCGCTTTGAAAAGAAATAGCACTTTCCGAGACTTATTTTCCACAGACCCTTCTTTAATGGCTCAGTGCATTTGTATACATACCGGCAGACCTTTTTGATGTCCCAAGAAAAGGGATGGGCCAGTGACCCGAACCTTACTTCCTCAACAAATTGCAATTTTGCCACACAGTACCTCTTAATCTAGAATTCCTTTCCAAATAATGACTGGCACTGAGATGACTATATTGTCCTGATGTCATGTATTGCTGCTGGAACCTCCTTGATGCAATCAAATGAATTACCAATATAGGACCATGACTAGTTTAGGAGAAAGTTTTCTCATAAAAAATACTACATTTTCCCATGGGTACTGATGATGTTTGTGGAAGAATGCATTGCAATCTACTCTATGAACATCTGTTAATACATCTTTGATAACAGTCCATTAACGCTTAATGTCAGCTAGCTAGGCGATGAGCTGTTATCCAATGATTCTGAAAAGTTAACTGAGTGCTCAAGATTCTTGTAGTGTTAAATGGATGTTGTCTTGCAGCATCCTGTTCCAGGGTGGAAACATATGGATGGTCAGCTGTCTCCTGGTTTTCGTGTTAAATACTCTTGTTCTCGATATTGTCTCATCCAATGAGGTGCTATTCTTGGGAGTACTTGTAATATTCTTCAGCATTAGTAGCACTCATTCCTCCTCTTTCAATTAGTGCAATGACTTTTTGCCTTTGTATCCATTATAGCAGATTGATAAAATGGTGGCATTGTGTCACTGCTTATGGGTAAAGGGAAGGTTAAAGCTGCATTTTTATAAAGTTCCAGAATATTTAGGTAAATATATATATCATAAGTATATTTGTACAAAAACGTGTTTCTTACATTCATTTTAGGTGCATTTATTGTTACCCCAAATTACTTCTCAGTTTGCTTTGGGCTCAGAGTTGGACACATAGTTTTATGTAACCTTAGAGCAATAGATATCTGGTCAGTCTCGTCCCTCCCCACTAGTGAGAGTAGCAGGAGTCAGTTCAGAGGAATGCTTCACTCTTTGGAGATGTGGAATAATTTCCCTTTATTTGGAATTACCAATTCCATTCACTTCATTTCAGATTTCATTCCATAACATTCACTTCATACTTCTAAATTAGTTAAATACCATTTACTTCTTACTCCTTCAGAGTTAGTGCAATAATATTTGCTCCCTGTTCTTTTGCAGTTTTCCAAAAATCTACTTATTTACATATGTATAATATGTGAATAAAAATAGCCATATACCAGGTGAGTCAGCTGCCCCTATTTATTTTTGAATTTATGCAACGTGCTAAGCGACATATTTGACTTAGGTCTTTCTTGAATGCCTTCTAATGGCTGATTTGCATAACACTTTATAGAGGAGGGATAGATAACTCAGTGCATAAGTGTTTTACAGGTCAGAATGCAATCGGTATGTATGTCGATACAAAAAACATACCACCATGACACTGAGAGCTGCAGTAACACTTTTAGCCAATTTTACAAACTTTTATTGTTTAGCATATCTTTGTAAACACCCCTGAAGGAACAACCTATCACATGCATCGGTTGACAAAACTATTTGAAAACAAAATGGCATATCTATGTAGTGCGACCAATTGGATTTAAGCCGTCATTCAACGTTGTACAGCCTTGTCAAAAAATGCTAAGTATTAGGTAGATAATTTCTCATATGTCACAAACTATGGCGTATTTCAGATCATACAATAATTGTAATGACTGATGCACTTTATTTGTTTGAATTAAAACTACCAAACCGAGCTCAAAACACTGTATGACATTGCAAAAAGCGTGTAAAGATTAGAGGTGGGGGTCTAGCTCTGTGATTACTAATTCGTATAGGAACCTCAGCTCGCAAGGTAGCATTGGCCGAATGGTATTATCATGGTTGCTTTAACACTGTGCCACTTGAGTTATGGTTCAAATCCTTCATGTTAAGTTCAAACTTTTTATTACCTTTTGTTTCATCTCTTTGGGCCTATAATTTGATATTGTAATATAAATAACATTTCTGATAACATTATAAGTGTGTACAAAATAGAATAATCACCATGTTTTCCACCGCAAAGAAGAAGAACCACAAAGCCAAAATCATCTATGGGTACCCATACATGAAGAATGCAGGCAGATTACACCACGCATGTTACAGCATGCAAGAAGGTCTCTCCGGCAACATACACAAATGTGCATTGATGAAGGGGGTCGTCATTTTGAACATTTACTTTGTTGATGAAATCCATGCTCTTTAACAATTTATTATTCTGTTTACCCATGAACTTAGCACATTTACAATCCTTTGTTAATAGAAGAAGTGAAACATACGGTTTAAACATGAAACAAAAACTGTTAGATTTAATATTGTTGATATGCTCCCAAAAGAATGAAAGCTAACTACGTAACATGCTTTACAACACTAGATACGGTACAGATTATTAGGGTAAACATGATACACAATTATCTGATTGTAATTCTTGTGTCTTTGGCTCACAGGAGAGCCAATAACAAAAATAAATAAATTAGTACACTAAAATACAGAAAGTAAACACAAGGAGAGTATAAAAAAAGAACCAAAACAATTCGATGTTTGTATCAGATTCGAACCTCCGAAGCTAACCTTTACTTCAGCACATTCCAGCAGCTAACCCACTCGGCCTGAAGTCGTCCTCCGTGGACTAGTGGTACCGTGCTAGCCTCTAGTTCCCAAGGTCGCAGGTTCAAACCCGGCAGAGGGCGATGGATTTTTTCAGGCGTAAAAATCGTTAGCACGGCTTCCTTCGGAAGGGAAGTAAAGCCGGTGGTCCCGTGTCATAGATTTACGGCACGTAAAAGAACCTCAAGCCTGATAAAGAGGCCTCTGAGCAAAATTACCGGTGTTTCATCCCCAATATAGAATGGGACACTAAGAACCATAGTAGTTAAAGAGCGTCCATAAATAAAACTCAATTAAAATTAACTCGGCCTGAACTCACGTAGTCTATCTCGCTCTTCAAGAAAACATTCCTCTATCTCCTTGCAAGCATTATATCTATGAAACGCCGTCTGTTTTAAGGCTTTTGCAGCTCTTTGGTTCTCATTCAGGCCTTTAATAATTAATGCTAGTTGCGTATAGTACCGAATAGAAGGGCAGAGCTACAAAAACAGTTTTTTTGCTAAGAGCGTCAATGTTTTCACATTAGACTATAAACTGTGGGTTGCATAGATACGAATACCTAGGGGCAGCTGACTCACCTGGTATATATATATTCGTTGTCAACATACTTTAAGGTATCAAAATTGTTGTTTCTAATTATAGATCTTTTAGAAGAAGCATTTACTGATAATTTGCAATATTATGGCAAGTTTTTCTAAGTTTGTAATGTTCAGTAATAATATGAGTAATTTTGCTTCTAATTTGTGAATTATCGTCAACCTTTTACACCATTGATATATTTTACAACGTACATGCTACAAGTGATATTACTAATAAATTAATAATATAAATTTGTGGTTTATTATCCACTGGACACCAAAGTATAGCATAGAATGCAAAAGCTGAGAACTGGTTCTGTCTTTCTTGCTGTGACTCTACCTAACTATATAGGGAATGTCATTTGTTGGAAATATTGTTAGGTACTAGGAATAAGAAGGTTTATACCATTACTTATAATCCTCCGAGTTTCCAGAGTGAGGATATGCTAAAAGTAGTAGTTCTGGAAGACTCCAGAATAACATGCTTGAGTACTTCCACAGGAACTGCTTCTTTGGAATGCTGAATGCAAAATGGGAATGAGGGAAGCATTTCCCATAAAGAAATAGGGTCAACTCATCACCCACCTCGTAGGTAAATCATGTGTGGTATCATTGCCAACTTACTGCACTGAAAGAGCTTAGTTTTGCCACATTTCAACAGGCAAGAGTTTGCAAAGGGCTGTACATACTAAGCTGAAAATGTCTTGTAATTTTTTTTAACCAAATTGGTATTTTTTAATGTTAGCCTTCCATTATTAATAATTTTACATTTTTCAGATAAATTTGTGCTGGAAATGGGTATGTGAGAATCCCTTTTAGAATGGATTTCCTTAGCAAAACTACTTTCTCATACCATTACAGTCAATAAACAGGAGAAGTGGAGAAATAATATTTATGACAACAATTCACTAGCACTTAGCTGTACACAATACACCATTCTTTACTCAATAGTCTTACAATTTCTTATTGGGAGTTGAAAAGATCACTAACAGGGCTTGAAGTAACTGGATACTTTATGGGTGTGGGGCAAATGACATAAGGGTTTTATATTGAGAGAGGTGTGAAATCCTTGTTTCAGCATAATTCTAATGCTCACCATCCCTTTTGCTCTGAATAGTATGTATTCCCAGAATCTCATCCAAAACATGCTTTGGTTGATACCAAAAAGCAACTCACTCCCCTTCACACTCATTAGTGCATGTGCAGCTCCATACAATGCTCCAAACCCTGCCCGGGGATAGAATTGCAGGCACTCTGCATAACATAATGTACATAAACATATGCTACAAAGAGAGTAAGAAAATGAAAATTCCATTGTTTACTAGTGATTATTTAGAACAGCAATTTTAACCAAATCACTGTTTTACTTCTCTTGAATACATGTCACTGCTTGAATAATTTTTTTGGTAATACAGGGTAAATGGAATTAGGCTAATTTGGGAAAATTGCATGCTGAATTTTTATGCAATGCAGTGGTATTAAGTAATTTTCATTGCTTGGTGGAGATAGCCCAGTAGTAGGGTGCCAATTAGAATCAAAGTTTTAAAACTCAAAGGTCTTATCCCTTTAAATTATATGGCATAAAAGGGCTTGATTTAGAGTTCGTTCAGGAGTATTCAAGTTTTTATTTTTTGTTTGTTGTAATAATTAGAATTGGAATCTGTTTGAGTAGAAAATCAGAAGTTATTTATATGCCTAATAACTGATTTTATTACATTAAAAGGTGCAAACACAAGCTAGTATAGCTATACATTACAACTTACATTCCTTCAGACTAGAACTGACATTTTGGTGTTTGGAAATTTACGTCTGTGTTCTGCAATTTCTACAAAAACTGTTTTTGTTCCTCATCATGGGTTATGATATCACTCTCACTGTAGGACTGAATTAAGGAATACTATGTTCTGCATCATCATTTACAAGTTTTAGATGTTGAACTCTTCTTTTGCCTTTCACATGTTCTTCATTTGCATGTCACGTATCAGGATGATTTTAAAGGAAGTTGAGAAAAGGTTTAATGCCACACACAATCCACACACATTTGATGTTATAAAATCACGAGTTGCAGAGAAGAAATTGAACCATTTTTCACTTCAGCTCATTTAGGTGGATCACAATGGCGTCACTTCAAGTTTTTAATCATGGAATTCTTCACTTCAGATGGAACTTTTGTCATCAAAAAGTACCAAATTAGTTATATTTACTCAAATACCACAAATGGTGCTAAAATTTTTTGAAAGCAACTTTGAAGACACCTTCATATACTCGTCTGTAGTCTACTAGTTTCTTCAAGAGTTCTAAATCTTGATGCAGAACTGATATTACAGATGGGCTTAGACACCAAGCCTTCAAATACAGTGCCATAGCAAAGAGGTTCAACTGCCTTAGTCCTTCTAATTCCTCATCTTCCAAAGGAAACTGTGAGAAAGCAAGTGCAGTTTTTTCCTTCTTAAATTGTATAAATTGTTTTAAACAAAACATATTTAAGTGTGGTATCAACCATTTAAAAAACTGGAAAAAGCACTTCTTACTCCATGTTTTTTATAACAGCATGTCAAGTATCACAAGGGTATTATTTCTGGTTCAATTAGAATTAAATTATTTACTAGTCATGTGACGCAGTGAACTCAACTCAGGCTGGTAGAAATCCAGAGTGTACCACTGTCAAGTCGAACTGGGATCCACTGTAGCTGACAATGAATGGGAGGAATAGTACACAAAGTGTTTGAGTTCATTTCAAGGCACAGTGCTCTCAGCAAACAATCTATAGGTCTAAATCATACCTTACATGGTTCATTTAAACAGAAACCTTTTTTCCTTCACATTGAAACAAATACACTTTTGCTACAGCTTCAGATATTGATAATGGTACAAAATAATGTAGCTTTGACAGGCTTGTTATTGGTTTTTGGTTTTCGTATCTTACCTTCAATATATCACTGTCTTGTTTGTGCTGATTAACAGTAAAATAATTAAATGTAACATTTGTAATATGATTCTGCAACCAAGTAAATAATTTATGAAGGGTTGTAATGGGATCTTGTTCTGGCTGGAGACTGGCTTCCACTACTAGATGTTTAGTAGTGCCCTCAATTATATTACAAGACCTCTTGCTGTGTGAAGTGGCGAGGAAATACCATTTGATGCTAATCCAAAATCTACCTCATGAAAACACGTGTTTACAAATTTTTTCTGTTCTTGTACTGAGCACTAACACTATAGGAAAAGTAAATTACTTTTTTCAGATCTTTTATCTCCTTCTTTAGGGTGTTTGTTAACTACTATTGGAACAGACAAACAGCATTTTTATCATGCTTTAATCTTTCTGATATGGCAATATAATTTTTTATGTTTTAAGCCATTGTTTTCTTTAAAGTGAATTACAAATGGATGGATTGTTGCCTGGTTATTGTTCCAATGTACCCCATGAACGAAATCTTATATGACAAAGGCATAGTTTTCCAAAAAATCACAAATTACAATACATTCTTTAGGTTTCAATTTTTTTTTTTTGCATTGAGACAAAAATGCAGACTGTTGTTGAGTTGTAAAGGTACAAGTTAAAATATCTGACAATTTTGCTGACAATTTTTCAGAAAGTCTTCAACAGGTTTTTAAATTTGTGTGATGTTACCCAACATTTATAAGTCACCTGCTCTATACTTTTTTCTTCCAAAATGTTCCGAATATTATTGTCCAAGTTTTCAGTCCCTGGGCAGTTAACACATTTCCTTAAATAGCAACCTGGTGATGGGGGGTTACAAATTATTTGAGAGAGACAGTCATAATTACAGAGAACAATACCTGAATCTGCAGTAAGATAGGAAATGTTCATTCCATCAAACATCAGTTTCAGATTCTCTGATGAGCACAAACACAAGCAGGATGCATATCTTGGGTGCCTAGAAGTATACTTACACTGTTTAGGTCTCAGTTGAGCAAATTTTGAGAAACCTATTTTGATATCAGGATATTTATCTTTAAAACTGCAGAAGGTTTCTTTTAGATTGCACAAAATCAGTCTCTGCTATTTTGAATTTTCTGTCCTTCTTCTGTAATGGTTACATGATTCTTTTTTCCTGCCATAATGTTGAAATGTAAAACTAATACTTTTTTCCATTGCAGAATATTCTAACACTTATCAGATTTGGTTTCAGGAGTCAACAAAATGTCCCTCTCTGAAACTAATGTTTTTGCTAACTTTATCATGTGGTTCGAAACATTATTGCCAAAATGTTCCTTAATTTGGTTGTAAAACCAGCTTTTGAAAATATACAAAATCTGAATTTTAAGTTACAATCATCTGTATTATGAAATCTATCAGCTTCTGAATTATTTTGGAATCCTGTTTTTCTTCAATATGAAATACCTTCTCCTTAAGTTTTTCTGTTACTTCACGTAATTTCTGGGATGGATGTTTTTTGAGACAGTTTTCTTTTCTGTATTGATGATTTGCCAAAGATTGATACTAAACTAGTATTAAGAAGATTTGAAACATTTACTCTCTCCTTGATCTCATTAGCATCACTATTTGGATGTGAAGGTGAGTTATCAATTTGTGAGCTACTTTCATTTACTTGACCTACCTGGATATCATAGGTACTGGTCCAGCACAAATGTCACTCTTGTTTTCACTCGTATCTGGAATTTGAAAAATTCGTACATGACATGAGGTACACACTCTTAGTTTTGAGGATAGTTCACATCCTCCATTTTCAGTTTTAAAAGCATTTTATGAGTCACTGGTCACAAATTCTTTCTTCTCTTGAACGTGTGTTTGCTAATTTTTAAGAGGTTAAAGCAACAATCATACCATTTAGTATTTTGAATGAATGAATAGATTTATTGTACAATTTGTTCTACATGTTTACAATACATACAATGTATGTATATTCATTTATACCCCTACATCTACTGTACAATTTGTCTGGTGCTTGTTTTCTTATTGGACCACTCAGATTGCTTGGCTCCCTGGCCTTTTGGCTCACTGAGCGGCCCTTACTTCTCTTACTTTTCTATACCATTTTCTTCCCTTTACCTTCCTTATTATTCTCTCAAGTTCTTGGTTTTGTTTCTTAGAGTCTTAGAGCCTTTTATTGAGTCAGTCATCTTTATGATTTTTACCCCAATTCCCCATTTTTTACACTTTCTTGAATTTCATTTATCTCTTTTGTAACCCTATCAACGATATGGTGCCTACCAGTGGCGGTTCTTGGGTGATCGCATACTCGCAAATGCACACCCACTAATTTTTCCCTATATGTGAATATGCATTTGCCTCTATAGGTATGTATACAAGAAGGGCAAATGTCAAACTTTATTCTGTATGAAGAGCTTATTTAAACTCCCCGCGCCTTCTTTGCCAAACGCCAGTGCATTTGGTCAACAAGCTGTAGAGACGCACAAACGAGATTTTGCGACCAGCAAAGGAAACTTTAGGGCGAGAGGTCGCGGGGAGCGGGGCAACGCTTGTATTTGAAAGTACGGCAAGTTAACGCAGTGTAATCGACAAGCCCAAGAGATGCGATTGCTATGGCGCAAGCGCACTGCGTTCCCATACAATTTCGCTACGACAATTTCCCTCGCTGTTGTCTAGCAGAAGTTGCGATCAACCTGCTCCACACTTACCCAACTGTACGTTTCTAAGTACAATCTAGCTATTTTCTGTATTAACGTGAGAATTATGTTAATGCTGCAAACACATTACATCTATTTAGATTAAACTATTATAAATGCATATAATTATTCTGCATAATATTCTAAGGTAAATATTTCAGTTTGAGTTAATTTCTTACAGTGTTTACATTTTTATTTGTTATGTTTGTGTTCCTAGTGGCTGAGTCGGTTCATAGCAGTAGATTTGAATCTGTGTAAGTGTGAAAATGAATAGCGTTGCGAAACTAAAAGAGATAAACCTTTCGGGTTTATCCTTAGAAGAAAAGCTGCAAATTAAAAATGAAGGCAGACCGCTGCCACCAATCGATTTAGTTCAAGTGACTAATTGTAAAGGGAAGACTTTTACAAGAAAGTTTAACGAAAGTGTGTATAAAAGTTGTTCGTGGATATGTGCTCGTGAAGCAACTAACCGGCTCTTCTGTTTTCCGTGTTTATTGTTTGCGAGTGAGAGAAACGGCACCTGGACAAATAATGATTGTGGTGATATTGGTAATTTAAAACAAAAATGGCAAAAACATGAGAGCTCAATTGCCCATATAAATTGTGAATTAGAACTAAATGTTCTGGGAAAATATAATATATCTCAGCAGTTAGACAGTGCTGTTAGGCGTAATGTGGAAAAGCACAATGAGGAAGTTACTAAGAACAGATATGTATTGTCTCAGATAATTAATTGCATAAAATTCTGCGGAGCGTTTGAGTTAGCTCTCATGGGACACGACGAAAGTCAAAGTTCATTGAACCCTGGAGTGTTTCGTGGACTGATAAACTTCACCGCAGAATTAGATTCCGCAGTGAAAGATCATCTCCAACAGGCCAGCGTTTTTTGAGGAACGTCAAAAGAAATACAGAATGATCTGTTGCAGTATGCTTGACGTATGCCAAGAAGAAATTAAGAGCGAAATTTCTAAAGCAGACTATACCGCTGTAATTGCCGACGAAACATCTGATATTTCATCTCTTTTTCAAATGGTGGTTGTGTTTCGTTACCTGCTACCAAATGGTAAGCCATCGGAAAGATTCTGGACATTTTTAAATCCAGATGGACAAGATGCGAATGCTCTCTCCCTATGTATAAAAAACGCGCTCTCAATGGTGGTATCTGAAACTGAAAAAAACAAAGTCGTGTCTCAGAGTTACAACGGCGCCAATGTCATGAGTGGGCAGCATGCTGGTGTACAAGCATTGGTGAAGAAAGATTACCCTTTCACTCACTACATGCATTACTATGCACACAAATTGAATTTAATTATGGCGCAAGCAGCAAGTCAAAATACGGAAGTTGGAATATTTTTCGAGGAATTAAATGAAATTCCTGCATTTTTTTCTAATTCTCCGCAACGAGTTCGTGTTTTGGATGAGATTGTAGGTAGGAGGATACCTGGAGTTTCAACAATAAGATGGAATTTCAAATCCCGATTAGTGCAAACAGTTTTCGAGCATAAGGAATCAATTACTGAATATTTAGAGAACATAGAGAGGAGCAGTAAACAAAGCAACACAATAGTTCAGGCTAGAGGACTGCGCCTTAAACTGATACAGCCATATTTCTTGTTCTGCCTAGAAATATTCTTCATTATAATGTCACATGTGGATATGCTATCTAATCAGTTCCAAAGACGATCCATTGATGCAGTATTTGCAAAATCTGCCATTGGAACATTTGGAAGTGCAATAAAGGATGTTAGACGAAGCATTGATGATATAGCCGAGAACCCATGTTATTCAGAGAGGCTGTAAAACGACATAAGGTTGACCACTTGTCAAGAAAAGCTGCTGCGAAAGAGGTGTGTGACGCGATTCTTCTACAGGCAAAGGAGAGGTTTTCATACCACAATCACCTTGTCGCGTCAAATTACTTCATTTCCGAAAGATTTGACGAATACAACAAAACGTATTCGGAGAAATACATACATATACCTTAACTGAAGCATATCCATTCATAGACACGACCAGATTACGAACGGAGTTGCAATTGATATACATGCGCAGAGCATTCAGAAATGCATCGGGTGCTGTAGATCGTTTAGGATTTATTGTGGAAAATAATCTAGAGAAAACGTTCAGTGAAGTTTTTCTAAATTACTGAAACACTTGTGACAGTGCCAATGTCAACTAGTGAAACTGAAAGGTGTTTTTCAAGTTTAAAGTGCATAAAAACCTTCCTTCGGTCCACGATGTCAGAAGAACGCCTGGCTCTCTAGCCATGTTGTCAATAGAGAAAAGCCTTGTAAGGGATATTTCAGACTTCAATGAGAGAGTAATAGACCAGTTTGCAACTGAGAAGTTTGCCGAATGGACTTCATGCATTGCCATGTCCTCCAAGCTGATGTGAAACAGTGAAAGAGATTGGAAGCTGTAAGAGCTTTTTAGTGAGTCAACTTTTCTTTTTTGCATCGAGTGTGTGTATGTGTGTGTGCGTGTGTATCAGAAAGAGAGCAAGTAACAAACTGCACACCCATTGCAACAGGTCACGAGCCGCCACTGGTGCCTACCATAAAATCGTCTGCATGTAATGAACCTGAACCTGGAATCTCCTTATCTCCTATTACTGGATAATACTAATTTCTTATTTTTACTCCTAATATATCATCTATGAATAGATTACTAATATGAACTCAATTTACATCCCTGCCTTACTCCTATTTGCTTTTGTATCAATTTACTTCCTTTCCCTATTTGTTCTTTGTTTTATCCTGATACGCAAATTTCTCCATTGCTTTTCTGAGTCTAGTATGTCTGGATACCAGATAGACACTTTCCTCCCCTTGTAGTGTTACCCTCCCATCTCTCAAATCTATTATTTTATACCCTCCCCCCCTTCTTGCAATTTCTTCCGCTTCACTGACCGTTCTCACTCTTATTACTTCCCAACTTCTCACTCGTGCCCCTCCCTCCTCCGCATACGTATTTCTTGCTGCACTGTTAATCATCTGTTCACTCGGCTTCTCCCTGCTTCTTCTTCTTTGCATTTCTTCTCGCTCCGACTCTGCAGCCAATGTTAGCTCCTCCTCCTCCCCCTCCCTAGCTGCTGCTTCTTCCTCCCTATATTCTTCTATCAGTTTCTCCCCACTTCTCTTCCGTTGTATTTTTTCCCACCCGGCCGCTACTACCAATGTAATCTCCTCTTCTCCCTCCATGGCTGTTAGGTCTTCCTCTCTAATTTTTTCTGTTCTCCTTTCATGATTGTTTCTCGCCTCTGTTGATTTTGAGACTTGAGCAGCTGTTTTCTGCTCCTTTCTCCAAACTGTCGACTCAGCTATTCTCTCGGTTCTTTGACTTGTATGTGTCCTGGGCCATTGTTTCTGCTGACATTCGCACATTTTTTCTCGTTCATTCCTCCTTATACTCATACTCCATTCTTCTCCTTCCACAAATAATTTTAAACCTTTCAAAAATGCCTTTTTCCCAGCTGCTCTTGCTTCTCTCATCCTGGCAATTAGTTCTTTTTTTTCAGAATTTGCTCCTCTCTCGTATAGTCCTGCTCTATAAAAAGTTTTGAGCCTCTTAACCTCCTGGTGTTCCTTAAAATTTCCTTCCTTTTTTCCATTGTCATTATTCTTATACAAATGGGTCTAGATTTTCTTCCTCTTTTTCCGATTTGGCACATGTCCTCTATCTCCCAACCAGACGTTTTTATACCTAGTCCTTCTTCCATGATCTCGTACACTACTTCTTCTAGGTTTTTGTATTCTTCTGTCACTCCGAAAATTATGCAATTCTTTCTTTTCTGTCCTGCTTTGAATCTTTTCACTATATCTTCAATTTTTTTTCTTGTAATCCATTATCTGCTGTACCATCTCTTCTCTCTGCTTCTTCATAACCTCTTTGAGTCATCTAGAGTTTTCCTCGGATTCCATTAGTTGGTTCATTTCCGCCATTCCTGTTTTCACCTCTACTCCGTCAATTTTTCAGCTCTCGCTCCGCATGACCTCCTACCGCTGTCAGCACCAGACTCCGCCTACCATTTAGTAGTGGTACCGATGCTACTCATGTTAAATATTTAATGAATATTAACAACTAAATTTAACAGATTAAACTCACCAACGACACAGACTGTGGTCTCTCCCCACAAAGCAAATATTCTGGATTGGTCCTCTGTGGAAGGAGTCCTCTGGTTTGCTGTGATAAGGGTTTGTTTGTATTCTAAATCTGGAAGTCATTCAGAGTGATTGAGTAACTCATAACAGCTGCGAGTCGTCGCACCATCCCCTCTGCTCTCATGCTTCAGGAGGAACTGCTGTGTTACATTATTATGAAGGTTCCAGCTGAGAAAATATTTTCTTATAAATATATTTGAACAAATGCTGTCCTGAAACTTTGCACAAATATGCATTAATAAACACAGGAGAATACATGTGTATTTAAAAATATTTTTAGGTTGTCAACATATAACACAAAATTGAATTTTAAATAAAATTTCTGTGATAAATAATTAATCTGGAATCATATTTATTCTAGTATATATTGACTTTGGCTGGTATTCAAAATATGAAGTTAGGCCCCCCAAAAAATATGTGTCTTCTATTTCAAAGCTTCAAATGCATACAAAAAGTTTTGAAGAGATTCGATGACTTGGTATTTCATGAGTGTTCGACTTGACACTTGACTTCGACTTCCTCTTCTTCTTCTTGAATGACTTGACACTTGGCTTCTTATGAAGCCAACACTCATTGCACCTTCAAGTTGGTCCAGATTTATAGAATTCCAGGCATTCTTGAATTTCTTAAATATAAGCAAGCATATGGGGACTCTTTGAAGCTTTTATTAATAGCTAAGTCAAACACACTTGCATTCACAAGTTTGTAGATATGCTGTCTGCAGACTAAATTTAGCAAAGGTTTCTTCCTTTTCATTTCCAGCAGTGTACATGCTCCGTTTTTACTTCCAGTGTTTCTTGCTGTAGTGTGGAATGACATTGACATGATCTTGTCTGTTAGATTCCACTTTTGCAGTGCCTCATGTACTGCTGTTCCACTTCCTTTGGATAATTTGGGAAGTGCCAAAAGTTTTGTCATACCTTCTCCAAACATTACAACAGCAAGTCTCTCTTCTCTGGCATCTGAGTGCACTCATCCTGTCAGAGAAGGTAACTGTACATCCCAGTGTACAGTCAGAGGTACTTGTGATACAAAAGTTTTCTTGATTTCCAATGGTATGTTTTTATAGTGACATGGCAGACTTTTCTGGTAAATTCTTTGTTTAGGTCAGCTTTCTTGGATCTTGTCCTAATGATTTTGCAGCAGCTGCCAGAATATAAATAGCCTTTCTATCACTAACTTTACAGTGATCAAGGGCAGAAGCTATTTCTGGAGCTTTATATTCTTGGGGCAACTAGAAGTACCTTGTTCAAGCAGAGATTTGCTGGAATCTTGGACAGGAAAATGTGATGCACTGCTCTCCTCTCCATTTATGTTTCTGCTGCTGCTGCTATTGCTCCCTTGTAATGCTACTGCTTTCACTTATTTTCCACTTCTGCTTTTCTTTTAGGATCTGTCTTTCCTGACCTCTCTCTTCTAGTTTTAAGAGCTTTCTAACCACTCTTCCTAAGCAACCCCTTCTACCCATTTCATGCTGTACTTGCAGGCACATTCTATCTTCAAATTTAATTAGACTCGTGGCATCTTTATATGCATAATCAAATAAATTATCCAAAGTTTCAGAAAATAATTCTTCTTTTTGCTTCTGCATTGCAGTTTGTTGGCTGGAATCCTCTTTGAGAAGAACCCACTTTTTATGCAGGTCTCTTACTTAACTGATAATATTATACTTCTTACGAGTTGGTATTTGGTATCCTTGCCTTCATCCAGAATTCAGTGACCTCCGATGATGAAATTGTAGCACTTTGTTGAATTGTTTTCATTTCATTCATAAGCAAATGAAAAAAAATCTAGCTAGAACTTGGTGGTTTGAAGGAAGCCCACTGCCTGTAATGGCATTAAGTGTACATTCTAGTACCCATATACCATCACATCCTTTAGTTTTCCACTTAATTTTGGCTGACATTCTACTAAAGAAATATGCTCCTGTATCCTTCAAGCCTCGAAACAAAACTTACATTTTAGAGCAACCTAACGTGGTGTAGACATACAATTTATGTGGGGTTGGCGCAGAGATAAGATGAGATACAGTTCCAGGTAGCCTAGGCTGTATGTGATACTGTGATGGTCAATTGTCTAGCATCTCAAAAACCTTCAGCGCACACACACAAAATATTGTTTTATAAGTATATTCATTTACCTATAATTTTGAATTGTTAATGTTAAAAATGTGCATATTATAATATTTTAGGTTAACATTCAAGCTGATTGAGTGATCTCTAAATAAATATATATATATATATATATTTTTTTTTTTTTAATTGTAACAGGGAAAATTCTGTGTCATGCTTTAATGTAATGGAACACTTTTAGGGGGTAAGACTTTGTAAAATTACAGTTTGTTTTCTGACATGTATAAATGGTTGGCACCCTACCCAATAGTCTCTGAAACCTTTGAATAAGTAGAAGCTTCTTAGTATAACTGAAGGGAAATGCAGAATGCAGATTATGTCTTTCTAGTACTGAGACTTTTCTTTATATAAAGCTAAGGGCATTTTATGATAAGCTTAAAAATGTGTAACAGAGAGCATATCATGCCAACAATGCTGCCAGTTATTTTAAAGCTACTTCATTAGTTGTAGATTATATCACATTTAATGAATGTGCATCATTATTTTGATAATGTAGTATTAGTAGTTTTTCGAAATTATGAATCTATTGCTTTAATGTTGTCACTGAATATATGATTTATAGTGAAATGCTCTCAGCTACCTGGATTGATAGCCTTAAGACTGAGTTTGTTATGGATAGTTGTCCTAGGTCATACTCAAGGAGAGCAGGAGGTGCTTGGGTGGTTTCAGAGACTAAGTCCAGTGAAGAAGAAAAGAAAATTTATTAGATGAACGGATGTGGTGTCTTTAGACCTCTCTTGGTATGAGTGCCCTGCACTTGCCATTTTGAGGACTATTTATGCAAATCTGAGCGCAAGTACTGAGGGTGTTGGCTCTTGACAACAGACAGTTACATAAGTACATACATTCGAGAATGTTGTAGAACAATGTTACACAATATTGCCTTATAAAGACACATACATGTACAGCTCCAAGATCTTCAACCTCTTGATCCAGGGGTTTGACTATGTAACCCTGTGATATGATGGTTCCTTGCATAAGAGACCAGATTCCTAAACACTGGGCACTATGAAAATGTCTTTATTACAAATATGTGACATACACCTTCTTATTACATTATATTCATACATGAACCACACATACATGTTACAATAGTGATTAATTTTGAATATGTTTATACCTGTGATTAGAAACATAAAAGTGGTTTTATATATTTCACAGAATAGCTCAAATTTAATTAGATGGAAGATAATGATTAATAATTAATTAGTTAATCAAATTAACTTTAGATTACTAATCATTAGTCTTACACACTAGCAATTTATAAAAAATTGCATGATTCTGAAACTTGAAATATTGCACCATATTTGAGTGCTTGAGTACCTTTACATATAAAAATGTTTCCTAGGCCATTAGCAGTTGATTTATTCAGTATCATTACCCATATCGTGTGAGAGACAAGTATAATATTAATGCAAGAATATGTAGTTTAATTTCCAATTAGTATTAAATACAATAATAGGACAAATTCTGATGCAGATGTATTTGCACTCGTCTAAAATCAGTTTAAACATGTTTAACATAACTTGGGTTCATTTTGCTCATTCTAGACATTATATTATCAAATTTTCTCTCATTGCTGCTCTTATCCTGTTTTTGGAGAAATTCAGGAAACTTACCCATTGAATGTGGTGGGTAGAATGTGCTTTTTTGGGAAATGTGAAAGGAACAACATTAAATATATATTAAGTATTGTACTTCAAAACTTGTTATATACAAAATTAACAAATTCATGGTCTAAGAAGACTTCATTAATGTCTTTTGAGGCTTACTTTATCAATGTGGGATTAAAGAAAACGTCCAATTTTAAATGAGTGGAGGCTCAGAGTGTTGTCTCTCATTGCTGGGTACCAACACCATTTAGTGACTTACAGAACATATTATTTTTTAGAATGTAAACTTTGTTACACCTTTGGTTTCTACTGTGGCTTTGTAATAATATTGAGGAGAAGGAAGACTTAGGAACATTCATGAAGGATTAAAAACCTGGTGGTGTGCCTCATGGGCTGGAGTTTTTGGCCAGTAGGTTTGAAGAATTGTGTATTTTTTTTTTATCTGCATGGCAACAGTGCTTGGGAGTCCTTTGAATGTAATCTGTGTTTGGTAGTTCATGGTAGTGCTGAAATGCAGGTGTTGCCTCAAAATTATGCATTTTGCATAGTATCAGGTTTTATGGTGGTAATTTTATTTTGTTTGTATGCTAAAATTTAAGATTTTGTTATCTTTTAAAAATAAACTGACCATTTTATAACATTTTTGCAATTGTTGTAATACTAATATATGAGACCATTGTATCTTATTACATACCAGCAAGTTAGTAAACTCTAAGCTTAATTATTTATTTAAGTTATCATGCATGTCCTCAGAACACAAAATATGAATATAGCACGAGGACCTTGTTGATATTTTTAGTAGCCTGAACTGTAATTCTGAGGACAATGGAATTACTTTCTTCTGAAAGGGCAATCTTTTTCAATCTTGAAGCATGCATGCACTGCTTCTCTCTCCAGTGGCTTTCACACATGCTTTGGGAAAGCGCAGTCAGTGCTGAGTAAGACACATTGTAAGATGGATCTTGACACAACTTTTGAGCAATTAATTACTATCATTATAAAAATAATTTAGATGCTGAAGAAAGCCATTCTTCTTTGGTGGATCCTTTTGATGAGTCTATCCCTTTAAGGGCCACCATTGGAAATAGGTTTTGCAAGCTTTTAAGGGGTTGGCATTCGCTCAAAGATGAACCTCATCCTGTCCGCCTAGCAACAGCAATGACTAGGGAAAACATTGATGCTATGAGGAAAATTATCAAAGAAGATCTGCACCTCATATTTAGTGACATTGAGGGCACCCTATATATTGGATCAGACTATAGTTCGTGATCATTTAGGCCTTACCAAGAGATGTGCCTGTTGGATGTCACTTTCCCTGACAGAAGGCCTAAAGGACACATGACTGGAATGGTGTTACAGTATGCCCAAAAAAAAAAAAAAAGAATTTGATGGAGGGCAGTCCAAAGACACCTAAAATATTGTCACAGATGAGGAAAAACGGGTCTACCATTATGATCCCAAAACAAGGAGACAGTCTTCTGTATGGTGCCCGCCTTTGAATTACTTTTTTGTTTGTAGCTGTGGGAAAATTAAGAGTAGTGGTGACAGTGATGGTCTTGAATTGAATAAAAGCAGTGGTTAATTAGCTGTATTTTAAGGGATAGTTTGATACTTATCATGTACGTTCTTTAAGAAATTAGGCAGTAAGCTTTTTTGGTAGAGGGAGGTATGCATATATAAATGTAGATAAATATTTTGTTTGTGTTACATTAGTGCACTATTTCATTCTATATAAATGATAAATTTGTGTTGTAGATGGATAAACATTATTTGGATGCAAAGGAGAGAGAATCAAGAATGCGTGGTGTTTTTTGAAAAGAGGACTGCATAATGTTCCTAAACTAGCCCCTACTATGCCACAAACTACGAGGGCTGATCAACAAAGACTGAGACTGATTTTTTCCTGTAGCTTCCATGATAGTTTCGTATCTGTAACAAATATTTGAAAAGAGCGGGTTTTTATGTGTAATGTTGGTAGGCGGCAGCACTCTCGTATTGGTAGGTTGGTAGTAATGCTCTATTTTGTAGACCCTACGTGCATTTCGCATACCAGACTATCAGTGCTGCGTCTCTTTGCTGATGGAGGGGATGCATTTTTTAAATCGATTATCACCGGTGATGAGTCATGGCTGCATCATTATGATCCTGAAGGAAAACAAGCCAGCACAGTGTGGAAATCGCCAGGTTCTCCAACACCAAAAAAGGCAAAAGTTGTTCCATCTGCAGGGAAAGTGGTGGTGATCACATTTTTTGACTGTAATGGAATGTTTTACCAGCATGCAGTTCCCCCTCACACTACTGTTACAGCAGCATACTACACGTCAGTATTGGCTACACTGAGGAAGCACGTTGCAAAGAAACAACCAGACCTTTCTCGGACTGGGTGGCAACTTCATCATGACAATGCATGGCCTCACGTCGCAAATCAAGTCATGCAGTTTCTGGCTCGATTCAACATTACCTGTGTACCACATCCACCTTATAGCCCCGATCTTGCACCCTGTGACTTTTTTATTCCCATCTTAGGGGTATTCGATTTGAGAACTCTGAAGCAGTGCTCAAGAAAAGTGAGGCGATTCTCAAGGACCTGACAAAGAATGGTCTGCAGCACGTGTTCAAGGACTGGCAGAGACGCTATAAAAAGTGCATTGAAGTAGGAGGGGACTACTTTGAAAAAGATCATGTAAACATTGAATTGGAGTAATAAACATCTGTGAAAAAAAATCAGTCTCAGTCTTTGTTGATCAGCCCTCGTATTTTCGTTTTCATTATGAAAATGTGGTACTTGTAGCTGACTACCCCAGAAAATTTTACCATACCTCAACATGGAATGGAGATAAGCAAAGTAAACTATTCTAGCAGTCTCCAGCTAATACCCTTATCATATAGCATACTCTACCAAATTGTTTGTCTTTATGTTTATGTGGATATTTAAATTGCTATGTATCCAGAGGCCAATAAATATTGTAACTTTTCTTTCCCAATTGTCTGGTTTATGTTTGTTATTTTTTGTTTATGGAGCTAGATAATATTTATTTTCTTTCATGTGAAACTCCAATGCTGCTGTATTAATAATGTGCAGTGGCATGTGGTGAAGGTATCCGCCAGGGTAAGCAATCTCACTGTAAGTGGTTAAACGAAAATATACTGTAGATACACACATAATTGCAATTAAAATGATAATATTACTGTCACTCCGTGCAATACATTGTAACAAAATGCAGTATTTTTACCTTATCTTATTTGAAGCAGAGCTGAATTCTCTTCCCTTTCTTGGCAAAATCATCAATCACATGGTCATAAAATTTGGAATTCAGTTGTAGATTTACTAAAAGTTCCTTCTCCAGTGCTATCAAAGATAGGTTTGAAAGCCTTTCCTGTCCCTGAGTGTCGCATGCATAATATTTTATGTGTTTTAGTTTAGAAAAGCTACGTTCAACTGCAGTGCTACTTGCTGGGATAGTTAACACCAACTCGCACTGTTTTGTTATTTCGCTATATGCCCTGTTCAGTTCATTTGTTTTGATGAAGGCTGGAAGAACATTCACAGATTTATGATGCATGTCTAGTGACAGGTAAGTTGCAGAAAGTTGTGACCTCAAAGCAACAAAATCAAAGACTGTTCCATAGGACTCTCTTAGTGACTGTATAGGTAATTTTGGAAAAGATGACGTGTATTTGATGGAGTTCTTAAAATTTAACAATTCTAGAAAATGCAGAGACTCAATATTACCAAATCTTTCTCCGAGATTAAGTAAAAGTGTATCCAGAACCTCACAATACAAACGTTTGTAGTGCACTTTCATGTTCAAACAATCACTGCCCATATGGCACTTCGTAGATGGTTCTTGATCACCAATATCTTCCTGAATTTTATCTACTTCATCAAAGGAATTGCACTTCTCTTCCAAGGCCATCTGAAATTCCTTAACTTTCAATAAGCGATGTCCAATATCAGATGACTTTACTTGGAGAATATCATATAGAGTGTCATGATGGGGAATATTATAGCAAACATCTGTAATAGAAATTTGAAGGTGAAATCCTCCATTGTGCTCATGAAACCTCATGCAGCAGTATAAGCATCTTGATCCCACTTTTCATCAGCATTGGCAATAGTTTAAAACAATGAAAAAAGTTCTTTTCTGTATTCATAGATTCTTTCCACCAAACGAGAGCTGTAGCTCCAGCACATTTGTGAAACGCGGCAATCTTCTATGTACCACATTGTCTAGGGCCTCTGTTCTCTTACAAGACTGAAAAAATGCTGCTATCCCATTAACGGTCATGAAGAATATCCTACATTCTCGAATGTGTGAAACTGCCTGTGATAGAACTAAATTTAATCTGTGGGCAAAACAGTGCACAAATAGAGCATGGGGAAATGATCCTCTTACTTTTGCTTGAAGTCCATTTAAATGGCCCGTCATAACAGCCGCACCATCATACGTCTGATCAACTAGCTTTTCCCCACAGTCAAATTCTTCCATGAGATCGTTTACAATTTTGTATAATGCATCAGCTGACCGATCATCTGAAATATTCATGAAACATAGAAATCTTTCTTGAACATCACCTTCAGCTCCAAGAATCTCATTATTGCAGAAAGTTGGGATAAACTGGCAACATCTATACTTTCGTCCAAACTAATGGCAACAAAGCTGGTCTCCTGGATTTCTCTCTTTATCTCCGCCAGTAGAACATTGCTTATTAATTCAATTAAGTCACTCTGGATCAGATTTGATAGCCCAGTAAACACTGTCGCCTGTTCAATGAAAATTCTCAACTTGTCATACAGACAAAGCAGGTTTACATTTCTACATAATTCCCCTGCTGCTGGATTCTGATGACTCATCATGACTCCTAAATGCTAATTCCTGTTTTCCCAAAACACAAACAATATCAATTAGGGGTTTCATTACTTCTCTATTTTTTCTTACTAGTTCGTTGTGCTGATTTTGTCTCACTTTCTGCTGAATATCCAGCTAGTGGTCGATTCTGGATTTACCAAATGTTTTCCGCAGAATGATAGTTTGGAGATGAGTGCTGGTCAAACTGTGTTTTTTAATTGCTTTGTGAATATTCCCCATGTCACTGAACCCGCCACTAGACCACACATTTTTGTCATTAGCAAACAGGAGACAACACCAACAGTAAAGCTTTTATTTGTGCGGACAACCGGTAAGCCATTCATTAGTAATATATAGTTGTGAATTGAATTTTCGTACACAGCTTTTCATTACAGTAGTAATGTTTAGGCCAGGTTTTAGTCTTCCTTCCTTCGCAATATAACATTGTACACTATGCAGTCATCTGCGTCTGCACTTCTGTTCTCCGACGAAAGCAAAGATTCCATCTTTCCTCCCCACATTTTGTTGTCCAAGCACTAGCATATGCACGTGTTGAAAATGCTTACCTTATACTTAATGGAGGATAATTTCGTTCCAACACAGCACGTAAAATATAAGAAAACTAAACATAAACGAAGTGAGAATAAGATGTCACACTTGTCATCGAATAATAAGGCTAAACACTGTACAAAACCACTCGTTACTTGTATGTATATTCGCTCGAAATGCACTTGTTAGTTGTTACCATTGTTGAAGTTCATTCACCTTCGCCCGCACTTAACACATCTGCCTGCCTTGAGTCGATGGTGACCAAGTTGACCCGAAATGCTACGGAAATGCAGTTGCGCGGACAGAGAACATTAAACGTATGAGATCCTATCCTTGTACAATAATATTAAATCTTATTTCAAGACCACTGAAGTAGCCAAGCGGTGAACAAAATAACACGTACTGGAAGATAATTTAATCTAATTAATTGTGCAGAATGTTTCAGGGTAAGCATTGCTTACCTTGCATACATGGACTACACACCACGATAATGTGTATAATAAGAATATTGTCCAAAAACTAATTAGCATTTGGGCTGTTATTTGGTTAATCAATGTTAAACTTGCTAACTGCTTTAACCTGGGCAATTGTATCTAACGAATGGTAAAGGTTTTGAAGAAGGGTTAACTTAATTGAAATCATTAATGAACAGCAAGTATAGGATGGGATCTAGTATGGAATCTTGAGATACACTGTATTTCAGTTCCAGTATACTTAATTTTCTTACCTCAGTAGTTTCTTTACGTTTAATTCCAACATTTTGTTTGTGGTTATTCACATATGATTGTATTCAACTGTAGCATAATCCTCTAATT
Organism: Deroplatys truncata; assembly: GCA_030765065.1. Lineage (NCBI taxonomy): Eukaryota > Metazoa > Arthropoda > Insecta > Mantodea > Mantidae > Deroplatys > Deroplatys truncata. Next base: position 151,581,829 of record CM060990.1, read on the forward strand.
CCATGCTTTTCTAATCTTAATAAAAGATTTTGGTGATCAATTGTGTTAAAAGCCTCTAACAAATCCAAAAAATGAGCAAAATATGCTCTTTCTCATTGCTAGCTTTGAGGGGTTCACATGCAATGGAGGGAATTATTGATTCTGTAGAGTAATTGCCTCTAAAACCAAGTTGTTGTTTGAATAGTACTAGGATAATGGCAGAAAGATTACAGGAGTGGGCAGTAAAGAAAGAAAGAAAAAAAAAAACTTAATTTTAACAGGGTTCAGAAAGGGGAGATGACCAGAGACTAGCATGATGGTTATACAGACAATTATAAGCAAATACTTAAGCTACAAACTAGAAAGAGTGTAAATGTTCTTTGCTGATTTTAAAAAAGTATGCAGCTCTATCAGTAGGAACACACTAAAAAGAAAATTAAGAGAAAAACAGTATAAGCAATGATTTGATTGTAGGGATCAAGAAAATATATGGAAGAGCGAAGTTATTTAATTAATTTATTTAATTTTAGAAAGAATTGTGCAAAGTAACTTGCATAGTCCTATGGTAGGAAACAAAGAGACACCAGCATTATTTTATGCAGACAATGTAATGGCAGTTGCAGTAACAGTTGTTGTGTTACAGAAGGTGATTAATGAAATTAGCAATATCTGCAGAGATTGGTGCATAATAATAATAATAATAATAATAATAATAATAATAATTATTATTATTATTATTAAATAAATAAATAAATAAACCTTGAATAATCATATTTAAAAAAAGGAAGTATGTTAAGAAAAGATGAAAAATGGTACTTCTTGAGTGGAGAGGAGTTGAAAATTGTGTAAGAACTTTATTATTTAAGAGCAGGATTAAATACTAATGAAGGCTGGGAGTCGTGTGGTAAGAACGTGATTGCCAAAGGAAACATTAGCTATGAAAAGAATATGTTTTATATAAGATACCAGAAATGCCTATAAATTAGTTGCAGTGGTGTAGATTCGGGAGTTGTCCAGGGAATCTGGATATCCCCTGGAATATATTTTAAAAATGCAAACAAAAATCACAGTTGCAATAAGGAGTAAAGCAATAGTGTGAAACCTGTTAAATTAAAATTAAATATATACACCTTTATGCATATAGTCATAAAAACCCAAGGCTACGAAACAAAAGTCCAGAATGATCACAATAAACAGTGCATACATAATAGAATTGCAGACATCACAAATACTCTGTATCAGATACTAGCTTAACAGTGACATGTGGCAGGAGTAATGCCTATCTGCTGGTATAGCATTTTTTTGTAAAAGGCAATATGACCCACAGTTGCAGGTGTAGATGTACAGCTGGATGGAAATCTTGGCAAACTAAAAACATGCTGACAGAAATCTTTTACTTTAGTCATCCAGTAATTTTAATGAATAGTATTTAAAATAAATTATCAAGTGGGTAATAAGACAACTGGAGATAACACCATTGATTACTGCATGATATACACATCAAATTTTTCATTATATATAAGTACTAGCTGGCGGGCAATTCTTTAGACATTTACAGTAGGTGAAATTTTAAATCCTTTTACCTTTTCTTTGGTCCCATAGTTATTGTAACAAATGAAAACACCAGTTGTTGCCAAACACATTTCATTTGTCACTTACGTGCTCAGCGTAGCACAAACTTTACACTTGAAACACTTCTGACACACACTCAGAACAGAAAAAGACTGATCCATTGAATCAAATACTGAACCAAACTGAACTGCACTTGTTAATGTCCAAACTCTTTGACTTCTTGACAGCACTTAACTTCGTAACTTCTTAACTAACTGAACTCCCTCACTGGGTAGTGTATCCCCTTATATAAGCTCTGCATTCAAAGTGGTATGTTCTAGAAAAGGGAAGCTACTGGAGCAGTAAAAACTGTGGGGAAGCAGCACATAATGGGTTCATTGCATCCCTATTGTTCTGAAGGTTGATTGAGGGGCCCACCCAGGTGCCATGCTGGGATGCACTTAGCGGTGGCCCACAGGTAGCTTCATGCGCCATCACGTTATTTAATAACATAAAAGCTGCATAGTTTTTGCATAATTAAAAAATCCTTAACATATACAAGGGAATAGAGGTGAAGCTTTTGAATATGAAGATTCTGCACTCCCAGTTACCATGTTAACCTCTTTAATAAAGACACACAGGATGCGACCATCGAGAAAAATAATTTTCTCAGTTGATAACTATAAAATATCAGTTCACTGATTTCTAATGTAAGCAAGTTTTTTTCTTCATAAAGTTATTTAGCATACCCTGCTAAAGAAATTATTTAGAACATAAGTACAAAGGAAATACAGCAAAACATTCTTACATGAGGGTTATTAAGATATTTTGACACTGGTATCGCATATGTACCATAGTGTTATAAGCAGATTCGAACCCTTTTGTTTTGCTGTATCTGCTGCTTTCTTAGTTGCTAAATCATGACCATATGTGTATATATATTGTTTAGAATTAAATATTGACAGCATTTGTCTTATTTTACTGCATTTTCTGTGGAGTAATTACTATTTTCTACTCCATGACAATCTCACTTAAAGTCAAAGCCTTCTTCGCAACTTCCTTCTTATATAACTCCAATTGTTCATATTCTAATACCTAGGCTTTGTAAATCTTTTTTCGTCTTTTAGTAGCCCATGAATTGAAAGTAGAAAGTGTTTTACGGCCCCTGTCTGCCAGAAAGAATAGGGCTTTACAATGGTGAAAGAATTGTCAAAATCAGTTGAGTGGTTTCTGAGATTACTCCCCCCCCCCCACACACACACACACACATGCACGCACACATACATACATATTCATTTTCTCTCCTTATAATATTAGTGTGTATGTCTGTGCATGCATGTGCACACATGTAGGGAAGGTGGAGAGAGAAAAAGGGATCTAACTCACATTAATGACCAGGGATTCATGACATGTTGGGCTCTCAAGAAAAATGTGTCAGTCTCAATTGTAGAGAATGTATACAATTCTTATTCTTTTTTTAGTGAAAAAAAATATGAAAAATTATCTTATCATATAATAGCCTATGTCTTTCTAGGGAGATAGAAACATTCTTGAAAAGACTGAAGTCTATAGGCCAATAATTGGACCTGACATTTCTTTTTCTCTTTCTAAATAATGGCTTAAGAATAGCTACTTTGAGATAAGCAAGAAAAATGCTGTCGGTAAAGTTTCATGTAGAAATATGTCAGCCATTTCTGAAATATTAGTTATTAACAGTTTGAATTGTTCAATGCTTTGTCATTATTTTTAAGCCCCATCAATTCTCAATTGTTTCTTGTGATGTCATGGAAAGAGTATGGAATTTTAAGGCCAACATATAGCATCCAGTTCCAAAATATTTGACTATCACTATTCCCTTTGTATATGTAACAACATGTGAAATGCGGCTATTTTTGGAAAGGTTTGTCTCGATTAAAATGAAGTAGATGAATGAATGAATGAATTTATTGTACAATTCGTTCTACAATTTGGTTTACAATATATATAATGTATATTCATATATCACTATACCCTACATTTATTGTACAATTTGTCTGGTGCTTGTTTTCTTATTGGGCCACTCAGATTGCTTGGCTCCCTGGCCTTTTCGCTCACTGAACAGTCCTTCTCTTACTTTTCTAGACCATTTTTCCTTTACCTTCCTTAAAAATTCTCCCATGCCCTTGATTTTGTTTCTTAGAACCTTTTGTTGAGTCAGTCATATTTTTAAGATTTCACCTTCCTTTATTTTCATACATCTAACCAAAATTTTAAAATTCTTTCTACTATTGCCTTTTCTCCTCATTCTTCCTAGTTCTACCAATGCAACCTCTCCTGGTGCTCCTCTTAGTAGTTCAATTAATTCTTTATAAAACATTCTCTACATTTGGTCAATTTTCCTACTTCATCTTTAATTTCCCCGCTATTACTTAACCTTACTCTTAAATAGTCATATTCTTTGACTACCTCCAGTTCTTGACCACCTAGAGACCGATTTTCTTCCTTCCTCAATTTATTTCCTTTTTTTTTTTAAACACTATCACTTAGTATTTATTTATATTTATCTTAATTCCCCATTTTTCACACATTCTTGAATTTCATTTATTGCTTTTTGTGACCCTATTATCGATATGGCGCCTACCATAAAATTGTTTGCGTGTAATGAACCTGGACCTGGAATCCCCTTATCTCTTATTACTGGACAATGCTAATTTCTTACTTTTACTACTTCTAATATATCATCTATGAATAGGTTAAATAATATTGAACTCAGTTTACATCCCTATCTTAATCCTATTTTTAATTGAGTGTCAAATTTACTCCCTTTCCCTATTTGGTCTTTGTTTTATCCTGATACGTATATTTCTCCATTGCTTTTCTAAGTCTAGTAAGTCTGGGTACCGGATCGACACTTTCCTCCCTGTGTGGCATTACCCTCCCTTCCCTCAAATCTATTATTTTAACCCTTCCCCCTTCTTGCAATTTCTTCCGCTTCACTAACCCTTTTCACTCTTATTACTTCCCCACTTCTCATTCATATCACTCCCTCCTCCGCATATGCATTTCTTACTGCACTGATTTTATAATGTTTCGACTATGCAGTTTTTTACCCCTATTTTATTTTTGGATTTTAAATTTTATACTTTGTAAGGGCGCTGATGACCTTAGCTGTTTAGCGGCTTAAACCGCATCTCATCATCGTCATCATCATTACTGCACTGATAGTCATCTGTTCTCTTGGCTTCTCCCCACTTCTCCTTCTTTGCATCTCTTCCTGCCCTGCCGCTGCGACCAATGTTAGCTCCTCCTAGCTGCTATTTCTACCTCTCTATTTTCTTCTGTACTCCTTTCATGACTGTTTCTCGCACCTTCGTCTTTGTGATTTGATCAGCTGTTTTCTGCTCCTTTCTCCAAGCTACCTACTCAGCTATTTCCTCGGTTCTTTGACCTGAATGTGCTCTGGGGCATTGCTTCTGTTAACGTTCGCAATGTTTTCTCGTTCATTCCTCCATATACTCATTCTCCATCCTTCGCCTTCCACGAATAATTTTAAACCTTTCAAAAATGCCTTTTTCCCCAGCTGTTCTTACTTCTTTCATCCTGAATATTAGTTCTTTTTTCAAAATTTGCTCCTCTCTCATATAGTCCTGCTCTATAAAAATTCTTGTGCCTCTTAACCTCCTGGCATTCCTTAAAATTTCCCCCTTTTTTCCCATTGTCGTTATTTTTATAACAATGGGTCTAGACTTTTTTCCTCTTTTTCCAATTCGGTAGATGTCCTCTATCTCCCACCCAAACATTTTTATACCTAATCCTTCTTCCATGATCCTGTACACTATTTTTTCTAGGCTTCTGTTTTCTTCTGTCACTCCAAAAATTACGCAGTTCCTTCTTCTCTGTCCTGCTTCGAATCTTTTCTCTATATCTTCAAATTTTTTTCTGCAATCTATTATCTGCTGTACCATCTCTTCGCTCTGCTTCTTCATAACCTCTTCGAGTCATCTTGAATTTTCCTCCATTTTTTCTCCTAATTCTTTTCCAAGTGCCATTAGAGATTCTATTAGCTGGTCCATTTCTACCGGTCCTGTTCACCTCCACTCCACCAATTATTCAGCTCTTGCTCCGTACAACCTTCTCCTACCGCTATCAGCACCAGACCATGAAGTAGATAGGAAAATAAACTTTCGTAAGAATAATTTCTATACCCACTAATAAGCGCTAGAGGATAGAGAAAGTCATGTGAATGTCACACATCAAATATCCTTATTAGGTTTCCTGCAATGTTAACAAAGTAGGTGTTAAAAACATTAGCTAATTCATTGGGGTTTCAAGTTTATTATGAATTTGAATTTTCCATCAGAGTATGTTGCCTTTTTGGGATAAATTGCCTGTGGTATCCCTTTTAAGTGTATTCCAGAAATGATGGAGCACAGCTGATTTATCTGTTTGCTTGAATTTAATGTTTCTAAAATGCTCTTTCATCCTGACATTGAGATTTATTTTTGTTTTACCAAAGTATATTTTGCCACCATGTGAACAGTTGATTTGGTATACCCCAGTTTTATTTTTATTATTTTATTTTATTAATTTTTTTTTTATTATTGTTTTTAGATGTAATAATTTCCATGTTGTTTGATTTTAGCAAGTGTCTAAGGGAAAATTCATTTTGAGGAACCAAAATTATGTGCTTTTTGCAAATTTTCTGAAACCAGTGCATACCTGCAGGGTGGTATGTGAATTTTCTGTATGACATTGTAGGTTGACTTTCTAGGAGTGCTCAGATCAGTAAAATGCTTTTCTTTTTTTGTATTTTTAAACTTTTTGTTCAAATGTTCATCAAAGCTGTTGTACCCAGGTGTTATAATGATTTCCTTGTATCCACTCTGGTTCAAGGGGACATTTACCTACCTGTGAGCCAAACTGTTGATGATGACATGTTTATGTTACTAAGGGTTGAACCCATTGCCTTTGACATAGTCAGTGAAACTCTTAACTCTGCAAGAAATAACTATAAACTTCACCATGGAAGAAGAAATGATAGCATGTTGTTTGTTTTGGATCTAAAACTTACAAGAAAGAGGGATAAAATGGAATTTGGTGTTTTCAGGAACCACACATATACCAAACCATATCAAAGCTTTTCAAAAAAGTATTTTAATCGAACATAGTGCAAAACTTTGAATTAATATGGAATAACAAATAATATGAACTAATGAAGGTTGTAGCTTCCATTTAATTCTGTGTGGTGTCCGTCACCCCTCTTTTGCATTTATACAATAGTGATGAGCAGTCAGTAAGGAGATAAACATGGCTGCTTCTAAAAGTGCTGAACATGAGGCTAATGTGGAGGAATACAATGTGTTTTGTTTACATCAAGTCTGGTTCTAAGGTTGGATCGCTTTTAGGTGCAGTTAACTTTTGTCAATAAAACCATTTTGCTATTCACATTTATTTTGATTTCATGTTCAGTAAGAGGTTGAAAAAAAAAATAGCACTTGTATTAAATACTTGTAAGTGGTCTAATTCTTCTGGTGTAGCCAATGTATATAGGGTTGAAACTGCCCATGTTTCATCCATACTGTGTTATGGCTTTATCATGGTAATGTACATCATGTGCAATTAACATTAAATGGGCAGGACACAAATTACTATAATGAAGTCACATCAGAGAAGAGGTGAAGCATTGAAAGATCTAAGCCAATGATTATGGCCTACATAGGAAGAATTAGATCAAATAACCATCAACACCAGCTGCAGAAGCCTAAACAAACATCATTTAACTTGATACAACACAAAATTCTACTGCAAAAGTTACACTAATATGAAGTAAGAGGTTTTGCATGAAAATGGTATCAATCTTGCCTAAATAATCACAAAAAAGGGTCAAAATTACAAAAATTAATGAACAAAATATCTTAAACAGTCATTACTCAAGTACATAAGTAGCTAAATACAGAGTTCCTCAGGGTTCCATACTGGGATGTGTCCTATTGTATTTATAAACAATAAATTCTGCTTTTCACTAAGACCAATAAAAAATGAGTTAAACAGCAGTGACATAAAAACCTTTTTGCATTTGCAGAAAATCTAATGATGAATGGTATAATATTCTGGGGGAGGGAGTAAGGAGAGCCATATGGTTTTCAAAATAAGATTATAAGATACATCGTGTCAAGGAAATATGATCGTGCAGAAACATTTTTAAGGAACTAAAAATCTTAGCAAGTTTGTATATATACTGTTTATTATGCTACATGAAACAAAATTATGGAACCTTCACCACAAATAATCAAATACATAACCATAACACCAGGAATAAAACAAACTTAAGAACAGTAACACATAGAACTATAGAGCCCGGATTTGATTGTAAATAAATTTTTTTTCCCTAATACGTACATCCCTTAACCCTAGACAGGTGGAGCATGTACATCTTACATTAGTGGTGGCGCGGGGTCACTCGTGACCCCATGTATAAAACGATTGTTGTAAATGGACCGAATTAATAAATTTACCTAATTATTGCTTACATATACTGAGTAATACATTATGTATTAAAATAACTGTTGGTTGTAGAAATCTACTTTAAAAAATAAAACAAAAACTTCGAATTGACAGTTCCTTGCAATTTGGACTGATGCGCAGCACAAAAAATATATTTAAATGTTCGCTTCACTCATAATCATAAAGTATCACAGTTAATGTGTTTTTTTTCTTCATCTCGACAGTAAGAACATATGTTGATGCTCATATTATAATTCACACACATCTCCTACACACAACTACACTATGGTCTTTGCACACCTGCTGCTTGCATTTTACACACACAAAAGTTTTCTTTTTGTCTGCATTCTCGGACACACATTACACCTCATTCTTTTCTTCACTGGCAATTCCTGTTCTTGATTTTCTGGTTGTGCTGCATTTATAAAATGCCGTATTTTCTCAAGCAATAATTCTATAGGAGATTTTGCATTTTTAGCTGCAGATTTTACACCTGGTAAGTGAGTCACTATCTTGTGGGAGCAAGTACGTTAATTTTGAGGAGGCTGAACTATTTTCCATGCCGTAACTCGATCCTCTTCTGCACTTTGCTCACTTTCACTATTTGAACTCAGTATTTCAAGTTCATCTTTGGTTTCGCTGCCTTCACCACCTAATGCTTCCTCTTCTTCCACTTCCCTTATTAGGGCTAATAACCTTGCCTGATGTTCCTCATAACACATATTGATATAAAAACAGCACTACGTTTAAGACTAAAAAATACGTAAATATTATAACCACAAATTCTAGAAGGTTCAGCTGAAAACACTGTAACTACAGAAACAATATGCAAACGAGACTTATCAGGCAATGGGAGAGGTGACGTGGGGTATTTCCTGCCCTCATTTCAGCCGAAAAACACAAATAGCCTATATTCTAGGAATGTATGACCTGTATTTCAATGCTAATGACCTCTAACAAAAGCCAAGGAATGCAGCGAAAGGTAAGGGAAAGGCAGGGTTCAGGTATCCAAAATCATTATATATAACTTGCAAATAAAACTGACTGGGGTCAGAAAATACCCCCCACCACCTCTCTAGGGTTAAACAAAGTTTAATATCCCTCCACGTCCAAAAAGTATATTTTCAAAATTTTATTTAACATAAAAATGCATATTTAAAATAAAATATATGTGAATAAGTGTTTCCGACATTTTTCTCATAAATACATATTTTAGTATTTTTCATGTATTGTGTAAGTAAATATTTTAGATAATTTCTCTACAAGCACATATTTTAGCATTTTCCTCATTCCCTTTACAAACACAAAACGTTATCTCATCTTAAGGGTTCATTAGTCATGCCTCGTGATATCTGCTGATTCAGTTGCAAGTCGGAGAAGTAACAAATTCCATCCCGAGATTGCATCATACATGTTTGTTAATGCTGACTAACCATTGACATAATATACTAAGTAAAGCACTCAGTGCTGTTTTGTTTGAACTGTTAGTTACAATCACATCACAAAAGCAGCTGGGTGTTTTTATTAGCAGTGTTAATTAAAAATGCCAAAAGTGAAATCGTATGTGAACATTTGCATCAGTATATACTAGTTTAAAAACAATTTTACCACTGTTCAGAAAATACTATTTTGCCAGCCTTGTGCGAAATCTGTTAGTGTGAATCAACATTCCCAGGTAGTGCAACTTTTGTCAGGAATTAAGCATGTAACAGCTGCATCACGTGTTTCTTCAAGGTAATTTCTTATAGGAGAATTAACACCATCCTCTTCTTCTGGTATACCAAAGCATTCAGAATTTTATTCAGATTTATGTAAAGCATTTATTTCAGCTGACATTTCGCTTTTTAAGGTGAACAATCCCGAGCTCAGAAGTTTTCTTATGAAATATAGTGAAAATGAACAAATCTGGGTCACCATTGACGAAACTATTGATGCCAGTGGTAGAAAAGTGAGAAATGTAGTAGGAAGTGTATTGAAAAATGACAAAAACATTTCCAAACAAAAATTCTTGCTAGCCTGTAAAGAAATGCCAGCTGCGAATCATGTAACAATAACTAGGGTATGTAATGAAGCTTCGGTAACCTTGTGGCCGAATGTTGTGAAATATGACGTTTTATTGTTTCTGCTTATTATGGACTCCACAGCATATATGAAGAAAGCTGCATGAGGTCTTGGTGTAGGTTTCCCAAATATGATACATGTAACATGTGTCATTAACACTACGTAGATTGTGTGAAGCAATTCAAATCCTTTATCATAATGTGGACAAGTTAGTCTCCAATGGGGAAAAAAAAAGTGTTTGTAAGAGCACTGCACCTACAAGGATTGATGCTTTAAAAAAAGTTAATTCTGAACTTCCTGTGCCTCCTACATCAGTCATGCATGGGGATACCTGGCTTTAAGCTGTGGTATACTGTGCAGATCATTTTGAAGCATTTGCATCGGTAGTAAATGAACTGGACAAAGAAGATGCTTCTGCAGTTAAGGTTATCCAGAATTTAATATGTTATACTAATTTAAAACTGACTTGGCCTTCATATCTTCCAATTTTTATTTCTTGATTCATTCAGTAAATGAACTAGAAACTTCTCTTGACTTGCTAAATAATTCAGTTAAAGAAATACAGTTTGTTGAAAAACAACTTTACACTATCTTGGGTTCAAAAGCAGAAGTTGTAAGAAAATACTTTCAGGCTTTGTTTGAGAAAAACAGTGGTTAGCAAACCTGCTTTAAAGTCGCTCAAATTTGGAAGACAAAAAGATAAGTGAACTTGAAAATGTGTCCGTTAGTGATATTCCCCTCTTTAAGTATGCAAAGTTAACGTTGTGTGATTTAGAACGTTCCTTTTCTAAATATAAGCTATTACTCAGTGATAAGAGGTAAGGTTATGTGATGCGCAATCTGAAGATGACATTTGTTGTGCATTGCAACTGCAATGAGAAGTTTAAATCTGATGTGTAACTGCAAATTGGTGAGTTCAAATATTCATTTTTCTTTTAATTAAGATGTTTTCTTACGTTTTATTTACATTTTTTTTAAAAATATTTTTCAGCTTTAGCATATATTTTTAGAATTTTTAGCACATACAAAATAAATACTTTTAAGCTTTTTAGTACATAAAAATCTAAGTCCTAGTCATTATGTTATATGATATGGTAACCCATTCACAGGCTCTCTCCACTGTGCAAGTGAGCCATGAGTTGCTGGTAGATTTGCACTAAAAATCCTTACCTTATAGTAGATGCTGGAAATGTTGACCTTCTGCCCTCAGACAAGCACCATACCTCAAAAAATATTGTTACTCACTCACCTTAGCTCACCAGCAGGAATTCTTGTGATTTCTTGCACAATGTTATCTCTTAAGTTCCTGTAGTGTGCGTGGATTTGAATGATACACCCTATCTTTCAATGAACCCTATAAATAAAAATCACCACTCGTTAGGTCAAGAGAGTGAGGGGGCCACAAATCAACACTAATAATTCTGTCATCAAACACCTCTCTGATTGCATTTAATGGTTCAGCAGTCATGTGCTGTTGCAGAATCTTACTGGAACCAACCATACGATTTTTCCTCTTCTGTCAAGTGCTGAAAAATGGTCTAAGAATTAGTCTTTGACATTGCATTAATTGTTTCATTATAGAAAATAGACCCTATTATTCTTCTAGCACTTATCGCACATCATACTCCAATTTTGAGGTCATAGTGAGGCATTTCATGCAATAGCACTGGTTTTTTTGAGACCCAATATCGACTGTTGTGAGTGTTCTCACATCCATTTAGATGAAACCAAGATTCACCAGAGAAAAAATAAAAGCTGTGTTTAAATAAAACCATGTTCAACAGACCAGATAAACCAATTGCAGTAATTCACTTGCTTACTGGGATCATTTGGTTTCAATGCTTGCATTCATGTATAGCAATAGGGTTTCAGTTTTAACAGACATGTATCATTTCTTGCAGAAGATGAAGGTACACCTGTTTGTTGAGCTGATTTGTTTAGCAATTTTCGAGGTGATGGGTCTAAACTGGCACCAATTTCATCCAGCTTATTTTCATTTAAAAGCGATCTTCTCCTGGAATGTTTCTTGTCTAACATTGAATTATTGATGATTCCACGTATAGTTTTCCCTGCAGGTAGCACAGAGTTCGGAAAATTTTCAACAAAATCCCTGTGCACATGGCAAGCAGATTCATTTGCAGTTATTCTACAGATAAGTGACATACCATATTTACCATATTGACAGAGGCACCTGACTGACTGGACCTGATGCAGCAAAGCATGCAAGACTTTAAGGCGCAAATTGGCAGTTCACGTTCCCAGCAAATGGCAAGGAAATAGCAAAAGAAAGAGAGGCCACAAATGATTTACCAAATAATATAATGACCCTGAATGCTGTGTTCCAAAAGAGTTATATACAGGATGTATCTTTATTGGTGCCATATATTTGGGGGACATGTTCCTGACATCAAAACAGTAAAAAACGTTCATATGAACATGGGTCTGAAAATCATTTATTTCAGAGTTACAACACAAAATCGAAAGTTACAAAAATTGCTTGAAGTGGCTTCCTCTTACTTCGATGCATGCAGTAAGCCTGCATTCCATGCTCTGGCATACACTGTTGAAAATTCCTGGTGTGTTTCGTATTTGGTCAAATTCAGTTTGAATATGTTCTCTCAAAATGTCAACATCAGATACAGGAGTCATATAAACCAAGGACTTCAACTGTCCCCAGATGAAGAAATCCATTGGATTCAAATCAGGCGATCGAGCAGGCCATGCAATGGGTCCCCCTTGACCAATCCATCTTTGCGGAAATCGATCATTAAAAAACTTATGAACTATCATATTGGAATGAGCTGGAGCATCATCGTGTAAAAACCACATTCATTGGATGATGTCCAGAGTCACATTATCAGTTAAGTGATGCAACTCATTTCTGAGAAACTGGAGATAGGTTTGTCTATTCAGATGCAGTGTGAAGAAGTAGGGACCAATAAGGTGATCATGAATGATTCCACCCCATACATTGAGAGAGAACCTCTGTTGATGGTTGTCCTGTCGTACTTCATTAGGATTTTCAAATGCCCAGTAATGAGTGTTATGAAATTGAAGATGCCGTCACGAGTAAAACCAGCCTCATCTCTGAATAAGATGCAGGCTAGGAAATTGATGAACACAGCGCAGTGCTGTAACATGCGTTGACAGAAACGTCTTCTTGGCTCAAAGTCTGCCTCATTTAATCCTTGCACAGCTTAAGGTGATATGGTTGCAGAAGATTTTCATGCAGAATTCTCCAGTCATATGACTAACTCTTTCCCTTACAGCCATATGTCTTGTACTTTGTGATGGGTCTGCATCCACAGCATGAAGAACTCGTTCAAGCTCAATGCCTTGTACCGCTCTTGGTCTCCCAACATCCCTAGTACTCCTCTCAAATGCGCCATTCTCTCTCAAGCTTTGGTGAATTCGTGTGAATGTTCTTGCACACGGTAACGGCCTGTCAGGGTACCTTTCTGCATAAAGTTCACATGCTCGTGCTGCACGACCATACATGTAGTGCATATCCATCTGTTTACTCATGGAATACATCTTCTTTGACCTATAACAACGAAATGGTTGATTTTCAGACCCATGTACATATGAACATTTTTTACTGTTTTGATGTCAGGAACACATCCCCCAAAATATATGACACCAATAAAGATACATTCTCTATACTGCAACTATCCAACTATCCTCAGTGCCATAGATAAAGAGGTTGTCCCCTGGACAACCCCCAAAGTAAAAAAAATAAATAAAAATGCAAACAAAAGCCTCAATTGTAAATAGCAGGAAAGCAATAGTTGTGAAGCCTGCCAAATTAAAATTGAATACATATACCTTAATGTGTATAGCCATAAAAATCAGACTGGGAAACAACAAATAAAGATCCAGAAGGATCACAATAAACAGCCGACATACAAAATAGAAATGCAGACGACACAAACGCTGTATATTGATCTTTATGTGAAGTCCTCCTTCAGGATATAAAACATATAAACAGGACACAAGCCTTCAAAACATTGGAATTACACTTCATGACCTAGCTGGAGGCCCGAGAGCAATCTGAGGTTAACACACTAGCTTGACAGTGACAGAAGGCATGAGTATTACCAACCTGATGGTGTAACAATTTTTTGTGAAAGGCAGTATGACTAACAGTTGTGGGTATGAATGTATAGCTGGATGGGAAAGCTAGGCAAACTGAATTGCTTGTAGTGCATATGCTGACAGAAATCTTGCACTTTAATCATAAAATAATTTTAATGAATAATATTTAAAATAGATAATCAAGTAGGTAATAAGTTAACTGGAGATAACACTGTTGGTTACTGCATGATTTGCATTGTCAAATTATTCAATAAACAAATTATGTGTGTGTGTGTGCGCGCGTGCGCGAGCATGCGTGAAGTGAAAAATACAGTAGAAACGATAGTTCTGTGCCGGTGACCTTGCTTCCTCGCGCACTGAAGCGAGTTTATGTCTAACGCCAGGCAACTCTCTGTAAATGTGGTGTATGGAAACGGTAAACAAACAGTAAAATAGAAAACCCGGGAAAACAAACCGGCAAAAGAATAACTAAGTAGTATACTATCATGTGATTCACCGTATTGTTGTTCATTCCTAGAATGACGGCTGCTACGGGCGGGTGAACAATGTATTGCACTCCTCACAGAACACCAGGTTAATCTAAACCATTTTAAATATTGTGGTACAGCTCGTTTCTCTTTTTTCCAACACGCACACACTCGCACACAGTTTTATCAATGAGGTATCTAATCATCTTGCAAATATTCAACACCTGACAGCTCACTATCATGTATGTTTCATCTTCATATATAATCGGCCTTACTTCGTCTCTAAACTTTTTAATGGCACGCGCCAATCTCTTATCTCATGTCTTTCCTGTAACGAGACCTTATTGTTCCTTGTTTTCTTCCACGTGAAACCAATGTCACGTAAGATAATATTTAAACTAGTGCTTCCCCCTTTAAAGTTAATGGAATCCTTAAGCTTCAGGAGCAGATTTCCGACAGTGGGCACGGTTTTCTCCTGAATATAAAAATTGTAAATTGTTTGCCGAATCACACACCTATCAAAGTCATCAATGTCTGTGATCCATTTTGGTACACGATGTACCTTTCCAGGTGTCCCAAAGGAGGTTCCCTGTTCCTCATATGTTCCCACTTCTTTAATTATTTTACGTATTGTCCTCTCAGATACTTTTGTTGCTGCAATCTTGCACTTTCTTCAATGGAATTAGAATATCGCCAGAAGCTGCTTCCCGTTTCATGAAGAAATGGACGTTATTAACAACTTCACGTGTTTGGCTGTGCAGTGTTTTCCCACCAAGTTTGCTTTGAATGGGAGGGATTTTAGTCTAAATAAGCAAATACATATACACGCGCACACAAAACACTAATCACGAATGCGATTAACAATCACTTTCTAAAACTTGTAAAACTTAACGTGCTGGCACCGAAGCGTTAGAAGACGGATGTTGCACGGTCGAAGCTCTCCACGATACTGGCCATTTCAGTATACTGCGCATGACCGAGAATATAGGCTCGGCAACTGGGCTCTATACGATTGCGCACCCAGTCTTCACCGGCACAAATCCATCGTTCCTGCTGTACTTTGATATTCCCACAAAAGCATGTCAAACATCAGCAGAATGCCTGACTTCCTTAACCTCCCATCGATAATCTTCCAAGTTCTGGAAATGCTGCATAGTCTATAGGTAACCCTTTTGTGGTGAAACAGTCATCGATTAGAATGGTTGAGTAATTCTGTACACAGTTATAGTAGATGACATTTTAAACCTTTGTACCTTCTCTTTGGTCCCATAATTATTTAATAACATAAAAGTTACATAGTTTTCATATGATGTAGAGATGCGTAATATATACAATGAAATAGAGGTGAAGCTGATGAATATGAATATTCTGCACTCCTGGATCAAGAAGTCCTCTTTGGAAAAGACACTAGTTTGAAACCATTGAGAAAAATAATCTTCTCAGTTGTTAATTGTAGAATATCAGTTCACTGATTTCTAATGTTAGCAGTTTTTTTCTTTTTATAGAATTCTTTAGCATGCCCTACTAATGAACTTGATTACAACTTAAATACAAAGTAAAGCTAGACTCATGAAACTGATGGCAAAGAATGCAGCTTATAAACTGAGTACTGTAAAGTTTCCTGATGGAAGTTACACTATGATAGGGAAGGAAACTCTGAAAGAAACATTTTCAGAGTACATTTCCCTGAATCTGCAGAGATAAAAGATGGAACTCAGACTGAAGAGGACCTGCTATACAGAGAACAGAGAAGATTGGAACCTTTTCAGGAAGGTGTTTGATCTATCTGGAGTCAGATGGGCTATTCATTCATTTAGCTAGACGCATTCCAATGTCCAGGAAACAGGTAAGAGTGGCCTACACACCTAAACCTGGAGTTGGTGTGGATGCTGGGGCACAGAGGAATCCATGGTAAGGAAAGAACAGATGATTTGGCATGGAAATGAGCAGAGAATCCTTTTGTAGGTCCTGAACCTAGGCTTGGACTATTCTATGGATTAGTCTGGGGATAATCCAGGAATGGTTCAAGAAAAAACACACTGAGTATTCAAAGGCTTGATCAGGACACAAGCACTCTAAGCCCTTATCAAAGAGATAATAAAAAGCAGGACACAGTCACTGCTTAAAATGAGTGGAACTACGCTAAAATGGACAGTTGGTCTATTAACAAGGCTCTGTCAGTTGCATGGGTATCTCTACAAAATCTGTAAAGCAGTTGATAAAGTATGTAGAAGATGCAGAAGAACAAATAAAACAGTATCTCATTTTCTGTGTGACTGTGAAGCTTTCACAGTTCTTAGGGTTAAATACTTTAATCAGGAAATCTTGCAATTGCAAGGAGTTCAAGAAGTGCGTACTAAGAGACTTGCAGACTTTACAAAGGAGGCAAAGATCTTAGGAGATTAAATGAAAGGAAGCAGAATAGAGCACAACAACAGAGCATAGGACATTTATTGCCTTCCCTTTCTTAAAAAAAGAAAAATAAAACTTCCTTACATGAGGTTTATTAAAATATTTTGACATTGATATTGCATGTGTATCATAGCGTAATAAGCAGATTCAGTTTTCTTTTGTTTTGTTGCATCATGTGTTTTCTTAGTTACTAAATTGTGTATATATTGTGTGGAATGAAATATTGGTGGCATTTATCATATTTAACGTGCATTTATTGTGTAGTGGCAACTACTATTTTGTACTCCACAGCAATCTCAACTAAAAGTCAAAGCCTTCTTCATAAGTATGTTCTTTTATAACACCAATGTGTTCCTATTCTACTACATAGGATTGTAAATACTTTTTAGTCTTTTAATAATTTATGAATATAAATTAGAAAGTGTCTTATAGCCCATGTTCATCAGAAAGAATAGGGCTTTGGAATGGTTAAAGAATTATCAAAATCGATGGAGTGGTTTTTTGAGATTACCCTACATATGCATACATTAAATACATGCAAATTTTTGCCCTTTATAATATTAGTATTGAATTATTTAAAAAATGAAAGGTCTTGAGCACTTTGGGGAAGTAATAGTAATTCATGAGGTCATACTAGACACCCTGAAAAAAATGTTTATCTACACCACTGGCACTCTTATATAATCAATCGCCACCCAGTTTGAAATGTTTATAATCTATGCAATGTTTCAAGATGTCTTATAAGTGATTGTTTTTGAGAGATAGCTTTTATGATGTCAATGAGTTTATGGAGGCATTGTAATTATAAAATTAAATCACCATTTATTATTATTATGATTATGATTATTATTATTGGTATTCTTGTTGTGGTTATATACATTTTGCTTAGCACTATGATTACTCCATTATTTATTCTACAATTTATGCTATTGCTATTATTTCAAATTTTTATTGTATTGATATATTAGATTATAAACATTATCAGGGAGATATTGTAATAATGCTGTTCACAATATTATTGTAATAATATTGTTGCCAATGGATTCCACATAAACTGACTCCCAATCAAAAACAACAATTGATTGGTGCAGAAAAATTCTGGAAAAATTCCAAGGCGGCACTTCAAATTTGGTTTGGAATACTATTACTGGTGATGAATCTTGGATTTATTGTTATGATTCTGAAAAGAAAAGTCAACAGCTCAATAGATCTTTCAAACAGAACCTAAGGCTACAAAAGTCCAACAAATTCACAGTGTTGGTAAGAAGATGGTTGCTAGTTTTGTTGTTGTTGTTGTTGTTGTTTTGTTTTTTTAAATGGGTGATATTGCTACTATAGCATTAGAACATAAGAGTACCATTACTGCAGATGGGTACACAAATGTCTGTTTACCCCCAAAAAGAAAAATAATGTTACATCATGACAACGCATCGCATACAGCAAAATTAACAACTGAGTATCTGGATGCCCTAAAGGTCAGCACCATGGACCCTCCACCATACAGTCTTGAACTAGCACCTTGTGATTTCTTTTCCTTTCCAAAAATTAAAGATGAAATGCCTTGGAATCAGTTTTTCATCATCAGATGAAGCAGTGGAACATTATAAAATCTTGGTTTTTGAAGTGCCTCAGGAAGAGTGGTATTACTGCTTTAAGGACTGGTTTCATCGAATGCAAAAATGTATTGATATTAAAGGGGAATATTTTTAAAAACAATAAAATCATTTAAATTTTTTAAAACTAATCCTTCTTTGATTTTCTAAAAAAAAATTGATTGTTGCCTTCGTAAGGGGCGCCTAGTGATATAATTTTTCATCTTACAAATTTTTACTTCTTTTCAACAACTTCCTTTTTACAACTGAGTTGAACAAGGAATAGAATGTCTGATTGCTGCTATTGTTAAATTCTAGACACAAGTATTGTTATAATTTGTAACTGTTGATATACCCAAATTTATTTGCCATTTATATCACATGAAGCAGATTCAGCTTGTCAAGTATGAAAAAAAAGCTTAGTTTTGCATAAAGGGGTCAATATGACCCCTCCAGGCATTTAAGGTAAATGACATAGATTGCAACTGAATGTTAGGAAACAATGCATTTTTTGTCAAGTGTAGTAAGCACATAAAATAAATAAAAGTCACAAAAGGAAATTGTGTTGAATTAATTTTTTCTACCAAAAGTAGAGATTAGATTCTATTTAGGGGACAGATTTACCCCTCCCGGTGTTCTATTGTTAACTTAAAAAGGAACTTTGTACAGTGAAATCACCAACAATATAAAAACATTGAGTTGCAGTTGACTAAACTCTCAAAGGTTCCACTTACCATACATACATTGCAGGAGCATGCCTTCATAGCTAATTACTTATATTGTCAGCTGCTGTCAACTGGTTAAAAAAAATCTGAGTCCCACATGGCTCAAAAAGGTTCCCCAGGTGGTAGGAGTTTGAACCAATTCACATATCTGTTTACTTCTATAGGAATATTAAAATTCATATCTTGATCTTCATGCTTCTTGATGAAAATTTTCTCCCATACATACAACTCTTTGGCATTCTTCATGGTTTTAACAGTTTTATATCATTGTTTATGTTGTGATGTGTGTTCCAAAAATGATCAGCTACAACAGATTTGTCCACTTGTTTATACTTAATGTTTTGTAAGCGTTCTCTCAATCTAACATTCAGACTTCTTTTAATTTTTCCAATGTATATGAGATCACAATTAGAACAGTTATGAAAGTTATAAATAAATTAGGTTTATTATTACACCCTTCATCATGCCCATTTGCTTTATCATTGATTTAGAGAGAAAAATGTATTGTTTGCTGCTATTACAATTTCATTGTATTCTTAATAATTGTATTATTCATACCACAGGGTGGAATATCTATGAAAACATTGCACAAGAAAATGTAATACACCCAGCATTTCTAAGTCTTTTATCTTTGTTCCATATTTAAATGCAAGTGTGCATTTACGCAATGTTTAACTTTAAAATAAAATAACTATATGCAATTTTATTATTGCTCAAACAAAGATTTCTTGCATTAGGCCATGATACTGGTAAAGCTAATCTGTATATATCAAGCACATCTTCTATATTTGGTGTCTATTCTCCTTATACAATCAGTTATCTCTGTGGAATTATAGTCTTTGCAGTTTAGAATGCAGTTAATAATAATTACCCAGAGATGGATGCAATGTCATTTTGTATCATTCTTTTCTTGAAAGTAACAGTAAACAAGTTATTATGTTTCTAAAGCATTTTTCTTCTATAAAATTGCAGCTGATGGTGTTGCATTGGGTGCTGCAGCAACAACAGCTCAGGCTGGTGTGGAAATGATTGTTTTTATTGCCATCATGCTGCACAAGGTGAGAAACAACTTATGTGTTAGTATTTAAATGTGTGAAAGAAATAATGAGTATATATATATATATATATATATATATATATATATTAAATACACACAAAAGGGTTGTTTTTCATAATATAATAAAACAAAGGGAAGCTTTCACATGTATTTCTATTATCTAGTTTTTACATCAATTCTTCACTGCTTAAGTTACTTAAATGAGGACATATAATGCACACAAAGATTGTTACGCTTTCATTTCCCCTTTCTGAGATTATTTTACAAGCGATGTTTTATTTACTTGTAAACCTTTCGTGTATTTGTGGCATCATTTAATTTGTGGGCTTATGTGATGGCAGAGGCTCCGTTAATTTTCATGTGTTTTTCATATTGTGGAATCATAATAATGAACACTGCATGTTTGTTTGATGTTAGCATATTTAAGTTATAGTTTATCAAAATATTTGAAGACAGAAGTTTTTTATCCATTTAAATGTTCATAATGAGAAGGTAATTAAAACCTTAAAAATTAAATAATGTTTATGTAACAGAAAATAATTGATGTAACTAATTTGGAAGGTATGAAACCTCTTTCTGAGTTTGACAGAGTACACCATAAATTCCTCTTTCCCCGCTAGCCCTTGGCTTCTCAGTAACTTTGTCATTCCACACCTTACCTGCCCTACACTTCTCAGTGAGTTAATCTCTCTTTGCCAGAAGCAAGAGGGAAGCTATCTGATATCATAGAGTGACACTGGTGTAAGCCGTTTTCTTTGTATGCATATATCTCTCTTAACTTTGAATTATATTATTTCCTGTTAAAAGTATATTTATTTATTTATTTGCTAAGCTGTATACAGGTTAGTATAAGTGGTGTTCAGCCCTGGCTCCTTCCCAGTCATACTCATATTTTCCAGTAATTTCTTATTTCTAATTTATTACATCATTTATACTTTGTTGTTTAACTCTATATACTGTCCATACCCATTTATTTTTCACTTTATATAAAAATTGCCCAATCTTCTTACTGTCTTTTTGAAACATTTCCACTACCGCTATATTTCTATCTATCTTGAACCATTTCTTATTAACATACTGTTTTCTCCAAACTTCTGTCCCTTGACATTTAAATATTATATGTTCCATATCTTCATTTCCACCACATATAGGACACTGATTTTGTGGAATGACCTTCCTTAAACCGTTTAACCTCCATACTCCTGTTTTCATCCAAGCAATACCTTCTTGTTCCTCTTTATTTGTCATGTCTATGTACTTTTCCCTTCCCCATGAATCTTTCATTGGTATATACAAAACTAATGATCTCTTTTCAGCTACCACATAAATATTTTTTGTATTTCTATATCTTCAAATCTTTTTCTTGCCGATTTCCAAAAGTTATTCATATTATTCTCTCTCCTTTTCCACATTTTCCCTAACCCACTACTTTCCAAATTATTTCTGAGACAGACTACCCACCCCTTGTTTCTTTAGACTTTTCTCTTGATATATTAGGTACTGTTTCAACAAATTCCTTTCTTTCAAGTTCAATATTCTATACCAGAATTTCAATGCTCTTTCCATAATCTTTCCCTTACTTGCCACTCTACCCAACTGTAACTGTGCTACCTGTCTAATAGTTGCAATTGGTAGCCCAAGTAATTCTCTGCAAAATGTCCTATGTACCTCATCTATGACTTACCATCCTCCTTCTAATCCCTATACTTCTATCCCATATAGCATTTTTGCCTCAACCACCATATCATATACTTTTTCTAACCATTTAATATTTATATTAGGTACTTTATATTTGCAAATTCTAATAGATGATAGAGCTCCTTCTCCTTTTGCCAATGCAAATTTGTTTTGTTTTTCCCAATTACCATCACTGTCTATTTTAATTCCTAGATATATATACATTCTTTTGCTACCCTGTACTCTTTATTACTTTCATTCTTCCATTTTTCATATTTACTCAGTTTTGCCCCTTTTTTAAACAATATGATCTGTGTCTTGTCTTGATTAACTTTTAGGCTCCATTCTTTACAGTAATTTCTCTCAATCTCCATCAATACGTCATCTATATATAAATTAAATAAAACTGGACTTAACTTACATCCTTGCCTAAGACCTTTCTCTTGCTGGATTTCTCTTGTTACAATCCCTTCCTCCACTCTTATACAAAAGGTATTCTCCTTATATAATGCTCTAATGGTGTGCACCATTTGTTTACTCACTCCTTTGCTCAATTTATGCTACAACATTTGAAACTCTATCCGATCGTATGCTTATCTAGGTCCACAAAGGCCATATATAGCTTTCCTCTCTTATCCTTTAAGTATTTATCTACCAATGTTTTTATGATAAATAAATTATCAACAGTTCTCCTTCCTGTCCTAAAACCCATCTGAAACTCCAAGAGAATATTACACTCTTCAACCCATGTTTGTATCCTGCTTGCCATACTACCAGTAAAAATTTTGCCTACATTTGATTATAAAGCAATGCCTCTATAATTGTTTGGTTTGCCAGCACAACCCTTGCCTTTATATATTGTATGTATAATTGCTTTCCTCCATTTCTCTGGTATATAACCCTTCACTTTAATTGTATTAAATAAGTCTATGAAAACCTTGACTCTAGTTATTTCAGTGCACCATTCCTTAAGGAACTCATTTGGGATACCGTCTATTCCAAATGTTTTATTGCTCTTCATTAATTTAATCTGCTGTATTATTTCTTCTCTTCTTATTTCATCATCCAACATATCTACATAGTTATTACCTATTTTCCAAATTCCTATCTCTTTTTTCCTCTTATCCTCTCCATACAATTCTTTGAAATATTCCAGCCATTCTCCTAGTTATATACTGGATTTTGTTACATATTTACTATATATTGATTTTATGACCTTCCATACCTCATTTACATTACTTTCATTTAAGACCCTTATCAAATTACTTTCCTGTTTTTCCCTCCAGCTTATTTTCTTTTGTTCTAACACTAAATTGTATAAATCCCTCCCTTGCATGTACTCTTCCTTTAATTTTATATGTCCTAATTCCCTCCATTTTATGAGCAATTTTTAACTTTTCTTTTGGTTACTCTACATTTTTGATCAAACCATCCTTCATCTCTTGTGTAAACCCTCTTTTTCATTTTCATTTCCTCCCCAGCTCTTTCAATAGTACTATTTAGAATATCCACAGCACTTTCAATTTTTTGTTCTTTTGTCATGGTACTAATTCCGCACTGACATATCTGGCCATAATTAGAGTTTAATGTCTGCCTAAATTTATTACAATACTCTTCCTCCCATTTGTATCTACTATATTATACTACATTACACCTTTCTTCTCTTAAATTATAGACCCTTTGCTCTGTATGTACTTTAATGTCCACTATCAATGGAAAATGTCCACTATTTGAACTTAGATTTAGTACCTTAAAATTGCTTAAAATGTACCCCATGTTGATTGGCCATAATACATAGTCAATCACACTTTGTCTATTACTACTAACAAATGTGTATTCCCCATTTACATCTTCTCCATATTTCCCGTTCAAAATATCAAAGGTATTCAATTCACAAAATTTTATAAATTTCTCATATCCTTTATCAACTATCTTGTCTTTACTGTGTCTAATCATCTCAGATTTCTCCATTTTATCACTACTCATCCAACTATTCCCTCCATTTACATACTTTTCTCCAATTCTAATGTTAAAATATCCCATTAGTATAACTTCAGAATTCACATATTTCTCCTTTAAATTTTTTATATCTACTTCTAGTTGTTTAAGGAGATCCGAATTATGGAATCGCAAGGGAAGGGGGGGGATTGTATACTATTCCTATACATATCACATTTTCGTCTATTTGTTCATCCTCTATTACTATCCATAATATCTCTTTCCTCCTCGACCAAGTTTCTTTAACTCCTTTACTCAACGTCTTCCTTATGAAAAAACCTATACGCCCATATGTCCTCCCCTTTCTTGCTAACATATCTCCTTTTATCCCTACATACTTAAATTCCCTGAAATAAATTTGATCCTCTTTTAACCACGTTTCAGCTACCGCAAGGTAGTCAAGTTTCGTAATTAGCTAAAAGTATATAGCAACTACAAATGTTATTGGTATATAGTTTGTATTCATTTAAATTTGCTATGGATGAATAAGAGTTTGTTCTCCAACAGATTGGACTTCTTAGACAAGAAGAAGCATAGTTCTAAAGTTAGACAGGATGATAACCATCAGGGGTATAGCGAGTGGGGGTGATAAATGCTCCCCCTTTGAAATATGTTCTTTTCTTGTTCTTGATGCCTATCAAGGGTACGATAACTTAAGTTGGGAATTTAACTTTAGCACTAATACCATTATGTAAAAGTCCAGTGTTATTTAACTGTGCACTTATCAATGGATGCATCAAACATGCCTAAACTAGATGCAACACTACATTGAGTTGCATAATAAATTTGTAATAGAGAAAGCTTGAGCTCATGGTATAGTCTTTTCCGATGTTGGCAACATTATAGCAAACTAAGATGCATTACAATGCTAATTTTGATAGGGTCTGGCAGGCTAGTGGTCTAAACTCAGAACTATATTACAGTAATGTTGATGTGTTCAATATGTGGCCACTTTACAAGTGTTATGTGGAGCTGTTTTCATAAGTGCACAAATAATGTAACAAGTAAAAAGCAAATAATAACAAGAACAAATGGCACAGAGGGATTAACAAAAAACAGCAAAAATAACAAAGAATGAATAAATACAACACAATAACAAAAAGCTGAAGCTGAGAACTTATGCAGAGAATGGATGCAATTCACAAATGATCATGGTAAGGGTGGAAACACTGCTGTGGTTACCATAGCAATGGGCTTCCCACACCAGGGCCATATTTAGAGGGTTTTTTTTAGGGTTCAATCCCCCCCCCGAAACTTCTGACAGCTTTATTTATTTAAATTCATATCAAACCAATATGGAAAAATGTTGTTCGATAACAGTACGTCTACTGCTAGTAGCACATTTACAAAAAAAGGGAAACTTAATATTATCTCCTTACTTAGGTAAGGTGACCATACATTCCGGTTTTCGAAGCAGTGTCCATGTTTTGTGCTATAAGGTAGAATATCTTCATTCTGGTGAGATTTTCCTGTCTCTATAACATCTCCAAGGAATTTTCTTATCTACGTAACGTCTATATACTATGGAGTAGGTACATGTTAACTGTGTGGGTACTGTTAAGTTTAGATCTAGTTATGGAAAACCCTCACCGAAATTTTTTTCTGGGTACGGGCATGTCCCACACTCACATGTTTTTTGATCATAGTGCTCTTGTCAGACCCCTACTCTGAAAATTAGCATCATAGTTCTGATTTACATAATAAATGTGAAACACTCATTAAATGCAATAACTTAAAACATAATCTTAATAATTTACAGTTCCCTTAATTATATATGTGTGTGTTTGTATATATATATTTACCCTCCCCCAAAATGTTTTTCTTACCTATGCCCAAATGATCATCATAATATAACACATGAATTATGACTTCAAAGAAACTGTGGTAAGTTAGGCAGAATGGCCACTGTCAATTCCTCCATAATGCGTTACTTGTCTTTGCATGGTACCCTCAATGACCAAAGAAACTAGTGAATATAATAATGCAGCTGGCCTGCATATTTTGTTTATCCTTTTAGAGGGTAGAGGTCAATGCAAGGAGAGACATGCAATGCATTTTGTCTGGGAGAGAAGGTTTATGCTTTTTCAGTATTGACTACGAAGGAATTAGACACATAATTTTAAAGCCATATGGATGACTTTTCCGTTTCTCCTGTTATATATTATAACACGATATGACAATGTATTAGCTACTGAATGTTAAATATGTTAATAATAATAATAATAATAAATAATAATAATAATAATAATAATAATAATAAGGCAGGTGCACTTTAGTGTGTGTATGTGTCTGTGAACAGCATAATGTGGGGTTAGATTGAATTGGATTTAATTTAATATATTATCTTTCACTAATCACATATGATATGGGAATCGTCAAGATACGTAAGGTATATACAAAAAAGAAAGGCTTTCATAACAATATAACTATAAGATCTGCTTCATTTCCCCACCATCTTAGTGTTGTTCTCTTGCAATCAGGACCAATGCATATGCCTCAGTGAAATTGTTTATCATTTCATAACAACATGAAAAAGAAGTGTGTATATAACATGGCAGCAGCATATTGTGTGTTGCCTCCTGTGTCAAGTGCCAAGTGAGCCCAATTTGGCTATAACAAAACAAAATGACATAGTTCCAATAAAATGTCAAAATTACAAGCTTTGTATGTTTTGCAGATTTCCTTGAGGTTAGCCAAAGTCAAAGGGGATGGATTGCAATTTCTGCAGTAGATTGCAGCATGTAACATATTATATAGAAATTGATGATTAGCCTAATTAATTTTGAAGATTTAGAAGCTAGTAACAGTGATGTGTCATAATTTAAAATAAAGAGAGTTGAAGGTTGTTACACTACGTCACTAAAATGTTCTTACTTGAACGCGTTTCAGGAGACGGTTTGCTCCCATTGTCAGCATGTTTTCAACTACATGCTGACGATGGGAGCAAACTGTCTCCTGAAACGCGTTCAAGTAAGAACTCTCTTTATTTTAAAAAGATGATTAGCATGTTTTTGTGAACACCCAGTCAATTAAAGAAGCTATTCCTTGCACTGCTGGACTCTTGCTTTAGAAGCAAGCATTTAACCACTAGACTATAGAGGGAGACTTTGACTTCCCTTTGAGCTGGTGGGTGGCATTAACAGTAGAATGTTATCCTAGCCACATGTGGACTTCAAAATATGTTACAATATTTGTCAAATTATATTCTATAAAATTCATCACTCCAAA
This sequence comes from Deroplatys truncata, assembly GCA_030765065.1. Taxonomy (NCBI): domain Eukaryota; kingdom Metazoa; phylum Arthropoda; class Insecta; order Mantodea; family Mantidae; genus Deroplatys; species Deroplatys truncata. The sequence continues at coordinate 151,609,154 of CM060990.1, forward strand.
AGCTTATATTGAGTACATATCTTTCAGAAACTTCTTCCTCTGCTGCAACTCCTACCATTGAACTTCTGTAACCATAGTATTACTTAACTGAAACTATTTTGTGATTAGCATGAAATGAATAGTTAAGTTTATCTGAATTTTTATGGAATCACAATGAAGTAGTGAATATAGAAATTTGTGTGAAAGGTTTCAAAGGTAACAAGAATCTAGTAATACAGCAGTGTAATGGATATTATATTTAAAAATAAAATTATCCATAGTCATGGCAGCTTTGACTTTTGAAATATTTGCATGGTTTGAAACTGGCTGTAAGTTAAGGTTGGCTTTGTTTTTCTCTATAAATTTAGGGAGTAGGTGCACATGCGTACACACACATTCACTTGCATGACTGTATTTTCCCAGGGAAACCAACTTGAGGCTTCTAGGCATGTAATCTAGTGTGTTAACCACTAGACTGCGGAGATGTTATGAATATGGAACATATTCTTAAGCATGAATAAATAATATCAAAGCAGTGAAGAAGACTTTTCAGATATTCATTATTTCACGTTGTGCACAAAGTAAAACATTTATTTATTTAAGTGGCTGCAGTTTTAATTGGTAATGATGAGCTCATGTGAAGGAAAAGAGGAAAGAGTAGTCACAGACTTTCAAACTAATTCTATGAGATGAAACACTTACACTTGGGAAAAAGTAAGGATACAGCATGGAATTTTTAAAAAAACGGCTAATACTATGAAAGTAAACATAAATCTAATGTAACAAACCCATGTAAGCGAGTTTCAGATAATGAGGTATCTTACAGAATTATAAATATGTTGTAATAGTAATGTAAAACAGAGATGAAGAAAAGGAGAGGCTAATGATTTGAGTCAACCTAGCATCATGCACTGCTTTGTTTAGAAATAGTTGTTAGCATCCAGATGGGTCCTGCAAGCTTCAGCCTGCTCTTGCTTGGGGTGCACAAGGTGTACCTAAATAAATGATTGAGTGAGTTTATGCCCACAAGCTTTTTTATTTCACAAAGGAAGCGTATATGTGAAATGATTCATTTATTTCTTTTTTCATTCTAGGCACCAGCAGCTTTTGGTCTGGTCACCTTTCTTCTTCATGAGGGATTGGAGAGAAATCGCATTAGAAGACATCTTATTGTGTTTGCTCTTTCTGCACCTGTTATGGCAATGTTGACCTATTTTGGAATAGGACAAGTAAGGCTTCATAATTGCACTCTTTTCCATAAGTCATTAGAATGGTAGAACTATCTTCAGACTCTCGTAATATGAGGGCCTTTTAAAAGTTCCTGCCTGACTTAGATGTCGTGAAGATGGCCAAGTTTCTAAGATAGTTGTTAAATATCACCCTTTAGATGGTGCACTGTAAAGCTTCAGACATGTAAGTGTTTGTGAAAATCATGAAAGCAAACTAGTGTTACATTTACAATAAAATTAATAAAATTGAAGTACGAACTGTGATAAAATACTTTGCTTTGAAGGGTTTAACTCCAACAGAAATACAAATGGAGTTAGATTCGTCATTAAAGGATTCTTCCTCTTCATTTTTGACAGTTAAAAATGGCTGCTGAATTTCAGTGTGGTCATACATCTATTTAAGATGATGAGTGCTCAGAGCATCCCAAAACCTTATGGCTGACAAGATTGTGTCAAAAGACTCACTATGCTGTACTTGGTGATCACCAATTGAAGGTACATGAGTTGCTTTTATTTCAAAGACCTCGATAGACCGTTTCCACTACATTTTACTTCAGGTTTTGTGTATGAGAAATCTTAAGTTTGTTAACAATGGACCAAAATTGCATTTGAATGTGTATTTCTCTACTATTATGAAACATGAAATATGGATTCAACACTACATGCAAGATATAAAGGAGCAGTCCAAACAGTTACAGTAGGTAAAGTGGACCAAAGAAAGCACAAATGGTTCCATCTGCAGGAAAAGCAATCACTATGGTTTTCTGGGATCTCGCGGTGTGGTGCTCATAAATTACCTTCAGAAGGGCAGAAAAATCACTGAGGAGTATTATGCTTCATTACTGGACCAATTGAAGGATGCTGTTTAGGCTAAATGTTCACACCTTGTGAAAAATAAATTTCTCTTTCATTACAATAACGTGCCTTCACACATGTTTGGGATTTTTGCTGCAAAACTGTGTGACCTTCACTTCTAAATGCTTCCACATCTGCCACATTTGGCTCCCAACAATTACTTTTTGTTCCCAGATGCGAAGAATAGGTGGGTGGACAAAGATTTGCATCAAGTGGTGAGGTTGAAGCCCAGACAGATGCTTCTTTGCACAATTGGACAAATTTTATTTTACTGAGGGAGTTGAAAAGTCATTGGACTAAATATATTGATTTACAAGGTGTTTAAAAAAAATATTCCTATATCTTGCATTTTCTTAGTCAAGCCGAGGAGGGCTTTTACAACTCCCCTCATAGTTTTTAAGCTTTTGATACACATCCAATAACTAAAGTTTTTGGAATGAGAAATTAAATTAACTACTAGTGGCGCAAATATGCCATCTCAACATAAAGTTACCTCAGTTATATGATTAGATGCTCTATAAGCCTAATAAAAAAAATTAACCAAACAAGGTTCACTTACAGTTGCCCTGTTCATTGAATATAATGGATGTAACTGAGCATTTGTAAATTTTACCATTTATAATACATAGCATTAATGAACATTTATTTAAAAAATTATAAACAAATTCAATATAATGCTTTTAAATTAGACTGCGAAACCTTGGTACAAACTTTTATGTTAGTAAAAGGGCTATCATATGTGAAGAGTTTGAGTTTAATGCAGGTTTAATCCCAGTGCAGAGCAATGTCGTTTAAGTATGCTTAAGCGCAACAGTCTCATTGGAGCAGAATTATGGGTTTGTAGAAGACAAAAATTCAGTGACAAAATTCAGTGACACTAATATAAGGCTCAGTTGCTGGTGTTGTTAAACAAACTTAGAAGTTGCCAGTCATTTCCAATATGTTTGAGATCAGCTTAAGTTTTTGCTCATATTGTTGAATTCTCATTAATGAGCTTTAAAAACTTGCTGCTTGTTGTATTGAAGTCATTGTCAATTTTTTGAGAGGCTATTTGTATTGTTTTTATTTAAATGTGTTTATATTAACTATGTACAATAAATTTTATAAGTTTTAGAAATTAACACAGACATTTCCAATATATGAGATGTATAAACCTTTTTTGTTGTAAAATTTAGTAGAGTGAAAATGTCTGCTTTTATCTAAGTGCCTCAGATATAGAAAGATATATGTGACACTAAGCAGTAAACGCAGAAAAGTAATAAATTGTAGCAAGTAACAGAAATAAACAAGAAGTGCCAAGATTTTACACCTGATGTCTTCTTGCTTCTGATATGGATTTATTTACCATCAACACAACCAGAGTCAACAGTCCTCTGTGGTATAGTGGTTACCATGCTAGCCTCTAGTTCCCAAGATTGCGGGTTCAACCCCGGCAGAGGGTGATGAATTTTTTTGGGCATAAAAATCCTTAGCAAGGCTTCCTTTAGAAGGGAGCAAAATTTCCGGTTTTTCACGCCCAATATAGAAAGGGACGCTAAGGACCACAGCACTTAAAGAGCACCCATAAATAAAACTCAATTTAATTTTTCAGGGTGCTTTAAGTCAACTTTTTTTGTTTGAAGCCTGCACATGTATTTGTGTATTTACTAAATCTGAGTCTTGGCATGGCATGACCTTGGATATATACTATGTCACATATTACACAGATTTTTTTTTTTTTTTTTTTTTTTTTTTTTTTTTTTTTTTTGCCTTTGATTTCATATTTAATTTGGGTGTTGATTTGACCAACATTTTTGCATACGTTTTCATGCCGTGACATTAAAAACATTTTAACATCAGTTAACTTTTCTAATGGCTGTCTTATGATTGGGAGATATAGATTTGTAACAAAGAAAATGTATTTAGTTTTCTTTTTTGTTTGTTAGGTATGCAAGTGTTCTTAGACCTAATAAACTGGGTACATTTTCACTAAAAATTATAAAAAGAAACTAAAGCTGCAGTCTTAAAACTTCTAAGCAGTAGAAAAATATTAAATCGCATTAAATAGTGGTCAGCACAGCCCCCTGAATCAGCAGAACTCAGTTACAGTTGTTTCTAATATGGTATGTCAACTTAACATGATGCCCAATTGAGCTTCCCAGTCACTTGTTAATTTTTTAATTAGTTTCACACTTAAATGATAATTAATTGTAGGGGTATCAATCAGCATGAAATGTTTAAAAAAAACTGTGTAGTAAATGCTTACAAGAAATATTTTTTGAGGGAATGAGAAGTAAATGTAGCATAAAAGCAGGTCAACTCCAGCTGAGTTGATGGTAATAATGAACATGCAAAGGAGAAATTAAATTTAGTTTCACCATAATTAGTTTCTTTTCATATTACTTATGCATAGGAGATTCAGGTGCAGTTTTGTAATCAGCATTAAAGTGCAAGTGGTCCTTAAGGGTTGTATTTCAATTCAGTTGCCTCTTTAGGGTGCCTGTTTGCTCACTTGAGTTGCACAATCTGTCGTGCTTATACAGCAGCTGACCCCCACACAGTAAAAATAAAGGATCAGGAATTTGTGACTATGTTGAGTCCCATGCTCATAATGCTTTCCACATTGTGAAAAAGGTACATTAGGGATGCAAATAATCCCTTGCAAATGAGCAATGAACTGTGTTGTGTTTAGTTTCATGTGCACTTATCAATATACACTAAACCTAACCTACTTGCATGGCAAATATTTTGTTAACCAATAACACCTAACCTATTATCCCCATTTTCATGCGCTTCTGTGCAAAAAGCATAACGAATGTGCATACAAAAACAGAATTAGCCTCTTTTCACTTTTACTGCCATTCATTTTCTACTCTTGAATTGTTATTGGTATAATGAAGCTGATTGCCATCTGCCTCTACTTGCGGTTTTGTTTTGTATCATTATTAGTAAACCTTTCATGGGGCGTCTACTCGGGAATTATAAGCAGTAAGCTGCTGCACTGTATTTGAATGTAAAATAGTAATGCCTCATTTCATGTAAAAAATATGCAGCTTTGCAAAGAGCAGTGAAAGTGCTATTCATTTTGTCCATTGTGTTTGAACTAACCTTTCCAGCTACAAGAAGCAACTTTTTCATCCAGAATGCCTTAATTCAAAATATAAGAAAGCCTCATTCATTTCACATTAACATTGTAGACAGTTTTTATAGTAGGCATGAAAGTGATTGTCCCTTGGGCATGAACGAACGTATCACAGCTAGAAGTGGAAATTTTGTTGTGGAGAATGTATTAATTCTAAATAAAATAAAGCCTCACTTCACTATTAATTTATACTTTTTACCTTTATCTAAAAACTAACCTCTCACAGCCACAAGCAACTGCATTTTCTTTTATTTTCACATGTTTGAATATAAATAAAGCCTCTATTTCACTTTGCTGTCAATTGTGTACTTTATCACTGCAGTTCCCTTTTAAGTGTGCTCTCAATTTAATTGCTTTTCCAGCAGCCTTGGTATAAAGTGCATGTGCTTTAGATGAAAGTTAAACATTCACATAATTTCTCTTTGAGAAGTGTAAGCGTTGCACTGCAGTAGTTTTGAACACAAAATGTATCATAAATTGCTGTGAAACCACTGTCTTCTACATAGTTCCTAACCAAAACAAATTAAAACTCATACTGTTGAGTACTTGTTTTGTTGTGAACAGCTGCCTACCTCTGTATTGCTCCCATCTTTAAGGATTCACCAACCATCAGTGGGCACTTATAACTTAAAGGCTTCAGTTCACGCTTAAGGTCTGACTATGAATCTGGCCCTTAAACTCACATTGAGACACTTGAAGTCTCAGCAAATGCTACACAAGCTTTATTCCACTTTGCTGATGCATGTATAACTTATGACAATGGAAGTTTATAGTCTGTATAGCACTTGTTCATAACACTCATATACTAAACCAATTATTACGATATTTGTGATTGTTTTTTGAACTTGTTAGTGTTTTATTAATTAACGGGCTGTTTCTGTTTTCTAGGTTATTAACTCATGCTTGTATATTTGCTAAATTGCCTCTGGATGGGAATTGGGACCAGTATTTATAGATTATCTGTAAACTGGTAGTATAATACCAAATTATAAGGGACTGGTGAACCACCTGGCTGGTATACATGATAAACAAGAAAAGTGTCATAAACTAGGTTAGCAATATTAGAGGAATAATTCTGATTGTAGCATCAGCATAGTACTAATAATCAGTTCGTAATTCCAAAGGCTTCAGTAAATACAATATCCAGTTTTCTAATTGTCCATGTACTTGCAATTGGAGAACTTATTTTAGGCATCTGTCTTATGAATGCATGCTTGCTTCTTGAGCTAGCATGAAAAAGTGTTAAACAGTTATAGCCTAATGTAGAAGCCAAACACATCCTCTGCACTCTTTCTGAATTACACAGTAAGGGACATTTCCTTCACAGATTTGTAAGATAAGGCTCTAATACTCTGTGGAAGAGCCTATGCCATCCTACATCTACCACTGCTTCTTTCTGAGTTCTGTGTCACTGTTCTTGAAGAAAGGTTGAAGGGTAGTTCGTTGTAAATGACTGATCAATATTATGTTAGCAGCTTAAATACTGCATGATTCTGATGGTCACGGACTTCATATTTGCATGGTCTTAATCCAGGCATTTATGTAAAGTTGTATCAGCAGTGATGATGATTCTAAAATAAAAAAATACGTTTTTACAGTCCTACCATGTAATATAACATAGAACTTAGGCAAATTGACCATTCTAAATCCTTCACCATGTTTATGGCTCTGGGCAAAAGAAAATTCTCAAAAACTAAATTAGATTTTCTGTGTACACCTAAAAGTATGCAAATACATCTGAACACAATGTTTTATGTGATCAGTAACTGCCACGGTAATCTGCCAATGGTAGTTAAGAAAATAAAAATCTTGAGTTTTGATTGCAAGAATGTCACAAGTATCAAGTAACTTTCATTCACAAGGGGAGCTGACCTTGAACATTTGGCAATATTTTTACGATTGTGTCACTACGTATCACTATATGGGCATATTTTCACCTAAAATACTAAGAGAATTTAACAACGGTAGTTAAATATACAGTTGTCCTTGAAAACATGGTACTATTTTTATGTTGTTTGTATAACTATGCAATACCAGCTAGAAATACACTACGTGACACACTACGTATCCGGACACCTGGCTGAAAATGACGTACAAGTTGGTGGCGCCCTCTATCGGTAATGCTGGAAGTCAATATGGTGTTGGCCCACCCTTAGTCTTGAAGACAAAGTTCACTATCACCGGCATACTTTCAATCAGGTGCTGGAAGGTTTCTTGGGGAATGGCAGCCCATTTTTCACGGAGTGCGGAACTGAGGAGAGGTATCGATGTAGGTCGGTGAGGCCTGGCATGAAGTCGGCATTCCAAAACATCCCAAAGATGTTCTATAGGATTCAAGTCAGGACTCTATGCAGGCCAGTCCATTACAGGGATGTTATTGTCGTGTAACCACTCCGCCACAGCCTGTGCAGTATGAACAGGTGCTCGATCGTGTTGAAAGATGCAATCGACATCCCCGAATTGCTCTTCAACAGTGGGAAGCAAGAAGGTGCTTAAAATATCAATGTAGGTCTGCGCTGTGATCGTGCCACGCAAAACAACATGGGGTGCAAGCCCCCTCCAGGAAAAACAGACCACACCATGACTCCACCACCTCCGAATTTCACTGTTGGCACTACACACACTGGCAGATAACGTTCACCGGGCATTCGCCATACCCACACCCTGCTGCTATCGGATTGCCACATTGTGTACCGTGATTCGTCACTCCATGCAATGTTTTGCCTCTGTTCAATCGTGTAATGTTGATGCTCCTTACACCAAGCGAGGCGTCATATGACATTTTCCTGCATGATGTGTGTCTTATGAGCAGCCGCTCGTCCATGGAATCCAAGGTTTCTCACCTCATGCCTAACTGTCATAGTACTTGGAGTGGATCCTGATGCAGTTTGCAATTCCTGTGTGATGGTCTGGATAGATGTCTGCCTATTACTCTTTACGACCCTCTTCAAATGTCGACGGTCTCTGTCAGTCAACAGACAAGGTCGGCCTGTACGCTTTTGTGCTGTACATGTCACTTCCACTTCACTATCACATCAGAAACAGTGGACCTAGGGATGTTTAGGAGTGTGGAAATTTCGCGTACAGACTTCTGACACAAGTGATACCCAATCACCTGACCAGTTCGAAGTCCGCGAGTTCCACGGAGCGTCCCTTTCTGCTGTTTCACAATGTCTAATGACTACTGAGGTCGCGGATAATGAGTACCAGGCATTAGGTGGCAGCACAATGCACCTAAGATGAAAAACGTATGTTTGTGGGGGTGTCCGGATATTTTTGATCACATAGTGTAGTTTCTTTTAAAATTTGACAAGTTTTCATCAACAATGATAATATAAACAGAGCACAGTTTGAAAAAATAAAGAAACACATTTAATTTCATCATTAAAAAACTGAAGAGCTCTACTGAAGTGGTATTACTGTTGAAATAAGAGTCAGAGTTTTCAGTTAGAGTGAGATAAGACCCAGGATCAGAATCACTTATTTTAATCCATGTATCTGGAATGCATGCAGTAGCTTCAGAAATGGAGGCAACATTGTCACTATTTGTACCATACTGGCTCTCAGAAGTGTCTGCTGGAATCTCCTTTTTCAGTCTCACAGAAATTACAATCACTAAATTTTATCATCTGTTTTGTCCAACATCTGCATAATTTGTTTATCAATCAGTGGTTTTGTACTTGCCAGTAGTGCAAATCATAATAAAATCAAAAAGAAAAGAAAGGAAAAAAAAACTGCCCTGAATACAACCACATCATGTGCATTGATTTATAAATGTTATAAAAAATGAAGCTAAAATCTGGTGACTGAATCCCTAGTCAGGCACAAGGAAAAGTTCAATTAGCATTATCACGACATCTGTTGTAAATTCCCAGATACTAAAGCTAACTGGCTTTGCTTGAACTCAGGCGCTGAGAATATTGAGTTTCACCTGTATTGTCAAGCATGTGGCTGATTATATTCAGTTACACCCAAAAAGAGTTGAAAACTTCACTCAACAGCACAGGTTTCTTGAACCATTGATCACAGCATCAACTGCTGTTGGATGAATCCAAATTGCTTGTTTGATGCATTTCTGTGGCAGTTATATATATTTAAAATATTAGCTTCCAAGTTAATGGCACATTTCTTCAACTTTTCAGTATGAATCTTTTCCCATATCTTCAATTCCTAGCGAGTTCAAGTAGTTTTAATTGATATTTTAATATGATTTGCTTTTCAAAACTCATGAATTATAACTTGCTTATTCTTTATATTCTTTAAATGGTCCTTCAGTCTAACATTTCTTTTTGCCCTTCCAATGTAGGTTTATCACATGCAACTAAATGTGTTGAACTTCCAGTTTTTCTTCCATTGGTATTTTATATGTTATAACTTATAACCCATAATTAGTTCTGTGTTGTGTATGCTGTTTTAGGCATGTTTTATGTGTAGAAAGAAAGAGATTTTGTTCAAATATTATGACTTCTGTTGTTAGCGTTTTGTTATGTGAACAGTTAATAGTGTTTAAACATTTGGAATATTGACACAAATTGTGTGTGTACTTTCTTTTCTAGGAAGGAAAAGAAACTCTGTCATCAGTTAATGCTACAGGCATAGCAATGCTGTTTAGTGCTGGCACATTCCTATATGTAGCTACAGTTCATGTTCTGCCAGAGTTAACCTCCAGGGCTGGTCATACTCATGGGGGTGCCCTCATTGAACCAGCTGTTGAGAAGAAAGGACTTCACACAAAGGAACTGATATTTTTAATTGTTGGTGCACTTTTGCCATTGTTATTAACAGTGGGACATCATCACTGAATGTGATAATAAACATGTATGCCAAAACAAGAGGGGAGGGACATACAGGGCCATCAAGAGGGAATGGAAGCCACAAATGGGTACTTGAGGCATGTGCTTCTGAGGGAGCCTGTAGGAGACAGAGAAAACAGATATATTTAATAAGTTGAAAATAATAAAATTATTTTAAAAAAAAGGAAGGAAGGAAAAAAAGACCTGTCACACAAACTTTTAAAATTTCAGTTCAAACATGCTAACCCATTCTTTTGAAATCGAAGAAAGATTATTTCAACATGAATTCTAGTGGGAAAAAAATTCACAACTACAAACTATGAAAATAGCAATTTGGTACTGGTTCACTTAGCAAGTTATGGCTCCAGTCTGCTGAAGGTTATGGTTGCCTGTTTTTTTGTTTGAAAGAGGGCCCATAAAGTCACAGTTTTGGGGCCTGCCGTAGCTCTCGATGGCCCTGGTAAATACAAATGTTTTTGGCTAATAATTTCTTTGAATACAAAATATGCAAATTTGTCTTTCGAGTTTTGAAATCTCATAACAATTTTAATTAGTAGTTTTTATATATACTAAGTGAACAGCTTTAAGTTCATGTGAAAACTGTTCCTGTAAACATGTCTTCATTTTCAATAATGACTGTTCAATCAATGCACCAATTCGAATATAATAATTTATATTGCAAATCATATATAGATTGATTTTGGTGAAATATCTTGCCATTTATGAATGTGGTAGTCAGGAGGTAGCCTTTAGTAATGTCCAGAACAATTGCTTCACGATTTGAAAATTTCTCCTCCTGTTTTAGCATTTAATGTGTTCAATAAATCTGGAAGAGTGCTCAGATCCTCGCAAGAATTCCATAACACTAATACAGTGGAAGTGGTCAAAATGGCCCCTAACTGAATTTATTCCTGCATATTTTCCTCATAATTTCAAATTTTTCTGTCAAATTTTGTAATGTTAACTCAATTTTCTTCCCTTTTCAAATTAAATATTTACATTTTGTGTGTGCTTGTTTATTTTTCTGAAGACAAAAGCTCAGGTGAAGGTATTACTCAGTTTAAAAGCTGAAGTCTTGAGTGCATATATTATGGGGGTTGTAATGCCCTTTCCCGCTCTACTAGTGTTAAATTTTAAAGATTTTAAGTTCTAAGCATAGAGCACTGAAGGGATCCAAAGCAACTCAAGCTATTGGAGTTTTAATTATTATAATAATGAGAATTTTTTTCAAAATTAAATTACTGCTTATGTTTCTGGTTTCCCATCAGTTAAGATGATTACTTTTAATGTGTTTTATATTATGGGTGCCTTTGGTATGAATGATCATGTGTAAATATATGACTGATGTTAATAGAATTTTAAGCTCTTAAAATGATATACACAGGAAATGTAATAATGATGACATTTATAAGGTTTTTAATAGCTTGTAGGTTATACAGAAAGGATGATACCAGCAAGCAGTTGCCAATTTTTATTTGAATGGTCCAGTTACAAAACACGCTATATCCACAACATTCAAAATCAACATTTTGCAGTCATTTTGTTGTGAACATTAAAATGTACATTTTATCAATTTGGAACTGTTACAAAAGCCAATATTTATCATAGAGAAGGAGGTTTAAAGTTTGGTTACTTTTCCAAAAGGCACTAAGTCCACTAACCATTATGAAACAAAATTTGTTTTGTTCACACTGGCAGGGATGGTTCCTTATAAAGGTGCAAAAGCACGCATTCCCCAAGAAAACCTTAAGACAATAAATTAATATTGACCTTATGAGTTTTAAGAGCATTTTGTTTTTAAAATATGAGAAAACATATGTTTTCAGTTTAGTTGATAGAAGTGATATTTTTATATGGCATGCAGTTCGGTGCTGCAGGTGTAGCCCTGGAACTGTGCCACCAACAGGTATATAACAGAGAAGGTGGGGAGGGAGTTTCCACCTGGTGTATGCGAGAGAACAAATTGTATTTGTTTAAAAGCACCACGTTGTGCGCCAATTTGCGGGAGAACAAATTGTATGTTGCAAATAAATGTTTGTTTACATAACTTTAACTGCCCCACGTATGGGAGCCAATTTGCAATAGCAAATTTTACGTGTTTATAGCACCACGTTGTGGAAGCCAATTTACGAGAGCAAATATGTGTTTACTTCACGCGAAGCCATCTTGTGTGACGTCATTCGTTGGTCTGGTCCATAGTTCCCTCTGGCGTAGCAATTTGTATCAGTTTTTGAAATAATTTATTTTAAATGTCCTCCGGCGAGCTGTTTGGGATCGAACATGTTTCTCTTGCAGGGTGTGAAGCGGAAAGGAATCTTTTGTCTAGAAATGATATTGACGAAGAAATTGGTTTTATAATCTTTATTGCAGAACACGTTCATGAACACTTTCACAGATTTATCTAGATAATCGCCATACTGAAACTGTTTGTAATAACTGCTTATCACTTTTAACTCACGTACTTCAACTTTATATATTCAACTGTATAATACTTTATAAGATTTCTCGTACTTCTGCTGCGCGTAACTTTACGAATTGAGAGACCGACATGAGAATCTTGTTGAACTGGGAGCTGACGTGTTATGTGTTGAGAATCTTGTTGAACACTGGGGACGATGTATAATGTTTTGAGAATCTTGCCGAACTGGGAGCTGACGTGTTATGTGTTGAGAATCTTGTTGAACACTGGGGGACCCGCTACCTCGACCTGGCTTATTTATAGGCTAGCCTTAAGATACGCCTAATGATTATAAATGAAATGCTATTGGCTAATAAAACGCGCCAACATTAGCGTCTATTTTAACATCCAATGAAAACCACTAATACATATTTCTTTTAGAGAACATTCTGGAAGCTGTTTTTACCGAAAAGGCGCGAAACATTACGTAACTTCCTGGTTCCCGGTAACGATAAACAACTCATTCCACCGCTGCATTCTTGTGTTATTGTTAACAGTTTCAGTAAAGCCATATATTATTATTTACCAATAATAATTACAATTATTAACCCTCTGAAATCAATGTTACATAAAAATACATATTCATATTAAAATAATTATTTACATTTGAGTAATTTGTGATACAAATTACCGTATCATATGCCCCACTAGAAACATAATTATAAATATTTATAACTTGTTTAGAATTTTATAATTTGTGTTTTTAGTCTCCTAAATCTTGGAACACACGCTATCACTTTCACTTTACACTTCACACGTATTTAACACACGACATATGTTTTATCTCGCCACTACTTACTGGCTCTGGTTTAATTAATTTAGATATTAATCTGACATTACAAATTTTTTTTTTTTTTTTATATAGCAAATACTTTACCCTAAATTATTTAATCACTGTTTCAAAATTGTTTACCCTCTTACATTGTTGACAAAAATTTATACATTTAAGATTTTTTTTTTTTTATAATAATTATACATATTTACCAAAATATTTACCCTCTACATATATTTACATCTCTTATATCTAGGCAATGTTTCACCTTTTCTGTTTGCTACATAAGTATTTGTTTTGAATTATTTTTACCATTTTTGTTATCTTGAATTTTATTTTAACAATACTCTTGTAATTGTATTTACGTACTTTTAATTTAATATCATATTAAGTTTCAATCTTTGCATTCTTAATTTTTAAATCTTGGAATTGTATTTACGTACTTTTACTTTAATATCATATTAAGTTTCAATCTTTGCATTCTTAATTTTCAAATGTTGTTACAGTTACTAAAAATTTATTTTTTTTTTTTTTTTTTTTTTTTAAACATTTCTCTTTTTTTTATTTTATAATTTATTTCTCTTTTCAAATGACATATAAATAATTAACCCTCTTACGTTCCAATACATTGCTCTGCAAGTCGTCTTTAACTATCCAGCATTTACTTTACATCTAATTGCTATTTACCCTCCTGGATCAAATTGTGTGTGGCTAAACATTACTCGTAGCCGTAACCTAACCTTCAAATTATTGTTCATGAATAACCTATTGTATTCATTTGACATTTCGTTCGCTGATAATATTTGAAAACAATCTACAGTTTCTTGAACAACACATCTTTTGACAACTTTCATTTTTAATTCATCTGCTATCTCTTTAATTTGAGAGTACTCTGACAAATCTGTACTAAACTGTACTGGACTGGAGTTTTCGTTTTGAACATCTTGGTACAATTTATTTCCTTGCATTTCTGATTCTTTTTGTATTTCTGATATCTCCCCTCTGAAATTAACTTGCGCCTCATTTACATCTACATTCCTAACCTCATTTATCTCTCTTATCTCACTTGAAATACTACTCATTTGACTTCCTAACTCTGTGCATTCTACCTTAACCTCACTTTTAGTATTAACCTCACTTTCTTTATTACCTATTTCCATGCTCATGTCTAACATTTTCTTTGAAACTTCTCCTACCTCACTTACTATTACTTCCTCATTTTCGTCTCTCATTTTTGGCATACTACTATTTAGCTTCGTAACTTTCTTTTCAATTTCTCCACTGCTTTGATCTACTGTTTGCTCTAATTTCTCATTCCTCCTACCAATACTTTCAATTGATTTCTTGTTTTGTTCTAAGCTCTTACCAATATCTTCCCTCAATTTCTCATTATTCTGAGTTAGTTTTTGTTCTAAACTCCTATCAATATCTTCCCTATTTTGATCTATTTTCTTTTCTAATTTCTCATTATTCTTACAAATTTCTTCCCTTATACTCTGAGTTAATTTTTGTTCTAATTTCTCATTATTCTTTTGCATATCTTCCCTTAATTCCCTACTCATATTTCTCAGCATTTCCATCATCACAATAGTATCAAGATTAACATTTCTTGCTGTTCTATTCTCACTTTCTGCACTAACATTTCCTGCTGTTCTATTCTGACTTTGTTTACTAATATTTCCTCCCTCAACTACTACATTGTTTAAGCTATTTTCTGTCACCTGTATTGAATTACAGCTAACTGTTACACTATCTCCCTTCATAATTATTTCTTCTGTATGACTAGCAGCCATTGTTTTTGTTTTCTAAAAAAAAATTACGCTACCTTTTTGATGCTGTCTGATGCTGTAGCTTTGATGTCCAGCGTTCTGCCCCATTCTCCTAGATTTGATGTCGCTTCTGCGTTGTGTTGTGATGAATCTACGTCGTTTCGATGTTTTTGCGTTGAATTCCCTGTTGCCTCGTAATCTCGGAATTACGATCGAAGTCTGTCGTCCCTGTTGTTTCTTGAATGTGGGTCTTGTAGATGATTTCACCGCTGCATTCCTCCTTTGGTCCTCTCAATTCTTCTTGGTTATTTCTGATCCTTTCCTGGTTACTCGAGTTCCTTTCCTGGTCGCTTCGCCCCACGTTGATGGCGCCAATTTGCGAGTATAACAAATTGTATTTGTTTAAAAGCACCACGTTGTGCGCCAATTTGCGGGAGAACAAATTGTATGTTGCAAATGTTTGTTTACATAACTTTAACTGCCCCACGTATGGGAGCCAATTTGCAATAGCAAATTTTACGTGTTTATAGCACCACGTTGTGGAAGCCAATTTACGAGAGCAAATATGTGTTTACTTCACGCGAAGCCATCTTGTGTGACGTCATTCGTTGGTCTGGTCCATAGTTCCCTCTGGCGTAGCAATTTGTATCAGTTTTTGAAATAATTTATTTTAAATGTCCTCCGGCGAGCTGTTTGGGATCGAACATGTTTCTCTTGCAGGGTGTGAAGCGGAAAGGAATCTTTTGTCTAGAAATGATATTGACGAAGAAATTGGTTTTATAATCTTTATTGCAGAACACGTTCACGAACACTTTCACAGATTTATCTAGATAATCGCCATACTGAAACTGTTTGTAATAACTGCTTATCACTTTTAACTCACGTACTTCAACTTTATATATTCAACTGTATAATACTTTATAAGATTTCTCGTACTTCTGCTGCGCGTAACTTTACGAATTGAGAGACCGACATGAGAATTTGTTGAACTGGGAGCTGACGTGTTATGTGTTGAGAATCTTGTTGAACACTGGGGACGATGTATAATGTTTTGAGAATCTTGCCGAACTGGGAGCTGACGTGTTATGTGTTGAGAATCTTGTTGAACACTGGGGGACCCGCTACCTCGACCTGGCTTATTTATAGGCTAGCCTTAAGATACGCCTAATGATTATAAATGAAATGCTATTGGCTAATAAAACGCGCCAACATTAGCGTCTATTTTAACATCCAATGAAAACCACTAATACATATTTCTTTTAGAGAACATTCTGGAAGCTTTTTTTACCGAAAAGGCGCGAAACATTACGTAACTTCCTGGTTCCCGGTAACGATAAACAACTCATTCCACCGCTGCATTCTTGTGTTATTGTTAACAGTTTCAGTAAAGCCATATATTATTATTTACCAATAATAATTACAATTATTAACCCTCTGAAATCAATGTTACATAAAAATACATATTCATATTAAAATAATTATTTACATTTGAGTAATTTGTGATACAAATTACCGTATCATGTATGCTTTTATCTGGCACACTTGTGTCTGCACTGAACCTTGGGAATACTTCGCAATTCCTCGTTGAGTTTTGTAGTGTTAATTCTTTGTGAGTTTATTTAGATTAAAGTAGGTGGCTTTTTACTTTCTCTTCTATGTACGTACAGTAAGTAGAGGAATTATTGTATTCCATCCAAAAATTTGATGTCGAGATTTCACCAGAAATATACGTGTTGAGGCCCCATGAACCCCTCCAAAAAAGGCATTTTTACTTTCATTACTGCTTACCTATAGTAAGCAGAGGAACCATTGCATTATACACAAAAATTTGATATGGAGATTTCACTGGAAATATAGGCCTGTGAGAGAGAGAGAGAGAGGGGGGGGGGAGAGGGAACAGCATAACACAAAATTGAAACGCCGTTTAAATACCAAACTTGGTATTTAAGTTCAGGTCTTCCAAGGATGTCACATGAAGATTTTCCAGAAAATTCTCCCATACAAAATTACCGTTTACATGGAAAAACTTTAATATTTTTTATTTTCTCAAAAATAGCTCTACCAATTTTCTTTAAAATACCATATGTTTAAGATATTTGCCTGACAAATAAAATGTATATCTTGAATTTTCTGGGATTAGCCTGTGAAGTTCTCTTCATTCTGAATGACTTTTGTATAACTGGTAAAGCATAAGAGGTGGACAAAATCTTACTATACAAAAAATGTAAATATCATTAAAATACACAATCTATGTCAAATAAAATTTGTTGTGGCATTAACCATTTCTGAGATATTCCTTGAATTTTCAAATACTTAATACTTTTATTAAATGGGAAGTTGTTATTTATTTGTTTCTTATTGTCACACAAAGAGTTTGACTTAATACTTTTCTCAAATGAGAAGTTGTTTTTTATTTGTTTCCTGTGGTCATGTAAAGAGCGTGGCATTTCAAAGCCAAAACATAGCAACCAGCTAAAAAAACATTTGACTGTCGCTTTAGCTTACTGTATTCCTCTTCTACCTACAACCAAATGTGTAAATGTGTAGCAAAGATTTATCTGTATTAACAGTAAGTAGATAGAACAATAGCTTTTGTAAGAATAGTTTGTAGAAGAGTGAGTAGTGAAAGTCTGTGGATGCAACACATCAGATTTTTAAAAAAAGGGGTCTGTGTGTGTGTGTGCACGCGTGTATGTGCATGTGTGTGCATGTTAACAGCTTAACTCAAAAACAAATTTCTAATAAATACCAAACTTGGAATTTAAGTTCAGTATCTTCCAAAGATGCGACACAAAGATTTAAAAAAGAAAAAAATTCCCCCACCCCAAGCTACCTTTTACATGGAAAATTTTTCAAAAATTTTGATTTGCTCAAAGATGGCTCTTAACGATTTGGATTAAAATGTCATATATTTACATGACAAATAAAATATATATCTTGAATTTTCTGGGAATAGCATTTAAAGTCCTCTTTATTCTGAAGGAATTTTATGTAATTTTGTATAATGGGTCAGCCATAAGAGATAGATAAAAACTTATTGCACAAAAGCTGTAGAACTCCTTGAAACACACAATTTGTTTCAAATAAGTTTTCCTGTGTTGTCAGCCATATCCAAGATAACCATTATTATTGGCTTGAATTTTTCAGTACTTTATCAAGTTTTTGAAGTGCTGATACTATTCAATTGTTTCTCACGATGTCATGGAAAGAGTATGGTTTGGAATTTCAAGGCCAGGCATATAGTGACATATTACTATCGATTCTGCTTTCTGTATACCCCTTGCAATTGCAGCAAAATGTGTAATAAGCCTATTTCTGCGACGGTTCAATTCTGTTTTCTGTATCCCCCTTGTACTTGCAGCAAAATGTGTCAAAACTATTTCTGCAAAGGTTCATGTCTATTAACCTGAAGTAGGTAGAAAAGTAAGCTTTCATAGGAGTAGTTAGTGGCAGCTTATAAAAATAAATTATGAGTAGAGAGAGTCATGTGAATGTATCATATATTTTTTAAGTGCATTGACTAAAGAAAGATAGATAGCTATGTACAATCACTTACGGAAGTGCAGTTTTAATCTTTTGGAAGTCCAACTCCCGAATTCTTAATGAAAAAGGCAGAAACTAAAACACATGAAAACCATGTCTTTAAGAGGCAGCTTAATTGTAAGAACATGTATGAGTAGTTGGTTGTGAAGTTGGTAAGTCCTTTTTATGCTATCCATGTATTTTATTTGCCCCTAAAAGTGGTAGTTGTTTGTGGTCAGTTAAAGTTATGAAAGAAATAAAGCATTCAACAGAAAAAAAATAAACATGAAGATTCAGTATACCATATGAATAGCATTATAGATCTTTCATTATTAAGAAGACATAACATTACTTCCTGTCTTGACTCAATGTTTAAAGAAAATGTTAAACAATATTCAAGTGAGTAAAAATGGACACATTCTTAAAAAGGTTTGTTTCATGTGTTAAGTTTTGTGCTGTGTTTGAACTGTCACTATGAGGCATGATGAAACTGTTGCATCTTCAAATCCAGGGTTGGTTAAGGACCCCATTGATTATAATCAATTATACAGCTAAACTGAATACAGCAATGAAGGAGGATTTAGAAGTATCCACGTATTCAAAGGAATTTAAAAATGAACTGTTAAACCGCATGTTGGATGTTTGCAGGGAGAAAGTAGAACAACAAGTATAAACTTCTTAATTTGTTGCCACTCAGGGTGATGAGGCAACTGACATTTCAGATCACTGTCAAATGGTGTTGGTATGAAGAATCTGCATATGTGAAATTTTGGGTGTTTATGAATCCTAAAGGAAGATGCGTGGAATCTATGATGGAGTGCATAAGGGATGAAATGAACCCACTTTTTGGAAATGCCAAGAAAAACTCATTGCCAAAACCTTTAATGTAGCCAATGTTATGAGTGGAAGCACTGGTGGAGTACAGACCAAAAATAAGGGAAACATATCCACATACATATATTGTTCATTGCTATGCTTAACAGTTGAATTTAATTCTACAAAAGGCAACAAATGCTAACTCACAAGTTTACTCTTAAATCTCTAGCTATTCTAGCATTTGTTTCCAATTCTTGTTTGCAATTTGATATTTTAGAGGAAGTAGTACAAGCAAGATTGCCCAGAGTTGTGTTAACAAGGTGGAATTACAATATTCATACTTCCAATGTTGTGTATGAAAGCTTAGAAAATCTGAAAGATTGCTTCAAAATTATTGAGGAGAGGTGCATTAATACAACGATTATAATTGAAGCAGTTGCAGAGTCCAAGCCAGTTGCTACAGAAGAGCTCTTGGAGATCCAAATTTTATTTACTGGTTTACAGTTTTCCATAATGTCCTACTTATGTAGACGTTTTATACCAGCAACTTCAAAACAAGAGCAAAGAAAGTGTGATGTTAAAGAATGACATCCTAATGTTTAAATATCAAATGGAAAAGGAAAGACTGAATATTGATGAATACACAAACAGTTAGGTGAAGATTTTCCGGAACTATTAAGGAAAAGAAAACATGGAATGTACAAGGGTAGGAGATGTCAAGGAGGTGTATGATGTCATCACAACTACCATTACAGATAGTTTTGCCTACAATGAACATCTAGGAGCTGCACCTTTGTTATGTAATGAGTAGGGCCCGGATTTTTAGGTGGAATAAACCTTCATTTTAGGTTTCCTATATGCTTAAAATAGGTTTTTCTTGATTAAAATAGTTTTTTTTTTTTTTTTTTTGCTTCGTGGATCAATACAGGTATCAATAATTTTGCTTTTCTAGTACTTATTTGTAAGATTTATATTTTGACTTGCAGTAGATAGTTACATACATTCCCCAAATTTTTTGGCGTAAACAATTACCTAGTATCACGTAACACATTTTTGAATGAAGAAAAGGTTCTTTCAACGGACCATAATGTCATTGAAGTGTAGAATATAGATGCCAGTGCAGCAGGTTCTAGAGGTAGTTTTCCTGTATACTTTTCTCCCTGCAATACTGAATTGAATATTTTCATATCTTCAAAACCAGGATTTCGTTGAGGAATCTTCTGCAACTTCGAAGAATGTGCAACTCCCACTGGTCCAGGTATTTCTTTACTGGAAACATTGTCAATGATATCTAGAGCATCTTTCAGTGGCAAAGTTGTACTTTCCAACCGGAAAACAGCTTCTGGTATAAAACAAAAATGTGTCTTAATATACGCAAGGGAAGCAGCAAGAGTGGGGCACTCGAGTGATTTCTTAGCCTTGGCAATGCAGGAAGCTTCTGTTTCGTCCAATTCATTGACGACATTTTTAACGTCTTTTAAATGCTTGGCATAGTAAATGGCAGCAGACATCCAAGATCCCCAGCGCGTAAGTATCGGCCCAGGTGGAAGAGTTGCCGGTACTCTCTCTTTGAACAATTGTATATGTGTTGGGGCTCTTAAGGAAACCTTCTTGACTGAAGATATCAGGCTGTTCACGTCATCGAAGTGGCTTCTAAATTCCTCTGCAAGGCGGTGCAGGCCAAGGGCCAAGCACATAACATGTAGCATGGTCAGGTGGAAGGACTGTAGAACCCCCCTCTGTCACTAACAAAGTGAAGTGTGGATCTGCAGCAATCCATTTTTTCAATAAACGTGATTTAGGCATTGTTTCACTATACAGCAATTACATTAGAAAAATACTTTTGGTGTACTCTGTTGTACTCTCGGTGAATGATTGGAGGCGATCCCGTTACACAGGTTACGGTCCTCTTAACCTTCTATCAGTTGCATCCAGGTGTCACCAGGTCACATGTGCTGCGTAAAAGTATTAACTTGAACTATCTACTAGCTATAAGTGATGGAAATAATTTTACAATAAGTTTCAATCCAAAAATAACATTCTTCATTTCGAAAAAGGAAAAACAGCTAGTTAGGTTATTTTAGGTGTCAACCCCTCATTTAGGTTTTTTTAGGTATAATGAAATTCAGATATTCTGCTCCAGGAAGTGTGAAATGAATATGTATCTTGAAATGTGTTAATTAAATAGCGAGGAAAAATATAGGTTAAAACCTAAAAATCCGGGCCCTAGTAATGAGTCATTTAAGGATCTTTGAGAAGGTTTCCCTTAAGAAATTTTCGCACAAGTTGTGCAAGCCTGTGCTTTTCCACTGTAGTGAAATCTGTGTAACATATTGAATTTGATTTACAGATGAAATGATTTTAGTATTAAAGGAGCATTGAAACTTTTGTAGGTTATAAGTAAAAAATAACCTTTCATTAGTATTCAGCTAAGTTGCAAAACTTTTGAAAATTGTAACAACGCTGATGATAGCTGTGGAACCTGAACATTGTTTCTCCATTGTGAAGTGAGTAAAGGCTTTTTTAAGGAATACAATGACAAACAACAGACTTAATGCTTTAACAATATCATCAATAAATAACATCAGTGAAATGCAAATTTTGATAGCAGAGTGATGGAAAGGTTCATTAAATTAAAGAATAGAAGAATTTGTTTTGTATATAAATAGATGAAAGCTGTAATTTATAAAACAACTGACCAATAATAGTAAAATATTCATATTCATATGTGTACACAGTGATGTGCATGTGCAAAAAAACATAACACTGATGAGATAAATTAAATTGAGTTTTATTTATGGATGCTCTCTAACTTCTATGGTTCTTAGCATCCCATTCTATATTGAGTGTGAAAGACTGGAAAGTTTGCTCAGAGGCTCTTTATCGGGCTGGAGATTCTTTTACATGCCTTAAATCTACGACACAGTACCACCAGCTTTACTTCCGTTCCAAAGGAAGCCATTCTAAGGATTTTTATACCCAAAAAAAAAAACCATTGCCCTCCGCCGATTTGAACCCGTGATCTTGGGAACTAGAAGCTAGCATAGTACCCCTAGACTACGAAGACGACACACTGATGGAGATGGTAGCTTATTTGGCATAATATTACTTTTGTATTTGGGTGAGTTTGAATTGTGCTATAATACATGCTTTTGTATGTTGCATGCTAATCTAACATCTTTTGGGGGAAAATATGTTTGGGCTTCCTGCACTAATTTCTGATGTCTATATTGTAATACTAAGAACATTCTTTCTGTGAGTTATAGATGTACAATATGAAAAAAATATGGCTAGCAAAATTTACAGTTGTGATTATTGATTACCAATACTTTAGAAAGCAAAAACATTTTCGCGACCCTCTACACTACAATAAAATTTATGTGTAATACTAATCATGTACTTTTCCAAACTCCCGTCAAGTCCCAAGATCTCTAAAGAGCATACTAGTGTTACACAATGATATTCTTTTCATATGTGATTAGGCGAAGTATATTTTTCTTTACTGTTGTTAGCAGTGATTTATTTCAGCTTTACTGCTAAGAAACAACATTCATTGCTGTAGAATCAATAGTGGTATTCATAATAGTTGAGGAATAATTGTACTGCAGCTGTCTTGTTTGTTAAAGGCTTAACTGATTATTACTATTTTTTGATAAGTTATGGCACAAAATCCAGAGAGAATAACACCTGTTTCTCGATTAAAGGCACAAAGGAAGAGAGCCAATCCTTTACATTGGAAGAAAAGTGTGGAAAAAAAGAATGAGGTTTATAGCCATTACCTTATACTTAGTTAATTTATCTCTTTCAGCACTGTATTTCATATATTTTTGTAAGGTACCCAATTGTATTATATTTTTTCCCCCCAGATATTCTAGCAAATGGTCCCAGAGCTACCAAATTGTCAACACAAGAGGGACCCATTCAAATGCTGTTTTATGCTGATGCAGATCTAACGAAGCAGAATAATCACATCCCAAGTCACATAACTGTTGAGACTCCAAATCACAAGCATCCATGAAGTAATGTAAGCAGTGGAAAAGAGGCAACATTTCGTACCTAGACATAAAGAGGGAAAGACGACAAGAGGCAAGTGTGCAAAAACACATTCATTAAAACATTGGGCATAGGCAAAGACTGCAAGAAAAATCTATGCAGGAAGCTTTGCACATTGGCCTGGCACCTAAAGAGACTACAGGAGGTGACCATTGATCTCACAAGTATGCTGACAAATAAAAGCAGTGAAAGTGTTTAACAAGTTCCTGCAGCCAGTTGAAAGGCATTACTGTAGAAGCAAAAATGTTCATCAACAGTTTTACCCAGTTATTAAACTAAATGAAAGTGTGTAACGACGCAGGTGACAAAGCAATTCTGTGGTGTGTTCTAAATTGTGTATGGGAAAAGGAAAGTGTTTATGTTGCCATAGTATATAACCCACCAAGTTCCTCGGAATTTTATGACCCATATTTATTTAATAAACTAAGACAGAACTTGGAAGAATTACTAAATAGGCATTTACACAAAGGATTTATCATAATGGATGATTTTATTGTAAGAGTTGCGGAAAAAACCAAATTCAGTTATTAATTTTGGAATGTGCATGTGGAAGTAAAGTAAATGAATTGAAGAAAGTTAAATAATGGTAGGTATAAAATTTAAGCTTTAAGTAGGACCCAATAGCTCACCAACCACAGGGTTGTTGGACCCCAGGAGCACAGCAACTCATTGTAGAGGCAAGAAGGTTAAATGTATAATTAAATTGTAAAGCTTGTTTATGGTTTATGTTGATATTATTATTCTGTTTGTATCAAGAATTTGTGCATGTAGTATCATAATACATTACTTACTTACTATTAAACAATATTTAAACTGTGTGATATGTTCAAGAAGAATAAGTCTGAAGAAGACAGGGTCCTGTATGACTATTTTCAGTCAGTATTTGATACAGATTACAACATTGGATTTGGCATTCCAGCTATAGATGCTTGCTCAAATGTATGCAGCTTAAAACAGGAGATCAAAACTTCTAAGGATCCACAAGAAAAAGAAGCACTAATAACCAAACTAAACATCCACACAATGAAGTTGGATACCTTTATAAAACACTAAAGGTGGCTGAGGAAGGAGTCAACATTTTGAGCTATGATTGTCAAAAATATTTAATTTTGCCAAAGTTGCCTGATCAGTCAGCCTATTTTCTCTGTCAATTGTATTTATACAATTTCACGATATGCGAGGGGCTATCCACAGACAACAGAAAAATATACACAAATGTGTTTTGAAATTCAGTATCCAAAAGGTCTTACCCAAGATGCTCCTACAAATCTTGAAGATCATAATTATAACATTCTCCATAGTTGGACACAGTTTTATCCCTCCAGATTGTGCTTTTGGGAGAATAGAACAAAAGGCAGAGGCAAAAGTGCATTAAGGCTGAGCCTATCCTAAAATATCAAATCCACTTGTTTTTTGCTTTCATTTTAATATCTTTAAATATCACATTCTTCTCCAACTGTAATTTCTGATTCATTGCTGAGTTCAGTGCAATTTGCAGGAAAGAGCTGTTGGCAGCAGGCAACTTTTCAGGTAGACAAAGGCAAAAGATGGTTTGCCTTGTTCACACATGCGTTCGAGTGCTCAAAGTTTTTGTGGATAGGAGAGGGGTGAGGGGGTTTGCAGCCGCTGTCTGCTGCCATGAAGGCAAGCCTCAGCAAGCTTTAGGATTAACAGTAGCACTTGTATTTGTTGTGATTGTGAAGTATCATGATAGTTTCACAAGAATGATTTACTGGAGGATATTGTGGATCTTCTAATAAAGGATACACTTATTTTTCCAGACTAAATTACGAAGACAAGTTAGAGATTAAAGGTAAAAGACCAACATCTAATTTAATTATGGAACTAAAAGATTATAAATATGTGAGGTGATTTAAAACACAATGGTTCACAACAAAACCTTGGTTAATTGGTAGCTCAAAGTGAAATAGACTCTATTGTTTTTACTGTTTGCTTTTTGGAAAAGACGAGTAAGAATGGTGTGAGTTAGGAATAGGGGAGGGGGTTCAAAAATATTGTTGCAAAAACAAATAAACATGAGTCATCCACAAAACATATTACAGCAGCTGTATAATTTAATGAGCTGAGAAAAACTGGAATAGAGAATTGCATGGCTCACTTTCAGAAATTGCATGTCTTGATGCCATAAGGCACAATGAGAAAGTTGATAAAAACAGACGATAATAAAGAGGCTAATTTCAACAGTTTGCTTTTTGGTGCGACAAGAAATAACATTTCATGGTAAGGATGAATCCCAGTCATCTATGAACAAGGTGAATTACTTAGAGACTTTAGAATTTTTAGCCGAGGAAGAAAATTATTTAAGAAACCACTTGAACAGTACTTGTACTTTATTTAAGGGCATTTCTTCTGAGATACAGAATGAGCTGATTCAATGTATTACTTGTGTAATTAATGAACAAAGTTTGTTCAAAATTGAAAACAAGTTTTTTTTATCACTTCAAGCAGACGAGAGGACTGACGTGTCTGCCAAGAGTGAAATGAATGCCATCTTGCGCTATGCTAATTTTCATTCTGGTGAAGTAGAAGTACATTTTGTTGGATTTTATGATATTTCAAAAGACAGAACAAAAGATTTAGCAAAAGTGTTCTAAATATTCAACACTTGGAAAGTAGAGAAAAAACAAGCTAATATCACAAACATATGATGGTTATATGGTAATGGCAGGAAGGTCTGGAGGCATTTATACTCTTATTAAAGAGCTTTACCCAGTGCATTGTCTATACATTGCTATGCTCATCACCTGAATCTGGTCTTGCTTCATTGTTAAAAACAAATTACAGAAATAAAATTATTCATTGCAGGTTTACTGGAACACATACATTTTTCAGCTGATCTTCTAAACAAAGTGAATTACTCAGAGAATGGGGTTTTAAATTACCTAGTCCCAGTGAAACAAGATGAACTACCATTCACGGGGTGTTATGACAGTTCTAGAACACTGCTGAGCTAAAGGCGGCTTTGAGAAATGTAATGGGATTTGAATGTTGGTATTCCAATTCCATAAATATTGCTTTAGGAATCATTGGAAATTTGAATTTATATTTTTGTTGCATATCTTCAACAGAATATTTATATATTCAAGTGCTTTTAATTCTTCAGAAGAAGAGTGCAGATATTAATAGATGCCAAATTGAAATACAAGATTGTCTTTCATCTGTTAGACAACTCAGATGCAAGGAAGTAATTCTTGACGGCATAGAAGAATCTGTTAATCTTATGAACAACAATTCTTACAGAAACGAAGACAGCGAGGGCGAAGGTGAAGTTAAGTTCACACAGAAATATACAAGCAGGTTAAGAAGACTGTTTTTTTTAAATATTGGATTGTATTCACAGTTCAAATGGAAGTAAGATTTGCAGATTTCCAGGAAATAAATTTCATTGAACTTTTGAACACGGGAAAGTTTGCACAATACATCCATCCAAAGAGCTTTCCAGAAATTAGCTTTGAAAGCTTATTTAAGAAGTACCCATTCTTAAAACATAAATTAAAAGGAGAGTTAACATACATATATAGTTGCGAGAATAAACGGTTACCACCCAAGGACCTCTTTAAGTATTTGATTATCAACTGATTAAAAGAACTTCTGCCAGAAACTGTGAAATTACTTTCCCTGGTTTTAAGCATTCCACCGGCAGCTTCATGTGAAAGAAGTATGAGTACTTTGAAAGTACATAAAAACATTTCAAAACACAATGACTAATGCAAGAATGTCCAATTTGTCAACTTTAGCAATTTAGAAAAGCGCAGTTAAATCTTATTCTAGGAGCTATGAATTTGTGGAAATGGTCATCAAAGCCTTCGCATAGAGTAGGGATCGAAGGATTGAATTCATGTACAAAAAAATTTAAGGTACCTAAGATTTATAATTTTTATTACTGTATTAAACTTTAAGTTATTTCAGTTGTAGTCTTAAGCAAAGATCAAATGCCACCCTTTAGCGATAGCACATTTCTCTGAAAATACTCGTAATAGAAGGGTTGAGATTTAAAAAAAAATTTTGCTAATAACTAGACAGCGCAATTTGGTTGGGTAGGTCATGGAAATAGGTTATACCAGGTATCGGAGTATATACACAGTGACTTCAGAGTGCCAGTGTTATATGATAGTTCAACACTCCAATTCTTGTTTGTGTAGGAATAGCCAAGACATGACCTTCAGTTCGACAATAAGCTCAGTCGACTCGTCGCTATAGTCTGTGTTACATGTTCCTTATGGCTCACCCAATTAAAGTACACTGACAACTATTCAAAAACTTCCGTTTCCTGTGTGTTGCATTTGTGCTAGCAAAATAAAACAACTGCATTTTATTATACTTTTAGGACAAGCTATGCATGTTTAAAAGGCACAATATAACTAAGATTGTTTAACTGTACATTTACAAGAAATTCAGCCTACCCATCATACAAATCCACGCTTCGCCCCTGATAAAAGGTGAACTGTACATCCAAAATTTTGACACCAGATTTCTATGAGGCTATCTTCTGGGAAGTTGCCACAGTTTTCCAACTTGGAGCTGACAACATTCCTGTTTGTGACTGAAAGACTTCAGTTTCTCAAGTTACAAATGATCCTGGGTCATAGCATTTTAAATTTCATCCATATAAACAAGTTATAATGAAGAAATGAGGCTCCACTGGAACAATAGTGCAAAGGAAATGGCTTATAATGTGACTAGTGGTGTTGAAAAGACACTGCTGCAGAGGAAAGTCATGGCACAATTTTCAATACACTCCACAGTAGAAAGGGGTTTGCCTTAAAGCCCAGAAAGTATGGTACATTTCCAGGCTCCATACAACTCACTTAGGACAAGAATGGAGGAACAAGAAGATCTAAAATGCTACACAGATCTAATTTCCCAGCAACAGCAGCAACAAAAGAAGAGATGAGGCAGCAAGGGAAGAGTATTCTGACTCTGGCAAAGTTCCTGGTGATGAGGAAGACCTAATTGTTTAAGATTAAAGTGAGTGCATCCTGAAGCTTTGTCAAAATAAGTGTTTACTGTTCTAGGTATTGTAGTTTGGTTTTATAATGAACCAGTGTATATAAGGGTTGTAAATGTTTCTACTCTTTTAATTTTCTACTTTTCAGAATTGAGTTGAGCTGGTATAATATGTTGTTAAATATGCTGTAAATCCCCTTTTTTTGGGGATGACACCTCAATACTCTCAATACTCGGTGGTATCGAAGTATGTCTAATACTTTATGATAAACCTTCAATACTTTTTCAATAAATCTTTTGAAGTTTCACATCATTGAAAGTTTTGCATTTAGCTTTATGCCACATAAGGAATGAAAGGAGTTGAGACTTGAAGTTATTTCCTTGTATGTCTTCAAAGAGTTGCTGGACTTATAGTTCTTGATAAACCTAAACTGCATTTCCTGTGGGTGAATCAATGCAACATTCTATAGATTTGTACCTAAATGAAAACATGCAAAATAACGAGGAGGGAGTAGAGGTACTCATGTAACATGCAACATTAGCTGAGTTGTGAATGAAGTTGATTTAGCTGATGCACTAAATGATATTTCTGCAATAGCCTGGCTTTGTGACCCACTCTCAGCCTTTCATTTATCTACTCGGTGACCAAAATCTGTGAATCCAGCAAAAGCAAATCACAATTAAGACATGAGATAATACAGCACATGGAAATATTTCTTCTTTTCTCCCATCTGTTAGTTTGTGTTTATGCAAGGCAGACTCTGCTCATGAGCATAGCTTGTAGGTATACTGTACGAATAATTTCCATAATATGGATAGACAGTACTTTAAAAGAAAGTTTTCAGCACAAAGTATAGTTACATAAAAAGGGAAGCAAAGAAATTATTATTATTATTATTATTATTACTACTACTACTACTACTACTACTATTACTATTATTACTAACATTGGCTAACAATAGGGGATATATAACCTGTGGGATTATTAAGATAAAAAAAAATGCTGCAAATTGAGGAATGTCAAAACATGAATAAATTTCAAAATTACCATACATACAAAATTGGTTACATGCGTTTATACACAGAAAACTATTAATAAGAACAAAATTCAGTGAACAAGCTGTCACATTTACAGTTTTTATTAAGTGAGTATTGGTGCTCAAAAATCAGTATCGGTATCGAGTATCAAGAAATAGTGGTATTGTCCCATCATTACTTTTTTTACTATATACAGTAAATTTGACATTTACAGACATTTGAGATGTCAGAAAAGTAAAACGTTATATAAAAGAGGTTAATGCACATATCTCTGGGACATTTGCTGTAATATAAGTGGAAAGGATGAAAATTAAGAGTGTCATTTCAGACTACATCCTCATGGCATGGCAGAGCTATCTTGCATAGGAAACAAAATGGTGGTCACACCACAACAGTGCACTCACTGTATCATATGGTATGTGAAATCTGTCGTAGGAGACATGAGAGTTCTCAGTTCCCCAAATAATGAAGTTATGCTTGTTGACTTAGCCACTCATGTGAATTGTGGCTTTTTCCTTGAACATTCATCAATTTAACCATTGATCATCTGCCTCCTGCCTCTCGCACATCATGATTGCAAACTTGAGTCGACCTTCATAATTATGCTGCATCAAAGCTTGCTTTTGCTGAATATGGTATGGAAACATCTTAAGGTACTGTCTGTCAATCTTCTGATACGTTTCGTATGGCATATTCTGCTCTGCGGATAAACAGCAGAGTGACTTTCGTGGGCTCTGAGTCATGGCTTGTTGAATATCTTCTCCCCTGTTTCTATCATGCATCCTGTGCAAGGCAGTTTGAGACCATTCACCAAGAAAATGTACCAGTTAACAAAGTCTCAATGTGCTGGGACATACTGATAGTTGTACCTAAATCTGAAAGCTCGCTGGGTCTGTGTTACTCTTGAAAAGTTCACATACTGTATACACACTGAGCGCGCTGTTGTGGCATGACCACCGTTTTGTCTCCTATACATACCACATAGCTCTGTCATACCACATGGGTGAAGTCTGTAATATCACTCATTGTTAACTTCCATCCTTTCCATTTATATTATGGCATACTTCTCAGATATGTGTGCATTAATCTCTTATATATAACGACATCTCAAACGGATCACCCTGTAAAATAAAAATTACTAGTTTGTTTTTATGCAAACATTCACAGCTGCCACCATCCTCTGGTCTAGGAGTATCATGCTAGCATCTAGTTCCCAAAGTTGCGGGTTCAGATCCGGCGGAGGACAATGGACTTTTTCGGGTATAAAAGTCCTTAGCAAGGGTTTTTTTGGAAGAGAAGTAAAACCATAGATTTATGGTATATAAAAGAACCTCAAGGCTGACAAAGGGGCCTCTGAGCAATATTTGCAGTCTTTCATGCCCAATATAGAATGGGATGCTAAGAACTGTAGCAGTTAAAGAGCATCCATAAATAAATCTCAGTTTAATATAATTTATTCACACTTGCTAATATTACTGTTCCAAAATCCTTTATGTCCATGTTCATTAAAGTTATTTAAAAGTTAAACTGAATCGATTACACTACACTCACTTTTAAATTTCCTGGAACATGTTTTGAAGGCTACTTTTCTCCATTGTTAACAGACATCGACTGATGCAATGTGGTAAGGCTGGCAATGTTCTATCCATAGTCTGCTCTGGCAATAGTTCTAGGTACTTGTATAAAGAGTTACTCTGCGTAATATTAAAATTGAAGACATGGTTATTATATTTCCAGATGAAAATCTATTCCTATGTGCTCAATTCTTGTTTTCCTGTTGTGTCTTTTAATAGTTTTGGTTCCGGATTTATGTAATGATTTGTTGTTCAAAAATGGGTGACAACTACTAATTTTTTTCTAAATGTTTGTTGTACATTCCTAATATTTGTGTTGTATATTTCTAAAGTGCTCCTGGACCCTTGTTTCCAAGTTTCTCTTTGTTTTTCCTATATGAATCTGATTGCAGTTATTGCATCTATTTGGTAGATGCTGGATTTTTATTTGGAGGAATGATGTCTTTAGTGTTTGAGCCAAGTACATTTTTTATGCAGTATTTATTAACTGGAGCCAGCTGGATATTGTACTCTGTGCAAACCTTTATGAGTTTATCAAATATCTGCAGATGATATGTGAATTTTTTTAGTTATCTTGTGCTCTCTTGTAGAGAATGCAATTGTTTCTTTTAACAATATTTTTCTTTTTCATTATGTTTACTTTCTTCTCTATCAAAGATATTTGGAAACCATTTATTTCTGTAATTCAATTTATTTTATTGTACTCTGCTTTGTATTTGTGTGTTGAAAGTGGTATGCTCATTAACCTTTGTGTTAAACTATTGAAAACTGCATGTTTGTGAAGTCTTGGGTAGTAGCAGTTAGATTTGATGTAATTGTCTGTCTGCATTGTTTCTCTGTAGATACTTTTTTTTTTTTTGGGCACGCTTTTTGATTTTTAGGTATGAAAGTGGAAATTGCTCATCTTTTTCTGTTGCTAATATAAATTTTATGGTTCTTTTCAAGTAAGTTTAACAAGTTTTAGTGCATCTTCTATGTGTTTCTTCGGTACTATTGTAAAAATGTTGTCTACGCATCACTGCCAGATTTTGAAAATCCAAAGGAAACTTTTGGTGATTCTAATGAGCTTATGAAAAGATCCGTAAATAAAGCTGAAAGTGGATTGCCCATTATTAATCCTGAAGTTTGGCAGTAATATCTTGATTGAAATTGGAAGAAGTTCTATTCAATGCATAATTTGGTTAGCTTAGTATGTTCTGAAATATCTCCTGAAGATATTCCCATTGATTTAAGCCAGTTTTCTATTATTGCTAGTGTGTTCTGAAGCATCTCCTGAAGATATTCCCATTGGTTTAAGCCAGTTTTCTATTAATGCTGGTAGTTTGTACAGTGGTATACTCAGGAATAATGATTTTACTTGAACGACACTAGAGTGTCTAGTCTTTTAACTGAACATCTTTGATATTTTCTATGAGCTCAAAAAAGTTTTAGATGCTAGGAAATCTTGGAAATGAGTTAAATTTCTTTGCTAGCCATTTTGCCAATTTGTAATTTGGCTAGTCTATACTGCTGATCATGGATTTTTGGTTGACCAGAGTCTGAGTAGAGTTGGATTGTCCAGTTTGACTGCATATTTGTGTGGTATTATGTTGATATTTGTTTTATTTTTTCAACCATTGCATACATGTTAGTAGTGAGTTCTTTCAAATCCATTCTCATTTAATTTCTTCCATTTTGTTCAAGTAGTCTGTTTTTTTCCATTATAACTATTTTGTTTCCTTTATCAGCCTTTGTGTATATTACATTTTTTTGTTTAAAAAATGTATAATGTCGGCAAAGTAGAATCAGACGAACTAATAAATTCAATGCCATAGCCGAGATTTGAACCACGGATCTTCCTGTTTTCGCTCGGTTGCTGTAACCAGCTGAGCTACCATGGCAGCATGCCAGTATGATATTAAATTTCCCAATTGACTCACATTTTTCCTTGTAACCACAAGAAGATCTAAAATTATTTCGAGATTACACACCCAAATGGTGACTTACAATGTCATAAGTACTTTAATCTGTGGTCCAAATCCTGGCTATGGCATTGAATTCTTCAGTCATCTGATTCTACCTTTCCACCTTCTCCTACACATGGCTTGTGTGGAAGAACAATTCATTACCAATGTATAATGTTGTGTTTATTCTCTGATAGGGTCTAGGATTAATTTCTTCTATAAACTTCTCACATTGGCTTTTTAGTATAGTTTTTTTCTGCTACTGGCAACTTATAATGGAAATGTTTATATCAGTAATATAATGTTCAGTTTGGTTGAAAACTTTACACACTTTTTTGAACGTTGGTTTAGAAATTCCATTTCTCTCACAGAAAAGTTGTTTTGAAAGGTTCACAACATTATCAAATTTATTTGTATTTGTATCTCTCTTTTCAAAACCCATTTTGTGTGTGCCTATTGGCTTCTGTTAATTTATATTTGAATTCTCTTGCTGATCAGTGGTAATTGGTTTTGTGTTGGTTTTAACATTTTTGTATAGACTTTACTTTGTTTTGGTTTCTTGTTGGTGAGCTTTTTTCCAGCAGAATTCCGATGTGTTTTCTGTAAAATTCTGCACAAATTGCTGAGTTTACTTTTTTGTTTTAATCTTTTCACGCTCATTTTTCTACTCATGATTACCAAATAGTTGTTTTCAATAGTTTTGCTAAATTATATTTCTTAAGTTGTTTGTTAAATTTAAATTTAGCTCATACAATTTAAACTCTGTTTCATCCAAATGTTGCTAATATCTGTGGATTTTTGGTTCTAAAATTTTTCTTTCTGCTGCTTTTTGTTGTGCATTACCATGATCTACTTAACTGTCCCAATGAACTTGGGGGTAACTTTTTTCTGCAAACATAGCCCAATGAAATTTATGTTTGCAAAAAGTTTCTACTTTTTTCTTTGAGTTTTTGGAATGTTTTTGCATCTTGTTTGTGTATGCCAGATTTTCATTGAACTGCTCTAAGCCTTGAAATTGGAAAGATCTTAACCTCATACACCATTTTGTATTGTCTGTTTCCTCCCTGTGTAGGTTAAGTGTCCAACATATTTTATATTTTTTAAGAATACCTCTTGCCCTACGAGTTCATACAACCTCTTCAAAATGTGTTGATTTATTAGGGAATTCATATAAAATATAAACAAAACTAATATCTTAAAGTAGATTAGTAACAATTTTTCCTCATTTCTGGGGGAAAAAGATGTCTCTTGGACTTACCGTGGTTTGTAACTGGACAGCTCAATTATACACATAATGCATTTATGAAACGTTTACTATAAAGTAAATTTCAGATTTACCTATTCATGCTACCAACAGGATCCTTTTGAATCTATCTCCAGTGTTTAAGTTTTAGAGTAGACTCAGTAGAATATTTGGTGTACTACCAATGTTCCAAAGCCATAATTTGTAGGTAGCAGGGTTTCTTTCAGGTTTGTTTGTAAAATTACTGGTGTAAAGGTCACTTCAAAATTTTCTTTTTGGCTCATGAAACAGCATATAAATTCTAACGTAATTTTGTAAAAGCTGTGTTTGTGGTCTTAGTCCATACACACCAGTACTGAAAGAAGCACTGCATGTTAAATTGTGATCAGTACAGGATACCTGCTTTTGCAAATGCATTGTCCAATCATCCAAGATGATAGACTTTGAGTTAAGAAGAAGCCAGAGTGAGAGTGCTTGTTTAGAAACTTTGTATTCGACCAAATAGATGTAGCAGGTAAATTGCACCAAGGGTTATTACTTATTTGTGTTAGTTTTCAACACTGATATTAAAAATCAGCCTTTCTTTACTAATAAGGACAGTTTCCTCCAATACCCAATACTTTTTCTTTCTTTCTGTCTCTCTTTTTTCTCTCTTTCTTTTTTTGTTTGTTTTTTTGGATAAGGGAATAGAAACTGTTTGTACATTGCATTTAAAAAAAATTATGCAAATGTGGACTAAAGCCACAATTTAATTAATGCCTCTAAAAGCTTGATTGCAGAATGTTTAGATCTTAACCTGCTCTTTGTACATCAATATGAAATAAAAATATTTTCATATAAAAATCCTTGAGAACATGAATAATATCTCTGATTTCTCCTAAGTCCTTTCTTTGGAATTTCAAAATTATGCCTCTGACAAAATTAAAATTAAGAAAACTTATTTAGCATGTGGTTAAATTATAAATGTGCTGAAAGAAAAATTGCTTCCTCAAGCACTAGCTCTTTCACAAATCTGTAATTGTCAGAAAATTCAATTTAAAGCTTTTAAAAATCAGACTTCATATACCTGTTACTGTTTATTTAATTGATGGTATCAAAGATAAAAAATGGAATAAGACTTCATTTCTCAGTATTAAATGACAAAGAAAGGATTAGAGAACCATTGTCAACAAAACATGAACAGCTTTACATTCAAATGAACATAGCATGCTCTAGTTTTAATGCAGTTCAGTATCAGTACATCTTTACAGATACAACAACTATAGAACCAGCAGAGGAAAGAAAGAAAAGAAAAAAAATATATATATTCCTC
This sequence comes from Deroplatys truncata, assembly GCA_030765065.1. Taxonomy (NCBI): domain Eukaryota; kingdom Metazoa; phylum Arthropoda; class Insecta; order Mantodea; family Mantidae; genus Deroplatys; species Deroplatys truncata. The sequence goes on from CM060990.1 coordinate 151,644,599, forward strand.
TTGTAGTTCACTACTTGAACATCTTAAAATCACTGCTTTGAGAGGAGCTTTCAAACATTTGTTTCTTTTTTTCTGCAATTCCAAAAATTTGGATGTAATAGATTCCATCTACAGAATGTAGCATTCCTAGTAAATATTTGTAATTTCAGTGCAGAAAAAAATATTTTTAAATACTGTTCTCAACACAGCAGTTATAAGATGTCCTATTGAACTAAAGCAGTGATAAACTCACCAAAGCTGAGATAGTCAGTCTGTATTTACATTGTTTTATCAAACAAACTAATGATGAATTTGTTTTGTAAACTTAAAACTTTTCATATGCAACAGTAAAATTATTTATCTAATACTTTTAATGTCAAATAATGGAGCTGTCCTTTTTATGAGGGAGAGGTGCTATTTTTTGCATAATATATTGGGTATCAAATGTTGTAATTATTGAGATGAATTTTACTCATTCTCCCTGCTTTTGTTTTATCCAGAACATGCTTCAAGGGTCTACCTTCCATCATAAGCTGACTCTGACCATCATGACTTTCATTCTTCTTCTTCTTCTTCTTCTTCTTCTTCTTCTTCTTCTTCTTCTTCTTCTTCTTCTTCTTCTTCTTCTTCTTCTTCTTCTTCTTCTTCTTCATCATCATATATAATGTTTTGCAAGTTAATAGAGCTACAACCTATCTGTATATTTTATTAATCTTCTTTCTTTTGCCTCGTGTCTTTTTCCAAAAGTATGCAAATCAGCCATTACATCATACTGTCTCAGACCGCGGATATGTTGTGAACTAACAGTTTTCAGCCAGTGAGCATCAAAAAGAAGTTGCTGTATATGTGTTTCCTCTATAGACATTCTGGACTGGTATCCTTATGGAGATTCCTAGCAAGCTCAGTAATTGTGTTTGTCTTGTATTTGATTTTTATGAGAGATGTGCTGTATTGCAAATTTCAGTGCGGATTGGTTAGGTAATGTTCTTGAAATCCTATTATGAACTGTTACAGAATGTGCATAAAAAAAATTAGGATGCCATCTTTTTCTTTAGTTATTAGTGAGGAAATTAAATGCTGGTTCACAGTACAAGGGGAAAAGAACTGCTTATGATTGAAAAACACTATGAAAGATCAATTTTATGCCTCAAGTCATTATTTGTTTGTAACTGACCAGTAATGTTTCTTCATCTACTTGCAATTTAGGCAACTTCAAAATTTGTTACAATAAACATTTTCTAATTCTCATGTACTTGTAATTACTATTTCTGAATCTTCTAGCAAAGCATAATCCTAATCCATAAAGTTTGTTGTTCTTTGTGTTTTTCTTTTTCTTCTGGCTTTGTCTTCCCATATTTGGGACTATAAGAGCTCTGGTGTCTGTTAAAGGTCATGACCTCCTTAAATAATTTTCATCCTGAAGATAACTGTGCACAATATGAATATAGTATGCTATGAGCAGGAACAGAAACGAGAAACTGAAACTTGACCATATCTCCCATTCCTGTGCTCAAGTAAGCTTCCCATTGCTTAAGCTTAATTGTGAACATACACTGTAACACATGTATCTTTATTGTTCTCTTCTGGTTCCCATTCCCAGTTAATGTGAACCAGATCTTATGTTTCTCTCTAAAGGAGATCACAGATGGAGTTTTTTATTCTTTGGGGATCTACCAAGTGGTTCATCTGTCCCTTATTATTTATGGAGATATGCAGCACTGCAGTACTTTGAAATCAAGCAGGTTGATATTATTATGCGTGCTGGCTATTTGGTAACCATGTAAGTACCATGCTCTTCAAACGAAAACAGACATTAGCAGCAAAAGCTATGTCCATTCCAAAAGCATGCAGTTAGTAGTTACAATACATGTGACAGCAGTACAATGACTATCATATGCTCTGTAATATAAATTGTAATGAATGAAGGTTAAATGAATGACTTAAGCTACAAAAAGTAGTTACACAAAGGTTATAAAGGTATCAGAGACAGAGAGAGGGAATTCAATGTGTACATCTCTAACGGAAAAAGCGAACACAGTGCTGTTAGCTCAATTGGTTAAATTGATGTTTCCTCATCCACTGTGAGTGTGTACGCTGTTTGAGTCCCATCATGTGAGTGAACGTTTTTTGCTTGTCTTTTTCATCCATCAAGGTACAAGTAGTGATTTCAGAGCATTCGTCTGTCATTCCAAAAAGCGTAGCAGTAAAACAAATAGACATTTGAATGAAGAACAAATGACAGTTTATTGTATGAGTTCTGCAATTTTAAATCCCTACTTTTCATTGTAATTATTCTGAAAAAGGAACTGCACCAAAACTTGGAATAATTAATGCAATTTTCAAAATGTATAAAAGTAATAAAAACAATTGCAAAATACCAGAACACTTAACATGTTATTATCGATGGTTCCTTGCATTAAAAATGATAATTTTATCTACACCAGTTTGGCCACTAGAATCCTTAAAGTGGTTAGCGAATACTTTCGGAAGTCACTGTAGGTCTAAACATGTGCAATTAGACAAAGATACCCTTGTAGGTATACAGCTAAGCTTATCTTCTATGAACCTCACGGCCCATTAAGTAGGTACAATCAGTCTGTTGCAGTGTATTCCAGTGATGAGTACGCTGACATGCGACTTGTTTACGAAGAAACTCAACGGAATGAAGTACAGGCTAAATGCCTGTATGAAAATCAATTTCCAGAAAGACGACAACTGACATCCAATACTTTCTGGAATGCTGAACGTCGTTTACATATAACAGGAGCACCTGAAAGGACAAGTCCTGTTAGAGAAGTTCGTTATCTCTTGCCATAATGAAGAAATGATTTTAGACACTGACTTAAATAATCCCCATATTTGCATGCGGCATAGGACAAACCATCAGCAGGTCATCAGTTATGCGAATACTGCATAGCAATAAATTTCTGCTTACTGGTTGCAGCTACAGGAACTCCATGGTTGCAAACTCAAGTAACTTTTTGCTGGTAGGTATCACACAGTGTGAACTGCTGATATAATGTTTTTATCCAAAGTTCTGTTTTCAGATGAATCGTGGTTTCGCAACAATGGAACTGTGATTCGCCACAACATGCATGTGATTCGCCACAACATGCACTACTGGAGTGCCGATAACCATCATTGGTAAGGCAAACAACATTTCAAGACCAGTGGGGAATGAATGTACGGTGTGGCATTTTGGGTGACTGCTAATTGGGTCACATTTCTTCGAAGGTCACCTTACGAGAACACACTATCTTCACTTCCTTCAAAACAATCTTCTTCCTCCCTTTATGGTACACATCCTGGAAGATGGACAGGAAGGGGAGGACCTGTCTTGTGGCCCGCCAGATCTCCCTATCTGCCATTTGTCTACTTCCAATGGGGTCATTTAAATCAAATGGTGTACAGACCTCAGCCGGAGAACCTTAATCATCTTCAGCAACTAGTCAGCGAGGCCTGCAGATCCATTACACCCCAGATGTTACTACATGTTAGGTTGTCATTGCAATTTTGCACACAGATTTATATCAATGAAGGAGGCCATCATTTTGAACAGCTGCTTTGCTAAATGAAGAAGCTTCATCACTAAGTTCTTGCATACATATCAGAAACACTTTACCTAGTGGATATTGAGAAGTGTGTTAAGTTATGAGGAATTTGCTGAATTTCTTGCAACCTATATTTTTTCACTTTTCTTATAAAAGGAATCCTGAACATTTTGGTCTTGTTCTGTAGTATAATCTGAAATGTGTAAGTTTTAAAACATTGTAGGAATACCTGAATACCTAAGTATTTAGTTGAACCTGAATCAGTATGCATCAAATGGTTTTCTTTTCTTTTGTATTTCCTGTAATTAGACTGTTAAAGTTAGACAAGATGTAAACATTAAACATTATAAATTAAGAGTATGACAGATAAATAAGCACATAAGCAAGTCTAGAAATGTTTAGATTGCACATCTTGCTTTGTGTCATGTGAGGAAGAAGGAAAACAAAGAAACAAAAAATAGACATTTTGGTAGGATTGAACCTGAATCAAGCATCTTGCAACTCATGCTTATTGCACCTCCCGTTAACTAACTGTGCCACTATTTAGATAGACAGACACGTTGTAGTTTACATCACATAGTATTGGCATACACAAGTATGTCTCTTTAGCATTTGGAGTTGTTTAAAGAGCTTAGGAATCTCAGCTATAAATTTACATGCACGCTAAGCAATACAAGTGTATTCTATTGCATCAATTCAAACCTTGTATTGTTCTGTTAATGCTGAATGGGTTCTAGGAATGATGTTTTCAGGTTAGACTGAATCTGCATGTTGCATAAAACCAAATAATAAGATACAGGTGAACCACTCTGTATAAAGCACAGCAGGTTCCTAAGTTAATATTCAGTCACCAAACGAAACATTGAAGATGTAAGTGCGGATCTAGTATGTTAATGAATAATGCATGAAAGTATAAGCATTATCCTTTTAATATTACAGCTTTAGTTGTGAATTTTTTATTATGTAGTATGATATATTTAGTTTCAATTTTGCTTGAAACCAGAACTGCTGGAAAGTGCTCAAATATGATAATATAGTTCTGTTCATTATTATTGTGTATCAGTGTAAACCTAAATAGTGTGGAAGGAGCAGAACTGAGTGAGTGCAATAATAATTGGCTTTGAGCAAGAAAAGTGTTGCAATTCAGGGTGTTCCTATGCTGTTTAAGTTTGTGATAGTGTCATAATGTAACATTTTATCATATGGTAGCTATACTTAATGTTTATCATTCATACAAGTGCACATCCCCCCCCAAAAAAAGACGTTTAAATATCTAATAACAAAGTAATTTGGTGCTTTTCTTTAGGTAGTAAATCTGCTTCCTTTTGCTCTGAAAAGGCAAAATATTCAAAATTGAATTTGTTCAAATATCCCTGCAGTTCTTCAGTCAGTTTCCATTTTCCTGCAGCTATTCAAGAAATTTGTATCATTGTATATTTTCTGCTAGGACTCTACAGTCAGGTTATTTGGAAATAATTAGCATTTATAAATTGTATAACTTATTAATTTAATTTCTGTGATTATAATAATTATAATAACCAACAGCAGTAGACTTCCAACCCAAAAGGATGTGCATGACGACCTGTGAGTTGCTACTAATTCCTCAAAGTGGCAATTTGCTGTGAACATGAATCATAAGCTCCTGTATGGTACTGTTCACAGAAGGAAGAACAAAATACAGGGTGAGCCCAAAAACTACGAACCGACTGCGCTGTGTTTTTTCCTGTCCACGTCCTCGGCGCAGGTTGCCGTCTGCCTCTGTCATAGAAAGGCACGGATGAAACCATACAACATTTTTAAAACTCTTTTAAAGGCTTTACTTACCAACTTTATGAAAGGAAATGCTGAAACTGGCCACCGTCGTTGTCCATACATTTTTGGCACCACCACTTTGTGTTTCCAGTTTTCGTATGTAACCTCACAGGGGTGAATGGTGAACTATCCATCATGGATAGTTTCCTAAAGAGGTGCCAAAAATGCCAGTTTCAGCATTTCCTTTCATAAAATTGGTAAGTAAAGCCTTTAAAAGTAGTTTTAAAAATGTTGTATGGTTTCATCTGTGCCTTTCTATGATAGCGGCAGACAGCAACGAGCACTGAGGACGTGGACAGGAAAAACACCACGCAGGAGGTTTGTAGTTTTTTGGCTCACCCTGTACTTAAAATGCATAAAGTATGGAGTTTTAAAGGAAATACAGTTGATCTTGGTGATTATGAACATTGTTTGGAAATTTAACAGTTAAGCCTCACAATTTTTTGGGGGAGGGTACAAATTAATTATGCTACACGGTAGGTATTGTTAAAAGGAGCTGAACTAACTTTGGTGACATTTTTATAGTTATTCAGTTTTATCATGGTGCTTTACAAAGTTTATGCTGTCACTTCATTGGATCTCTTTTCCCTAAATGTGTAAATTTCTGGCATTTACGTGCTTTTTTTTTTTTTAAGCGCACAAACTTATTCTACATACCTTAGTACTGTGAACAATAGAGTAAGCGGCTGAAAGTGTTCAATGACTTCCTAATTTCCTTGTTTAAATGATAGTCCTGTATGGTAAATGATATTTAGTAGCAAGGTGATGTATTTCTGAAATCAAGAATTTTGTGTTCTGAATTTTCTTTTTTATCCTTAAATAGAAAAAAGCAGTACTATATGCTTAAAACAGTACCAATAACTCTATGCAAAAATAATACCAAAAGCTGTAGCACTGTGTCAGCATTTCAAGGAAAGGGATCAAGGCTTTTAACAGAAACACTAGATTTTCCAAGTTAGCCAGAAAAATGAGAGAGAGTGAGAGTGGGAGATGTGGCAGACTAATTAATTTGAGTAAAGAAGACACTATATACTGCAATCACATCTCTTCAGCATTTAAGTTAAGCCACCACTTTCTTTTTAAATTACAAGATGTTTTGATTCTTTAGTGTCATACAGGATGCTTTTTAAATTGTTTATATATTGTGTCCATTTGAAACTCATGTTTTACTTTTAATAATTATTCTTTCACTCTAAATATGTGTAGGCACTATGTTGGACATTTAATCACATTTAAAAAATTCAATGCCACACTCAAGACTCAAACCACAAATATACCAGTGTACTTGAATCAGATATACAGGTATCTCGCCAGGTAACTCATGTAGTAAAGGATATCAGCACAGATAGTAGGAGATCAGTGGTTCAAGTCTCATTGAATTTTTCTAGTCTGATACAACTTTCCATCAAGTTTGTCTTTTCATATTATTTGCTGGATGCAAAACATCATAGTGGTTCTTGATGTCATAGGAAAACAAAAATGTTTCCTCAGAATAATTGCGTTTCAAATTCATAACATAAGTACGAAAGTGATATGTAGAGACCGACACCTCGGGTTAATCCCTAGACCTTTTTCAACATCAAGGAGTAAATTAAACCATCTTGCTAATGGATTGCCAATGTTTCTTTTACCTCAGGGTTGGTACTGTAATAGTTCATAAAAATACTCATATCTATAGCCATTCTTTGGAAGTGTTCATATCAGTGGGTTCATGAATTCTACACTTTTCTCAAACAAAATATGTTTAACTGATTTTTATCAGACATTAAAAGCTATTTCAGAATAAAGCCTCTGCTACCAGCATATGTAGTTTAGTTTGTTGATTACAATTCAGTATTTTTACTGTAATTAAATTGTTCCATTCTGCTGCAACATAAGGGAATATTAAAAAAATTAAAATTATGACAGTTTCACTATACAGGAATGTAATCCATAATTTAAAGACTAGAGGGAAGAGTGCAATGGGAGACAAAGATGACTGCTGTGTTTGTGTTGTAAAATACTTGATGCTAAGACAAAAAATGTGTTCAGTATTTTCTCAAAACTATTTGATTTGCTTTAAATGAAGAAGTATGTGCATTTATGATTAATGACCATTGGTATTCCAAAACTAACTAATTTTCAGGAGTATACCTATCATCATAATAGCACTTAATTAAGTAGATGTTGCTAAATGTCTTGTGACCTATGTTTTAAGAAGCTATTTTCTTCTAAACATATTCTGAGGAGGATTGATCTTACAATAGCACTCAAGAAAGCTGCTTCGTAATACTATTTGACAACTCAAAGCATAGAACTACAATAGATAACTTTTTAAAAAGAGTAATGATAAATGGTGCTATCACTTTAATTCAGAATCTCCCAAGCATGTTGCTGAGTATCACAATGCTTACAGGTAGATAACAATTTAAGTGGAAATAATGTGTGCGTTTCTAATGAATGTGGTCAAGTACTTTTATTCATACAATGATTTTTATAAAAGCATAGCATAATGCACATATGTGTTATATATTGCAGACTGATGTACTCTGTTAGGAGAGAAAGAGGGCGCAAAGTAACAGAAAAAATAATTTAAAGAAAAGATTTATTATTTTGATTATTTCTTTATTTATAATAAAACTTGTATGAAAAGTTGGCACAGACTTACATATGTACTCCATTCACTCAAGTATTCAAAAGTGAAAAAATTTGCCACTTAAATAACAAATATAAATATCATTGTAAATTTAAAAAGCTGGTCACATGATCACACATTTCTTTGCATGCTAAATGTTGTAAGCAGGTTACAATAGCGTTCATCTTACTCATATTACTACAAGCTATTTTGTATGGCTTTGCACACGCTTTATGTGCAACCACCTGTAGTTAAAATGTAATCCTTCAGCAAACAAATGCTATGGATAGTTGCTAAATGTGGATTGAATAAGGAGAGTTCAGTTACTGGCCATCTGCAAAGTCTTGTGCACATATTGTTGACTCAGTTCAGTTGTGTAAAAGCAAATTGACTGTTTTAAGTTGTCAGGAAACAGCGAGTTTCCAAAGATCTTTTGAAATAAATACTGCATGTACTTACCACCATACAGTTAGCATCAGAACCCAAAACGTGTTGGTACATTTAAAGAAATTTGCATACTTCTGAGTTCAGTACTGTTGCATGTTGAAATGTAGCTTTATGTGGGAAGTACTTTTAGTAGCAGCTGAAGCAAGATTATACTCTTAAAGTAACTAGAAAAGTGCACTCAAAGGTATGCTTATAATAAAAACAGTTCTTGTTTTTTGGCATTAATGATTGATTACAAAATTGTTGCTTTATCATTTCTGAGGTTGGGGGCTTCGTTTAACTGGTTTAGATTTGTAAAGCTACCAAGTTTTGAAACTCCAAAATATCTTAAAATGGATCATAAGCAAAGTAATAAAATATGCACCAAAATTGTTGCATAATGTTAAATTTTCCCTGTAAAACATTATTTAGATTTGCACATAGATTTGGTTTGCTTCCATAAGAACAGTAGCCCTACTCTCTTGGGAAGAACTATGAGTCTGTTGGAATAACACAGTATAACAGTTATATTGCATAATGAAACTTCATATAAACCAGAAGAGACAGCTTTGACAACCATTTCCACGAGTTACTTGTAGGTTGTTGCAGCTTTTATTGTTCTTTTATTTGAGTGCGTTATTACTGCTGAAATGCAGAAATCTGGTTTCATGATAGTTCATTCCAGAGCTGAAAAAGGCTGTTATGTGTTTTGGCAAATACATATGAGGAGCATCACATCAAAAAGCACTAAGTGCATGATAAAAAAGTTTTCAGGAGATAGGAAACACTGATATCTCTTAAACTTACCAGTGTTTTTTAAAGTCCTCATATCTAACTGCAGTGTAAATGCCACTTTACTAAATATTGTCACCAAAATAATTTTTTGTTTAAAACCACATTTATAAAGTAAAGTAAAGTATTTATTCACCCATAGACATTGTTATTACATGTTTCAGGCTTCGTCATAGTATTAGCCTATTATCTAATATACAATTTGACATATCGCTTATACAATCACTATTTATCATTTGACTTGTCACTATATAATACAAATAGTAATTTTAATCCAATCACATATATTATCATATATTATTTACAATTTTGACCTATCATTTATACAACGGCACAAAAAACAGATTACAAGATACTATTTACAATTCAACCTATACTTATGTATACTCTCACAAACATACATTTGTTATAGAAGGATTAGCATATTATCAATTCACAATTTGGCATATCACTTACACAATCCCTATTTAGAATTTAATTTGTGACTTATATAACACTAATAGTAATTTTCAGTCGAGTCGCATATATTATCAGATACTATTTACGATTTAGGCCTATCATTTATACAATACCATCAAAAAACAGTTTAGTTCAAGTACAAAATATTACAAAATATTATTTACAATTCGATCTATACTTATACTCTAACATACAAAACAGATTTTAGAAGATTACAATTCATCTATTCTATATAGGCTTTTATTTAGTAGATAATTTTTTAACATTGTTTTAAAAAAGTTACCCTGTGCAGCTTTTATATATTGTGGTAATTTATTAAAGAGTATGGCTCCTCTGATGTATGGATCTTTGGATCTTTGTTTGTCGCAGCTTTAGTCGTATATACCATATGGTAGTTATTTATTCCCCTTGTCTTATATATATAGTATTCTTTGTTGAGATTCTTGATATTTTGATTCCTTCTAAATAACAAAATAATTTTTTAGACATATAGAGATATATGTTAGAATTTTTGGATTTTTAAACACTTCTTTTACAGTGTGGCAACATTTTAAGTTAAATATACACCTTAGACTTTTCTTTTGGATCACAATACTCTATTTAGATTGGTTATGGATGCTCCCCCCCAAATTTCTATCCCATATTCAATAAGTGAGTGGATCATTCCATAGTACACTGGTGTTAGTATGCCGTTATCTGGTTGATTAGCAATTTCCTTAGTAAATATAACCGAGAGTTTAGTTTCTTGCAGAGATCATCTATGTGTTCATTGAAATTCAGGTTCTTGTCTATGGTAATTCCCAAAAATTTAGTGCTGTTTACCTGTTCGATTTGTATATTGTTGTACTCTTAACTTACATACTTGTTTCTGATCCCTAAGTTGGAATAGAATGCATTTTGTTTTATCAACATTGAGTTTCAGTTGAGCTGCTTTCAGGTAGCCTGTCAATTTTATTAGAGATGATGTAGCCTTAGCTCCTAGTTGTTTTAATTCTTTACCTGTACATGTAAATGAAGTGTCATCAGCATAAGAAATTAGATTATAGTCTGGAGAAATAGGCATATCGTTTGCATAGATTAGGAATAGGAGGGGGACCCAAAACCGACCCTTGTGGTACTCCTGATTCCACTATTTTGATTTATGTTTGTTTTAGCAATTTGCATTTTTCCAGTATATTTCAGTACATTGAGTTCGATTTTGTAAATAGGAAGAAAGGAGATCATGCATTTTACCTCTAATGCCATAGCAAGTAAGTTCCTGCAATAAGAGATCATGAGACACACTGTCAAAAGCTTTAGATAGGTCTAGGAAAATGCCAACTGTTTTTTCACTTTGCTCAAGATTTGTAAATACATTATGTATAAGTTCAGATACAGCGGTTACAGTTGATAATCCCTTACGAAACCCATGTTGATAGTTTTTTAATACAATTTTTGCCTCAAAAAATCTATTAGCTTCTTGTATATTATCTTTTCAAGCAGTTTTGCAAATACAGAAGTTAGTGTTATTGGCCTATAGTGTACTATTAATTCCTCTTTTCCTTTTTTAAATATTGGTCAAACAATACTGTGTTTAATAAGTCAGGGAACGTTACACTTTCCATTGAGTAGTTTATTAGATACACTAGAATGTTTAGGAGAAGTTTTTTGCAAGCTTTAAGAATTTTTAGTGTAATATCATCCTAACCAGATGCACCGTTTTTGAATTGACTTATTATATTGTCTACTTCAGCTTCATCAGTTTGAAAGAGACCAATGGTTTCTATCACTTTGATACCATCTCTGTTTGGGCTAATATTTTTGCTAGTTTTATTCTCCTCCATATTTATAAAGTAATGATTAAACAAATTTGAAATTTCATTTGGATTTACAATTTTTTGTCCATTTGCCCTGACGTTAATATTTTTTGTTTCGTCTTTTGTTGGCTTAACATTTTTATTTCCTATAGTCCACATTTCTTTAGTAATATTACATGCATATTCTATTCTCCTTCTGTTATTTTGCTTTTCTAAGTTTTTTAATGCCAGGTTGTATTGCCTTTTGTACTTTACATAGAGGGACTTGTAAATATCTAACTTAGTGGCTTTTAGAAATTCATAGTTATCTTTCATTTTTTCACGAATAGCAATTACTTCCAGAGGAAGTTTTATCTTTTGGATAGTCACAGTATTTTCACGTTTTTTAACTTTAGGACACACTTCATCAAAATGATTCCCAAGTATATTAAAGAATGATTTCCATTTTTCATTTGTGGATGTTTCCAAATATACCTCGTGCCACTTTTCCAGTTCTAGTCTTTCCTTAAGCTTAAGCAATTTTGAGGCACTAGTACATCTAACATACTTATATTGGGGTTGCATAGTTTCAACATGACGGTTATGTATATCAATAATTTGAGCAGTATGGTCTGAAATGTGGAAATCATTATTTATTGTAGTGAATTTGGACTGTTCCAGATTTGTTATGATATGGTCAATTGCTCTACTTGTTTGTTTTGTGATTCGTGTAGGGCCTATCAGAATATTATCTCTAAGATTAAAAATGTTTTGCACTTAGTGCATTTTGAATCGATTATACTGAAAATACTATCATGGACATAAGGAACAAATGCCAAAAGACTGTACTTATTGGTACTTTAATAAAAAATTTCAATTCTTCTTACAAAAGCAGTCCTATACTTTGCTTTGTGCATTTTTGAGGAAAAAAGTGAGTCTTCAAATTTTATTTGTCCCTTTTCTGTAAACACTTTTTGTGTCAATGTTTTTTTCAACATACACAACTGTATTTCTGTATTTAAACACACTCCATTTCTTCCTCCAAACAGTCACATTCTTCTTCATTCTAGTTTTCACTACAGAATGCAGACTCTTCATCCACAACTTCACACAAAACTGCAGCTCTGCCTCATGTCTCCATTCATTCCTGAACCTCTTCTGTAAGGGTGTGTCAACATCCTTCTTTGCTTCGTTGACTCTGCTTTGGAGTGTTGACCCCTGGACCTGTGATATACACTCAAACATAATTTAGTGGAGATATGAGTGGTTTGAGGGATGGTAAAAAGTTTATTAGGTTTGGATCTTACCGCTGTATCTGAAAGATAATGCAAGAAGGAGAGATGTTAATACTTCTCACCATTTTTTTAAAACTAGCATGAAAAACAAAACAACACAGAAAGTCATCGCAGCATCCTTTGCAGGTATTCCACAGTATTTATTTGCATGAGAGTAATACAGTAAATACATTTTAGTGACATAGCACAAGCAATCTACCTCATTTTTACTTCTTTGTTACTCTTTGTTTCCTGTTTGTTTCATTCAGTTTTTGGCAACACTACCATTGCCTGCAACAATTATTTCCTTTCCCATGCTGTAATACTTTTGCAAATCTACTATTAGTGCTTCCTTGATGCAGCTCCCGATCTCAGACCTTCAAGTAAGCAGATTCATCCTCATCATTCATTCATTTAGCATGATGTAATATTGCTAAGAAAACCCAAGAAAGCAATATCTGATATTGTTTGGCAGCAACATATGCATTTATAGTTCCACAGAATGCAAATAAAGCGGTCAAAGGCATGTATGTACACAGTGTTGCATAAGCAATTCTTGCTTCTTAAAATGTTTGGTTTTGTTCTGTTCATCTTAGTGAATTAAGCACCTTCTGATCACATGCTGTATTTCAAAGCTATTTTACAATAGGAAGGAGTACTATTTGAAAGAAATGCACTGCACAGATCAATTCGGCACTATCCAAATAGGGGAATCCATATCAAAAAGCATTTTTCCCACTGGTGGAGTTAGTGCATGCTCCTCATATTAACATGCAAGAATTGAAATGTGTGTATTAACTGGGAATATAACAACAGATCCGAAAAGCACAAGCACTTGGAATTGTTCAAGAATAGCAAGGAGTTATACATACAAAAAGGAACAATATAACAAAAACCAATTTCCAGACTGCAAAGAAATTGAAGACTGATGATGAATAAACTGCCAGTATGATGAGACATTTATGTGGCAATCATGCATTTGAAACATGGGATTAACTAGGAATTTGTTTCCAGCAAACAGATAAATTAACGTTCGCTGTGATGACCTGAAAACAATGATGTGTTTGTATTTTATTAATAAGCCTCGAACTAATGTGAGGAAAGCATTTAAATTTCAGCTATGCTTATCATTATCGTTGTTGTTATTATTATTATTATTATTTGTTATTATTATTATTATTATTATTATTATTATTATTATTATTATTATTATTATTATTATTAAGCAGTGCTGTAACAAAACTTTCACTTGTACACCTCCATGGTGTTGGAATGAGTTTCTTGAGTAAGGCTTTTTTATGGATTTTTTTCCCTTATGCTGATGAGATAAAATTTGGGTAACCATAAGTGCTATGCACCCTGAGCTCAGTACCTTCCTTTTTCATACATTCACTCACCATCTGATATGAGCTGCATGGTCAAAGGACATTAAACTAAAAAAGTAAGAAAAGAAACCAATTACTGATGACATCACACATTTTTATTACAAAATTGCATTTGTTTTATGTGTGTTTTCATCATCACTTGTAGGATTTTAATTCACACAAAATAGGGCCACTCTTAAAGAATTAATACTTTTAAATGTTACTAAGAAAGCTTATCTTTTAACATGTAGCAGTGTTGAACTGTAAATGTCAATATGTAAACTTGGGCCCAATTGTGGTACACAACAGGTAGGTTGTTTGATTATAACAGCTGCTCAGCCACAGATATAATGATTGTGTCGTAGTGGTAGTTAACTGGAAACCGAAAAGCCTGCTCTATTGGTCCTGAAGATTGTATGTCTGATTATGAGATATATTAGCATACTTATACTGGCTTGCATTGGGTTAAAATGTATTGTGTGCATTTTGTATAACAGCAACAATCATTATATTTTCATACAGCAGTATTCATTTGAGCAAAAACTAGTACCCAGCTGCTCCATAGTTATTGTCACCTGCTCTAAATAATTTAAGAATCCATTATATAGATCAATGCTTCAAAAAGATAATTGAAAAAACTGAAAGTGCAACCACATGTGATAAAAAATAGATTTGAAATGTCTATTACATTGTGAGAATCAACCTCAAGTCTCTTTCCATAGTAAAGGAACTGTGATATCACTGCCAAATTTAAAACTGATGAATGTTACTAAAATGCACCATGCTCTGTTACTTAATGTATATGGAGGCAGAGGTAGTTCACCAAAATTATTAAGATCATAATACTAATAAAAGAAATATACCTGGCTGTGCCAGTTTTCTGTTTATAGAAACTACTTTATTTACCTAATACCAGCAACCTCCTTCCTTTATCCCTCCAGTTGAAATCAGATTTATTTTAAATACAAACTTCATAGTTTTCCTGTTCATGTGAAACTGCAAACTTGAATGGGCTTCTAAAATTGTATGATATATTTATCAATTTTTTTATGCAGATGTGTTAATATTTTATGCAATAAAGATTTATTAATTCTTATGAACATGTTAATAAAGCATATTTTTTCACTAATTGCACAGATTGACATAAGTTCTGTGTTTTGGAAAGTAGGTGGTGTTCTTTACTAACTTAGTATCCCTGAACATGAAAGTGATATCAGTTTTTTTCCATCACTCTGAGGTTTCTTTGCACAGCTACCCTCTGCCATACCTACTGCAGGCTATTTACTACAAGCAACTAGCTGCAAAATCTGTTACGTAGTGTGATTCTAAATGTGGCAACATTGCTAGTGTATAGGATGGGGAAGGGAAGGTGGAGAATGTCCTGGAATGCTGACGTTCCGTTGAAGAAGATGCTTACACAAGTTGTCAGTGGCATTATTTCATTGAAGTGATGTTAAAAATGTCAGGAAGACTGTGAATAGCCCTGATACATTTTGTTACATATGTGGAACTTAAATAAGTACAAGACATATTTTGTTTAATTTGGCATCAAATTTGGCTTGGAGACCAGGAGAAGCTTTTTGCTCTGCACATTGTGTGTCATACATGTGCGGAGTAATTAAGGAAGTGGAGTGAAGGTAAAAAGAAGCGTTTGAATTTCGCTATTCCCATGGTATAGCATGAACAGAAGAATCATGTGGATGATTGTTATTTCTGTATGATGAAGGTAGCAGGATTCAACAAAAGAAAATCATGTATCCAAATATAGATTGGTCAATTAGACCTTTCCCTCATGATCCAGGGCTCCCGATACCCTCTCCAACAGCATCAAGGTTACATTTGAAGTCTTTTAACTGGAGGCAAGTAATGAAGGTAGTGAATCTATTTCAGGGGTGGTACTAATAGTAACCCAAAACCTCTTACTCAAACAGAACTTAATAATTTGGTAAGAGACTTGGGACTCTCAAAAGATGCAGCATAAATTATGGGATCGTGTCTCAGCAAAAAAAAAAAAAAAACTTGTACATGCTACACCATATTCGATGCACAAAAATTGTGATTAAGACTTAAGGGAATGTTTTGTCGAAGATGGTTTAATGGGTTTTGCAAGGGCATTGACACACTATTGAACAAACATGGGAATTCAAAAGTACGACAGTAAGCAATGGAGGTTATTTATAGATCCTTCGAAGTGAAGTTGAAAGGCATATTACTATATATTGGAAATGAGCTAGCATCAATTCCATTGCGTATTCGGTACACTTGAAAGAGACGGATAGTACCATAAAAGTTTTACTTCAAAATGTGAAATATGAAGAAAACCAGTGGGTTGTATGTGTTGACTTTAAAGTGATCGGTATCCTCAGCGAACAAACAAGGTACACCAAGATTACTTTCTATATGTGTGAATGGGACAGTACAGCATATCATGAACATTGGAGTAGTGGAGAGTGGCCTAAGAGGGAAAACCTGTTAGTGGGATTGAAGATCATTGCAAATGAGCAGTTGGTTGATCCACATAATATTTTATTGTTTCTACTATATATTTGATGAAGTAGTATGTGAAAGCATTGGACTAAACAGGAAACTTTCCAATACCTGTGTAGCTAATTTCCAAATCTATCAGCTGCAAAGTTGAAAGAAGGTATATTGGGTCGGATACACGAGAGTTGATGTCTGATGAACACTTTGAAAGTACAGTGATGGAAATAAAACAGCAAGCTTGGAGAAGTTTAAAAAAATGTTAATGCATAATTTCCTTGGCCAGAATAAACAGTCTGTTTATACAGGGCATTCGAAAATTCCCCTTACAAACTTTTAGGACTAGTAGAGGAGACGGAGTAGATTTATGTTTTGAATAGGAACCCATGTCTGGAAACTTGCCGTTTCTGTGCTACAACAATTTCAAGGCAGTTTGCTTTGTATGCAACTAGCTAATCATGAGGGGTATTTACGTCAGAGAGTAGCTGAGTCATTTGTACTCTATCCTGGTTCCAGCCCATTCACGTGTCGTTTAGTCTCCGAGCATCATGGTGGAATACACGTTTGCAGGATACACAGGCATGGTCCTTCTATATGGCGAAGCTCAAGGTAATGGATGAGCTGCTCGTAGCCTTTATCGAGATCGTTATCTACAACGTGCGACTCCATCGCATACCCTTTTCGCAACAATTAGCAAAGGCTTCGAGAAAGCGGTACTTTCATCGTTAGCAGGAAAGACACCGCACACCCAATTTTAAAGAGGCCGCTCTGCATCATGATGACCCGTCAACGAGTACGCAACCAACTGCGTATGCAATCGATGTTGCCCATAGCGCCGTTTGGGATGTTCTGCATGAGCAACAACTACACCCATACCACCTCCAAGGGCATATTAACTACTGCCAGCCGATTTTGCAGCACGTGTTGCCTTCTGTACGTGGTTTCTGCACCGCTGCAACAATGAGCCCCTGTTTTTATGGCGCATTCTCTTCACAGATTAATGTCTATTCACTAAGGATGGTGTTCTCAATCCCCGACACAACCATGTCTGGGCAGACGAAAATCCTTATGCCATGCGTGTCAAGGATTCCAACACATTTGGAATCAATGTGTGGGCAGGTATCCTGGATGGTCATGTGATTCGGCCGCACGTTCTTCCATCCAAGCTAATGGGCCCCATCTACTTGATTTTCATAAAACAGGTATTGTGCGTGTTGGTGGAGGAGGTGCCATTGAACGTCAGTCAAAACATGTGGTTTCAGCACGACGGCGCACCCCCTCACTTTTACTTGGTGTTCTGGAGCATCTGGACCGACGATTTAGACAAAGATGGATAGGCCGAGGTGATCCAATCGCGTGGCCTCCACGATCAACGAATTTGACTCCATTGGACTTTTTCCTTTGGAGTCGTATGGGGAGTTTGATCTATGAGATTCCTATAGAGTGAGAGGAAGATCTGGTAGCACGAATTGTGGTCGCTGCACAACAGATTGCAGAGACTTTAGGTGTGATGCAACGACTTTACCAGAACATTTGTAGGTACAATGTGTGCAACAACGTTGGTAATTGCCACATTGAACCGGAGCTGTAGCGGATTGGAATGCCAACCAGTCTGTGACGAAGACAAAAACAGATTGTTCAGTTTAACTGTAAACATAAGTGTTTGTGAAACATGATAAAATTTACTTTTTGTTTCTTTGGTATTATTTCCTAATGGATTATAATGGTGACCATCCTCTGAGAAAAATAAAAACAAATTATTAAGTAACTGTAAACCAAATTGTTTGTGAAAATTAATTAAGTTTCCTATTTAATTCTTTAGTAGTACCTATTTACCCCATGAGTTGAATTGTAGGAAAAGTGATCTACTGAGTCACGCCTAACTGAAGTACTTAAGAAAACGTGATCGAGTCAAACACCTGTTTTCAGATGGTGGTAGCATGGAAACGGCAAGTTTCCGGACATGGGTTCCTACTCAAAATAAGTCCTAAAGTTTTATAGGGGGAATGTTTTAACACCCTGGAGAAATTGCAGCCAATACATGTTCAGGCGGCGGCCTTTGTGCAGTAGCAAAACACCTTTTCCCTACTTCCCTATCCACATCCCCCATAAACATCTTGGGGGAGAAGAATGGCGTGCACGGCGCATTGTTGCCACAGTTTAAAATGGTATTTGAAAGCAAATCTTTGCAGCTCATATCCACATGTGCAACATACAATCATGCTGTTTGTCTTGCTTACCTTATATAAAATTGATGCAAATAACTGTGTGTGCATAATAATTACATATGTTACCAAAGCTTTAGAATACAACTGAGGAAGAGTTAAACTAATGTATTACCCTACAAGAATTTAAATGCATGTTAAAATATCCGAGAGAAACTTAAACACGTCCTGAATAAAGTATACATTGTTGGACAGGTATCATTAAGTATTGAAAAGTAACAATTACTTGCAAATAACAGTATGATCTTTGGTTATGTTATCATTCTAAATTGTATGCGGAGCAATGGTGAAAATTTTGTTCATTTTGTTTGTCCGGTAACCAGAAAATGTGGTAAAATCAGGTTCCAGAGGATGCAAACAAAAGATTTAAATATGTCAAAAGTTAAAATATAGGAAGCTGGAGTAGAAGAAGAAGAAACAGGTGAAAAAAGTATGGTGAACGTAATTTTATGTCACTCTTGGGAGATAGCCCTTTGTTCATAGTTTTGAAAAGATAACACACTTGCTTCACATAATTGATTTTAGTAATATTGTGTATTGTTGTTTAAGGTGTCTAAGATTTAATAGCAACATTGCAACTTCTGTTTACTTAAATTAATAGCTTTATTATAAAATGCAAGACAAGCAAGAACACCGAAGCCCCCCCCCCCAAAGAAAGAAAGAAAAGAAAAAAAGGTTTGTTTTCAAACTAAAAATTAGTAGTAGTAAAAAACAAAAGGCTATAGATTTTTAGTTAAAAAAAATTAGTTTTGATCCTACCAGTTTTCCTGTCCAACTGAAGGATTCTTGTGGTCTCATATACTGAACCCTTAACTAAACAATTCTTTTCCACATATTGCTGAACATTACATACAAAACTTCGGCTTTGCTTATTCAAAGATTTGTAACCTCTTTCCTTCGCGGTCCTGGCAATAGTGGTACTCAACAAAGGACAAGCGCTTGGAGACGGAACACCCGATGAAATTGAGCGAATGACGACAGTGAACGTTCTTAGTGGACATTCCAGTGCAAGGTAAGTGGAGAAGGGAAGGTAGTCCATTCCGGCACATTTTGCTCCCATTGACTGCGGTGAAATACGTAATCTGGAGGGTTCCCGAGAGCGCTCTTTGACTGGCAATTGAAAGCGAATACGTAAAGCCATGCATTTCAAAGCAGGAATTTGTACATACATAGCGTAAATCGGTGCTTATAAAGTACGTACTCAACTATAACATGAACAATAGCATATATTGAAAAGGCCATTTGCAGCTAAAATGAATAGATTATCTTTGTCAACTTTTACACTGATACAAGCAGCTTAGATGTCACAACAAATATTTTGGGTACTGCTAAAATAAACTGAAATAGCGTGGTTTGTAATACAAATTTGATTTACATTTAGAAGTGATCATTCATGCTGTTCCAGAAGATTTGAATGTTACTCACTGGTGATTTTTCTGGAACTTTGTTCCTCTATAGCAGCAATTTTCATTTTCGCTACCACGTACATATTAGGTAGAGAAAATATTGCTTCCATCTAAAAAATTCGATACCGAGATTTCACGGAAACACATGTTTTGAGACTCCCTGAATCCAAAAGTTTTTTTAGAAAAAGGTCCATGTGTGTTTAAGGTTTGTGAACAGCATAATTCAAAAACGAAAAGTTGGATAAATACCAAGCGTGGTGGTATCTAAGTTCAGTACCTTCGGAAGATGCGACACAAAGAGTTTCAAGAAAATCCCCTATACATGGAAGAATTTTCGAAATTTTCTATTTTCTGAAAAATGGCTCTAACGATTCTGATTAAAATGCCACTGTATTAAAGATATTTACATGAAAAATAAAATGTTTATTTTGAATTTTCTGGGAATAGCTTGTGATGTCCTCTTCATTTGGAAGGAATTTTGTATAATCTTGTGTAACTTGGTAAACGTTAAGCAACAGAAGAAAATGCGCCAGAATAAAAATGTAGATCTGTTTAAAACACAAAATTTATTTCAAATAACTTTTTATAGCACCAGTAATTTCCGAGAAATCCGTTACTAATGGTTCGAATTGATCAATACTTAGCCATTCTTTTAAAGTCCGGTCAATTTTCAGTTGGTTCTTGCGATGTCATGGAAAGAGTGTGAAATTTTAAGATCAGGGTAGGTTCGTAAACATTTGCCTGTCGTTGTTCCCTTTTATTTATAACGAAATGTGTATTGCAGCTATTTCTGCAAAGGTTTATCTCGATTAAAATGAAGTGGATAGGAAAATAAACTTTCGTAAGAATAATTTGTATATCCACTAATAAGCGATAGAGGGTATAGAAAGTCACTGAATGTAACAAAGAGATTTTTTAAGTCACGTTTATAGTCTGCAAAAATGTACTGAGTACACTCGAGCATTATTGGGCTTGAATTTATCATTCTGTTTACACCTGTCTTAGTTTATCAACTGTAGGAAACCTGTGGTACATAACTTCAAATGTTTTTGCTCCTATATTAGATCACTGTGCTATAGCACAATTTAATTTGTTTCTTCAAAAGTTGCTCATTTTGAAATTGAATTCTATTTATGGACACTTTAACTGCTATGGTTCTTAGCGTCCCACTCTATACTGGGCGTGAAAGATCGGAAATTTTGCTCAGAGGCCTCTTTATCAGGCTTGAGTTTCTTTTACGTGCCGTAAATCTACGACACCGGCTTTACTTCCCCTCCGAAGGAAGCCATGCTGACGATATTTACGCCTGAAAAATCCATCGTCCTCCGCCGGGTTTGAATCCTGGACCTCGGGAACTAGAGGACACACAAACATATACACACCCTACTTTACAAGATACCACTAGATTTGCACTTCAGCTTGCAACTAAAACCAATTGGTACGCAATCAATTAGTCTTTTATGAGCGTGAACCAGAAAGAGTATTGTTTTGTGGTGGGTGTATGTTTACGCACCTGTGTCAGATTAAATTCACAGTCGCAGTTTCACATTAACTTCTAAGAAATAAAAAGAGCGTATGCATTTTATACGCTGATAGAGAAAGGGAGTATTGTTTTGTAATGGTTGCATGTTTATGCACCTGTGAAAAAATGTATTGCAGGAATCAGTACAGGATCATGCAATACAATTGCGTCAGATGCAATTCACTGTCACGGTTAACATTAGTTTAAAATATAGGAACTTGCTATCTTTATTGGTTAAGCATGTAACACAAGCTATTATTTGAAAGGCTATTTGATATCTTTTACAGTACTTGTAGAATTTTAAATAATCCTATAAGACGATAAACAAAAATACCTGTTTTCACTGTATATATTTAAAGTTTTCATTAAAAACAACTCACGTTGTGACTTTCGATACATAACCTGTCTTCTACCTTACTAGGTTTTCAGGTCATGTTCCAGTTTTAAACATGTAATGAACGTTACTTGCTACTCAATATTAACAGGGTATCACTAGGAACTCCTATATTTACACAATTGTTCGTTAATACGAAA
Organism: Deroplatys truncata; assembly: GCA_030765065.1. Classification (NCBI taxonomy): domain Eukaryota; kingdom Metazoa; phylum Arthropoda; class Insecta; order Mantodea; family Mantidae; genus Deroplatys; species Deroplatys truncata. The sequence continues at coordinate 151,666,813 of CM060990.1, forward strand.
ATTTAGCTTTATTTTTACATTTTCGGCATTGCAATTTTATCAGGTGGTTCGATGTTGGTTTCAAGGCTCAGCATGGGAGAAGTCGCGCTATTCGCTTTCTATTTGTATACATGCTGGAAGCTTTGGACGGATATCGGTCATCTCTATAAAACTCCGGAACGTCCCTTTTTCTTCGGGTGTTCCGTCTCCAAGCGCTTGTCAACAAAGGGTGATTTGCAGTGTTGCCAACTTAGCCATTTTATGGCTAAATCTAGTATTTTCACAGTAGCGTTTAGCCATACAAAATAGTAAAATGCTTATAGCCTGAAATCTAACCTATTTAACAAACCCCATAGCCAAAATCTAGCCTAAATAGCAAACTTTTATCTGCGCTTTAGCTATGCAAAGGAAAAATGGTTAGGGTGAATCCCTGCTACCTCGTAGCTGTATTATATTCCTATCATGCCAAGAAAATATTTACTAATCATAACGTAAATATTAGCATCTAGATAATACGCCGTTGTAACATGAACTTGTTGACTTGCGATTATTCACCGTGTAATTTAAAACTGAACTCGATGGTTCCAATGCATGTTTATGTTTTCGTTTGCTCTGCGAGAAAAGGAGAGGGGAAAAGACGTAAACTTGTAGATATGTATACCTGGCCGAACAATACTTACTTCAGTAAAGAAACAACTTTTGAAAATTAACTGTGTTTAATAGTGTAATAAGAGGTGTTTAAGTCTGGTGCATTTTGTTGTTCTTTTGGTGGTGGGATTAGTGAGTTTTAATCATCATGGTGCCTCAGTATCAACAGCGTTTTCGAAAACAGTGGCTCTTGAACAATGAGTTCAAAGACTGCAATTTTGGAGGTTCCCTCAGATGCCTCAAAAGCGCGATGTAGGTTTTGCAAGTGTGATGTGAAGGCTAAAAGATATGACTTAACTCAGCATGGTGGTAGTAAAAAACATGTCATTGCGTTACAGTCGTTCTCATCATATCGCTCGCTAGATTCGTTTGTGGTGAAGAATGTAAATAAGACGGCTGCTTGTGAGGCAGCTCTTAGTTTATTTGTGGCAGCTCATACTTCAATACTGTCAATTGATCATTTATCTGAATTGTGCAAACATAATTTTGCTGAAAGTAGAGCAGTCAACATGAAACGACATAGGACAAAGTGCGCAAATGTCATTTTAAATGTGTCAGCCTCACATTTTGAAAATGATTTGTTGCAAGATATCAGTCGTGGTTATTACAGTTTGTTAATTGATAAATCTACAGATGTGACCGTCACAAAACTTTTGGGAATTGCTATAAGTTATTTCAGTGAACAGCATGGGGAAATAATCTCCACTTATTTCTCAACATTGGAACTTTCAGCTTCTAATACGGATGGGATTGTTTCTGCAGTTAAGGACAGTGTTGCAAGTAAAGGACTCAGTTTAAATAAACTTGTTGGTTTAGGCACTGATAACGCATCTGTTATGGTTGGTATAAATAATGGAGTTTACAAGAAATTAAAACAAAGTGTTCCTACTTTGGTACGCATACCTTGTGTTTGTCATTCCCTGCAGTTAGCTCTTTCAGTTGCTGCTGAAGCATTTCCTAGGAATTTGGAGTTTCTTATTAAAGAAACGTATACTTGGTTTAGTCACTCTTCACTCCGACGGCAGGAGTATACACTTCAATATCAGACTATCAACCATGGTCACGATCCTCTTAAAATTGTCAGAGCTTTTGATACTCGCTGGCTATCCATTGAAACAGCTGTCTGCAGAATCATGGATCAATGGTTAGAACTGAAAACTTTCTTTGAAATGGCTCGCTATAAAGAACGATGTTACACTGCAGAATTACTGTACAACATGTATGCTGATGAAACCTTGCATGCTTATTTACTACTTTTGAAACCAGTTCTTTGTGAAATTCAGGCCGTAAATAAATAGTTTGAATCTAATAGAGCAGATCCCACAAAACTGTTAAATGATTTAACTAATCTTACCCATTCAACTGCTAGAAAATTGGTTTTACCAAGCTGCCCCTTAGATCCTTTGAAAGACAGCGTTGATGACTATGTTGACGTAAATGCCTATATCGGCTATGAATTTGAAACCAAGATGAAAATTCTGAAATTGTCTTCAGAGCAGGATCGACAGCTCCGAGATCGTTGTTTGAGGTTTCTTATCAAACTATTAAAAGAGCTGCAACACAGGCTTCCTCAGAATGTTGAAACGCTCAAGATGATTGCATCCATATCGGTAGAAAATGCTTTAAAAGTGATAAAAGAACCTTTAATCCTACTTGCAGAAATGCTTTTATTACCAGCAAATGACATTTCAAAAATTCAATTACAGTGGGTGAATCTGACTAAAGTCAAATGGTCTGAGAGTAACGTTACAATCTCGGTTTGGATTGAAGTATCAAAATATAAAGACGCAAGTGGGCTAAATCCGTTTGCCGAGTTATCTAAATTTGCTGTTATGCTTCTTTCACTTCCTTGGTCCAATGCCGAAGTTGAGCGATTATTTAGCCAAATAAACGAAGTGAAAACAAAGAAAAGAAATTAAATGAACATGAGAACACTTGATTCAATCCTAACAATACTTGCGGGTTTGCGAAGGAACAGAAAGGGTTGCAAGGACTACGAACTTCCAAAAGATGTGCTACAAAACATCTGTAAAAACCCAGCTAACGCTACAGATACAGGATCCACAGCTGGGCCATCCACTTCAACTGCTGCAGTAGGCTGCGAAGTCGACTTTCTGGAGTATACGTCCGAACTGTATGATTTTTGACACACACAATTGGTGAGTTTTTGTATATTATACTTAAGGAATTTCAATAAATCTCATATATCAATATCAACTATATCTATCGTACGGTGTTGGTGTTTAGCAAAAATACACCTTAATCCATTACAATTTTGTATTAAATAAATTCTTTCACAGTATTTAAATATTATGGAATTGTCTTATCAGTTATGATATTTAGAATGTCTTAATAGGCTTTAACTTATGCAAACAAAATGTGAGTCATTTTAAATGTGAATTATGTCTAGCCTTTTTTTTTTGTTACATAATGCCTTTTTAAAGACACCATCTAGTCATTATTTGCGAGGAGGTGTCGGAAACACTGGTCATTTGCCGTTGTAGCTGAAGGAACGGCAACTTCGTTTTCCAAGGCCTCCAGAAAGTAATAATTAAATTACAAAAGTATTAAACGATAACTATTAAACACGCTAAGCCTGCAAAACTACACTAAGTAAAAAGACTATATAATTTCTATAAAGATGCAGATACAAGTTTAAATATAAGATGATAAAAAAGCAGTGCTGCTAACGTACTGAAAGTCTTGAAGAAACAACAGAAATGACATTGCAATAACGCTTGACAAGATCCCACTAATCGTATACGGTTGGGTTTGTGGTCAGGCTTCAAACCATTCCGTTTGCTTTGTAGCCGCCAGGGTATGCAATCAGTGTGACTTCTGTACAAGGAAGTAGTGGAAGATATGTTACAAAGTTTAAAGAGTTAAGATACAAGGTGAGCCTAAAACTACATTACCTAAAGTCTGAGGCAGTATTTTTAACACTTAAATAATTTGTCTAATTATATAAAATATAAATTCCATAACAGCCCGCCTTGAAGCAATATGTGTATGTAATAATTTGTAAAATGTATGTAACAGTCATTGCATATGCTTATATTATTGTATCCATGTGTAATAATGTTATGTGAATATATCACGTAATTTAATAATGTAGGAGCTGTGAGAATAACAAGTTAAATGTTGCTAACAACGAGGTAACCTTGAGTCAATAATGAGTAATAAAGTTTAACAGTATTACTTGTGATTCTTGGAGTAACAATAATGCAATTTTAGTGACAGTTTATAAAATAGCCAATCAACAACCAGAAAAAGCTTTAGTTAAATGAAGGTATTCTATTGGAGTAGGATTAGCCAATCAGAAACTGAAATATAGCAAAATTTACAAATCTAGAATTCAGTTGCCTGCAGACAGTGATTGTAACCAGACGCAAAAGGTGTCCTCAAGAAATATAATATGTATTCGTGTGAGACAAAAAATAAGTTTACGTGTTAAAAAGTGTAATTAATTAATAAAAAAGATCTCACAGCTCTCTCTATATCAGTGAAGTGTTATTTAAATCGTATCAAGCAATAATAAAAGGAGTGAAGTAAAATTATAATCTGTGTAAGCCTACATTCTTGTCGCACCACAATCCTGCTAAGAGAAACGTGTCTCTAAAATAAATACTGACGCAGCCGAGGCAAACATAAATATATAGTAATTAAAGAAACAGTTTAAATTACAAAGTTAATATTTTTAAACTTAGGGCAAAGGCTACCGGAAACTGTTTACTATACGTGCGGTTGCAAACAAACTTCAAGTTCGGCTCACCAACAGTTGAAATATAAAACAACTCCTACAACAAACTATTCTTCTACAAGTCACACCTAGACAAATTTCAGAACACTTTGACCAATACATCTAAGGAACATGGTGAACGGTTTCATCAGGAACTTAAAACTCTGGAATATACTTATCAAGGTCATTGGGGAATAAACATTTCTGACTTCTGCTTATGTATCACTTGAGAAGAAGTGACCGCAAAAGGAAAAGCATCAAGCATTCATTAATAGGCAAGCATCAAGCGAAATAATAGCTCCGCCTGGTAAATTTCCATATCACCGCATTTTGTTTCTTCTAATATCTTATGTTTTTCATGTTACTTCTTTACCATTTTAATTGTTTCGTTTGCCTCCATCTTCCCGCAATTGCTTTATTATTTCAATGCGAACAGATTATAATGATGATTGTGCAAAAACCTTACGTGGTGTACAGAAACAGGCATCAGTTACAAGTCAGTGGAATTGGTTTAGTCAGAAAATCACATTTTCATGCAAGCCCTACACAAAAAGTAAAAATTTGTCGACCTGTATTATTAATCATATTGTTGTACCTTCTAGATCAGTCAGAAAGGAAATACAGTGTTCACTGCATGTTCGTGAGGAAATGACCGAAGAGTAAATATTTATTATTACTTTTCCTTCTTTATAAAAATATCAGCATTATATTCTGGAGCATTCCTAGTATACTTGTGATAGAACATACAAAGTGATCTTTCTCAGTAATTTACCCACCCTCATTCCCGCTGGTCAGACACCATGGATCATAATGTGTATCTTAACAGAGTTGCCACATCTGTTTTTGCTCGCAACTTCTCTAAGCACTTTGGCGAATTTTCTCACACTTTTGGTTAATGTAGATCATATGTATTTAACTACAAATTTAAAGTGGTGACAACGATAATGGTGATGATGATCATCATCTACTATACTCGGCGCCAATCAAGAAGGTGATTGACAGTTACTAACCACGTGGCGGAAAGCTTTAAATAAATGGGAGGGGGTAAATACGTCACAGCGGTCGTCATAGCAACCATTAGAAGGACCAATTAGAACTAAGACATTTCCATAGCAACGATAGACGCAAATGCCGTGTTGTGATATCGTAACACGTGATTGGTATGACGTGCCGGGCGAGCGACCGTTGCGGTAACCATATACTTATCTTCTGCTGCCTTGCTGTTATAAACAATGTCCTCCTTTTAGCCCCAGCTTGCTTATGTTTTTGTATCAGTTTAGAGATTACCTGCGCATTGAAAAGTTCTTTTGCATCGTCCTATTTGTATGGCATTTGCCTTGTGTTACGAGTGTTTGAGTCCGTGTGTTTGTGCGTGCGTGTGTTGTGTGAGCACTTATAATTGTGTTAACACGTTTAATGAATATTTAATAATGTCCAAAAATAGTGACAAAGAAGCGCAGCCAAACGAAAAACTGAGCGCACTCGGGAACCAAATTAAACTGTATTTGGTAAAAGTATCCCAATTAAAGGACAGACGCGGGAAATAATATGCTCTGTGAGAGAATATTTCGAAGAGGAGAAAATAATTCAGTGGCTTGTTCGCCGCAATATACCGATGAAGGAGGGACTGAAGGAAAGTGAGCTACTGGAACTTGCGAAAGCAAACAAACCGCGGTTTCCAAGTTATGTAGTCGATGGCATTGCTGCAGAACATGGTTACAAAATAGTTAGGCTTCCCCTTATCATTGTCATTTTAACTCGATTGAATTAATTTGGGCCGACATAAAGGGTTATGTTGGGCGAAACAATAAAGGTTTCACTGTGTCGTCAGTAATAAAGCTTACAGAAGAGGCGCTAACAGCAGTAAAAGCTGAAAACTGGGGGGGGGGGATCGGTGACTCATACAAAGGGCGTAATAAGTGCAGCTTGGAAAAATTAAGGAGTTTTAGAAGAAACTATACAACAGCTTGTCCTTTCCTTGGGGAATTCTAGCAGCTCTTCAGATGATGATGATAACGGTGGCAACATTGTCTATCAAACGAGCAGCATCAACAGTAGTGATGCAAGTGATTTGGAAATCTGGCATTTTTTCCATTAGAATAAGCATCAATATTTCACATGTATGTCTCTTCTGTTAACACAGATTTTTACACGGATATATCCTTGCATGTTCTATCCTCTGCACGTAAAGTCATTATTTTACAATTGTCTTCGTATACGAATATAAATAATACCCGCTCTACAAACCAGGCGCAACCCAGTTGTCTTCGACACAGTTCTAACACGTCCCCACGTGGTCGTGATGAGTGGCAACCTCGCCTCTCTCTCTCCGCGAAATGTCAATCACCTTCTTGATTGGCGCCGAGTATACTATCAAATTTGTCATGATTTTCAATTATGGGTGAATAACTGGTGAGCAATTGTAACTTCAAATTGCAACTGCTTTAAGTTATTATTATTACTATTATAATTATTATTATTATTATTATTATTATTATTATTATTATTATCTTCATCATCACCCTTTCATGTAAGAATAAGTGAACTCGTTACTATAAACGTTTATATACAGCCTTCCTAGCGTCACAACAATAGGACATTTGAATTACTTCCCCAAAGTTATAAATAGGTCTAAATAAACTATCTCAATTACTGTTAGATAATAAAAACTGATGAGTATAGTTTTTATGGTTTGGTTTGTTATTTAAACATATAAATATTTAATAAATTGCATCGTAAGTTGAGTCTTTTGTGATGGACAGGATTTTGATCCTTCTTGATATGTTTAATAGATCTTTAGCCACTTAATCACAGCCGAAATGTAAAGGTCATGTTCACTTCCGTCAATACATCCACACATAACAGCATACAAGTAGTAACTGAGAAGTGAGAAAATGCTGTAAAATTGCTGTATCTGACAACCACGCTTATTGAGAACTGGCAGTGTTTGGCACCAGAACAGCTTTTGTTTGGTGCGATAAAATTTGTGGAAAGCAAAGATCATCTCCCTTCTCCTAGCTGAAAAGGTCCCTATGTTATGTCTTCAACTGTATAGTGTTACAATGTTGTCAGCTGACACGGTTTTGGTTCAAGGAATAATGTTTTGGACCAAACATCCATTGGTGATAAAATTTTAAAGTAAATTTTAAGAAACCTCAACATTTGTATCCAAATGCAATACACGTAGACAAATTACTACAAATAAAATTAAATCCTATATACATCATGACAGAATGTAAGCATATTCTTGAGCATTTACATTTGAATCTTCCTGTTAAGTTCAGGGTATATTAGATCATACTTATGGACTAAACATTCATTGGTGACAATACAGTACAACAAAATTAAATGTGGACTCAAACCTGTATTCAAATGGAAAATACAAAACGAAGTGTACCAAATGAAGATTTAGTGTAAGAATAAAAGGGAATAAGAATCTCTCTCTCAGAACAGCCGAAATGGTGTTTGATAAGCGTAATTGTACCTACATACCTGCTGGCAAAAACAATGACTGTCATGTGTTGTAATAAATCAAATGCGTTGCATTGCTGCAGAATGTAAAGCAGCTTCTAGAAAATGGCCTGAAAAATACTCAGAAGCTACCAGAAAAAATAAACTGTTTTTAGAATGCCTGAATAGCATCAACATCGTCCTGCGGAACTAAGAGATGAGAAACAAAGAAAACATTATTTATTTGCTTCATGGTGATTTAAAACAACTAAAAGAAAGGAACATGAACCTGGAAGAAACAAACAAGTGCCTGGGGAAGGAGCTACGGAACCTGAGCAAAAATCAGTTCTTGACAACAATTCCAAGGAAGAATAGATTAAAAAATACAAATAAAAAAAACAACATTCTCACAAGTAATATCAACATCCAACAGATACGAAATAATAAATAAATCCAATAATATTGAATATGCTCATTCATCTCCATCAAACAGAGAACCTAGGCATCTGCATTTTACCAGATATATACGGTCAAAGGACAATCTCTCAGATAACAGCCTGAAATAATGACCCTATACTAGAAGAAGAAAATCAAGTTTTCTAACGTCAAATGATTCTGATATAAATTAAGCAGTAGTTCATGTCATTGTGATAGGCGATTCAATATTAAAGCATTTAGAACTGGAGGGTGCACTGGTAGAAGTGTAAAGTGGCATCAAATCCTTGCATCTGAAGGACAAGGTAGACCAAGTGAGCATCTATGTGGCTCATAAGCTAAAAGATGTGGTGCTACATATTGTTACCAATGACATACACAATACCTCTGCCGTAGAAGTACTGGGCGAAGTAGACAACACAGTTAGAGCAGTAAAGATGAAGTTCCCTAGAGCAGTTACAGTGCTTGAACAGTGTAGTAATAGGAAGAAATAAGTGTTCTGCACTTATAACATAAAATCAAATATTCAATGGGGTTGTGGTGTTCTGAAAGCCATATTTTGTAAATTGAACTGTTACTTAGATATCTCCTGTCTATGAAAGAATGGACTCCATTTGAACCGTAAAGGATCATACCACCTAGACAAAATCATAAGGAAAACAGTCGTCCTCCGTGGTATAGTGGTTACCATGCTAGCCTCTACTTCCTGAGGTCACGGGTTCAAGCCCGGCGGAGGGCGATGTATTTTTCGGCGTAAAAACCCTTAGCATGGCTTCTTTCGGAAGGGAAGTAAAGCCGGCGGTCCCGTGTCGTAGCTTTATGGCGCGTAAAAGAACCTCAAGCCTGATAAAGAGGCATCTGAGCCAAATTACCGGTCTTTCACGCCCAATATAGTTTGAGAATTTAAGAACCACAGCAGTTAAAGAGCGACCAAAATAAAATTCAATTTCAATTTTCATAAGTAAAGTACTTCATATGCGTAAACATCAGGGATACAAAGCGCCTATAGAGAATTCCAGGTTAAGAAAACAGTACACTCCTTATGGCAACAGTGTGGCAACATAAAATTCAGTGAACGCGGCAGTAATATTCATTTGGTTTTGACGTCAAAGTACAGGTGTTTCAAACACTGTCTTCTTGATCCTGTAAGATCAGATCATGGAGATATTGTGTACATCTTTATATACCTATGGATTCGACTAACGAATTTCAAATACAACAATTTTTGTGACATACTGAAAGCACTAATGGTCAGATAATACGCAAATAGATAGAACTTTCGAGCCAAATACAATGCTCACATTACATAATATATTAAAGTAATAGATTGTAACGTCCACATATTTGATTAATAGCTACAATTTCTCCTTTAATAGCTAAATTATATTCCAGTCACTTTTTTCGCTTCTAAATCGATATAGCACTCGGGTTATAAATCCTGTAATGACATAATGTAAGCAACATGCATTTACGATTCTGATTTTCCCAAAGACAATTTATAAAATGCTTACCTGTAAATAAACTGATGTTAACCTTCCATATCTGTAGCTGAAGCAGAAGCTATAGCAGAGGAGGAAGATGAAACGCTAACAGGAATGATTATGGGGTCAATGTTGTCTTGTATTACATCGGCATTCCACCTGTGCTCTTCCACTTTTAATTTATTATCTACGTAATTTTTCCGGGTATCCGCAGAAACTTGCAAATCCCGTGGTCTATTATTTCTGGTATTGCCCTGGATTTAAAGTGGGTGTTGTTGACTGTCAATGACTGATTAACCTGAGCCCATACATGTTCAATTGGATTAAGCTCGCAATGATAGTGCGGTAGAATGAGAACTGTGTGCGAGCCATTGCGTCAATTATATATGTGTTATATTTCAATTTTACGCTACCTACTATATTTAGGCACTCCGATTTCAAAAGGGAATCCTCAAAGATAATCCCTGTATTGGTAAGCTATACTTTTATGCTGTCCTTCCTTCAAGAAGTATTGGGGTTTAGTTCAGATTTTCTTGAGTGATAGGACGCATTATCTAGTACAGTGACTGAATTTGGTGCAATATTGGGAAGGAGCTGCTGTTCAAAATACTGTTCATAACATTCCCCATCCATTTCTTCACGGATATCTGATGTGTTTTTGTTACACTTGAATACCTATCCCCCTACTCACAAACCTATTTTCATTGCCTGCATGTACAATAGCGAATCTCTCGCCTTTACATGCTGGCGTCCTCAAACCAGTGGACAAGCCAGAAGGAAACGCTTGACTGGCGGATTTAATGGTGATATCACACTCTACTTACGGTGTGTCCTGTATTCACCCAGAACTCGTTGGTATAAATTATACTCCGATTTTCCTCTCCATACCTTTTCATGCGTTATAAATAATTGTCTATGAGGCATCATCTCTCTATAAAATGGCTTTATTACCCCTTCTGTTATAAATAAATCCCATATCTTTTAACAATCCATATAACGTAGCCCTCTTGAAATTAGGAAGGTGATCCACATTTATTTCGTTTAATACAGCACGGAGGGTAGGTGGTTTATTGCTAAAAAAAAGTATATGTGGACCTTTCCCCTAATCGTACTACGTACAAAACCATTGTATTTTAACATTCTGCTGCTCTTTCGCAGACCTTTACTGTGCCTTTTTTATTTGGTGATAACACTGGACTATTTTGAGTAATTTTACTTACTTTATATATTGTACTTGCCGATAAACCTGTTGCCGTTGATATTTCCTTCACTTTCCACGTGGCCGACTAATTAGGGTTACCAGAGGAGATATAATTGTAAGCACTTCGTAATATTCGGCTCTCTTTGCTGTTCAATATCTGTCCCTGCCTTCGTTTTTCCATTTTAATGCAGCTCACGAGAACTCGCAGAACCGAATGTCATGCATCACTCACTGACACATGAGTAATTACTTTTGGTGAAGCTGTACAAGGTGGGAGCGAAGGTCTGACAACTATGGAGGAATGTTCCAATAATTTATATCGGAAACCCATAAGCGAAACTATAATATAAAAAGGCTTATGTTCATTTAATGACTGCTATAAATAGGTTATTCCTGAATTAGATATATGAATAATACCTATGACGTCTAGAGCGAGTTTAAAAAAAATTTGCTTTGGGCTAGCGGTGTGAGCCACAAAAAGTAAAAGCCCATAAAACAGGTACTGTTTTCCTAACTGGGAATTCTCTATAGATGGTGAACGTGCATGCAACTCCAAAGATAATCAGGCAGATAAGCTAAAACTATTTCATCAAAATTTCCAAAGTATAGGAAATAAAAAACAACTTGTAAGTCTTAATGTTATGAGGTTTAAAGGATATAGGTATTGTTTGTTTCACTGAAATCTGGCTAAGTAAAGATAATCTCCAATATCAAAATTGTTGAAATTGTCACCATGTTTGATTACTGCAGGAAAAAGAAACATGGAGTTCATGCATTTATGTTTAAAAATGTCTAGATGCAAAATCATAATTTAAATATCGAAGAACATTTTGAGGCCAGTATGACAGAGTTTCCAAAACTAAAACCAGTAATACTATGTTTATTCTTGATACGGTAATTTGTATCACAAATTACTTAAAGGTAAATAATAATTGTAATATGAATATGTATTTTTATGTGACATTGATTTCAGAGGTTTATTAATTGTAATTATTATTGGTAAATAATAATATATGGCTTTACTGAAACTGTTAACAATAACGCAAGAATGCAGCGGTGGAGTGAGTTGTTTATCGTTACCGGGAACCAGGAAGTTACGTAATGTTTCGCGCCTTTTCGGTAAAAAAGCTTCCAGAATGTTCTCTAAAAGAAATATGTATTAGTGGTTTTCATTGGATGTTAAAATAGACGCTAATGTTGGCGCGTTTTATAAGCCAATAGCATTTCATTTATAATCTTTAGGCGTATCTTAAGGCTAGCCTATAAATAAGCCAGGTCGAGGTAGCGGGTCCCCCAGTGTTCAACAAGATTCTCAACACATAACACGTCAGCTCCCAGTTCAACAAGATTCTCATGTCGGTCTCTCAATTCGTAAAGTTACGCGCAGCAGAAGTACGAGAAATCTTATAAAGTATTATACAGTTGAATATATAAAGTTGAAGTACGTGAGTTAAAAGTGATAAGCAGTTATTACAAACAGTTTCAGTATGGCGATTATCTAGATAAATCTGTGAAAGTGTTCGTGAACGTGTTCTGCAATAAAGATTATAAAACCAATTTCTTCGTCAATATCATTTCTAGACAAAAGATTCCTTTCCGCTTCACACCCTGCAAGAGAAACATGTTCGATCCCAAACAGCTAGCCGGAGGACATTTAAAATAAATTATTTCAAAAACTGATACAAATTGCTACGCCAGAGGGAACTATGGACCAGACCAACGAACGACGTCACACAAGATGGCTTCGCGTGAAGTAAACACATATTTGCTCTCGTAAATTGGCTTCCACAACGTGGTGCTATAAACACGTAAAATTGCTATTGCAAATTGGCTCCCATACGTGGGGCAGTTAAAGTTATGTAAACAAACATTTATTTGCAACATACAATTTGTTCTCTCGCATTCTACAGTCCAAAATTTAAATATCCGTTTCAATGGATAAACTAGATAATCAGTTCCAGATCGCCTCACAAAAGTGAAAGAAGGTTATTATTGTAGGGGATATAAATGTAGTCTTGAGAAATAATTTCTATCGTGAATTGCTATGAGTGTTAAATTTGTATGGTCTTTAATCAATAGTAGACACCCAAAGTAGAACAACTATTAATCAGGTAATACTTAATAAGTTGTAGTGGGAATACAAGTATAATTTCGTAGAAACTAGATTTTCAGACCACTCTCCTCAAATACTGACAGTAAATTATACAGATGGAGAAGAAGAAAAAATGGACATTACTTACAAGATAGCCATGCCGTGCAATAAAGAAAGTATCAGATATCTAAATTACATTTAGGGAGGGAGTCATCGGAACAAGTTTTAAATCAAAAACAGCAAATGACATAGGGAATTTATAAATACCTTCAGTTTTTGTTATGAAACCCAAAAGAACAATATAAATTAGGAAAGAGACTAAAATGAGTGGGCAACAAAAGTATTCAGGCATTAAGCAACCGATTTATAAGTTAGATAACACTAGGCTGTAAAGTTAAAAAAATATAATATTAACTAAACTACAAAAAATTTATAAAAGTGTAATCAAAAAGGCTAAAAAAATGCACAATAATAGATACATACAAGATTCTGGAAACCAATCAAAGCTATGTGAACCTCTGCAAATCAAGAACAAGGGAAAACGAAATATGCTAAAATATAAAATTAGATAAAAATGTCCAAATTGGAACTAATGCAAAAGAAATTGCAAACTAGTTTCATGATACAATTTAAATGTAGCAAGTAAAATAGAAACATGCCAAATAATATCAATGCAAATATAATTTCAAATCAAACCTGCATTATGTAGGTACTTCACACGTGTAAATGAAGTATACATTTCTAAATTTATTAAAAGTGAAAAATAAAAGAAAAAGAAATCATGTGGGAGAGATGAAATTCCAGATCAAAATAGGAAATCATAAACCAGTATCATTACTGTTTATTTTCTCCTAGAGAAAATTATGCATGCTAGGCGCGTCTTTTCTTAAAAATATATTTAAAAACAACATGTTTTGTTTCTGCAAAGGTAAATAAACAAACACAGCAATAATAAACTTCATTAAGGACATCTATGTAACGATGGATCAAAACAATACGTGTAGGATGATTTCTTGATTTAGAAAAAGCCTTGGATTTAGGAAGTCCTGAAATTCGTATTTGAAAACTTTGAGCTTATGGTGTGAGAGGTCTGGCACTTAAATAGTTCGAGTCAGATCTCAGAACTGACAAGTTACAGAAATAACATGCAAGAATAAGGGCCGGCTCAAGAGGGGTTGTGCCGTGCCACTGCCTAAATAAAATTAAAAAGCAAATTTCATTCTTTAAAAAAAACCATACTATCATACACAAAATACACATGTATATTAAAATATAATCTCCCGAAAATACCCTTTTGTAAAACAGAAATAAATAGACATTTAAAAATTAGAATTTTTAGGTATGAATATAAACATTTTTGCCCGACTTGGGCTGAGACATGTCCTGTCAGAGATTATTCGCTCTGTTGGAGAAAAAAAATTTCAGCTACTACGGAGGTTGCATGCACATGTTAATATGAACCAAGGACCAGTTCGCTGTGAGGATTACCTCTCATATCGTTCCAATATTTTATTGGATACGCTGTCATGTATAAGGGCGCAATATCTAAGTACTGCCTTAACAAAATAAAGATATCAGCCCGAAAGTTTAATGCGGATATCACTTGTGCCACATTTTCCCTTGGGAAAGCTAGCACATCCTCTCGTTCGGCGTGGAGGAAGCTGAGGAAGTACTCGGGAGATGCTCTTGTATCGTTTCTTGACGCCTCAAAATGGCCCTTAATTCATTTTCTACCTAATTAAAACATTCAGAGTTTTAGAAAAATGTAACTTGGTGTAATATTGATGTGTGTGTGTTCTTTTTTATCTATCTTCTGCGCAATTACTAACACTTAATGTGATAATCAGGTAACTAAATTCTTTCAATAATTGTTTGCGTATTGCGTTATACACGTTTAAAGTATAGTATGTATCATAATGTAGTTTAACATAAATGGTACTCCTTGTTTTCAAACATTATGTGACGAAAAAATAAAACATAATCAAACTATTTACAGTATCAATGTACGAGTATGTCTTGGTTGTAATAGTATATGTTTTTCAGAATGTCAACTATAATTATTATCTGTTGACGTGCCTCTTCTACGCTTAGGGAAAACGAAATACCAAGGATCGAATTGCGGCACCGCTCATCAAGGACCAGCTTTCATATTGTAACGGAAGGGAATCCATCTTGAAAGTGCATCCAAAATATTAACTTGAAAATCGTCGGCTGTTGCTGTTTTCCTTAAAGAGATAGATGGGGGAGTGAAGAGTATGAAATACCCTAAAAAATGTGAATTAACTTTTGGAAGATCTCCCATAATAATACCGCATCTATGTGAAATACTATCGCTAGTTATATGCAAAACCTGTTTTCACACCCGCTGTACCTTGCTCTTTGCGTGACCTGTCACAGCAATCTACAAACACAGCATTTTTATTGCAATGCTCTTGTGTCTTTAGTCCTGCCTCTACAGTTGAATAGTGACAACAGTGGTGTGATTAAATGATAAAAAATTTTGTGAGAATAAAATAAAACACGGACTAAGCTAAGTTATGGCGCGTGGTGCTAAAGCAACGACTCAGAGGCAGAATAGGAGAGGCATGGCTGCTCAAGCCAGTTAAAGAGGGGGAATACATAACCTGGTGATTACCCCTCCCAAGGGTCTTTTCTAAGTTGCGGAACTATAGATATAGCTCATGTAGACCATTATAAGCAGTGTAACTTGTCATACGCATTGTTGCTCTGCCTGAAAAGGTATTACAATAAGCAAAGATAATTATAAGTATAGTTATGAACATATATTGCACAGAGCATAAACGCAGGTAATGCAATACATTTTGATAGGTCTAAATGTGCATACTTTAAAGAAAGTACCTAATTATACTGGAACATTGCCCTAGAATCTGTTCCAACTTAGGACTAGCCGCAATTCCATCATGTATAATTAAATGCAGCACATGAACCACACAGGGAATGTAGCGAAGACACATCTTTTTAATTGCTGCTAACATACCCGTGGTATTCCTAGGGCATGTGTTGCCAGTTGCCACTGCTGGTAATCTCAGATAGTCGATTAGTAATATTATTTGCTGTATGACTAACTTGAGTTCACTTGTTTCAAGACTGGCAGATTTTGTTGTACTATTAGAAATAACATGACCCTTTACTGTGAGGTAGCTATTTTCTCGGTTTGGTGTCCAAGAAACTGTGGTAATAGCTACGTTTGTTGCAGTACAGAGTTCTTGCTTGATTTATTCTACTTTCTCGAAAATCTGAGGCAAGATTACCTGAAATTAATCTAATCGAAATTAACCCTTAAATAGAAATTTAAGAGGTTAACTATCAACAGAAATCTACCTTAGATTTTACTCACGTCTGACAATGTGCTGGGGAATGTAAGCTCATAATAAGGATTGATTGCTTTTACAAGTTTTTTAAGCCCTCGGTCTTCTACTACTTGCAGTCTGTACATCTTCAGCAACCAACATTGCAATACACCGATCAAGGTTTCTTCGTTCCTCAATTGTTTCTGTCATACACAGTAACTTAATATTTTTGGTCCCGCACGACTGAAGCTTCCAATTGTTCCTTGTGCACCCGTTTCATGCAATGCCACACATTTTAAGTAGAACATATTCTCCCAAAAGGCATTTCATTTTCCAGGACTCCTTATAAAATACTGCCACACATCAGAATTGTCGTGGTATTGACGTAATCAATTAGTGAGCTACTGCGAAGCTGAAGCTATTAAATGCACGTCATTTAGCGACAGCTACCTGGCAGTAGAGAAAAATAAATCACATTAATACTTGCGTGTATGATGAAACGTAGGAGCCGCTGTAGGAATACTGTAAAACACAAAGCTGACTGCGGTTATAACGTATTTTCCCTTAAGTAGTAGAAACCGAAGACATTTACTTCGATAACAATACTGGGTATAATTTTGCACATTTACGTGAACTATATAGGGCATCTAAAAAGACTCCACCGAACTACTTTACCACATAGTACTGAATATGATGATGCAGGTACTTGTAGAGAGCCGAAGAACTGGAAAACGAGGAAAAATCGTTCAAAAGCTGGCCATATGATTCAAACTTAGTTTGGGTACAGTCGAGAGTGTACTTGGTATATTGTATAGAGACACCAGAACCGGAAAATTCTGGTTACTCATCGGTTTTACTCATACCATCCCCAACTCTAGGGGTTAGGAGCAATTATTCTGTGGTGTTGTAATGGCTGACTATCCTGTGTGGCAAATAAGTATTATGATATGTGTTCTACGGTTTCATAGGACAATCATAGCAGATAAGTTTTAGATTTCAAGTATAAAAATGTAAATACAATTAAAATAGAAGTATTTTTTAAAACATGAAAAAGTATTAAAACATCTTAAAACATGTACAAGATATGTGAAAATACGGCGGAATCACAAATCATGCTTGAGTTTCTGCAATTTGGTGGATATTATTTATTACAAAGCTGGTGACAAATAAAGCATCAAGAGTTGCTCACATTGGGTGCGACCCTCATTGATGATTATAATCATAATGACAATAAGAATATCCTGTGCGTGGAAGGTGTTCAACAATAAACATCACGTTTATAAACAGAAGTGTTTCAAGCCACTAGCTGTAGCTTATTAATTTGCTTACATTGATGACTCTTGAACCTCTCAGTCCATTTATTTCCCTACTGATATCCTGCAAGTCCCGCTTGTTTATACATTCATTTACTGCTTGTGTTGTTAACCTACTTTGTTAGTAATCAGTGCTGTTAACTGCACAGAAAGGCAATTGGTAACTTTAAACAAATCGCAATAAGGAGCAGGGGTGCGCCCCTAAAATGATCATCCTCCACCCCCAATTTTTCTGAGAGCTCAATTTAAACTGTTTAGTTCGTTTTCTGTGTTGCTGGAAAGCTTCGCAAAGGGATTATCTTATAAGTACTCTAGTAGTTATTTTGATACCGGTACACAATAAAAGCTTAAAAAACATATGGCTATAGCTTTATTACATGACATGTCAATTATCTTATTGTATCTGTCTAAATAGACCAACATAGTAAGTGTAATAATGCTAAAGATTCTGAACAACCACACACTTGCCTATAATGTTATAGTCCCTTTTATATATTTCCAAAAATTAAGATTGGATATACCACAGTATACCATACGGCATTTATTGTACTTAACTTTATTGTTGTGGGACACAACACATTTAGATTAACAAACTTAAAGATACAAAGTGTGTTAATAATTACAGTATTCTATTAAAACTTGTAACAAACGTGCGTTTATATTACCTGTGTTAATTTACTTCAATATTTCTGTATTCCCCAAAGTTTTGAATTTCCCCCAAAAATGTTCCTAATGGCATAATTGTCCGATGATTCCTCCCATGGGCAACTTTGATAAGAAGGTATATTGTGTACTACATCCGGATAAACCTTAGCTATTTGAACAAGGTCCTCCTATCTTGGATTTGAGTTCAAGACAACAACAGCAACAATAATAATAGTTGGAGGTTCCGATATTGTAGCTCTATCAACACTATTTTTAAGTTAAATACCAAATAAGAATGTGAGGGAAATAGTATATTTGGCTGAAATGTGGATAAACGCTGGTCATACCACATCTAAGGGCTGGACTGATGGCAGAATTGAAAGCTACATGAAGTCACCCGCAGGACTTATTGACCATACTGGAACATCCATTTTTTGTCGCCTATTGCTCTTCAAGTCTTTATTTGTGAATTTGGTGAAAACGTTAACTATAGTCATTTCTTAGGATGGTTAAAGGTCAAGCACTCCTTAATATTTCCTGTTATTGTTATGGACATACCACACGGTCCAAATAGATAAGCGCCCACTAACATTACACTAAAGTACACATGATAGAGTAGTTAACTCGCCATAATGTGGCATGTAACATTGCAATGAGAAAAGGGTAACTTTTTAATTTCCGTTACCTATAAATGGGGGAAGGCCAAAATATTCGGGAAAATGTAATTGAGCGTTATTTTTGGACGCTCTTTAACTGCTATGCTTCTTAGCATCGCATTCTATATTAGGCGTGAAAGACAGGAAAGTTTGCTCAGAGGCCTCTTTATCAGGCTTCAGGTACTTTAACGTGTCGTAAATCTACGACACCGGACCACCGGGTTTCCATCGCCCTCCGGCTGCGTTTGAAATCGCGACCTCGGGAACCAGAGGCTAGTTAGACCACGGAGGACGAGAAAGATGTAAATTAACTAGCTAAACAACATGTTCATCAACCACCAGATTGCCTCCATATCATTGTCACTTCAATCCCCTAACAGTAATCTAGGCAGAAGCAAAGGGCAATGTCACAAGACACAATAATGCATTTACTTTTGTGAAAGTGGAGCATCTCACATGGGAAGCAGTAAATAAAACCATAATAGAAAAGTGGAGAAATAGGTACTGATACAAATGATTATTAATCAGTGCTCGGGTGAGTTCTCAGATTGCGTGTATTTTTAATACATATACATATGTACATATACACACATATACAAACTACAGATTGAGAAGTTATGCAGTCCCGGCGATGTATAGGCTATGCCTTATGCACTGCCCACTGCATCGCGTCGTATCAATTTCGACCGAAATAACTGCTTTGCACCGCTGTGCGTGCAGTGTCTTGCACTCGTA
Source organism: Deroplatys truncata (assembly GCA_030765065.1). NCBI lineage: Eukaryota > Metazoa > Arthropoda > Insecta > Mantodea > Mantidae > Deroplatys > Deroplatys truncata. The sequence continues at coordinate 151,686,498 of CM060990.1, forward strand.
GCGCAACCACGTGTGCGTTGGCTTTTAGTAGTTAATGTCCCAGGTTCAAATACTGCCACTTGAAGGTACTTTTTGTGTTTATTAAATTTAACGAGAACTGATAGTTTGGCATGGAAATGTCGTTTCACTTAATTAGTTTAATTATGTGAGTTTCATTAAAAACAAATGAACATCATAAATGCATATAACGGTGTAATTACAACTTACAAACATAAGACATCATTAAATAACATTTTACAATTTATAGCTATTCTTTCATACAAAAGAAAGCCATAAATTGTTCTGAGTGTTTACAAAATGCAGTACCTACATACAAACTAGATAACGTTTGCAAGCCCGTATTATGATCGTTGTGAACCTCTCTGGTTCCCAAAGTAGTGCATTTAATAGTAACTATGACATCATGCCGTACCATCACACAGATAAACCATTACAATTTACCCGTTTCTTCCATGTGGTTGTAATAGGTGTTCAAACTGGCCACCATGCCGGCGGATGCAAAATTTCAGTATAACCATCATCGCCAGCCTAACCCGGCGCATCATAGCAGGTGTGTTGTCACAGCAAGCTAAGATGATGCATTCCCTGAGCTGTTGAGGGATCATTGGCCGCTCCTGGTCCCATAAGAGTAAATCTAATGGGTTTAGATCTGGTGAGTGCGAAGGCCACTATCGGTCCATGCCGTCCGATACATCGCTCAGGGTAGGTGCATCGAGGTAGGCCGTTATACAATGGGCCGAATGAGCTAGAGCCGCATCCTATTGGTACCACATAGTTAGTCGGTTCTGCAAAGGCACTTTATCCAGTAGAGTAGGCAGCTGGTGTTATAGGAAGTGGATATAGCGATTCCCAATGAGTTAGCCATCATAAAAATACGGTCGTATTAAATGATCACCGAATATACCAGCCCAAATGCTGAAATCCTATCGGTCATGTAAGGGCGCCTCCCGCATCCAATGTGGGTTTACAGTGCTCCAGTAATGCATATTATGGCGTTTTACATGTCCTGTATTGTGGAACCCTGCTTCGTCTGTAAATAACACAGTTAACAAAAAATGTGGATCTTGTTCAGTTTGTCGTATGATCCACCTAGCGAACACCACTCCCCGTCCATGGTCCGGCTGCAATAGCTCCTGGTGTAGTTGAAGATAATAGGATTAAAACTTTGCATGACGTAGTATTTCTCCATGCGGAAATTTGGCTAATATTGAAATGCCTGTGAATGTCCCTCGTACTACAATCCGGATGCTGAATGACATAGTCACACGATCCGTCGTTGCTTGGTCACAGACAGGGTGATCTCTTCGTGGATGTGGTGTCTTGTGAACTGTTCCTGATTCCAGAAGGCGGTTCGCAACTCGCAAAAAATATGATCTGTAGGACGCATTCTCTGCGGAAACCTTCGTTGGTATAGACTACGTGACTCCGTTGCATTCTGTTGCGCTTACCCGTACACTAATAGCATGTCCAGATACTCTCTATTCGAAAACATTGTTCTACACTGAGCACGAACGGTTGGAACTTCGAACTTATATGCAAATCCACTTTATAGTACATTCGGAAAGAAATCATCATTTGTTAGAACGTTCTCGAAACATGAACAGAAATGAATAAAAATACTCCGTTATTCACAGGCGTGATTTGAACTTCGGACCTACACTATAATTTTCCAGCATGTTAACCATTACGCTATTAGAGCACGTTAACCACAAGTTCCGCCGTAGCCCTAATTAGTGGGCTGGTGAATGCGGGGTCAGCACCTATATTTCGCATCGTCTGTAGAATGGAGGGTTGCTAGTGACTAATCACAAATTAATGAGAAGACTCACGAGGTATATATAGTGAATCGGGGGCCTCTAGGGTGGCGTAGCTGGACCTTGGGCGAGTATTGGATGATGCATTATTGGGTGGTGGATTGCCGGAATCTCCACGGGGGTTTTGGTTGATCAGCAAACCACTCTGTAGGTTTACCACTGAATAATGAACAGGAGACCGCAAACCAATTCTGGTGTTCTGATGTCTCTATACGATATACCAAGTACACTCTCGACTGTACCCAAATCATATGGCCAGCTTTTGAACGATTTTTCCTCGTTTTCCAGTTCTCTACAAGTACCTGCATCACCACATTCAGTACTATGTTGTAAAGTAGTTCGGTGGAGTCTTTCTAGATACTCTATATAGTTCACGTAAATGTGCAAAATTATACCCAGTATTGTTATCGAAGTAAATGTCTTCGGTTTCTACTACTTAAAGGAAAATCCGTTATAACCGCAGTCAGCTTTGTGTTTTACAGCATTCCTACAGCGGCTCCTACGTTTCATCATACACGTAAGTATTAATGTGATTTATTTTTCTCTACTGCCATGGTAGCTGTCGCTAAATGACGTGCATTTAATAGCTTCAGCTTCACAGTAGCTCACTAATTGATTACGTCAAAACCACGACAATTCTGATGTATGGCAGTATTTTATAAGGAGTCCTGGAAAAATAAATGCCACGTGTAACCCTTTTGGGAGAAGACATTCCACTTAAAATGTGTGGCATTGCATGAAACGGGTGCACAAGGAACAATTGGGAGCTTCAGTTGTGCGGGACCAAAGAAATAGGTTACTGTGTATGACAGAAACAGCGAGGAACGAAGAAAACTTGATTGACGTATTGCAATGTTAGTTGCTGAAGATGTACAGATTGCAGGTAGTAGAAGACCGAGCATTTAAAAAACTTGTAAATTCATTAAATCCTTATTATGAACTTCCATTCCGCTGCACATTGTCACATGTGAGAAAAATCCAAAGTAGATTTTTGTTGAGAGTTAACCTCTTACATTTCTATTTAGGGGTTAATTTCGATTAGATTAATTTTCAGGTCCTCTTGCCTCAGATTCGCGAGAAAGTATAACAAATAAAGGAAGAACTCTGCACTGCAACAAACTAGCTATTACCACAGATTCTTGGATACGAAACCGAGCAAATAGCTACCTCACAGTAAAGGATCGTGTTATTTCTAGTAGTACATTAAAATCTGCCAGTCTTGAAACAAGTGCACCCAAGTTCGTCATACAGCAAATAATATTACTAATGGACTATCTGAGATTACAAAAAGTAGCAACTGGTAGGACATTCCCCAGAAACACCACAAGATATGCAATGAGCAATTAAAAATTTGGTCACGCAAAGAACAAGGTGCAGCGGGTGTGAAAACAGCCGTTTGCATATAACATGCAATAGTATTTCATATAGATGCGGTATTATTATAGGTTATCTTCTAAAAGTTAATTCACACTTTTTAGGGTATTTCATAGTCTTCACTTTCCCATGTATCTATTCAAGGAAAAAGGCTCCTTGCTGATTGGTTTTCATAATATAAATTATTTCAGTTGAACTTTTACAAAGAAAGCCAACGGCTTTATGTTTTGCAGGGAGACCAATCACACATTATCAGCATCTCGAAACTGTGTTCTTTAACATGCCTCTTACGGATCTGTAATAAGGATATTACTTTTTGGGTTATTACGATGTAAACAAGATCCTATTAAATTTTTCTACCATATAAAATTGTTGTGCTCACACCAGTGACGTGACACTCGTTTCCCGCGTATCAGCCCATTTACTCTTACAGACATCTCATTCGATAACCCAATAGCTGGAGGTAAAAGACAAATAAAGTGGGGGTGATTTATCCCTCCTGAATACTCGCGCAGTCCGTAGACCGAGGGATTCCTCTAAGTTGTACTATAGTCCAGCGCTTCCCACAAGACGGAATAGTAAGCTAGATATGACTGAAAGGCTGAAGTGAGAAGGCGGTTGGTTTTGCCACAATCAAGGCTTATAAATTCGCAGCTTACAAAGGTCTGCGGGAGCCCCGGAGCTATATCTAGTCTAGCACTGTCCCACAAAACGGAATATTAAGCTAGAAATGATTTCAAGGATGAAGTGAGAGACCAGTTGGTTTTGGCACATTCAGGAATTATAAATGCGCAGCTTATAAATATTTGCGGGAGCGCAGATGCCCTAGCAATGTCCAACATGACGGAATAGCAAGCCAGATATGATTTTAAGGCCGAAGTGAGCGATTAGTTGGTTTTGGCACATTCAAAGCTTATAAATGCACACCGAACATTGCAGGGTAAGAGTAGCTTAATTAAAATACATGCTTTAGGAGAGTATTCTAATGCCTTAATGTTTTATCTTGGTTTAAGGCAATTAAAATAAATAAGTATGCAGATTTTAAATAGATGAAATAAGTACATTCTGAAATTAAAACCGTAACCAAGGGCCAGTTCGCTGTGAGGATTCTCTCTCATATTGCTCCACCGTGGTGTGACTGCAACCTTCGTAGCAGCTGAAATTTTTTTCTCCATCAGGGCGGATAATCTCTGAGAGGTCATGTCCCAGCCCAAGCCGGGCAAAATGCTTATATTCATACCTAAAATTCTTATGTTTAAATGTCTATTTATTTCTGTGTTTTACAAAAGGGTATTTTCGGGGGGTTATATTTTAATATACATGTGTATTTTGTGTATGATAGTATGGTTTTTTTAAAGAATGAATTTTTTTACCTTAATGTAAGTCTTCATTTCACATCGCCGAATCCTATCAAACAACACCAACAACCTTTCCAAACCTGCCACAAAATAAATAACAGCTTACAGCAGAAAACCCAATGGCGTGGCTCGAAACATTTGTTCGGTGGTGTTGAACCGCTTTATTAAATATTACTGTCTATTATTATTGCCATTGTTGTTACGTTTGGCTGTTACAGCAATGGTGGTGATGTAGTGACTGTCCATGCCCAACTAAATCAACATTTATCTTTTATCTTAGTTTGTTAATTATGAAATCCACATGCACCTGCTGGGTTTTGTTAACAAGTACAGCTTCAAAATGTAACCATTGTGTAAGAATTATTTCGCGAAGGAGACTCAAGTAGTTTGATATTCTAGAGAATAGCAGAAACTGTTGGAGGCATACCGTTTGAAGCAACATTAAAATAAGTACCCGTAACATAAGAATTAGAATACATTCTATTCTCTTCGAATGTGAAACAACTTGATATGATGTGCTTGCTAGACAACGAAACCTAGAATTAATCAAAAGTAGGTAACTTAATTCTTCCTTCCATTGCAGTGGGAAATAATCACAAAAGTAATATACATTTTACCACTTTCTTGATTGCTTGATATCCTGTCTTAAGCTTAGTGTGCAATAAAGACATTTTACAACAAAAATAGGAAAATCTTGTCATCTTCACTGTATCATTTCGTTCAACATATTATATTAGCAATATAATAAATTATTGTGGAATCGTTGCTTGCTTTAGTAGTATGTAATCAAGGGAAATATAGAAACTTTCATACAACTCTTTCGGTAAGATGTTCAAAATGGAGATTATAGAAGCTGCCAAACTGTTGTGAGTTTGAGTGCTAGGCAAACTGCTGACTCCAGATACTTCTGCTACCCACAAGCAAAAAGGGAAACTTTAACAATTATTGTAATGGCCGAATGCTGTAGTTGATATTTCTTCCTGCGTTGGCAAGTGCGCGTTGCCAAATAAAGAATCCTGATATATATTCCGTCTAACAAGTCGTATGACGTCACAGAACTCAACCCAATGGTACCGAACCGTCCCCAGCCATAATTGCTCCTACTTCTGTTACCACCATAGAATAATAATAGACTGAGATCTAATTGGGATGAGCAGAACACTCACGTTAATGCCAACATCGAGGCGGTCTGAAACCAAGTGACTTGTGGGCAGAGCGAGCGGTATTTCAAATATTGCATTGGAAATACATTGCGAAATCGTGAAAGTAATTGATTCAATTGATTATAAGGCATTAAATTAGTTACTTTTTACACAATTGGAAGTTGAAGGTAATACAAATATGCTGTTAGAGCAAGCGAAACGTCCAAGGTTTTGTAGATTACTTCCAAATAAAAAGCTTTACGTTTATCTAGAAATTAAGCTTTCGAATAAAACGGGCTTTAGAGACTTAATTTTACTTCGCATACGTTCGGTTATTTCATCCTACAGAAATTGTTATACTCCCAAAATGACATACGATTTTCGATCGGGAAACATTGAACTGATGGAAAGACGAACCATATTTTTGAACAAACAAAGGAGTAGAGCATTACGAATTATTTTGCCATTGAAACCCATTTTTATAATTACTAAATCAGTAATTACGTCAAAGTCTGCTCAACATTCTTTGCTCAAGTACGAGTTCACGTATTCAATCCCATAAATACAGCCCCCCTCTTTAATGCGGGAGGCTCACGGCAGTGGAGTTTGTGTGTAAAAGAGATCCTTGGGAGAAAGTTCAATCACACCCCTTACAGGGCTTTATCAATATTCTGGCGTTTCTTCTGCCACCCCCCACCACGACTTCCGCAATCACTCACACTGTTGCCCCGGGGTTGAACCCAATTCATGTCCACTTTACAGTAGTGACCTATTTTCGAGTCATTTTTACAATCGCAATTCCAGAATAATTCCGGCGTGCTAAGCCTGGTTTAATGGATCAATTTATCCCAGGGACAAACCAGTACAAATACGCAATTTTACTAACATCAAACTACTTTAGCTTTGTTTGCTTACATGTACTAAAGTGTGAATTAGGATACAACATGACATCTTGAAATTACGTAACCCAAGATTTGATGTTATTGCTTTACTAACTGTGATAATGAATACATATAAAGCATATTTAATTTGAGTAAAAGAATGCCAAACTACATTTCTTCTCTTCCGAAATTTGAACACAAATCTTTGATTTAGCGCACTTAACGTAACGTGTTGAAATGTTTCTAAATCACTACAGTCTTTATACCGCGTGCGTTCACTTGTTCTGTTCTTGTTATCGCCATTTCGGAATTCCTTCTCAACATAAAACTTTGTACAAGTTGGAAATAGACATGTAGCAACTCAATCATTAATATGCTTCATAAATGAAAGGACAATACTCACATTACAACTACTCATCACTGTTACTTAAATTTCAGTGTCATTTGACTATCTGGTATGGCTTTAACTTGTATCTTTAATAATGAAGTGAGTATTACCCGTTTAGTATGGCTGAGGAGGCGAATACAGTCGAAACCAAAGATCGTTTTTTCCATGGCATTTCTCTGGTCTTCTGATGTATATTCGCCTGTATATAGCTGCACTCGGAATCCAATCACATCCTTGCGTTAGGTGTTGGTCTCATAGCGTTCCAAACCTTGCATACTGGAGATTTCCCATGAAGCAATATATCTGTTCTACAAGTTCCATTTGACTTCGGGCGACTGCTCACTTGAAATGGGTGTATGAGATTGTTGATGCGAGATAAGAATTAAATGTTAATAAAGGAGAAATAACTAGTTTATCAGAATTTGTAAATGTTCAAATAGAAGCTACTTCTAATAACAATGCTCAGATACAGCAGCAGTTAACACAAGTACAGGGAAAGTTATAGTGGGGAAATCAGTTAGAACACAGGGTAAATGCTTTGTTATTAGCAGTAGAGCACATTATAAATACAACAGAGGCAGAAACCTGTCAGGAGACAGTGGCTTTGAAGTGTGTCATGCAGTCTATAAATATTGTACATGATAGAGATAGGTAATATTGAAACACAACATGCATAGATTAGAAATAGAGCAGGACTTTATGAAAAGTGCAAGTAGTGAATGTCACGAAAGTTCGGCTGACTAAAGAGTGCACAATTGCTCTCCTGCGAAGCCTCAGATAATAACAATAATAATTGTAACAGTAACCTTCATAAATGCAGTTCTAAAGGTTTCTTGCTCCCACAGCAGTGGACATCATTAGAACTCACGTTTGCTTAATAAATTGACTCCACCAGCTTTTGAAGAATATAACGTGTATAATTCCGAAGACTATGCATCATTATTTCAAGTTGAAATCCACACCAGAGGAAATTAAATGAACTGTAATCAGAAAAAAACCTCAACTTTGGAGCACTAAATATGCACAAATTAATCCCGGAAGTTACTCATTCACACACAGAATTTACGAAAGCATTTCCTTACAGAAACTGGGGACTACAGAGGTTAACATTTTTTGAATGTGAGAAATGTTAAGCAAGCAAACATTCACGTCAATCGTATGAGGTTTATGGGGACACAATAATGAGTGATGGAATGGTGAAGAAATGGATTAGACACACAACTAAACAAACTCAAAATCTGATCGCATCATTTGGTTGGGAACAATTCTACCACCATCCCTACAGTCCGGTTTTAGAACAAGGGTTTTCTTCTGTTTCTTCATCTGAAAAAATTCCTTGATGACAAAAATTTCAGCGACGAAGTTGTTGTGAAACAATAAGTGCAGCCTTGTCTTTCAAAACAGGCGGCATCATTCTTTGAAGAAGGCATACAAAACTGGTTTCCGTTATGACAGGTGTTTGAATAACGGCGGCGACGGTAAGAAGAATTAGTGTAAGGTATAAGGTAATGAATTGTATCAATGTATTTGGAAAACAATGTTCTGTTATTTAAAAAAATATCGGTATTTACTTTAAAAGTAGGCCTCGTAGACACATACTCTAATGTCTTAGGTTGCTCCGAGGAGGATTTTAGAAAGCTTCAAGAAAAGAATACGTGGATTAGATCAGTTATGTTTGAAGATGTTATTTATTTTCGGTAGTTGGAAGATGCTTTATGTATATCTGCCTCACGTATGGGAGCCAATTTGAAGAAGTGTATTTTGTTTACGTAATAAATACGTAAACTTGAAGATGATTTTGCTGCTGTTGCTGCGTAATAAATGTTTACACGAACTTGAAGAGTTGTTTTATGTAATAATAGTTGTTGCTTTGAGCGTCTGCATGTATTTTATGCTTACGTAATATTATTGTTTGAATCTGCCTCGGCTGCGTCAGTCTTAATTTAGAGTCATTTATCTTGGGTAGGGCGTGGTAATGACAATTATTGTAGACGTCACAAAATTAAACTTTAAAATTTTCACTTTTTTTAACTTCTTGCACATATTTATAAACCACTACACTTTTAAAAGAACTGTGAGAAACTTTTTTACACATTCACTTAGCGCGTATATCTGTTTTTACTAATCACCCGTAGAGAACACATTTTTTCCATCTTTACTCTATCAAGTCTAGCCAGTAATTGATTAACCTCAACTGTCAAAACCTTAAGCTTCGGTAATACAAGTCTCTGATTGGCTAATTCTAGTCCAATAGAATTTCTGCATTTAACTTAAAACTTTTCTTTGCTGTTAATTGGCTAATGTTAAAACTGTTACAGAATTTTCGTCATCGTCGCTTTAATCATGACCAGTACATTTTCAAATTCCAAATACATTATTGCCACAATTACCTCATTATTACTCACTGTTAGCAACCTAAAATTTACTATTCTCACAGTTCTTGCATTATTAGAGTATATAAAGTATTTATATAACATTAATAAAATATATTTACAATAACAATAAGCATTTGAAATGACTGTTACATACAATGTAATAATTTTTACGTACATATTGTTTCAAGGCGGGCTGTTATTGAATTAACCTATTATAAATAACAATTGAAATTATTCAGGTATTAAAACCTCATGTTTAAAAATGTTTATTGCAGGGTAGCAATATCCAAGAACAGAGAAAAGTTGAAACTGCAAGTTATGTGGTCCATAGCTAAGGAAAATGCTGCATTTTCTTAATCTTATGCACTACAAGACATAATTGTTGGTTCTGATTATTTGCACAGATGGGAAGGAGAGAAAGGGCTTAGTGTTAGAAAAAGTAAACATTACAGACGGGTTTAAAAGACGACAATTAATGGGAGAGTAGGCACCCACAGATGTCGAACGGAAACTTGCAAATGAAACGTTTTGATTGAAATAGTTCATGTTAAATAGGGACCGGATATTCTTATTGTAAATGCAGAGTAAGACCATGCCTTGAAGCACAGAACAACAGTATAGATAACGATGTCAGAAAGTTTGTGAGTAATAGCAGCATCTACAGTTATACAGATTAGACGTCATAACGCCAAATATTTACAACCGGCCATGTCTACGGCAATATAGAGAAAACTACATATTTTTACCTAAGCTGAGGAAATGAAATGTTTATACACAAATTAAAGTGAAACCCATGGGCTCTCTCACACGTAAATTTATAAACGTTCTATTTTTCTTAAGGGAACGGGCGGTAAGGATAATAATATAGGTAATGCTTAGCAACGATATTATAAGATTATCCGTATCATATTACATAAGTCCTTTATGTTGGAGGAGAAGAAAGAAGGATAAGCTGAGGATAACGCTAGACGCGCGTACCATAAAACATTTCCAGCTCCCATACCACTTCAGACCTGATGGAATACATCAGTTACTAGCAAGCGTGAATAAGGGCATTTTCGGGTATAATTATAGTCCAGTTATTTTGGCTGGAAAAGGAACTGAGACCATATACGGCATTTTACATAAAACTAGGACGTTGAAGTTCTTAAGAATACAATTTGGCTTTTGCGCCATAGTAGCACATTATTCAGAGACGTACACCCTATGCTTTGAGATGTAACCTCGGACTTTGTAGCGCAATATGTAGACACTTTTTTTTAATCTTCGAGGAAAATGTACACCCCAATTATCAACATCTAGTCCATATTTTAGCAAAATTCAAACACCATCGAATGGCAATTAATACAGAAAAAATGCAATCTGTTCATAAAGGAAGCACAGTTTGCTTTTAGGGTACATTGTATGAATATATAATAGTGGATATTAAGCCCTATACAGGGATGGTAGAAATAATTGGAAAAATACCGGAAATGAAAACTATAAAAGTTATGACAATTTTTGGGAATCAAACAGTACTAAATGTTTTGATCAGTTTTGTCCGAGAATCAGCCACATTACGAAAATGTTGAGAAAAGAAGTGAAGTGGGCGTGATGAGAGGAGGAGAGAACGATATTCCGTAACATTGAGGAGTTATTTGCACACGCAATACTGCTGGGAGACTGATAGAGGAATTATCCTTTCACATATATTTGGCGCGAGTACGTGAGGTTATTGTAGCGTACTGTGCAAAGTAAACAGGGAAAATTGTATGTATGTGATAGCGGGCATGTGGACGACTTACACCAACGGAGAATAATCCAGTGTATTTGCACTAGAGAATTAGAAATTAGGGCAATGTGTTTTGCAGTCCAGAATTTCAGAAAGTCTGTTTACAATAGCCCAATTCTTATTTATACATACCATGTTAGCTTGGGGTTTATTAAACCACGCAAGTTGACCAGCAGCAAAATATTAGGGATTGGGGTGTATTCCGCTTATCGAGTCCCGTGTTGTTCCGTTTAATAAACGTTTTTTAAAAACGCGTACTCGGATTTCGACGACGATGATGGTTTGGAGTTAAGCTCTCTCAACTGCAAGGTCATTCGCGCCCTTACTCAGATTTCACTGAATACAAACACACAAATGACTATGCTTTCGGAACTCGCGCGCATACGGTTAAAAACGTTTATACACGAAACTGTTCGCAGACAGTATAGCCAATGGTACAACGTCGGCTTCTCAATCCGGCCATTGGTTTTAGTCCGCTAGTAGCAAGGGATTCATATATCATAAAAAGACACATTTTCTATAATTTTCTATACTCCGGAACCATAATTGTCTGGAATATTTTAATTGTTCGAGAATGTTCTACTAGAAATGCACTTCCGGTCTAAATAGTAGTTGAAGGTGAGACTAAAAGCTAGTTTGTTACTGAAGAAGTGCGATCGGACACTGAACAGCAATGAACAGTTATAGTGCATCAAAATATTGTGTGTGGCAGTATGCTTAACGTCGAGGTGACAGAGCCTACTGCTTTGGGTGTGAAGATGGAATAGGTAATACTCTCAGTACTGGCGTTCGTTCTATTGGAGCTATTGGAACTCACCTGAAGAAGATACACGGAAGGTACTCAATGTTTGTCATCGGAATCATATGCTGAAAATACTGATGAAATAGAAATAACTGCAGAGACTGCTGATTACCTGGAGAGAAAAAAACAGCGCAGTACTCGAATCACACTCCGTCACCCCGTCGACTTCGATGTCATGGATTCTGCCACATTATTGTTCTACAAAAGAGAAAGAGAAGGCGTGTCCTTCCAAGCGCTCAGAAAAATCGTCCGTGCAGCCAGGAACGTAGAGAAAGTATCCAACAGGCCCTGGGTAAAACGATAGGGATGCCCCACCGGCCGCTCTTCTTCGTATCCTGAACGCGTTTCTTTCAGATCATGACTGTTGTTGAAACAAAGTATAAGCCGTGCAAGCAATACGCACTAAAGAATAGGATGGATCTGCTGTATGTGAAGATGAATGCACGAGTTGCAGAAGAGCTCCGCAAAGCTTGCACTGCAGACCGCTGAACAACTCTTGCATAACACCCCGTTCTAACTGTCACATCTAATACAATGAATCCTGATTGTAAGCCCAAAATCTATGCGCTAACAACGCGCTTTTTAATGAGCGCCACACAGGACTCCAACGTTTGCGAAGCAATGGAAAACAGCTTACCGAAGTGAAACAAAACTGAGAAGACCACTGCCATTGTGACGGAAAATGCCGCAAACGTTTTAAACGCCATGCGATACATGAACTGCGTTGAGGCGGCCACCGAAGCGACTTGCGCTGCTCACTTTTTGCAGCTTGCAGCAAACAAGACGCTCGTTCACTCAACACTGGGCGTACTATGTAAGAAAGCTAATGCCTTTTTCGGGCGCTTCCCCCTTACAAATGTGGCTACCCCAGCTTTGGTCAACAAACAAGCAATGCTTGGACTTGAAGTGAGAATGGTAGGGGAGGCCTTTATGCAGACCCTCGTTGAGGCGATAAATGAAGCGGTTATCTGCCGCTTCGTTGTCCTGGGCTCTACTCTCAGCTGTCTGCTCCGGCTCAGGATCTCGTCGCCTCGTTCTCCGCAACTCGTGGTTAATTTATTTGAAATTCCCGCTACAGTAAATGTGTTGTAATGTGTTATGCACCTGTAATAGCAGACTTGTAGATTTGGCGGTATATAACTGAATCCGCTGATTGTTGGTTCTTTCTAACTGTCCTTAACGTTATAAGAATTTAGTGGAAGCTTTAATTTAATTAGTGATATCTGTCCGGCTGTTTACATGATTTTGAAACGCATATCAGCTCAGCAATGACGAGAGTCTTCTTTAGTCTCAAAGAATTTTATAAGGTGATTTTTCAACGTAAGCCAATTAATTACAATCTCAATAACGATTATCTGCACACATAACTGTTTTATTTCTTTTGAAGAGATGCGAATTTTTACTTAATACAATTACCTGTTTTTGGTTCCTATTTTACTTACAAATTTAATTTATTTAACAGAATTGTTCACATAATATCGTCAAAGTTGATTATATTATTCTTTTCAATATATCTGATAATATATTATGATATATACTTAAAATTAATTATCTTACACTGGGCACAAGATATCATCCTCTTGAAATTTTTATCAAGAGTATATAAAAGGAATTGAACGTTGTTTACTTTTACCTTTGTTGCTATGCTTAGCGAAATAAATTTTAAGATGTATACAAGTTAATTGCATTAAACAATTTACATGTAAAAACTAATAACAAGTTAACAATCTGATCCCCTATTTTACATAACTATATTTAATTTTCGCTTTTAAATGCACATTTGCATCTCTGTTGTGTATGTCTCTTTTAAATGCATGTTTTCGTTCCCTTAGAATAACGTATTTTCCTTTATGTTGTTATCCAATTGTCTTTACCTACTTTCTTTTTATAATAAACGAATTAATTTATAACATAAACTTCTTTGCAAGTAATTTAAATCTTTTAACATTATATTTTCTAATAATTCTTAACTCAAAAACTTTAACACAGTAACGTAACATTATAAATGTGTCAAGCATTGTTCATCTCTATGAATTACACTTCTTGCTTGCTTTTATATAAATTTAATCTCATATGCCTCCTTCGACTCATTTAATTTTTGCATCACACTACACAAACAAAACGTCATCCAGAGAGTGCAACCCGTTGGAACTATACATATGAGACGTCAGAGCACCTTCTTCTGAATCAAAGCCTTATTGCCAATGTGTTAGCAAATCCCACGATAACATCGACATGTGTTGCTCACACACTTGAAATTGTAGCAAAGGAATGGGCCAAAATCCATGGAATTCCTTAAACCTTCGAAATGGCGCAAATATTTTCTGTGGTTTCCCCGATATTCATTGTACGTTCAATAATGTTCAAAGTTATTAAAAATAACCGGAATCCACTATTGGATAATGAAGAAGATGAACAGTCGTGACCTAACGCCTTTTTGCCTTGATCCAGGTCATAAGGACCTCGATTATGGATCACCTCTTGGAAAGATAAAGGTTTAGGAGTACTTTCGTACCAGGCTAGCCACCATTGGCGAAAAAAATATTGATCAACAGTTCGGGACATGGCTCTGGCGTATTTGTATCAGCAAACGGCACAAAATAAGAATGGGTATCTACGCAGCTCAACGGATATTTTGTAAAACCTCAACTGCTATTCGATTTAAGCTTCTATAAATGGTGGAAAGCTAGGGGGAACAATTACCCGGAATTGGCAGCTTTGACTCGCATATGCTTGTGTATAACAGCAATCTCAGCATCATCAGAATGCATATTTTCTTCGGCAAGCAATATTATTACAGCGAAAAGAAACTGTTTAACCCAGAAACCATTGATATAGTTTGCTTCTGTTTACAAACAGTCACTTATATGGGTAATTTTGTGACTGCATGTAAGCCATTGAAGTTTATACTATTGTGCGTATAATAAAATAATTCTCTTTACTGGTAGTGAAGTTATATTTATTATTTCCGACTTCGTCATTTATAAACTTCTACTAAAGCTGGAATCAGATGACTGAAAAATGCCATGACATAGCTTGGATTTGAATCACGGATCTCCCGTTATCTGTCCGGCTGTTTTAACCACTGAGCTACCATGGCAACATGCCGGCACGACATTAAATTCCCCAACTATTTCGCATTTTTTCCGGCAAACCATAAAGAGATCTAAAAAAATGAGATGAGGGGAAAATGCGTATCAGTTGGGGAACTTAGTATCATGCTAGCATGTCGTCATGGTAGTTCAGTGGTTAGAGCAACCGGATGGAGACCGGAAGATCTGTGGTTCAAATCCCGTTATGGCATTGAATTTTTCAGTCGTCTGATTCTGCCTTTCCAATCTTGTGTGGAAGAACAATTAATCCTACAAAACAATTTACGAATACAGCAGTTTACTGTGACTACCCAGCTTATAGGCTACTTTTAAGTAACCTCGTCTCTTATCTAAAGCACGATGAGACCGATACTAACACAATATAGCGCAGATGCTTTAGAGGCATTGTATTTGTAACGTGCAAACAATAGTATAATAAGAAAGGGGAGCATATTACTTCGAATACGCATATAAACGTGTGCATTTTTCTCAAACTGTGACAAAAAGCTTATCACTTGACTAAAACTGTGTACATCGAGCTACACGGATATAGTTGAGAAACGAATACCTTATTACACGTATTACACGTTTATTCGGATAACTAGAAGCCCCACAAAATATTGAGAGGCAAAATATAATATTGGCCTATAGCACTGGCACAGATCATATACTAAAGCTAACCAACACATTTAGTGACGTACTGTACGTTTAACAAGAAAAAACTAGTTGCCGGAGAACATAAACAGTCCCTTCCGTGACATAAGGGTCATGAAATTGGAAACAGGTTGTTGGGGCAGATAGAGCATTATGAAAGCATTGCGCGATATAAAAACATGGCAATGTCAAAGTGAAGAAACCCATACATTGCTACAAAAGGGACCCGATATAGATTCGAGGATTATGATCACCTTAGGAAAACATAATGGGATACTTACAAATTGCACGGGAAAGAGCCGAAATGGTAAATATACATCCCGAAGTCGCTTGAAGAAGTTCTCATAACAATATTCCATCAGTCATTAGTACATAGATGATCAGAAATAACAGCTTTAAACATCACAGAACATTGTGTCAAAAAGTTACAATAAAAGTGAGTAAAATAATTTCGAAATATAAATCCTGCCGAATGGCTAAGTCAACGAACATAGCATACGATACAGAGATGCAAACTATCTTTGCGGAGGAACCTAATGAGTTAGTTTGTATGGGTGCGCATGGACCTATACCACAAAATGATTCGGTACCAAATTCAAATTTGTCTTAATACGTACATGTATTCTCGAAATTCACCAAAATATGCCAATTGAAGCCGGTTTTGGGAAGATGATTAAGGATGACATACCACAATACGGTAAGACGAAATGATTTCAATGGGACAACGCTAAAGTACACAAAAGCAGGGTGTTCAAAAATACCATTATACCACAACTCTAATTAATAACCACAAGGGAACATGGCAGACAAGATTTTAAGCGGCATAGCTGGATACTTCATTAAGTCACAAGAAGCGCACAGGGTGGCATGGTTGCTGCGGCAAAATAGAGGTTATCACTAATAATTCAATAAACGCTACCATAGAATATGCGCCTAACCTGCCACAGTTTGTACAACAGCCAGCACAAAAATATCGAATACACCGCTAACGATACTAAGAGGATCCGAAGAAGCCGCGAAAGAAATATGCCAGAAGGTATATAAACTGAGAACAAGGTCTTTTCCACGGATCAGCAGTTGTGGCCTAAATAGCTCAACTTTTCCAAATAATGATTCACCGATTCTTCCAAAGATTTCAAATTATATATGACCTCAACTTTCCGTATTTCTAGGGACCTGTGTTTTTCGTTTTATTTTTTGTTGTTGTAAAAATCGGGGTTATTTTTAAAGAATTTTGTGTTAGTTTTTCAGAATTTCGCGTTATTTTTACTAATTTTTACTAACATATTTTGGAACATTAAAGGGTTTTTTCATGCAAATAAATTATTGAAGAACAATATGGAGTTCTATTTAAAATACACACATTTTATCATTCAGTTATCGCTGAAAAAGGCATAATATGAAAGAAAAATTCATAATATTCTTTTTTCTAACTGGCAGCGGAGAACATTGTAACTTTCCTGTTGCAACGTAAGACGCTCAAAGCTACTGAGTAGCAAGGAAATAAACGTTCACAATCAACATTAGCACAAGGATACCACACTGACTGGAGAGCTCTGCCACTAAACTCAGTATGCCTGTCAAAGAGACTACTCAGAACTTTCACAATATTTATTTTTCGATATCGCAACACAATTTGGGTGGTTTGCTCTAGAAGTTCACTGTAGGCTTTTGCGATCACCGAATCATTCCCATTTTTA
Organism: Deroplatys truncata; assembly: GCA_030765065.1. NCBI lineage: Eukaryota > Metazoa > Arthropoda > Insecta > Mantodea > Mantidae > Deroplatys > Deroplatys truncata. The sequence goes on from CM060990.1 coordinate 151,703,849, forward strand.
AGAAGGATTAGATTTCACTTTTTTCACTAGTGCTGAATCGACATTACTGTTAATGATGAGTATCGGACTAAGCCTTCAAGTGCTGAATACAACTTATTAGCAGGGTGTTTAAAGATCAGTAACTGCAGTTTTGCAAACGTTAATGCTGCAGTGTTTTTATAGCTGATTTAACATCTTCTTGAACATCTGAGCTTCTGATGCAATCTAGCTTCTCTTCTGTTTCACTATAAGAATTCCCTCTTTTACTACTGCGAAATGTTTCAATATTTTTTCTAAATACTCCATAAAGTGTAGGACTTTTGGGCATGAAGATCCTTCTAGTCAGTGATGTATTTCACGAAATCATGGGAATGTCCCTTGACGTATGCTACGTCTGCTGAAATTACAATTACTTCATCATTCGTAAGTGATTTCATGAAATCGGTACCAGCATTGTTGACAGAGTTCATATCTAACTGCACGAGCTCAATTATATCACCAAGATCCTCCTCAACGTACAAAACAGCTTTGAATCAAGTATTCCATTTTATCAGATTTGGCACTGGAGACATAATTGGGTTTCTCAGACGAATATTTTTCTTTGAGAAATTGAACATACAGGTGTTTTAATCTTTCTCGTATTGAGAAACATAACTTTAACCTTAGCCACCGCTGCATTAAGTTTCGTCAGTTATTTCATGAATATGCATCCCACCAAATTTAGCCGGTGTAACCAACACTGAATGTAAAAAGTATGCCGTCCGAGGAAGGCAGTCAGGGAACTGAAGCACTTTGTCATATATTTTGCACTGTCGTTTACCAGTCCCAAGATATTCTAATTAATAGAGAACTTCTGTACAGAATTAAGTATTGCCCTGCTGCATGATTTTGCATGAAAATGCACATCAGCAACATAAAATCCTGCTGTATTTTTGGTTCAAGAGGGTGAAATAACAGGACAAATACGCATTGATCCAACCGATATGTCGTTACATCACATAGTAACATAGCCTTCTGGCCACAGAGTGCTTGTTTCACTTGTCGTTCTTTCATCTCTTAGCAGTGGAACATACTTCTCTTTTAAGGATCTAAACTTGCGGAAAATTACCAGGACCTTTTAAAAGAAAGATGTTAGGAATTAGTGTTATAAATTTTCGTTTCTGAAGCGATAAATAATAACAGTATAATAGTAATACAAGAATAATAATATAACTTCGGCAGTAATATATTCAACATACCTTCAATGAATTCATTCATCCATTCTTTAATAGCAGGGTGATCCAATTTCTCAAGTGGTATATTATTCTCTTTAAGGTAAGGTTCCGTAGTCCGCCTGGTAAAATTATTCCTTTCAGTAACTCTTTTGATTGTAGCAAAATTTCACTTGCAATACTCTGTTGCTTCTTATGAGAAGAGGATGTACTGGCTGTAGTTGACTTCTTCAGTAGTTGGTGTTTCTCACTTCGCACATGCTTGGTTCACGTATCTTTTCTATCCCTAGATACTGTACAGTTACAGTATTGGTACATTACGGTTTTTGTATCGTTTGTATATAATCCGTCATTTTTAAATTCAAAGCCCTTTCTTTTGCAGTAACGCTCTCCTTGGACATAATACTAAACTTCACACAACACAGAGAGAAAACGACGTTCTTAGTAAGACCATTACTGACCAGCTTCTTAAGCAGAATGACGCACGCGCAGAGTCGAGATGATGGAGTTGTTTGTTTTGTTTTTGTTCTACTGTAGTCCGGATATCCATCAAGCACCACGAATGTATTTTCTCCATAGAAAGTTATTATACAGTCTCAATACTTCTTCACTATGTCACCGTAAGTGGAATTACTTGGCCAACTTACAAATTGTACCAAGAGTGCACCATCAAGCACATATAACGCTTCGGTGAGATTGATGTATTCTTTGTGCCTTTTCTAAGTCATATTTCGTGAAGCAGAACTGCAAGTCTAAATACTAGCTAAAATGTTGAAGATTCTTTTAGTTAGTACTGCAAACTAACTACACTATTGCTAACGTATGTATTGTAGTGAAAATTTATTGATGGTTTACTGTAAACCCTTGGGACCTGACTCTCTCCCTTTTGTTGTCCTTATGTCTTAACGATGCGTTTTATTTTTGCGACTTATGGTTTACTAAATGCTGTACCTTCAAATTCTCTAGCGCTTTAATCACAAATTCATAAGCCTTGTCAGAGTTCCGATTGATCAGATATATACTTGTAATTGGATGATAACGAAATAATTTCTCCTGAGCCCTTTGTGAATTAATTGTGAACTTTGAGCTACAATATGAATTTTAAAGGGAATAATATCTCTATTTTTCCTGGATTTTTATAGTTCAACATGTTGTTCAGGAAAGGCGATCGATGTACCCAAAAGCTCTTCACTGCTTGTTCACTTTCAAAACGAAAGGACTCCCACGAAAACATTTTCAATTATACTTCTACTCTGAGTAAGGTCTCCCACAGACTTCATGCGGCGCATAAGGAACTGCTCTACGTAAATATTTGTTCAGGTACCAGACCAAATGTTACCTGTCTTCCGTATTGTAATAATTTTCGTTTGGTAAATAGTTCTAGGTAATTCTCTTTCTGTCAACTTCAAGTTAATCATCATAGATTCCTGGGTATATATATAGGAATCTATGATATATATTAGCACAAGGCAGGTGGTCAGGAGTATGATAAAATGGAAACATATATATTATTGTAGCCACGTGCATTTCCTATTATTTCTGTGAACCAGAGACTGGCTTTGCCCCCGGAGAAAGCTCTCTGGAAAAAACACCGCCTGCTTCGCTTAGCTTACTATTCACCTGGTATAAGAAAACATTTAATAGTGTAACCATTCAATCAGTATGTCTTTGCCTACAAGCTAATACACTGTCGATTCACTCACGATTTCCGCGTGATGTAGCACATGGGCAGCTTTATATTTAAGTATCGGTACCATGGCATTTTTTTACCTCGAAAAATATGAATATTGCAGTATCGCGCGCGAGGCTACCTGCAGGCAGCCGCGAAGCACCTCTCGGCCTGCAAACTGGCAAGGTCTTTGACCGCAGTCGAAAAAACAGGCAGCTTGGACCAATAGCTAGTGCAGAACAATAGCTATTATGTGCCGCTTACCTGTTCGGGAGCATTACCTTCGGAATGTTCTAGTAGGTTTCTTCACCTGAAAGTTTCTTCTTTGTATGCGGGCCTATATAAGCAACCGCTCTTGATCCGATAGGCATTTTTGTTAGTTAAGCAGTGACGGAATGAGAAGTGGATAGTGGCAGTGCAATTATGAGTTGCGACTCAGAAGTTCATTTGTGATTTGATTGGACGAATCAGTTGTGTTGTGTTCCGTGTTAGTGCCAAAGGTGAATCAGTGTAACATTTGTGCTACGTTAAGTGACTAGTGAATAAAGTATGTTTCGCAGTAATTGGGGTTCTCATTCGCTACATTTGTGTCAGGAGTGGGATATAAACGCCGCGATGGAGCATCTATTTCAATTATTAAGTAACGTGCACACAATGAAATTTTGAAACGAAGAGTTTAAATACCGAAATGGAGAAGATGGAGGTGAAAATGGAATCTGTAATGGGTAAGGTGGACAACATGGAATCCGAAATGGGCAAAATGAGAAACGAAATAACGACAGTGAATTCTGCAATGGAGAAGATGGGAACGTAAACTGAATCTGAAATACAGGCAATAAAGGGTGTAAAGGAAGAAATGCAGACAGAAATGTCCCAGATGAGGACAGAGCTATCGACTAAGATTGACGAATAGCTGGTCGGCGTGAAAAAAAAAACATGGAGCAATACGGTAGAAAGGTGAAAGACCTTGGCCAACGCGGTAAAACCTTGTAGGACTTCGGGGAACGCCGGAATTGAATTCGAGGGTAGCGCCAAGGAATAGAATACCATAGTGGAAATAATGCTTGAAGAGAGACTTTAGAATTTGAAAGTCGAGGCATCAGCATGCGACGCAACCACTGCACGCGTCGAACCACTCCAATGCGACGTAACGTCAATTTTCGAATTCTTTTGCCGAAATATCGCCGCCGTCGTCTCCCGCAACCGATGGTCAGCATGAGAGGAAATCGCACAGCAGATAGCCAGCCTGCAAGGACAGGCGGCATAAGTTTTGAATGCAATTCCTACGTCGGCGGTGTTCGGAGACATCTGGGAGGCCCTTGAAACTCGGTTCGGGAACCAATGCTTGGCTGTAGCCTATCGTAGTCAGCTAAGGTCAAGGCTATAAGAGCCAGAGAATACACTTTAGGAGTTAGTTCTGGCAATTACGTAGCTAATGTATAAAGCTCTTGTGAACCTTAGGCCCAGTTACTTAACCCAGGAAGTTTCCTACTCCTTTGTCGACGTACATGACGCTGAGATACGACAGAATCTGATTCCCCGCCACTACAGGACCGTCCACGAGGCGCTAACGACCGAGTTTAGGATGGAAGCGGCCAAAATGATAGCTACACCTACCCCTAAGACCTCGAGCATACGATATTACGGAGACAGTGGATCAACCCAGAAACGTTGACGAAGATCTTCAAGTAGTGTGTGTTGGGAATGTGGTCAGTCAGGACACCTAGTGAAGGATTGCACACACCAAGTCGACGTGTACCCAGGAAACGAATAAGTAACATTCGTGGCGAGAGGCACGTCGTTGTCATTACCCCGTCGATATAACTTGGGCAGGAGAATGAATGACAGCCGCAGTCGCGGACGCCCGGATACAAGGGAAGCTGTGCCGGATGTTGGTAAATGCGGTGGTCCTGTGTCTTAGGTTTACCGCACGTAAAAGAACCTCAACCATGATAAACAGGCCTCTGAAGAGAATGTCTGACCTTCGCGCCCAATATATAATGCGACGCTAAGAACCATAGCGGTTATAGAGTATCCATAAATAAAACTCTATTTAATTTTCAATTTTAGCACCGTGCAAATCCGGAAACCCGGCAGGAGGACTTGCTGAAGAGCGTGGCCAACCATCTGACCGCAGTACGATTGGAGACTTGGAGCGTAGAAGACACGTGCAACACCCTTCCACCCGCAGTCAGAAGGTATGGTTGATCGGCGAATCAAGACTTTAGAAGAACACCTGAGGAACGATATGGACAATCACCAGAGGACTGGAATGTTAGGATGCCACATTTTTTAGTATCTGTCGCTCATCAACGCACATCACCGGATAGACACCAGCCAGCTTGGTATTCGGAAGGAAGCTTCGTTTCCCATGCGACCTGTTGTTTGGGACTCCCCCGGGACAGAAGACGGCAATGAACTACGTGGAGATCCTCGTTGACCATCTTCACGATGTGCACGAGGTGGGTCGTCAACACATCTACATTGCGAGCGACCGAATGAAGACCCGTTACGGCCGGCAAGCCAACAGCCAAGATTTCCAGCAAGGTGATCTGGTGCGGCGCTCTATCCTGGCCAAGGGGCTTGGCCCCAAACTTCAACAACCATGGCAAGAACGGCACCGCGTAATGAAGATGATCAGCGGTACATCAAGAAGCAGCCCCAAGGGAAGATGCTGGTTGTACACCTAGATCGTCTTGCTTGCTATGACAGCGCTAGTCGGGAAGACCAGCCCTGAGGAGGGAGTAGTTTGACCCCGCGTGCGAGGATACCCGCGGGCCGCAGTAAGTGCATCTCGACAAGCGGGCTGGACCTTCGACTGGCTGTCGGAAAAATGGGCAGCATGACCAATAGCCGGTGCAGAACAATAGCCATATTGTGCTGTTTACCTTTTCGAGAGCATTAGCTTCGGCATGTTCTAGTAGGTCCCTAATCTAAAAGGTTCTGCGTTGTATGTGGTCCTATAGAAGGGAAAACTCTTGCCCGGACAGGCAGTATTGTTGGTTAAAAAGTGACACCGTGAAAGTAGGACGGTCCCAGTGGAATTGTGAGTCAACACCTCAGTTGTAGTTTGATTAGACGAATCAGTTGCGTTGTGTGTTCCAAAAGTGGCTTAGGTGTAACTTTTGTACTATGTTGAGCGCCTAGTGATATATAAAGTATGTTTCGCAGTAACTGGCGTTCTCATTTGTTACAGTATAGTGAATTGCAATACTGTAGCCTTACCTTGTGTTTGGATAAATCGGTGTTAAAAATTACATGAGTATTATTAACGCAAAGCTAAAAGAGTGCCAATGTAACCAGAAGCTAAGAAACTAGCTCTAAAAATGTATATCACAAATAAACCCGCACCAATATGTGCATCCATCTCTAGGCTGTAAGTGGTATTCACAGCAGACCATCACTTGGTTGGAACCAATATTCTGAAAATAGAGATTGAGGTATTATATTAATACATTTAAATGATATAGAATAATTGTAATTTCAATGGGCTAGTGAATACGAGTGAGAATGGCAAGGGAGGGTAACGATGCAGTTGCGTCAGTTAGTGCAAAACAGTGCGCGCGTTTCCTATTACGTGGATTTCTCTGTGTTACTTTTGATATAAATATTGAAATATGTACATAAAGAGAAAGCTGAGATCAGATTATACAATTTTTACTTGAAGTATTCTGGGGAATTTCGGAAGCAAAGCCTTTTATAAACGATAAATGGTAAATACTATGTTAAGGTTCCGCGACTTTTTGAAATTGTTAGTAAACGGTTATTTCTACCTAAAGCTGAACTAGACCTTTTTTCACAAAATAGTCTCAGCAATTAAAAAACAACAAAAAAATGTCTGAAGAGCTGTGGTGTACAGTAACGGTGATGGGTATGAAGCTTTAAAGGTTTACGAGGGGGGTTTAAGGTGCCTAGCGGGATAAGAATCGGGGGAAATCAAAAGCTTCCAATTTTTATACCGCTAAACGTGTACTAAGGCTTGGCACATAATTCAGCTTGTTAATAATTTCTTCGGAGCTTGCACAGTTTTTTATTTATATCTATTTGCTTTCATTGACTGGATTAATAGCATTATAATGATGAATCGAGCCGTTTCCTACGTGGTTACAAGGCCGAGCAACGTTCTACTTATTCCAACAGTAAGATTGAGACGACCAGCTTAGAAATTTCTCCCCAGATGTCTCGACATCACACTGTATCGGAAATGCCGTGCGGTTTTGCGTTAACTGTTTACTGGTGAAGAATGTGCTATAATAATTTTAATCTAGTGCGTTGCAATTGGATTTAGCCGAGATTTGTTGAAATTCATAATCATCGTTTTAATACTGTGTATAGTTTAGTAAGCTAGATTCTATAAGCCGAGAAGAAAACCAGATGTTTCATTCGTTTCCTGCCGACCAGTGATTGAAAGAGAAGTGAAGAGTTGCTATTTTAAAATACGGTGTAATTTGCATTTCAGTTTAAGCGATTTGACTTCGTTCACTACACGAGAGGAACAACATATTACCTGAATGAAAATGTTCAACATTCTAATTTCTTTCTGTTGAAATTTTACAGTTACGGATGAGCCACTAATAGATATGCCTCAAAACAGTCTACTCTGTTTGTTTTCCTCCTTTCTTGTAGTTCCTTTTAAAAATCGTTAGATTTTGAGACATAGAAAACAAATAATTGCGCAAACGATCCCAAAGTCAGTCGGAGTCCATAAGTCGGTGTCCATACTCACTTTTGCAAGTTAAAGCGCAGAAGAAGAAAATGTGTAATTTAATTCCATTGGTCTGCGAAGCTATTTCGGACTTCCACAGTTTTGTTGCAATTGTTGTCTCTCTGTGATGGGTTGTTCTTTCTGTTATCATCTTAAAACCAATTTGTTCAAAGCCGATATTTTTCTCTTCGATATCGGATTTAATTAACCTGTGATTAATAAGGCTTTCTCTAATAGTTGCTTGTTATCTCTTAAGGGTAGTGGTGGAGATCTCAGCCTGCTAATTATATTTAGAGCAATTGTCTTCCGCTACAATGAGAGCCCGTATTGTGTCTTATTAAGGTGCGCGGCACAGAGGGATTACGGTATCCTTCGAGAAGATTTGTTTACATCTGTGAGAACACCATAAATGTTACCGCCATGCATTAAATATTCTTGGACATACTGAATATGGTGAAAAATCTTAAAGTGTATTTTCTTCCTAAGTTCATTGATGCATTCAAATGCCTTAACGGCGATCGAAACAAAAGTTTTTAAATTAATTTTCCACAATTATGCGCGTAAAATTAGTAATGCTCATGACTAGTAACAGAACTTCGGAACCAAACCACTTAGCGCATTTATATTAAAACATGAATGATGAAATCTCTGGTATGTCTTATTAATAAAAATTTCCATATCGATGCTTATTATTTGCATTGAGATAACATTTTTTGTTCATTACGCACCCTAGCATGTTTTTTTTAAATCAGCATGCGCGACGCAATTTGCTATTACTTTACCTTCGGCACTGCAGTCCGATTTCTACATTTCAAGCGGCATTCTTAAACTATTTCAAACTGGGGTTCAGTCTTTCCATTTCTCAGGCTTGTAATCACGTATGCAACATTCGAGCCCGTTCATTCACTGAAAATACTTCCACCGTGTAGCGTTATTCGTCACTTCATACAACGTTTTGCCATGTTCAATCGTGTAAATTTGACGCTCCTTACACCAAGCGAGACGTCATTTGGCATTTTCCTGCGTGATATGTGGCTTATGAGCAGCCGCTCGACCATGGAATCCAAGGTTTCTCCCCTCACGCCTAACTGTCACAGTACTTGGAGTGGATCCTGGTGCAGTTTGGAATTCCTATGTGATGGTCTGGATAGATGTCTGCCCATTACTCTTTACGACCCTCTTCAAATGTCGGCGGTCTCTGTCAGTCAACAGACGAGGTCGGCCTGTACGCTTTTGTGTTGTACATGTCCCTTCACATTTCCACTTCACTGTCACATCAGAAGCAGTGGACCTAGGGATGTTTAGGAGTGTGGAAATCTCGCGTACAGACTTCTGACACAAGTGACACCCAATCACCTGACCACGTTCGAAGTCCGTGAGTTCCACGGAGCGTCCCATTCTGCTGTTTCACGATGTCTAATGACTACTGAGGTCGCGGATAATGAGTACCAGGCAGTAGGTGGCAGCACAATGTACGTAAGATGAAAACGTATATATGTAGGGGTGTTCGGATACTTTTGATCACATAGTGTATGTAATGAGCGGTAATTCATTATTGTAGTACTTGATTATAGCTTTGTATCGCCCATTGTTTAACTTTAAAGTGTCTGTTGGGGTAATTAAAAGCCTTCTTTTTATTTAACTTTTAATGTATGCTGAAAATATATTTCCGAAGTTGTGCTGCTCGCGGAAAGAAATTATCTACTAAGTGTAAGTCTAAAGCACGCGGTCAACTTTCAAGGGTGTTAGAAAATTAAAGTGATATAAATTTGCCGAACAGGCTTATTGCAACACACACTCGCTAATATTAGTCCAGCATGCTGAAAGTACATGTACTTTTGGCGCATATAACTGGAAACTAAGGTTTTCTGCCAGAAATATAATCGGCAGCAAAGGATTGCATTGGGAAAATCTGCAGCATTTTAGTGTTTTTGGAACACCCAACTTAATGTATCTGCTCAACTCTGTATGAAGCTGAAGTTTCGTTGTATTTGTAGTATCGTACAATAAAACAGATATTTATCCTAACATTTCCATAAATGACACAATATTGCTCACATCAGTATTTGCGTCAATACTAATGATTTTAATTATTTAAATATTTTTATCAAATTATGCCATTACGTAGTCTACATTATAAAAATCGGTTATTTAATAAGACAGTATAGATATTTATTAGATTGGTTACTGTTAATATCATTGTTATGCTTTACCAACGTTATATCTGTCGAATACTATCTCATCAGCTTATTAAATAATTAGCATGGAAATCCAATTCCGCAATTTATTGTTCTATTAATAAATAAAAATTATTCTTTGTATTTACACGTAACTTTAGCATCTCTCACTCCCTAAGTTCAAACAATGTGGCTATCTCTAACTAATACGCCTGATTTGTCCCGCCTCATTATATACACACCTTTGTTTATTTTTTGATTATACATTTATTTATTGTTTCTGGGAAAGGTTCTTGTCGATTATTACCTCTATAAACTTTTTGTTCATTGTATGTTTCTGTGAATCTCAATTTTCACCATCTATATTAAGTTTTATATTATTAGTGTGCTTTTGAAATCAAATGCTTTGATATCTATATATTCAGATTTGAAACGTACCTAGGAATGAATCTATAATTTTCAAAATGTTGTTTGCTTCCTAATCCCTGTTCTGTTGCATTTTAAATTATTATGATAGCTTAAAATGCATATAACTACTGTGCAATAATTTCTTGCACGGCGTATGCCTAGGCAGACTAAGCACCTACCTAGGGTGGTAGATTTGAAGAGGCGGCTTTTAAGCTGTTACTGTTAATTTTTTTGTTTTAAAAATGCATTCATAACTTTGAAATAATAAAAGAAGGTTACGCTGAATGAAATGGAAATGAATAACTTTGGCAGCAATACGCTCAAATTTAATAAACAGTTTTCCGTCTACAAACAAAGGAATGGACTTTTTTTATAATCATCTCCCAACGCATGTATTAGTACTTTTTTCAGTGTTATGCCAGCTTAAATAACTTATTGGTACTGTGATACGATAGGGAGGCAAATTCCGTTGATTGCAATCATATGCTTGTTATGAACCTATGAGAGAGGCCGCTAGCACTGCTATAAGGGTAGCCGGTGTCAGCACTCAACAATGCCCATTCAAACTTGTTTTAATGTTCATAAACATGTGTGACAGTCGGAAAAAAGCCAAGTGGTTCTCAATATCGAAAACTTGGGAAGGATAAGGCAATAAAGAAATAGGAGACTATGAGAAGGTGTGCACAGCCAACTTGTTCTAGTATGAGCCCAGATACATCAGAGTGTAATAATGCGAACGGAGGCGAAAATAAAGGTGCGTGTGGTTTATCTGAGTCAAGTGTTTTCGATGTTCAGCAATGCTAGTGCGGAATAAATTATTTCAATTGATCCAAATGCTAGTTATAGCCAGGCGAGTTATTGAAATTCTGACGATCCTGTAAAGTGAATAATAAGTTAATTCCTTTGCGATCACATGGCTTAAACAATTTAATGTTGCACAAAATATGGACAATGATTTTAGAAATTCATACAAGCAATATACTGATTTTCTGAGCTATTTTAATAACAATTTGTTTTTAGCACCCTGGGAAATGCCAAGAGACCAAAAGGACATTTTTAATATACTCTAAAGGCAATGGTAGTGTATCTTGTGTCCCATGTTTATTGTGTATTGGAATTACGTAGTTTGCATAACCTAATGAGGGATTTAATGACTGGAAAAACGCCAAGTCCCGATTAACCGACCATGAAAATTTAGCTGAACATAGAAATGTGTGGTAAATTTAAGGACTAGAGGACAAATCACGGGCAGAATAGATAGTAAACTAACATTTCAGCTTGAAATAGAAGTTAAATATTCGAGGGACGTGTTAAAGCCAATCTTTGCCATGGTCAAAATTTTCTCTATACAATGCCTATCTTTTAGGTGTCACAACTACGAGTTTTGGTCAACAAATACTAGGAATTGCATGATATCCCTAGAGCTAATGGATGAATTCAGTCAATTTCCAGGAAAATATGTAGAGCTTTATGGCAACACAGGCAAACTGAGCACATCATATCCTTCTTTTCAAGCATTTGGAGAGTTTATATCTATTCTGTGAGAAAGAATGGTGAAGTATTTAAAGATGAAGTAAAGAAAGTTAAATAATATTTTTCCACTACATTAGACTGCACTCCCGATAGTACACATATAGATCAGTTATCTTTTGTTTTAGGGTTATTATCAAAGCATGGGCTTATTGGATTTCCTGTAGAAAGGTATATCTGTTTTTTTTAAATACAGGGTAGAAATCAGAAGCATTAGTTAATGCAGTAATACCCTTATTAAGTAAATATGATTTGGACATTCAATTATACAGATCCACTGCGAGCACTATGGTAGGTATCCAAGCTAGAATTAAAGAAATCTCTTACTGTGTATATTTCATGTTCAGCACATTCCTTTAACATCGTAGAGTCGTGTGCAGCAGAGGGTCGTCCTAAAGTGGCTTCATTCTTGCTTTTATTGCAACAAATTTGCACCCTGTTCTCTGCTTCGTCTAGTTGGAAGTAGTTATAGGTAGTTAACATTAAATAGTGCGGTCTCCTTAAAAGGACCTTTAGAAACGCGCTGCTCAGCGTATCATGATGTCTGCTATAATCTCAATGCTAATTGGGCAAAAATAATGTCAGCTTTGGAAGTTATTAAAAATGAAATAGCTCAAAAGGCTACAGTAGGATGTGAGGCGACTTCAATGCTGAGCAATCTACAATGTCTGGAAAATGCGGTAATGTCAACATTTTGGTCAACGATTTTGAAGAGACGGAGTCCTACAAATAAATGGTTACAAGGCGTTGATATCAACATTGGGACTGTAATAAACGTGTACAATTCTTTACTTGAATACGTTTGAGACAGTTGTTTTATACGATACATATGAAAACGCTGACGTCAAAAGGAGTAAGTTAAAGATGTATAAAACAGCCCCAAAAAGAAAAGTTCATGAAAACTGAAAGTGAACGAAAGAACCGAGTTTGGCACTGTACTTTTGAAGGTAAGGATGATTTTCGGGCGAATTTTTGAAGTTCTATAGCAAATTTGCTTGAACGAGACAACACTGAACTATTAAAATGTGTTAGAAAATTGCAAGAGCATTACAAAGACAATTTAGAAGAATGTTTAAGTGATAAGACTATTACATTTCAAAGCATATATTAATAACAACGAAATAAAAATACTCTAAGGACACTATATAGAGTGTAACTTGAAAACCACATTTCAGAACCGTTTCTTAATTTATAATTTGCATTTAGAATATTCTTGTCAACTGCTGCAACCAATAGTTCGACCGAGCGTTCTTTCTCACTCCTCAAGACTCGAGAATTATTTGCGATCATCCATGTCACAAGAATGAGTCAACAGTCATCTGCATGAATTATGACATTACACGGCAACTAGACTGTAAATATGATGTGATGGGCGAGTTTGCAACATAGAAAGTAGGCTGTATACAAACCACTTGTTTCTCCCCGGTTTTGAGTGAGTTTAATAATAATAATAATAATAATAATAATAATAATAATAATAATAATAATAATAATAATATAATTCTGCTATGGTATTGTTTATTTTAGGTTACTTGGTGTACATTCTTGTCGAAATAAAGAGCCGGAAATATTTTTCTGTGCCTAGAGGGTCAACTAGCGAAATTCGCCCCTGGTTTCTTGTTATTTCAAACAGATTAATCGTTTATATTAGGAATAAAAATGACCTCAGTTTTGAGTGTTGTCGAATTCCAGTTTCACATAATTTATTTCTACCCACTGTATCTATTGTATTTGTTAGCTACGATACAATCCAGTTTTGCGCAGTTCCTCGTACCCTTGGCAGTTTTTCACTTAACATTTTGATACATAGTCTATATATATATATATATATATATATATATATATATATATAACTTCATGGTTATTAAGCTCATCAGTTAAGATACAGAATTATGGGCACAGTCTTTTGTTTATACAAAATTCGTTTATTTAGTGTACGTTAATGTTTGTACTTAGGAAAATAGGGCCCACTGAAAAGTTTTATACTGTTGCTTCTGGATCAGGAGCTTCGGATACGAAAGGGTACCTTCCAGAAACAGTGTTCCCGTTCGCCATCGAGACATGTGCAAATTCTCATTTATATTTAAAATGAAAAGGCGCCCAAACTTTCTACTTAGCAAGTAACTCAACTTTAGTCTTTTGGACACACGGTGAATTGTCAGATCTTCCCCTTTATTAGAATTTCGAACAAGACATACGTAAATGGAAAAACGGGTACAATGGAACTTCAATTCCGCAATCAGGCGGTTCATTTTCTAGTCAAACCCGCCGAATATAACCGATAATTAACTGGTATTTCTGAATATCAAATTCCAAGCTATTTTCGATGGTTGCATTTTTTAAATACAAGCCAATGAACATCTTATAAATACGGAAAATACATAACTGAAATTATAATAGGAGAAGCTACTGTTGTATACCCCTTATATCTATAGTAATCCTTTCGTTCATGCATGTTAACAAAGATGGTGATGGGGTGGAATAAAAACGGTGTAAACAATTAGCTAGGAATTGGGAGTGTATGTGGAAATAAAGATTAGACATGTACAATGTAATATTGTATCATCGTTGGTAAAATATGTGATAGTAAATATATAACAGAAAGCTAAACGGTGAGTAACGATGTTCGTGTGAGGTTAGTTTTTTTTATATATATAAATTGTGCACATAAATGCATAATTTTACAAGCTAAACTTATGTAGCTTCCTCAAGCTGTCAACGGTGCTAGTGTGTCGTACAGAAGTGTTAAAAATGTAATTTTTTTTTATATAAACTCAGCATTGTGGACGTGACCATTTCACTTTTCACTAGACTAATTAAAAAGATATGACATTACCTATTTTGGGGTAGATAACAATTCTTATGGAGTCGATTATGACATGATGCTTTTTATTTTGTGGAGTCGATTAAGACATGCTTTTTATTTTGTAGCGGTATTCCAGAAATTCAGCAACACGTACCGCGATTTTGTTTTAAAATGGAAAATATCAGAGGTCATTTTAATATCTAGTATCGTTCAGTCACTCTTACTTGGTGGGTAAACAAAATAAAGGAACTTAAATTCGTCTGTTCCAAGTTTTAAAAAATGTGAATTTAATTACCTTTTGTGCTTAATTTATGTTTGAGAATTGGATGGAATACAACAAGGATTTCATTATGCAGAATTTTGATGAATTGCTGCCATGACTATGTTTTTGTAAGCTGTTATTTTACACTTAGCCTACTGATGCAGTACACAGTAATGTCACACCTGTATCCTAATATTGAGCATACCTTTCCATATTTTAATTTGAAAGGTTTTGCAAATTTCTGTTTTAAATGTGGGGTAAAGTAACTTCAGAGTCCGTAGTTAGCTAGTAGTTTAAAAAGTTGCCACTCTTGGCATCAGTCATTTAGACAGTGTGTTCTGATTGTAGCTCAGATCAGCCCTTCTTTGCATGAATCATTTATATGCAGTACATGTATATGCAATATTGGAATCAGTTTGAATCTGCTTTCTGAATTCAGTTCAACATGTAAAAGGAACAGGAAGCTTGCTTCAGTTAAATGAGGTGTCTTGTTTGATTTTTGGCCCCACTGTGAGCAGTGCTCAGGGACGTTGAACACTTCATACACTTATGAAATATGCAGCATCACTAATAAACATGCCCAACACCAAGAACTTTTTTTTTTAAACTAATAACATATCCAACACCAAGAACGTTTCTCCCTCTCCTCTCTCTTTCTCCACACCATGCATTATCTAAGAAATGAAAATTTGAAAACCATCACCATTCCAAGATTAACATCTCAACGTGCATTGCAGTAGGACAATAAGAAATAAGTGTGTCACCATCATATGCCATCTGCTCTATGTATTGAATATTCACATATTGCACAACATATTAAAAACTTCCTCCATAGTATATGGGGAGTGAGTATATAAGAAATACTTTAACTCTTTCTTAAAGATTTTATATTGATTAGGCGTGACTAATAGTTTTAAGTAGCATGGAAGGTTATAAATTGTTATTGCAGAATAGTAACATCCTTTTTGGAACAGTTCTAAGCTATTTGCTGATCTATGCAAATAGTAAGGCAGCTCAAGAGAGAATATGGCAAATCTCCTCTTAAAGTTTCCCTGTTGAAAATGCTTATAAAATCAAAAGGAGTGAATCATTCGAGTTTTAGATGTGCAGATCCCTTGGCTATGCCATGTCGTCACTTAACTTGCTACACTCCTCTCCTTCTAAAAATATCCCTCGGCTACGCTTTGAGGCTGAGGACCCTCAATCTCTCGGCTACGCCTTGAGGCTGAGTTTCTTACCGGCTTTAGTGGCATTAGTTATTCATATGTTTCCAGCATTACGTTAGAGCAAGCGTATGATATAGAGTGATATCTGTTGAACTTATAACACATCATTTTCAGCGCTGGGGAGATACTCTAAGGGGAGAATGTTGAAGAATATACATATGCACCAGTAAGAGTAAGAATTTTTTGGGTGTTGAACAAGGGTCTATGCGAATGACGGGAACCAACACCACAAATAATATGCATGGCCTTTTTTTGTAATATAAATGCTTGCTATGTGTCGAATTGCCCCAGAACATTATTCCATATCGCAACAGGGAGTGAAAGTAGGTGAAATATATGCTGTTCTTAAGGCATTTTGGTGGAGCAAATTTTTTAAGTTTCTTAAGGCAAAGCAGTTTTGGCAGCATGATTTTTTTATTTGTTTTCTCCAGTTGAGCTCTCCATCTATTTGAAGCCCAAGAAATTTTGTATCATATACTTTACTTATGGTGTAATTGTTGTATCTGATTGTTAATTCACTCATTCGTTTATGCTTCGTTTGGTTTTATCATAGCTTAATGAAAGCTTATTAGCTTCAAACCAAAAGTTGAGCTGTTCGAACACTTTATTGACAGAATTTCTTAATTGCTGATGTGACTTTCCAGATATAAGTACACTGGTATCATCTGCAAATAGCACAGCTATTGAATCTTTGCAAAGAAAATATGGCAGGTCATTTATAAATATTAAAAATCTGATGTGTTACCTCACATGACTTTCTCTACTCTTGTACAAACTATTTTTACAAACGCTTATTCTCCATATGCTTCATGTTAATCGAGATATCAAGATGTTAATCTTATTGCTAATTTTCTTGTAGATGCAAGGGGAATTGGTAGGCTTTAAGCAATAATCTAATATTTTAAGAGCTGGTTGCTATGTGGAGTATTCCATTCTCTTTGCATTACCAGGACAAAAAAATAAAATAAAAAATGAATAACGAATTCCCATTTGAGAAAAAGGATAAGTATTGGAAAATTTAAGGGGATAACAAGCAATATCTTGAAAATGGTTCACTCAACAAAAGAAACGTATATGACATAAATTGTGTATTTTAATGCGATCTACATTTTTTGTGTAGTAAAATTTTGTCTTATCTCTTATGGTTTACCAGTTATGCAAAAATCGTTCACAATGAAGAATACTTTTGGAGACATTCCCAGAAAATTCAAGATATACATTTTATTTGTCATGAAAGTATCTTAAATATATGATATTTTAATCAAAATCGTTAGAGCCATTTTTGAGAAATTTAAAATTTTTGAAAAATGTACCATGTAAAGGGTAATCTGGGGTGGGGGGATTTTCTTGAAAACTTCATGTCGCATCTCTGGAAGATACTGAACCTAAATACCAAGTTTGGTGTTTATCCGACTGTTCATTTCTGAGTTATGCTGTTCACACACACACACACACACACACACACACACACACACACACACACACACACACACACACACACACACACACACACACACACACACACACACACACACACACACACACACACACACACACACACACACACACACACACACACACACACACACACACACACACACACACACACACACACACACACACACACACACACACACACACACACACACACACACACACACACACACACACACACACACACACACACACACACACACACACACACCACACACACACACACACACACACACACACACACACACACACACACACACACACACACACACACACACACACACACACCACACACACACACACACACACACACACACACACACACACACACACACACACACACACACACACACACACACACACACACACACACACACACACACACACACACACACACACACACACACACACACACACACACACACACACACACACACACACACACACACACACACACACACACACACACACACACACACACACACACACACACACACACACACACACACACACACACACCACACACACACACACACACACACACACACACACACACACACACACACACACACACACACACACACACACACACACACACACACACACACACACACACACACACACACACACACACACACACACACACACACACACACACACACACACACACACACACACACACACACACACACACACACACACACACACACACACACACACACACACACACACACACACACACACACACACACACACACACACACACACACCACACACACACACACACACACACACACACACACACACACACACACACACACACACACACACACACACACACACACACACACACACACACACACACACACACACACACACACACACACACACACACACACACACACACACACACACACACACACACACACACACACACACACACACACACACACACACACACACACACACACACACACACACACACACACACACACACACACACACACACACACACACACACACACACACACACACACACACACACACACACACACACACACACACACACACACACACACACACACACACACACACACACACACACACACACACACACACACACACACACACACACACACACACACACACACACACACACACACACACCACACCCCACACCCCACACCCCACACCCCACACCCCACACCCCACACCCACACCCCACACCCCACACCCCACACCCCACACCCCACACCCCACACCCACACCCCACACCCCACACCCCACACCCCACACCCCACACCCCACACCCCACACCCCACACCCCACACCCCACACCCCACACCCCACACCCCACACCCCACACCCCACACCCCACACCCCACACCCCACACCCCACACCCCACACCCCACACCCCACACCCCACACCCCACACCCCACACCCCACACCCACACCCCACACCCCACACCCCACACCCCACACCCCACACCCCACACCCCACACCCCACACCCCACACCCCACACCCCACACCCCACACCCCACACCCCACACCCCACACCCCACACCCCACACCCCACACCCCACACCCCACACCCCACACCCCACACCCCACACCCCACACCCCACACCCCACACCCCACACCCCACACCCCACACCCCACACCCCACACCCCACACCCCACACCCCACACCCCACACCCCACACCCCACACCCCACACCCACACCCCACACCCCACACCCCACACCCCACACCCACACCCACACCCACACCCACACACACACACACACACACACACGTTTCCAAAAAAACATTTTTTGGATTCAGGAGACCTCAAAACATGTATTTCCATTGAAATCTCTGTATCAAATTTTTGGGTGGAATGCAATACTTCCCCTACTTACTATACGTAGTAGAGAAAGTAAAAATAACAAAGGGCCAAGCATAGAACCTTGTGGGACACCTCTAGTAATAACACCTGGTTCCGAATCACAACCATTGATTCTGGTTTTCTGGATCCTATTTGTTAAGTAAGATCTGAACCATTTTATAGTGCTATCACTGAAGCCATAAACTTTTAACTTTTGCAGCAAGAGGTTGTGATCTATGCTGTCAAATGCCTTAGCTAGGTCACAAAATATTTGTAATGGTAGTTCCTTTTCATCCAAGGCTGTTAATGCTTCAGAAGTGAGCATGTATGTTGCATTTTCTGTTGACATTTTTTCCTAAATCCTAACAGGGATACTGAGAGAATGTTGTTGAACTCCAAGTATTTTATAACCTGATTATATACAGCTTGTTCCATTAGTTTAGAAAAGGCTGTCAAAAGATAGATGGGCCTATAATTGGAAGCCAGGCTTTTGTCTCCTTTCTTGTATAGAGGCTTAACATATCTGTACTTAAAACTCTGGTGAAAGGGAGTGGAATCTAGATAAACCTCAGTTCTTATTCAATTTTTATGTAGATTATGCAAATCATACTGGGCATGGAAAACATCTCAAAAGGATTTCAGTACACCATGTACCTTAGTAACAGTCTCTTGTGGGACATCTCAGAATACAGTATTTACGTCTCTGAGGCTCCTTGGTCTCCGTGACCAGGATTAAGAACAGACACGGGCCAACTCCTCTGGTGCGCCTTGTCTTTTGAGACAGGGTGCACTTGAATGCACCGTCAACACAGCGATAGTCTTCCTTGGCCGCACCATCACCATCGAGTCCAGCAAGACGTCATGGACACTACCGTGCTGCCGATGTTGCCAATTTGGCCACTGGATGGACCGATGCAGCGCTCTGCCACAATGCCACTACTGTGATGTCGCATCACACACGTCCGTCTGCCAGCACCACGACCTCAGGCGTCGTTGGAAGTACTGCGCCCCTGCGGCAGATCGGACAACTTCATCGGGCAGGCAGTCTGCCTACTTCATCCATAGCACCTCAAGGCGACTAGCGGCCCTTCGCCGCTACCGAAGCCCCAGCCTCAGCCAACTCGGCCAGCACAGGCATATCCACTGAAGGCTGCTTCTCAACAATGCGCCAACACCGCCACCCTGCTCTCGAAGCCATCGACGTCCAGCTCGCCACCCTCACAGAGGCTACCAATGCCATCCATGATGAGGTCTCAGCACTCAACAGGCACCTTGAGACACTCAGGCACTCTGCCGAGATCTGCCTCTCCTACATAGAAGCAAGGCAGCGCAACACCACAAAGAAACTCTCTGCTGCCACCAAGCAGCTGGCCAAACTCCAACTCGCCATCCAAGAGATGGCAGCTGAAGAGGACTCCAGAACTCATCACTTCCATCAACAGGAAGTTTCGTTTCATAACAAGAACCTCAAGGCCTCCTTGATGTCTTATCCACCAGCACCAGACAACTGCGAAGAAAGACCTGAGCAGCTGAACACCCTGGAAGCCACAACTGCCGAAATACTACAGCAACATCACATTGCATATGCTGACATCCTCACTCAACTGCAAGAACTACAGTCTAGCCACAGGAAGCTTGATGAAGGCTACATCCTTATCAGGAACTTCATCGAGCAACAGGTCATGCTGGGTCCACCCACCATGCATCGCTGTTGAATCATCATCATCTTCATTGCCCTCGACTCAAGCACTCATGTGCACAGACACTTCTCCAAATAAAATTCTCACCGTTAATTCCCTCCCAAGCACACGACAATTCCCTCGGTGGTAGTCAGGGTTTTGGCCATGGCTGCAGCCCAGTACCTATACCTTACCTATTCCCTTGCATTGGAAGACAGCTCCGGACATCACGGAACTGATGCAGGTGCTTATGTGGGACTGCCCAAATCCTTCACCTTTAATCCAATGCAATCTTTCACCGTTATTCCTTAAACCACATCAGCGCAAAGTTATGATCCTTCCTTACCATCATCTCCTACCTGTGAAATAAGCCAATTCTGTCTCCTACCCAGCTCTTCTTCTGTCTCCCCTTTCAAAAAAAAAAGGTCATAACTTGACTGATGGCTGGCAGCTGCTGGGCAGTCGGTCTGCTGTGCTAGGGCCACTTTGTAATAACATTCCCTCTTGTGTTTCAAGTTGGTAATCATTTCCACATTGCACTTAGTTGAGGACCATTGGATGATTATATATACATACACACAGGGTGTTTCAGAATTTGAACAATTAACTTTAAGGGATTATAGAGGGGTGTTGGGGGAACAATTGAAGATAGGACACTTATTGTCCCAGAGTGCATGATTTTGTGCAATAAGCTAAAATAAATTTGAGCCAGTATGCCACTGTTACCATCTCAATAGTATAAGCAAGCATTTGTTGCACGGCCAAGAAGCGTACGTGTGTGGCTCAGTGGTAAAGTGGGAGTTCTCAAGCCAGTGACGCCAGATTCTAAGTTCAAGCCCTGCCGAATGTTTCTCTCACTCTCTCTCTCTCTCTCTCTCTCTCTCTCTCTCTCTCTCTCTCTCTCTCTCTCTCTATTGTATTTTATTTTTGTTCTTCAAATTGTTGATTGTGAAGGATATGGAATACTGCACTGCTCCATTTGTTATTATCGCTGTGTTAACTGTAATCAAGCAAATCAAACAAATTAATTTTGATCACTAATGTCCAACATAAGATACTGTAATGCCTTATTGTGTTTAAGATGAGAGGTGCATGCATATACGAATAGCAATAGTCATTTTAATTTCTGAATAATGCAGAGGAAGAAAACATTAAACTTCAGTGTAGTAAAGTCCCCTCTACACATGGTTTTGTCATGCAAAGTTTAAACCTATTGCTCTGGAATACGTGTATTATTCTTGTTCTCACAGTGCAGTTGCAATGCATAGATGCTTGCTCCTTTCTGAAGGTCACTATGTGGATATTCAGTGCTATTTAGTTAAATGTGGAAATTAATGATAAAAGCTTATAAAAGAAGTGGCAATAAATATTCTGATACATGGATATAAGAAATAATCAGAGAATGATATAGCGCATGCATTTTAAACATTGCAACGGCAATAATATGATGGTGGTCTAATACAGGTGTGTAAATTTACGAAATGAAGTCGAAATGTTAGGGATAATGAATGAAGAAAGAAATGTAGATTTTAATCTCACAATAGGCTGGAGGAAAGACGCAGATAATTTGGTAGTCATGCTTCACATATAAGTAGATGCCAATAATCATAAAAGGAATGGGTGTTAATGGTAAAATGGATTGGTTACTTATGTAGTCTTTACATACACCTTGATTAGAGGGAACACATTATGTAAATATTAAGGGAGAAATGCCCAAAAATTGAGTATTCTATACATTCCCCCTTAGGGATGGAGAAATTTATCTGTTAAAGATGAACAACGATGGAAACCATACATGCTTCTTAGCAGTGTCTTACAAATGAGCACAGATTATGTCGCCTCGAATTTCCAGAAGAAAATGCCAACCATAACTGCAAATAAGGTTATATTCAGAGACTAGGTGACCTTTTCATCTATAGTTGGGGAGAAAGTAATTGTCTACCACTCCAGAGGAAAATGTTACGACAAAATACCTGGAACAAATGGATCGCCAAGGCTGCATATCTGTGTTGTGTTATGGTTGGATGTCACGAGATGGTCTAGGCATGTTGTGGCAGCTTGATGCACATTAAATAGCCACCAATATAAAGGCATCCTCAAAAACATCATGGTTGATTCTGTAAGGTCTATGTATTCCAAAGAAATGATTGAATTTCAGCAGGATAACCATCCTGTCCACACAAATCAGCAGGTTTCAAACTGGTTCTCGCAAAGAAACCAATCAAGTAATTGCCTCCTTGCTCACCAGATTTGAATCCTCTTTTAAATGTGTGGGCAGAAATGAAGAAAGTTTTGGAGCTAACCCCTTATTGCCAGAATTATTTTGCTACATATGCTGCTCTTCCTCTAATTCCTAAACCAACTTTTATATCCCTTTCATCGGCACCACAACTGAAGCGATTCGAATAGCTGGCATTGTTGGAGTATTATTAAGTGGACTGGCCATCCATTCAAAGCCAAATGCCGTGAGTTTGAGTCCAGCGACTGCAGTCAAATGTACCTGTGGTAAAGGATGAGGAGGACCCAAGTAAAATAACTGGTGTAATGGTACGCCTGGATGCCGACAGGGTTACATTTGACTGCAGTTGCATGGATTTTGCTGATTGTTATTTAAAAAACAGCACTATAGGTTTATTGCAAAAAAATTAATATTTTTACAATGTAAAACAGATATAAATAGCCTAATTTTATTGATGAAGGCTAGTATAATATGAAATTAGAAAAAAAGCCCATTAAGAAACCTAAAAGGAAAAAACACCTTTGTAACAAAAATGATAATCTAGGCTATAAAAGGTTAAATTGGCTGCAAGACAATGTAAGACAAAAGAGGTTTTGCAGGATAAAATACAAGATGCTTTGGAGGAAGTATTCTCTCACGAAAATTTGACTAGTCATTTGATATCATCCATGTCCCATAGAATGAGGGCAGTAATAGAAGCAGAGGGTTTGCACACCCGATATTAAGTTAATTTCTATTTTTATTTGCTTTTTTTCATTTAGGAATATAATATTTACTTATTTCATATTTAGTTTGAAAATGAACAGGAGAGTGTTTCAGTTTTTATGTGTGAGCAAGAATGCCTTGGAATCAAAGTCTCAGCAATATTAGCAACTGGGAATTATATTACAATATGCGTAATAAACATTGCCTGATGTAGGCCTGATTACTACATACCTGCATATAATCGCTCGGCTGTCAGCAAATATTCAGCAGCTGGGACTTGGTATGAAAGGTGACAATAGAATGAAGCTAAAGGCACACCCTTCCTGAGACACCATTGTGAACCGGCCATGGAAACGATTTGGATTTTGACAAATATACACTTTGAGAGTCTGCTCATTTTTTTTTTTTTTTTTTTTTTGGTCTTAGGGTGTACACTTCTTGGCAGTGCAGCAAGTGCTTCTATATACCATTGAGGTGGTATCAGTGGCGTACTGGCTGAAATGTATTTTGGCTTATCCCATAACTAAAGATGAAACACTGAAATGTCCCTTCTGCTCTGCTACATTGACAATAGAACACATAGTCACAAAATGCTAACAAATCGACCTCAAGAGAAAAAGATATGAAATCCCTGTCGAACTCCATAACGCATTCGGAAGCCTGTCAGCTTATTTCAAGTTGAAGATCTTCCTCAGTGACATTGGAATACTAAATAAACTGTAAATCATGCTTATCATATGCCACACTAACCATTAAATATCACTGTCTCACTGATCAATTGTATTGTCACTCATCACAGTAATATTATGTAATTCTCTCAATGTTATTCTCAATGTATCCAAAACATAATTATGTGATGATAACTGTATAACATGCTACTTACTGTAATATGTACTATCTCATAAAAGTTGCTATAAGACCTAAGATGTTTTAGTGACTATAAATAAATAAATTAAAAAAAATCATGTGCTCTGGGACCATAAGTGTCCAATCTCAAATTGTCCCCCAACACCCCTCTATAATTCCTTAAAGTTAATCGGTCAAATTCTGAAACATTCTATATATACCAGGTGAGTCAGCTGCCCCTAGTTATTTGTATCTATGCAACCCGCAGTTTATAGTCTAATGTGAAAACATTGAGCCTTTTAGCAAACAAACTGTTATTATAGCTCTTCCTTTCTATTTGGTACTATACGCAATCCCCATTAATGATTAAAGGCCTGAATGAGAACCAAAGAGCTGCGAAAGCCTTAAAACAGACGGCGTTTCATGGATACAATGCTTGCAAGAAGATAGAGGAACATTTTCCCGAAGAGTGGGATAAACTACGTGGCTTCTGGCTGAGTGGTTTAGCTGCCGGAATGTAGTGAAACAAAGGTTAGCTTCGGAAGTTCGAATCTGATACAAACATAAAATTGTTTTGCTTCTTTTTTTTTTCTCCCCTTGTGTTTATTTTCTATATTTTAGTGCATTAATTTATTTATTTATTTTTGTTATTCCTGTAAGCCAAAGACATAAAAATTACAATCAGATAATTGTGTATCATGTTCACCGTAATAATCTGTACCGTATCTGGCATTATAAACCGTGTTACGTAGTTAGCTTTCATTCTCTTGGGCGCATATCGACGATATTAAATATAACAATATTTGTTTCATGTTTAAACCTTATGTTTCACTTCTTGTATTGATAAAGGGGTTGTAAATGCTCTTAAGTTCATGGGTAAACAGAATAATAAATTGTTAAAGAGCGTGGATTTCATCAACGAAGTAAATGTTCAAAATGACGACCCCCTTCATCAATGCACATTTGTGTATGTTGCCGGAGAGACCTTCTTGCATGCTGTAACGCGCAATATAATCTGCCTGCATTCTTCACGTATGAGTGTGCCTGTATATGATTTGGGCTTTGCGGTGAAAAAATGACGATTATTCTATTTTGTACACACTTATAATGTTACAAAAATGTTATTTATATCGTAATATCAAATTATAGGCCCAAAGAGATAGAAGGTAATAAAAAGTTTGGAATTCACCCAAAGGATTTGAACCCAAATTAAAGTGCCACAGCATTAAAGCAACCATTATAATAACATTCAGCCAATGCTACCTTGCAAGCTGAGGTTCCTATACGAAATAGTAATCGCAGAACTAGACCCCACTTCGAATATTTACACACTTTTTGCAGCGTCATACGGTGTTTTGAGCTCGGTTTGGTAGTTTTAATTCAAACAAACTGCATCAGTCATTATAATTACTGTATGATCTGAAATACGCCAAAGTTTGTGAAATAAGAGAAATTATCTACCCAATACTTAGCATTTTTTGACAAGGCTATACATTGATTAACGGCTTAAATCCAATCGGTCACACTGCATAGATCTGCCATTTTGTTTTCATGGTTTTGCAACCGATGCATGTGATAGGTTGTTCCTTCCAGGGCATTTTCAAAAGGATGCATGGATGTATGCTAAAGAATAAAAGTTTGTAAAATTGGCTAAAATTGCTACTGTAGTTGTCAGTGTCAGGGTGGGATGTTTTTTGCCTCGACATGCATAGGGATTGCATTCTGTCCCGTAAAACACTTATGCGCTGAGTTATGTATCCCTCCTCTATAAAGTGGTATGCAAATCAGTCATTAAAAGGAATTCAAGAAAGGCATAAGTCACATATGTCGCTTAGCACGTTGCATAAATTAAAAAATAAATAGGTGCAGCTGACTTACCTGGTATATCATCCTGTGTGTATATATATAAAAACCAGCACTTGCTTGCAAGCCACCATAGATGATCAGGTTGAGAATCAAGCATCAGTTTACAGTTTCTTATAAATAAACATTTCTCCTCTTTGGTGAGTAACTGCTTGGTGATGGATACCTTTTGGTTATGACCTTCATCACCACATGTCAGCTGAGTAAACAAACACACCTTATCTTCAATTTGTGTGGCAAATTAAATCTGTGCTTCTCTTATAATATTCATGTATCTATTAATATTGAGCATATTCACATTTAATAAAGCTAATAGATAAGCAGATTTTAAGTTGTAGAAATAAAATGAAAAGTTTGGCAAGTTAAAAACAAATTGCAATTTGCACAACTTGCAACTGAAAACCTCCATCTCCTCTCCAAATTAAGTTATGGATTTCCTTTATTTAATATTAGTAAGAACCTTGTCACCTACCAACCAACTGAAATAGTGAAGGTGGTTTTTTGTACTTGTATTTTGTTGCATAATTTTTAATGTCTTCTGTAACAAGACAATGAAACTCTCTATATAGAAATATATCAAAATTAGGTACTGCATTCAGGGTTATCATGAATTAAACTTTATGCATGCAAAAGGTCCAGTTCTTTGAAAATTAAACTTAGGGTTGGTTGTATAGAAATTTATCCAGCATTTGTCTGGTTTTGAGTTGTATGAACATTCTGCTACATGTGCTTACTTGCTCCTTATTTGCTTGTCCAGGGCAAACCTAAAAGACCTCAACCATGTTCCAGTACCATGACCTGAGTCTCCTAGTAACAGTGCATTGGCCAGCACTACCATTGAACTGTAGGCGCATGAACTTTTCCATATCTGGGAATCTTGGTCAGAATCATACCACCTAGCAACAACCCTAGTATATTTTTCATTTGCATTACACATGTCCTGTACACGCTGAGAAGTGCTTTCCAAGTGATTAACTTTGTTCCATGCCACTGGACATTAACTGGAGGACTATGTTGTAAATATCAATCTCCTGTGAAATGTTGTGCTTCAGTTCGTCCAATGTGTGGGGATGTGTGGCATAAACTGTTTTAAGTAACCCTATAGGAAGAAGTCTGCTGTTGTCGCATCAGGGGATCTCAGTGGCCACATGTTCTTGGAGATTATCTGGCCATAAAAAAAACTGTCAATTAGTGTCGCGGGTTGGTTCAATGTATGGAGTGCAGGGCCATCTGGTTGAAATTATCCATTACCCAGCTCTATATCATTGAGTTACTCAACAATTTCCATGAGAATCCATCAGTACTCTGCATTGTGCACAGTCTGGTGGAAAGATAAAAAGAATGGTCTCACTATTCTCTGCAGATATTGCGCACCAAACCTCGACTTTAACTGGGTGCATAGGACTTCATGGATGATATGTGAATTTTGAATGGCCCAATTGCATGAGTTCTGTAAGTTTACATAGCCACATAAATGGAACCATTGATAGACAATATGCCAGGATTTTGCACAATGGATGCCTGAAACCAACAGCAACACTTTATTATTTTGTCCTTACCTGATTCCTACAATTGTAATCCTAAATGATTTTAGGCGAGCACTTTTTATAGCTCTTTGATGCATTGAGTAGGTGTATGCAGCCTTCAGTGACAAACATCTTAATGACTGTGGGGGTGATCATTCCAGTGAATGCTGAATGTCTACAAAAGCCATGGGGACTGTAGATGAGCAATGTTTGTCTTTTGCATTTACCAGAGATCCAGTTGTTTCCAATTTGTTTACCAATGACAGCATTGTGTTTATTTTGGGGGAATTGCAGGACCAAATAATCAGTTTGGTACACTCTTTGAATAGCTAAAATTGAATTTGTAATCCAGTATTGCAGGGGCTCAAGGAAGAGCTGTTGATTTAATGTGTAGTGCATTTTTTCAATGACTATAAAATAAAATATCGAAAACAGCTACCAAACATATAAGCCAATAATAAGGAATAAAGAATAAACTTCTGTATTTCTGGGACAGAGAATCAAAACTCCCAAATATCCTGCTTAATTTTATGTTAAACTCAGGACATTGGGTGAATTTCCAGCTGAACAAATAAAAAAAGAAACGTGTTAGTTCTATATAAATCACTCTGTATATTTGGTTTCCTTATAGACACAGGAATACAATCTACTGTCCCAGTAGCAGCAGGGAATGTATATTGTTGTGCACATTCCATCTTGGCTTCCTGAAGAGCAACAGTACGGAACTGCACCCAAACTCTTGCTTTTTCCTTGATAGTATGTACAACTTCCTCAAAACTGTTTAAGACTGTAGCCTGGGTCACACCAGCATTCTTATATCTTTAAAAAGTCTGATATGTTTTACATAAATATTACTTTCTCTACCCACCCTTCTACAAACTATTCCTAAAAGATCTTATTCTTCAATAGGCTCTTGTTAATCAAGATAAATGTGTGCAGAAATAGTTTCATTGCTTTGCACATTGTGTTGTAGGTTCTTGGGGGATACAATTGGCTGAAGCAATAGTTGAATCTTTAAAAAGTGCATGACTATGTTATTACTTCACAGAAAATACATAGACAAAAGCTGTATGTATTTCATTCTAAGCAATATATGTAGATGGTCATGATTTAGTATCTAAAAAAACAGAATACACAGTGAAACTAAAGATAGTCAGATGTACTTACAACAGTACAATATATCTGTGTTACTTAATGCCAATACCTTTAATAATACTTGCATGGGAAATTTTTGTTATATTTCCACTGGTGTTGTAATTGAGTTCATTACCAGTGTATGCTAAATTATTATATAAAGAGAGAAAATTGTGTTCAGCATAACTTCAAATTGTACAACTGATATTTATAATCAACAACTGAGAATATTATTTTCTTAAGTGGTTACAGACTATGTGCCATTTCCATGATGTTTAACTTGCTTGCCTGGGAGTGTAGAGTCATTGTATATTCACAAGTTTTGCCATATTTCATTGTATATTGATGTTGGGTGTTTTTTTTATGTGAAAACTGTGCAACCTTTATGTTATTAAACAACTGTAACTAAAGAAAAGATACAGAGGTTTTAAGATTTCTTCTACTGTGGTTATCTAAAAATTACTCAGTCATTCTGATAATTGTTTTATTGCCAATAGTTTCTTGCAGTCTATATATCATTTCCAGAACTGGAGGACTTTTGGGGTGAAGATTAAAGAAATCAGAAATGCAACATCTGCTGATATTATTTCACAACCATTTCTGTGTATATTAGGGGATTAGTTATTTGTTATTGGGAATACTAAGGCTTTGTGGAATTTAAGTTCTAAGGGGTAAAGGGGAGGATTTACCATTAAAACTTCTATATTACTGTACAATAATTTCAATTAGAACACAGGAAAGGCAAATGAAATTATTATATGAGATTTAAAAAGTCATCCATGCAATGCTGAGTAAGCCAGCTATCTTGAGTATGTTTATTGTATTAGATTTCTGTAACAAAATGGATCAGATCCAACTCAGCTCTTCACATAGTTAATGCTCCTTATATTTCTTCTAATATTCCTAGGGCTGATTTCACCAACTGATATTAAAAGTACTGTTGTTTGTTAGTTAACATTATGTTGAAAGTTTAATATACTGTTAAAACTCTTGCGTTTCATCAAGTTTTACAGTGAATTTTTGGCTAATATCTTGTTAACGTCAAAGACAGTTTTTGAAAAGGTTGTGACTGAAATACATGGCAAAAACAAATGTACTCTTAACACATTTTTGTCTATCGCACCACTCTCTGTTTCAGTAGAGACAACTAGTTACATTCATAGGCAATTATTTCCATATGATTTTCCTGATTGTTTGACTTTGAGGTTATGATTGCATTGTCAACTGAAACATCTAAGTACAGAGGAACTAATGTTTTACAGTTTGAAAAGGCAGTAATTAGAGAACTGTTTACTAAATTTAGAGGAATTATTAAGTGCCAAACTACCAATGGAGTTAAATTAAAGCAAAGGATGCAGCCTAGGAGAGAATCTATAAGAAATTTAATTGCGATGCACGTAATCCAAGTCCAGTAAGCAACTGTAATAGTTTATGCTAACAATGCAGCACCAAAAATGCCAGGTGCAAAGAGCATTTAGACTGGTTTGAAACTAGTGGTGGACACTTCATTGAAACTAAAGTTTAAGAAAGTGTATTATCACTGATTGAGGATCAAGCAGACCACAACAAAAGTACTGTTTGCTTCTTAAAGCAATTGCTTCAGAAACCTTCTGGATAAACCTACAAATCATATCTCTGAAAATTCCAATACTATTACGTATCATTAAACGAGAAGTACCAGTAGTACAGGAGAAAGTGGCATGTTTCTGTTGGTAGTATTTTAATCTCTCATATTTCTTCTACAACCCTGCTCACAACTGATTTTCATAGTGTGTACTACTTTAAAAGTTCTTGCTCTTGTAGGTTTTCAAAATCATTATGATGTACAGCTCTTCTTCAATTAGGAACAGCATTAAAAAACTTCAAATACACAACTCAGTAGCTTTGTTTGCGGTAGCCATTTTCCAAATTTTAAGATTTTTTAAAATCATACACGGTATGGCGATGTTAACCTAACATGAGGTAGTTAAAAACAATGTTACAGCTGACATTGCTCATAAAACACAATTTACATAAACTTAAATGTTAAATTATTTTAATGTGTTAAAATTTAACTTCGGTTGGTAAAACCAGCTCCTAGGGTGTTATTACTAGCTTTCTAAGTAATTAATGGAACTTAAATAAAATAAATTATTTATTCAGCTTCAGCAGAATTAGACAAGAAACAGAAATTTGTTAAGGGACAAGTTTAGCCTTTATACATCCTGGTGTTAGACCAGAGCCTTTTCCAGTCATTTTAGAACATGTAAACAATTCTAACGAACACACAGTATGTATAATAGAAGTACTATAAAGAGTGGAACTTTCATAGTACTAAAATAGTTATTACTGAATCAAATTTAGATGCTTAAGTTCCCCACTCTTATTTAAAGCTGGAACATATTTTGAATACCTTTGTCATCAATATCGGCATATTGCTGACATATGCTAATGATTAGAATGAAGTCCTGGAAACATGTTCAAATTTCAAAGAAAAGTAAGTGTGACTATAGTGTCTCAGTTCAACTTGGTAATATTCTGTTTTAGCACAATTGTAACTTCTTATTTTCAGTGACTGTACAGTGGATTCATTATTAAAATACTCTTGAGGACTGCTTCTACTCTTTGAAAGAACTAGTAGTTGTGAAACCTACAGCAATGTTTCTTAAACATAGCTGTTAAAGCAGATTATGACAAATATGAGATTCACCAAACTCTAGATTCACAGTTTCTTTGAAGGACTTACTTAATCATAGCAAGGTATCACTGGCTAGTTACATGCTAGTTCCTCAGATCATGCCTCTTGGAAAAGTTAGAGCAAAATGCATGATTTGATTATTTATTGATGCTGCTGTTGAAAATATTTTATAAAATTGATTTCTTGGTGTCATACATTACACTAAATATGAGTATGAGAACATTTTTGTTCAATAAAGGTCAGGGGAGAAAGTTACTCATGTAAGCCTCACTAACCTTGCTTCTAAGTGTCCTAAAATTATTTTCAGATAATAACAGTTGGGTTTGTCTCTTTTTCCAGATTCATAATGTGCCGTATTACAATAGGATGATTTACTACAGGAAATGCTGGTATTAACAGTTTCATGTTGAGATATATTTGAAATTACCTCATTATTTTTCATTCAGAAGTAACTAGAAAACTGTGCCTTAAAATGAGTATGAAAAAGATACGAAGACGGCTTTCACAAACCTTTCGATTCAGTATAGAAGGTTCTCTGTCAGAATTGGCGGAGCATTTAACAATTGAAGATGGGGGAGAAGTGAAGGAAAATGGTGAGTGTATTTCTTAAAGATTTGAAACTAAATCTTTTCTTAAATTAACATATACTTACTTAATAATATTTTTGTTTCTTAATGTCCAATTTACAATGGAGCAACACTGGTGGTGGTGTAGTATGAGCAGCATACAGTACAATATTCATCTTCAGGATTAGTGTTCACGAGGTGACAATTTGATATTACTGAATGGCATTCAGTGAAAGTACACTGTTTCATTCTATTTCTATGTGTGCTTGAACTAACTTCACCATTTCAGTTAACATTTAGTATTTCTTCTGGAAAAGAATCATTTCCCTTGAGGTTGTGCTGCCAATGCTGCATGGTAAAAGTTAACCCCAATCATCTTGTTACTCATTTCACTTTGTCAGTGTCACTGCATTGTGAATTGGACATAAGAGGAATTGTTTGCTTCTATACACATTCAGTTAACATCATGATTGAGGCATATACAATGCCAAATGGCATTAAGTGAATTCTGAAGTGTATAGACATGGTATCACATTATGACTTAAATCTCTGTTGTATATTTTAATACAGAAAGCCTAAGGGTGTAGATATGTTAAAATACATTGCGATTTAAGTTTGTCTCAGTAGATACATAGGGGTCTCCTCCTTTAAAGAGCAAAACTACAGGTTAAAATGGAGGAGCACATGCTGGAGGAGGTCACTACAGTTCGTCATTGTAGTTTAAGTTATGGTCTAGATCGATAGCAAAGTGTATGCTTTCATTTCTTTAGAAAGCAAGATATTGCTTTAAATGTTTGCTTATTGGATTGTTCAGGTAACCTGACTCCTACATACATTCTTCCTGTTCTTTCACAATATGCTTGAGGTGACAATCTGTGTACAGTATTGATTAAATCTTTTATCTTTTTGATTTGGGAAACATCAGCTTTAATATTTGTTTTAGCCATGAAGAATGAACTAACAGATATTACAGTAATACTCTACTTACATGGGATAAATGTCATAGACAACACAAAATCAGTAGCATTTTAGCTAGATAGGGAAGAAAACAGCCACAAAATCAAAAGCATCAGGTGATTTTGTAACATAAATCATCATTAAAGTAATGGTTCATATATAAAAAATGAAATATATGTATTATATTGTTAAAATGCTTAATAAACTTAAAACCTAAATAACTAGAGAGATCACAGTGAATGACTAAATGTTGGGCAGATGCTTTTCATCTTTAGTGAGGAAGATGCTTTTTCTTTACGCATTCTTCATATAAGTATGGATTATGGTCTTCACAGTTCATTGGGAAAATACTTGAACTAAAGAAAGATTTGGCATTATCTTTTTAGGTGTGCAAGCTAGTGTAGAGCACCTATTAGTATCACTTTGTCCATTTGTGTGCCTGTGCATATGAGGCAACTCCTTAACTGTTGCACGTATGGAGTTCAGATTTTATATGTTGGACTTTGAAAAATCCTAAAAATTGTCAGTTTTTAAGCAAACCACTGTAGTATTGAGTTGAAATTTTATACATAGGAGTTTGAGCAAAACTTGTCAACACAATTCAAATTTGGATGAAAAGAGTGCAAAATTGAGAATAGTTTAGATAAAGAGGCTCATAAAGAAACTGTTGCAATTTATACATAGCCAAATGCTAATGAATTGAGATTGTAGTGATAATTTCTTAACTGACTGAAACTTGGCAGAAGAAAATCAATATTCTCTTTTATTTAGTTTTCATTGTCTTTAGAAGTGGAATATGACCATAAAGTCAATCCAGAGCAGTAGCTGAAACATGTTTAACAGATTCATAGACTCAGTTCTCAGTCAGTATTTTTGTGGTATAATGGTTTAAGTATATGCATACTATGCTGAAGACAGGACGAGTTCTTCACTGGGGTTATATGTTTTAGTGTATCTTATGAAGCCTTAAATGGATTAAATATATTTTTAATCATCTACAACTTAGCTGAATGAAATAACTATGTTTTATATTTGAAATTGTTTGTCATGAATTGAGACCAAAACAATTTAACATCCACGGCATGCCCTCAGAAATACCACTACCTAACTAAGTAATGGAACAACATTATGTTGACTGTGTTGGTATTTTTAATTCGCAAGAAAACAACTGAAGATGGTAAATAAACATGTTCTCTCTCTATCTCTCTCTCTCTCTCTCTCTCTCTCTCACACACACACACACACACACACACGCACACACACGATATGTTGTTATCCACTGTGGACCTAAAGAGAAAAAAATGTTCTGCATATAAAAGTTTGCTGTTATCGACAGAGGAGAAGCCACTGCCACTCCATCAATTTGTTCATTAAACTTCCCTTTATATAAAAAATAAGCTGATGTAAGGACAGTTTTAAAAAGACTCGCTATTTCTGGCGTGAAATGCTTGTCTAATAACTGGAGATTTCCCTTAAGGAACACTTTTATAAATAATGATTCAACATCACAACTTGCAAGGATATCTGTGGTGTCCATCTTCACTGATCTAAGCTTATCAATGAAATCAATGGAATTTTTCACATGGTGATTGTAAAGAAAGGATTTTAAGGTGCAGCACCTTTCCAAAAATATAGCTATTTTGATTCAGACAAGTCAATATATGCATTTGTGGACATGAAATGAAGCAAAACAACCGCAGTTTGTTGCACCTTTTTGTAAGATCACTACCTTTTGCACCTTTTCCCTTCTATTCCATGTTTCAGCACGTTTCCCTCCACTTTTATCTGCATTTTTAATAGATTAGACAATTTTTTTCTCTTCTTGAATGGGATTTTAAGATTTTGTTTAATCAGATGTAAACAACTGTCAATAAATATTAAAATGTAATTAATGGAAAGCACCAGAAATATTCATAACCCTAGCAACAATGGCCAACCATAGCAACAATAGTCAACATCAGCAACAAAGGACAACTGGCAGCTGTGAAATCAAATAAAATTTAAACAATGGTGCTGCAACAGTTGAAACCTAAATTCAGTTAGCACTGGCATGAATTTAACCGTTCCTATCTATTGACTGTGTACTATCTTCTTAGCCTGTTTGATTTACCAGAACAGATTTTTTACAATAAAGTCATGCCGAAGGCTAACAAGGAGAAGCTGTGTGCACTTTCAGAAGAATTCAAGACTCACTTTATCGAAACTGATGGCATCATTCTGCGATGTGCCATCTGTGAAGTAAATATTGCCATTGATGACAAGCATCAAAGAAACAGAATAAACCAGCACATCCAGAACAACAAACATTTAAAGAACATTGAACTTTGCAAGTCAAAACCTAAGCAAACTACTCTGATACATGCCCTTGCTTCAGCATCTGAAAAGCAGCGGTCATTGAATGAGTTTAGTGTGGATCTTGCCTTGGCATTGATCCAGTCAGGAATTCCAATTCACAAGGTAAACAATCCTGCATTTAAATCGTTCCTTGAGAAGTACGCACAGAGGTCAATACCGGATGACAGTACTCTGAGAAAAGGTTACATACAGCCAATTTATGAGAACGTCTTAGAGAAAATAAGAGACAGTCGGCAAACATGAAGTGGGATTCATTTTAGATGAAACTACTGATGAGCTGCAAAGATATATTTTGAATGTGTTGGTTTTTCCATTATGTGGTGAATGGGTAAAACCTATGCTTTTTAAAATGCACCAACTTGACAAGACAAATGCCTGCACAATAATGCAGTCATTCAATGACTCATGTATGAACCTGTGGCCAGGGGGCATACAATACGAAAAAGTTAGGCTTGTGGTGACTGATCAAGTACGCTACATGCTTTCGGCTTTCCAACAATTGAAGGGCATGTATCCCAACCTCAACCATGTGACATGTATTGCACATGGTTTACATTGTGTTTGCGAAAGTATCAGGGAAAATTACTACAGGGTAAATGACTTCATTGCGTCTCTGTAGAAGATTCTGGTAAAGGCTCCCAGTCGTCAAGTTTTATATCAAGAAATGACTGGACTCCACCTTCCACAGTTTCCTGACATCACAAGATGGGGTACTTGGATAAGATGTGCAGTTTTCTTGTGCGAAAACTTTGATAAAATCAAACACTTCATTAGTGCTCTAGACTTAATGGATGCAGCAGCCATCAAGCAGGCCCAACAATTAGTCAACAACAAAGACCTAGAGTTGGAACTTTTTGCAGTGCATGCCTACAAGTATTTGCCTGATGTGATTCAGAGTTTGGAAGAGGGTATGGAGTAGGAGGAATGGTGGAAGAATCTGATGAGTGTTAGGGACAATCTTGATGGATTTGCTAAAGACAAATTTGAATTAAATTTGAAGAACAATTCAGATGAACTCTTTGCAACTTTGACTGAACTTCCTTTACGGGTGCTGACAAGATATGCTCCATTGGCTTCTGTAGATGTCAAGCGGAGTTTCTCCATATATAAGGAACTATTGAGCTCAAAGCGCCAGCAACTTAGTGTCAAAAACATTGAAATGCTGTGTGTAATCTAGTATAAGTGTATGAAATATTAGAATCAAGTAAATGGAACAAAGAAAGTTAATGTAGCTGGTTTAAACCTAAATAAAGTAATTCATCGGCACCTTTTTGTATGTATTTTCAGAACCTTTTTGCCCCCTTTTCTGTCCATAATTTGCATCTTAAAATCCTTTCACTAACTGATTGCAAAGTCTGAGGGGCTGAATCATGTTTGCTAGACATTTTGCTAATTTATAGGTAGGGGCCCCAATGGCACTCACTATAGGCCTAAGAGGTAACACCTGACTTATGTATTTTGGGTAGTCCGTGAATTCTGGGTGGCATTGCTGAGTGTAGTACCATCAATTTAGTGACATCATCGGGTAATTCTGCCTGTTTGATCTATCTTCCAGTGGTTCTTATTGCATGCTGTGTGAGGTCCTTGGAGATGACCTTTGTGCCTTCATTTATAATACTACTCATTTTGCTATGGTAATCCTTTTGCTTGCATTATTACCATTGCATTGCCTTTATCTGCTGGGAGGCTTTATTGTTACCCTGAAGGCCTCTGAGTGTAGATGGTCAAAAGCTTGGTTATGCAACCACATGTCACTAGGCTGCAATCCTGTGAAGTTATAGTAAATTTTTTTAAAAAAAGATTATTAAAAGTTCAAAAGCAAAATGTTACATCCATGTTTGTAGCATATATAGTATCCTTAGATATACAACTTCTGTAAGATTTTCAAATTTTTGAGATGGGTGTTTTTGAGAAAAATGTTTTTTGATAATTGTTTTTATTTTGTAATTGCTATTCAGAGATAAGTTTTAAAGACATTATTTACACTATGTAGCAACAAAAACAATAAATCATTTATCCCTATTTTTTGAGAAATATTAGATTTGAAAATGGCTTCTACACAGCTTTGAACAGCTATATCTCAGGTGGAAAAAAATGTTTTCTCAAATTCCCTCACAGTTATAAATTTCACAATTTCAGGAAAATCTGTTGGCTGAATATCTTATATCAGGTTAGAAACTTTTGTGTTATTGATCTTGCTTAAATTACGTGCCAAGCACTGAAGGTTGTGACTATTGTATTTGGTTCACAATTTTTATTCTGTAGATATAAATTCCTCATTTTTGCTTTAACCAGTAATTCTGCAGTAGCTAGGTCAAACTAAATGTCTTTCATTTCTCAGCCTGAGACTTTCACTTGGGATGGAGCAAATTCTTCACCCAACAAGTAAAACAAGCTATTTAAAACCAATTGTAAGTAATGATACACAAGCATAAGAGTTGTTAGGATAAGCTATAGATAAAAATTGAACATCACTTAGGAATCCTACAACTATTTCCCAGTAAGTTGGAAACAAAGCAATAAAATGTTACTTCACTTCATGGACAATAAAGTTTATTTTATAAAGTAATAGTTTTAACAGGCATTAAAGCACTAAAACAGGTATGTAGGGAAGTCAAAATGAAAAGGTTGTGCTTTGAGCTTTGTTATAATTAGCGTAGTGTCATCCCTGATGGTCCCATCTACACAGGATGAAGAGGTATAATTGTTCACTTTCAGAACTGCTAAAAGAACTCGTCAAAATGCAAAATATTCTGAACAACCTTTGTTCCATGTAGCATTTGGCAAAGTGCGAAGGCGGATCATTAAGTAAATGCACATTTGTTTTTTAGAAATATTTAATAGGTAAGAGAGAATAATTGACACACAATGAAGCCATATACTTTAGCTACTTGTCAACATAGAAGCCAAGTCTCTCAACATATTTCTCCCATTGTGGTGCTCGTTTAAATACACCCTGTTCATAGAACTGCATCTTTTGAGAGTATGCCTTTTGCACACAGTCTACATACACAGGAATTTCTTAATTGGGCCAAACAAATGAGAGTCTGAGGGTTAAAGATCTGGGCTATAAGATGGGTGCTGGGTACCTCCCAACAAAATTTCATGATTTTCATATGGACAGAAGCCAGAAAATGGGGATGAGCATTGTCATGGAACAGTCTTAACATTTGCAGTATTTCATTTAGCACGAATGCAATATGTTCTTTCATACAATGCAGCATATAGTGGTCCCTTGTGTAAGAAATTCCACTAATATAACACCATGCATATCCCAGAACACCATGATAAAACTGTTTTTGTAGATTGAGTCACTTTGAATTTCTTATTTGCTGGAAAATTGGGCATATAGGCCCTTTTGTTTCAGGTGTATAGTGGTTTGCCCAGGATTCATCAACAGTCTTCATTTCTTCCAGAAATGCATGCCTTTCTGTAGTATAATACCATAAGCAGTCTAAGCATGTCATCATTTGTCCACCTTTCTGACCATCTGTCAGGTTCTTTAATATCTAGCAGGCACTAGCTTTGAAAATTCAGTACCATAAGAAATGCTGAACCACTCTGACAAGATTTGCAGATGTATTTGTTGGTCATTCTGGACTGCACTCTCAGTGCCTATGACATTCTGTTGCATTGCAGCTATTACTGGTCCTCTGGAACGTGGTAAGTCAACAAGGTTTACATTGCCTCCTTCATATTATTTGCACCAACTGAAGGTTAGCTATTGTCCAGACAGGCCTTCTCATGTACACCCAACATTCCCCTCGATATTTCACTTGGGTTTTGTCCCTTGGCCCACAAAAAAGAAGTACACTTCTTTGCTGTTCGCAAATTGATGACAACACATGCACAGTAGTTCACAGTTCAGTTGCAAGAGCTATACCTGATCATCAAGCATATGACATCTCTAGCACAAACTTCAAACTATATGTCTGTAATTTCACGTTTCCAGTTATAATGACATCGTGGGAAAAGATGATTGTGCTTTACTTAATGATTAACCCTTGAAGCATTGCACCCATTGCTGTGAATGGTGAAATGTTAAAGGTATCTATAAATAAAGTAACCCCACTTAATTGTATGGTGAACTTTAGAAGTATACTGCCTCACTTAGACATAAAGGATCTTTCTCAGTTTATGTATGCATACATAAATTTTACGCCTACACTAATGAATGAATTAACAAATTCTTCTTCAATGGATTATTTTGCTCTTTGTAAGACTTACACCCCCAAGGACTTATAAGCCAATGCATTGGTCGGTAGCCTGTTGAAGAGCAAGCAAACTTTTGGATTGTAGCATATCCAGGATGGGTGATCAGCCCAATCCTGGTATGGTGGTGAAGAAGAAGGAAATGAAATGTAGTGATGAAAGGGATGATGGGAAAATTTGCGGATCAAATGATCCAACCCAGCATTCACCTAGCGACCAAGGAAAATAGTGAAAAAGCCTTTGGTCAAGTTGCTCTCGGCCCTTGGAGTTTGAATCCAGGACCTCATGAATGCAAGCCGCACATGTTACCGCGGCACCACCTCGCTCGGTAATAAATTCTAATCAAAACAAATTCACGGGTTTGATTTTAATCTCTTTGCTGTTGCAGATGAAACATTCTATCAAGATCTGCATGCAGGTGGAATTTATGAAGACTTGTTGTCACTTATGCAGTATTTACGATACAGCTAATTGTATATCTAATAGATGCCTATACAAGCTGAGATTTTTAAGGCTGGGCTAACTCAGAGCTATTTGAATTGAGGCTGAGAATAGGCTATAGTTTATCACACTGCTTGAGTCCATTTGACAAAAATGGTAAATCATTTTGATGGAAATTATAATAAATCTTCTATTCTGGACATATCAGCATATGTGTAAAGTGTTTCCAAACTTATTTGTAAGTCAAGGATTCAAAAAAATGTTGTAAATTAATGTGTCTACTAAATTAAAACCATAGCCAGAACTCGAAACACAGAATTTCGCCTCTCCATGCCAATGCTCTACCACTTGAGCTACCATGGCGAGATGCCTGTACATGCATTAAACTCTCTCTTCTGATTCAAGTACCCCAGTAAACCTTCAAGGCCAACTCAAATACTCAAGTAATCATACCTCAAAGGTGACTTAAAATGTTGCAAATGCTTATGATTTCTGGAATTTATATTTAACTCTTATTAGGAATACCTTATATTGATGATTATCCTTACACACTAGCCATGTGTAGACAATAAGTTGGAAATTTGAATTAGACTTGAAAAATTCACTGCCACTGTTGGGACTTGAATCATGAATATTCAACTCCCCATGCTGATAAACTTATCATGGAAAGATGCCTAAATAAGCAGGATGCTTAAGTCATACAACAATGTTCAGTTGATGTCCCATGACTTCCTGAGCATTTGTTGAGCATTTGCTGTCTGATCATTATTGGAAATGGAATTGATATCAGTACATCCCTGATTTCAGAAGTACAAGGTAAAAATAGTTGATTTGCCTTCCATTTAGTTGTAGCATGGAAAAGGTATGCTTCCAGAAGGATGTCCCTAATCAAATATTATTTACCTAGTATTCTGCTTCATTTCTAGCATTCCGTAGTAGGAATTTGAAAACACCCCCTGTAAGGTATGAATCATCGCATATTTCTAGCATATTTTCTTAGAAAGCTAATTAATACATTTTAGAGAAACAAACATGTATTCATTTTATAAGTATAGCTTAAAGCTACCTTCTTTCAGTGTTATGTCTTATTTTAATGATTTTCTTGCTTTTCTGTCCACCCCTATCCCTCCTCATTTTCGTCCCATTTCTCTCTAATCTTATCATCTTACTACCTCTGTTCCATTTTTTGTTCATCTTTCCTTTCTTTTATATTCTTCCTTTATACTAACAAATGTTTCTCACCCGTGTCTTTTCTTCTTTCTCTCGTGTCTGCCTTGCATATTGTTTCTTCCCTCCTCTTTATCCTTTGTTCTTTTCAGGATATTGATGGTTTGATCC
This sequence comes from Deroplatys truncata, assembly GCA_030765065.1. Classification (NCBI taxonomy): domain Eukaryota; kingdom Metazoa; phylum Arthropoda; class Insecta; order Mantodea; family Mantidae; genus Deroplatys; species Deroplatys truncata. The sequence goes on from CM060990.1 coordinate 151,745,726, forward strand.
ACGAATGCCATTTCATTTGCAAGACTGACGGTATAGGAAATGTGAGACAGGACATATCTTATTTGATAGTGCAAACTGAAATAGTTGAAATTACATAGTAATGGAAGCAAAAAAGTTGTAATTAAAATGAGTCTACAAACAGGGTGTTTGTAAGATAATTGCAAATTTACGCAAATTTATGCTGTCAATTATTTTTACACATGACCACATCTGCATATATTGTTTTACAGTAAAATTGTTCTGTTTTGGCTACATTTCAACACAGCTGACAATCCTAAGACAAGCAAAATGCCTCTGTGCCTTTTCAGTGTGTGCACTGCATTCTGTATGTTATGTATGTTATGACAACCCCACCTGCTAGTAATTTTCAGGTTTGTCAATAAAGAGCATGTGCCAGAACATTCTGGTGTTGAAAGAGGAAATCATAGTGCGAACAAGCACAGTCCTTGGCAGCTCATACACATATATTTGCAACTGTTTTGCAAATTCCTCATTTGCAGACCCAGGTTTACTGAGACTGTTTTACTTCTGCATTTTCAACCACTTTAGTTTGTACTATCAAGTTTGATATCATTGTAAACAGACATTTCATGAAAGACATAAATAGTGCTCTAAGGTAGGTTTGGGAAGTTAAATATTTCTGAACAGGAAGCTCTGTTTTACATAAATAAATTTTGCATCTGTTCAGTACTACACTATGACTATGACAACTATGATGGCGACTGCAGGAATTGCCTTTGTTTCAGATTATCGTAATTTCATAATAAATAGTTCAGTGTTCTCTGAAACCATGTCTGCACAATTGAAAAGTACTCCTTTCAACAGGGTGGAAGTTGCTGCATGTGTATTGAGATGTAGTACCGGCAACATCAAGTGATCACTTATCTGGGTCACATTTGAAATGGCAGTCACATGAGAGGGTGTTAATTAACAAGTGTAATGTTCATCCAACATAGTCATGAATTCAATAAAAAACAAAACTTATGGTGAGAAGAATAACATCTTGAAACCTTTTTGTTGCTGTGTTCATGCTTGCTGTTAACACAATAAATACACTTAATTATACTCTGCACTGAAACTGACTTTGAACACAATACTATTGTTAAATGACAGAATCTATCTTAAACAGTTAGATGGCTGTCTGTGGTATAGATGGCTGTGTTTGCCCGCACGCGCGCGCACACACACACACACACACGCACGCACACCCACACACATACCCACACACACCCACACAGAGACACACACACACACAGAGACACACACACACACACACACAGACACACACACAATCTCAGAGCATGATGAATGCCAATGCAAGTGTGTGTATGTAATTTAATATCAGTATGATAAATTTACGAGATGTTTGTAATGTTACATGAAAACTTGTAATTATAAACTAAAATTACTACATTTCTTTCTATTTTACTACTAGTTATGTAGTTCACATTTTCCCCCATCCCTAATCCATTTATTGCTTATGCTACATTTTAATATCTTAAAACTGATTACAGCAATTCACTTGTAAGCTTGAACTAATTTCTTGTAATTTATCAATTACAATATGCATTTCTTTGTAAAGTTTCATTTATTTCAAGTAGTATCATATGGACTTTTCACAGCTGCTCTTGTACGCATGCATTTTCATGTGTCTATTTGATTATAATTGCCTCATATTTTTTTTTTTTGTGCTTTAATATTACATACAGAGCTTTTAAAGCTCCTCACATTGGCATATAATTTTCAGCTACTGCTATGCCTCATTTGGAAAAGCATCAACTGGTATACCGGGTGGAAGGGACATCATTACATTAATTTAAACCAGTTACAGATCTCATTATTTGGAACATATTTTGTATCTTTAATTTTGTGGACATATTATAGGTTTTTCGAGAACATAAAATGCACAGGTTGGCAACATTGCAGCACACGGTAGCTAGGGGCAAGCAGAGGTGGCAATCCCTCTTTCAAAACGAGAAGTAGGCCAGCACATAAACAGGTTTCACTTTCGCTGGCGCATGGTTCATGAGTGTATATGACGTTTTGTGTATTCCTGCCCATACGTTCACAGCCAATTGCTGTTGAAAATTATGCTCCCTGATGCTGTGAGAACTTTCTTCTGTCCATGTATGGGTGTTATGAAGGTTGAAAATGCTATTTTTTGTAAAGGTAGCTTCATCTGTTGCCATAATTAATTGTGGCGTATCTACACCGTGTTCTAGGAACCAATTGACGACAGCCAGCCTAGGCTCGTAATCCTCTGCTGTGAGACACTGTACCCATTGGATATGATGAGGTTACAATAACTGTTCTTTCAGTGTCCTGAGAACAAACCAATGGTATACGCTGACCATGTAAGCTATTCCCTGACTACTACTGCTGGGTTGTTTATCTACAAGATTTAAAATTGCTTCCTCTGCAGCAATGATATTTCATGCTTGCCCTCTTTTGTGTGCTGGCTGCATGCTCCCTGAGGTTTACATATGACTATCCACACCTCAGTTTCTTTTATCATTAAACCTGTGAGTTTCAATATGATGTTACTCTAATAATGATTCAACTTCTAGTAGAGCTGACATAAACATGATGTGCTTTTCAGTAAGCAACTGCGAAATGCTCATTTTGCCAAAACACTACACCACCCTTTTGTTGTGTTTGTTTGGATTAAGTGTGGAAAACAAAACCGCTAGTCTCCCCACCTCCCAGTTCGGTATGCTGTTTTGGTTACATCTGGGAGCCGGTTCTCACACTGACCTACCTTGACCTAACAGCATTGCCTATGTCTCCAACCATATTACATCTGCAAAACAGTGTTTGGAAAATGGTTAATTATTTAAAAACCCTGAATGATGTCACATAGTTACTACCTAAACTAGGTCAGAAATAGGTTACTCTATCTATCTTACAAGTAACAAACTATTATCTTCATACATTTTCATGGAATAAACCATCTAATTTGGAAAAACAGTTTTTATTTTTTTAGTGGAGGATCACAGAATAAAATGCTATTATACTTTTTTGTTTGTAATACCTCTATGAAGTACATATTAGAAGGAATGTAATAAGTTACCTTCCACCCTGTATAAATTACTTGTTTCTAGTAATCATTTCACAAGAGAGATGCTCTTTTGCCCGAGTACTATAACATAATGGGCATATGATATCTCTGGAAGCAAAATGAATAATACCTAAATTTGTGGGCAGCTAAGAAATGAAGTATAATTCTTTTTATTAATACAGCAGTATTAGATAGTAAACTATGTTGTTTCATGTACAAGAATTCTATTTGATTGAGCTGTAAAAAGCAAGGTACTTATCAGTGACGTGATTACAATGGTACAAAACTGAATAATGTTGGTGTACCTTAGCACTTTAGGAAGTCCTAAGTTAAACTGATCTCATTTCCCATTTTTTCACACTCAGTAAAGTTATTTATTTAGATTTAGATTCAGATTTATTCACCATTTGCTTATTTTTAGTTTGTCTTAAAACAGGACATCAATAGTTCATCTTGTAATGAAATCAGATCAATCACTGTCAACAGCAATTCATTGTATTACTCTGCACAAATTGAAGCTTTAGCATTTTGCTTCCTTTACAAAACCACATGGACATTAAATTCCGATTGCTCATTGTTGCATGCTGAATGTATGCAAAATTGCTTTTCTAATTGCAACACACAGTATGTACTCAGCTTACAATTTACTTATAATGTTTATAAATGTAAACATAGCATAAAAGTAAGTATCTGTATGTGTGCCTCTGTGAACACTAATCTCAGGAATCATTGAATAATTTGTGTTTTTAGGGGCTTTCACATTCTATTATGTTTTCCAAGGATGTTGCATATAAAATATTAATTGTTGTGTATTTGAATATTTTAAACTAGAGAATATTGGATAGAGATGTGTTTATAGTTTACCAATTCTATAGAGCACATCTCTTGAATAACTATGTATGTACAAAACTCAATGAATGGAAGGGTGTATTTGCATTTTTCACAGTTCTATAGAGGATTTCTCCAGGAAATGCATAAACAATTTCTGTGTGGAAATGCAGATCTCAAGACTCATAAGGCAAACTTTTCACATTTCGATGGAACTTATTTCTAGGAATGTTAAAGTATACAAAAAGTATACATTTGTAATGGAAAGATTTCCAACAATTCAGAAAAAAAAATTACATCATTCCGAAAGTAATGCCTCCTATGTATTTTCATGGAAACTACAACAGATACAGAAAACACAATAGTACAGTTAAATAGAGCAAGATTTCAGCTACATACTGTTATTTTTCCACATAATCACCACCATTTGTTATGCCCTTTTGCCAATGAGAACAAGAGCCTGCATGCCATGCTCGTAAAAATCTTAACCAGCTGAGGCTAGCCACTGCCTTACAGCTGTGATAAGAGCATCTGAGTCCAGAAAATGTTGGTCATGTAATGCATCTTTCATAGGCCCAAAGAGATGGATGTCCGAAGGTGCTAAATCAGGACTGTACAGTGGATGTGGTAGAACATTCCAGCCAAATTTGGTAATGAGCTCCATGGTCGCAAAACTGGTGTGGGGGCCTGGCATTATCATGCTGCAGGCAGAAGTTTGTCTTCTTCTCTGGCCTGACTGGAAATTTGGGCTTTTTAGCCTAGTCAATGTCATCTTGTAGCATTCGGAATTGACATTTGCTCCAGGTTCCAAGGTATCCAAAAGAACCATACCCTGCCTATCCCAGAAGACTGTTCACATTACTGTGCCTGCAGATGGCTGTGTCTTGAATGTCTTCTTTGTTGGAGAAGTCGGATGTCGCCACTCCATGGACTGTCATTTAGATTCTGGCTCATAGTGGTGTCACCATCATCTTTGGTGATGATGGAGTTCAGAAAATTGTCACCTTCAGCCTTATATTGGTCCAGGAGGTCCTGACAAATTTCCATTTGATGAGTTTTTTGGCCTTGCGAAAGCATCCATGGGACCCATCTCGCACACACTTTGCAATAATTAAAGTTGTATAATTTAAAATAAAGAGAGTTGAAGGTTGTTACACTACATCACTAAAATATTCTTACTTGAACGCATTTCGGGAGACGGTTTGCTCCCATCGTAAGCATGTCCTCAACTGATTTTTCCGGTCATTGTCTGGGGGATGTGTGTGGCTAGTGGTGTTCTCTGGTGCTGGGCTGATGAACCTCCAAAGGCTGCTGGGTGGCGGCAGTTTGAAATTCATTAGGTGATTCCTGTGTTTAACGATATGTATTTTTTCCCAGATGTCCAATTCATTGCTGCTGTTGATCGGTTTTAAGAGTTTTATGTTCGGAGTGATATCATGGTTTGAAGACCAGAAATGATGTGCTACTGCTGATTTATCTGGCTGCTTTTGGTAAATGCATCTCATATGCTCTTTAAGTCTTATTTCAAGATTCCTTTTGGTTCTTCCTATGTATACCAGGTTACATTCATTACAATCAATTTGATATATACCAGCTGATTTATCGTTGGGGATATGATCTTTTGTTTTGTTGCATAGTAGTTTCTGTATGTTGTGGTTATTCTGTGGAGACAGGGTGATGTTGTATTTCTTGAAAATCCTTTGAAATTTATGATGTGTCCAAGGGTGATAAGTGAATTTCCTATATGCTTGTGGTTTTTGTTGTCTGAGTAAAGTAGTCATTTGTTGGATGTATTTCTGTCTTTCAAACTTTTTTATCTTCTTATCTATTGTTTTTTTCTGGTATCCATTCATAGTGGCTATGTTGATAATGTGTTGTATAACATCTTATCTAAGGCATTATAGCTGACTTTCAGCTCTACACACAATTCCTTGGTTTTAATCTGCTGATCATTATGGATGAGTTAATCTAGACGCTGTTCATTATTGGCTGTGACAGCCAAGCAGGGTCGACCAAGGCATGGCTTGTCCTGCACATCCTTTTCACCACTTTTGAAACATTGTACCCACCACCCCACATTGCTCACATCTACTGTATCATGTCCATACACCTTTAGCAAGTGTCGATGGTTTTCAATTGGCATAATTTGTTGAGTGGTAAGGAATTCAATCACACATCTCTGTTTTGTACGCACCTCGATGTCAGTAGCCGTTTTGCAATGCTCCCCTGCTGCTGCTATCTGTTGCAGGACAATGAAACTAACAGGACACTAGCGGGAAAGTTCAACAATTAATATTATACAAACATAATCTGGCTCTGACACTCAAAGACAACACAAAAAAAATGGGAGGCATTACTTTCGAATTGACCATCATATGGCATACATAGTGTAATCATATGTAAAACTCATTTCATAAATCATGGCAACTGTGTTAATTCTTCTGATTAAGCTGCCAGCATTGGAAAAATATTTTGTTTGTGGGAAGGCTGCTGGATTGTGCCTTTCAAAGCCAACATAAACGGCTGCAGCAGCTAACAACAGAGGGCAATCAAAAGATGTGTAACTAGAAATACATTTTTATTACTCACAAAATGAACACAGCAAATGGAGCATTCCATCACCATGTGTGGGACATTCTCACTCATTTTACTAATACCTTTTTATTATCTTTAATAAACAAAATTTAACAAGCACCTGTGTACACCTGAAAAGTATCAAAACAATCCTGATGTGTAGAGGAATTAATTCTTAAAACGTTTATGGATACCTGGAATACTGAACAGAATTCAACTGCCACATGCAGGACATGATCATTTGACATGGAACAATTCTTTTTCATTTCAGTTTAAACGTTCTGTGAGCATAAGACATTTTTTATTTGGAATATAATTTTTTTAATAACAGCAACATACTATTAGTTATGTATTCATTATATACATCAATTTTAAGGAGTGAACAAATTAGAAAAATTATTTTTCTTCTGCCTGTGTGGGGCATTGATCACATTCGGGATATTGTATGAAGTCTGATTCGTTTCTTGGGTTACCAAAGAAAATAAATGCGTGATATCAACTCATATATTAATGTTATACAGTTGCAACGTTAGAAAAATCCACAATTATTAACTAATTTATACATTCCTCTGTTGTTGGCAATCTCTGACCCAGGGATTAGCTTCACAATTTCATCACAGATTGTCCCGTTCTTTTGGCTATCTGAAGAAACCAGGAACCTTTGACTCATGCACATTAACTTTTACACTGTCCTAGAAAATTTCAGTAATTTCTTCTCCGTAATGCAGATCCTAGAAATTAACATTCACCCCTGGTTGACTGTTAGCTTCAACAAATGTACCATAGCTTCAGCTCTAAAAGTAGCATCATCTGAACAGAGAGCATTCTATTAAAATTGTGTGGCCAGTCCTGATTTCACTGTATGAAATGACAAAATTCCAGGGAGTGATAGGACATCCATCCAAGGATTTTCTTGTACCTTTTTTTAATTTTTTAAAATTTATTTTATTTTTTTCCGAGTTCTTTTCTTTCTTTCTTTCTTTTTTTTTATGAACTCGTCAACATAGAAGATCGTGGCACTAGTTATAGTTCTTGCAGCAAGATCAGTAGTCCTTTGCACCTTGAATAACCAGGACATTTTCACCTTGATACATAATTTTCCCATGAATAAACTGTTTTACATTACCCTCTACTACGTCAACTCCCTTTCCATGGAATGTTGCTAAGTATTTCCTCAAAGATCTGACATGTTTCTGAAAGAGCAAATGTAGAATCTTGGCCATGTATCTGCTTTTAAACTCATAGGCAGGATCATCACTCCAGATTACATCTTTGGAAGGTTTTTCACTGTTTGGTTCTGTATTAAAAATACTATTATATAAAAACTTAGTGAAAGTAAATATTGTAGTTTTGGTCTCATTCTTAGTGTTGAAACAAGCAAGGTATATTTGACATTTTCCTTTAAACAACTATGCTACTGTGAATAACAGTACACTTTCTCAAGACCACAGTGCATTCATAATTTCATTTTGGTATTCACATGAGAAAGACGTAGCAAAATCAATCTGCAGAATGTGGATACCGCTGATTTCTTGTTTGTTATTATTGAATGCCACAAGCTGTATTCATTTGAGATTCATGTTTTGAAGCTTGGCAGGTCTGATATTGTTGCTTCAAATAAATCTCTGATCTGACCTTCTTTAGTAGAAAGTTTTAATCCATGGTCTGAGTTTTCCCAGCATATGCAATAACTTTATCATTCTAGAGCCCAGATTTATGGCGAAATGCTGTTTTTTTATTGGTGACCATAAAAAAATCTAAGTTAACAGATATGTTATTCATGATATATCAGACATTATGGGAAGGTTTTTTCATAACCTTTTTTGCCTTTTTTGTACTTTGCACTTATTTTGTAGTATCCTGCCCTTTTTTTCTCTTTTTTTGTATATATATGGCAAAATTCCTATTTTATTGGTGACTGTGTTGTGTTACTGTAATTTAATATGTGTTTGGCAGTAGTTTGTCACAATGCATTTGTTGTCTTGCAATGGATTTCACTTTATAAAGGAAATGTGCCAACAATGTGTTCAAGTTCACTACCTGATTGTCATAAATGTTTGCCAATTTAAAACTTTATTGATGAATTTCTGGCAACATCTTTGTTACATTCGATAAGGGATGGCTCACATTTCTACAGTTAAGACGGATCTCCACTGCTACAACAATCGACACACAACACTCAGCGCTAAACATAAACAATGTAAATGTAATGCGAAACATGTTAAGTCATACGTGTAGTTGGAATTCCCATCAACATTCCATCTCTACTGCATTTAACAAGTGAGGCAAAGTGTAAACATATTGTGTTTGTTAATACCAATAATCACCTGGATTCTGAGTATGAAGATTTAGCCTTTGTGGTCACAATGTGCGTTTGGTGGAAGAGGCACAAGAATAAAAGAAGAAAGTTATGGTTGTGTCCTTTTCTAGACAATAGAAACGTAAATAGTGTCTTGCCTGAACTGAAAGTTGAAGATAGATTAGGTTTCAAGAATTTTCTAAGAATGTTGGAAGAAGATGTCAGTTTGTTGATGACTATAGTTTCACCAATAATTCCAAAACAGGATACGAATTTTGGAGCAGCCATATCAGCTGAATTAAGGTTAGGCTTAACCTTATGTTTTCTTGCCACTGGAGATTCCTACACAAGCATAATGTATTTGGTGAAAGCTTCAGAATATATCAAATTGTTCCTGAAGTGTGTGATGCTATTATAGTCTCATTAATGAGAGTTTACATGAAGCCATGTAATTAATGTATATTTATTGCAAACTGAAAGAGAAACTACAAATAGTGGGTTGAATAAGCATGTTACATGTTTTATGCATTTACTTTTGTTGAATACAGTCCTGGGAGCAATCAAGTGTGATGTGAGGTGCCTAGCGTCAAAAGCCACCAAATCCATTCAACTAAATTTTTGGAAAATTGCAAAAAAGTGTCCAGAATAAACCATTATCCAAAGAAACTTGCCTTTAATGCTAAAATTTTAAATGAGTTATCTAACATAAAATTTTAGAATATCAAGTTCTTCTGGATTATGGTTTATGAAATATTTTAGAAATAAATTTGAGGAAAATTGGATGTGGCAGGGTTTGATACTAAAATTGGGATTTGGTGGTTTCTGAAACTGAGGAATGAAAGATTTGAAATTATAGGTAACTCTAAAAGAGGTTCTATTACCTGTGTAATATAAAAATAACTAAGAATTCCGCTATTTGAAAACTTAGTTTTAATACTGAATAAATGAAGGTGTCGCTTGATTACAACACTATTCAAAAAGCATTATTAAAAATATTACACCTAGGTTTTCACACTTCTCTTTCATTTTACACTACATTTGTGTCTATTTTTTTTCTCATGAACTACTTCATCTTCATTTTCTTCAGTCTGAGGTCTTATATCTTCTTGATTTTCTAAAGCAGAATAAAATTAAAGCAGCTCATTGTTCCTCCATGCTTCTCCAAAATGTTTTGACAGCAATTTTGATACGTCACGTTTTTTGCCAGGTTTCAGAACAACACCTCTCTTTAAAGTTTGTGGTCTAATGTGCATCATGTTGAGATTGGGCTTAGTGACAAGCTTAGTCCTACAAATTGCATTTCGATAAAAAACTTAATTTTGAATCACAATATTGTTGAGGTTGTTCTTTTTTATAATGATTCTTTTTGCTGGGTTAAACTTAAAATGCCATTGCCTGGGTTTCTTTAACACCTTTTCAGCTGCAGATTTCCAATCGTGAACAGGAAAATATAAGTCACTTTAAATATAGTTCCATGTCTTTGGAGAACTTCTTCATACTGTCACCTTACTCTAAGCTATTGCTAGAGGATGACAGGGGGGTTTCACCATTAGATGGTAATGAGCACTCTGCTTTACGGAATTGTCCATTTTATTAATTAAGTATTTTAGTGGGTATGGTTTAACCAAACATGTTTAGAAAAATATACAATAAATTCCCATAAGGGACTTACCTTGTTGATTAGACATGATTGCTGTTGAGGTGTTCAGGTAGTCAGAGAAGTTAGGCTGGGCAAACTGTTGAGCCGGGAGCGAGAATGGCCCCGGAGTCATGTAGTTTCGGAGTGATAACTTTGGCCAGTGCGACCAGAATGAATACACACCATTGAAGGCAATTCTAGCAAGGACAACCCACAAACCCTGACTCTGTGAGCCTTTATATAGTTTGTGGCTTCCTGTCGGTCATCTCCTGTGGGATTACTACGCAAAACTGGATTTTCTAGAAGATTCTATCTGACGCACATCCTCTGAGCGATGTGCAAATCTGCACGTAGGCTCGAGTAAGCTGATGTAACTATTATTCCCCAAGTTATTCCTACAGAATTATCCGCGGAAAGGGTTAGCCGCGTACATCCTGTTACACGCTGGCTATCCCGATCTGTGCGTCAACGAGATTGCAAAATGTGAGAAAATGTAAAGTTTCAAGAAATGTCTACTTTTATCCGAAATAACGAAGTGTATATATAATTTAGTCCTAAATAAAGAGGAGTCCCAAAAATGTATGTTTGAACCTCTCTGTGGATCCTTATGTTCCTCAACAGCACTCGTGACATATCCCCTACGTCTAAAAAAGTCGCCGGCCTCGGCGAGAACAAATAAAAAACAACAGGTAAGTAAGAATCAGCACGCTGAAGGTGGTATGCTACAAATAATCTACATAAAAATTGAGATAAGCATTCATGAATACATAATATAGATAAACATTGATGAATAAGTGACTAATATATAAGTGCTCTATCAAGAGTACATAGAGATAGAGAGACAATGGATTTAACATCAAAATATAAGAAGACCACTCAGTGGCACAAAAAAATGAAGTATTAAAGACTCAGCCAGAAGGTGGAGTCCACAAAATAATTACAATTGTAAGGAGTCGTTCTCAGAAATGTGAGACTCCTAAGTGATAGTACGTATTATAAAACATCACAATTACAAATGCAAAAGAAAACATCACAATTTACAAATGGAAAATATGTAATACAAAGTTGTCTTAACGTTACAAATGATTACAAAAAAAGAAAAATACCTGAAAGAAAAATGGAAAAAGGGCGAGGAAAGGAGAAGGGGTGAGAGAAACAAAAACAGATCAAAGGAAGGGAAAACAAAGAAAGAAAAGGGCAGAAAGAAATAAGTAGAACTAGGGAGGTGATGACATAGGAGAGGGGGATGCGCACACACCAAAGTTCTGACACACTAAGCGCACTCGTGCAGTCAGTTTTGAAGATAAATCACAAGTTTATACGAGAACACACGCCCATAAAACACTAACACTAGGACACAGCCATGTTTCGTAGAACGGTGTACATCTGGCGCATGAAGCGTAGTGACAAGGCTTGCAACAGTAGGCTTCACAAATATGCTTCAGAAGCGTCTGATGGCTAACAGAAGTAGGGACGGGGTAAAGAATAATGTACACCCCATCCGTGCTGCGTGATGCAGTATGCACAATCTTAAGTGTAAGTCCATGAAGAAACTGAACAGGGGGGCCCTCAACCTATCAGCCGCGAGACATCTCAGAACGTCGGGGCACCCACAGAGAAAGGGTCTCCTGGCCTGTGCAGCAGCACGTTATGCAAGGGCATTGTCCATAGTGCAAAAACAGGGCGTGTGGCGCTCCAGGTGTGTCAGTGGTGTATTTCCAGCCGTGCAACAAAGGAAACAACAAAAAATTAGAAGATAGGGCAATAGAGAAGGGAGACATGAGAGGAAATACTATACAAGGAAGGGCTATAGACTAAAATATGGGAGTGTGATGACAGAGAAAGGAAAGAGCTAACATGGAGTTAGGAGAACCAAACGAAATAATGAAAAAAATTAATATACATAGGGCTGACCTTTTTAGAGCAGTAGGACAGCTAATTAGCAATATAATAAAGTGTACAATAATGAGAAAGCATAACATAATACTAACAATATACCATAATATATATATATATACATGGGTGATGTAAGGCAAGTAAACAACAAGAAAAAGAACTGCACAATGTCACAATGTAAAACTAAATTGCTTGTGAATAGTTATAACATTACCATCACCGATGCCTGACCTTTGTATGTTGATTTACAATAAAGACATTGTATACCGAATAAAAACATGCTGGACTACAAGCCGGGTATATATAAAAACATACAAATGAATTATTCTTGTTACACAGAGAGATTAACATAGGCCGTACCCGCTGGGCGAGACCGCATGTATGTCTGATCCACCGGCCAAGGGAAAGTATAAGTGGATTCCTGCGACCGGGGGACTTCATATAAGGGTATAGACGTGGGGAAGGTTTCTGGAACAGATGGAAGGGGTACAGCTGCATGAGGGGCTATATCATCATATTCTTGTCGAGACCTGGAAGTGACGGATGAGGGAGGGCTATGAGCAGGTAAGGTAGAGGACCATGGCGGAGTATTACTCCAACAAATAGGTCGAAAACCATTAGTGATGGCCAACCAAAGCAAGTAGGCGATCACTAAGATATTTAAAGCAAACAGTATTCCAATTAAAGATATGGTAGTAATAGTCGAATGATCTTGGGTGTGCCATTTGGAGTTATAACATTCCTCCAGAGACGTATACGTGGGGTAAGTGGCTGTTTGAAATCCCGGGAGAATTGTGGTAGCAATAGAGGACCAAGATGCTGGAATTAATCGGTGAATTGTAACAGAGGGATTAACTGTCGAAAAGCATTGTCTGGGAGGGACAAGAGTATAATGAGAAGTCGTAAGATTACATTGACAGGGAATACGAACCCGATAGGCTCCTATTTCGCTATGTAAGAAAATAGTTCTATGAGAATTTGGACAATGTTCCTGAAAGGAAGGAACATGAGTAAGAATAAAAGTGAAAGGGTCAGATAGGGACACCATAGGTCGATGGTTATCAATGCACGACATTGGACATACGTGAGATAAATTTAAAGCAGACGAACCATGCAAGATGGCGGCTGCACACGACGTAAATAATGCAGATACTCCATAAGCAGGGGTAACTAAACATAGATTAGATTTAGAAACGTCACATTGTGGTAGCAAAATTCGAAAGCTAGTGTGGGTGTACAAGATGGCCACTGCATGTCCCTCCAACTTGATCATACAAGTTTTGTCAAAGAATGCGAAGGGCGTTGGCATAAAGAAACGTCCCACTACTTTTAGTACATCTGCTTGGAGTAAGGGAATTTGTAGACCTAACAGAATAAAATGTGGAGAAAAGAGGCAATCCACAATCGGGGTAGTGTAATATTTACCAATGGCTTGTTTATCCCATACTAGACGATAACCAGTATTGCTACGCAATAAGGTATCTAATGCAGTCTCTAATACTTGTGGTGAGAGTACTGAAGGATTTAAGTAGCGTGTGACGCATGTTTTGTAGAGATGGTCCATACGATCCACTTGATATAAAAGTTCAATTAAAGGACCGGCGCCAGAGGAACGTAACGAAATGGCACTCCGAAGATCAGTAGTTTTGCTACAAAAGGATGTATTGAATAATGTGACAAAATGAGTATACTGTCTAGCTTGCTGCAAAAGCCAATGCATCGTATCATCAGAAATGTACATATTTTCTATATGCTGTTTATCAGCTAACAAAAATTGAGAACCAAAAATAGATCCATCACCTCGCAAAGGGTTATCATTGGATCTGAATAAAGACGGATAGGCATCTTGAAATGTCGTAAATTTTGAAGATATCTAATCACAAAAAACAGAATTACTGGCATTAATTTTGCAAAATGACGACACGGGTGGGTGAATCCAGCATTGAGAAGCGAAAAATAGTACTGGAACTGAATTTTCATAAAATGTCATATTTGGTGGGGTATAAAAATCACTACCTGTCGTTACCTCTGTAGGTGGCATTGCAACATGTTCGCTCCATACTTTAGGGGTTGCACTCCAGACATTAGGGGTTGTCCTTGTTAGAATTGCCTTCGATGGTGTGTATTCACTACGTGACTCCGGGGCCATTCTCGCTCAACGGTTCGCCTCGGCCTAACTTTTCTGACTGCCTGAACACCTCAACAGCAATCGTGCCTACTCAACAGGGTAAGTCCCTCATGGGAATTTATTGTATATTTTCCTTAAACATGTTTGGTCAAACCATACCCACTAAAATACTTAATTAATAAAATGGACCATTCCGTAAAGCAGAGTGCTCATCGCCATCTAATGGTAAAACCCCCCTGTCATCCTCTAGCAATAGCTTAGAGTAAGGTGACATTATGGTGGAGGCTCCGGCTTTTCCAATATTATTTAATTGAAAAGTACGGTTCAATCCTGTGCCTCTATTAATACTTCTTGTACCATGAAATCATTCCCTCTTTAAATTTAGACGCTAGTAAATTCTGCTGCCCTCCATTTCTTTTTTTTGAGATACGGTTCAATTCTGCACCCCTACTACACTTTTATATACCACTAGTTACATTATGAAATGTGATGCAGTCACAACAGGTCTTCTTTTTTTATGCTGGATGGTACTAATTTGTCTATGCTATTTAATCTTGCAGATATCTGGAGTCATCCACATGCCTGGTTGGTGTACAGTTGACACTTATCCTTCATCCTAAATTATATGGATTTGCTATCACAATTTCAGAGTGACAGTCCTGTTAGTTCGGAAATCCGTAAACTTATTGCTGATTACCAGAAAACACTAGATACCAATGTGCAAACTTATGGTCTTGCCATTAAAGACATTAACACAATATCTTCTGATTTAGCTGATCTGTACAAATCTATGTTTAAAATTCGGACTAGAAGTAGTCGTAGGATTCGAGGTTTGAAGCCTGTAGTTTATTTTCCCTTGAAACAAAGAAGACTTAGTGTTGGAGATACAGCTAGCGCTGACATCGAGATACGACCTCTCTCTTCCCCACAGAATTCAAATTCTGATTCTTCTTTAGATAATTTTGCCATGACTACTAGTGCTTCTCAGTCAGGGCCTGCTGCCCTTGATCAGATAACTACCAAACCCATCCTTACACACACAGTACCCTCTGCTCGTCCTTTTATTGACCCTGGTATTTTTGAAGGTAAACCGGGACAGGACGTTTCTTCCTACCTTCATAATTTTGAGACTATTGCAGCCGCAAATGGCTGGGATGACAATTGCAAAAACCAATATTTACCGTGCTACCTTTGGGAAGCCGCTGCTAATTGGTTCAAAACTTTTGTACTCAGACATGCTCAACATGGATGGGCGGAACTCAAAGCTTCCTTGAAAATGGCATTTGTGCCGGCAGATCATGAAGATGTTCTTGAGTATCGTCTGCGCCAACGGGTGCAAGATTTGGCAGAACCCACTGAAAAATATATACGATATCCTCGTACTTTGTGATCAGGTTAATCCAGGAATGTCCGAGCGTGAGCGTATTTGCCACGTAATGCGGGGATTGAAACCCTCTCTTCTTGAACAGGTCCTTCCAGCAGACCCTAAGACGGTGCAGGACCTTACAAACTTTGTGCGCCGCATTGAGGCTGCTTGATATCTCGCTGGTCAGCGAGTGGATCTTCTTAGTGTACCCCTACCCAATCCAGTGACCCTTGTAAATAATACAACCCCGGCTGATCCTATTGCGAACCTAAAACAAGAGGTTCGGGGTTTACAGAGACAACTACAGAGATTGCAATTAGGACGTAATCAAAATAATAATTTGCCACACAATCAGGGACAATTTACTTATTCCAGAGGACGTGGTATTACCCGTGGTTCTTTTCACTTCTCACAGTAACTTTAATCGAAGTGGAAACGTTAATCTTAGAAATAATGCTACTCCACAAGGCCGTGGATCATGGCATGGAACAAATGTGTAAGACTGAACGCATTATGGCAGGCCTACTTGTTTTATATGCCGTAGACCAGGCCATGTAGCTCTAAATTGCCACCGTAAACAGGTTCCCCCAAACGGGCAAACAACGTCACGGGAATAAATTCCGTGACGCCCTGCTCCAACCCAAATCATGGAAACATTGCTTCACTTATATAACTGGTAAACACACTCACTTCTTAAGGCACATTATCTAATAATATGTCTATTGATATTTTGTTCGATACGGGAAGTGCTGTTAGCATTGTTCATGTCAGTTTTGTAAATACCCCTCTTCACCTCGCACCAGAAAACTTAACGTTGCGAACAGCGAACAATAACTTATTAGATGTTCGGTACACATCTACCTTTTCTTTTCAAATTGGAGGCATACATTTTTCCGAGGACGTCCTAGTGGTTAAGGACTTTGGCCACTATCTTTTATTAGGGATGGATTTTCTTAACCGATATAAAGCCCTTATTGATTTGTCAATATTTTCAGTCACACTCCGTCTGCCTGATAATAATACTGTCACTGTAGAGTGTACAGAAAAAGTCCACTGCCCTCTAGCACAAATTACTATAGAGCCAGATTAGGACCCAGCAGAAAGTTATAAAGCTTCTTGTATCCAAGACATTAGAATACCTCCTTTTACATCTCTGAATATTAACGCTTCCCTCCCACCTAATGCTATGGGTAGAGTTATGTTAGAACCTAATACGCGACTTATGCAAAGCAAAAATATTAAAATCACTCCAGTCTTTTGTACAGCTAAACAAGCATGCGTAATCCCCATACATAACAACACTGCTGAACCACAGACAATTTTTGCAGGTACCACCCTAGCCAGAGCATATGAGGTTGCCCTAGGGCAATCAGCAGACTGGTCAGCTGCAGATTTGAACCCCGTTGCTATCCAAGGTGCTAAATTTAACCTAAATGCCCAACTCAGTCACGACCAGCATACTCAATTACAGACATTATTGGGAAAGTACTGTCATACTTTTGTGACATACATGAACTAGGATCAACAGACATCAGAGAATTCCAAATTGAAGTAACCGATGACACACCCATAAGACAAAGACCCTATAGAGTATCCCAGGCACAGCGTGAGATTATTCAGGCTCAAGTACGCGAAATGAAAGACGCAAAAATCATTAGTGACTCTCATAGCCCATGGGCTTCCCCAGTGGTTTTGGTTAAGAAGAAAGATAATTCTTTCCAGTTCTGCGTGGACTACCGAAAGTTAAATGCAGTAACCGTTGCTTCCTCCTACCCCATGCCACTGATAGACGATCTATTGAGTTACTTATGAAAATTGCGCTGGTATTGTTCTTTGGATTTATTAAGTGCATACTTCCAAGTTCCTGTAGCGGAAGACAGTAAGAAATACACTTCGTTCGTTACGCCGCATGAACAGTATATTTGACCGGATGTCCTTCGGGCTGATCAATGCTCCATGACTCTTTACCCGTGCAGCTAATGAATTGTTAGGTGACCTTAGGTATAAAAAGACCCTCGTATATCTCGATGATATATTGGTGTTTGGATCAACATTTGCAGAAATGTTGAGTAATTTAGAAGATGTATTTCATAAATTACAAGAACATAATTTTAAACTGAAACCCGAGAAATGCTTTTTCGGCATGTCCCACGTAAAGCTCTTAGGATTCGAAGTGTCCGCTAAAGGTATTGAACCAGACACAGATAAGATTGGAACAATTGCTAATCTACCGATACCTAAAACAGTAAGAGACGTTCGTAAAGTATTGGGATTGTTCAGTTTTTATAGACGTTTTGTGTCAAATTTTGCCTCAATTGCACAACCATTACATGACCTAACTCGCAAAAATCAGGAATTCGAATGGTCTCAGAAACATCAAAAATCCTTTTGACAGTCTGAAACAATGTTTGACAACCGCCCCTGTATTAGCACATTACCCGGCGCCTCCACCATAATGTCACCTTACTCTAAGCTATTGCTAGAGGATGACAGGGGGGTTTCACCATTAGATGGTAATGAGCACTCTGCTTTACGGAATGGTCCATTTTATTAATTAAGTATTTTAGTGGGTATGGTTTAACCAAACATGTTTAGGAAAATATACAATAAATTCCCATAAGGGACTTACCTTGTTGAGTAGACACGATTGCTGTTGAGGTGTTCAGGTAGTCAGAGAAGTTAGGCCGGGAGTGAGAATGGCCCCGGAGTCACGTAGTTTCGGAGTGATAACTTCGGCAGTGCGACCAGAATGAATACACACCATCGAAGGCAATTCTAGCAAGGACAACCCACGAACCCTGACTCTGTGAGCCTTTATATAGTTCGTGGCTTCCTGTGGGTCATCTCCTGTGGGATTACTAAGCAAAACCGGATTTTCTAGAACATTCTATCTGACGCACATCCTCTGAGCGATGTGCAAATCTGCACGTAGGCTCGAGTAAGCTGATGTAACTATTATTCCCCAAGTTATTCCTACAGAATTATCCGCGGAAGGGGTTAGCCGCGTACATCCTGTTACACGCTGGCTATACCGATCTGTGCGTCAACGAGATTGCAAAATGTTAGAAAATGTAAAGTTTCAAGAAATGTCTACTTTTATCCGAAATAACGAAGTGTATATATAATTTAGTCCTAAATAAAGAGGAGTCCCAAAAATGTATGTCTGAACCTCTCTGTGGATCCTTATGTTCCTCAACAGCACTCGTGACAATACTCTTCCAGCTGAAGGATGGTATCTTTCTTTTTCAGGTCTTTTTCAGTTAACCCAAATACTCGATCTGGTGGAATGAATGAATGTCCAACCATCGGAAATGTTATTTCTATACAATCAACTTGTTCAGGAGCATCAGTTACAAGCCACTTCCCCAGCATAGCAATGAGTATGGTGTTTTTGGTTTGCCCACCACACCCATCTGCAAAACACTTAACCACTGTTTTATCTTCAAACTCAGTGTTCATTAGGTGATGATAGGCACAAGAAGAAATTATATTTGCATTTTTAGGAAAGTCACTTTCACGCTGTGTGCAGCAAACATCATTTTCCTTTTGTCAGTTTGCTGGATGAATTTTCTTACACTATTGTGAAATTATAAAATGAATACTGCCTACTGAAATAAGTGGATTGATCAGGCAATCTTGGTAAAAGTAGGTTCTTTTGAGTCAAAGTTTATAAACAAGGCATTGTTTGTAAACAACTTTTAGGAGAGAGTAAAATGCTTGAGCCTTTGCTTGGTGCACTTGTTTCTGAATTTCCAATTCATTCCTTAGCGTTTTTCTCTGATTTTTACAAGTTTTAGATGCAAACAAGTTGAGCAAGAGTCACTTTTAGGAAATTGAAAACCAAAATTAAGTTTTTATTGATAACTTCATGAAACTTCACTATAAATTCAGGATTAACACAATCAGTGCATCTTACTCAGTTATACGATAGTTTGGGAGAAAGATACCTCCTTAAAGTTGCCCTATGTCTGTTATAGTGCGACTCAACTACCCTTAAAATTTCAGCAAATTGAATAATTTTGGCCTATTTTGCAGCAAACTGTTCCAATCTGCGGTATCCGCCTCTAGTTTCCATAACACTATCCCATTGCTTTCATAATGCCTTCTCAGTACCCCTAATATTCTATCCTTTTCCAAATTCAGGATGTGTAGAAAAGCTTCATGACATACCATTATGTTTTCTATAATAGTACAAGTACGTTAGACTCTTTCCTAAATGGCTGTTGTCAACAGTCTTTTTGTTGGCAGTACTTTGGCATGGGCAGTAATAAAATTGTCTTGTTGAATTTTATCCTTAGAAGAATAAAAGACTGAATGAACTTTTTGAATGTCCATAAGAGAAAGGAAGCATATTTGTAATCAATTTTTCCTTTATATGGTTACATTTTGGCCATGCGATGAGCATCTGGAAAAGAAGAGTGCTTTTCTCAGGATCTAGTAAGGAAAGGACAAAAACAATTTCAGAGCAGAAATCTGACTATGAATATAAGTACTATTTTTATTTTCTGAATGTTGTAATCCTAAAGTACTTCTATAGTATGATAAGTGTTGTAATAGAAAACTTACAGCTCCACATGTTCTTTCTTGCATTTCTATAGTTGTTAGTAGGAACCTTCTTTCTAGCTTCGTTTCCAGGAGACACTTTTAAAGTTGCACTCACAACATTCCATTTTCAAATATGGATAAATAAACACTAATTTTCTAATAAATCCTTTGTAAAACACAATAAGAAGCTACAACTTGATTCGCACCAAAGAAAAGGCTTCCACATTGTTACCATGTGGCACAGCAGTGAACACACATGCAGTGCATGCTGAGAAGTCACAGGAAGCAGTGATTGACCAACAGGGATTTGGCGGACTTTGAAAGTACAAATGTCAATAAAGGTGTTGGATTTAGCAGGAGATATTGAAACTCAGCCTCATTTTTGACTACGTATTTTAACATGATGTGTCGGGTTTTGCTCCAATATCATGGTTTATTGAATTCCTCGAGATAAAATCTATCAGAAGTGTTGTATAACTCAATTTGGTCAAAAAATGGATTTGGCGGCTTTTGATACTAGACACTTCATATATGGTATTACAATTTCAAGTATTTGTGTTTGCCTTTCTTGATACATTTGGGCACCTGATAAATGAACAGTGGTGAACTATTTACAGGTGTTGATGAAGAATGGGGGTTACTGAACTGAGCTTCAAATAGCAATTGATTTATATTTAGTTGTGTCTGGTGTGGACAAAAGGATCCTTTATTTTTTGCATTTCTGTTGTCACAAGTTGATTAAACACATCACCTTCATCCCTTGTTGTCAAGGTCTTCTTTTCACATGATTCCTTTATCACTTAATTTTTTAAATAATTGCATCCATGAAGTCGTCAATTCTATTCTTTCTTTTTATGGATGACCTTTTGGGTGTCAGATGCAGTATGCTAGATTCGTGTTTCCATGATCTCTGTTGCATCATCTGAATCTACGGAATCTACGCTTGTAGTGTCATCCTGCTGACAAAAGAGAAAAATAATCTAGTATTAATAAATATTTTGCACTTGTCAATTTATACTGTAAATTATTAGGAAAAAATATGTATATTTTGAACATGGCATAAATATTTGTCAATTTAAATAATATAATAATAGTAATAATAATAATAATAATAATAATAATAATAATAATAATAATAATAATAATAATAATAATAATAATAATAATAATAATAATAATAACAATGATGAATAATAATGAATTGCAACACCTTATTGTAATAAAAAGCTTGGCAGCAATATATGAAAATTTAGTTTTATTGTTTCTCCAATTTTAGGGAACCGTGACTGAAGTAGAATGGCAAGAAAAACAACAAGGCTTCAAAATAAAGTGGAATTTCCCTTCCTGCATGGGAGCGCTGGATGGCAAGCATTTTGTAATACAAACGCCTGTTAATATGGAAGTTTGCATATAAATTACAAACAGACTTTCAGTATTGTACTGTTAATAGTTGTGGATGCATTATACAATTTTGCTTTTATTGATATAGGATACCAAGGATGAATTTTGGATGGGAGAATGCTTAAAAATACTACATTGTATGAAGGACTGAAAAACAGTATTTTAAACTTTTCAGAGGATCAACCACTACCAGGAAGAGAAAAAGGTGTTCTGTCTGTAAAAGCGACAAATGGCACTTTCCTATAACCAATAGAATTTTGAAACCATATAGTGGGTGTCATGAGAAGGGTCTCATGAAGGAATATTCAATTACAGACCATCAAGGGCCTGCAATGTAGCATAGACAACCACTTGCTGTGTGTTAAAATGGCTATTTCGGTGACACTGGCTGTTACTGTGTTTCATAATTTTTTAAGGAGGAATGCAGCAACAACATGTCTGTTTTCTGCCTGGATTGTTTGATTTGGAACATACTGAAACTGGAATTACTATATCTGGTGCCTGTGGGACAAAGGAAAAGTACAGGCTCTCGTCCTTTACAAAGATTACCTCTAAGAAATACTTTGTCTACAAAGGAGGTGAGGGATGAGTTCCGTAATTATTTTGTAACTAATCATGGTAGAGTACTGAGGCAGAACAAGTTAGCTTAAAAATTGGGTAGAACAATGCATATTTAAAGAGGTGAATATTCTTATCAGAAACAGTGATAGATTTTTACACAAAGACTTCATAGAATAAAATGCATCACACTTTAATTATATAATATATTTAAATATGTATCAATTATTGAACATATCTGTTTTTCTACTGAAATGTTTGTCCTCCTTGCATTAGGCCTATTTCCTCCTCTCATGAATCCCATAAGAGGAAGTCGAAAGCACTTTGTCTCATAAATATCTTGGGCTGGACTTCCAATCCTCGAACTTTTCTGCATCTTTCACAATTCCCTACTGTACTGAGATCGCAGTGACGTACATTAAAACATATGGACAAAGTCACTTAAACACACTGTTTTCTTGATTTTATTTCTGTAGTTTTTTTAGGGATATATCTCAGATGACAAGTCTTGCATGAATCTTATTAATTAAAAGTATTGTCTTTTCTTTCATCCACTCCATTTTTCTTGCTAGAAAACAATAATATGCAGTTGTCTACATCATGTCTGGCCAAAGTTGGTCAGGTCTGCACGAAGTCGGCCAAATACATATCGCACACATGTTTTCCACTCTGGTGGAAAACAATTTTGTTTAGCCAAGACATGCTGAATCAACATATTATGCAAGACTTGTTAGTCAGTGGAGACATTCATTAACCACCAACATGTTTTGTTGATTGTTGAGGCAGTGGAAACCTACCTTTACACTTCAGTTCACAATTTGACACCATGCTAAAGACAAGTGAGCATTTAAGTATAAAACTGAACAAATTTGGTAAAGACTTTAGACATAATATATTTTTCAACAGATGGAACCATCTTACTGTGTAAAGAGTGAAAAATCTGTAAACCACAAGAAGAAATATTTTATAACACAACATATTGGAACAACTAAACATGTTTCTGTTGTGGCAAAGACAGCCATCCAAAAAGTGTGTACTCTTATCGTCAGCTTTAACGAATAAGCAATCAGCTTTCTCAATGGATTTGTGTAAAGCATTCCTAGAGGCAGGCATCCTTTTATGGAAATTTGAAAACAAATCTTTGAAGACAGTTTTGGAGAAATACACTAAACAGTCCATACCAGCTGAATCCACACTTAGAAAAATTATGTGCATGGTTGTTATGAAGGCACGGTGAAAAACATTTGACATTGGATTAGGGGAAGGGAAATATGGAACTCCATTGATGAGACAACAGTTGTAGTTGGTAGGCATATAGCCATCATAATCATCAGAACAAGGGACGTACAGATGATGAAGTGGGGTGTACCCATTCCTTCTAACTTCTAAGGCACTCAAAAAAAGCCAATAACATAACAATTTGTCAGTTATTTACTACAGCCTTGAATATCCTGTGGCTGGGGGAAATTCAGTATCATCATGTTCTCCTATATCTCACAAATGGCACACCATATATGAAAAAAGCTGCTAGAAACTTAAAAAGCCGTTTTCCTGCAATGTGTCATATAATTTGTCTTGCACTGTTTTTGTGATGCTGAGAAGGTGCGTGGTTTCTTCCCCAATGTCGATCGTTTGATCTCCAATACCAAGAAGATTTTCTTTAAAGCTCCATCCCATGTCCAGACATTCAAAGAGCTCATACCTAGTCTTGCCCTACTTCCACAGCCAGATGAGAAACTTGAATAGCTGCTGTTTCATATTATGCAATGAATTTCAAGTAGGTGAAGTCAATTCATTTTCTAATGATGATGCTACTTCAATTCATGGTGCAAAAAACTTTTCATTGAAGCAGAAATTAAGAATGACCTTGTTTTTATTGCTGCCCATTTTGCAAATTTGTCTCTTGAAGAAAGAGGACTACTCCTGTAAC
The DNA here is from genome assembly GCA_030765065.1 of Deroplatys truncata. Classification (NCBI taxonomy): domain Eukaryota; kingdom Metazoa; phylum Arthropoda; class Insecta; order Mantodea; family Mantidae; genus Deroplatys; species Deroplatys truncata. The sequence continues at coordinate 151,769,948 of CM060990.1, forward strand.
ATCTTTGAAGATTGTGAAAGAGGCAGTGGAGTGTATTCAGGCAATTACAGGTATGATAGTAGGTGCAATGAGTGGTAAATGTAATAGAATAATGCCAGGCAATCCAGACCTAGAAACAATAAAAAGCGTAGGCAAGATTCTCTGTGGTGAAAATGTAGATTATGTGAACATGGACCTCTTGACCATTGCTTGTTTTAAGTATGCTCCAATTACCACAGTTGATAATGAATTTTCTTTTTCTGTTTTGAAAAATATAGTAGCTGACAGACGACAAAATTTGTGTTGACAATCTGAAGAAACATCTTGTAGTTATGTACAACAAATAATAAACAGCATTAAAAGGGTGAGTCTAGTATTTTTGTGAATTTTCTTTCTAAATAATGTTGCTTTTTAAAAATATAAATGCCTGTTTTTACAGCCTATATTGCATATTTTAAGTGCCTTTTTCTGCCATTGTTAGTGCCTGGACATCTGGTCTCTTATCACTGTTTGCTGGCATCAACAAGAGTTTGTCAACATGGAAGGCTTCACACCTGCTTTGTCAATAAGCAGAACTGATTTCTGCATAACACAGTATGTTCTCCCAGAAAGGTTTTGTTAGAGCTTAGGGCTTCAAGTTTGAGAATAAGGTTTTCATGCACTCTGTACTTGCTCTGATTAGATGGAGTGTTTTTCAAAAGCAAAATATTTTTTGGTCACAAGCTACAAAAATCAGAAGAAGCAATTACAAGCTTTGGGTTTTCTTCTTTGAACGTTGAAAAAGCTTATTTTAAGGGCATTGTCAAGTAGAGTTTTTGTAACTTTTATTTGATTCCATTCTCCCAGTCAGTGACACAATTATTCATTCCTGGACTTGTATTGTCACGGCCATACACTAATTGATGGGATTCACTGGGTTTTTCGTATTTGTGGCCATGGCAATTAGGGTGACTTAGCTGATGACAGCATTATTAAGCATGCATGACTAATTACCTGGCCAACATTGATTCTGTGGCATAAAGGAAAATATGTGACTTTAATGGAAATCAGCAACAATTCATTTAAAAAATGAAGTCTGTTTTTGGCTATCACATCTAGTTTTCATGATACTTGCATGTATGTCTATGGTGCTAAATTCATTCAGCTTATACAGCTTGCTGCTATGTTTCATTATGTTAATCTAAATCTGTTGCTGATTTTCTTTCTATTCGGCTCACTTCCATCCTCCCTTATCACCCAGATGTTTATGTTTATATTCCCAGCATTTATCAGTTTTGTTCTATGGGACAGGTCTGTCTTCTTGTGAGGTATTTGTGTTTACAGTTACAGCTATTATAGATCTCAACTTCAGTTGAGCTGAAAACTTATGCTAATATGCATGTTCATCTTCTATATGTGTAGCACTAAAATAAAAGTTTGAGTATGACTTCTACATCCGGATACATAGGAGACAGTGTCAACAAAGTCCTCAGAAGTTTTGTTACATTTGTGGTTGTTATGTGTTTGATAGGAATGTACGTAAAATAGACTCACAAACAAAGAAACTATATTACTCATATTTCAAAGAGAAAGCTGGTGATCAGGATAAATCGTTCGCACTCATATTGCATGTAACAGTTCTGTTGAGGGATTATGTTATTGTTGTGAAGGAAAATGGAAAGTAATGCCATTTGCCAAACCAATGATATGGAGAGAGCCATGATGATTGTTACTTTTGCGTGTACAAAGTTGCTGGCTACAACAACAAAAAATAATGCAGGAGTTAAATATCCAAACCTGAACTCAGCTACATGGCCTATACCTTATGGACCCAAACTACCCATACCTACACCACAAGCAGACCTCAATTTTAGTGAATCTGAAAGCAGCTCCGTGACTTCCAACAATGAGTTGGTTTCTGATTCAGAAGAATTTGACAATTCACCACAACAGTTTAATCAATTTGAGTTAGATGATTCAGTGAGGGATTTATTAGGCCTCATAAAACAAAAAAGTGAATTACTGGGCTCAAGACTACAGGAGAGGAATTTATCATCACCTGGCATTACATTTTCGTGGTATAGGAATCCTGAAATACAGTTCCACAAGTACTATGCAGAACAACAATTTGTGTTTTGCATGGATGTGTGTAATCTTATTCAACAATTGGGCAGGGAAGCATATGAGCCAGCTAACTGGCATCTTTTTATTGCCCCTTCCAAACAAAGTCTTAAGGCAGTGTTACTTCATAATGGCAACAAGTTAGCTTCAATACGGCTTGCACATTCTACGAACCTAAGAGAGTCTTATGAAACTCTGAAGCGTGTTCTTGAGAAAATTAAGTACCATGACCATTAGTGGAAAATATGTGATGACTTGGTCATTGGTCTGTTACTAGAACAACAGGAAGGATACACAAAATTCCGTTGTTTTCTTTGTGAATTGGATAGCAGGGTGAGGGACAAACATTAGGAAACTGACAATGGCCTGAGAGGCAGCGACTGGAACCTGAATCAAAAAAATTTTATTAATGTGCCTCTTGTTGATCATTAAAAAATTCTACTCCCTCCACTACACATAAAATTTGGCATGATGAAACAATTTGTGAAAGCACTTGACAAACGTTGCCCTTGCTTCACTATTATGCACAAAGTTTCTATCATTGTCACAGACTAAAATCAGAGAGGGAGTATTTGATGGACCACAGACAAGAAAATTGATGAAAGATGTTAATTTTACCAGCTCTATGAATGAAATTGAAAAAGATGCATGGAATGGTTTCAGTGAGGTTGTTAAGAAATTTCTTGGCATTGTGAAAGACCCTCAATATTTGTCAGAAATATGTGGGAAAATTTCAGACTGCTTGGCTGTAATATGAGCTTGAAGCTTCATTTCCTCAAGGCACATCTTGACTACTTCGCATAAAATTTAGTTGCTGTCAGTGAAGAGCAAGGTGAAAGGTTTCACCAGGACTTGAAAGATGTTGAATGACGTTATCAGGGATATTGAGATGTACATATGATGGCTGATTACTGTGGTGTGTTGCATGCGATGAACCTACCAAAGAAGACTCGAGAAAAATCACGTTCTCTGAAGTTCCATGGGAAAAGAAAAAGAGGTACACAAGATAACTAACATACATTTTCAAATTCAGGTAGGTTTTCATGTTATTCTTCTTCTTTATTTTCTTTAGAAGTTGTAATGAGCGTGTATTATCTTTGCAAATTTTACAATTATATTTTCATTGAACATTGTCATATTGCCAAAATGAGGTGTGCTACGGAAAAATGGAATGCATTTTTCAATTCTACACACCAAAATTAGTAAAAGCTTTAATCATACCGCAGAAAAAAAGTTTTCATTTGTAACCTAGTGTTATTCTACATTGTATGTGTACTGGGAAAGTTAAGGAATATTCCCAAAGAAGAAGTTATTTCAATTCTAACACATCACATTTTTAATAACAAAGATCCGTTATTTGTAGTTTACATGAACAGCCAAACTACACTGTCATCACCACGAAGCAGATGCCAAGAGCACAGTAAGCTCTTAATACTTAAAAAGTCCATGTGCTAAGAGATCCATTCGAACCAAACTAACCATTTTATTATTATCCTCCCCCTCCCTTGCTTCCTGACAATACACATCTCTGAGCTTCTAGAAAGTTCCATAGCTTCCAGACTGGAGTCAAATCTTCTGGTCCAGGGCTAGCAACCTTATTCTGGAAGGATTGCCTCAAGTTAGGCCAAAACTAAATCCCATGTGCTTGCCACAGTATATAGAATATCTGACCTGAAATAGAAACCTCTCACTTTGGAATAATCCATTTTGCTTGAAACATTTACTTCCATGACTGATGGTGATAAACCAGCATGTTCTGCTAAGCATGTCAAAACAGCCATTTTCTTCTTCTGTGATTTGGGCAATGCATGTGTTTTTCTCCATAAGGCCTTCTCCAGTCTGTAATTGCAAGTATTGATATGGACTTTCAGATCCTTGAGAGGAAGTAGATTGCTGTTTAAGCTTATCACTAGAGAGAGCAGATGGGATATCGTTTGAGGGATTATGAGCTAACAGCACTACGACTACTGGTCCCACCTGCCTTTGATTTGTCTTCGCTGTTCAAAAACTGGTTCAGTAGAGCATGTGCTGCTTGCATCTACAGTAAATGTGCAGTCAACTTCAGTCTTAGTACTCCAAATGCTCTCTCTATTTATCACTCCTTTTCTTTGCCCTGGAATCTTTTCCAATCCTTCTCATACTTTCTGAGTTTCTCCATCCTAGCTTCAATCATATCTTTCTTCCTTTTCTTCTTGAATTTCAGATATCCACTTGTGTTCCTGCTTTTGCAAATCTGAGTTTTCTTACATTAGTTGTTCAGACATCTTTTACATCTGATTTACAATTGCACTAGCAATGTTGGACATTATTTTGCCTTGGAAAGAGAGAAAATATTGTTATTGATAATACAGTAATTCTAGATGCTACTAAATTCCAGAATGCACTTGTCTCTTGTGGACACTTTAATACCTAACGTAACCTATAATAGAAATATGGCAAAAGATTATTAAACATTATGGGAGATTTAGAACATAAACTAACTTACAAAATAAAAATACATGTAAAATTATTGAAGTATATGCATAAGAGGCAAAAAATGTGCAATTTTCTATCATGTATAGAACAGAGAAATTCTGAGCTAATCTTGGTTTAGTTACTGTTAATAATTATAAAAAAATCATTGTATTGAATACTGAAAATGTGTTTTCAAGTGCTTACTTTACACAAAGTATGCAGTCTAAATTTCTAAAGATCCTTGTTGTGCCCTAACAAAGCTTCCTTTTTGCTTGCTTCAGAGCAAATCAGCGGTTAGCCATCTTGATTCAGTATTGCACAAATTCTACCAAAATTGTATTCAATACATTGAATTTAAAGCTTAAAGACATAATATTAGCACTTTTTATTTTAACTAGTGAATTTTATTTTGTGGGGTGGGGTGATGTCTTGTTTCCTGTGGAATTTCCCAAACAATGTATGGAAGCATTAATATATGTTTCTGATCACAGAATAATTGACTGGCCTGCTGGTTCTCCATATGATTATTATTTGTGAGGAATACTTAGTTTATGCAACAAACCCCATATGCTAAATGAATTAGAATACAATATCTGACATGTGTTCTCCAATATTTCAACTTCAGAAATTCATTGGGTGTTCAGAAATGTGTTCAATTAGGTGCCAGGTTAGTATAGACACAGAGGCGCATCATTTTGAGCATGTTTTATGACAAAAGATGGGTAAATTGTCATACTTTTGCCCACCTACATTAGTTATAAGGAAGTGAGAAATAATGAAATGAATTACCATAGGAGTGAGTTTATAACATGATGTGGTCTCTCCAATATCTGGTGCTCACCTATCCACCCGTTTTAGGTGTTTCACTTATATAGGAAAATCACGTGAGGAAGCCAACAAACATAGCCATTTTTCCGATAAATCACATGCAAAGTGGGTACTGCCAACCTAAATAAGAAGTGAAATGCACTAAATATGCGATGTGCTGTTGTTTCTGCGAACGTGAATTATTTGAGTTTTAGACGCGCAGATCCCTTGGCTATGCTCTGTTGTCGCTTTGCAGTTGCGGCCTATTGGCTGCAACTTGCTACACTCCTCTCCTTGTAAAAAACATCCCTCGGCTACGCTTTGAGGCTGAGGGCCCTCAATCTCTCGGCTATGCTTTGAGGCTGAGTATCTTACCGGCTTCGGTGGCATTGTTCATATGTTGGCAGCATTACGTTAGAGCAAGCGTAAGACCTAATGCGGGTAAAAGTATGACAATTTACCCCAAAAGATAAGCACAACATATGAGCTGAAGCTTTCCTGGCGTTGTGAACACTCTAGATTTTCTTGGCCTTCCAGCCAGGTGTAGAGTTGGTTAGAAACTGACGTTTCGGGAATGATGTACATTCCTGAAACGTCAGTTTCTAACCAACTCTACACCTGGCTGGAAGCCTGAGAAACTCTAGAGTAAGGACAACATATTCATATTGTTTCATACCTAGGGAAGAAACAACAGGCCAGTCTGCTATTACTGTATGAATGGATTTCTATGGAAGTGCTGTGGGGGCAGTAGGTTACCAATTATATCATTCTGGAGAATAAAGGTTTCACGTATATATACAATGGAATATTAATACATAGTATGTTATGAATATGGCAAAAATAACACATTCACAGTGTTAGATAAAATACATGAAACTTACAACTAATTTGCTTGTTTAGATATGTTTCATTCTGTTATAAAATTATGAGAGTAAACATCTAGTTCACTCTTAGCAGTGACATGCACTCTGGGTACCTAATATTAGTTCTTTAAGAAGCTTCTTTTATCTTCATTTGTTATTTTTACAGGATTTTTAAGTAAGTCTAGGGTGCTAAAGTTGTCATGGAAATATTTTAGGGGCATAAGAAACAAAATTCAGATGGCAGTGACCAGTCAACTTTAACAGGATTTTATTTTCAGTGAATGCAACTCTTCTCTTCTACAAGCTCCAGATATCCCAAAACGTACAGCTTTTATCATAAGATACAAATCATTATCCGCCTCACTGAGAAACTCACTTCCCCTCGAGAGAACCTTCAAACTTTTTCTTTGTATCCATCAGAATTATACCTAGGCAAAGCGATTACTTTACAAAAATGTTGATATCAATATTTTGTTTTAAATACAAAGTAGTTTTAAGCATTGTGTATTTGGACCATAGTGAGGAAGCTTTCAGCATCTTTAATTGTTCATGTAAATAAGTCAGTATCACATCTTTGTTCACAGAAAAACACTGCTTACCTTGCACCAGTCTTTAAATGCAATATATTCCTTCTCATAATGCTGCCAGATTTTGCTGGCAGCAGCTCCGATTCAACATTTCTGCCTTGGATTGAAATTTCCTCTGGATTTTCACCCACATTTGAGCCACAAGCTTATTGTTTAGAAATGAGTGCTCAGAATAAGTACTGCCATCTGTATCCATGTCCTGTATTGTTACAGTCAATGCTTCCTAAGAGGCGTTGGTATGGTTCATAGCATAGGATTCAGGCGACTGTAAGAATATGCCAACAAAAGACTGACTATGTCTTTTATATTTACACAGTACTTATATTACATTTATTTTATTTAATATAATTTAGAGAGCTTTTATTAAACACTTATATGTACCACAAATGCAAAAGCTTTAGCAATTACTGAATAATAAAAATAATAGTTCATCCGCTAAAACCTTATTTTCCATACTTGACACATAAATAGCTCTTCTGAGCTTCAAAATTAGCAGAATCTAACAGCATAGTCCCCCCTACATGTGTGTGGCACACTGGATTTATTTACACTACATATAAAACTGTTAAAATTGTACTCTTAGAGAGATCTGTTTTCTTTGTCAGAGAAGTCTTAAAAAAAAAAAGTAAACACAAAAATGTATGTTTATGACCTGATTGTGTAGCTTCTCTTAATTCCGTTTTGTTGTCACTGCAAGTGCTCAGTTTACTTAGTAATGTGTTAACCAAATATGTATTACACCTCTGAATATTTGCAACAATGTCCTTCACTTTCTATGCTATAAGAAGAGCTAAACCATAATCTGTCATAAAATACTGCTTAATCTGCACTACCGCACAAGATGAAGTAATGGATGATATAAATAAAAACAAGCAGTTGCTTGCAAGCTGCTGCTCATGAGTAGCTAGAGAATCAAGTATTAAATCACAGTTTTGATAAATAACACACTCTCTTCTTCCCTGAGCAACTGCTTCATTTAATATGTGACCATCAGCATGTCTGCTAAGTAAACAGAAAACCTGCTCTTCAGTCTGTGTGGCAATTTAAATCTCTGCTGCACTGAAGTACTTAGCAGCTCTGCTGGCAACTATTCATGTTAAGGACATTCACATTTAAAAAGTTGATCCATACTGGAGTTAAATATACAGTTTTAATATAAATTATTAAAAGTATGACGTGTTTCTGCACCCACCTTCAGGATTTGGCTCTCTCCAACTTGCCATAAGGTTCATAGTAGCTTTAATTTTCCATCATGGATACTACTGAAGGGGTATACTGGTACTCATTCAGGGATCTTAAAAGGTTATTGGACTAATAAGTTTGTTATAAAAATTCTATATGTAAATGTCCAATCTATGAAATCATTTATTACTTGTGTTATGGAAGATGTTTACAGAAATGTGATTTCACAGAATTATGAAAATAAGTTGGTTTTAGGAAACACTGCACTTCACTTACTTTATAAAATAGAAGACATGTTTTGGAAACATGTTGCTTCCATCATCACACCAAGTTATGGCCTGCTGGTCCAGAGATTCAATTCCTTGCCAAGGTTTAATAGTTCAACTATAGTAAATTCATTTGAATGGGTGGAAAAATTACAAGACATCACAAATACCAAAGATGATCTTCTGGTATTGTTTGATGCAGCACTTTTTCTGAGCATCCCCCCCCCCCAAATTAGGACAGCCACTAAAGCAATGGCTCCCCTCCATAAATATATGACTAGAAGGATTAGAGGAATATTCCCAGCTAACAAAACTAAGTATTGACCAAAACTTCTCTTTCAACAACAAAATCTGCAAACCTCCAAACTAGGTATGAGAAATCCTCTGTCACATTTTCTAGCCGATTTACACATGAGCTACATAGAGAAGAAAATAATAATAGCCTTTCTGTGGATGTTTAAAATAGGCATCACTATGTAGATGACATCTTCGCCAACATCCTAAAGACACACATAGAAGATGGCCTAAAATGACTGAAAGTATAATATATGGCAGTAAATTTCACCATAGAAGTAGAGAAAGACCAATGAATACCATACCTGGATCTAAACATTAAAATATGTAGCAACAAAATGAAATTTTCCATATACAGATAGCAACTCACATACACAACTGTATAAAATTCTGTAGCTATAACTCAAACAACATTAATAGCTATGTTCAGTGGCTTAATATATAGACTACTCCATATCCCTTTGGATGAGGACTTCCGAAAAGAAAAACAGCACATCTTAAAATGGATTTAGTATAAGGGCAATTGAGAAAAAGATAAAAAAAGAGCCAAAAGATGAAAAAAAAAAACAAAAAAAAAACAAATAAGACACGGGCTGATTTGCCACCCAGAAAGGCAGCACAAAATTAAAAAAGTTCATATACCACTAAACATTCCTCGAAAGATTTCAAAGAATTTAACATCACATTAACTCCAAAGAACATCTCAATATACAGAATTTACTGAATTAAAAAATGAAAGATACCATAGCCCCAAAGAGTGGACCAGCATCTACAAAATTAACTGCAAGCAGTGTGATTAATTTTATATCAGAAAAACCAAGAGGAATCTGGAAATAAGGACAAAAGAACATTTCAAATGCATCAAACAAAAGCAGGAAGAAAAATCAGCAGTTGCATCACACTTCTAGAAAAAACATAATGATATTGATCTGGAACCTATCTTGCTTAAGAACATCGATGAAAGCTGGAAACTGAGAGTATGGTAAAATATATTTATCCTCAAGCGCAAATAACGTATGTTCAACTTTGATATACTGATGAGAGATAATCTGACAAAGAGCTTCAAGACCCACAGAGAACAACAGTGCCACCCTCACAGCATCTCCTCTACAAAGCTGTCAGAACTCTGTGTAATGCTGGAAGCAACATGCTTCCAAAGCATGTCTCATATTTTTAAAGTAGGTGATGTATAGTATTTCCTAAAACTGGCTTATTTTCATAATTCTGTGAAATAAGTTCGAAGAACTACAAATTCACTTTCAGCAAATCGATAAGGAGGATGTCATACTTCTAAGTGAAACATGGTTTAAAGAGGAAGAAACAACTTTTTCTAACATAATGGTTACAGTGCCTTATATTATCCATACCAAGTGATGTGATGGAATATTAATGTATAGTAACAACCAATGACAAAACAATTAGTAAGATCAATGCAGACCATAGTATATTGCATGCCCAGTTGGCCAGAAGGTTATGTTACTCTTCAATGCAAGAAATTTTCTAACTGAACTAGATAATATTTTACTAAAAAGAAGTCCAGAGCAAATTACGTTTCTTGGAAATTTCAGCATAGATATGCTAAGTATGAGGATTGCATAGTGAAAACTTCATTAATATCTGGAAATCCTATGGCTTCACTTTGTGTAACAATGCTCCCACAAGACTCATAAGGCATTTAGCAATGCTCATTGATCATATTTGGACAAATAATAAATGCATTAATGAATGTAAATTCAAGTTTAAGTGATTATTTTATTTATTTATTTATTTATTTATTTGTGCTAGCAATCTTCCTTAGAATATGGCTATACATCAGCCCAAGCTGTTATCTTGCCATATTCTACCCATATTACACTCTTATTATAACATAAAAAATGATGATGATAATACAAATAGTAGTAAAAATAATAGTAATGATACCAATAATAATCTTATAGTAATAATATAATAATAATAATAATAATAATAATAATAATAATAATAATAATATAATTACATAACTTAACATCACTTGATGAAATTAATTTACATCTCTTTTTATTGTCCATAACCATTTCTTTTTAACTTTGGACATGTATTCTCCTACCTTTTTACTATCCTTGTTAAAAATCTTGCTTAAAGCTACTTTCATGTCCCGTTTTAACCATTTCCCATTTATAGCTTCCTTTCTCCAATGCTGTGTACCTTTACAGTAAAAAACGATATGTTCTAAATCTTCTCTTTCCCCACATATTGGGCACTGATTCTGTGGGAACCCATTTCTCATTCCTATTAATCTCCATACACCTGCTCGTGCCCAGGCAATACTTTCTCTTTGTTCCTTATTTGAGTTATCCACATACTGTTCTCTAGCCCATACATTTTTTATTAATATATATGATTCCAAGGAACTTTTGTTCCCAATGTTGCTAAATAAATTTTGTATCTCTATATCTTCAAACCTCTGCCTAGCTTCTTTCCAAAAACCCTTAGCATTATTTTCCCTCCTTCTCCAGATTTCCCCTAGACCACTATTTTCCAAATTAGTTTGTATACTATAACTCCACCCATTCTTCTTTAAGCTCCTTTCTTGGAATTCCAAACACTGCCTCAACAAGTTCTTCTCTTCTAAATTTAATAGTCTGTACCAATATTTAAGAGCTCTCTCCATTATTACCCCTTCCCCCCCACTCTCTGCATTTCAATTAGAGCAAATTTTTTAACTGTAGCATTTGGCAGGCCTAAAACTTCTCTGCAGAAACTCCTATGTACCATATCTATCTCTTCCCAGCCTCGTTCTACTCCCCATATTTCACTACCATATAACATTTTTGCTTCAACTACTGTGTTACATATTTTCTCTAGCCATTTAACATTTATATCTGGTATTCTATATTTGGACCCTCTAATCGCCACCATTGCCCCTTTCCCCTTTGTCAATACCAGTTTCTTCTGTTTCTCCCATTTTCCACCCCCATCCATTTTAAGCCCTAAATATATACAGTCTCTGACCACTTTATATTCCTTCTCTCCATTCTTCCACTTTTCATACTTGCTCAGTTTGGCACCTTTCTTAAACACTATAATTTGAGTCTTCTCTTGATTTACTTTCAAATTCCACTCATCACAGTATTTATTCATTTGCTGTAGGGACTGCTTCAAACCAATCGTTGAAACTGATCCTATCACTAAATCATCAGCGAATAATAACCCAGGGATTGATACCTTATTTATCGTAGGCAACCAATTATTATTCCTTCCTATCTCAGTGAGGATATCATCAGTGTACAGATTAAATAACACTGGACTTAATTTACATCCTTGTCGTAGCCCCTTCCTTTGGTTTACTTCTTTTGTCACCAATCCTACTCCTACTTTCACACAAAATGTGTTGTCCTTGTATAGAGCTTTAAATAAATTCACCATCTGTTGGCTTACTCCCTTCCTCAAAAGTTTGTGCCACAACAAATTTAAATCAATGCGGTCATACGCTTTCTCCAAATCAACAAATGCCATGTATAATTTTCCCCTTTTTTCTTTTAAATACTTATCCACCAGAGTTTTAATTATGAATAAGTTATCTACCGTTCTCCTCCTCTTACGGAAACCCATTTGAAACTCCGAGAGGATATTATATTCCTCTACCCAGTTTTGTATCCTATTAGCTAAAATCCCTGTGAAAATCTTTCCAACATTTGAAAGTAATGCTATTCCCCTGTAATTATTGCGCTTATCAACACTCCCCTTACCTTTATATATAGGATGAATTATTGCTTTCCTCCAATGCTTCGGTATATACCCCTTGGTTTTTATTACATTAAACAAATCAGTAAACATGTTTACTCTAGTCTCATCGCTACACCATTCTTTGATAAACTCGGGAGGAATTCCATCAATACCTGTTGCCTTATTATTTTTCATTACCTTCAGTTGTTTCACTACCTCCTCATCTCTTACTTCACTATCTAATATATCTATGTATCCCCTCCAAAATCCGCCACTGGCTTCATCTTAATAAAGCCCTCCTCCTCGAATAACATTTTAAAATACTCCATCCAATCTGCTGAAGTGATATTTGGTTTAACTAACCATTTATTATACGTGGATTTTAACACTCTCCACACCTTACTGGCATTGTTTTCCCTTAATACTTTAATCAAATTACTTTGTTCTTTATTTCTCCATTCTTGTTTCTTTTCTTCTAATAGTGCATTATATAAATTCCTACTCTTTAGGTATTCCTTCTTATCTTCCTCATACCCTCTCTTTTTCCATCTTACTAATGCCTGTTTCACCACCTTTTTTTGTTATTTTGCATTCCTCATCATACCACCCTATTTCCTTTATTACCCTGCCCCTCCCCCTTCTCATCCCTTCCCCTGCTCTTTGCATTAACATATTAAAAATATTGTTTACATTCTCTATTTCCTGGTTCCTTATCATAAAAATCATTCCCTGTTGACATATTTGACCATGCTTGGAATTTAATGTTCGTTTAAATTCTATCCTCTGTTCCTCCCTCCATTTAAATTCAATATATTGCTTAGTATTCTTTCCCCATTCCCGTCTGACTTCCCGTACTTCCTCTGATCGCCTTTGAATCTCCACTACCAGCGGGAAGTGGGAGCTATTAGATACAAAGTTTAGTACCTTAAAGTTTTCTATTGTATATGCCTTGCTAATCGGCCATAATATATAATCAATGACACTTTGCCCATTCATATTAACAAAAGTAAACTCTCCCTCCAAATCATCTCCATATTTACCGTTCAATATGTCTAAAGCATTCACTTCACAAAATTCGATAAAACCATCACTTGACTTATCAGTACACTTATCTTTACTTCGCCTGAACTGCTCCCTTCTGGAACGTGTTTCATTTCCAACAAACATATCACACTCTATATTCACATCTCCTTCACCTATTCTGATATTAAAATCCCCCATTATTATTACTTCTGTATTCCTGTACTTCTCTCTTAACCTATTTATATCTCTCTCTAGCGCCTTCAACAATTCAGGATTGTGGTATCGCGAGGGAGCTGGTGCATTATACACTACACCTAAACATATGATTTTCTCATTTATCAGTTTATCTTCCAATATAATCCATAAAACATTTTTAATCCTGGACCAAGTATCTCTTACTACTTTCCCTATGGATTGTCTTACAAATAAACCCACTCCGCCCGAGGCTCTTCCCTTCACTGCTAACCCCTCCCCTTCTATTCCAACATATGTATAATCCTTAACCTCTATATTTACCTCCCTCAGCCAGGTTTCTGCTCCCCCTAAATAATCTACCTTTTCTAGTAGATGTCTCAACTTCCCTGTAAATATTTTATTTTTTAATCCCTCGCAATTCCAGAACCCAATCTTCCTTCTTCCTTTTTCCTTTCCCTATTGTGAACCTGTTCTACTTCTAAACCTGTCCAACACTTTCCTACTTCGTAATTCTATTCCTGTTTTCTCCTTTGACGGACCCGCTAAATTTCTGTCCAAAACCAGTATACTCCCACTGGGTGTCGACACAATACTTTCCTCTCCCTCCGTTCCATCACTCTGAGACCACGCCCCCGCCCTACCCACAGCCAGATCACGTGCCAGTTTAGCTTCCTCCCTCCTTGGTGAAATCACTTTCCTTGTTTCGCCAGCTGATGTCCTTGAGTCACTCTGATCTGACGTTCTGGCTACGTCATCTCCACGCCTTGTCTCCGACACCGTCATCTTCTTTCCACCAGCTCCACGTGTCGGTGATGTAACTTCCATGTGTCGATCCTTGTCCTCTGGTCTCCGATCGCTCTTTGGACTTCCTCTGCATTCTCTGGTCTCGGATGTATTTCGCTGACTCATATCCTGCTCCTGGCATCTACTGTTCCTTGAGTCACTTTCGTATCCCGTCACCATGCGCCTGTCGACCCACAGTCGTAGATTCTTTATGAAGGCCCGTTTCCCTTCCATTCTTGCCAAGATCATTTGCCGAATTAAATCCCTCTTCAAGGCCCGTTGTTCCACCGATAAATCTCTGTTTATAAAGATATTTGTTCCTTTTAGTAATTTTGATTTCTTCAATACTTCATACACAAACTGCACTGACGTAAATCTTGCAACTATCATTCTGGCTCCTCTTGATCTCCCCACTCTAAATGCTTCTCTAATCTCCCAGCCCTGTAACTTCAAACCAAGCTTTCCTTCTATAATCTCTCTGACCTCATCTACAGGCCATACTCCGTTCCTTTCTTTCACTCCTGCTATAACCAGATTAAATCTGCGGTGTCTCTCTTCCAGCAGCTCAACTCTTCTTTTAACTTTCTGTACCTCATTTCGTATATCTTGCATTTCATTTTTGATCTCTCCCTTGATATCTATTAGTTCCTTTTCCATCCCATTGAGTTTAATTCCTAATCTCTCATCCATATCTTTAATGTATGCCAACGTTTGTTCCATGACGTTTCGATCCCCATTTGGCCCAGGGTTGATTTCAACTCCACCAATTACCAATAGTATACCTATTATACATGTGAGAAGAAACATGTTTGCCATCTCTTCTACACCTTTGTTTGTTTTAGAATCCTTCCACTTTAACTTGTTAAATGCTCCAATTCTTGCTCTATACACCTCAGTACCAATTCCCATGGTTACTTAAGCCCCTCTTTCATCCACTCCAGGAGCTTCCTCCTCACACGTCCACTCTCTTCCACTGCTTGCTTAGCACTGCCTCAGTGATTATAACAGACTCATCATGTCAACAAAAAAAAAGGAGCATCCCTATTCTCGTGATATAAAAAGCATACATACAAAACAAACATTATTGAGTTTAATAAATTAAATCCATAATGTAAGCAAATAGGAAATCAGGCACAACATAGCTTTTGATAGTTTAAACAGCCAAATATATAACTTAATCCAAATTTATACAATGAAAAAACATTCCAAATAAAAAAGGCATATAGAATACCATGGATAAACAAACTATGAAAGCTAATACATACCTGTATATATGGGATATTTTGCATAGGAAAAAAAGTTGAATGCCATGGAGAACATAGCTCAGGATTATAAGACAATTTCTAAATGTGTTACAAACTTAAAAAGGAAACTAAAATCACTGCATTACAGTATCTCCTAAATTATTGTTATGTGCCAAAAACTTATAGAGAGGCAGAAATTAGATCTTGAAAGGTTCCAAAGTAAAGAGTAGGTAAGCACAAAATATTCAACTTAAAATATCAGACAATAAGGCAGATGTCTGAAACACATTTAATGAATATTTTATAAATCAGCATCTGAGTTAAAAGGCCAATTGAGGAGCATTTTTTCAAAAGCCGATAACTGTAGGTTTTGACAAAATTGAGATGTATATTGTTTCATATAGTTTAAGTAGTTGCCTTTCCAATGGTCATAGTGGTTCTTTCATATTCTGATTTCTGATAAACTCGGAAGTGGTAGAAAAATGAGACCTTTCGCAAAACATGATATCTACAATTATGGTGTTCTAACAAAGTCCAATATATGTAGCAAATAAAAGATTGACTCATTGTTTTGTGGGGTTACACTGATTGTTGTGCTAAACACTGGTGCCAAGTAAAGCTTGTTAATGACAAAGATAAGACACACAAAATGAAGTTAGGGAATATTCCACCCCAATCGAGGAGGTTACGAGAGACAGAAAGAGAAGAAATAATGACTGTGGACAGATTACATGAGATGAGAATCCTACAATTTTTGAAGTGAAGAGAAGTAAGACCTGATGTAGGATGTGAACATGGTGTGCAAGAAGTAACCACTACCTGTAAGATGTGAAGCATGGAGACTGACACATAATGACCTGAAAGGTTACTGATATAATTATGTTGTACTGCAGTACCTGTGATGTAAGGTACTGTTATAGTATGATGTAAGCTCTGACCAAATATACAATTTAACAATTTTCTATTCCAAGTTCAACATTGGCTTTGCTAGTCCGCATGAAGACGCATGCTATACCTGTAAAAGATTGGATATAAAGAAGAAATATCCATTATCACTGAACAATTCTCTATTCATGCTGAGAAACAGTTTCATAAAAAGAGCTAGTAAATTCAGTGAGCTCCTATAAACTGAGGATGACAATACCATAAAAGTCTGTTTTGATATTCAACAAAATCAGCCTATACCGAAACCTTCTCTCACAGATGTGTTCTAAAGCAGGCAAGTTTGGCTCTACAATGGTCATGATACATAAGAGTACTCAGAATCTGTTATATCTGGTCTGAGACACGTTCAAGTGGAACAAATGAGTATCCTCTGGTGTTCATTTTTTGGACATCTTGAAAATGATTTTATAGAGAAGAGGTTGAAGAAGCAAAACTTTCTGATGCTTTCTGATTACTGTGCAACTCAGTACAAGAAATCTACAGTGCTTGCAGCACTGATGCACTTTTTAGAGAACAGCAAAATGTTCAAAGAGTTATCTCATGCTGGGTATTTGGGACAAAAGTGAAAGACTATATGCTTTCAGAGAAAATTCTTCCTCCCCAATTCTACTGTTACATACTGAAAAAAAACACATAAAGGTACAAATGCTTGGTCAAGACTAGAACATGGGATTTTAAGAAGGCTGGCATTGAGATCCAAATTGCCATTTCAGATTTCGGTAGCAAAGGTTCTTATGCTAAAAACGAAAACTTGAAGGGGGAAGTGAAATATATTTTTGGATCTAGTTATTTTGGATCAGACATTGGATGTGAGGTGCTAAAATAACTTGTTAAAGACATGTAAGTGTTTGCTGAAATCAATGAATTTTTTAAATTGAATCATATATCAAAAGAAATGGAATGGAATGTTGAAAAACTAATGCACTACTTTTCAGTTCCTAATGATGTTAAAGCATTTTATGCCGATATGATGACTGCAACAAAGAAATGAATGTAGTGCTTATAGTATAGCTTAAAAGATGTTTTCAAATAAGTATTCTGACGTATTTTGGGTGCCTCATAAGTAAACTTGCTTCATGTACAAGCACCAATAAGTTTTCTATTTTTCTAACTGAAAGTATTTCTTTTCTGCAGTAGTTTTGTTGCTCTGTTATATGTATTTACATTGAATATTAAATGTTTCTAGATATTTAACTTTTGTACTTCTAAAGAGAAACTGGTGAGTAAGGGCCGCATGCCTATATGGAGTAACAAAAACACTGAGTAATTGCCTGCAATATGCCCAAATATGTATCAATTATGTATAACAGCTGCACAAAATATTCTTTAGTGTGAAACAATTAAAAGTTAAATCTCAGTTTTCAAGTATATTGTTCCATGTAGATATCTGGTTTTGGGAAAACTTTGAATATTCTGAGCTGAAATAAACTATGTTGCATTATTTTCTTCTACATCATGGTATTAGTGCCTTAAAGATTTTAGCATGTACAGTTTTATAACAAAAACACAAATTTAAATTCTTAAAAGTTTCAAGTGTAAGAATAAAAATTTGAATATCTCAAAACTACACATTATGTAGATGTCAGTTTTTGAAAAAATGCTCTTTAATTGCTTTCAACATAGAAAATGTTAGATCTCATTGAACCTAACCTGAACTCTCTTATTCTCTTGCCAATTCATTTTGATGAAGTATTGGTAATAATTAAAAAATACTTACCAATGTTCAGATAATATTAGTAGTGTAGTTTTAAAACATTACACAACCCTTTTGATTATAAGGCACATTGGCCTTATAAATAAATCACCAACTGAAGGATACTTCTCAAACATACTGAAAATTTGCTAAAGTTGTACCAGTATAATATATGATTGGCTAAATAACAAGTCCCTCTAACTATACTTTTAATGGCAGGATTCATAACCACAACACAAGACAGAGAACAGACTTTCATGTTCAGAGAAGCAATACAAGTGCTCATCATAACAGTGGAATAAATTTAGGAATAATGTTTATTTTAAGAATTAGTCTGTAGCTAACAATATCACATGCAAAATTTCAGTGCTTAAAAAGGTGGTTATGGCATACTTGCTTCAGCACTGTTTTTACTCTTATTAATGAATTCATGCACACTCATTAATGTCTCATTACTTTATTTTTATCTCCAATTTTTACTTTTATATTGTGTTGAATTAACATGCTTATTAATAAGTTTTTGTCAATATATTTTTATGTACTTCACTTTTATATTTTAAATTGTAAAAGTGACTTTTAGCTATTTTACAATCAATTTTTGTAAATAATTAAAACTGCAATCATCTTTGTTAATTTTTTGACTTGCTCATCATAGTAAAGGTGAATTTTAGCTATGTTTTAAGCAATCAGTTTTGTAAATAATTATGAATGCAATTTTGTACATCTTTTTATTTGTCCTTTGTCATGGTACCTATGTACATATGTATGATTTTACAGGATGAACAAGATACCTGTTTAGTTATAGACCAATAAGTGTGTTACCCAATACATTAAACATTTTCAATAAAATAATGAAGGAAAGACACCTAAAATTTATGAATAGAGAACAGAAAGTTGTAATTCTCAATTTAGCTTCTTAAAAAATTGTAGCATTACAAGTGCAGCTGTTGAGGTACTAATTATCTATTTACAAAATGCTCTTGACAAAGGCTCTCTTGATGCAACTCTGTTCATTGACTTAACACTAGAATGCATATGCGGGCTTCTGAGGCCCTATGAGCTAATAATTCATGAACCATGGTATCAGTTTTAAAGTGTGATTACTGAGCATCTGTGTAATCTTCAAACAAAGCCTTGGAAGTCTTCCTTAAGGATTTCATCAAAATATCTCATTTATTTTTCAGATTATTCATGTTTTTTCATTAACACTCTGAGAATGCATAAGCAGGGCTTCAAAGGCCCTATGCATAATTATATAAGCGTCAATTAATGTTTTATAGCTACAATCGTGCAATAATGCCTTTAATAGTTATATCCTGGGGGTTCATTACCCTTCTACATTTCAATTGTTACAACTGTTATTTTGAAAGAAAATTTGGACATTGTTGAGGCATTTTAGTATTTTTTATTAGTTCAAACATCCAAATATAAAATTCTCAAAATTATTAAGATTCGAAGCACTGCTGAAAGTAAAGTAATATACATATAATCTGTTGCTTGTGACATACATTTCCAAATTGCTTCGCCGTCAATATCTAAATCCAATAAATGAAGTGTGCGTGCTTCAAGTCCTTCTTTTGAACGAAGAGTAACCTCATGGTTAGAAGAGAATGTTGGTGATGATGTGAGTATTTTTGGAAAAGATACTAGTGGAGATTCAGTTCGAGGGTAACATATAGCAACATGGGAGTAAAAACAGTGATTCAGATGACTCCATATCGTATTTCACTTTTGTTGAAGGACAAAATGTGAGAGGAAATTCTAATGAAAGTACTAATAATTGCATTAGCTGTAATGGTACAATATAGAGTAAACATTATCCTCCAACTGCTCAGATTCCTGTTCATAATATAATAAGAACCTAGCAAGACCAGTAGCAGGTACAACTACTGCTAAAAATGTATGGGACTGTTTCATGTCCAAGGAAATAATAGATGAAATCATTTGCCTGCAGTAAATCTGGAGGGAAGGCAAGTATACATTGAAAGAGGTAAAACCTGGAAGAATGTCATAATTGAAAAAATGAACACTTTTTGGTTTACTACTCCTTGCTGGCGTCGATAAGAGCTGGGATGTTGCCATACAAGAGTTGGTTATAGATGAAAAATCTAATCCAATATATAAGGCTACAATGTCTGCATGTCTAGACATGCTATAAAAGAGAGTCACTACAGTGGGAACAATAAAGAAAAACAAACCAGATATTCCTGCTGAAATGAAGGCTTTACTTTCCAGAGATCCTCTTAGTTCTATATTTGGCTTCAAAGATAATGTAATGATGATGGGCTTCTTCTTAGTACTATACATCATGACAAAACTAGAGCACAAGACCACCCTAAGAAGAAGTCAGAGATTATAACATATTATAATTCAACAAAAGGAGGTGTGGACCAAATGGACCAAAAGGTGAGATACTACACTTCCAAGAGGCAAATAGAAGATGGCCTGTGCTCTTTGGATGAATATGATGGTCATCGCTGCAATAAACTGTGAGGTTCTCTTTTGTTTCCAACATAAAACATATTGTTCCACCAGAAAGGACAAATGACACCTGTATCTGAAAGACTTGGTAAATGAGATGGCGTGTCCTCTAATGGCTTCAAGGCCAGCAGTCCCTTATATGCCAAAATGCACTGTTGAATCTATGAAAATATGTGGTTTGGATCCTTCATCTCAAATTCTGGCAACTGTACAAGGGAAAAGGTATTTTAGCACTACACGTGTAGAAGACGATCATGCATATTAACACAAGTTTTCAGCTCAACTGATGTTGACATGTATGATAGCTGTAAATGTAAACACAAATACCTCACAAGAAGACAGACCTGACACATAGAACAAAACTGATAAGTGTTGGGAATATAAACATAAACATCTGGGTGATAGCGGAGGATGGAAGTGAGCTGATTAGGAAGAAAATGAACTACAGGTTTAGTATAACATAATTAAGCATAGCAATAAGCTGTATAAGCTGAATGAATTTAGCACCATAAACATATATGCACATATAAAAACTAGATGTGATAGCTAAAAATGGACTTCATTTTTAAAATCTGAGCACTGATTTCCATTAAAGTCACATATTTTCTTTATACCGCAGAATCAGTGTTGACCAGTGTTATTTGATGTTCTTATTATGTACATATAACTTGCATTGGATACAATTCCTGCAATGAAAAGTTATTTTCAAGTGATAATAAGTAAATATGTGAACATTAAATAATGTGAACAAACTAAATAAAAAAAATGACTGTAATTTTGAAAGTGTATAAATAACACATAATAAAACATTAAAATCACAAAAAGTACTGAAAATTTAGTAAAAAATGGGAGAGCTTGAGAGGTATTCTCCAGTAATTCAGAACCCTGCATACTAGGTTTAAAAAAGGCATTTGACACTGTGGATCACTATTTATTATTTTGAAGTTGGAAAGATTAGGATTAAGAGGCAGCTCTGCATTCGGTTAGATCATATAATTCCAGCGCATCTAAGGGATATAAAATCAAATATGCTCAAATTAACTATTCTCAGGCTTATTCAATTTTTATTATTCATAAATAATATAGGAATGTTAACACTTACTAGTAAACTGATTATTTGTGTCGACATTTTTTCAGGGCATATATAAACAAAATGTAATACAAGATATGTAGTCTAACACACCAGTAAAATGGTTCAGCGCTAACTCTCTAATATTAAATGCATCTAAAACAAAGTATATGATATTCTACGAAACAGGTTATATAGTAAAGCAGATGGATACCTTAAAATTTGGAAATACTATATTACAATTGGTTGACAGCTTTTCCTTCTTAGGCCTTCATGTAGTGCTGACACTAATTTGGCTAAAACATATTAGTGAAATGAATGGGAAAATTGCATTGGTTCTTGGTGTGTTATCTAAATTTAGAAACTTGTATATTTCGAACAAAATGTTAAAATATATATACTTCTCTGTAATACATTCACATTTTATGCATATGAATGTTATCTGTCAATGCTGTTTAAAAACCCTACAACAGCAATTACAGGTATTACCAAATAGTTATGAAAACCTTGGATCATTTAACTCCTACCAAATCACTCTCAATCATTGAAATTTTGCCCTTAAAGATTTTCTGCAGTGAAATTTTGTTTATTAAATCCAGAATAAGGCATTGCGTATTAGTGTAACATTTGCTTTGAATAAAGATGTACATAAATATAACACAAGGAGCAAGCGACTTCATTGTACTAATGATACAACCAAACATGGGCCCAAAAGCCTTTTGAACTTCATCATTCTGGAATATATCCGACTTCAAACTGATTTAACAGAGATTACATCCCTTAACAAATTCAAACAAAGATGCAAGCATTTTATATGTAAATGTATTTGCAGAACTAAAGAAAGAGTTAGCCATTTATAGCTGACAGTTGAAGTTTTGCACATAGGTATAGCCATATGTTTACTGTATGTTGGGTGCAGTGTTCTAACATCTTTAACTCATGTAATACTTTATGTAAACCATTGTTTGTTTATGACTAGAAGTTGTTTCAGGGCTAAGGTGCCGTTATTTACTGGAACTTTCCTGTCAGACATTTCATCTACAATTACTTGGTAGACATCTTCAATGGTAAAATGGACCATTCACAGCTGAATCTTCACAGAGGAGACTTTGACAGCTGATCAACCACGCCACTGAAGGTGTCTACAGCAGTTGTGGACAAAACTTCTGCACAGGAAACTTTGAGGAGACCATGGCTCCTTAGATCAGAAATAACTTCTAGTTATAATTTTGACTCCAGCCACGAAAGCCCATGCCTACTCAATTACTCATTTATTATTTCATCATCTTGTTAAAGGTATATATTCTATTAGAGCTCATAATTTATATTCTTATACATACACTCTTGTTTAATTGCTGTTCATTGCTATATTTTGTGAACCTTTCACTGCCACAGGTTGCATGTATGAGACATGTTTTTAAAGTAAGTACCGATAACTTTTTAAAAAATATCAGAAAATTATTTTCCAAATATTTTATTATCGTTCCTTACCTTACACTAGTTCTCCACATAGTCGCTGCTATTATTCAGGCACTTGTCGTAATGGAAAACCAGTTTTTGTATGCCTTCGTCAAAGAATGATGCCGCCTGTGATGAAAGCCAAGTCTGCACTTCTTGTTTCACATCATTGTCATTGAAATGTTTTCCACAAAGTTTCTTCAGATGAAGAAACAGATGAAAATCGCTTGGTGTCAAATCCAGACTGTAGGAAGGGTGGTCAAATTGTTCCCAACCAAATGATGTGATCATATCTTGAATTTGTTTGTCTGTGTATGTCTGAGTATTGTTACACATTATTGCCTCCCCATAAATCTCGCACAATTGGCGATGAATGTTTGCTGACGTAACATTTCTCACATTCAAAAGATTAATCACTGATCTGACTTCATAGTCGGCAGGTTGTTTGATTATTTTGAAACACTCCAACAACAGGAAAACACAAAGTGATGATTGCTCACAGCTCTGTCTGGCTTTCTAATGAATTTAGGAAGCGATTGCACATGCTCAAAATTGTGACTGCAGGGGCAAAATATTAAAATGGTACTTACTTTAAAAACATGCCTTTTATAATACCTTACTGTCCCTAGTGTGAATCTCTGTGAATCTGGGATTTTTATAAATAAATAATTCAATTTCCTATGCTCAAAATGTTTTTGGGAAGGAGATTTTCATCTGAGGAAGAGGTCAAAGCTGCCTTAGATGCTTACTTTATAGACCTCTATCAAAGCACCTTTCATGACAGAATCAAACATTGGAATATAATTGAACAAAGTGTGTAGAAGACCTACTGAAAAATAAAAGCACTTTGAAAATGTAAAACCAGTTTTTCATTATTAGGCTAATTATCATGCCACCCATGCATCGTAATTTGTCAAAGCAGAGATGTGCAGAAATCAGGGGTATAACCAAGTCATATCTGTAGGAGGGGCAAAGATTTTATACTTCTTACAAGTGTAAAAAAATTGTCATCCTCATAGAATATTACTAGTGGTATACCCTGGTGTTCTACCTAAGGGAGTTTGATGCTTTTAGATGGCATACACTTGAACAGTATCAGTGTCATAGTAGAAAAGTATAATAAACTTTATGCTGTGTATAATGACTGTCAAGCTAGAAGAAGTAGTGCAACACTAGTAATTCTGCCACATAGGCGAAAAGTCAGAAAACTAAATCCATGCAGCAAAACACAGCAAGATGTTTCTTCTGTTTTCAGTTCTTTGCTGCCAAACTGAACATGCTGATATATTACTAACCAAAACTGGAGCTGCTGTTGCCACCACCACTGCTGCTGCTGTTTTCATGAATGAATGAATGATTTATTGTCTACTTTAAACTTACATGCAATTTATACAGTGTTAACAATACAATGGAGTTGCTTATTATTTCTCTTCCCCTTATATTTAGCATTCTGTTGTATATATAATGGGGAAGTATAATTTTCCACTATTTACGTTTTTGCCTTGTTACCCTTTTCCCATTTCTCCTCCAATTTGCTTCACGTTTCTTTTAACACTTAACCTAATTTTTCCTAAATATTTTCTGCTTTCTCCATATATTCATTTGATCTTGTATTAAAAATCTTCCTAACTTTTAGCTATTGGTAAATTTTTCCATTTCTCTGGTATTAAATTCTCCATTCCTTTATCCCTGTCCTCGCATTCCAGAATATAATGCCAATTGTCATGTAATCCATTACATTTAGTACATCTCTGCCCCTTCTTCTCCCTATTAGACCACTTAAATTCATTACACCTGTCCTCGCCCATACATACCGCATTCTGGCCTCTTTGTGGTATATTTCGATGTATCATTCTTTTCCCCATTCTGTTTTAAAATAGTTATAATCTATTAATGACCTTTTTTCCTTGAAACTACTTATAATTTCTTGCTTTTCAACATCCTCCACTCTTGTTCTTATTTCTTTCCAGAAACCCTTACTTTTGTTATTCCTTTCTGCCCATGTTTCCCCCATTCCTGTTTCTTCCAATGTTGTCTGTATCTTGTGCATCCAAGTTTGTTTATTTCCCATTTTCTCCTGTACAACCAAGCATTGCTTTAGCATCTTATTTTCCTCTAGTAGCTTTATTCTGAACCAGTATTTGGTTGCCCTTTTTACCATTTTGCCTTCAGCTCCCATCTCCCGAGTTCTGCTTATGCTACTCCATTCGGTGACCTACTTGGTAATCCCAGGCTTATTTTGCAAACATTCCTATGTATAGCATCTACATTTTCCCATCCTTTATCCAGCTCCCATATCTCTGCTGCGTGTAACATCCTTGCTTCCACCACTGTGCTATATATCCTTTCTATCCACACAGTTTGCATTTCTGGTATTTTGTTCACACGTGCTCTGATTACCTGTATTGCTTGTTTCTCCTTCGCTAGTACTTTTTTCTTCTGTTCTCCCCATCCCCTGCACTATTGAGCCTTACTCCTAGATAGTCAATTGTCCTCACTACTTCCAGCTCTGTTCCTTCCCAATAACAGTTTTCAGTATTTCTTAGTTTATATCCTTTCTTAAAGATCATGATTTTCGATTTCTTTTTGTTTATTGTCAACCCCCAAACTTTACAATATTTGCCAATTGCTTCAATAGCTTTACTTAGCCCCACAACTGAGATGGAACCTGCCACTAGATCATCTGCAAACAATAATACCGGCATTTCCTTATTATTAATAACTGGTGAATGCTTATTCAATTTTTTTATCTCTTCTATAATATCATCTATAAATAGGTTAAATAGCACTGGACTAAGTTTGCACTCTTGTCTAAGCCCTGAATTATTCGCATTCACTTCAGTAATTCTTCCCTTGGCTCACACAGCACTCATTATTTGCATATAAGTGATTCGCTCATTCCTTTCTTAATTAGTTTTAACCATAGTGCATCCCTTTTGATAGTGTGGAATGCTTTTTCTAAATCAATAAAAATCATGTATACCCTGCCCTTTTTTTGTGCTTAAGTGTTCTAGTTCTAGTTTGAAAAGGGGTGGGTGGGGTGGGTTTTATGCCCAAGCACTGCGACCTTAAGATCTATTGCACATCCCCCCTTTCATCAGTTAAGTAGTCTGTTGCTCAATTTGAACTTAACCAGACTGATAACTGAGGCTTTCGATAGTTCATCTATCTTTGGAAAGTGATTGCCAAAAATACTTGCTCTTTGATTCGCAAGAGCAGGGCAATCACATAGCAGATGAGTAACAGTCTCATCTCCTTCTAGGCGCTTAAGTGTTTATCCACCAGTGTCTGTATAATTAATATGTTATCTGTTGTTCTTTCTGGAATTCTGATAGTTTCCCCTCTTTCTCCACCCATCTGTGAATTCTGTCAGCTAGTATCCCTGCATATACTTTACCTATCACTGCTAGGAGGGTAATACCCCTGTAATTTGTAGGACCTCTATATCTGCTTTGCCTTTATATATTGGTATTACAATTCCCTTTTTCTGGACTCTATCCCTTTCATATATTGAATTAAACAATTTCACTATTAACCTCATCCTATCATCATTTTTGCACCATACTTTCCAGAATTCACCTGGTAACTCATCGATTCCACAGGCCTTGTTATTTTTTAACTTTAATATTTGTGTTTTTACTTAATCTATCTTAATTCCTTTATCTAAATCCTCAATATATTGTATTCGTTCTTTTAAACTCTCTTGAACTTTGACTAATGTTTGCACCCTATATAAACCTTTAAAGTAATTGCACCATGTTTCCTCCTGAATGTTGTTCCCCCCATTTTTGTTCTTATATATCGGTTTCACCATTTTCCATATTGCCTTTGTATCCTGATTTCTTGCTGCTTCATTCATTTTACAACTTAATTTCCCCCCATTCTTTCTTTTTCACCTCCATTAGACATTTATAGCCCCATCTTTGTATTAAAAACTTTTCTTTATATTTTGTTCTCCTGTTCTGCCCCCATTTCTTTAGTTCTCTTTCTACTTTTTTCTTTGTCTCGTAACATTCGTGATCATACCATCCTTCTCCATTTTGTGAATAGGCATAATTCTCCTTCATTTTCCATCCTGCCTTTTTTATTACCTGCTCCATTCTCAACATAGCTCCCTCTATTTCACCCTTTTGTATCAACCTTTCCAGATATGATAACCTTATTATTTCCACCCCCTTTTCTAGCTCTTTGCAAAATATTTCCCTATCTTTATCCCTCCATCTATGTACTCTCAATTCCTTACTGCTTTTATTGATTCCATTCTTTTCATCTCGCTTTTAATGTTAAAACTTACTTTTAATAGGAAGTGACAACTAGTAAAAACATTGTTCATGACTTCAAAGTCCGCACAGTATGCATCTAACTCTGTTGAGCATAGTATATAATCTATCACACTTTATCCATTCTTATTTGTAAATGTGAACTCCCTTCTTTATCCTTCCTTTTTAATCCATTGCATACAATCATATTATTCATTTCACAAAAGTCGATCAGCTTCATTCCCTCACAATTGCATATTTTGTCTCTACTCTTCCTAGTTTCTATATCTGCTGTACTCTTTATATTGTTTTGTACTTCACATATTCTGATTTGCTCTTTCCCTATCCTTGCATTAAAGTCTCCTACAATTATTATATCTATTTCTACATATTTACTCTGTATTTTTTCTATATCCTGCTGCACTTTCTAGAACATATTTTGATCGTAGAATTTTGAAACACTCAGTGGGTTGTACACAACTCCTAAGCACTTTTTTCTTTTGTTCACCTCTCCTTCCATTAGGCACCACAGTACCATCCCCTTTCCTATTCCATTTAGTGCTTTCACTTTTGTTTTCTTATTCTTCTTCTCAAGTATACCTATTCCCCCAAATATCCGCCCTTTCTTTTTCTCCCTCACTCCTTTTTTACCATAGAAATTATAATCACTAATAACCACTTTTGCCTCTTTATTTAACCAAGTTTCCACTACTGCCAACACATCAACTACTTTTAACACTTGGGATATTTCACTGTTACCAGTTTTGTTCCACAGCCCCTCCACATTCCATACACCCACCGAGAACACTGATCCCTATACAGCTACTGTTCTGTATATTTTAGTTGGTCTGTTCTTCCTCTCTGCCTTGTCCTCCATGAGTCCTTGTCTTCTCTCAGCTGATCTTCTAGTTGCTGTTTTCATGGTTTATAGTACATAAATATGAATTTTCAGTGTGCAAAATTAAATAGATAACTTTATTTTCTCTGTACCTCGGTGCAACTTCAATTTCCTTTTACACTTTGAAATGGAGTACTGCAACCACTTAAATTATTTATATCATGCATAGCGGAATGAATATTACTCCGCTTTGGATATTCTCTCAAGATTATTTGCTTGACTGGTTCATTTTTCTTGCTTAAATCAAATTCTTAAAATGTATGAATGATGAGTTAGCTCCTCCTTTGGGTGGAAAACTTCCCTTGCTTAAGTGTGATTCCTCCACAGTATTGGACCTGGTAGTATTACTACACAGGGTTGTAACTGTGGCTTCTCTCAAACATGGTTTCTTGGTAAAAAAAGCCTTGATGTCCATTTTACAGTAAAATGTTAGTATACAAAACCAACACTAAACACACTAAGCACTTTATGCAATATAATACCTCGCTGTCAATTTTTAGAAAAAATTATGGATAAACTTTCATGCCACTACTGCTCATTACATGCCAATTAAACCATTATGAAACTTCATAACCATATGAACCTCTGCCAGGAAGTATGGTTTTACACCAAACTCAGAGGAACACATGTTAACAATATTTGTTATTTGCTGTTAAAATGTATCCAGTTAACATGAGTTCCTCTTTTGCTTTCAATTTGTTCACATGGTGTCAACGGCCCCGAGGATTGTAAATCATGCTGCTGAAAGTGTTTGGGACCTCACACGTTATCCTCCCCAACCACCAGAAACACAACATTAGCAAACTTGGAGTGCCAATGAGTATACTCAGTTATCACAAACTGCGAAAGTAGCACATATTTTTTTCTACAGAAGTTTTCGTTTTCAAGAGGAGAGAAGAATTAAGCCAAAAGTATAAATCTTAATCATAAAGTTAGGGCAAGATATGAAGTTTTTATATGCATGCCATGCGTGTTTTTATTGTTCTTGTTTGCAAGTTTTCAGCAATACCACCAGTGAGATCTAAGTTTAAACATCACAGAAACGAGGACAAATAAAATAGTGCTCTAGGTTTTTATAAAAATTTGAATCAAGCCGAGGAAGCTAAGGGCAGAGTACCAAAAGGGTATAGAAAGGAATTTTTAAAGGTTTATGAAAGAGTGGAAAAAGCTACGGGTACATCCTGGTGAACAATTACAAAAATGTTGGCAGAGGAAAGCGAACATAAAGGTGAGAAAACCTCATTCAGCACACCCAGTAAAAACCAAAAATCCTCTAATGTGTCACTGCCATTGATAATTGTACTATTGATAAACATCTCCCACCCTTCAAAATTATTTCCGGTATTAGGAGGAAAAAAAATAATTTTCAAGGAAGCAGCAATGGCTTACGATCTATCATAACAACCGGTGTTTCTATGGAAGAGAACAAGAAATAATAGGCGTGAACTAATACAGAACTAGGATCTACTTAACAAAATATCAGCCTAACTGCCCTTAAAAGGTATAGGAAAAAGTTTGCTATATCATTTATCATTATTGCTGTGAATATATCTCTCATCTTGATAAGCGATTCAGTAATCATCTTTCTTGAAATGATGTAATAATTAACTGAATTAGGATACCCCGTCACCCACTGGTTAATTCAGTCAAGGCATGTTAATTTGGCAAGGTAATTCAGACTTTCCCATATACCACAGAAATAAATACTAGGTAACTTCAGATACTGATAACTGCTGCTTTAGTGGTCTATCATTTTATCCCATCTTGTAATTTACTGTGATGGCTATGATGTTTTGAACAAAAAATGTGGCATTCCAGGATATCATTTCTGCCCTTTCTAAATATGGTGACTGTCCAGTTCTCACTGTTACCTCACTGAGGTGATCTAGTTCATATTTTCAGTGTTACTTCACTTAGCTCTCACTGTCACTTCAACTTCACTAAGGTGATCTAGTTCAAATTTTCCCTGTTACTTCACTTTTCTTTGCGACATAATGAAATAGTCACGAAGTGGCCTCTTCTTCCATCTGCTTCACCCGGGAGTCGAACACAAGACCTCTCTAATCTCTCGCAGTAGCAGCACACTATGTACATCACAACTGATGTCACAACCTCACTTGGAGAATGCACTTCATCCCGCACCAGAAACACACTCACTAACTCGATGTCATGATGACTTATGTAGCCATTGGAATTTTCCACAGAGTTCTAGAGCGTTCACAGAGAGAAAGAACCTTCCAGAAGAATCCAGTTATTTGTTGACAGTGCTTTTGGCATCTATGCTGGGCAAGAGAGCTACTGCTCTACATATCTCTATTTATCTTTCCTATATCTTGCCAATTTAACTATCTCTATCCTCTCAAATATTTCCTCTGATTTTCCGTCTTTCATTAATATTTTTAGACCAGGCATGCCATTTTGTGATACTCTTTGTCATTCTCCTCCTTTCTCCCTCCAACTTTGTGTGTTGGCGTGGTTGAACTTTATGGTGACACAGCCTCAATAGAATAGAAGCTCCTTGGGCAGAGGCAAACCAAAGAACAGAAGAGGGGAATGTTAAACCTTGTGTTCCCTCCAGTGGTAACCCTGTTCTAGACTAACATTAAATGAGCTTCCAAAGAGTAATTCTAATTCCCTTAAAAAGCCTTCTAATTGATCATCTGTCACCTAAACCTATCTATATTGAATCACATATGGTCACAAATTTCTTTCACCTTTCAACCTATATTTTGTAATTTCCCTTTAATGGAAAATGACTGAACACACTACATCATCACTTCAAAATTAGTAAGGTATATATCAGAATCTATTGTAAGTAACATGTAATCAAAAGCTTATTTTTCTGTCTACCTCATTTTAATGGAGATAAACCTTTGCAGAAATAGCTACATTACACATTTTGTTACAGATACAAAGGCAACAGCAATAGTCAGATGTTTAAGAACTGGATGCTATATGCTGGCTTTAAAATCCCATACTATTTCCATGACTTCTTGAGAAACAATTGAAAATTGATGGGACTTTAAAAGAATGACGAAGCATTGAACAACGTGAATCATTAATAACAGATGTTTCGGAAATGGCTTATGCCACAAAAAAAGTTGAAATAAATTATGTATTTTAAAGCGGTCTACATTTTTTATGTAGTATGGTTTCATCTATCACTCAATGTATACCAGTTATACAAGATTATAGAAAATTCCTTGCAAATGAAGAGGGCTTTACAGGTTATTCCCAGAAAATTCAAGATATGCATTTTATTGGCCATGTAATTATTTTGAATATATGATATTTAAATCAAAATTGTCAAAGACATTTATCAGAAAATAAAAAAATTCTGAGAAATGTTGCATATAAAGGTTAGAATCTTCGTGCAGCATCTTTTGGAGATACTGAACATAAATACCAAAATTGGTATTTATCCAACTTTTTGTTTTTGAGTTATGCAATTTACAAACACACACGCAGACCTTTTTTTCTAAAAATGCCTTTTGTTTTTGTTAAGGGGGCCTCAAAACATATATTTCCGATGAAATCTCAGTATCATATTTTTGGGTGGAATGCTACACCTTCTCTACCTACTATGTACATGGTGGAGAAAGTAAAAAGACAGCATACAGACAATTTTGAACTAACAAAACTCAAACTAAAATTAACAATAGCAGATTAAAGTTTATCTGTAATAAATTATACAAACTTTCTCGCAATAATCATTAACAAAGAATTAAACTGGCAAGCCCATATATCATACATCATCAAAAGATAGATAAAGGCATCTGTAATATAATGAGACAGGTTTGAAAGACACAGGGTAGCAAAACCATGAAGACAGATTTTTATGCATTCATATATTTGTAAGTTATGGTGTTACACTATGGGGGATATTATGCAAAGAGAAAAGGGAAAAAAAGTTTTTAAACCACAGAAACCGGCCATCAGTATAATAGGCAAAATAAACAAACAGCAAACTTGTAGGATATTTTCAAACACTGGAAGTTGGTGACGTGTTATTGAAGTCATTTAAGAGTAACAACTGAGCTGATTAATGACACAAAACAACACGCTTCAAATTTCCCAAAACATGTTCCATGAAATTTAAAAAGTAAGTGTTGGTTTGTGTCATCAACCAAGTTTTTACTCTTAAACTTTTAGAAGCTTATTTAAGAGACTCGATCACTAAAGGCACATTTACACGGGTCAAGAAAACAGTCAAGAGTTCATGCACTGATAGCCACAAACCTGTTTTCGCCCTGTGCAAACAGTCTGAGCATGTAATCATGACCAAGACCAGTCGTTTCTCGAACCGGTTTATAAATTCCAGCAGTGTTAGACCTGAGCAGTCGTGAACAGGTCGTGTGAGGACTAAACTGAACATCATGAGCATGTCAGCTGGATGAAATGATGAGACAGTGATGCATTTCGTACAAAATGACCCGCATACTGCAGGTATAAAATGACAAATAGTACTCCTTGGGAGGCAAAACATATATTCCAGGATTCCATAAGAATCCCCAGTTGCCAGAATCTGAGTGTTGTTTTCAATTTTATTTTGCTTGGAAGGGCTTCTCTCATATTTGTATCACACTTTTTAATATTGTTTTCAATTTTTCCAAGCTAATAAGTTAGCTATGTTTCGCTTAGTCTAAAAGAAATTATGATATGCCACTGGATCTTCCATTTTTAGCTCTTTGCAAAGAGTACTAGAGGTCTCCAATATATTACGCTGTTCTATCGAATTCCTTATCCACACTTTTCTTCTCCTCAAACACAGCTCCTTACAAAGCAAATCAGTCACAATAGCAATATCTTTTTCAGGACTCCATGTTGACTAATGGTAATGTTTTCTCGAACATGTGCAACACTTTCATGCATTATGGTCTCTCACCACTTTTCTTGGCCCGGTTTAGAGGCGAAAAATCACGACCGTCCTCTCGACCTGTGTAAATGTACCTTAAGAGGAGCATTAAATAATCATGCAATAGAAATAGAAAACATAAACACATGCAAATTGAAAGCCATAAAAAATACTTATTTGAAAATGCAATTTTATAGTTTAGAGGAATTGAAATATGTAAAGGCAGTGTAAAACTTTGTGTATGTGGCCTAATCTGGCTTGACCTTCTGCCACATTAGGCCGGATAACTGAGAGTCTACTGTAATTGTTTTCCCTTCTCCAAATGTCTCCTAGCCCACTATTCTTCAAGTTGTTTTGAAGACTATTAATCCATCCAGAATTTCTTAAGCTCTCCTCTTGATATTCTAAATTTTGTCTTATTACGTTACTTCGAAACTCAATATCCTAAAACAATATTTAAGAGCCCTTTCCATAATCATGCCCTTCCTTGATACTCTTCCCAGTCATTCAAATAAATTTAGTGCCAAGTACTTGACCTTTTATCTATTTCATTTAAAATATCTTCAGGTTTCACAACAGTAGTGCAACATTTGCCACCTATCGATAAATTAAGTATTAACTTTTCTGATCCATTTGTAAAATTACAAATGCCCTTTTTTTTAATTTTACATTTTAGCATATTGTATTGAAATATTTTAAGATTGTGTCTAAGGTGTTATTGGTTCCCTCATCACTAATACTCTGTGATACATTAAAATGGAGTATCCTTGTGGATACATTTTGTTCCACTAATACATCCAATTTATTATTTTCTAACTCCATGTGTTTAATGCTATTATGGAAATTAATGAAGTGTAGTAAATACCCTGAAGTTTTATTACTTCTCTGAAGAGGATTGCATGTAGCAAAGTGAAAAAGCTGAACCCATTTGTGGTGAAATATGACCAAAATTTTAACTGCCAACATCATCCAGGTGCTTTCAACTTTTGCACTTCTCCAAGAGGCATGAACCATCAGATGACCAATGAGCTGCCTTACATGGATAACATACACAATTCATTGGTCAGGTGATGGCTCACACCTTTCAGAGATGTAAAAAGTCAAGAGGTGCAATAACTTCCCCAGGTGTCTTGTGTACAAGGGCTGTTGAACTTTAATAATAAATTGTATTATGTGCTGATGTCACTAAAAGGCTATCCTTCAGAGAGAGAAAGTCTAAACATTTTTAAGATCAGAGCTAAGGAGGGGAAAGAAATAATATGCTAAAAAGAATTATAAACTTTGAAATAATGTCAAATTGTATATAATATATGACACTAAGCATAATTTAACCTTACAGATGTTCATGTAATTGGAGGCTTTGGAGAAATTGCCAGAAAACTCTCATTGTCTCATTCTCACATCCTGGGCACCAGCAAAAGAGAAGGTAGGTTATTGTATATGAAAATACTGCTTAAGGTGTACTTAGCATTTTTAACTTGAGGAGCTTGAAGATACCAGTTTTAAATATCATTGAAAGAAAAAAGAAATAAGCTTTTTCTTCACTTGCACACTTCAAAAGTATGACTCATTTTATAATACTGTGAGTCATATGCAAGTTAAAATTCTTAAGTTAAATATTTTATATAGTATTTATAAATAATGAAGAGCCATTCATCCTTAACATCATTGTCATTGGTTCCTTTGTGGTCTTACTGTAAATGTGTAAGTCCAAGGACCAAATTCCATCAGATCAATTACCTGGGTAAAGTTCTTACAAAATATTCTCTTAAATTTGCAAATATAGGGTAGTTAAATTATATTCGAACCCACTTGCGGCCTCTCTCTACTGTGCGAGATAGCCGGCAGTCGCCGGTGAATTACGCTGGCAGAGGCAGACTAAAATCCTTACCTTTATAATAGATGCTGGAAATTTTGACCTTCTGTTCTCAAACAGGCAGCATATCTCGTGTAAATATTCTCGCTCACTCTCCGAAGCTCAGCAGCAGGAATTCTTGTGATTTCTTGCACAATATTTTCTCTAAGTTCCTATAGTGTGCGAGGATTGGAACGATACACTTTGTCTTTTAAAGAACCCCATAAATAAAAATCACAACTCGTTAGGTCAGGAGAACGAGGGTGCCACAAATCAACACTAATTATTCTGTCATGAAAAACCTCTCTTATAGCATGTCTCATTCTTTGATTGCCATGTTCTCTCCTAAAGAATAATGCTTTTGGCAATTGGGTACATATTGCTGAAAAGGTCTCTAATTGGTGCCAGTTTATCTGCCTGTTTTCTGGTGTGTCTTGTTGTACTGTCATTGAATCTCAGACATTGCAACAAAAACCTAAAGCTTCTTAAACCCATCACTAATCTAAATGTATGAACACCATTGTCATCTACCCCCCATAATTCTTCCAAATTCAAGTGTGTAGATTTGTACACTCCTGCCAGATGCAGAAGGTCAATAAAGCCTTTCATTTCTATTAAGGTGTGTGTGTTTAGCATCTCTGGAATTTGTCTTGAATGTTTGATATATATTGATTTGTATGCTGAACAACAGTATTTAGTATCTGTCATCTATGAAAAGATTCCAGATATCCTAAACTTCGTTTATACTTCTGGTATACTTCTTTTACACCAGGAAGATTAAACAATATGTTGTGTGGCTCATGATTCCTAGTCGTTATCATTGGAGTTTTTTCCCACTTTCAGAAATTTACTATGCAAGTACTCTTTTTCTGGTTTACAATGTAATAATCATTAAAGTTATTTTCATCAGATTCCTCACCTGAAAAACTTTGATCATCATCCCTTTGTTTGCTCCACTCCCTCTGTAATGTTGGGTCATCTGGAACATCAGTGTCTGTGTCAGATTCTTCTTCACTTTGAACATCACTGCAAGATTCATTGTGTTCTTGTAACATCCTTAGCACTTCCTCTGCATGATCTTTGTTGTTTAGATTATATCTTTTGTTTGGATCCATTAAAATTTTGAGAAAAAATAATAGTCATGGTGATCTCACAGATCACTTTGTTTGTAATACAAATACTAACCAGTTATAAGTATATAACCAAATTCTTCTAATTTTACATATAATAACATTTAAGGAGTTATATAATGAGCAAAATATAAAATTATACATATTTACCTCTTTAGTTGTTTTCTTTGAAATCAAAATGCTGCTGCAACAAACGACCTTAACAATGGCACATGTGACTCACATTAGTATGTTGTACCTGCAGAGGTGGGAGATAGAAGGAAGGTGAATGCAGTACTGCCAATGCTGACTGAGAGATAATTTAAAATGTCCCTTTACGATCTATCAGATCAGCTGCGACTATTGCTGGGTTAAAAGAATTAGTAAAAAGAAAAGAAACTAGAATCCCTTATCAAACTCTAAAGTATCAGAAAATTTGATCAAACTGATGTCAATTCCACATCTAAACATTCTTTATATTTTTTGCTATAAGTATGGTAGCGCATGAGTTACATTTGTTAATTTGCTTTCAAACCCAGATCAAACTAGTAGTCTCTCTGAGCTGGAATAAAATGTTCATAATGCACATCTTCTGCAGCATTTATTTGAAAGGGAACATGCAGGACAACAGAGATTTTGACCCTTCTTACTAAATACCCCTAGCAGAAAGTAATATATTCAGAAAACAAGCCCCCAGCTTTTAGGCAAAATTAGAACACATTTATTAGCATTTTGTCTATAGAGAGATTATTAATAGTACGTTGCATTTAATCCTGAATAGGTTGGAAACTGAAAATTCTAATTATAACTTCAAGTCTTTGCTATAAGGAAACAGCATGAACATTAATATATATTTAACTGCAGATCTAATTGGATAGTCCAACACCACATGAGTGGCACTATACGCTGTACAAAATGAGGAGGACTTTGAAGTGGAACTATATTATAGTATGCAATGTTGGTCAGCCAGTGATATAAGCACATTGTTATTTATAGCTTTGGGCCACAATTTTTGCTATTAAATTAATTTACTATTCACAGTAATTAAACTGAACAGGCCTGCAAATTCTGAAGACTGCACCTCTATTATGATTGGTTTCCAGTAATGAAGTTAAGGGAGATATGAATGTGCTAACAGACCTTGACCAAAGGAAGGGTGTCAAGGCTGATAACTGTATTGTATATTGCGGTGTCAGCTATCTTGTGTTTAAATCTTAATTCTTAGTGTATTCAATTTACATTTTCCTTTGCTCATGGAAAGTATTATTTACAGTAATCTCGAATGAATTTACTTATAGTGTAATGTTAGTGTAAAATGTTATACCAGCTGCTTTAACAATGCCCTTTGAGCCTAACAAGGGGGAGGGGGAAGAGGCAGATGATCTGAAATGTTAAAATTATTCATAGTAAAGCACAAAATTTAAGTAAATAGTTTGTATAAATTTTATAAACAACTTCCCTGAGATGAAGCAAGAAGTGCTGTGAATTTTTCCTGGAGGCAAAACCTTAGTGTACCTTGAAATAAAATTGTTTGGGTTGATGATAACTTTCATGTTGTCATTATCATCATGATGTTGAGCTGATTGCTACAGTTGTGAGCATGTTTAATCCTGACTCAGAACAATGACACACGAGTATGCTTAGATTTGACAGCCTCATATTGTCAGCAGGTTTACTGTCATGTAAAATAGCTTATGTGAGACAATTTTGACATAGTATTGCTGATATGTACCTGGTAATTACTAGCATTGTTAAAAAATATTTAAAAACTAGTCCATCATTATTGGAAAAATATTTGAGGACGCAAAGTGCACTGACTTTGACATGGATTGAATATTATCAATGTTTGTCTTGCTTGTGGTATGTTCTGCATCTAACTTTTATGCTCAGCTGGCACTCTTGCTGTTATGTCACTGGCTTCCTTCTGATCCCATCTCATTTTGTACAGTGTATAAACTGGCTCACTCACCGGGCCTATCTAGGCACATGGATAGTGACATGCACAATTTTTGCTCTAAGTACTATTTCTTTGAACTACCTCAAAGATGCTTGCACACCTGTTGTACTAAACACTAGCACTCCAGCTTATATCAGTTTGGATTTGGAAGAGAAGAATGTTATGAAATACTTGGATAATTGATGTTTAAGCAATGACCTTTAGCAAAACTATTGCTAGTCATCTAATTGGCCACAGAACAAGAAAAGCATATCCGTTGCTATTTGGTTCTTACTGTTACTAATAGTTATATTCCAATAACCAGCTGCTTCATGCCATATATAATGGTATTAGATATCTAGTTTAAGCAATTATATTTTAAATTTAAGCATGCAACATTTCACTGTGTTCATTAACATGAATAACAATTTTTGTGCTTGGCATCTGTTAGGTTTAGAATTGGAAGTGAATGAAAGTCAGTAATTATGCTTTAGAATCTGTAAAAGAAACATTGTCACTTGAAAGATTGTGTTTATACTTCAGCCTATTTATGTTAGTGTGTATTCATGGTGGAAGTAAAATAAATATGCAGATTTAACCAGCATAATTCTCGTTTTGAATATGATAATAAAAAGTGTAATGCTTTGTTAGCATTATATTTACATTTCAGAAAAATTACTTTTCAAAAAATGGTGGTGCTTGTTAAACTTATTAATGTGTATGATTGTGATTTTACATCATTATAATATCAGATAATATCCAATAATTCAGCTTATTACTCTAATTTTTTGTTACAATAAAACATTTTTACTGAAATTAATTGATTACTATTCCAGCAGTTGACAACTAATTCTGGATATATGGTATCATCATTGTGACTGTTATCAAGGAAGGGTTCTGTCATCTTTTTGAGGCAAATGTGCCATATAGAACATCCATAGAGGCAGCATTATGATATCCAGACTCTAAATCTGCCACTAATAGTCTATGCATTTAAAGCGAAAAATACCAAAACTCTCAAATGGAAAACTTCTGAGAGCAGTTCTAGTTTGACAGAATAAGTGTACCAAAAAGGGTTTCCAGGTAGAATTGCGTGCTACATGCCTCTGTTTGTCATCAAATATTTTGTAGTACAGGAAGCATAATGCCAGAATTCTGCAACTGTGGCTACATCCCAGTGAAATTAAGAACTCTGAAAAAGAAATGTTAGCTTTCATAAAACAAAATCCTCACATTGATACTGCTCATGATGTAAGGATATTGAATTAAGCAGTTTTAAGAATATTTAGCAACCAGTTTTTTATGCACAACACATTTGGCATGTGCATTGGTTTTATAGCCGAGATGGATCTTGGGTTCTGCTGCTATATCATAACTTGGGAAAACTAGTTTCTGTTTTCACATTTGGGAAAGCCACCCAATGTTAGGGACCATTGCTTTTTATTAAAATAATAATAATAATAATAATAATAATAATAATAATAATAATAATAATAATAATAATAATAATAATCATCTTTATTTGCTTATAGACTTTTACAAGTTT
Source organism: Deroplatys truncata (assembly GCA_030765065.1). Lineage (NCBI taxonomy): Eukaryota > Metazoa > Arthropoda > Insecta > Mantodea > Mantidae > Deroplatys > Deroplatys truncata. Next base: position 151,809,534 of record CM060990.1, read on the forward strand.
CAAGCATCGTCAAACAATAAAGAGTTACAAAATTTACATGTATATACAATATTTACAATTCATTCAACCTGTACAAGCATTTCTGAATTAAGAATGTTTTTAACCTCCTTTGAAATTCTTTGCCCTCTAAACTTTTAATGTCATTGGGTAATTTGTTATAGAGTATCCTACCCATCGTAATTGGATCCTTTTCAGTGGCCTTTTTATTTACATTATCTCTGTAGTAATTATTTTGTGTTCTAGTTTTATATATGTGACTATCTTTTATTTTTACAGAATGTGACTTACTTACTACATACATAATTACTTTATACACATATAGTGATATGACTGTTAAAACACTAGCCTCCACATAGATTTGTCTACATGATTCTCTACTATTTCGACCATAGATACATCTTAAACACTTTTTCTGCATTAACAGTACTCTGTTCATATTTACAATACCTGTGCTGCCCCAGACTTCAATCCCATATTGAAGATGGGGGTGAATTAGACCATAGTATACTAGCTTTAAATAATCAATGTTTAAATATTTTTTCATCTTTCTTAACAGATATAAACCAGTACTAATTTTATTACACACAAGGTCAATGTGATTTCTGAATGTCATATTCTCATCTATCATTACCCCTAAAAATTTTATTCTCTGTATTTGCTCTATATACTCATCGTTTAGTGTTGCATGTAATCTTTGAGTGGATCCCTTATTTCGGTGCTGGAACACGATCATATTTGTTTTTTGTAAATTTACCTTTAAGTTGTTATATTTTAGGTACTCACATATATCCTGTGTTTTTGTGGTTACTAACTTCTCTAGACTATGTATATTTTTACTTGTCAATATAACTGAAGTGTCATCTGCGTATGATGATATTTTATATTCTGAAGATTTAGGAATGTCATTTACATACAATATGAATAGGATTGGTCCAAGTACAGATCCTTGAGGTACACCCACCTTCATTGTTTCATAATTTGATCTTGCACAATTTGTCATGTGATGCTGTTGGTAATAAATTTCTGTGCATTGCATACGGTTTAACAAGTATGATTTTATGATTTCTAAGAATTTTCCCCTGATGCCCACTTTCTGAATCTTGTCCAGTAATTTATCATGTGTTACACTATCAAACGCCTTGGATAGATCCAAGAAAATTCCTGCAGCTTTGTTATCTTTATCAAGTGCTTCGAGAATTTCCTGATAAAGTTCTGCAATAGCAGTGGTTGTTGATAATTTGCTCCTGAATCCATGTTGTGATGAGTTAAGCAGATTATGTTTTAATTTCTATTGGTATTTGTATATACTGGTCTCCCTTCTCTTTATCCTTGACTTTCTTTATGGGACAATGGTTATTTAGATGTTTTGTTAGAATTTTGAAGAAACGTTCCCATTTTTGTTTACTATCTTTCATTTCATAAACTACTTCCCATTTTTCTTGTTTTAGGCTTTCAAGCATCCGGTTCAGATTTTTTACTGTTGTTTGTCTAATTGTTTTATAGTTTAATTGCTCAGTTAGTTTGCTAACATTTACTATATCCATTACCTGAGCGCAGTGATCAGATATAAAAAACTCCTGTACAGTCACAGCGTACCTACCACATTCTAAATTAGTTATCACATGATCAATGGCAGATGATGTACTGAGTGTGATTCTTGTTGGTTCGTTAACAGTGTCTTGTAAATTGAAGCTACAAAGTAGGTCGGACAGGCTTTTATAATCCCCTGTATTTGCTAATGAATTTATATTTAGGTCACCCATAAGTATGATATTTTTGTTCTTTTTATGCACTAGATTTAAAAGATTTTCGAGTCTATTCAAAAAATCCTCTACCTTAGAAGCCTAGTCTAAGAGACACGAGGATTCTAGAGTCTACATGCAGGCTTCTTTAAGGCAACTCAGTTTTCCACCACCATTTTTATGAAAGTTTGCAACCACCACAACCACAATGTTGATATCAAGGCACCCTGCAAACCTTTATAAAAAATTCTAATGAACTGTGCATGCAATTAAAAATGTATAAATGTTTATTTCTAGAAAAAATTCGTAGAATTGCTATAACTTGTCATCCCTTTCAACCTGCCTGCTTTTTCATTTCCAAGCTGTATGCATATTTGACGACACTGCATGTACTAAGGTATTGACTCGGCGATTGTTCATTCAGAGGAGCAGTCCAGTCTGTAACTTCTTGTTTCTTATCTAGAAGAAATTGGCAAAAGATTATAAGAATATCAATTTTTATCCAAGCTTGATGCAATTATATGAATGACTTCTGGGCAGAACTTGGTGACAGTGATGTTGACTAATAATTAAAATAGAAACCTGAATCAATTTTGAACACACATATGTCACTAATCTTCAGGAGTATGTTTCGAAAGTTAATTGTTTTTATTGTCACCTTCATGTTAACTGTTGTCCATTGTGGATGTACTTCTCCCTGATGGTGGATGGATGAGCTTTTGTATCCTGCCTGGTGGCATTCTCCTGTGAAAGTTAATCCATCTACCACCAGAGAGAAGTACATCCACATCAGGCAACACTTGACAGTTGACCCAAAGTTGTTGATAGAAGCAATTAGCTTTCAAAGCATATTCCTCAAAATTAATAAGTAAGATATACATGTGCATTACAAAATTGAATCAATTTTGTAATAAGTGAGTAAACTATATGGATAATCACTTAAGTTTATCACTTATAAACTTAAGTGATGTTAGTGTTACAATTCCGACTCACCTTTAAATAAATTCAATACACATCACTGTTTCTAGCTTCTTTTCATTACAATATCAATATAAAATTATACCCAAAGTAAGAGGTAAATGTCTTCTGTTGCCCTTTTTTATGCAAAATAGTCCATAATGCTCTGCTTATCACATGTTTATTGTGATTATTTATTATTATTATTATTATTATTATTATTATTATTATTATTATTATTACCACGGAATGCACCCAGGTTCGATCTCACCCATGGGGTTGCAGATTTTACATTCCGGGTATAGGACCAGTGCCCACTCAACATCGTGAGGAAAGTGAGGAGCTGCAATAGGCAGCGATCTTGGCCATGGAGGCCAACATTCTTGCTGGGGGATGGTGGTGCTGGCCACATCACCTCCCGTATCGGTTGGATGGTCGCCCACCTCTGCCTTGCGTACGTGGGTGTGAGGCCGTCAGTTGGATTGGCAGGTCAAGGCCCTTCATGGGTTGTGCCATGCGATGATGATGATTATAATAAGTCTTATAATTGTTTACAGAAAGGCTTAAGAACAATATATTATATTTGTATACATATGTTTAGAATCTAATTTAAATATTAATTGTCATAGTTGAATTTGCCAGTTATATGGAAACTTTATATTTTGTGCTGAACATTGCCTGATCTCTGTCATATAACATATACATTCAAAATTTATATGCATGAAATAGCCCATGAAAGGTTTTTTAATTATTATTATTATTGTTATTTATTAAATGCATTATATTCATTATCTTTCTTTAAAGAATTGTTTAAACATGTTTTTTAAATGTCTTTAGCGTTACCACAAAATTTGCAATATCACATGTTTAAACACCTGCAGAAAGAATGTATACTGATTTCTTTTGTTTAGACAGAATTCAGTATAGAAGAAAATACTTAGTTTTTTGTTTCCTCCCCACTTACCCCATGTAACACGACTACACAAAGGTAAATAACCCCTGAGATAAAACTATGCCTGAGCCAGGTGCGACTAGTTGATAAGAATGTTCTTCTCCCCTTTCCCCTACAACTTTCTCGTCCATCAGAAAACATTTGAAGCACTCTGTACTGTACAAAGGTTTAACATGACTTCCTTGTGTAAAATGGCATATATCTAATCTGCAAACAAGTTTGTTCCAAATTCTATGGATCATGTAATGACCACTGGTTGCTACTGCTTCTCCTATTTGAACTCACAAGTCATTTAGATTTGCAGGAAGAGGAGGAATAAACACAGAAACCCAAGAGTGTCAGATCAGAGGATCTTAGTGGCCAAGCCATAGTTCCTCTGCATCCAATCCATGTCAACCATGTATGATTGAGGTTACAAGTAACCTTGTGATGGGACTGTGGAGGTGCACATTCCTGTTGAAAAATAAACTCCCTGTTCCTTTTTGTAAATTGTGACATTAAACAATTTTGCAACTATCTACTTAATTTATTCCAGTTACAGTTCTATCCATAAAAAAGAATGGACCATACACTTTGCTAGAACTAATTGCACAAAAGACATTTAACTTTGGTGAATCTTGTACATGGTTTGACTTTCTCACGTGGATTTTGATAACCCCAAATTCACACATTATGGCAGTTTACATTTCCATTTAAATTTCCTTTGAACAGACATGGCTGATATTGATTCATGAAATGACAGACAACAGTGAGCATGCTCTATACCTGTAGGTATACATCTCCATACCAACTGGTGGTGATGAGATTACAATTATCACAGTATAGCATGCTCCACCACACTTTTAACATACTCTATTGGATGGTAGTAAACTTAGGATATGGTGTAACTTTTGAAACTCTTAGACCTTGCCGCTATCCTTGGTTCAACAGCTTTGGAGGCATATTTATTATGTGTAATTAATTCATAATGACCCTGTACATAGTAGACTTGCCTATCTAAATAAACAGCAGCCAGTAGTTTATCCTTGGCAGTCCTAAATAAGAAACCACTTCATGAAAGGGCTTTCTTATCTTCATTCTATAGGATAATATAATTTTTACATCCAGTTACCATCCATGAATTATTCCAGCTCTTAAAATTGTGCATATATCACAACTCTCTGCATTTTGGGATAAGTGGATGTGTTGCACTATATAGAGCACTTTTGTATCAGTTGTTAGTTGATCAAATTAAAGAACGAATGTTATACGTTATAGAAAAATTCACATCACCGTTACTAGCTGATTCATATATTATATGAATGTTATACAGTTCACACACCTTATTTTGTTTATATTCAGAATTAATGATAACACATGCTTTTGATATCAATTGGTGTAAGAATGCAATGTTCATATTATACAGTAGCATAGCCAGATAAGGGGGTGGGGGGTTTATGGATAGGAACCATTTCTTAAACAATTTTTATCGATTCAAATGATAAATCTGAGAGTTAATCCTGTGTTGAAATATTGAAATAAATTGATATTATATTCACAGGTTAAGGTGCAGCAATTGGAATTAAACTTAGGATAGGATGTTTTGCGTATTCTAAGCGGCAAATGTATTGTGACATGAGAATTAATGACGCTGTGAAGTATTTTATATTACCACTGCAGGCCATTTTATTTCACTACAAAATAGGGTTTCTGTTATGTTCTAAACTGGGAGATATTGCACTCATTTAGAAACCACTAAAATTTAGCACCGGTACGAAAACATGCCCCTGATATCTAACATGGCTGTACTAACACCATCTAAAGCACAATTTCTGTTGCTGTCACCTTTAGCAATATTGATTAAGAAGTATCTCGTTCCCACCAACTTAGAAAGATGCTATTATTTTAACAAAGGTATTTTTGATATTAATTTTTACACTGTTTTTAGCAAAGGAGGGATTCCATTCCCCAAACCCCCCCTAGTTACACCCCTGATATTAACCATGAAATGCTAATGTATGTAATAAAACATATTTTTACTTTCTCTACCACATACATAAGGCAGAGAAGGTATTGCATTAACCCAAAAATTTGATACCAAGATTTCACCAGAAATATATGTTCTGAATCCAAAAAAGTAATTTTTAGAAAAAGGTCTGCATATGTGTGCGTGCATCGTGCGTGAAGTCCACTTCATTCTGCAGAAATTTTGTTTAATCTTGTATAACTGGTAAACGTTAGTAGTAGATGAAAACATACTACACAAAAGATTTAGATCCCTTTAAAACATACAATTTATTTCAAATAACTTTTATGTGGCATAAGCAATTTCTGAGATAACCGTTATTAATGGTTTGAAAAGTTATTGTACTTTGTCATTCTTTTCAAGTCCTTTCGATATTCAGTTGTTTCTCGCGATTGCACGTAAAGAGCATGGAATTTTAAGGCCAGCATATAGTGTCCAGTTCTAACACATTTGACTATTGCTGTTCTCTTTGTATCTGTAATGAAATGTGTAATGCAGCAATTTCCGGAAAGCTTTATCTCAATAAAATGTAAATAGAAAAATAAACTTTTATAAGAATAATTTGTAAACCCACTAATAAGCAATGGAGGTTAGAGAAAGTGAATGTAACACATCAGATTTTTTATGGAATTCCAAATCCTCATCACTATTTGACAGTATAAAGCTTTTGTGCAGTTCAAAACTGTATGGTTTTAGTTCACTCACACTAATGCTAACTTACACTATGCCTTACACTATTATTGCACTGAGTTATACAAATGCTGATTGTTACACCAGAAATCAGTAACAAAAATAAAGTTGTCAATATGAGCTGGCAGTGAAAACAGAAAAAGAAGCTGCAAGCGATTGATTTTTATATGTTGGTGTTCATTATTGTTGTTCAACCTCAGCTCATTAGACCTGAGGGAACTAATCAATGCTGAAAGGATGAGCGCTGGAACTGCATTTTAAAATGTTTTGGCTTGTTATGGATCTTCATGCTCTCTCACAGAGTTACTCTGACAAATTATAAAACATTACATTGCTCGTCTACATAACTGGCATTTTGTTGTATAAGACTTTTGTAACCCAATAAAACTTGATAGACCTGGAGTATAGATGATGCAATCCTCATTATGTGCACTAATTGTTAATATTATAATCCATTACCATAAGTGTAGTTCTTAGAGATCATTTCTTCATGTGGAATGTATTTTATTTTTAGGAAGTACCTCATTTTATTCAAATACTGAAGATGTGAAATGTTTTGAGCACACTACACTTATTTTAGAAGAAAGAGCTACAGCAATTTCAGTGCATGCTTGCAGCTGCTTAGCCCGGAGTATATAAATGTGATGACACAGTATTTGACACTGAGCTGGGTATCCCAAAAATTAATTGTATGTGAGAACAGGGGTTTTATTGTGCTGGCAATCACTGGTACTAAGTACTGGTTAAAAAAAAATCACTAAATTGTTGCGAGTAGCTTTGAAGCACAAAATGTGGTAGTAACCACTGCTTTTCTGAAAAAAGCTGTGAGTACTTATATTCTTTCAAATACCTTTGTTCCCTATTCTATTTTGATGTAAAGAAAACCACATGACATTAAGATTTTTCCCATGAGGTGAAGGTTGAGTTGCATCCTTGATGCTACAAAGAATAGTCCCTGCAAGAAACAATACTCTGGAGCCAAATGAAGAGCTAATAGGGCTAACCAGTTGAAATGCTTCTCATGGAGTGGTACATTTCACCTGTGGTTACCTCAGGACGGATGTATGAATATTTAGTAGGTACAAGAGATGTTCAAATTAGGAATCTTTAGGAAAGTAAATACAACCAAGAAATTACAAGTTACAAAATAAATGTTATTAGAAAGTTTATAGAATTTCAGTTCATCATTAGTGTATACTCTCTTACTGTGAATAAGGTATGAGTCATTCCATGTCAAATCGCACAAATTTTCACAAAATTTGACCATCATGTCTCCAATTCACTTCAGATTTTGTCCGTGGTTTACAAAAACAAAGTGAATTATGTTTTAAATTCTTATTTTCTTTAAATCTCAATACGTTAAAAAAATATTGCACAACCCAGCTTGTGAAAAGTGGCACACCTCTCTACCCTTAAATTAGAATATCTCGCAGGCGATAAGTGATAAAATTATGTTATAAAGTGCAATGCAAAGCTTAATATGTAATCTTTTACTTAATATTTATTATAATTGATGTAATTAATTATTTACATCAATTTTTAAAATCCAAACATTTAAAAACTATATATCCGTATTAACCCGCAAGTTTAAATTTCTATAAAAGTCATAAATTCCTTGTAGTTTTTTGTATATATTTGCATAAAACAAAGATGGGATCCTCTATAGTTAATTTTAAATAAAATAACTTAGAAAGTGGTACATAGCGGGATTCCAGCATGGCAAGGCTGGAGAGTAGCAGTAGCAGCAGTTCACTGAATGCCTTGTCAATTGTTCACAGCACTTTAGTTGCACTAGTTTATTTACATGTAACTTAAATTTGGCATACAGTTGAGAAACATTCGAACTTTCAGCCTTATCCTATGAGAGACAAGTTAACTACAATTTAAATGCGCGTTTTTTTCCCTTCAGGCTCAAATGAATACCATATGATTATTATTGCATTATTGGTTGTTGGAATAAATGAATTTAGCTCAAAGGTACCAGAGATCGCTTTTGCATTGCTGTATCTTTCCTCAAAGTGGTCACTATGTTCAAAACCACTTTTGGATTATTCACGACATTGGTACTTTGTAGCACACTATCACTGTTATCAGTGGTTGGTACTTTGGGAATTTTTTTCGACATGCATCACATATTAATGATTCTCATGGCAACACACTCTAACTTCACTCTTTCAAGACAATTACCTTGTACGCATTTCGAAGACACCTTGTCTTCATCATCAGCTAGCCATGCTAGCCTCTAGTTCTCGAGGTTGCGGGTTCAAACCCGGCGGAGAGCGATGGATTTTTTTTCTGGCGTAAAAATCCTTAGCATGGCTTCCTTCGGAAGGGAAGTAAAGCCGGTGGTCCCATGTCGTAGATTTATGGCACGTAAAAGAATCTCAAGCCTGATAAAGAGGTCTCTGAGCAAAATTACCAGTCTTTCACACCCAATATAGAATGGGACGCTAAGAACCACAGCAGTTAAAGAGCGTCCATAAATAAAAACACAAAGAATCAGCCAGCAAGCAGTCTCTATGTTCTAAAATCCTACACGCTAACACAAATAAACTATTTAAAAGTGTACTTCTAAGGAAGATCCCATCCTGATGTTAACAGGTTTAAAACAAAATATACTACAGTTTAAAATATTCCTACTTAAAAAAGTGATTTTTTTTTTATTTCGAATAAATAGTATTTTGAATGAGGAAAACCACAATGTCTTTATCTACAAAACGACATATTGTTCTTATCCCTGATCATTCTATGTTCGGAGAATAAATTGCTTTTATGTAATGTTGTGTGCATATAAGAAATATTTTAAGTATGTGTGGAATGCGTAAATTAAAATTCAGAAAATTCAAAGAATATGGTGTGTTCGGTTTGATATGGAATGACTCATTTGGCTGCTAATGCACTGAAAATATACATTTCTATTCATATCTTCATACTTGTATAATTCAATAACTGGCATCACTAATACTGCATTAAAAATCAGTAATACTGGGAAAAAGTTTAGGATTATATGGGATGATGGTGTTTAAAAAATTTAAAAAGTGCTATTGTCAAACGCACAATAAGATTTTGGACACTGTTCAAATTCTGCTTTTTGTATATCATTAAGGAAGTAATAATTCTACTGGAATCCACTCTTAATGATTTAATTGGCTACTCTATAAGAGCTCTTGGCTTTCTTCTGGTGGACAATACCATCCTCCAAATTCTGAGGGATGTCAAAATCTGACACTGTAATCCATAATAAACATTCTGAAAGTAATGATAGAGCTGCTAGTTCATATTTTCCAACTAAAGCCATACACAAAAGGAAATTTAGTTCTCAGTCTTATGTGGATTTACACCAAACTGCTCTTCTAAGAGTTTGAATAAAAGTAGTACCCCTTTTTATTTTATATATCCATATACAGGTGTGGCAGAAACAATAAGCAGGTTTTAAAGTGAAAAATATTTTAATTCCTAATAATTGTTTCTATTTCTATTACATTAACTTAAAGTGCAGTTCTTGGAGATTGGAAAACACTTTTCATTTTTGTAGTTTTGCCTCACACTTCGTCCAATATGCATAAAGCTATAGCATGCTTCTTTGCCAACTGCTATAGACTCTGTTGCACAGATACCTGTACTTGTGGAATGCTTTGTTCTGTGCATACAGAATGAGGTCACCCAGGTGGTGATTTGTTTGTCATGCTAGCTTCTTGATTCCATTGTTGCACCCAATGATGAATAGCATCCTTAGACAGTGCATCATGTCATGTCATGTTCACACTGAAATGCCCTTTGGACTTCTGTGATGTAATTGGTTCTGATGTACTGCACAAACACACTCCGATGTGTTCGTTCTGGTGTCCAATGATTCAGGACTAATACATCACATCAGAGAGAGAATATGAATTTGCAAACTCATTTCCAAGGTCAACTCAACAGTCCACCACATCCAAAATAGCTTTTAATTCAAACCCATTTATTGTTTACACTACACCTGTATCTTCTCAGTATTGATGGAGTACAGAATGTGCTCTTCAATAACACCTTTGCCAACATATTTCATGGCTGAATGATAAACATGATCTTGCTTGCTTAGTTTCATGTAAAAGGCTTACAAGTGACTGAATGTTAATTACTGTATGAGGCATGAAAGAGAATTTTAGTCTCTAGATCCCAAAGGATTAGAAATGTATGTTTGTTGTGTTTAAGGATAAAATATGGATCCTGAAACAAAAATTAAGAGAAATCAGGTTATTCTTGCCTCCTGAATTGTCATATTAGTTTTTATACATTATTCTGACAAAGGAAGTATCAGAACCTTCATGCTGATAACTACCATGAAACTTTTATTACAGTTGTAATGAGTGTGCATGCAGAAAATTAATTTCAAGAATTCTGAAATTGAGCACCAGCTTCCCATTTAAACTATAGGGTGGCAATGTTTTTACTAATTGCTTAGATTAGAAAGCCATGATTACCTACTGGAAGGTCACATTAGGAGCAAGAGAGAGAGTAGTGAGTGCTGCAACAGTACAGTACTTCTAGCATTACATTGCCATTGAGGTTTCTAGCTTCAATTCTAAGACGTATTAGCATTAATAAATGACTCAAAGGTTGTATAGAACTTAGAGGAGTCATAATGGGCATAGGATGTTGAAATTTGGGGAACAGATGATGGATAGGAGAAAATGGACTTGATATTAAGATCATTTGTTAAGCTTTATGTTAGATATTGCTCAGTATACAGCTAATGTAGGGTTATTTTTAGAACTGGCAAGCATCATGAAAGAGCTGTGATGGAAAGAATAATGAAATATTGGTACCATGTTACTTGTGAGCTTTTATTGTTTAGGCCATAAAATGTGTGGGACTGGAGGCCTTTTTGTGACTTTACAGCATTGGAGGAATTTTTAGTTTTTTGAGCAAATTCAAAGCCTTACTGTTTTACCAAGGACATGACAAAGCATTAAATTCTATTGCATTATATTGTAATGTGTTAATGATGATAATGTTAAGACTTCTTGTTAAGTTAAGATACAGCCTGAATGTACCATGCTAATTGGTATACTGTGTTATGATATGCCAGATTTTATCACTGTGTCTATCCATCATATTCATGGTCCTCCTTCACTGAGCTGCAACAAAATGCATAGCATGCAGACTTCATTTTGTGGGATGTAAAATTTGATTGCACCACTAGTAACTAGTAGTAACCGATGAGCAGTAAATGGGCATGAACATTCAGTAATGGACGACATAAGTTTTAAAGCCAACTCCCTCACATAAATTATTCTCTTATTTGTGTTCAATGTCTGCAGGATATACTTTTCCCATTTTTGTGATAATTTTTTTATATAGTCCATGGCATGAAGTGTAAAATATGGACTAGAGATCTGTGTATAACCTAGGAAGTGGTGTTCTTTGCAACCGTGTTTGTCTGTGGTACCAAGAGGAATTGCAGGATGTGAGACAGAAAGAGGCAGTATACCAGGTCTTCAAAGATTTTTATAAAAGGAATTCTCTTTGGTTTTAAAGTCAGATAAATTTGTATTCTGTTCACTTCATTGGAAGTAGGGGAAGACATTAGGTTTAAGAAATAGAAACCTCCAGGAGGAAGGGATGAGGCAAGATAGTACAAAGGGCAGTGCAGTGTAGTAAGGTACTTATTGTTTCAAGATAGAACATCTGTGGACCCCTCCCCCATATGAGAGAATGGACAGACATGTTCGGGCAGAAGATTCTGTGCTGGGGAACAAATAGTTCTTACCTTAAAGCACATCCACTGTATGCACCACATACTACTGATCATCTCGCCAGGCCCTGCAACTCATGAAAGGAAATGGACAGGATGTGGTAGTATAAAATCCACCCCACCATTTTCCTACCAACCTGGAAAAGGCAGGAAAAAGTCAAAAGTCAGGGTGGCTGTTCCAATGGGAATTGAACCTGGAACCTCCTGAATGTGGGCCTTAAATGTTACTGCATAAATCATCCCACTCTGTGGGGAAGATAATAAATGGGCAAGCTTAGCTTGTATTCATGGGTGAATGTTAAAATACATATGATGGCATATCAGTTATGTTGGGGATTTTAACTATTCCCCACAGTAATGCTGAATATGATTGTGTTTTCATTCTTGTATGAAAAAATAGAACCAACTTCAGGGTGCTGATGTCTAATACCACATTGAAATCAATTTCTCAATTGAAATGCAGCAGCACTGCTATAGGCTATGAACAAAGTTTCAGTAAAGACTTTCTGACAAGAGCTAACAACAAAGAGCCTAAAAGATTCTGTATCTATTACTGCAGCCTTAAGTGTAACTTAACTGTCATGATGTAGAATAATATCTGCAAACATCATCTCCAGTTTAATAGTTTAGTTTGTGAATAGTTCTGTCTTAACGAAGTTGATATTCGTAATCTGCAGCATGTATATAAACTAGTTGTCATCTGTTTGAAAAAAGTTGTGATATGTTCTAATCTTAATATCAAGACAACGGTACCATTTACTTCTTGCTTTATTTAATACATACTTTGACTTGTGAAAATGTGAAAAGCACAAAGAAAAAGCAGTACTTAGGGACTTAGCCTTCAACGCAATTTTTGTACATTTTCTGCACTGAACATTTTATGTATTCTAAATTCCATGTCATTGCAAAATTATTACAATATGCTGGACAAGCAAAACATTTTAGCTTTGAGTTTCAGGAAGTTGGCAAGTATGGTAACTTGTCAGAAGAGAATATTTTCAAATGTTGCCGTAGGTACCAAGAAAAACATTGGCTGAGAAAAATTAAGGATCAAGTAGAGAAGAATGATTCAGATGATATTTGGTTATAAAGACAGGAATAGTGAGGGGATTTTGGAAATATGGCTGTTCCAGGTATGAAGATAGAGATAGATATTATGCTCTGCAATGAATGCGAGGAGTTCTTTCATGTTTTATAAAAGTATTTTAAAGGCAAAGTATGTTGACATATATAGCAAAAAGGGAGATGTGTCCAATCTCTGGGTATAATGAATATGATGTCCATATATTGATGGAATGCAGAGGAACTGATGAATGGAGGAGAAAACTGATTGGAGAAAAATAGCTTAGGAGTTATAGAAGTGTAGTGATTAAGAAAATGCTTAGTTGTCAGTCTCAGTTAAGAAGATAAGGGAATTTCTTTGGAATGTTAAGATAAATGGAAATGGTCAGTGTATAGGAGTTAGTAGAATTTATGTAAATAACGTTTAGCAGCATAAAAATGATTGAGATAAAAAAGAAAGAATCACAATTTGTACGCATGGATGCCTTTGGGACAGCCAGAGGCAGTCCCACAGGCTCCATTATTTAGTGCACTTAGCAATATTTGTAAACAATAATAAAAAAAAAGAGACATATATGGCCTTCTTTTCCGAAAGCTTCTCTTACAGGAATTTCAAGATGAATTTCATCATTAAGTTTTTGATACTTCCTTTGTGAATGTTTGTGCTATCTGTGGACATTTTTCATTCATTGTATGAAATAAATATGTTTAGAATCAACCTTTGTCCTGTCTGAATTGCATATGATTTCATGAAACCTGAATACCACATGTGGAAAAATTAAGTTAATGAACACCCATTGTTTCCAAGGTGAATAAACATTATAGTGTTAGAGTACACTTTCTTTCTGGTTGCATATAGCAGCAGCTGTTGCTTTTATGCTTATTAATCTCATGTAATCAGCTGTGCTACTCAATTTACTTTTCCTGTTAATCCTACTTCTAGATATTTACTACAGACTTAATGTAGAAAATAAACATACTCTTGGAATGGAGTTGAAGTATCTTTTTCCTTCTGAGGTTTTCTTCTACTTCTCTATTTACTCTGGACTGGGAAAAAGGTAACATAAATAACTTTCTTTTCTTCATATGCAGTACAGTAAGTGGCTTTCTTTCATGGATGCAATCAGTATAGTGCTCTTATACCGGTAGTGAATACAGCCTTTGCATGCTTGACTTTTAGGTGCTAAAGTTAAGTGCAGTGCTTTAAACAATTCAGCCCCAAATTTATTGTAGTAGGTATATAAAAGCATGAAGTGGCATATTGGTATCAATTTAAATACACACATTGTTTTCATACAAAAAGAGAGAATAACAAAGCAGCCCTGTAAAAACTATACAGATGAGCAGATGTGCCAAATAGAGGTCTTCCTAATGGGCCCAACTCCAGGAGTTTTGTTACCCCATGCGATAATTGCAAGTGCCGCCCCCTCACACTTAAAGACATAACCTAATTTTTATCCGCAATGTCAGTCCTCCCCTCCATGACTATTTATTCTCACACAACATAAATATAAAACATATGCATGGGTGATGAATAAATAAACTCAAGAAAAGGTAATGTGATGATAAAAAAAACAAGATTGTTCTGAGTGAAATATAAAACTTGCTAAGATGCACAATTAAAATGTTCAATATGTTGTGTTTACCCCTTCGCCAGGAGATTAAAAGATTAAAAACACACACACAAAAAAAACACTTGACAGTCGACTGCGCTGGTTAATGATTATTTTTATTAGTATTCCTTACTTTTCTATTGTCGCTTCATTTACTGCTTCCTTTAAGAGATGTTTCACTTCCCAAAAGAAAAAAAATTGTTGCATCTTGCAGCATAGCCCTTCACTTCTGCCCAGATTAGCTCAGTCTATGGGGTTGATGTGGCAATGTTATGGGAGCAATCTGATGGCTTGATGACCATTTTCTTTAGCTGGTTCATCCACAACTTATTTGGACCTGGGCTTGTTTTCATTTATGAGTAACAGAAGTTAACAAATTTCCTTTATTTCATTGTAATGTCACTTGTCACATATGGTGAATGAACCACTCTATTGTTTGTACTGTAATGTTACGTTAGTGTGTGCTTATCTATTTGGACCGTGTAGTATGAGGCATTGTCTATAACAATAGCATGGAATGTTAAGGAGTAACTGATCCTTAAACCAGCTATAGAAATGGTCATGGTTAATGTCTTCATGGTAATTCCCAGATCTTCTCAAACTGAAGAGCAGCAGATGGCCATAAAAAAGAGATGTTCCAGCATGGGCAATAATGAAGTCCTGGAGGTGACTTCATGGAGCTTTCAATTATTATCAGTCCAGCCCTTCAATGTGGTATGGCCAGCATTTAACCACGTTTCAGTCAACTATACTATTTCATTCAAATTCTTATTTTGTATTTATCTTAAAAATAATGCCGTTAGAGCTAGAATATCCAATATTTTGAGTATTATTTTTGTTTTATCTATTGCCCTGAACTCAAATCTGAGATCATGGGAGACCTTGTTACGGATACTACTAAGGCCCCATTCATGCATGTGATTTCATGTTGTGCGACAAGTGCAAAGCGATCTGAAAGTACATTGAGTTAGATTGAAGCATTTATGCAATGCGACATGTCGCACAACCTAAAAAACACGTAGCATGGTCTTTCAGGTCGCACGATATATGCAACAGCTGCATGACCTTAATATACATGGGTGCATATGCATGTTGCATTGTGAGCAAGATAAATGAGTCACTTTGGAAATACAGAGCTGTGGTTCTGATTGTTGGGGTTTATGCTTTCATGTGTTGTGAGAGTGATCTGATTGTCATTGTTCAGATATGGATATGTAATATTTCATAGAGAAAATTCTTATTAGGATACAATTTGGGATGTTTGAAAGTTACAAGATTTGTGACAAGAAGCAATTTTCCAAAGAGGTTCCTAAACACATGAACCCTTTTAATGTTTATGGACGTACACTCAACTCATCTGGTTTTTTTCTTTCTTTTGTTTTACTTTCCCTACCACTACATAGTAGGTAGAGAAAGTATCTATTGCATTCCACCCAAAAATTTCATACCAAGATTTCACCAGAAACACATGCTTTGAGGCCCCTTGAATCCAAACAAAGCATTTTTAGAAAAGGTGCGCATCGTTCTGTGTGAGTGTGTGAGAGAGAGAACAGTGAAACTCGAAAATGAAAGGTTGGTTAAGAATGAAACTTGGTATTCAAGTTCAGCATCTTCCAAGGATGCGACATGAAGATTTTCAAGAAAGTCTCTCCACCCCACACTACCCTTTACATAGAACATTTTTCAAAATTTTGATTTTCTCAAAAATGGCTGAAACGATTTTGATTAAAATACCATATATTAAAGATATTTACATGGCAAAATGTATATCTTGAATTTTCTGGGAATAGCCTGTGAAATCCACTTCATTTGGAAGGAGTTTTGTATAATTTTGTATAGCTGGTAAACATTAAGCGGTAGATGAAAACACAGTACACAAAAAATGTAGATCTAAAACACACAGTTTATTTCAAATAAATTTTTTGTGGCATCAGCCTTATCGAGATAGCCTTTATTAATGGTTCAATTTGCTCAGCAACTTTTAAGTCTTTTGTTTGTCCTGTTGATTTTCAGTTGCTTCTTGGGATTGCATGGAAACAACATGGAATTTTAAGGTCAGCATATAGCATTCAGTTTTTAAACTTTTGACTATCACTGTTCCCTTTGTATCCTAATTAAATGTGTAATGTAGCTACTTCTGCAAAGGTTTATCTTGATTAAAATGAAGTTGATAGAAAAATAAACTTTCGTAAGGATATGTTTTGTATCCACTAATGAACGATAGAGGGTAGAGAAAGTAATGTGAATGTAGCACATCAGATTTTTTTTAGCTAAGAGTTTGTAGCAACAGTACAGGAAGGGATCAGCTGTTGAATCAAATGTGGAAACAGGCTGGTAGAACTGATTTCCCAACAATACATAATGCTACACATCAGATGTATAAATTGACCACTTATAAGTTATGCCTGTTGCATCATTCCCTGTTAAGTGACATGAAATCACATGCATAAATGAGGCCTGGCGATAACTAATATGAAAGGTTCATGGGTCACCATCATAACTAAATAAGCTAAAGCTAGTGTGGCTTTAAACATTCCTGTTTGTAAACATGATGCCTATTTAGGATGTTTTTATTATATATAATTATTTAATTAATTATAATCCATTACTGTGAATTAATCACAGCTGTGACATTGAATTTTTCAGTAGACTCTATATTAAATATGATGCTTATTGTTGAACACCTGCCACCCACATGAATGATCATCAATGAGGGTCATATCCAGTAACCAACTTTGCGCTTCATTTGTAACCAGTTTCATAACAAAAAAATTTCCAGAAGGTCACTGTATTTTAAGTATGATTTGTAATTTTGTCATATTTTCACACATTTTCTTGTTCATATTTTAAAATGTTGCCACCCTGGATGGTGACACTGCTCTCTTGACAGGTATTATTCAGTAATCCAAAGATTTAGTCTGTGTGTGCTTAGGAAGCTATGTTCAAAACAAAATGAAGAGCTTTCTTCAATTTCTTTAGTTCAATTTTCTTTAGATTTTTCCTAGGTAAAACATGCAAATAATTACACAGGGTTATTCAAAGCTATTGTTGGGATTTGAAAAAATCATAATAAACAGTGCAATTGATGTAGGAATACAAATCTTATTTTGTGTACTGTAACCCATAAAGTTTTTTTACATACATTACAAATGCTCAATATGTGCGCCCTTTGTCACTTGACATCTACGCAATAGTCCATATCTTCCCACCTTCAACATGTCAATAGAGAAGTTTAAGAGAGTGGCTCAGATGCACTTCAGTTCCAAAATATTTGCTAGTAAAGGAGGGACAAAGACTTGTTCTTTAACTTTTCCCCACACAAAGAAATCACATGGTGTCAGGTCTGGCGAATGTGGTGGCCAGAGTAAGAGCATCTGGTCATCTCCTTACTGTTGACTGTCATTTTGTAAGCACTGCTATAACTGCCATCTGATGGTAACTGGGGTAACTACAGTTGATGCAGAACAAAGCTTTGAGTGTTTGTCTATCCATCACTGCAACAATAATAATTTGTATGTTTTCCATTGCTTAAAAAAGACAACAAACAAACAAAAAGCAATACCAAAACCCCTACAATAATTTTGAATAACCCTGTGTCCGAAATAGTACTATCAAACTTCAGGCTTTGACTACATATTTCAAGCAACAAAATTTTATCATAGTTTTGTGCTCATATATGCTGTCAGCTATAAGAGTAATAAGAATGCTCTGAGAATCCACAGCAATACTTTCAGTCAGCCTAGGTGCAGCAGTTGGTCTAGCACTGGCCTTCTCTGCCCGAGGTTGTGGGTTCTCTTTCCATCCAGGACAGCATTTTAAATGTGTTAGAATGTGCTAACCTCATGTCAGTAGATTTATTGGCATATAAAAGAGATCCTTTTGGACAAAATTACAGCAATTGCAATACCTGAACAACAATTTTTTTTCTACTAACCTGACAATGCTGCTATCCAGTCTTAAATTGCAGGTGTGGGATTTCAATCCAGAACAATCCAATATCAAAGGCCACACTAATTACATTTTCAAACAATTATGAGTATGTCATGTTACAACCTATCTTTTGCCAAGAGTATTGCAACATAGGCTTATACTTTGGTTCTATTAGCACTTGTTCTATTTTATTTTGCCATTATCTTTTCATTGAAATATCATCCCTGCACATTGAAAAAGGAATAGCAACACTATTAGATCAGTATATCAACTTTTTTTGTTCAGGTATTGTAATTACCCCAATCAGAGGCTTTGTGACATTGTTGATAGAAAGTATTACTATTTGATTCACAATAAAATTGCTTTGGTGGACTTTGTGACAGTGATGTGTCTATAATTAGTAACTATTAAGTCGATTGTAACACTACATCACTTACTTGTTTTTATAACGAATACATGTTTCAGGAGAATGAGAGCAATTAGCTCCTGAAACATGTATTCATTATAAAATCAAGTGATTTAGTGTTACAATCAACTCAATAATTACTAATTATTACAATTTGATTGTGACATTGAAATGTGTGTTTATGGTCCCATTGTATTGATTTGATTTCTATTACCAAGGTTCTTCTTGTGGTTAAACACAAAGTTTTGCATGGAAAAGACTCAAGATTGTTATTTTGTTGTGATTAACAATTTATATTCAAGCATGTTTTCATTTGGCTCTGAGCTTCAAGCTTAAGTGTATCCCCTGCTAGCGAGAAAAGCAGTCTCAGATTGCGTAGGCATCAGATGAAGCAAATTAGTCTCCTCTTGTCTCTGTTACATCATATTTCTGTAGTGTTTGGCAAGAACAGAGAGACTCCCTACATTTATTTTCTAATGATTACATGTTTGGGGAGAAAAAGAACAAACCTGTTAATACAGCTCAAATGTTGTTATAGTGGTTTCACTCTGGCCAGTACAGTCAAGGTTTCACAGTATAATCCCCACTCTTGGTCTCTATATGTCCCTTTGTATAGTTTTCCTGCCGTCCCTCCCTCCCTTATGGGTTGAGACTAGAGTTACAAGAAGACTCTACTGCCACAACAATACTATTGCTACTAGAGGGGAACTGAATGGAGTGGGGGTGGGAAGCGGTTGTAAAGCAAGGAAAAAATAGCCTTGCGTGGACTGGCGAGAATGAAAACACAATAGTTTGTTGCCTGTTTATTTGAAAGTAATGAAGATGAGCGTGTCATTATGTTAAAGCACACCGTGCATGTACGTAGATTACACTGGTCAACATGATTCTGCGGTATAAAGGAAAATATGTGACTTTAATGGAAATCAGTGCCCTGACTTCAAAAATGAAGTCTGTTTTTGGCTATCACATCTAGTTTTTATGATATATGTATATATGTCTATGTTGTTAAATTCATTCAGCTTATACAGCTTACTGCTATATTTCATTATGTTAATCTAAATCTGTTGTTGAGTTTCTTCCTTTTAGGCTCACTTCCATTCTCCCATATCACCCAGATGTTTTATTTATATTCCCAGCATTTTTTTTTAAGTTCCCTTGTTTTACCCAGTTTATACTGTGTTTTTACTGTTTTCATTACCGCTTATGCCACATTTACACAACACATAGACACAACACAAACACTCATGCCCATGGCGGGACTTGAACCCGCGATCCACAGCTATAAGAGCCAGCTAGCATTTATCAGTTTTGTTCTATGGGTCAGGTCTTGTCTTCTTGTGAGGTATTTATGTTTACATTTAGCTATCATAGATCTCAACTTTAGTTGAACTGAAAACTTGCATTACGCACATTTGTCTTATATATGTGTAGTGCTAAAATAAAAGTTTGAGTATGACTTCTACATCAGGATTACGCAGGAGACAGTGTCTACAAAGTCCTCAGAAGTTTTGTTACATTTGTGGGTGTCACGTGTGACGGGAAGGTACATTAAATAAAGTCTCAAACAAAGAAACTATATTACTATACTTCAAAGAGAAAGTTGGTGATCAGGATAAATCATTCACACCTCATATTGCATGTAACAGTTGTGTTGAGGGATTACGTTATTAGTACGAAGGTAAATGGAAGGCAATGCCATTTGCCAAACAGTGATAATGGAAAGAGCAGCAGAATCACCATGATGATTGTTGCTTTTGCATGTGCAAAGTTGCTGGCTACAAAAAAAAAAAAATAATAATAATAACAATAATAATCATAATGATTAATAATAATAATAATAATTAATAATAAGGCAAGAGATAAATATCCAAATCTGAACTCAGCTACACGGCCTATTCCTCATGGACCCGAACTACCCATACCTACACCACCAGCAGATCTCAATTTTAGTGAATCTGAAAGCATCTCCGTGACTTCTGACAATGAGTTGGTTTCTGATCCAGAAGAATTTGACAGTTCACCACAACAATTTAGTCAATTTCAGTTAAATGGTTTAGCGAGGGATTTAGGCCTCACAAAACAAAAAAGTGAATTACTGGGCTCAAGACTATAAGAGAAGAATTTATCACATGGCGTTACATTTTCGTGGTATAGGAATTGCGAAATGTAGTTCCACAAGTGAGTCATTCCACGTCAAGTTGCATAAATTTTTACAAAATTTGACCATCATGTCTCCGATTCACTGCAAATTTTGTCCATGGAATGCAAAATCAAAGCAAATTATCTTGTAAAATCTAATCTTTTTAAAATTACAATATATTAAAAATTATTGCGCAATACTATTTGTGAAAAGCTGCACAATTCTTTAGCTTTAAATTAGAATATCTCACAGACGCTAAGAAATAAAACTATGTTATAAAGCTCAATACAAAGCTTAATATATAGTCTTTCATTTAATATTTACTATAATTGGATTAATTAATAATTTACATAAGTTTTTAAAAATCTAGATTTAAAAACTATATATCTCTATTAGAGTTGCTGCCGAGAAGCGAGAGGAGACGGATGTGTGTGACGAGCTCTAGCGCGGATAAAAATGGGAGTACAGTTGGAAGCTTATAGAACCAGAATAGGCTTATTTAATGGTGGAGGACGTACTTTGGGAAGAAAGTGTTTGGGAAAGTTAAATGCAACGGTGGAGTGGTATGTGCTGGTGATAATTGTTATATTAGTGATTGGAGGAGTGGAACTAAACCCAGGACCGGAAATGGAACAAATTATGGAAATGTTGAAAGGTATCGCAGAAGAAATATCAAACCTCAAAGGAATGGAGAAGAGAATTGAGGATAAAATAATAAAGCAATTCGACGCGATAAAATCAACATGGGCGAGTTTCGAGCACGAAGTGAATAAGGAATTTATAGAATGTAATAGACGAATGTTACAGTTGGAGGGAGCCGAAGAAAGGAGGAGTAGAATGAATGTTATAATATTTGGAATTGAGGAAACAAGAGGAAAAAGAAACAGGGAGCAAGTGGAGGAAATTTTTCAAGATAAATTACAAATAAAGTTGGGCGGCTGGGAAATAATAGACATTTTTAGAGTGGGAAGAACAGGCACAAACCCAAGACCGGTAATAGTCAAGTTGGCAATGATGAAAATAAATTGGACAATTTTAAGTAGTGCTAAAAAACTAAAAGGGACAAGATTATTTGTGGAACAAGATTATGGAAAAAAAGAGAGAGAATTAAGAAGTGTATTAATAAGAGAGATGAAGAAGGCTAGAGCTATAGGAGACAAGGCGTATGTACGAGGATTAGACCTTTGGATCAATGATAGAAAACAGGATATCTGCCAAATCAGTTGGAGAGATTCTTCAGAAAATTCACGAACCAGAGGACAGGAAGAAGAAGCCAGGGAAAAGAAAAGGATCGGGGAAAGTAGCTTTGATGGAGAGACAAGACGAAGGGAGTTGATGACGTCACCAGGCAAGCAAGATGGACTGGAAAAACAGCTGAGAGAGGATTCACAAAGGCTGCCAGTGGAGATAGTCACGGGACCAAGCGAAATGGACAAGACAGAGCCCAACATATTCGCTTCACCAGCAGGAAGCATCATACAGGTGGTAAAGGGAACACAAGGCCAAAAACTTGTGGATAGATTTCCATTGACAAGAAGCAAGGCCAAATTACAGCAATTCAAGTTTGAGAGGAAGAGTTCGGTATAGCAAAAGGCATTGGGGGTTATATTCTGGAATGTACAAGGATTGTTTGAAAAGTTAAAGAATAGAGAAATAATGCAGATCTTAAGATTAGGTGATGTGATAGGGGTGGTAGAGACTTGGTTGGCAAACAACTTCCATGTGGAAATAAGCGACTTTGAGTTCTACGGGAAAAGTGGAACAAAGAAGAGCGTAAGAGGATGAATGTCAGGTGGGTTAGGGATATTTGTTAGGAAAGATTTGAGTGCAAAGTGAAAGTGTGTAAAACTTTGGGAGAAAATTCGGTGTTGTGGAGCGTATTAAGTTAACAGGGGAGAAGAAACAGCTATGTCTTGCAGTGGTATATAACCCGCCAAGTGCCTTGGATTTTTATAATCCAAACCTATTCAATTTAATTGGACAGGATATGGAGGAGTTATCAAACAGATATTTGGACAGTAGCTTTATGATAATGGATGATTTCAATGCCAGAGTAGGAGTAAGTCAAATAAAACTAATAGATCCTGAGTATGAATTAATGGGGGGAGAAAAAGAGATGGTAAGAAGAATGAGTAAAGATAAAGTAATGAATGGTGAAGGAAAAAAGCTGGTGGAATTTTATGAGGAGTTCAATATGGAGATGTGTAATGAGGTAAAAGGGAAAGATGAAATGGGGGAATTTACCTGTGTCAATTATAATGGTCAGAGTGTGGTTGACTATATGTTATACTCAATAGTCTTAGATATAAATATTGTAGATTTTGAAGTCTTGAATACAGTATGTTCTAGTAATCATTTCCCATTGAGGCTAAGTTTTATAAGCACATATAAGAATGAACTAAAACGAGAAGATAAAGGAGGAGTTAAAATTGATAAATATAAATGGAGGGGTGAGGAGGCAGAAGTTTTTATGAAGGAATTAGGGTCAGACAGGGGTAATAAGGGAGAAAGAGGTAGAAGAACTGCTGAAAGAAAATAAAATGGATGAAGCAGTTTTAAAGGTAGAAATGTTAGTAAAATATGCAGGTGTAAGGATAAAAGTGAAAGATTGTATAGATAGGAAACAGAAGGGATGGTATGATGAAGAATGTAGGAGGGCAAAACAAAGAGTTTTAGGGGAATTAAGAAGGTGGAGGCAGGAAGAAAGGCAAAAGGAAAGAGAGGAGTTTTTGATTGCAAGATGGGGATACAGAAACTTGTTGGAAGTAAAGAGGAGAGAATGGGCCGAGAAGATGAGTATAAAGTTACATGAGGCAGCAAAAGCAAATGATAGCAAAACAATATGGATGTTGGTGAAAAGAATGTATAAGGTTAGAGCAAGAGAACATAATATAAGTGCGGAAGAATGGTTCAAGTATTTTAAAGATTTACTAGGAGGGCAACATGATAACCAAACAATTTGGGTAATGGAAAATAACAATTATGTTGAGCAATTGGATAAGCCGATAGATGTAGGGGAAGTGAGGGAACAAACTAATAGATTGAAAAGGGAGAAAGCATGTGGTAGTGATGGCATACCAGGGGAGTTTTGGAAAGCTTGGAGTCTAAATGAAAATCGATTAGAATTGCTGGTTAGGATATTAAATGCAATCTTTGAAGGGGGGAAGGCTCCTAGGAGTTGGAAAACTGCAATACTGGTGCCAATATTTAAGAATAAAGGGGAAGTGGATAACCCAGAAAATTATAGGGGGATTAGTTTGTTATCAGTGTTAGGTAAAGTTTATACAGGGGTTTTGGCTGAAAGAGTGCAAAGTTGGGCGGAGCAAGAGGGAAAAGTATCTGATCTACAGGTGGGATTTCGGAAAAACAAGAGAGCAATAGACAATATTTTTATAATATCTTCAATGGTAAATAAATATTTATCAAACAAAAGGGGAAGATTGTATATCTTATTTGTTGATTTAGAAAAAGCTTTTGACACAATAAATAGGGAAGCCTTATGGACCAAATTGGGTATGAAAAGAATGAGTAACAAGTGTATAAGAACAATACAAACAATATATGAAAATAATGATTTTTGTATAAGATTTGATAAAAATGTAAGGACGAAGGAGATTAAAAATTGTATAGGTTTAAGGCAAGGCTGCAAGTTAAGCCCTATATTATTTAATTTGTTCATTGACGATATTCTAGAGATAATTAAATTTGAAAATAGCCACTCTCCAATAATTGGGAATGAGGAGATACCAGGGTTACTATTCGCAGATGATTTGGTTGCAGGATCAGTAACTACTGTGGGATTAAACAATGTAATTGGAGCAATGGAGAGTTTTTGTAACAAGTGGAGTCTTAGGGTTAATACAAGCAAAACAAAAATAATGGTATTTAAAAACGGTAATAAGTTGAGAAAGGACGAAAAATGGAGTTGGAAAGGTAAGGAAATTGAGGTTGTCAGAAATTTTGATTATCTGGGAGTAAGACTAAGTAGCAATGGTAGATGGGGAGAACGAAAGAAACAGGCTTTAACAAAAGGAAAAGTGGCAATGAAAGTTATTAGAGCATGTTTAGTAAAATACCTGGGATGCAAGTAAAATGGATAGAAAGAGTATATGGAGCAGTAGTTGAGGCAAAAGTGCTGTATGGTGCAGAGATTTGGGCTATTGAGGAGGGGTGGGAACAGGTAAATAAAGTGCATAGGAGCTTTTGTAAAATAATTCTGGGTCTACCAAGAGCCTCACCTAATGGGGTTGCACAAATGGAGCTAGGGAGATTTGGTAGTAAGGCGAAAATTATTGAAAGAATAGTGAAATATTGGTTGAGAATTGAGGAATCAGAGAATAATAATATTTTAAAACAATGTTTGGAGGTTCAGCGCAAGTTAAATCAAGAGGATACTTGGTATAAGCGCCTAGAAGCAATTCACAATGAAATAGGGTGTGGGGATATTTGGAAATATAGACAATCACGTGAGAAGGGATGTTGGAAAAGAGTTAGATTGAGGATTGAAGATATGGAAAGACAGGAAATAATTGGTAGTTTTAATTCAAAAAGATCATTACATGTATATACAGAGATTAAAACGACATGGGAAAGAGAAAACTATGTTGATGTTTGTAATCAAATAGCAAGAGAGGGCTTTGCATGGGCTAGATCAGGGGTGGTGAGGTTAAAAGGCATAGGAGAAGGAGAAAATGAAGGCAAATGCCCATTATGTAATAGCAAATTTAACAATTACTGGCATATAATGTTAGAATGTGAAGGAACAATGAATATGAGGAAAAAATTACAAAGAAACAATTGGTCTAGATTACCAAATGAAATTATAGGTAAAAGGTTGTTAAGAGTTAAATCCAAGGAAAGTTTATTTGAAATAGGAAAATATTTAGGTGTAGTGAGAAATAAATGGTTGAAAACAATTAGAAATAGGGAATAGAAAAAAAAAATGTAGATGGTTGAATCATAAATTAAATAGGACCCAATGACTCAACAACCACGGTGTTGGATGTTTGCGGGCCCTTAGTAATGCAGCAACTTAGTGAAAATGATATGTAAAGGGTAATGTGTAGAGATAAAATTATGTATTATAGAACTTATATGAAAATTAATTTATGTTAAATAAAATAACTTACAAAGCGGTGAGTAGCGGGATTTCATCGAGGCATGGCTGGAGAGTTGTAGTACTGGTAGTGGTAGCAGCAGCAGCAGCAGTCTGTTGTTGGATGCCTTGTTAATTATTCACAGCTCTTCAGGTGTACTCTACTTTGCTCACATGTAACTGTTAAATTTGGCACGTATAGTTGAGAAACATTCGAACTTTATTATCTTATGGGAGGAAATATAACTACAATTTAAATGTGCACTGTTTTCCCTTCAGGCTCAAATGAATACCGTCTGGTTATTATTGCATTATTGGTTGATGGAGTAAATGAATGTAGCTTTAATGCACCAGGGATCACTTTTGTATTGCTGTATCTTGCCTTAAAATGGTCACTATGCTCCTGATGTTGACGCTCCGTGACAAACAACCCTTATGTTGGGAATATGTTCTTTTGCCCAAATAAATAGTTTTTCGGGATTGTAATCAGCTGTAGACTGACTCCTATTGCTAGTCTTTTAGTAGGACCTCCGATACCATCACATGGTCCATTTCTGTGTGGCATCGCAAAGAAATGCCACTCAGTACGAATACCAAAGTCATTCTCGTGGTAGCACAAATTAAAAAATTGTTTGTTATTTTTATAGTGAGCCATGGCATCATCAGAAAAGTAGTAAATCTTCTTCAAAGGTTTAATTTCTTTTTTTAAAAGCTTTACCAGTTCTGTCTAAAAAAGATGCACAGCACTGGTGTCATATTTCCAACATTCTGAAATTGAAACAAAGTTCAGGTGACGCGTTTCACTGTACTGCTTGAAATAGACAACAAATGGTTTAGTTTGGTTGTTATTCCAATGTATGCCTTGGATTAAATCTTGCACAACTAAAGCATAGTTTTCTGAAAAATCAGAAATAATGATGCAATTTCCTTCCTTAAGGTTTTCCTTAAGATTTGCCAGAAATAAAACTGTTGCTGAGCTAGAAACATGGGAGGTATTAAATTATTTAATTTATTTGCTAATTTCTCCAAATATTCTTGTACTGGAGATTCCAAAGTTTCCAGATTTGTTCTGTCCACAGTAACCCACTGCTTGTACCTAGCATATTGTATCTCTTCTGCATCAAATCATTCTTGTAAGTATCTAGTGAAGTTATCAGTTCCAGGACAAACAGGGCATTCCAAAAGATAACAATGCTGAGATGGAGGATTGCAAATTATTTGAGTTATGGCATCTTTATAATTATTTATGAATATTCTGCTTTCTATAGTAAGTTTTGGAATATCTGCACCGTCAATCATTAACTTAATATTTCCATGGTAGGCGTAGATGCACACAGCATGAGTTCCATGAGATCCAGGTAAAATACACTGTTTAGGTCTTAACTCGGCAAATTTAGAAAATCCAACTTTCACTGTTGGGTGTTCCTCCTTAAAATACTGGTAGGCTTCTCTCAGAGCGCATAATATCAGTCACTTTTGTTTTTGTACCTTTTTGCCGTTCTCTCTCAAACTAACAAAATTCTTCCTTCCTGGCATCACTCTACTTACTTCATCTGAAGTGTAAAATTTGAGGACCTTTTGCACTGCTGATGGTTCCAGTTTTTTTCCAGCTTTACATTCAGGCGTTGACAATACTTCCTTTTCTGCAGCAAGTTCTTTCGCCTTCCTAATCATGTGAACTGATGCATCAAAGTGTTGCTGAATTTTTTCATATGACCAGTTTTCAAAAATGGTTAGTATCTGTAATTTTAAATTTTTATCATCAGTTGCATGGTAGGAGTCTGACAGTTTCTGTATGATAGTGCAACTGTCAGTTCATTTTTCATTGCAGATTGAACTATGCTTTTGCTCTGTATGAAATATTTTCTCTTTGTGGGAAATTTCTATAGTTTTCCATTTTTGCTGTGAATATTGTACTTGGGTTAGTTTCCTTTTCCTAATGGGTGATTCACCCAAAATCACTAAGCTTTCATTCAACTTAGAAACACTTGCATCCAAATTAGAAAAACCACCTGAAGATGAACTCTCAGTGTCACTTTCAGGACTCAAAACCACTTCTGGATTATTCACGGCACTGGTACTTTGTGGCACACAATCACTGTTAGCAGTAGATGGTACTTTGGGAATTTTTTTTCGACACACATCACATATTTTCAGGTCTGGTGGCAAAGCTATGTTCTCCACTTCTAAGTTTATAAGCATATTGCGGGTAACTAATCTTAATGATTTATGTTTTGTGTTGTGCTTGGTAACATTAAATGGATTGAAACAATAGTTATAACATTTCTTCAGTTCACTCATTATGCACTTTCACAAACCACAGAGCTAAGTATGTATTTCTAATGCAAAAAGCTGAACACAAACTAACATTTAAAATGAAACAGCAGAGAGAGGCTTCATAGAATATGAGTTTCCAGTTGTTAAGTTACGCTGAACACCGGATGTGATAGCCTATAATGTTTGTACTGGGTAATGCATTGGCCAGTGCACCGCTGTGGCATGAAGCTGTGTCAGCAGTTTTATGTTCTGAAACGGTACAGGCTAACATAAAGAAAGTGTTTAAAAGCATACTTCTAATGAAGATCCCATCCTGATATAGGTGTAAGGGGAAATATGTCACAGATTCCTGCTGTATTTTTTCCAGATTTTAATAATAGGGGGTAAAATTAGATATTGCGGTTTAAAGTATTCGTAATAAAAAGTTTTTTTTTATTCCAAATAAATAGTCTTTTGAATAAAGAAAACAATACTTTTATCTACAAAATGACGTGTTGTTCATATTCTTTACTATTCTATTCTCCGGGAATAAATTGCTTTTATGTAATGTTGTATACGTATAAGAAAAGTGTTAAGTACGCTGTAAGCCCTAAAATAATTTGATTTTCTGCAAAATATAAAATATGTGTCCATTTATTTTATGTGTGGAACACGCAAACTAAAATTAAAAAAATTCAGAGAAAGTGATGTTTTGTGTGTGTTCGGTTTGATGTGGAATGACTCGAGTACTATGCAGAAGAAGATCAACTTGTGTTTTGTGTGGATATGCATAATCTTATTCAATAATTGGGCAGGGAAGCATATGAGTCAAGTAACTGGCGTCGTTTTATTGATTCTTGCAAGCAAAGTCTTAAGGTAGTGTTACTTCATATTGACAACAAGTTAGCTACAATACCACTTGCACATTCTAGGAACCTAAGAGGAAGTTATGAAAGTCTGAAGCGTGTTCTTGAAAAAAAAATTAAGTACCATGACCATGAATGGCAAATATATGGTGACTTGATCATCGGTCTGTTACGACAACAGGGATACACAAAGTTCTCTTGCTTTCCTTGCGAATGAGATAGCAAGGGAAGGGACAAACATTGGGAAACTGACCAATGTCCTGAGAGGCAGCAACTGGAACCTGGATCAAAAAATGTTATTAATGTGCTTCTTGTTGATCATAAAAAAATTCTACTTCCTCCATTACACACAAAACTTGGCATGATGAAACAATCTGTGAAAGCACTTGACAAAGGTTGCCCTTGCTTTCAGTACTTATGCACAAAGTTTCCATCATTGTCACAGGCTAAAATCAGAGAGGGAGTATTTGATGGAACATAGATAAGGAAATTGATGAAAGATGTTAATTTTACCAGCTCTATGAATGAAATTGAAAAAGATGCATGGAATGGATTCAGAGAGGTTGTTAAGACATTTCTGGGCAATGTGAAAGACCCTCAATACAAAGAAATTGTCAAAAATATGCTGGAAAATTTCAGACTGCTGGCTGTAATATGATTTTGAAGCTTCACTTCAAGTCACATCTTGACTACTTCTCATCGAATTTAGGAGCTGTCGATGAAGAGCAAGGTGAAAGGTTTCACCAGGACTTGAAAGATGTTGAACGACGATATCAGAGACGTTGGGACGTACATATGATGGCTGATTACTGCTAGTGTCTTGCACGCAATGAACCTACCAGAGAACACTCAAAAAAATCATGTACACTCCATGGGAAAAGAAAAAGGGGTACACAAGATAACTAACATATATTCTCAAATTGAGGTACACTTTCATATTATTATTTTTCGTTAAAGTTGTACATGAGTGTGTAACATTTTTGCAGATTTTACAATTATATTTTCATTGAACATTATCATATTGCCAAAACGAGATGTGCTACAGAAAAACGGAATGCATTTTTTAATTTTGTGCACTGAAATTAGTTAAAGTCACCTATTTTTAATAGCACCACAGAAAAAAAGTTTTCATTTGTAGCCTAGTGTTATTAATTAGATCACTGAGAATGCTGAACTATTACTCAGGACATTCAGCAATAGGCGCTGATTTGGTGGCACTGTTATCATGTTTACATTCAAATAGCCTGTATTCGCTATACACAACAGGGATAGTTGTTGCTTGGCTGCAAGTAAACAATGCTAGAGATATATGTCCTGTGTAGTAACTATAACAGGCTGCTTGCTAGTGTCATTTGTCCACATGTATATCTCTGAAAGTTCTGACTTTCATTTTAAGTGCAAAGACTAATAATAAATTTATCTGTGATTTGAGTCATCAACTGATCACTTTCTCAGTAAGCCTTACTTTCTCCATAGTTGACAGGCCTTCACAGAGTTTTCTGCTCGAGTTAAACTTGCTGCTTCCACAAAATTTTTAGGATTGTGGATACAAAATAACATAAAATGAGAAACACGTGTAAATAGTCTGACCAGAAGATTAAATTAAAGCATAAAGCAGCCATGCTAATAAGAGAAAAAGTAAACTTATTACCAGAAGAATGAGTGATAAGTGAATCAGTAAATTCCAGCTTGAGTAAAAGATTGAAAAGTGGTCTTCTCTCTATGCCAACCCTCAAACAAATGACAAGTTTAATGAATTTCTAAAAATGTTGTTACTATCATTTGAAGTTAGTTTCCTGAAGAAAATAATGAGCACTTCCCAGAGCACTAAAACCAAATCATGTTTAACTTTAGGTATCAAAAAGTCTTGCTTTAATCAGAGAAAATTATTCTTGTATCATTGCACAAGTAATAACCCAAGCACCAAGGCACACAATAAAGCATATTGTAAGATACTTAAAATCAGTAGTCAATGCAGCTAAAAGGAGATATTACCCCCTGATCATTGATAAATCTAATAATAAATCAAAACAATTTGGAACATAATAAAAAATGAAACAGGAAGAAGTGCCCCTTACAATTATATTGTTAAAATAGCTATTGATAATGCTGAGGTCAATGATGACTATGGTATTGCTAATGCTTTTAACTCAGTTTTCCTTAATTCAATTAAGTGCAGAACAGGCAGATCTGGCATACATATAAGCAGACTTGTACATTTGGAAAATGCATACCCAAACATTCAGTAAATTGAAGATGGAACCCACAACTCCTTCAGAAATAGACAAGATTATTAAAATAGTCCCTAAAATGCAAAAACTTATATGTATGGGATGAGATAAGCACAAAGCTTTAAAATATTGTGTAACAGAGTTTAGTAACCCTTTTAGTCGTACATGTAATCATTCCTTTATTATGGGATGTAGTAGTAAAGCTTCATTGCAAAAAAGGAGACAAAAATCTGCCTTCCAATTATAGGCCTATATTTCTTCACACTCCGTTCCCTTAAGTCTTGTAGCGAACTATGCATAATTATATAGTAAATTATGTAGAGTTAAATAATATTCTCTTTGCATCCCAATTTGGATTTAGGGAAAGTGTGCCAACGGAAAATGCTATATACACATTCATTACTGGAGTATTAACAGCATTATATAAATATCACGTGATCTAGCTAAGGCTATCTCTTGATGCAAAAGTTGTATTTTTATGGCTTTGCCAAGATCCTCCAGAAATTGGCTCATCATACTTAACAAATAGAGTACAGAAAACTATAATCAGTGGCTGCAATTCTGAGTCTAGAATTATTACTTAGGAGGTTCCACAAGATTCCATATTAGGTCCTCAGTTATTCTTAATATTCATTAATGACTTCCCACATTATTTAAGCAAAGAGTCAAAAGCAGTGCTTTTTGAAAATGATACAATCTACGTATTTATAGCAGGAAAATCACATGAGCAACTGTCAGACTTAGTAAATAAGGCATTTGAGCAGCTCAATGCTTGTTTTGATGCAAATAAACTGTGATAAACAAATTTTATGCACTTCTGAATTATGCATAAGCAAGTAAATGAATTAACTATTAGGTATGACAATTGCACCATTACTGAGGTTCCTCATAGAACATTTCTTGCGCTTCACATAGATGAAGATCTTATCTGGGGAAAAACATGTTGAAATCATACTACCATAAAATCAGCTTGGCATGATTGTATTAGGAAACCTCAACAATGTTCTAAATCAAAATGCCCTGTAATCAACATATTTTGTTTGCTTTCACTCCCTCTTGCAATATGAAATAATCTTTTGAAGTAACTCTGTACATAGTAGGAAAGTGTTTGTGCTACAAAAAAGCTGTATGAATGCTTTGTGGTACATATATGGCCTCATCATTCCTGTAGGTCATTGTTTAAAAGCCTAAAAATTTTCACCCTTACTGGAGAGTATATGTTGACTCCTTAGCTATCTTGCAAATAATTATGATGACTTTGAACATATCTTGCTGTGCATGATCATAATACTTAGCATTCAGATAATCTGCTTAGGCCAGTAAATAGTTTAAAACCGTTCCAAAAAGGGTACTACTACTACTCTGCAATGAACATTTATAATCAACTTCCATGCTTTTTAAAAGCTGTTGGGCAATACAAAGAAGCATAAAATCTTCAAAAAAGAGTTAGTC
The DNA here is from genome assembly GCA_030765065.1 of Deroplatys truncata. NCBI lineage: Eukaryota > Metazoa > Arthropoda > Insecta > Mantodea > Mantidae > Deroplatys > Deroplatys truncata. The sequence goes on from CM060990.1 coordinate 151,842,668, forward strand.
ATTCTTATATACTCACTCCCCATAAAATCATGAGGAATATTTTAAAGTCAAGTAGCAGGTAGAAGCTTTAAATTAGAAGTATATACTATAAGTATAGGTGGTGGTTCCAACTTTCAATTTCTTCTGTTTTACCTAATGCAGGGGAAAAAAAAGAGGTAATGAGTGTGTGCTTAATTGCATGTTTTTGATGATAGTATATGTTATACGACATATTCAGTGTCCCTGAGCATTGCTCACTGTGGACCTAATGAACAAAACCAAACACACAAACATATGCAATAAATACCCTGTCATTTTATACAGGTACAGAAACCTTAAAAACCACTTATTTTGCCAATTGTTGACTTCTTACACCAGCAAAAAAAAAAAAAAAAAAAAAAAAAAATCAGAATAATGACAGTAAAGTAAGAATGTTGTAGATGTAGAATGTGGATCTTTATTTAGCTGACAGTTATTCTACCTCTGGCATGTGTATACATTCTGGAAATACTATTATTTGCAAAACAAAATATCTTTCTTTAAATTTAATCAAAAAATTCATACCTACAGCACTACATCTTGAATAAACATGCACATTCTTTCAGCAAACATACAATTAATGGAAAATAAAATACTCATACATTATAAAAATATTTAATGCTTTGCCAAATAAAATAAAAGCTAAATAAAATTCAAAACATTTGAAACCAAAAATAAATTCTTATATTAAAACTGTTTTAGTTGTGTATTTTTGTAAATAATGTATATAATTCTTTGTCCTGTCCTATATCAGATGTACCAAATATACATGTATAAAAAAGAACAAATAAACAATACACAAATTTACTTCATATTCCTCATTTTAAATGTTGGACGCTCTCTGTGGGAAAACACCTTTTTAAAAATTTTCCACTGCTAATTAATGGCTTTAGGCTAAATTAATAGCATTATATATAAAAATTGTGTTCAGAAACATTTTAAATATGATAATGCTGAAAATGCTGTTATGTATTAGTCATGGTTATCTTGTCATAAATGGAAAGGTCAGTGGAGCTGCATGTGCCAGAAATTATTCACATACACCTTAAAAAATAAAAATTCAAATATGCCCAAAAGCAATCTCTTAAATTTTACGAACTATTAATAGACAATTACTTGTACCAAACAAAGAGGAGTACTAATCCCTATGCATTTTACCCTTAATGTGGGTAAAAATCTTAGACCCTTGCATACAGAATATCCATTGCGAACGAGGTTTTTGTATATGGGATTTTGATTTTTTATTGTTATTATTAAATTGAATGCACTACTTTTTACCATAGGGTCCATTTTGTTGCAATTTATGGACTGCACATTTCTGCATTTTTATGAGATGCCACCAAATTTTAATATGTAACAATGATACAATATTTTAATTTGTTAACTACTTTAAGTGCAGCCTAGTGCAATGCATTGAAAGTTTTTATCAGCACTGTAATAGGTATGCATAATATGCATTTCATTTAACATGCAGTATGCCTCAATTTCAATTGTTTTTCAATTAAATTGAACAGAGTATGATAACATTGTTGGACTTGTCTGTTATGTTTATGCTATCCATAATATTTTCTTCTCAAACTGGAAAACTTGAAGAATAAGTGTCAATTTGAAAATTTGAAGTCTTTATTTATTACAAAGCAATCGCTTTGGACACCTCAATTATTAATTTACTATAAAAGAAATGAAACTATGTACTGCAGAACTCTACTTGTTAGCTGATCGAAACCATTCATGTTTGTCATTGGTGTGGACCTTTCTTTTAGAAATTATTTGTCACTTTTAATTTTCTCATAAATGTCACTATAACTGAGTTTATTTAATTTACATATCATTACACCTTTCATTGTAGATTCTACCATTTTACCTCTTTCTTCAGACCTTATATTGTTCATAATGGAAAATGCCCTTTCAACAGGAGCAGAAGAACCAGGCAGACAAAACATGTACTCGACAATGTGGCAATATTTTTAAATATTTTGATTCTTGAAATGCCTGAATAATTGGACACATTTTCTTCACAATTCAATTTTTTTTGTTTTCCAGTTTTTGTCACAGATGAAGACCAACATGATTTGGCAGCCGCTACTTCATCAAAATGTTCATATATTGTTATGGCTACTTTTCCAAGTGTTTCATTGATTTTTTCAAGAGATATACCAATTTTGGGCCATGTAATGTCATTGTTCCTATCTACGTAAATTATTCTCCTCCACCAAAACTATTTTTCCACATCTGAATATAGGAGAGACATTGGTCATAAAAATTTGTAAACTCTCTTACTATATTAACAGAATTGGCACCATACTCCTCATCCTCAAGTTTCAAAATTTTCCTTTTCAGAAAAGTTTCCTAGCTTCTTGTGGCACAAATTGTTTGTCGCGCCTCTTTTCTGAAGATTGTGTTTCAAATTTTCCAGTTCGATGGCAATATCAATTGCACTAGCTGTAGTTTTCTCCATTGATAAGAATGTTCTATTAAACAAGGTAAGCTGTCCATGAACAAACCACAAATACATTTGTTGATTATGACTTAAACAGAAGTTTATATCTTTGGACACCGATTTTGAGATAAATCGTAAGACTTAAGTCTTTCAGAAATGAGAACTAATCTCTTAATAGCCGATAGCAGAGAAAGAAATCAGAGGTGCTGCTATGTTTTAGGATATTTTTATTCTCAGTGTGTATGAAGTCACAGAACTCTCTTAATTGAGTTACTCGCACAGTATAAATGTAGAAATATTTATGTATTTTTACCACAAGAGTTCTACAGCAACACATAACACAACTACTGCAGTTGTGGACTGAATGAGCTCCACAAGCAATACCCACAATATTTCTTACCAATTCTTTCTTCAGCTGAACTTAAACATTTTTCAGTCCTTTACGTTTTACACCTCCAAACTTAGTATTATCCTTTACGTTTCACACCTTCAAACTTAGTATTATCCTTTACGTTTCACACCTTCAAACTTAGTATTACAGTTTTCACTATAGAAACCAACTACATTCTGTATTAAGTCATTTTGCTTTATAACATATCAAATAGTTTGCTAATATCTCAGAAGTTTCACCGGGAACGGACTGAAATTCTAAAACCTTAACTTTCACTCCCTGTTCTGCCACAATGTACCACGCAATACAAGCGACAATTTTATTTGTATTTCTGTTAGAAGCGTCTATTGTTAGTGTCACAAAATTTGATGTACTCAAGTTGTCATTTACTTCTTTAGCTGCCATTGGTGTGATGTGATCGAATTTGTAATTATGGCTTCACACTTCATTCGGGCAAGGCTGAATCTAGGTTCTAAGATCCTGTATATTTATTTTGAAAAGCAATCTACAGCTTTGAAACTTAAATCATGAGTAGCAATGTCGAAAGCAAAAGTAGCTTCCTTAGCAGCAATTACAAAGTCTTTGTCAACAGGATCGGCATATTTAAAAGTTGCAGTTGCAGTTAAACTAGTTTTATGTTTTGCAGTTTTCAAATGATTTTTAATGTTTGAACGCCTGCCATGAGATACTGAAAATTCAGACGGGGACCCTCTTCATACTTTACTCTTGTCTTCATAGACTTGCACACTTTTTTCAAAAATGGGTAATTGTACTTTAAAGCATCAGTAAATGTGCTGTTTCTTTTCAGCATCTTAATTATATTAAAATTAGACACTCTTGGAAATATTAGCTTATTTATTTATACTTCAGATAGTAAACAAAACTATACCACAGATCAGTATCATGTAATTATAATCAGCTAAATGCCTAATGGCAGGATTATGATGAACTCTGCTTAATGTGATGGGACGTAATGTGAAGCTATGAAATGCTGCTGAATTAAAATTCTAATTAGGATGCACTTGATGTAATGGGAATGACTCTTGATTGGTAGTTCTTTTATTACTTCATGCTAATGCTTAACGCTGAGTGGTTCTAATTACCATATGACATCACACTTGACATAACAGGAAGGAAAAGTTTGACATTGCCAAACTCTTAAGTTAGTACATCGTGTTAAGTCAAGTCACATTAAGTCAACCCTAAATAGCTCCATTTAATACAGTGTGTTAGACTTGCACATTATGTCGTGTTAAGAAGTCAGGTTACGTTAAGTTTATTGTTCTCACGGCTTTACATCACATTAAATCAACAGTAAATAGCTCCATTTAATACAGTGTGTTAGACTTTTACGGTACATTAAGTTCATTGTAATCCACAAAACTGAGATTACAATGGACTTTACTTAATGTGACGGGATGTAACATGAAGCTAAGAAATGCTGCTATACTGAAGGTCTAATTAGGATGCACTGAACTTAACATAATGGGAATGACTTGATTGGTAGTTTTTTTTTTACTTCATGCTACTGCTTCACATTGATTGGTTCTAATTACCACATGACATTAAACTTAACGTAATGGGAAGGAAAAGTTTGAACTGTTAAACTCTTAAATAATGTTGCATTAAGTAAGTCACATTAAGTCAACCCTAAATAGTTCCATTTAACACAGTGTGTTAGAATTTCATGTTATGTCATGTTAAGTTGTTATGTTACATTTAGTTTATCGTAATCTTGGCATAAACATGCCATCTTATCACTAATACAACCAAATAAAAGTTAAGTTTAAATTGTAGGTCAGTCTTGATTAATAATAAAGAAGGTGCACCCGAGTGGCCATTATGTATTTTCCTTCAATCTTTGCTAAGGACAGTCATTGAGACTGAACCTTTGGAGCACTTTGATGCATGATAACAATCACAAGGCTTGCCACATGTCACACACATGCACGTTTATCCCCGCTCGTGGAATTTCTTACTTTTACATATTTTGTGATGAAGTCCGTGTATAGCGAATCTTGTTAACTACATGCCTCAGGTCCTGGTTTTCTTTAGTTCAGTTTCTATCAATCATTGTGCCTGTTGCGTAGAACTCCTCTTCTATGAGTCTGGCTTCTGTCTTCTTTTCTCCAACGCTCTACTATATAAAGTAAATGGTGGAAGGTTCTTTGTTTTTAGGTCTTCCAGATAAAAGATTTCCTTTGCCAGTTCATAGACCAGTCTTGAGGATGCTGTTTTTTCTATTCTCATCGCACATTTTAAGAAGCAGGGCTTTTACCTTTTCAATCCTCTCTAGGTCAATGATAATTAATTTCTCCCTCCCATATAGGTTCTATTCCATAAGTGGTGATAGGTGATATTGTGGTGTTAAATAATAGCAGATCTGTATCATTGACAGCCTAGCTAGATTCTTGATGCTGTATATTGCTCTAGTGGCTGCTGCTGTTCTTTCTTGTATATGCTGTCGGAATGATAAGATTAAACCTAGATATTTAACTTTGTTTACCACCTTTAGAGGTGTATTTTCAGGGGTTCTTCTATGGGTGGTCTTCCTCCTTGGAATGTCATCTGCATAGTTTTCTTCTGTGTTCATGTATGATTTATTTTCTGTGACCCATTTCTTCAGCTTTTGTAGCATCTCCTGCAGTTATACTCTGTTCTGGCCTCCAATCACCATATCATCCGCATTCATGATGAGAGTTGTGCATAGAGCATCCTTTAATACCTGGATTATGTCAGTTGTGTGTACATTAAACAGCAAAGGGCTCATTAGATCCCCCTGTTGGATTCCATTAATTTGAACAACCTTATTTGAGGTTGTTACTCCATCTATTTTGTACTTTATTGAATACTAGGGTATTTTTGATTAATCTTTGAGATGGGTGTGTGTTCCCAATGATATTATCAATTTTGCTGATTAATATCTCTTTATCAATCAAGCTGAAAGCTTTCATATAATCAGCAAAGATTCTGTAGTATTTTCCTTTCAGCTTGTCCAGTGCTGTTTCTATTTCATCCATTAAGTGTTTGACAGCCTATGATGTACTTCTGCCTCTTCTGAATCTGTACTGACAGTCTGGGATGATATCTTTTATCTGTTCTTCAAGTCTTTCTGTCAAAATTCTTGCAAAGATTTTGTACATACTATTTTTAATAGAATTCCTCTGTAAGAGTGTGGATTGCCCATGTCATCTTTTCTTGTATATAAAACCTATATCTTTGTGTTCCTCCAACTGATTGGGTTAAACCTTTTTGCATACATTTGCCGAATAGGTTTGTCCAGAAGTGAATTAAATAATCTTGGGAAGCTTTTATGTGTTCTATACATATACTATCAGGATCGGGTGCTTTCTTGAGTTTTGATTTTTTTAAAGTGTCTGTAGTGTCATGCTCAGTGATTTTCACTGTCATTTCCTTGCTGCTGTTTGTTGTATTGGTTATGCTGTAGGCTTCTTGCTTGTTTCTGTATTAAGGGTTTCCCTAAAGTGATTCTCCCAGGTTTCTATAGATAAGTCTCCTATTTTCACTGCTTCTTGCCTCACAGATCCAACCTTGCTTCTTGTGCTACCTTCTTTTTTTTGGGGGGGGCTTCTTCCTCTAAGTACTCTGCTTTCCTCCACTCTAGTAATGATTTGTATGCTCTTCTTTTATCTGCATAGGTCTTCCATTCTCCTTCTTGTCCTTTTTCTCTTGCTTTGTTTAGAGCTTTCAGCATATCTTTTCTCATCTGATGGCATCCTCTGTTGAACCATGGTTGGGATCTTCTCTTCCTCTTCTTGGATGGGATGATTGCTGATAGTTTCTCGGTTATCTCCACCGCTTCATCTATTTTATCATTCTCTATTAACATTCTCACCTTAGTTATTTCCTGCTCCCTTTGTTCTAGTTGAGTCATATCTAATTTCCTTGATGATTTGTTTCATTCCTCTTTCTTTGATGTTCTTGGTGTATCTTCTGGAATGCTGTTAGTAGTTTCTATTGGAATGTGTTTCCTTATAGGTATTGCTGCTGAGGACCAGAGTTCTCTCTGTCCTTTTATTCTTATTTCCTTTCCTCTGAAGAAAACCAAGTCTATTGCACTTGATTCATTATATCGAAAAATATGTTTTCATATCTTCTTTGTTCACTAGTTTGAACCCTTCTTCCTTAAGTGTGTTTATCACTAGAGTCAATTTAGTGTGGCGTTTATCAATTCTGCAGTTGACATCTCCTGTCAGAATTACTTTTTCTTCAGCTGCTACTCTTGTGTTTGCAGTCATTAGTATTTTAGTATTTCAATAATGTCTTGGTGTCCAATGAGGTGCATGGTATATTCCTATTACACTGATTTTTTTCTGTCTTATTACATTTTTCTCTTTAAATATATATTTAATATTATCTACGTTAGGTTTGAAGAAGCATGAAACACTCCTTCAGGTCTGCCCTTTGTTGGCATTGCATATGAGTGAGCGCTATAAAATCCTTTAATCTATATTGGTTCTAACAAAAAGACTTCTGTTGCATGATGATGTCAAACTGCCTTAAGGTTTCATAAGGTACATAGTTGAAAGTGTTGCTTGCTACTTCTGTGTTCCAAGTTAGTAGGGAAACTTTTCTAGTTGAGAAAAGTTCCCTCATAATATTGCCTGCAAAAGAAACAAAAATGTCTTACAAGTATTCCTGCTGTCCAGAAATTTGGATTTTTTATGTCACTGTGGGCAGCGAATGGAACTCCCACTTTGAAAGCCTTATTAGTGTCTTCCATTTAGCTCTTCACATTCAGTCTCTCTCCTATACCTTTGCTGTTCATGTATTTCTTTAGGTTTTCAATTGTAATTGTGTCTTAATTTTCCTATGTACAGCCATACTCTCCTCTCCGCTGCTTGTAGGTCATTTGTGCCTTGATTGGTGCCAAACAATGGTTGTTTCCCTTTTCCTTTCTATCTGGGTCTTCTTGCCATGTCTGAGTATCATGGTACTACTGGATTCTCATCACCATTCTCAAATCTTCTTTCCATTTCACGGCTTCCTATCAGTTCTTCACTTGGTATGCTCTCGGTCGTATTCTTTATGGCTGAAACTCTTGGACTACTGATGTTAGATTTTTTCCATATATTTGATTTATCTTGTCCTCTATTATACTTCTTAGCTTATTTTTGAAAAAGGCTGTAATTGCATCCACTTTGGAGGTTATGCTCTCTATCAGAGAGGACTCTTTTGGCTTTCTGTAAGAGTTGTCACTTGCATTGGTTGCAGATCCGCAAGAGCTTACAATTCTTCCTTCTAAGGATATCAAATTTTGTGTAGTAATGCCAATGCACTCCTTATGATACTGCTTACTGCATATACCATCAAACTGTATGGATGTATTTTTATCTTTCACCTTTTTTCGCATGAGCCGCAATGGTCTGCTTTTTGGTTCTTCATTTCTGCTTTAAGTGGGGTTGTTTTGAGTTTGGTCCTTCATTTTGTCTCTCTATTTGGTCTTGGTCTTTATTCAGTGTTGTCCCAATGGCCGTGAATTCCGTTAATGGTTTCCACTATGACGTTAAAACCCATGTTTAAACTTCTCAAAGCCAATATATTTGCTTCACCTGCTGACCCTTCAATGCTAACACTTATACATAGTCTAGAAACACTAAAGATAAATACAGTAAATACTATGATACTCTGTAAGCCAAACTACTCTAATAACTCACAAGTTTAAATCTAGCACTTGTCACTCCATGTGCCAGTCATGATTGCCAACCGAGCTTGTGAAATACTCTTGAGAGTTGTTAACTGTTAAGCCATGGCCATGTTGATAAATTATTAATAATAAGGGAAAAGGGCACAATGTGCATAGCTTGATCATTGATGATAAATAATTATTAGCAGTGTATTTGGCTACTTGTACATGTTGCCACAAAAATTTTAATTGGCAGAATTGAGATCAGCAAACTGTACCATTTCTGCATCAATTTAAATGTTATATGGCCTTCTGGTTTCATCAACAAGCTAGGATTGGGGCAATTTTGTGGGGAGTTTGAAAAAAATCACTTACATCCAGCTAAATACTCTTTTAGTGTTTTAATTCAATAAAACAACTTTCAGGGTCCTTTTTGTTGAAGGATAACATAAAATCTAATATATGGGAGTTAAGATTTATAAAGGAATAGGTATCATTTCCCTTAGGGGAACTGATGTTTAACAATGAACAAATAATTCCAGGTAAGGTTAATAAATCTGACAATAATGTAATTAAATACTATGATGCACCTAAAGAAAGCTTTTTTAATGAAACAAACATAAAAATGGAAGTAGAAGAGGATCAAGAAAGAATGCTAAAATAAATGATAACTATAGAGACAGTGGTCTATTCATAGTAAATGTCAGAGGCTTGAATGGTAGAGAATACAAGAAAGAATGCTAAAATAAATTATAACTATAGAGACAGTGGTCTATTCATAGTAAATGTCATAGGCTTGAATGGTACCCCCCAGGGGCTCACCTTATGTGTTGGCGTACCCGGGGGTTCCCGAGCCACTCATCGCCATCCTCATCACTTCATCCCCGTCCGGTCGAGGTGGGTTCGTTCTCGTGACCGGGGGACTCAAGGTAGGCGCTCGTGCGTTCTGTGCATTTCACTCCATGTCGCCCCTCGCCATTGTTTCTTTCTTCTCTTCTACTTCTGCACATTTTGCCCCACGCCCATTCATTTACACATCTCTTTTACTTCTTCGACGGCCTACCTTGCGTGCGAAACGCCCACGCACTTTTAGTTTCTTTTATCTTTTTATTTAAATCCTCCGTGGACACAGCCTGACGGATATCCGCGCACTGGGTACGCAGCTGGGCACGCAGCTGGGTGAGTGGGTAATGGCGTCATCCCCACCACCCGTGTTGTCATGTAGGGTATGTGTTCGTATCCGCTGTTCAACTGCAGTCCCGAGGGGGGGCCATTGCATGAGTTGCTGACTTCTGACGGCGATTGGGTCCCTCTGTCTATGTTCTGGGAGGTGTGACCCTGGGTCAGAGACGGTTGTAATGGTGGAGGATTTCTTTCATTATGGAGCACCCTTTCTCCATTAATTCAAATAAGCGCCGAAAAGTTATTGTAACAGAAGTAGCACCGCCGACATCTGGTTGTTACTTGGTCATTTCAAGAACAGAAGAAGGACAAAACTTTGAGAAGGTGAACCCTTTTTTAATTCAGAAGGGCATAGATGCTATTGCTGGTGCGGTTCAATCCTGCACTCGGCTACGGAATGGCTCGTTATTAGCACACTCGAAGTCCGATCAGCAAACTAAGACCTTGTTGCGCGCTACGCTTCTCCACGGTTATCCCATCCGTGTTGAGAAGCACCGCACATTGAATTCCTGTCGAGGCGTCGTTACCACGCATAGCCTCGATGGTATATCGGACGAGGACCTGGTCGAATATCTCTCCGATCAAAAGGTGACCGAAGTGCATCGAAGGCAGGCCAAACGCGACGGCGTATTGGTACACACTCGTACCCTGTTTCTAACATTTGATGGCGTCGATCTGCCCACGAGCATTTCCGCAGGGTACGAACGGATTTCTGTGAGGCCTTATATTCCTAGACCTCTGCGTTGTTTTAAATGCCAACGTTTTGGGCATACGCAAGTCTCATGTAAGAGTGCCGTTAACATCTGTGCAACATGTAGCCAGCCCTCACGAAGGTGCCTGTTCAACAGCCCCCGTCTGCGTCAATTGCAAAGGGTCACATTCTGCTTCATTTGGCGACTGTCCGTGGTATTTGGACAAGAAGGCGATCCAGGAGATCCGGGTAAAGGAGAAACTCCTTCGCCGAAGCCCGGAGGCGTTACCATGCGCGCCAACCTTCGCTCCTGCGATCGGGAACATTCAGTTCTGTTGTTGCCTCGCCAGTACCCCGGAAGGATGCTGGGACCCAAACTTGGACCATGACTGCCTTGACCCCCACTACCATCCGGCCGTCCATTTCAGCTCCTGTTACCAAGCCCTCTAGACCTGGTCCAAAGTCTATGAAGTCACAAGCCACAGAGAAAAAACCGAAGCAGAAATTTCGAAGAGAAGACTTTCTAAAAGACCCTCCGCGTGTTCACAGTAAGCAGAGTTCACCTTCCCCTCCTCGGAGGTCGCAGTCCCAGGAAGCTCCTGGGACAAGCCGCGCTCAGCGGCACCCCTCACCCATCGCCACCCAGAACCGATTCTCGGCGCTTGAATCGGTTTCTGGCTCTGAGCGCGTGGGCCCTCCCTTCGAGGAGGCTATGGAGTCTGACCAACTCCGTACCAAAAGCCCGAGCCCAAAGGTTAAACAAAAGGTAATTTTAAGCCGCCCTTCTAAGTAGACAGTTTATCCCTTTTTCTTAATGGCTATCCTGATATGTACGTGGTGTACGATCGCATAGGGCGGAACTGCAACTTTTATTGCGTTCCCATTCGCCTATGGTCGTGTGTTTGCAGGAGACTAAGCTTCGCCCTCACGATCCTTTTGATCTCCGAGGATATACTCCGGTTCGCTACGACCTTGAACCGGAGGAGTGTACTCCTGCTCATGTTTATTTTCAACGTCTCTTACGTCCGACTTGCAAGCTGTTGCCATTAGACTGCAGTTACCCGGATTTTTCTTTTCTGTTTGCTCTGTGTATTCACCTCCATCGTCTCCCCTTGCTCCCGCGGACATTCGAACTCTCCTGTCCGCTCTCCCAACACCATTTCTTCTGTTGGGAGATTTTAATGCGCATCACCCCTTGTGGGGTTCGCCAAGGCCTTGTGCGAGGGGAACTCTTCTTTCTGACATTTTGATTAGTTTAATCTATTCTCAATACAGGCGAGCCTACGTTTCTTTCTGATTCTTCCGGTACATTTTTTCATTTGGACCTTGCCGTTTGCTCACTCCAGCTTGCTAGTCGTCTGCAGTGGAACGTCGTCGCTGACACCTACTCCAGCGACCATTACCCCTGCATCGTTTCTCTTCTGTCACACCACGTACAGCATTCCAGAGTACCTACCTGGATATTCACAAAAGCCGACTGGATCTTGTATTCCAGCCTCCTGCATTTTGACGACCAGCCCTTCACCGACATTAACCAACTAGTGCAGCACCTTACGTCTATGCTTTTCTCTGCCGCCGAACGCGCAATTCCCCGTTCATCCTCTCAACCTCGGCGACTGCCTGTTCCGTGGTGGAACGAGGATTGTCGGTACGCCGTTCGGGCCCATAGAACTGCACTTAGGGTGTTTCGGCGACACCATACACTTGATAATTTGGTGACTTTTAAACAATCGCGCGCCAGGGCTCGTCGCATTATTCAGGATAACAAGAAGGCGTCGTGGACTCGTTTTGTCGAGTCTTTTAATCGCTTTACGCCTTCATCTGTTGTTTGGGATAAACTTCGTCGCTTCTCAGGTAAAGTGTCGCATTGTACTGTTTCTGGCCTTCAGGTTTCCAATGCCACCATAGTGGATCCGGTTGCCATCGCTAACACTCTGGGTGCTGCCTTTGAGGCGGTTTCCAGTTCAAACCATTATTCCGCCGGCTTTCGCTCTATCAAAGACCAGCTGGATTCCGCAACCTATGATTTTCGGTCTGATAATACGGAATGTTATAATGCCCTTTTTACAATGAGGGAGCTGGAGCACGCTCTTCATTGCTCTAGGCACTCCGCTCCTGGGCCGGATGGCATTCATGTTTTGCTGTTAAAGAACCTTTCAGCCGACAGTAAGCGCTTTCTCTTACAGGTCTATAATCGTATTTGGCAGGACGGCCTTTTTCCTTCCGTTTGGCGCGAAGCCACCATTGTCCCTATACTTAAGCCTGGTAAGGATCGCCAAATACCTTCCAGCTACCGCCCTATCTCCCTCACCAGTTGCCTTTGCAAGGTGATGGAGCGCATGATCAACGGGCGTTTGACATGGTGGCTTGAGTCTCAGAAACTTCTGGCGAACGCTCAGTGTGGATTTTCGCCATCGCTCTACCGTCGACCATCTGGTGTCTCTGTCGACACATATAAACGGATTTCTGAGAAAGTGTCAAACAGTGGCTGTGTTTTTTGACCTGGAGAAAGCTTATGACACTTGTTGGAGGGGCGGCATTTTACGTACACTCCATGCCTGGAATTTCCGCGGTCGTCTTCCCAAACTTCTTCAGGAGTTTATGACGGACCGCGTCTTTCGTATACGTGTGGGCTCGGTTTTACGTATTCGTTTTATTCAAGAGAACGGAGTACCGCAGGGCTCTGTACTCAGTGTCACACTTTTTGCGATTGCTATCAACCCCATTGTTTATTGTATTCCACCTGGCATTTCATCGTCCCTTTTTGTTGACGATTTTGCCATTTATTGCAGTTCACCACGGACCTGTCTACTCGAACGCCTCTGCGCCTGGAGTAACGCCAACGGCTTTAATTTCTCCGCCGAAAAATCCGTCTGTATCAATTTCTGGCGCCGGAAGGCTTTCCCTCCGCCCTCTCTCCATCTTGGGCCAGGGATACTTCCGTTTGCAGACGAAGCGAAATTTTTGGGGTTGATTTTTGATAGGAAGTGGTGTTGGACTTCGCACATTTCCTTTTTAAAAGCAAAGTGTGACCGTTCTCTTAATCTTTTGCGTGTTTTAAGTGGCACATCCTGGGGAGCTGATCGGACCGTCCTTCTTCGCCTTTATCTTTCTTTGGTCCGATCCAAGCTTGATTACGGGTGCATTGTTTATTCGTCGGCACGTCCATCTGTGTTACGTCGATTGAATGCCATTCACCATGGTAGCATAAGAGTCGCTACTGGGGCCTTTCCAACCAGCCCTGTTCCCAGTCTGTATGCTGAAGCTGCAGAGCCTCCGCTGTCCTTCCGGCGTGAGATGCTTTTGTGCAGCTATGCCTGTCGACTCTCAAGCTTGCCTGACCACCCGTCCTTCGCGATATTTTTTGAGGATTCGCTTGATCGCCAATATATAGTTAGCTCCTCTGCATTGCTCCCTCCAGGGATTGGATTTCGACTGCTACATCGGCATTTGGACGTTACGCCAGCGCCGGCCCTTTCACGGGGAAAAACGCGTTTTCCTCCATGGTCGCGCGCTGAGGCCCACTGTCACCTTGGGTTAACGTCTATGCCGAAAAATGAGACCCCTGCTTCCGTCCTTAGATCCGCTTTTTTAAGAACTACAGGCGCAGTTCGGGGACTGTCATTTTATATATACCGATGGGTCTAAGACTGAAGTTGGAGTAGGATGTGCCTTTGTTTTTTGTTGCACAGAGTTTTACTTTTCGTTTACCTGGACAATGTTCGATTTATACCGCCGAACGTTTTAGTATGTATCAATGTGTTTTATACATTCAGCGGCACGTCTTACGGCGCTGTGTACGGACTCTCTGAGTGCCCTTCAGAGTATTCACGCGCTGTATAGTTACCACCCGCTCGTACAACGCATTCATAACCTGCTCCACTCGCTTGGTGCTTCTGGCATCAGCGTCTCCTTCGTGTGGATTCCAGGTCATGTGGGCATCTCAGGCAACGAGTCTGCCGACGCCGCTGCCAAATCGGCCATTTTATCACCCAGATGTTTTACCTGTGTTGTTCCTTCCTCAGATTTTTATTTTATTTTACGTTACCGTATCCTCTCGCGCTGGCGCGATGAGTGGGCGGCTCTTAGGGGGAACAAGTTGCGGGAGGTTAAACCTCTTCCGTTAGTCTGGGGTACCTCTTCTCGTTCTTCTCGTCGGGAAGAGGTACTTTTAGCTCGTTTACGAATCGGACATTGTCTTTTTAGCCATAGATACCTGCTCAGTGGTGACCCCGCACCACTCTGTGAGCAGTGTGATGCGCCCTTAACGGTGCGTCACATTTTAGCAGAGTGTCAAGTTTTAGCTCCGTTGCGCGTTTGTGGTGGTCTGCCTGTTGGCCTAGCCAACGTTTTGGCAGACGACGCGCGTGCTGTAGAATGTCTTTTACGTTTTATCAGTGACATTGGCTTTAGCCGACGCATTTGATGCGCTGAGCGTCTTTTGACTGTGTGATTTTATATTGGCTTTTTAATGGGGCATCTCCTCCCCAATGGACATCTGGCGCTCGTGTCCCTTGCATTTTACAGTTCTTGACACGTTGTTTTACTCTTTTATTGACCATGCTTTTAGTGTGTTCGTTTTTGGACTTTGGTGTTTTGTTTTTTACCTTTGGACATCGCGGGTTTGTGTCCCGTTTTTTAATTATGCGGGTTTTTATCGGACTTTTATTTTTGGACTGTACCTTTTATACTTAGTAAGGGCGCTGATGACCTTAGCTGTTTAGCGCCCTTAAACCGCATCTCATCATCATCACTTGAATGGTAGAGAATACAAGAAAGAATGCCAAAATAAATTATAACTATAGGGACAGTGGTCTATTCACAGTAAATGTCATAGGCTTGAATGGTAACATTTCTAAAATCCACCATATGAAGTTTGGTAAAATGCATACAAGAAGAATTTTAAGATAAAAGAGATCATACTGGGAGGTAGAAACAAAATAGAAATTAAATTTCACACATATACGGAAGTAAATGAGTTTCTAAATTCAGATTTTGACCTAGAGAATAATGTGAAGTCATTCGTCCCTACTTACAATTGTACTACAAAAGGAATTATAAGAGGGATAGATTCAAAACTAAGTGAAAAAGAAATAGAAAAGAGGGTAATTTTGAAATTTTAAAAGCAGATAGATTCAACAAAAAAGAGTGCAATAATGATGGTGATAATGCATTTATTCCCAGTCAAACAGTGATACTGATGCTTAGAACACAAATCCTTGCAAAATAGATGAATACGAGATCTACATTTTTTGTGTAGTAATCTGAAGGTTTACCAGTTATACAAGTCATTCAGAATGAAGAGGACTTCACAGGCTATTTGCAGAAAATTCAAGATATACATTTTGTCATGCAAATGTCTTATACACATGGTGTTTTAATCATAATGGTTGTAGCCATTTTTGAGAAAATAAAAATAACAAAAAAGTTTTCATGTAAAGGGTAGTTTGGGGTGTGGGATTTTCTTGAAAATCTTCGTTCACATCCTTGGAAGACGCTGAACTGAAATTCCAAACTTGGTATTTAATCGACTGGTTTTGTTTTGGGGTTATGCTGTTTACATGTGCTCATACACATAGACGCATAAGCAGTCTTTTTCTAAAAATAAAATGCTTTTTTTTAATTTGTTTATTTATTCAGAAAGTCTCAAAACATGTATTTCTGGTGAAATCTTGGTATCAAATTTTTTAGGTATCAAATTTTTTAGTGGAATGAAATACTTCCCTTATTATAGGGAAGTAAAACTGCAGAAATAATTTTTGCTTGAAGGTTCTGTTTTATTTTAATAATGCTAATTTCTTCTCCTCCTCTGTTTCCCTCTTTTTGTTTATTACATGTTTAAAAGGAATGATGTTTGTTATCTTTTGTAAGGAATATGTTGCAATTATAATTTAAATGTTGAAAAAAAATGTGTTGCAACTTAACAAAACAACAGTTGTAGGATTATGTGGCATAGCTTTGTTTCTTCGCATTATTTTTGTTTTTCTATTTCAAATATTTCGGAATGAGAGTTGTGTTTTCAAGTAAAAGGGTCTACGGTAACCATATCACGTCAGATAGTATGACGGCATTTGAATTATATCGTAAAATCTGGGCTTGCACGTGTAAATAGCGTTGTTAGCCACCTTCTGCATGACGTCGTAGCAGACACCTCGAGCGAGGAGAGAGTGCACGGGAAACGGGAGAAGGCCCCCTCGACCAAGACTGTAAACTGAAATTCTTATAAATAATTATCAGACAGTTTTATCATCTTCCGATAATTGCCCTTATTGCGTGATTTTGGCATTTATGACGGTGGAAGTACCGCTTCGCACTAAAGCATATGCAGCAACAATAGCGCGTGAGTTGCAGCTAACAGCCAATCAGATGTGTGTAAAATGAACGCGACCTCTGCCCTGCCTTACTGTCGTTGTCTGGACTGTGATACATAAGGTGGACAAAAGCGTCTCTTGGATTAAATTAGCGAGCCAATTCATCACTCATTATGCTACCCAAATACAGCCAAACAAAGGACCCGAGCGGTGAGTGTAAGGATTATGCATTAAATATACCACATCGTTCCAGAAGCAAGATTGAGCAAGGTAATTCTTTATTCACCGTAGTAATTCTTTGCAGAAATTATGTTTTCGTCAAATATGATCTACATACAACATATTAAAGCATATATACACAATAATATTTTACCTAAACTACTATACATTACAGTACATTATGATTTATTGTCTAGGTACTCAGCTACTGAGTGAAATGCATGTCTTTAGCAGAAAGGATTTAATCTTTTTCGTAAATAATTGTAAACTTTTCACATTTTTTGTCAGGTGGTAATTTATTGAATATTTTAATACCCCTATGAACAGCATTGGGTTTTAGGATATTTGTTCTGCAAAATGACATGTATAGGTTGTGTGTTATAGTGATGCACATCTGTATTTACTTCCAAGCATTGGCGAGATTGTTTGATATAACAAGCTATTTCCATTATAAATATGCAGGCTAATGGAAGGATTTTTAACTCTTTAAATAAATGTTTGCATGATGTTCTATTTGCCCCATACATTAATCTTATAGTCTTTTTCTGTATCTTAAATATTTCCTTGTTTTCTGGACCTCCCCCCCCCAAAAAAAAAAAAGTCACATCATAGCTTAGCAAGCTCTGAAAGTATGAAAAATAATCCCCAACCAATGCGCAGAAGTGATAGAAAACGAAGTGAGTAATAACTGTTAAGCTATGATCGATGTTTTTAGGACTGTCCATCTCTTATCGAAGTAATCCAGGGACTCCGGAACTGAGTTTTTATGTTAAAATGACAACAGGTTCAAATTTTTCATAGTAAAAGAAGATTTGGTGGGCAAGTGCAATGTGCATCAATGATAAGATACGTTTAAATAAATTTATTTTGTACAATAGATTTGTGCATAACGTTTCAGAACATACCTAGTATTTATAGGTAGCCTATTGTTACATGACACAATGTTAAAGAAATTAGCACTACCTACTAAAGTGAAGATGAAATGCTTATGCAACATTTTAAATGAACAGTTACTACTGCCAGTATTTTAAGTACGTTGCTGCTAGCTTCAGTTGCAAATAATGCCAATTTTTGTTGCCGCCATAGGCGAACGTTGCTCTCCCCTACATTGGACTCTCCCTGCATTTCGTCACCATTTTTTTTTCGGCTTAAAGAATAACTTTACGCTTGAAGGTAGTGTCATAAGATGTTCGTCTGTTTGCCCTACATTTCTTGACTACTTAATAATTCAATATTCGTATTCGGATCACTATTGCAATAATAGGCCAACGATAAATATAATGAAGTCGAGAATGACAATGCATTGTGACGTAAGATAGGTATGAGAAATTTGAATGTAATTACCGGCGAACTACGGAACGATTTTGCACTCTTTTGGGCAAAAAATGTGAGCACTAGATTCGCAAAAATGATACAATAACAATTTTAAACTTGTGGCACCGTCTTTTTTTAGCGAATAAACATTTGATGACATGGTTACCAATGCTGTGATCAGCGTGAAAAGCTCTCAGCCTCCTGGATTGATAGCCTTAAGACCAGTGTTGCCAACTTAGCTATTTTATGGCTAAATCTAGCATTTTTGCATCAAATCATAAAATGCTTATACCCTTAAATCTAGCCTATTTAACAAACCCCTTTTGCCAAAATCTAGCCTAAGTAGCATAATTTCATCTGCGCTTTAGCTATGCAAAAGGTTAGGGTGAATTCTCACTACCTGTGTAGCTGTATTATGTTCCTACCATGAGCCATGGCATGTCATCAAAATATGTACTAATCATAAGGTCGACTTTCTGAAGTATGCGTTCAAAATGTATGATTCTTGACACACAGAATTGGTCAGTTTTTACACATTTTAGCTAAAGAATTTCAGTAAATTTCATATTCCAATATCAGATATATTTAACGTACGGTGTTGGTGCTTAACAAAAGTATGTCTTATTTCATTACAATTTTAGGCGATTCTGCATTCAATTCAATTCATTACTTTGGTCTAAATTGAAAACGTCGGTAATTTGCATTACGTTGCTCTTCAAAGCCAACATTTGAAATCCCAACATAGCTGAAAACACGATTGAGGGCCCTCCGCCTCAAGGCACAGCCGAGGGATTGAGGGCCCTCAGCCTCAAAGCGTAGGCGAGGGATTTTTTTAGGAGAGGAGTGTAGCGTAGCCGAGGAATCCACGCGTATAAAACTCGAATGATTCACGTTGGCAGCAATTCCTTTCAAAAGTCGCCAAAAGCGACTATATAGGAAGGGCTGCTTAACCGTTACTTTTGTTAAATTTTTCAGTGAAGAAAATCTCAATTTTATATCAAATAAATTATTCTTTTAGAATATTTAAATATGGAATTATTTAATCAGTTATGGTATTTAGAATGTCTAAATGGGGTTTAACTTCTGCAAAGAAAACATGGGTAGTTTTAGACTCCAATTATATCTAGCCTTTTTTAAGAAACCATCTAGCCATTATTTGCGAGGAAGTGTTGGCAACTGAGTTTGTTAACTATTATTGCAACATTAGTATATTTTGAACAATATTTAATACTTTTGTTTTTAGCTGACATAATAACTCAATGAAAATTACACATTTAGTAATATCAATATTACACTTTAATAAACAACTTAAGTGTGTATACATCTCTTTCAAATAAGCCCTCTGCTATATATATATATAATTACTTTTTAAATGGTATTGTAATACATTAAAAAGAAGTATTTTAGAAAATTTACATTGCATTGTTCTTTTATCGGTTCTGATTCAGTATTGGATTACGGGCAAAGTGCGCCTGAAGTGTTTACGAAATCTATTTTGAGGGGAATAGTCAACAGAAGACAAAATGTTGCTAAGCAATTGGATCATTGGGGTTTAGCCTCTCAGTTCCTTCGGCTACATCTGTCTCCTTCGCCAACTGCTCCACTCTACTTCTAAAAAACACCCCTCGGCTGCGCTTTGCTGCTTAGGGCCCTCAATGTTGGCAGCGCACCTTTAATACCTCGGGTGGGTTGCATGCGATGGGAGTTGTGTATAGGGTAGGGCTGGGGACGGTTCGGTTCAAGTCGAACCGGTTCTGTGACTAATATGACTCGGTACACCGAGTATATAACTGGGTTCTTTATTTGGCGGCAGGTTTGAATACGTAGGAAGGATTATCACACACAACATTGCCCATTACACTAATTGTTAAGTTTCCCGTTTTGCTTATGGGCAGCAGAAGTTCAGTAGTCAGTAGCTTGCCTTGTACATACTCAAACACTTTACAGTCTGGCAACTTACCAAAAGAGCCAGATAGAGTATATTCTCTTGAAATTGGTTTATGGCTTTAGATAAATATATTACCATTAATAATTGTATAAAAGTTTCTATATTTCCCTTATTTACATACTACTAGATAAGCAATGTACTAAAAAATTTGTTTTCTTTGGTATGCAATACGATTGACAATGCAGTGAAGTTAGTAAGATTTTCCTATTTTTATTGCAAAACTGACTGTATTGCACACTAAGCCTAAGGCAGGATACCAGAAAATCAGACAGTGGTAAAATGCGGGTTCCTTTTATGACTATTTCACACTACAACAGAAGAAAAAATCAAGTTATCTGATGAATTCTAAATTTCACTCTCTGCCAAGCAAAACATATCAACTTGTTTCACACTAAAAAAGAATAGAATGTGTTCTAGTATTTACATTACGGGTATTTGTTTTTAATGTTGTTTCTAAAGGTTTTCCTATAAGAGTTTCTGCAATTCTCTAGATTATCACACCAGTTGACTCTCGTTTAATGGATAAATATTACACAATACTTAAATTTTGGAGCTGTACTTGTTAACAAAACCCCAGCATATGTTTATGGATTTCATGATTAATAAACTAAAATAAAATTTAAATGGTGAGTTAGTGGACTATTAAGAGCCGTTACATTACCATCGTTATATCAGCAAATAGTAACAATAATACCAATAATAATAATAAAACCACTAATATTGAATTAAACCGTTTATCACCACCGAAAAAATGTTTCTGGCCACACCGCTATGTTTTCTGCTGTAAGCTGTTCTTATTTGGCGGCAGGTTTGGAAAGGTTGTTGCTGTGATGACTTATGATGACACATGAAGTTAAAAGCAAATTTCATTCTTCCAAAAACAAACAAATTTCTCAAAAAAATCATATTGTCATACACAAAATATATAGGTTTATGAAAATATAATCCTATTACAAAGCAAATTTCTTTGTACAAAGCAAAAGTAAAAACAAACAAAAAATCTAAAAACATGAAGAATTTTTATGTAAAAATATAAGTATTTATGCCCGACTTGGGCTGAGAGATGATCGTCTTTCAGAGATTATCTGCCCTGCTGCAGAAAAGACTTCCTCAGCTGACACAGAGGTATCAGTATTGATTGGATAGGTATAATTTTGTATATTTACCTGAACTTTTTGTCTAAAGAAGACTCCACAGAAGTGCTTTACAACATAATACTGAATGCGGTCACATAGGTGCTTGTAGAAGAATCAAACAACTAAAAAACGAAGAAAAAGTATTCAAAAGCAGCACTTATATTCAGCAGTGCCATGTAATTCACCATTTGTTTGGGTACAACCATGGTTTACTCGGTATACCGTATAGAGGTACCAGAACCAGAAGAACTGGTTTACTCATCAGTTTTACTCATATTGTCGACTCGGTACACTGAGTATATAATTGGGTTCTTTAATTTGGGGCAGGTTTGAAAATGTAGGAAGGATTATCGCACACAACATCGGCCATTACACTAATTATGAAGTTTCCCTTTTTGCTTATGGTTAGCTGAAGATTCGGTAGTCAGTAGCTTGCCTTATATATGCTCAAATACGCTATAGTCTGGCAACTTCTATATTCTCCATTGTGATATCTTACTGAAAGGGCCAGATAGAGTATATTCTCTTGAAATTGGTTTATGGCTTGAGATAATTATATTACTATTAATAATTGTATAAAAGTTTCTATATTTCCCTTAATTACATACTACTAAGGTAAGCAAAGTATTCAACAATTTGTTTTCTTGGTAATGCATTATGTTGAATGAAATGATGCAGTGAAGTCATAAAGATTTTCCTATTTTTATTACAAAATTGGCGGAGTCTAGGGCGAGCACCAGAAGCGAGCGGTCGCGTATATGTAGCGCTCCTGGAAAGATCGGAAAAAAGAAAAATGGGGGTAGATTTGGAAGTGTATAGGGCCAGAATTGGGTGCTTTACAAACGGTAAAAAGAATAAGGAAGAGAAAAGGAATCAACTATCAAAGGAATACCTATGGCTGTTTGTGATCCTGGCAGTATTATTGGTTATTGGAGGAGTAGAATTAAACCCAGGACCTGAAGGAATGACACAGATAATGACAATGTTAAAAATCATTTCAGAGGATATAGTGGATCTGAAGAAAATAGAAAAGAGAATAGAATTAAATATCGACAGAAAGATAGAAGAATTGAAAGGAATGCTGTTCACTACAATGAAGGAAGTGCATGAAGAACTTCGCATCTGTAAAGAAAGATTGAACAAGATGGACTGGAATATGGAAATGGAGACAAGAAGACACAATATAGTGATATTCGGGGTGGAGGAAAACAGAGAGAAAAGCCTAGAGCAAGCAGTGGAGGAAATACTAGAAAGACGAATGGATATAAAGCTGGCAGGCTGGGAAATTATAACGTGTTTTAGAATCGGAAGAAGGGGCAACAGAGCCAGACCTATAGTAGTAAAATTTGCAACTAGTAAAATCAAATGGACAGTTTTGAATAACGGAAGAAAATTGAAAGGAACGAGAGTTTTTGTTGAACGAGACTATGGAAAAGAAGAGAGAGAGATAAGAAGATTATTATTAGCGAAAATGAATCAAGCCAGGCAAGAAGGAAAAAAATCATTTGTAAGATGACTAGAATTGTGGATAGACGGCAGGAAGCAGGATATGAGTCAGCGTTTGATTTCAGATCGAACAACAAGCAGAGCAAATTCAGCAGAGGAAGCGAATGCAGTGAAGCCGGCCGACGTAATCCAAGAACGAGAGGGACACGTGCGTAGAGGTGCAAGTGGAAGGGAGGAAACAGCTGGCGTGACGTCACCAAGGAGATGCGTCATACCCAGTGAACGAGAGAAGCAAGAGGCGATGACCCTGGTGGCAGCTGATCGAGAAAAACAGATGATCTCGAGTGGAAGCGGCCTCAAAGTGGTGTCAACCCCAGAAGGAAGTATCCTGGAATTAGAGGAGGAGAAAGAAGGCCTGGCGGCGCAGGAGAGGAAAACTAGATATAGGGCAAAGTTAGAAAAATACAGAGAGGGAAGAAGGGATTCAAGATAGGGTCTAGATTTGAAGGTGGTGTCATTTAATGTGGAAGGGCTAAAAGCGAAAGTGATAAATGGCGAAGTATTTGAAGTGCTAAAATTAGGTGAAATAATAGTAATGGTGGAAACTTGGTTGAATGAAAGTGAGAAGATAGATGTGGTAGGATATGACTATATAGGGGATCATGGTAAAAGGAAAAGCAAAAGAGGGAGGGCCTCCGGTGGTATTGGAGCGTTCATTAACAAGAGTAGTGGAATAAATGTGTGTGAAGTGTTGAGTATAGAGAAAGGCCAAATAATGTGGATAAAGATAAATAGGGCGAAGGGGATGGAAGTTTGTATAGGATTAGGCATAGTCTATAACCCACCAGAAGTCTCGGAATTTTATAAGGACAATTTATATATAAGACTGAATGATAGTATGGAAGAATTAAGAAGCAAAAATCCTAACATAGAGTTCATTGTAGTAGGGGATTTTAATGCAAGAGTAGGGGAATATAATCCAAGAAGTTTAAATGTAGAAAGTGAATGTATCTGGGAAAAAAATGAGGAAAAGGAGAGGAGAAGTAGAGATAAAGTGATAAATGCAGAAGGTAGAAAGTTAATAGAATTCTGCGAACAGAATAATTTAATAATATGTAATGGATACAAAGGAGAGGACCAGTGGGGAGAGTTTACATTTGTAATGTAATCGGCCAAAGTGTAATAGACTATATGATATGTAGTATAGGAGTCGAAGAGGTGATGGAAGAATTCAAGATTATGAACATAATAACAAATAGTAGTCATTTTCCATTAAAGATGAAAATAAGACTAGGGTTATGTTACAAGGAAGATGAAAAATTAGCATTAAAACAAATCAGAAGTTACAAATGGAAAGAGGAGAATGCGGAACAATTTAGGTGTAATTTAACTTCCAAGTGTGGTGAATTAAGGAAACTTGGTATTAGAGAAGCATTACAATGTGGGAGGATAGAGGGAGCACTGGAAAGGCTAGAATCAATGGTTAAGTGGGCAGGTAGCAGGATGGAAGTGAAGCCTAAAGTGAATGTAAATCAGTGTGGGTGGTATGATGAAGAGTGTGGAAAGGCTAAGAAAGAAGTGATGAAAGAAATGGATAGATGGAGAAGGTCAGAAGAGGAGGAAGATAGGCAAATTTTTTTAGCAAATAAAAGGGGTTATAAATGTCTACTAGATGAGAAAAAGCAGGATTGGCAGCAAAGAATGGGAGAAAAGATTAAGGAGGCGGTCAGAGGGAAAGAAAATAAATATATATGGTCAGTTGTTAAGGAAATGTACAGAAAGAAACAGGTAGTTAATAAGATAACACCAAGGGAATGGAAATATCATTTCGAAGGTTTATTGGGGGGAGGAAGAGTTCAAAAAAGTGAAGTATATTGGGGAAATTTTGAGAACAGAGTGGATCACTTAGACAAAGAGATTACAACCATAGAGGTAGAGTATGAAATAAAAAAATTAAAACAGAAGAAGGCTACAGGGGCCGATGGAATTCCGGGGGAATTTTGGAAAAATTTTGGGGAGTTAGGAGAGGGTACAAAGTTGTTGACACAGCTATTTAACAGAATCAAAGAGAAGAAAGTGATACCGGAGAGCTGGAAAGTGAGCATTATTGCACCATTGTATAAAGGAAAGGGAGATACAAATAATCCAAGCAACTACAGAGGAATTAGTTTATTATCTATATTAGGCAAAATATACACTGGTATATTAGCTAGAAGATTATACGAGTGGGTAGAGAGGGAAGATAAGCTATCAGAATACCAAGCAAGTTTTAGGAGAGGAAAAAGAACAATAGATAACATAATGGTAATTCAAACTATAGTAAACAAATACTTAAGAAATAAAAGGGGTAGGGTATATATATTTTTTGCAGACTTCGAGAAGGCTTTTGATACTATAAACAGAGAGGCTTTGGTATATAAATTGAGGAACAAAAGAGTCAGCACTGCATTCATCGAGGGGATACAAAAATTGTATGAAGGAATTAAATTTTGTGTAAAATGTGGAAGAAATAGTACTACTGATTATATACAGCAAAATTTAGGTCTGGGGCAAGGTTGTAAATTCAGTCCAATATTATTTAACTTATTTATAGATGATATTTTAGATAGAATAATGAAAAGTAATAAACACTGTCCAGTTATAGGGAAAAAGGAAATACCAGGGTTATTATTTGCAGATGATCTAGTAGCTGGGGCAGTAACAGTGATAGGGTTGCAACATGCTATTAATGAAATTGCAAAATTCTGTATGGAATGGGGGCTAAAGGTGAATACAAAAAAGTCCAAGATAATAGTGTTCAAGAAAGGATCAAAATTAAAAAGAGAGGAAAGATGGTATATAAATGGAGAGCAAATAGAGGTGGTAAAAGAATTTGATTACTTGGGGATTAGATTCTCAAGCAACGGGAAGTGGGAAGCACAATCTAAATATGCACAATTGAAAGGAAAGCTAGCGATGAAAGCTGTTAGAGTTTGCTTGTGCAAAACACCCACGCTAACAATGAACTGGTTGGAAAGGCTATATGAAGCTGTAGTAGAGTCAAAAATGTTATATGGAATAGAAATATGGGGGGTGGCAAAGGGATGGATTAAGATTGATATAGTCCATAGAATGTTTTGTAAAGAAGTTTTGGGTTTACCCAAAAGTTCACCAAGGGGCGTGGCACTGGCAGAGCTAGGAAGGGTAGGGAGAAAAGGTATAATAGTGGATAGAATTTTGAAGTATTGGTATAGATGTTTAAATTTAGAAGATAATAATATATTAAAAGAATATATACAGTTTCAAAAAGCTGTCCTAGGAGAAGAGTGTTGGTTAGGGGAGATGGGAAATGTCCTAAAAGAAATTGGCATGAGGAATATTTTCCTATTAGATAAATATAATAACAGTGGGTTTTGGAAAGAAGTGAGATTGAGGGTGGAAGATATCGAGAAACAAGAGATATGCGCTAGTTTTGAGGATAAAAGGTCATTGATCTTGTATAAATCAGTTAAAAGAGATTGGGGAAGGGAGAAGTATGTAGATATATGTAATCAATTTGGTAGAATAGGTCTTGCGTGGATGCGCACAGGAGTAATATTTTTAAAAAGGAATGGATATAATTGTTCGGGGAGATGTATTATGTGTGATGAATCGGGTAGTACTTTTCATTGTCTAATAGAATGTGATAAGGTTAAAAGGTGGAGAGAGGTTATATGGAATAAAAAATGGGACAAGTTAAACAAAGAAGCAGTAGCATTAAGAATGTTGGGAAGCACAAAAGTAGAAATAATTAAAATGATGGGGACATTTTTAGGCAACAGGGATAAGTGGATAAGGAGCTTAAGAAAGGTACAGCTGAACGAGCATAGTTTGTAAAGTGGAGAGATGGTATAGTAGCTTTATCCCAATATATACAGCCTAGGGGCTAAATATGGGGGAGCTAGAAAACTGGTGCACTAGACATAAGTTTTAGATGTAAGCTTTATTTGTATTATTGTAATAATGATGAAATAAATATTACATTACATATTACATTACATTACAAAATTGGCTGTATTGCACAGTAAGCCAGGATACCAGAAAATCAGCAAAGTGGTAAAATGTGGGTTCTTTTTGTGACCATTTCCCACTACAATGGAAGGAAAAATCAAGTTACCTACTTTTGATGAATTCTAGGCTTTGTCTACCGAGCAAAACATCTCAAGTTGTTTCACACTAAAAAGTAATAGAATGTGTTCTAGTATTTATGTTACGGGTATTTCTTTTTAATGTTGCTTCAAAAGGTTTACCTATAAGAGGTTCTGCTTTTCTATAGAATGTCAAACTATTTTACTCTCATTTAGGGGATAATTATTACACAATAGTTAAGTTTTGGAGCTATACTTGTTAACAAAACCCCAGCATATGTATGTGGATTTCATAATTAAAAAACCTAAGATAAAAATGAAGCAGTGAGCTAGTGAGCTATTAAGAGTCAGCAAATAGTAATAATAATACCAATAATAATAAAAACAGTAATATTAAATAAAACCGTTTATCACCCCCGAAAAACTGTTTCTGGCCCCACTGCTATGTTTTCTGCTGTAAGTTGTTCTTATTTGTTGGCAGGTTTAAAAAAGGTTTTTGGTGTTGTTTGATAGGTTTCGGCAATGCGAAATGATGACTTACATGAAGTTAAAAGGCAAATTTTATTCTTCTAAAAACAAATTTATTTCTCAAAAAAATCTTACTGTCAAACTCAAAATACATAGATACATAAAAATTTAATCCTTTCAAAAAAATTAATTTCTTTGTACAATGAAAAAAAAATCTAAAAATAAGAATTTTTATGTAAAAAATATAAGCATTTCTGCCCGACTTGGGCTGAGAGATGACCCTCTGTCAGAGATTATCTGCCCTGATGCAGAAAGGATTTCCTCAGCTGACATGGGGGTATCAATATTGATTGAATAGGTATAATTTTGTATATTTACTTGAACTTTTTATCTAAAGAAGACTACACAGAAGTGCTTTACAAAATAATATTGAATGCGACATGCAGATACTTGTAGCAGAACCGAAGAACTACAAACCAAAGAAAAAGTATTCAAAAGCAGTGCCTAGATTCGGCAGCACTATCTAATTCACTCTTCGTTTGGGTACAACCGTGGTTTACTTGGTATACCATATAGAGTTCAGAACCAGGTTACTCATTGGTTTTATTTATACCATCCCCACCCATAGTTGTGTAACACAGTGAATGTGGCCTGGATCCCGATAATGAATCCTATCGCTTTTCTCATATGGCAAAATCAAAGTTCACAAAGTATGTCTGTTCTGGAAAGTTGGATTTTTTTTTATTTCTAATTATCAGAATCACATTCTTCATAAACTGAATATGAGTGTTCCTTACAAATCAGTTTGTAACACATGTAGTTTTGGTTTTTATGGATCTTTTTCTGGGGACTTATTTTACATCTCCCAGAAGAAATCTAGCTTTCTTCTGTCTTGGCCCTTCTCCTCCAGCAATGGACTTTGCAGCAGATTTGATGTATGAAGGTAAGTGTTTCAATGTACAATGGCGAGTCGCATGTTCTTTTACGACCTCCAGAGCTAGTTCTTTTAGGAAGTGTCAAGTGACAGTTTCCTTTGAATAAAGATTTTTTTTTATTTATTTATTTAGGATGCTCTTTAAATGCTATGGTTCTTAGCGTCCTATTCTATATTGGGCGTGAAAGACCAGAAAGTTTACTCAGAGGCCTCTTTATCAGGCTTGAGGTTCTTTTACGTGCCGTAAATCTATGACACAGGACCACCGGCTTTACTTCCCTTCTGAAGGAAACCATGCTAAGGATTTTTACACCTGAAAAAATCCATCAACCTCTGCTGGGTTTTAACCCGCGACCTTGGGAACTAGAGGCTAGCATAGTACCCCTAGACCCAGGAGGACGACTTTGAATCAAGATGCTTGCCTTTGTAGACAATCAGTGAATTTATTACTGTGGCATTCAAAAGACCAAACAATACAGTGCATGGCCAGCAGCAGGATTTTCTAGACATGCTGTAAGTTCCACATGGCTCATCCACTACATCAATTCCTCCTTTACTAATATTGTAGAATGTTATAATTTCAGTTTATTCTGTTCTCCAGAATCTGGATCAATGGCAGCATCATAATGCATGGTGGATGCAACAGAAACTACTTTCCCAGGTTTTGGGATATAAGATGTAAACAGTAATTTTATCCTGAAAGTCTAATGGGTTAGAATACTTCTCACATCATTCTTTTCAATAAATTCAGGAGGAATTTCTTATTTATTGGCTCTTATGATGCTGACAGATGTCAGATTATGGTTGTTGAATAAATCTCTTGCAATCATGAATCAGTTAAATGTTATGCTATGCCTAGTGCCACTTATGGGAGCAATTAGCCATTTCACAACATCAGAAGGAGCATTAGATTGAACGTATGGCCTTTCAGGTTGCTGGCCACAATAGATTTCTAGGTTACCAACATAGAAAGTGCGAGAATCTGCTAGACAAAAAATTATAATGCCATATTTGACAGGTTGCTTTTTATGTATTGCCTGAAGATGCATTTACCTTGAAAAGATTCCAGTTTTTCATATATTGCACAGCACTCGCCTACTATATAATTTTCCTGAAAATTCTTCACAACACTTATGAAGTTATTTGTGACTGGAGCTAGCCTGTCTGTTGCCTTTATTGCTTCCTTTGTGTGAATGTTGTCAAAGCCAAGGCAACGCAGCAGGAAGAAGAACCTGTTGATGCCCATTGTCACAGGGAATAACGTCACACCAGTCCCCTCCAATGTCCAGAAATCTTGAGCATTGAGATGATCTGATCTCATAACTTCTGCGAAGTAAAGAAGTCCAGAGCTTTTATTTCAGCAGAATTTGTAAGCATTGCATCTCATTCTCTGTTGAAGTTACCTTGAATGGAGGAGATGTATATGTTGGTGGAATTTACTATTTCGCTGATGTCATTATTTATGAAGCAAGAACCAAATTTCCAAAGGCGATTTTGCTTCATGAACTGGACCTTTACAGCCTGGCAGATGGCCTACAATATTACATGATCTTGTCCTGACATTCCTTGAAGAAGCAGATTTTTTCCACAAGGTGCCATCCTTTGGAATATGTCTTAGACAATGAAGGCACATCCTCTCCATTATCAACACTGTCTGCCTCTTGCTCTATCTTTCATATGATCATGCTCTGAAATGTGGTAATTTTCATTCTCAGACTCACTGTTTATCTCATTTCCAGTTGTACTATCACCTAGATTGGATCCCACGTCTTTGTTTTGCTCGAATCTGTAATCCATTTTTCTAGTTCAATTACTTCAGCACATTCATGGGGTATTTTTTACCAAACACCAGAGAACACATGTGTACTGAGTAAGGTAATGCATGGAACTGTTTAACTAACAAATTGTTACAAGGGAGAACTGTTGATTGAAAGATACCTGGAAGGTCATTGTTACAGAATTTGTGTAACAGTACTACCAATGTATCAAAGTTATAGTGTAGTATAATTCACCCCATGCGCGCACTTACAGGTTAAGGATAGTTGTTGGTAAGGAGTCGAAATAGGTCGACACAAGGAGAGCGGGAGTTGCTTGGGTGACTTCAGAGACTTAAGTCCAGTGAAGAAGAAAAGATTTATTAAACGAATGGATGTAGTGTCTTGTAGACCTCTCTTGGTGTGATTCTCCAGCACTTGCCATTTTGAGGACTATTTGTACAAATCTGGAGGCAAGTACTGAGAGAGTTGTCTCTTGACAAGAGATTTCCTTATAAGGACATACACATACAAGCTCTTCAACCTCTTGACCTAGGGGTTTGACAACATGACCATGTGATATGATGGTTCCTTGCATAAGGAACTAGATTTCTTAACACTGGGCACTATACAGAACTACGAAAATGTCTTCTCATTACAATTTATGACATACACCTTTTTATTACATTGTATTCATACATGAACTCAGATAAATTCATATTACATTGTATTCATACAAGAACTCAAGATACATATTGCAAACGCATCAGCAGTAAATAAACACTTTCTTTTGTTTGACTGCAGCAAATATAGGCAGCTAAGAACTTAAACTAGCCAATTGCCGTGAAATTGATGCATATTTTGTAAGTATTTTTACAATTAATGACGTAATTTTAGGATTTATATTTTTGCGATATTGTATAGACTGACAGTTTCAATTGGTATGCTACTCTTACTTCAAACTTTCAAAATTAATGCGTAAATTCATCTACAGCTTCAAATTATATATATTTATTGATAAAACTTTACAATGGAAAAAAATGTATTTTGGCAATGTGGAGAAATATTGTAATAATGAACCAAATTGTATTAATTGTGCTTGTGATCACCATTACTCAAATTGTAAATCAGAAAACTTCAGATGCTTCTACTGTGATGAAGAACATAAAGCTAGCTACAAACTGTGTGACAGATTTAAATTTGAACAGGAAGTATTGGGTAAGGTAAGGAGCCTAAGAATATCAAGAGGAGAAGCTGTAAGAT
The DNA here is from genome assembly GCA_030765065.1 of Deroplatys truncata. Taxonomy (NCBI): domain Eukaryota; kingdom Metazoa; phylum Arthropoda; class Insecta; order Mantodea; family Mantidae; genus Deroplatys; species Deroplatys truncata. Next base: position 151,873,936 of record CM060990.1, read on the forward strand.
CGATTAAAGAGAAATTCATATGCTGACAGGAACAAAATGATAGTAAAAATAACCAATCCTTACTCAATAGCTTATGTCATGTGGCAACACAACAGTCAATTAGTTTAAAAGAGAAGCAAGGGATTTCAACTTAAGATCTTTCAGGCAATCAACTGACATATTCAGAAAAAGGAGGAAAAGTACAGATTTAGAAAATAGGAATTTAAATCTGGGAAAATAAAAGCTTTTCTGAAAGAGGCAGTAGTTGCTCTTAATGGAAGATCACCAAATAGTACTGTGAAAATTTCAGTATTGAAACTGGATGGAAATCTAGGTGACAAAAATGCTGTAGACCTTAGAAGTAACTTCCCTGAAGATAATATAGGCAAGGAAAAATCTTTTTTTCATCAAATAAAGTAGAAAAGGATATTTCAATAAAAAAAAATATCCAAAAAGAGCCACTAAAGAGAATTGTACCTACTTTAAGGAAAAGCAGTGAAAAAAAGTGGTTCAAGAGAACTAGACAATAATGGGAAATTTTTCTTACATTAATCTAAGTAAGTTAAAAATACTATTATGGAATGCTAGAAGCATAAAAATAAAAGGGATGAATGGCCAAAAAATAGGAATGTTATTCCAAGAGAATTCATTCCTGCAGTGGGTATATTGCACAGGGTGGATATGCTACCTGCTTCGCTGAAGCGTGCCCAGCCACCATCTTGTGTGAGCATGCTCTGCATTATACACCATGCACATCATCTGTCCAACTTGTTTTTCAAGTAAAGAAGCCGTGGCGGCTGTTGTGTAAGAGCATGCGAACTCCCTAATTTTTGACACCTTGCAGTTTATTGGTTATTTTTTCTTTGAATGCTATTACACATAACATATATGTGATAATTTAATATATGCGGCATTTAAGTATACTGCACTTCTCTGAACTCGATGAGAGCTCATCTTGATTTGTGCACATTTTTAGGAGCTTTTGTGAATGCGCAACTGGTATGACGTAAATTACCTTATGGGTGAAATACACGGGTCGTGCACACTTGAGCACGTACACTGGCCCGTGCCATTCATCTCTCAGCAACAAGTTTACGTCAATGCCACTGTGTGGTACCACAATATCACATAAGTTCCATTCATGCGAGAGTACATGGGCAGGAAGTTGGGAACCCCCATTCGTATTTCAGTTTGGCATAAACCCTGTTAGATGGTAGCATACTGTACAGCAAAATTTAGATCTGATGTGAGTATATTATAGTTAGAAGGATAGAAAAGCTTATTTTCCATATATATTATGGATTTCTAGGTGAGTTATGGTATATTATGTTATGATACTAAAGACTTCAATAGAGTGATAAAGACATTTGCGGGATTGAAAAACAGATGCATGGCTTTTCTGGATGGATGGATAAATGTATGGACGGACGGATGGGTGTGTGGGTGTGTGTTTCACTTCTTTAGTTATATAAATTAATTCTCATATAAGTTCTATAATACATAATTTTATCTCTACACATTACCCTTTACATATCATTTTCACTAAGTTGCTGCATTACTAAGGGCCCGAAAACATCCAACACCATGGTTGTTTAGTCATTGGGTCCTATTTAATTTATGATTCAACAATCTACATTTTCTTTCTATTCCCTATTTCTAATTTTTTTCAACCATTTATTTCTCACTTCACCTTAATATTTTCGTATTTCAAATAAACTTTCCTTGGATTTAACTCTTAACAACCTTTTACCTATAATTTCATTTGGTAATCTAGACCAATTGTTTCTTTGTAATTTTTTCCTCATGTTCATTGTTCCTTCACATTCTAACACTAAATGCCAGTAATTATTAAATTTGCTGTTTCATAATGGGCATTTGCCTTCATTTTCTCCTCCTATGTCTTTTAACCTCACCACCCCTGACCTAGCCCATGCAAAGTCCTCTCTTGCTATTTGATTACAAACATCAACATAGTTTTCTCTTTCCCATATCGTTTTAATCTCTGTATATACATGTAATGATCTTTTTGAATTAAAACTACCAGTTATTTCCTGTCTTTCCATATCTTCAATCCTCAATCTAACTCTTTTCCAACATCCCTTCTCACGTGATTTGTCTATATTTCCAAATATCACCACACCCTATTTCATTGAGAATTGCTTCTAGGCGCTTATACCAAGTACCCTCTTTATTTAACTTGCGCTGAACCTCCAAACATTGTTTTAAAATATTATTATTCTCTGATTCCTCAAATCTCAACCAATATTTCACCATACTTTCAATAATTTTCGCCTTACTACCAAATCTCCCTAACTCCATTTGTGCAACCCCATTAGGTGAGGCTCTTGGTAGACCCAGAATTATTTTACAAAAGCTCCTATGCACTTTATTTACCTGTTCCCACCCCTCCTCAATACCCCAAATCTCTGCACCATACAGCACTTTTGCCTCAACTACTGCTCCATATACTCTTTCTATCCATTTTACGTGCATCCCAGGTATTTTACTAAACATGCTCTAATAACTTTCATTGCCACTTTTCCTTTTGTTAAAGCCTGTTTCTTTGGTTCTCCCCATCTACTGTTGCTACTTAGTCTTACTCCCAGATAATCAAAATTTCTGACAACCTCAATTTCCTTACCTTTCCAACTCCATTTTTTGTCCTTTCTCAACTTATTACCCTTTTTAAATACCATTATTTTTGTTTTGTTTGTATTACCCTAAGACTCCACTTGTTACAAAAACTCTCTATTGCTCCAATTACTTTGTTTAATCCCACAGTAGTTACTGATCCTGCAACCAAATCATCTGCAAATAGTAACCCTGGTATCTCCTCATTCCCAATTATTGGAGAGTGGCTATTTTCAAATGTAATTATCTCTAGAATATCGTCAATGAACAAGTTAAATAATATAGGGCTTAACTTGCAGCCTTGCCTTAAACCTATACAATTTTTAATCTCCTTCGTCCTTACATTTTTATCAAATCTTATACAAAAATCATTATTTTCATATATTGTTTGTATTGTTCTTATACACTTGTTACTCATTCTTTTCATACCCAATTTGGTCCATAAGGCTTCCCTATTTATTGTGTCAAAAGCTTTTTCTAAATCAACAAATAAGATATACAATCTTCCCCTTTTATTTGATAAATATTTATTTACCATTGAAGATATTATAAAAATATTATCTATTGCTCTTTTGTTTTTCCGAAATCCCACCTGTAGATCAGATACTTTTCCCTCTTGCTCCGCCCAACTTTGCACTCTTTCAGCCAAAACCCCTGTATAAACTTTACCTAACACTGATAACAAACTAATCCCCCTATAATTTTCTGGGTTATCCACTTCCCCTTTATTCTTAAATATTGGCACCAGTATTGCAGTTTTCCAACTCCTAGGAGCCTTCCCCCCTTCAAAGATTGCATTTAATATCTTAACCAGCAATTCTAATCGATTTTCATTTAGACTCCAAGCTTTCCAAAACTCCCCTGGTATGCCATCACTACCACATGCTTTCTCCCTTTTCAATCTATTAGTTTGTTCCCTCACTTCCCCTACATCTATCGGCTTATCCAATTGCTCAACATAATTGTTATTTTCCATTACCCAAATTGTTTGGTTATCATGTTGCCCTCCTAGTAAATCTTTAAAATACTTGAACCATTCTTCCGCACTTATATTATGTTCTCTTGCTCTAACCTTATACATTCTTTTCACCAACATCCATATTGTTTTGCTATCATTTGCTTTTGCTGCCTCATGTAACTTTATACTCATCTTCTTGGCCCATTCTCTCCTCTTTACTTCCTACAAGTTTCTGTATCCCTCTCTTGCAATCAAAAACTCCTCTCTTTCCTTTTGCCCTTCTTCCTGCCTCCACCTTCTTAGTTCCCCTAAAACTCTTTGTTTTGCCCTCCTACATTCCTCATCGTACCATCCCTTCTGTTTCCTATCTATACAATCATTCACTTTCATCCTTACACCTGCATATTTTACTAACATTTCTATCTTTAAAACTGCTTCATCCGTTTTATTTTCTTTCAGCAATTCTTCTACCTCTTTCTCCCTTATTACCCCTATGTCTGACCCTAATTCCTTCATAAAAACTTCTGCCTCCTCACCCCTCCATTTATACTTATCAATTTTAACTCCTCCTTTGTGTTCTCGTTTAAGTTCATTCTTATATGTACTTATAAAACTTAGCCTCAATGGGAAATGATTACTAGAACATACTGTATTCAAGACTTCAAAATCTACAATATTTATATCTAAGGCTATTGAGTATAACATATAGTCAACCACACTCTGACCATTATAATTGACACAGGTAAATTCCCCCATTTAATCTTTCCCTTTTACCCCATTACACATCTCCATATTGAACTCCTCACAAAATTCCACCAGCTTTTTTCCTTCACCATTCATTACTTTATCTTTACTCATTCTTGTTACCATCTTTTTCTCCCCCCATTAATTCATACTCAGGATCTATTAGCTTTATTTGACTTACTCCTGCTCTGGCATTGAAATCATCCATTATCATAAATCTACTGTCCAAATATCTGTTTGATAACTCCTCAATATCCTGTCCAATTTAATTGAATAAGTTTGGATTATAAAAATCCGAGGCACTTGACGGGTTATATACCACTGCAAGACGTATCTCTTTCTTCTCCCCTGTTACACTTAATATGCACCACAACACCGAATTTTCTCCCAAATCTTTACACATTTTCACTTTGCATTTCAACTCTTTCCTAACAAATATCCCTAACCCCCCTGACATTCGTCCTCTTATGCTCTTCTTTGTTCCACTTTTCCCGTAGAACTCAAAGTCGTTTATTTCCACATGAAAGTCGTTTGCCAACCAAGTCTCTACCACCCCTATCACATCACCTAATCTTAAGATCTGCATTATTTCTCTATTCTTTAACTTTTCAAACAATCCTTGTACATTCCAGAATATAACCCCCAATGCCTTTTGCTATACTGAACTCTTCCTCTCAAACCTGAATTGCTATAATTTGGCCTTGCTTCTTGTCAATGGAAATCTGTCCACAAGTTTTTGGCCTTGCATTCCCTTTTCCACCTGTATGATGCTTCCTGCTGGTGAAGAGAATTTGCTGGACCAATGTGGCTAGATAACTAAGGTGAGCCACTCCGGGGTGGGAGCTGCCATTGGCTGCCCGCCTGTGACATAAGTGAGTGAAGACGAGCGCGCGGAATACATACACAGCACAGTGAACACACTAAATTCCTCCCGATTAACTCCCAATTGTTTATTATTAGCATGTTCTTCCAGTTTTGTTTAAAAGGTATACTATTTCAGAGCTTTCTACAAACATTGTGGGCTAACCATAAAGCAAAAGGAATGTAAATTGCATTAGATTAGTAATATATTTACGTATAAACAAAACTACTGGAACACATCCAGTACTTCAACGTAAACTGTAGGCGCTACAAGAGATTCAAACATACATTACTTTAGTACTAAAGGAAAATTTACAACTACTCTAAAGGAATCACTAAATGGATATGCTGGTGTATTTTTTTTACCGTAAGAAATGAAAACAATAATTCCAGAATACATTATTCTGTTACAGGATGTAAAAATGAAAAAGACATACCTGCAACATTCCACTTATACTTGACCTTCACTAAGTGCATATCCATGCCAATTGGGAATGAACTGCTACGGAACTGCATCTGGGAGCAGAATTTTCTTAACCTGCAAACGTAAAAGTTCACTCTTCAAATCCTGTTTATAGTCACTAGGAAGAAAGTGCACTGAACATACACGTGAATTATCAGCGTTAAATTTGTCAGTACGCTTACAGCGAGACACCCACACATGCTTTAATTGCTGATTTTTTTGGAAATGTGTGATAATTCACACCAACTGTTTTAAAACCGTAATTACGGTATTGTGCTACAGCACAATACATTCTACTCTTAATGTTCTCACTCATTGCACACCGAATTAAACACTTCACCAAAGCAGAGAAAACTGAATCTATATTCAAGATTCTAGTTTAAATATGTGTGTGCAACTTATTTTTTGAAGTGGGGGAGGGGTATATGACTGAGTGATAAGGAGCAATGCACTTTCGTACATCTGTTGTTAAGTTGTGAACTTTCCGCCAACATGGCGAGGTAAGGTAGGATAATTTACCAAAACAGCTAAAAATATATTATACTTTCAAAATAAAGCCAGAAGCATATATTCCCTTCCGATATATGAGTACATCTTGATTTATTGCACTTGTACGTGACTTTTAAAGCAAAGAGAAGCTCAGATTAACATCTGTTGTCTTTTAGGCAATTGAGCGGCATAATTATTTCAAAGGAAATGCTGTTTGCTCTTACAGCCAAAGTTTAACAATCTTTTTCCGTCCACTGTGGTTCTGTAAAGGATTATATACCTGGAAAAGCTTGCCATTTTCAGGGAAGAATACCTTTGGCCCTCATTACATTTATTTTCATGTGCAGACTTATGAGTCGACCTACCTGCCAAAAAGGAAGTTCTTTATATTCCTCAGGAATGCATATTAAACAGTAATTATTGTGAGCAGAAGCTATTTGAAGACCAAGTATCATATCAGCATGATCCGGATTCTGATGACATATTATCTTTTAATTCTTGCTTAAGTGTACATAAATCCTTATCATGGGTCCCATATTAAGAATATATATATATTAGGTCATTTTGCTAGTTTCAAGTTTTCTATTTTGGATAATCTTTTTTTCAATATTACATCGTTAATTTGTAATTTCTTTGTCCTTTGCCTCTTTATTTGGTAATTTCCTTGCATAAGTATAGAGTATATAAAGATTATTGGTTGGTCTGGAAAGAGTTGCTTGTGGGTGGAGAGATGGTTATTGTCAGGGAAACAGGTATAATTACTGTTATGAATTCATGTCCAAAATTAGGGATGAGAAGGTCAGTTTTCCCTTTTTTGCTTAATAAGTGCGTATTGCTCTTATTTATGTATGATATGGACTGTAAAATCCTCTTCATTCGCAATAAACATTGCATATTCTGAGTTCTCAAAAGAGTTAATGCTACACTTTTGTAAGACCTGTTTAAAAACACAATAAGTTAGAAAATTAATTGAAAATATATTTGTTCTATGTTCTTGTTTGGAGAATCTGAAAAGCAAAGAAAATAATGTTGTTACTTGTTTGAAGAATCTGAAAAGGAAAGTAAGAAAATTTTCTTTTCTTTTCAGATTCTTCGAACAAGAACATTTTCACTGCTCTTTTACTTATTTTTTCTTTTTATATAGGAGTTATATCAATATATAAATTAATTTATAACTTTCTGTACACTAATTTTAGTAAATCAAATAAATCTCATTTTAGATAAATTTTTGCAATTATAAAGTCATTTTAAAACAAATGTAGTCATTATAAAAAAAAATTAGTCATCAAAATCTGCGCCCTGCTTATAAAACACCGCTCTGACCTTATTTCCTCTCATGTATTTACATTCATCTCCCCTGTATTTGCTCACATAATATTGATTTGTTTTGTAAAGCCTCTCCTGCCAGTTTGGCGTGAAATGTGTCCATGTTTTATACAAAACAATGAAAACTAAGATACGAGTAAGTTATTGCACTTTCCTTGCATAAATACTAAATAATATAGGCACCTAATTACAATTGGCAAGTTCCTTAGATCTACCTCCTTTTAAAAAGATCAGTGTAATATGTTTCAATGATCGCCAGTGCAATACACTAATACACCTCCTTTTAACAACACCCACTTTCCTGTGGGTGAAAGCATTACATTTGTGTGCTTTTAAGGATATTGGTTGCGAGCGTATACTAAAGCATACAGGAAAGGTTGTTCTAAAATTAATATCTCCAAAATATTACGGCTAGACGCATCCTTGTTCTTACTCTTTCAAGTAGGAAGGATCAAATGGGAACTATGTACAATTAATTATTCATTAATTAAAAAATTAAAACAACTTTATACTAGAAATAATTAAGAAACTAGGTTTATATAAGCACATTCTCAGCCTAAGTAATGAAGCCAAAATATCCAAATTCTGAACACATCATTCGAATGTGCACTACTCTGTAAATTCGGTTTATTTGAAAATTGGATATTTGCAAGACTTGCTGTGCAGATAACTGTTTTTCAGCATGTGGGCACAGTTTCATATGCATAAGTCGATTATTCATGTTTTTACCTAGACGCGAAAAAAAAAGTCTCGAAAAAATGCACATATATCAAGTTTTCAGCTATCATGACTTTTAAAACTGCTATGTTTAAATCATATTACATAATAGCATGATCAACACACAATTTCTCTCATTAAGCTGCATTTTTCACAATCCATAAACAAACAATATAATTTAATTTAATTTCGAATCAAAGTTTAAAACCCGATAGTGTATAACATTGAATTTTATATAGCGTATAACGTATTTTATTTTCGTTGCTAAAATTGGCCGAATAATGTGTTATTGGTTTTCTTTAACATAATATAATTAAAGTCAAGCAATAGTATAAACTAAGAAAATGGTTGTAAAGCTTGCACCTTAGAGCTTCTGAACAACTTTAATATAACAAATACCTGCCTTATATCTACATATCTCTCTTTCTTTGAATAACATATACCTATGCTGCAAGTCATCCTTCAAGACCAAATTTCATATATCGACAGCTTTTTAGTGAATATTTCAAGGAGAAATGAAGTTGGCGCCAGTTGGGTATTTAGCTGTAAAAAGACAGGTTTGTGTTAATTATTTCCAAGACTAAGTCTAGTTATAGATGCGATTTTGTTTCAAGCAGTATAGGGTCGAAACAGATCGTATAACGAGAATATTATCCGAACTTTCATGCCGAAAAGTACGGTGCAGAATACTGGCTAGCTAAAACTTCACTCTCGATGACGTCATACAGCAGGCGGACCGAAAGCAGTATAAGCGAAAACGGTGCGGGAAGAGATCCCCCCCCCCTGATGTTGGGCTCCGTCTCGTCCTTTTCGCTTGGTCCCGTGACGATCTCCACTGGCAGCCTTTGTGAATCCTCTCTCAGCTGTTTTTCCAGTCCATCTTGCTTGCCCGGTGACGTCATCAACTCTCTTCGCCTTGTCTCTCCATCAAAGCTACTTTCCCCGCTCCTTTTCTTTTCCCTGGCTTCTTCTTCCTGTCCTTTGGTTCGTGAATTTTCTGAAGAATCACTCCAACTTATTTGTCGGATATCCTGTTTTCTATCATTGATCCAAAGGTCTAATCCTCGTACATATGCCTTGTCTCCTCTAGCTCTAGCCTTTTTCATCTCTCTTATTAATACACTTTTTAATTCTCTCTCTTTTTTTCCATAATCTTGTCCCTTTTAGTTTCTTAGCACTACTTAAAATTGTTCATTTTATTTTCATCGTTGCCAACTTGACTATTACCGGTCTTGGGTTCGTGCCTGTTCTTCCCACTCTAAAAATGTCTATTATTTCCCAGCCGCCCAGTTTTATTTGTAATTTATCTTGAAAAATTTCCTCCACTTGTTCCATGATTCTTTTTCCTCTTGTTTCCTCAATTCCAAATATTCATTCTACTCCTCCTTTCTTCGGCTCTCTCCAACCGTAACATTTGAATACATTCTATAAATTCCTTATTCACCTCGTGCTCGAAACTCGCCCATGTTGATTTTATCGCGTCGAATTGCTTTATTATTTTATCCTCAATTCTCTTCTCCATTCCTTTGAGGTTCGATATTTCTTCTGCGATACCTTTCAACATTGTCATAATTTGTTCCATTTCCGGTCCTGGGTTTAGTTCCACTCCTCCAATCACTAATATAACAATTATCACCAACACATACCACTCCACCGTTGCATTTAACTCTCCCAAACACTTTCTTCCCAAAGTACGTCCTCCACCATTAAATAAGCCTATTCTGGTTCTATAAGCTTCCAACTGTACTCCCATTTTTTATCCGCGCTAGAGCTCGTCACACACGTCCGTCTCCTCTCGCTTCTCGGCAGCGACCGCTTTTCTTTATAAGTAGTGTCAGCCATGATGCCTTATAGCTTTCCGTATTTAACATGTAACTACAGTGCAGTGTAACGTGTATTTATTTTAACTTTTCTGTGGATTATGTGGAGGGACAGGACATTTTATAACAAGAAATTATGTCGTTTTCCTGCTTCAGATAATGGGACTTCATGAGTACTAATAAATTAGTAATATTTACATTTGGCTGACGAAAGAACGCAAATAGAGTGTGGTGAAAACGGTACTGCGGCGGTTCCCCGAAAGCTTACACATAACTTCGCTGTTGCTTTAAACTGACTTAATTATGTACAAGACAATAAAAATCCACAAACAACCTTTCTTTTGTCAAAGTTATGCATTATTATTAGGAGCGGCTGCGGTTGTATCAGTTTGTTCATAATCATAAGCATTAAGTAGTAGATGCTACATCACATTTTGAGGACTGTATGAATCTAACATTTTGTGAACACCCAAAATGTACACTCACGAGCCGCCACTGTAAAGAACGATTGAAATTGGAAGCAGAGAGATTACTAGTTAAACAAATATCTAACACAACCAAATTTTCGGGCCTGTTGGACGTTATAATTGACAAATTGGTATTTAGTGCACCAAATGTCGCGGTAAAGTCGTAATGTAATTAATTTAGCTGCTATTACTTGGATTAAAACTACTGTCGTTATAACAAAAGTCTATATTCTTACATCATTGACTTAAAGCTTTCGGAGAACGTGTGATACTAACGGGTCATCGAGAAGTCGCTCCGCACCTCCCGTGTAACCAAGATTCCCCTAGAATCGGGAATTCTGATGGCAGCACTGGCTGGTGCGAGCGTATGGTGAAAACGTTTCGCTGGTTAAGAAAACTGCCAGGTTCACTATATTCATGCATGAAAGGTAATGTAGAAAAATAATATGCAACAAACCTGTTTAAAGAAGATGTTGAAAATGTTTACCATTTTCTTGAAGACACAAATTCACTCGTTTTAATTTATTTTCGAACACTGTAATTAATGTCTCCTTTGTTACAGATGCTATGTAATCTTCTAATGCCGTTTTCAGCTCATCGATTGTTTTTGGATTGTCTTTATAGACCGAAGCTTTAGCGGTCTTTCCCCCAAAAATTCCACTAACAGTCCCATGGATTTGTGATGTATGAGCAGTGGCGTTATCTTGTTGAAAAAATGCACCGTTCACTTCATCTTCATTTAGCTGTGAAATAAGCGGAAAAAGAATATCCGAGCAATAAACATCTGAATTAATTGAGTTATGGAAAAAAAATTGACCCAATAATTTGAGAGCGAGAGATTGCACACGTACACCAATTTTCTCTGAATGTAAAGGGGTTTCCTGAATTGCATTAGGATTTTCAGTAGACCATACTCGCGTATTTTGTGAATTTGCACATCCTGATAAGTGGAACCAAGCTTCATCAGTAAAAAATGCCCTATCTAACACGTCAATTCCATGGTGCAAAATAAACCTCTGAAACCATTCACAATACTGAACTGTTTTCCCGTGATTTGTGGGTTTTAATTCGTGGACGACTGAACCTTATATGGATACAAACCTAGTTCTTTTTTGACTGCTTTGTATGCGGAACGTAAGAAATATCACATTGCTGGGCCAATTTGTTTATTGATTTCTATGGACTTTTAAGCATTCTATCCGATATATCCGATAGGTTTTCTTCTGTTAGCACACTGGATCTTCCACTTTTAACAGCATCATGCACGAAACCTGACTCCCGAAATTTATTAATTAAATCACGCATAGTATCTCGGTGCGGTAGTTTTGAGTTGGGGAATCTGACAACGAAGTTTTGTTTCACTTTCTCAGTATAATTTCCACGTTCATTAAAAACTTTTTCCACTAGAAACACACGTTCCTCTGTAGAATACATTGATTTCGCTTCAGGCACACGTCAGAACTCACAGTATAGTAGACCATACTAACCAGTACAATAAACAACTCATGCGCTCGCAGCCGCTGATAACGCCGATAATCATAACATCTTGTCAGAATCGAATGCGATAAACCTAGGGATGCCAACCTTTTATCGAGCGGTGGCCAGCAGCAAGGTGCGGAGTAAGTTCTTGATGACCCGTTATTAATGAGGAATTTTAGTCATGGAATATTGCGATCATTACCACTCCACTCAGAGTCCGAGGAACACGCCTCCTATCAAGGTTTTGGTAACAAGCACGTAATTTGATTTTAAATCTTTCTCACGATAACTGTGCTACTTGGGCCTCTAATTAGCAAGACGTTTCTTATACAAGCTTGCAAAGATATAAAGTGCTCGCACGATTACTAGTTTTATAGTAATCTACAGAGTGGACCAAAAGACTCCGAACCGCCTGCGCGGTGTTTTTCCTGCCCGCGTCCTTGGCGATCGTTGTCGTCTGCCGCTATCATAGCAAGGTGCGGATGAAACCATACAACATTTTTAAAACTACGTTTAAAGGCTTTACTTACCAACTTTACGAAAGGAGATACTGAAACTGGCCACCGTCGTTGTCCATACATTTTTGGCATCTCTTTAGGAAACTATCCATCACTCGCGTAGTTCACGTTGAGAAATTTCCCGGCGGTTATTTTGTTTTAATTCTTCCAGGGTGTGTGGGTTTGTCTTCTACACTTTATGTTTTAAGTTACCCCGGAGGGGTATTTTATGAACAATATTACCGGCTGCGCGGTGTATTTCCACTGGGCGTGTGGAAATGTGATAAAAACATGATAATGCACTGCACCTATAAACAAAGTCACGTTATTGTGGTTTTGCTGTGAAGTGCAGTTTTGAGTTGACGGTGATGTAGTTCAGTTATTACGAATTATTTATTATTTTGTCCTGTACTTAGTCACAAAGTATATTATGGCTCAGTATATGTTTTCTACTGCACAGCGTGTATTTATTTATGATTCGTATGTGTTAACTCGGTCAGCTCGCCAAGTGAAAGTACAATTTGCAGAAAGATTTCCAGGTGTAAAAGTTCCAGGCCGTACAACAATCCATGAACTTTACAGTACATTTCAGACCAAAGGAAGTGTTCAGGCTGAGAAATCTAAGAGACGTCGTTCGGTTCTTACCGAAGAAACATTAGACATCGGTCATCGTTTGGAAAATCCCCCCCCCAAAAAAAAATTCCATGATCGGCAGTTTCCTAAAGAGGTACCAAAAATGTATGGACAACGACGGTGGTCAGTTTCAGCATTTCTCTTCATAAAGTTGGTAAGTAAATCCTTTAAAAGTAGTTTTAAAAGTGTTGTATGATTTCATCCGCGCCTTTTTATGATAGTAGGAGACGGCAACGAGCGCCGAGGACGCAGACAGGAAAAACACTGCGCAGGCGGTTCGGAGTCTTTTGGCTGACTCTGTATATACAAACTCTAGTATAATGTGTTATTCTGACACCAATTTAGAATTGTGTTTATAGTAATTTTGAGCTCGAGAATGAAGCAATTGCTAAGAAACTTCTAATATAAAATGTACTAGGTCCAAATTCTCGGGTCGAAAGTGCTGGTAGCATACGGCAGAAGCCGGAATGGGTTGCAAATATTTTTCTGCGTGTTGCCTTTACTCGTGCTTCTCTTAGGTCTTTCCGAGTTGGAAATCTAAAATTAATAAACCATACAGGATCGTTCTGTTGATAGTGCATTACACATTTCATGAAGTTTACAGCCCAAAAGTGATTTAAATAGGTACCTACACTAACCTGTGTACTGAATCATCTCATTTTCCTTGGATTTTCTTCTTGCTGTAAGAGAAATTGCACCCAGATACCACACACGTATTGACCATTATACTGGTTTGAAAATCACAGTATAAATTTACTAATCAACTCAACACAGCAATATAGATTTCACCTTAACTCAAACGTTTTACTGTGAACATGGCATTATTATTATTATTATTATTATTATTATTATTATTATTTATTTCTACTACAGTAGAGTCCCTATTGTCCGACTTGAACAGGCCGTGACCTGGCCAGATGATCGGGAAGGTCGGACGAGGCGGAAAATAATAAATACATTTAAACTTTACAAAATACCTTTATTATTTAAAAAAATTGCATATATTAGCTGTCTCTCGCTCGGAACACCATTAAGCTCTCAGTTTTTCTTCCATCGAAAAACACACATTTCCTCTTTAATGCCATCACAGCGCACTACGGAACACTTTCCCTTACACTACGGAAAGCTTTACTACACAGTAGCCTACAAGTAAAAATATGCACTCTGCTATAAACCCAACAATTTTATGTTGTCTTACTCGTGTACGCTCAATAATTTGTGATTTTTTTACGGATTTTTTTTTTTTATCTGACGACCAGGTAGGATTGGCGAAGTTCGGGTGATCGGGACTGTATTGTACTTCATTGGTTAATTAGCATAGCATTTATTAAACTCTGTGAGGTTTAAGTTGGCAGGTTTTCTACTGTCCTTGTCTCACATAGAGTGCTGTCCTTGTCTAGCAAAGGGGATGGGACAGCAACCACTTCTTTCTTGCGATTTGTGGAAATTCCAGACCCGTAGAAGCTCGCAACCCTCCCACTTCTATTGTATGCTGACTGAAGGTTGCAGTGGCGTATGAGCTGTGGAATTATGAGTTTGTTATTTTTAGCGGTTTTACACGATACGCAAGATATTTCCTTTGTTACAACATATGGATATGTTGAATTATTTTCTAGTAGTTTTGGTTGTATTTGTATTGTTTCAAATTGGCTCTGGAGGGAAAATTCTAAAATCAGATGGTAGGGAAATGTAGTTAAGGTTCACAGTTTCTTCAGTAATGAATGTGATGCATTGAAATGTGGAAAGCCGACTACTTCAGTGACAAGTGTAGTTGAGAGAACTGGTGCTGCTACAGCTATTTCTGCACCTTCCGGCCGGCGAATTTTAAAAGAACACACAAATGCTGAAGCTAATGGCGGTAGGTTGCAAACTCCAGGCAAGAAGCGCCCAAATAGGAGATTGCAACAAACAAAAAACAAAAAACAAAAAAAAGAGCAGAAATAAACTCATTCACTGCAGCTGCTATTAAGCAAACAATTTATTCGTTATAGCGTATGAACTTTCTGCCTAGTTTGCAGGACATATATGAGGTTTGAAAGTTCAAGGCTTACTGAAAGGAAGCGTGTAGTTCTTAAGAAAAATTCTTAAAAAGCTTAATTTCAGTTATAGTAAAAATTCGCAAGGAAGACTTTTTTAATGGAACGAATGAATATTGTTTCTAAACGATTTCGGTTTTTAAGACGAATGAAGAACTGAGGGCTACTAGCAGGCCTATAGTGTACCTTGACGAAACGGGTAAATATAAACCATACGAGAAATAAGGTGTGTAAGTGTGACGGTGATGAAAATGATTTCCCTCTTAAAACACTAATAGGCAAAGGAGCGATGTTCAACAGGGTTCATTCCTAATGCTTTACTAACTTTAAAGCCAAATTCAGTAAAGACTACCATGAAGAAATGGATAACAACATTTTCAAGGATAGGTTTGTCAATAAGTTGCTACTTAACAATCCTTCTAATAGTGTCATCGTTATGGGCAATGCCCCTTATCATTCCATAGAAATTAATAAAACACCCACTTCATCTCCATTCAAATCCCATACGCAGGAATGGCTTCTTAATAGAAATATTGAGTTTGGTTCACGAGCGACAAAACAGTACTGCACGAGTTAATTAAATTGAAAAAAGACAATCTCAAAGTTTATGAAATTGATACACTCGCGAAATGCATGGACATACTATAGTACGGTTGCCACCTTATCACTGTGATTTCAATGCTATAGAGCTTATATGGGCGCAAGTCAAGAACGATGTTGCCAAACATAATTTTCATTTAAAAGTGGTGATGTAAAACTGTTCTTTGATAATGCGATTACAAAAGTGACTCCAGACAAATGGAAAAGGGCGTGTGAGCATGTGCAAAACATCAATCAGTTTTACTGGGAGAAAGACGGTCTGGTAGATGAAATTACGGACAGATTAGTCATAAATTTAGAGGAATTGGAATCGGAAGAAGAGTACGAAGATTTGTTTGAAGTTTCTGACGTGAATCCGAGAATGAACAACAACCGGTCGGAGAGGAGGACGGGCACCCCGCCACTGATGCGTGTTTGGCTGGTATATCTGCTTTGCCTGTGTCACCATAGAGTGAGAGCGAGATGGTAAGTATTCCTTTCTCTGTCTAAAAGGGACACGACTACTTAAACCTCACGGACTGTAGTCACAAAATATAGCAAAGCATCATAACGAGCATATAATAATAATAATAATAATAATAATAATAATAATAATAATAATAATAATAATTGGACAGATGAGAGGAAGAAAGCCCACAACCGCTGTGCGCGTATTTGAGAAAATACTAAATATGTAGTAGATTTTCTGCAGCGAGGGAGTGCGCTTGTCAGTTTGGAAATTGTACTAACTTGAACACTATTTACAATTTCGGTATTGCATGCGTCATATCGGTGAATGTAGGAGGGAGTGTTATTGATTGTGGCGCTGTTAAAAATTGAAAACAGTATAAACTAAAAAGCCAATCATGGACTGGCTACGTTGTGTATTCATTGATGTTGCTTTCAGTATAATTTTGATACCCTTGCATTTGTGGTTATCGGAGCCGGGGTACCGAACTACGGACAAGGCGTTTATCAGATGGTTTTATGGAACTATAAAAGTTTCCGTTCACGTAAAGGATCCATGGATGTTTTTAGTGAATCGGATCTTTTGAATGATCTTTCGATCTGTTATTTATAGTGAAAGTTTTAACACTTTATACACATGCATTACACCCGAGGCATTATGGGAGGGTAGTTTAATGAAAAGTATGTTTAAAATGTGTTAAAGTGTTCGCAATAAATAGCAGATCGAAGAATCATTCAAACGATCCGATTCGTTGAGAGTTCACTGAAAAGATTCATGGATCCTTTTCGTATACGGAATTTTGTCAAAGTAATTTATGAAAAAATAAATTTCGGATTATTGAGATATTGTGTTAAGATTTTAGAAAATAGTCTGCATAAATCATTCTCCTTCCCTGCCTATATATTACGAATGCACCAGTAAGGAGGCACAAGACCACTAGATAGAATACTACGAGAAGACAAGTGACGATACTAATCGGAAACTGTTGGAAGTCTTCTTTTGTTTGTTTGGATTTTTTTTAACATATGATTTGGCAGTTAAGCAGTAAGCGAACCGACAGCAATTAAGCAGTAGAAAGAATATTTGTTTGCTTTTTGTGCGAAATAAGTTGCCAATTACTAAATATTATGGTTATGTGATGTGCCACACAGGATATCAATTTGAATTCTAGCGAAAGAGTGAATCACCGTGTGAGGTCTTGCAGGAGCACAACGGAACAATAACAGCATTGTAATAATCCCAGAAACGTGTTGTGAAAAAAGAAGAAAAAAAAAATTGGATAATTTTTTAAAAATGTATTTAAGTGCTCAATGGCACATACATATATCCAGAAGGTGTAACTAAATAAAACTCAATTTAATTTATTAAAGGTTAGAATGACTGGACGAGGATGCATTTCAGTGAACTGGTGTAACTTAAATTGGCGAATTTTGTTATTAAATGTGATTAAATATTTGAGCTAACATGGATATAAAGGTTTTGCACAAGAGCAGCACATTTAGCTCATTTACAAGCAGTGGTCACAAAATTGGCAATTGGTTTGCGACTTTTGGAGACCGCCGGAGAAAGAATTCTATGAAAGCATCAAAAAGCCTAACCTTAGGTAAGGAGGAAAACTGTTTTTTTTTGTGTTTCGTATGTAGTGAAACGTCAAATGTAAAGAATAAACATGTGTTGTGGGTGTTTGTGTTGCGATTGTACATATCAAAATATATGTTTAAACAGGGAATAATATTTGCAAAACTGACACGCAATTGCAATGGTATTAGCACACTGGGAACTAGTAACGTGACTTAAAAGGATTGGGAGGTATTCTTGAGTAATATTACTATGTAGTCGAAGTCAGAGAAAACAAGTTCTTCAAATTTTACTAATTTCACGAAGCACGAGTGGTGGTTAATTGCACCAACCTAACCTGTAAGTAAATAGCTTTTCATGCGAAGTTATAAATCATACATTTGGTTAGATGTAGTATGTTTAGTTCACTTGCTAATTCCGAAGATGTACCTATCTGAAATACCCTCCTTTATTTTCAACCCATGTGTGTCAACGCTACCGTTAAGACGAGTTTCAGCGTAGCCTAGGTTACTCATAAAAGTAATCATTGTTTTACATATATCTGTGAAAGCTACTTGGCATCATAGCTGAAATAACATTTCCCATATTATAGTCCCTTCATCGAAACTTCTCATTCTAGTTGTGCTTTACAAATGAATGGTTACCTAACTGTGGCTTGCTTAGTACAATAAGCCCAAGGCTGAAGTGCATCTGGAGCAATGACGGAAATCTGTATCGTATAAGAAAGAACCCTGACTTCAAGTTCTACAATTACGACAAAGTGATACTTTGTGAGAAAATTACCCACATCTTAACCAGTACATCCATATACTGACATATAGTGACAGTATTATTGATTATCGTGTGTGTAAAAGGCTAACTTCTTTTTATTCAGAAAAATGTGATTGATTTGTAATGGTGCTGTGTTGCATTTAATAACCCTGAGCCTTGCTTGTAGTGGGATCTGCAGATCAGAACATAGACTAGTCATGTTTGAAATTTTCTCATAGATATTAATGTACCTAAAACACACGATTAGGCTAGATAAGGTTACATTGTGCAGGTTAACGTTGCTCAAATGTAATACATTAAACAACCAAAATTGAATAACAGAAGAATAGAGCATACGAAAGATGCAAATATAATACTTGTTTTAATAGCAGAAATCGCATTATTCCATTAAATGCAGAAATTCTTCTATGTCTTTCCCCATTTCACTCACCCTTCGTCCCCCTTCCTCTTTTTTCACTCTCCCCTTCCATCTTCACTCTTCTCCTTTACTCTTAGTGCAACTTGCATGTGATGTGATGCTTTGAAAACCAACAAAAAAACTTATATAATTGGATGTTTTAATGATTAAAATGTAGTTAAAAGATTTAACAGTACAACTTGTGCCTCTTCTTTATCCTTGTACTGTAATCAATATTTAACAAAAACATTTTTTAAAAACTTGAAATGTGTTGATTTTATGCGCCATTGAAAACTTCCCATTGAGGAAAATAAGATAACCTATAGCCTGTTTAATTGGGACATAAGATATATACCAAGCTTCTTAATAGTAGTTTTGGCCATTCTTGAATGTAAACATAACATACACAAACAAAAACTTTTAAGAACAGTTTTTCCCTTCTAAGTAGCCCATTGTACATGTAAGTATCAATTATTCAACCAAAATAAATAATGAGAAATATTTGTGTTACATTTTTATTATATAGATTATTGTGACATGTACAATATGGAGGTACTAGCTACAAGCCTCGACTTCACAATAATGAAATATGTATTTGGTCTTTTAGGATTGTTTGGAAAGGTTGACTGAAGTACAATGCAAGATGAGAAGATATGTGTGGACTACGCTAAAAGGCTGAAATGTTTTAAATCATCAGCTGTGCAATGAAGGACAAAATAATAAGACTTCTAAGTCTTAGAATTTTACATTGTGTATCCTAAGACAGAAAAAGTGAGCAACAGACAGAAAGTGAGTTTGTTTCTGAAAAGATCAGAATCATTCACTTATGCTGTGTTCGCTCTTTAGATATGCGAAAAGAAAAACGTGTATCATTCTTGCCATGTGCTTTGATTGCTGCGGTAATTATATATGTATGGTAATTGCAACTACCTCAGTTCAAAACAACATTGTGTTTTGTTTGTCTTCTGCATGTAAAATTAATATAACTGCAGCAGTACTATATAATTTTAATGGGCAAGATGTGCTGGAATTATAAGGCAGGAGGCTTGAACATGAAACCCTAAATTAATCATCTGCAATCTTCCAAATGCTCTAAAGAACTGAAGAATGAGGGCAGTAATAGAAACATGTAGTTTGCACTCCTGATACTGTTTAATTTATATTTCTGATTTTTTTCAGGAATATTTATTAATTTCATATTTATTTTGAAAGCAAGAGAGGGGGAAAAAGAACACATTTTGGAGGGGGAATTCAAACTCGATAGTTCTACTACTGGACACTGCTTATAACTTGCTTGGCTATTCACCTTTGACATTCGGAATTTGCAAAGATGCTGATGAATTGATCATGGAGCTAAGGAAAGCTTAAACAAATTTTCACTCAAGGGGTCTGCTCAATTTTGTTCACTAAGGCAGTGCATGCTGGGAATTGGAAAGCCATGGTTCTTTGATGACTAGGGCATGGATGATTAGGACAGGTCATATTGTTTTCTTCCTTTATGTTTTTTCCGCAGTAAACATAAGTTAAACATGATTTCATCTAATCTGATTAGAATTATTTAATTTTCATTGGTACTATAATGTCATATTTTTGCATTTAAATTTTTTTGTAATTTTTCAATTTTTTTCATGCTTTGTCTTTTTGAATTGCATTTTCATTTGCTTGCTTACAACTGTCTCAGTGATGGGTTTTGAATAAGATTGTTGTAATTTAACTAACCCAAAAACACCCACCAAAACCCCAATAAGACCACCTATATTTATGTATAAAAATTTCTTCCTCCTCTTTCTCTATCCACCCTCCCCTTGTTAGGACTTACACCCCCCCTCCAGGACTTACAAGCAGGTGCCAGGGTTATATATAAAGATTTAACATGCAACATCTTACATAGGCTTATACAAATTCAAAAGACCCATCGTAGGTATTTATTGAATGAAACTATTTATTTTCATCAGAAGTTATTTTATTAACGTTGTTTTAACTTTAGTTGCAATATAAGAAAGACCTTTAAATAACATTTACACTTCCAGAAAAACTAACTTGAGTTGTTATTGTAGAGTGGCAATAATGACTGTACATTACAATTTACTCCCCTTTGGAAACTTGGAGAAATTTGTAGATCTTCACTAATTTCTCAGCTCTTTTTTCTCCTAAATTATTTCTTAATTTTGACCAAACAAGCTCATGGATAGAGAAGATTCTCTTAATGGATGAAGGGCAAGAACTGAGGCTTTTCAGAAAACTTATAAATCCTGTTGGTAGGTTTCCTTCTTTTGCTGTTCTCAATTCCATTATCTTCTACATTTATTTGGATGGAACTCTTTTAGTATTGCATCAGAAACATAGTGGCGAGAAATAATCAAAATCAGCAATCCTAAAAGACATAACATTTACAATCCATTCTGGATGAATCTCTATGAGCCAATTTTCTGCACTTTCCTCTTGTTCTGCAGTCAAAATTTTCCCTAACGCATTAGCAAGATAGTGAAAGGGTTCTAGTGCTTATTCCTTTCGTTTCTTTATTTTATTGTCTCCTAGGATAACATATCAGGATTTTCTAAAAGATCAATCCATAGTTCCAGAGCTTGTGCAATATTTGTGCTATATTTGTGCTGCCTGCCTGAAAAAGGTCCAGATTCTACAAACCTCTGACAGTTGTCACAGAAGTAGAATGGCATCCTTGTAAATTATAACATTATCCAAGATTTTACTAATGTTAGCAGGGACTTCTTCAAAGTGCTCAGTTATAATTTCTACATATTGCTTTGTGATAATTGTGCAAGTCAGTGATGCCAACATAATCATTTGAAATATAGCTAATGCATAATTGATAAGTAGCAAAAACAGCATGTTACCATTAAAAATAGTATTATTTACATAGCTAAAGCCTTTTAAAAATAATTAAATTCCTATCTCTGTAATGTAAAATTGTATTGTTTTCTATAGCTAAATGAAAGGTCAAACAGTTTTAACTAGAAACTAGCTAAAGTGGAACACTGGTTCTGGCTGCCAACATAAGAATATTTAATTTACCAGGTTTTGCGTGTGTGGTGTGTGTGCGCACACCGTATTTATGCAAATCTGATGCGCACCTCTTTTTGCCAAATGTAGTACTCAAAATCATGGTGCACATTAGATTCTAGTGCAAATCCATAGCGTAGAACGTCAGTAACTTCATTCCATGTTTTTGATTATTACGTCACAATGGATTGCTGGAGTTAAAACGCATTCAGAAACTTGCGATAAGCTAGCCGCTCATTTATCATTGGCCTATTATTGAGCGTTTTTAGTTATGATATGGAGGGCAAGGGCAAACAGAAGAATGTCTTATGATGCTTCTTTAAAGCGTAAAGTAATTCTTTATGCTGAAGAAAATAGTAATAGAAAGGCAGGAAGGGAATTCAATGTATCAGAGAGCAACGTTCGCTTGTGGCAAAAACAGAAATTGGCATTATTTGCTACTAAAGCTAGTAGGAAGAAATTTACTGGTCCTCGCAAAGGAAGACCTCCTGATGTTGAAAAAAAAAAAGTGTTGGAATTTGTGCGTGAAAGGAGGAAGAATGAGCAACCTGTGACTAGTGACACTATACGAAAGAAAGCTAAAGAGGAGGCTGGTTTTCCTGTTATTCTGAAACAAGGGTTTAAGGCTAGCCATGGATGGGTGGATTGCTTTATGCAGCGCAGATGGATTTATCTCTAAGACACTGTACAACAATGTGCCAGAAACTTCCTGCAGATTTTTAGGACAAACTACAAACATTTCAGCAGTATGTCATTTCACTTCAGAAGAAACAAAAATTTTCAGTGGAGCAAATAGGCAACGGTGATGAGATGCCAATTTGGTTTGATATGCCGCAGAACTACACTATTACTGAGAAGGGGACAAAGGAAGTTATCAAAACAACAGGGTGCAAAAAACATAGCGTAACAGTAATGCTGGCAATCATAGTGGATGGGTGCAAACTTCCCCCTTTCTTAATCTTCAAGAGGAAAGCGTGTCCCAAAACCCCTAAGAATTTAGAACTGTTTCCTGATGACGTCATTCGAAAGTAAGTGAAGGGATGGATGACTGAATCATTGATACATAATTGGATCCGAAATGTGTGGGAATGTCATCCTGGTGGACTTTCCAATTCTCCATCAATGCTTTGTCTGGATGCATTTCATGTTCATCTCACCGACGATGTAAAAAAGAAGGTACATTGCCTAGGCAGTGATCTTGTTACTATTCCTGGAGGGATGACATCTGTATTACAGCCCCTGGATGTTAGTATAAATAAACCGTTTAAGTGTTTTGTTCAAGAGTATGAAAAATGGCTTTGTGAACCAAACCATGAATTGACCTCGACAGGAAAAGTTAAGTGCTGCACCACATACCGTTGCACACTGGTTTTCTGTTGCCTAGAAAAGCATTGAAACACCATTGATTGTATAGTCATTCAAGAAATTCTGCATTTCAAATGCTTTGGATGGCAGCGAGGATGACGAGGAGAGAGGAAATGAACCTGTTTCTGATGTGGACACTTCCGAGGATTCCAGTGATGAAAGCATCAGTGAATAATGGTAATTTACGCTTGTAATTTATGGTATTGTATTAATAAATTCATTTTGAATGTGGACTTTCCTTCTTTCATGTTCACTAATTTTTTTCTTTAACAATGTGTAATCTAACAATAGGCACTTTCAATTCTATAATCTGATGGTTTATATATATATATATATATATATATATATATATATATATATGTTTGTTGTATTAAATAAATTTAAAGAAAATATTTATTACTATTTTCTGTCATTGATGCGCTTTACATTCGATACAAACTTTTTTTTCTTCTTCTTTCTTTTCTTTTCACAATTTTAAGTTTCAAATATGGGGTGCGCATTAAATTTGCTGGCGCATTAGATTTGCGTAAATACGGTATATATATATATATATATATATATATATATATATATATTTATATATTTATTACTGATGAAGTAGTTATAAGAATGCATTAGTGTTTTGAATAAATTGATATCATATGATAATTTAAATTGAACTATTTAATTGCCAATGTAACAAAAAAAATCCCAATAAAACCCGATTTAACCCACTGGGTTTGGTTTTTTTTTAAAAAAGCACCCCTGAATTGTTTGCAATTTCTTAGTAAACAAACGAGAGATTAGGGTGGCTACTGTCAGTTATGTCAAGGTCAACTGGCTCTCCAAATAAATTTAGCAGGTGGAAGTGTCTTTATGATGGTGTTAAAGGGAAGGGGTGATTGGAAGGAACAACCATCCCTTGGTTATTGAAAAGATTTTGCTGCATGGTGGTGTGCTCCATTGCTATATCAATACTTTCAACTTATCATGCCTAATACTAACTGTTTTGTAAGTGAAAAACTGTGAGCACTTGTACGGCAATTTGGAGATAATCATTTCACTACAGATGTCTCAATTCTATTCTGTAAGCTGTGTGAAGTTCAAGTAGAAACCAAAAAGCGATATACTGTGCAACAGCACTGCAGTATGGCAAGACAAAAACAATTTGCCTGTAAATGTTACATCAGAGAACTGTTAGCAGCTTCTATTTGAGAATATTTCGTCATCATCCACCACAAGCAGAGTGTCTGATTTTATCAAGGACTTAGTGTAATGATGATGTTCTGCTAATACAAGGGTCACTAGACATGTATTGAGACATGGAAAATTGGCCACCCCTGGGGAAAGCATTGTTGCTTTGTCAAAATAGCTGACTCATTGGTAATGCAATGGTAGCAGGCAGACCATTGTTGCGCCATTCATTTTTGCTCAGTTTATGTTTGAAGTCTGGAAAGTGTGGACATTTTTTCAAGTGCAATGGAGATTCAGAGAGAGCATTTTTGTGCAATGATTTTGTACAACTTCAAATGTGGCTTAAATGAAATGCAGTCACTTAAGTGTTTGAGGGGGGCTTTTGTGGACCATTCTCTGTCATGTGCCACTGTGTTCCGCTGGTTTGCAGAATTAAAGATGAAGAGAAGAGTGGCAGACCAGCAACAGTAGTGATTGACAAAAACATCACCGCTGTGGAAACAATGATTAGGGAAGATCCAAGACTAACCTACAAGGATGTCGAGTTGGCATTAGGGATTAGTTCCCAGAGTGTTTCTACCATCCTTCATGAATACCTTTATGTAAAAGAATTTCTTCAAGATGGGTGCCCCATAATTTATCTGAAGCACAGATGCTCCATAGGGTGGAATGGTGCGAAGAAATGCTGAAAAGATTTAACTGTGGACAGTCTCGCCATATTTCAGATATTGTTATGGGTGAGGAAACATGAATCTATCAGTTTAACCCTGAAACAAAATGCCAGTCCTCCATTTGGGGTTTCCCAGATGACCAACCACCTGTCAAGGCCAAGAGAGCAAGGAGTGCCGGAAAGAAAATGGTTGCTTCTTTCTTCTCCACAAGTGGTCACTTGGCAACAGTTGTGCTCAAAAATAAGAAAACTGTTACTGCACAATGGTACATAGAAGCTTGTCTTCCGAAAGAGTTTCAAAGAATCCAAGAAAGGTGTCCAAAGATGGGACTAAGGGGCACATTACTGCATCATGACAATGCATCAGCTCACACTGCTAATGCCACAAGTTTCTGCAAGGAACTGAGGCAAAACTATTGACTCATCCACCCTATAGTCCCAATCTGGCACTATGTGATTTCTTCCTGTTCCCTACGTTGAAGAACCGACTTCGAGGTCACCGATTTTCTAGCCCTGAAGAAGCAGTTTCTGCATACAAAGAGGAGTTATCTGCAGTGCCAGAAACTGGGTGGCATGGATGCTTCCAGAAGCGGTTCTGGAGGATGGAACGTGCTTACAGTGCCAGGGAGAATGCTTTGAGAAACAGGGATAAACTAAACGTTTCTGTGACTATTCATATTTTGCTATCTCAATACATATTTAGTGACCCTCATATACCACTGGAGGAAGTTAATGGGTTATATGAATAAAAATGAGTATATAGTATATGCTTCACTTTTTCAGGTAAATACTCAGTTTGGTAAGAATAAAACCTTTCAAGTATTTACTCCATTTTGAGAAAATACTTAAAGTAATGGAAGCAGAGTAGAACGTACTCGGGCATCCATCTTACAAGAGCATCGTATTTGGTATGAATTAAAAGCTAGTATATTCCCAGTTTTATGAGTTAATTCTCTCATTTTGAGCATGATTAGATGCATACTCGCTTCTGGGTATATATTGATTTCTTTTACTTAAACCAAATATGAAGAGAGTGGCACAATTTATGAGCTGTATAGTACTCGTGGAAAATTTACAAACATAGCCATGGGCATTAAATAAGTTTTAAAATCCTACATTGTTTCAGAAAAACATAACCTAGAAGTAACATTGAAAGTCAGCTTTATTAATTAACCTTACTACATAAAGTTCTACTACTTCAAAATCCAGATACCTACTCATAACTTTATAAGAAAGCTGTTTCATAGTATACCTAAATAGTGTAAGTATGCTGAGATTCTAAAAACAGTCGAATGTGTTCATCCAGCATCTCATGAGTTATGACTTTCCAATCTACAATTATTCCTTTCTTTTTGCTTATAACCATTTTATTTATTGGTTTTCTAATATTGCCATGAACATTCAAGGAGTTTCAAAATCCTATATTGCTTCATGAAAACATAACCCAGAAGTATCATTGAAAGTCATATTTATCAATTAAGCTTGCTTTGTAAAATCCTAACCCCAAAATTCAGTTGCATAAGAAATTAGGTTACTTATAACAAAACTGTTTCATAGAAAAATAGTGTAAACACTCAGGATTCTAGAAACAGTCTGATTTGCATCTGCATACGGCACCTTTATAATTATGACTTTAGAATCTGTGAATATTTTCTTTTTACCTGATTTATTGGTAATAGACTTTTACCTATTTCACTTTAGATATTGTTTTGCTTATTTAATTTACAGCTATGCTTTTGTGTGTGTTGCTTCAGTTAATTTTTCATTTCTTGAAGGACTTCATGTTTCTCTAACATTTCTGCTGAAACTTGTTATACAACACAGGATAATTCATGAGCAGTTTTGATGGGACAGAACCAAATACAATAAAATCTACTACTGTAATTCAGAATGCCAAACAACACATCACACAATCAACGCTAGTATATGGTCAAAGAGTGTAGGTAATACGAGTATATACTTACATTTAAGTGAACAAGATAGCTGTGGGGATGAGTATATACTTGCGTGAGAGAGTAAGTTTTTATTCTTATGCAAACGAGTATGTTCTCATTGAGCTGAGTATATATCACAGAAAGTGTTCATACTCATGAGTACGAACTTTGAGAAAGTACTTGCTTTTAATTCATATGACCCAATGATTAGCATTTCAATAATTTTCTGCAGAAATACACTAATCGAGAAATTCGTAATGCAACAACACCTTGCAAGAAACTATGAGATTACTTATTATGAAGATGTTTTAAATACAATTACAATCCTGTGTCACTGTTAAGATCAAGGTTTCTGTCGATGAAACCAGTGACACTGAAGGGAGGTATGTAGCAAACGTTGCTGGTGTTTTAATGAAAGACCTACCAAGAAGAATTTCTTATTTCCTGTGAAAATTGGAGAGGATTAACCACTCAACTATTGCTGTTACCTTTGGCAAGGTATTGAATATGTTGTGGCTTGAAGGAGTGAAGAGGGAAAATGGTTTTTCTTTTAGTAACTGATGCAGTTTCCTTTATTCTGAAAGCTGGCAAAGGTCTGCAGTTTCTCTATCCTAAAATGATACATGTAATGTGCATTGCACATGAAGTACTTAAGAGTTGCAGAAGAAATTTGGGGAAGTTATTCTGATGTGGACAAGTTAATTGCAACCAAAAAAAAGATGTTCAAATCTCGTCTTTGAGTGCAGAAGTTCAAAGAAATTTCATCTTCTATTCGTTTGCCTTCCCAGCCCATCCTCACATATTGGGGAATGTGGCTTAAATGCTGCAAACTACTACTGCACCAATTGCAATTTTATCGAAATGTGAGTCAGTACAAAGGTGAAGCTTCCTCCATCGAGATTGCCAAGGCACTGTTTTCAAGTTCTACACTCACTGGTGACCTTGCTTATATTAAGTCAAATTTCAGTATAATATCAATAATCATACAATTAGAAGAAACGCACTAAACTCTACAATGCTCTTCAACTTGTGACAGATGTGGAAAGTAAGTTTGCATGGGTAAAATTGATGATTGTGTCAATGCAAAACTAAAGGTGTGCTAAGTTGGAATGAAGGGTACTCTACACTCTGCAAGATTGGTGAAATTTTCAGTGGTAAATCGGCGATGTTACAGGAAGGTGAGCCTGAATTCAACAATGATGATTTGACTTATTTCAAATATCCTGCGATGTTAGATAGTCTTTCTCCCGATAGGGAAATCTTTCTTGATGCTGAGTAAAAATGTAAAGTCATGTTTATTTGTAAACTAAAATAAGCATGATTTGTTATTGTAATTCTTTGTGACTGATCTTCATGATGAAACAGTTCTTTCGTTTTGTGTAGTGTTGATTTTCTCTTGGATTACATAAATTTAAAAAAGTATTAATAAAGATTAGTATTATTGTTTATTAATGTGTTAGGCTTTTAAAGTATTCATAAAAGTTAAATTAAACCTGGTAAGATTTTAAATGTGCCCAAAACATTTTTTTAGAATATGTGGTTAGTCATGTTTTCTCCATTTTTAAGGTCATGAAGGCTTGTATATTTCTAACATTTTTAGGTCATAAATATCTAGGCACTTTTAATGACAAGATGCTTGTTTCTCCTCTCCGTGTGAATATTGAAACTTTAAATCTTGATGCTTAAGATAAATACATGGTTCCCGAGAATAAAGGGTAGGTTTTTGCTAGTTCACTGCGGACTATGAGTTACGTGTAATGGATTAAAAGTGCCCATAGCTAATTCAGTAACTAGTTGAATATGAATATTTATTTCCACCTTTCTTTGATAGTTTTACAAATGAAACTTACAACTAAAGATTTTTTTTAAAGAAAATCTAGTGCAACTATAAACTACTTTTCCCATACTTTAATCCCTAGATTGTATGTATGGTATAAAGCTACTGTACCATCTCTTCTCTTTCTAGGCTAAAATCATTCTGCTGTGCCTTGTCCACTTACCTCTTACATTTCCTAAAAATGTCACCAGGATGTTATTATTGTTACTATTTCCTTGTTCAACTTATCTCATTTTTTATTCCAAATATCATCTCCCCATTTTTAAACCTTTTCATATTCTATTAGCCAATGGAAAATACTACCCAATTTGTCACACATAATGCATCTCCTTGAGCAAGTATTTTCTATCCTTTTAAGAAAATATTACTCCTGTGCGCATCCAAGCAAGACCTATTCTTTCAAATGGATTGCATGTGTTTACACAATTCTCCCTCCCCCAATTTCTCTTAACTAGTTAATACTTTTATCTTCAAAACTAGCCCATCTCTCTTGTTTCTCTTTGTCTTCCACTCTCATTCCCACTTCTTTCCAAGATCCATTGTTATTGTTTTTATCTAATAGGCATATGTTTCTCATGCCAATTTCTTCTAACACATTTCCCATCTCCCCACAGCAACTAGTTGCTTTCACGTATATTTTGTTTCTGTCATTGTTGCCATTGTCATAATTCATTGTTCAAAATTTAACATTTTTGTACTGTGCATTACTACAGAAATCAAACAGTCTGCATATAAACAATCTGTATAGAAGTGCTCCTTGTTTTCTTCAAACTGTTTTGTGTTATTTGAAATGCATATCATACAAGAGAAAGTTGCATGTGTCGTATGCATGACAGAACATAAATCTGTGGTATTGATACAGTGACAGTTCAGATGTGAGTACAACAAAGTTCCTCCACACAAAAATAATTTCAGGTGATCACATAAACAGTTTGCAGTAGTGTGCAAACATGGAAAACTACAGGAAGACCCAGAGCATTACAAGAAAATGTCAAAAGAATCGGACAGTCCTGTGTTCAGAGTTCTCAAAAGTCTCTTCCATGCTGTAGTTTACAGTTAGGTATTCTTAAATCAACAGTGCAGGATGTAAACAGAAGAGATTGAAATTGCATCCATATAAAATTCAACTCTTGCATGCAATAAAACCACAAGCAAGTTGCTAATGGCTATATTTGCTGATGCTACAAAGAATTGATTATGAGCCAGAAGTTTTAGAGAATATCCCTCTTCTCCAATGAGGCCATGTTCCATGTAAATTGTTATGTTAATCAGCAAAATTGTGTAATTTGGGGCTTGTAAAAAACCACAAGTGATATGCGAACATATTCACATTCTCCCAAGGTCAACATTTGGTGCAACCATTTTCGGTACATTCTTTTTTTGTTGAAACAAACATCAACTCCATTGCAT
Source organism: Deroplatys truncata (assembly GCA_030765065.1). Classification (NCBI taxonomy): domain Eukaryota; kingdom Metazoa; phylum Arthropoda; class Insecta; order Mantodea; family Mantidae; genus Deroplatys; species Deroplatys truncata. The sequence goes on from CM060990.1 coordinate 151,904,240, forward strand.
ACATGGACATGCTGCAGAATTTCCTATTTTCTCAAATCAAGTAAATGGAAATGGAGTTGCAAATCATCTTTCAACAAGATGGAGCATTGCCCCATTTTGCAAACCATGTCTGAGATGAGTTGAATCATGGATTTCCAAACTGATGGATTAGCAAAAATGGACCCATCCCATGTCTTGCTACAAGTCCAGATCACTCCATTGGACTTCTACCTTTGGGGGTATGACAAGAATGAGGTTTACAGGGAAAGAATTTAAAATCTTGGTCACCTGAAATTAAGAATCAGACAAGCAGTTGCAAGAATTAGGCCAGATGTTCTTGTCAGAGTGTGGGCTGATATTGAATTTCACTTGGATGTCTGTCATACTGTTAATGGTAATCATATTGAAATGCACTAACATTACTTGTAAATTGAGTTACTGGACTGAATAAAGGCACTTTCAATCCATTATACATAATACATACCTCACAGAAAACTCACAAAACCCCGCCATTCAGTCTCGGAAACTTTGTACTTAAGTATTCAAAAGTACAACATTTAGTGAATTAATATAACTGTATGTAAAACAACAGCAAGATTCTACTATCTTGCTAAAAAAAAAACTCAAGTGTTTTAACACATGTATATTTATAGTACAAGTTTGGCGATTTAGGTTGCAATTGTAATTTGATTTTTTAAAATGCATATGTTGCAGCATATTACACTTGTCTTTCATTATAAGGAAGTTTTGCATATGTCTTTGTACTATAATACTTCACTTTAACAATAATTATTCTGCTCTCAAAAACTCATTGTGTTGGTTATCATGTGATCTTTCACATAAGATTCTTTTCTTGAAACTTTTATTGTTACTTTTGTGTATCTAATAGATGTTACTTCCATTACTACATAAATGTCATCTGTATTATTACAACTTGTTTTATAAAGAAGTTTTAAATAGAACAAAATTATTCTAAAATAGTGTTCTATGATAAGACTGCTTAAGAGTGCAAATATTAAAAATTCTGATTATCAACTTTGAAAGTTAATAGTATACTTTGACTACATATGTGAAAGAGTAGGTTCAGTTTTGTACCTACAAGTCTTAGTCCGAATTTCTTAAGTAGCATTAGTACATTCATTGCAAAACTGGGGATCAGGAGCAGATCTTATGTTAAATCAATTCTTCCTTTTAGGACAACAAACATTGTTTTTTCTCTTTCAGCAAAGTTTTTGTAGTCCACAGATACCAATAAAAGCTTTTATAATTTCCTTTAGATGAGATAATCTTGAAACAGACATTCGTTTCATCAAATGTAGTGGTGTAAGTATCACACTTGTTTCCATCACGTTTTTCGTTGAAGTAATTAATCTTTTAAATTATCTGTGTATTTATCCTCCATTGTTCTAGAAGGTCATAAAATATTGCAACAGCCAGTTATTCTCGTAGTATTCCGAGAATTTACACATCCCTCATCAGGTAAAAGGTGTTCACTTTTATTAATGCCTGTTCTTAATACATACAACACCACAGGTGATGGACGCTAATGAGAGATGAAATTAAATGATAATTGGGAAACTAAATTTGGGAAGGAAAACCTTGGAAAAATCTCGGACAGGTAAGATAGTCCTGCCAGGATTTGAACCACAAGCCTGTTCACAAGACTGTGCCTTAACGATTTTGATCACCTTAGTTGACCTTCCCGTAGATTTGTCTGCCTCACCATTGTCAGAATAACACAATAAATGTCATTATGTATGGTAGATATCGACAACAAATATTTCTGCTGTTTTCTTCAGCATGTAGTAGCAGAGAAGACCTTTTTATTACTCTGTCTAAATATGAGCATGCTATGGGTTACTAATTTATTGGGATTTAAAGAACCGAGAATGAGGTGCTATATGAAATTCTCACACATTCTGCATTATGGCATGTAACTCTCGCTCACTCATTCTGCTACTGATGAGAAAAACAACTTGCAGTGCATGACTGGAGGAAGGATGCACTGCAGACATTCTCACCACCACTGCTTCAGGTCAGAAGGGGTTTTGCTCACATGCAAATTTGTGAGTGGAAAACTCAAGTTTATATTTGATGCAGTCACATAAGGCTCAGGAAAGTGGAAGTGTCCGAAATAGTCTGAAAAGTTGATATACTTAACCATAGTACATGCATAGTTCTGAATTGTCGAAGAATGCATAAGCAGGGCCTCCCAAGCCCTGTTTTTACTGAATTTTCAGTACTTTTTGTGTTTTGGAATGACATTTTTATTAAACATAGTGATTATAGTGTTTTATTATGTCTTATTTATAAAGTTTCAAAATTACAGTAATTTTTTTAGCTTATTAACCGTATTTATTGTCACATATTTACTTATTAATAGATCCTGGAATGTTATGCACTAAAAACCTGAAAATATGCATGCAACTATGCAGTAAAAGCCATTGAAATATGCACTAAAAACTTGAGTATATGCAATGAAAAACACACTTCAAGTTTATTTGGTTTAATAATTTAAAGTAATAAATTAATAGTTGTCTTCAGGCCATCAGTGTTATTATTATGCATTGACTACTAATTTTATTGCATGTTTGAATTGATGCACTTTTAACCTGTTTTTCTTCTTTCTTTTTAATTTTCTTCGCTATTCATGTAATTCTTATGGCATTAAACAACCAACAATTTTTCTAGGTTCTCTACTGTTAAACTTCTCTTTATCTAATTTCTCTTTATCTGTCAGAATTAGTTTAAATGCCAAGAATGATCTCTCAACTTCACATGATGTGACTGGTGCATATTTATATGCAGAAATATTCCGAATTTCAGTGATTGTTTTACATTTTCCACAGATTGTCAGCAATTTGGCGCATTTCGTTATAGCTGGGATTTTTTTTCTTACTTAAACTTAAATTTTTCATCCACTGCTTTACCTTGTGATCCATGAACTGCTTCCAACGTGTCTTTTGCCTTTTGCACAACTGTAAGGGATTCTGTTAGAGGAGTACCCACATTTCCCAGCATGGTTATACTGCTCTCTATTACACTGAACAACACTGAAATTTGCACCTGACCAAAAATAGGCGATTCTAATAGATTTTTAAGTATGAATTTCAGAACTGAAATCCGTTTTGTGATATCACCTAACGTTTTTTAGATATTGCCCTTTTTGTAATTTGCGAAAAACCGCTGCGCTATGCCATCGCAACCTTTATCGGTTGGCTCACCCTCTCAACATCTGTTGTCATTCAAGGCTGGTAAGAGTTTTATTGCATTGCGAGGTAACTTCAGCATTTTGACAAGGGGCTTAAAATATGACTTCTTTGAAAGGTCTTAAGAGGGACAGCAGACGGCATCTATCCATGAAGATACTGAAGCAATAATGGCAAAACTCTGCAAGAATGGCATAATGCTGTTTGCCTTTGCTGAACATCACTTTTTGTGCTAAACACAAACCTTTTAACTACACAACCACTGTCCACCGTCTTTTTAGACGAAAGCTGACTATTCTTCACCTCCACCCTCCTCATCCTCTTTGGCTAGAAGAATTCCTTACCATGTTCTCTACTGCACGTCATAAAGCCATGTGTCATGTTTGGAACGAGCAGTAGTTGTATACAAGTATCTGTCTCAGCACAGTGCAGTGAATGTTGTGTTCTTTGAAGTGATACGTTTTTGTGGACTATGTTAAAAATAGTTATATACTTCAGACTCCTCTTAACTGCGTTTTCTTGCATTCTACAGACACTGACAGCAGTTTATTTATATACAGATATTATTGTTTTGAAATGTCTCAAGTGTTTAAATTCTGCAAACCTATTTTGTTATATCTGTGGCAAATTTACGACAAAATCTCGGCGAAAATCTTTAACTCCTAAGGTGAGAAAGGCTTAGGAGTTATATTTTGGGTGTAAAGCTGGGGATGAAGGGAAGTGGTGGGCACCAAGTACATGTTGCACTAGATGTTCGCAACACCTTCAGGGGTGGTTAAATGGCACTCATAAATCAATGCCATTTACTATACCAATGATTTGGAGAGAACCAAGGGATCATATTACAGATTGTTACTTCTGTTTAACAAAAGTATCTGGTTTCTCTTCAAAGTCAAAACATGCCATATAGTGTCCAAATATTCCTTCGGCTATAAGACCTGTACCTCATGACAATTCCCTTCCAGTTCCTAAGCCACCTGAACTATGGATGTTAGATGATGTACGTTCAAATGATTCTCCTGAAGAACCTAGCCCTTCAGTATGCAATACTGGTGACCCAGATTTCCAGTTACCAGAACCTCAATCTAAATCTCATTTGATTTCCCAAGCCGAGCTGAATGATCTAGTAAGGGATCTTAATTTAACAAAAACTCAGTCGGAACTTTTAAGCTCACAACTGCAATACTTGAACTTGCTTCAGCCTGGAGTAAATGTAACAGCATTCAGAAAACGTGAGCACTCTTCGACATCATTGTTTTTACAGAAAAATGAACTTGTTTATTGTAATGATGTTAATGGATTCATGGAACAACTGAGTGACAATTACAAGCCATCCCAATGGCATCTTTTCACTGATTCGTCGAAGTTAAGTTTAAAGGCAGTTTTATTACATAATGGTAACTCTTATCCTTCCACCCCTATAGCTCATGCTATCCAGATGAAAGAAATATATGGGAATTTGAAGATAGTTTTAATGCTATAACTATGCAAAGTATGAATGACAAATCTGTGGAGATTTAAAGGTCATAGGGTTACTAATGCAGAGTGGTTTCACCAAGTTTTGTTGTTTTATATGTGAGTGGGACAGTCGGGCTAAAGAAAAATATTATGAAGTAACTGAGTGGCCTGTAAGGAGTGCTTTAATACCGGGTGAAAAGAGTGTTAAGTATGAAGCATTAGTTAACAGACAAAATTTTACTACCGCCGCTTCACATTAAGTTAGGCTTAATGAAAAATTCTGTAAGGGCTTTGAACAGAGAGAGTAGGGGTTTTCGGTATTTGAAAGAAAAGTTTCCAAGAATAAGTGAAGCAAAATTAAAGGAAGGTATTTTTATTGGCCCACAAATACGCAAATTGATGGAAGACAGGCATTTTAAAGAACTACTTTCCGAAAATGAGAAAGCAGCATGGGTGGAATTCAAGACAGTATGCAAACATTTCCTGGGAAATACAAAAGCTGACAACTACAAGGAAATTATTGAGAACATGCTAAAGGCATATAAACATTTAGGGTGCAATATATCCTTAAAAATACATTTTCTGCACTTGCACTTGGGCTTCTTCCCTCCCAACCTTGGGGCTGTGAGTGATGAGCATGGAGAACGGTTTCCTCAGGATATAAGTGCCATGGAGAAGCGATACAGCGGAAAGTGGTCACCTAGTATGTTAGCTGACTATTGTTGGCAGCTAATAAGGGGTTTTACGATGCCAGCTACAAGCAAAAGTCTTCTCAAATTTTTTTTTTAAAACTGCGAGTAAAATTAATAATATTTTTAAGTTTTTGCATGAAATTACAAAAATATTGCTTGTAACTCACTTTAACTGCAATTTATGGATTCTGCATACTTATTTTGTAATATTGCTGACCTGTATGAAATAATTCCACCTAAAGATTTATTACAATATTTTAATTAGATCTGTTTTATGCATTTTTTTAAAAAAATTGAAACCAATTTCTCCAAAAAATGGTACGTGATAGGGAATTTTGGATTTCAGATCTGAATTCAGCATAGCTAATATGTACAAAATCACCTATTTTCGTTCAAGTCAAAATAAAAAAGTTGAAATTTGTTGTTCAGTGTTATGGAGAAGTTGACAGTCTCAAGACAGCTCATTTCAGAGGTTCCTTTGATTCACGACATCTTTTGTTCTTTGAATGGAAACACTTTCATTTGCATCAAACCCTTTCAAAACCTGAAACAAGTAAAAATATATATTCTAAATTATGTTTTTGGAGATTTTAAAAAGTGGCAAGGGTTTCGTAGAATCCCTAAAATTGCATGGAATGTTAATTTATTTTTCAATGTAGATATGTTGCATTTGTGTGTTCCCATTAAGGTGCAAGTTACATGTAGAGTAAATTATAGAAATAATGGTAATGGATGTGTACCAAATTGCCCATTTAAACTTAACATTAAAAATGTAAGGTGAACATGCTTCTTTTAATTGGACAACAAATGGATACAGTTTCCACCCCAATGATTTAAACACAATATCATATAAACATTGTTTTTAATTCCCTAGTGAAGTAGGTTAAATGTGGCAAAACAGTGCAGGAGTAAGCATCCAATAAATATAAAATACAAAGTGATATATAGTTACCTCTTTCAGTTGCGTGAAGTACTTGTCATAGAAAATAGCAGCCCTCGTGATTACTAAATTTGGAGGCAGGGGTAAATCAATCAGTTGTTCTTTATATTTCTGAACTTGCAATGATGCCTCAACGAACACCATTTTTGTTTGTGAAATCAGCTCATTGATTAATGGAAACTATTTACGGACCTCTTCAGCAGTTTTGTGTAGTCCATGTACCAAGCATGTTAGGTGGCTCATATTGAAAAAAGCTTTCTGTACTTTCCCCGCTTTTATCACGTAAGGTTATGCATCTGACACCAGCAAAATCACCCTATCTGCGGGATCCTCGCCTGGCAACAACATTCCTGTAACAACCCGCCAAATAAATATTTGCTCAAACAAAATAAAAATATAAAGGTAGAATCAGATGACTGAAAAATTCAATGCCATAGCCGGGATTTGAACCACGGATCTCCCGGTCTCCGTCCGGTTACTCTAACCACTGAGCTACCTTGGCAAGATGCCAGCACGCCATTAAATTCTCCAGCTGACTCACATTACTTCCCGGTAAACCACAAGGAGATCTCAAATTGTATTGAGATGTCATACCCCAATGACGACTTACATTCTTTGTAAGTACTTAAGTCCCGGGCTTTTAGTTTCAACCACTATTAGGTCAATTAATGGAATTAATTGTTCTTTCACACAAGTCGTGTGTTGGACAGGTTGGAAAGATAGAATCAGATGACTGAAAAATTCAATGCCATAGCCGGGATTTGAACCATGGATCTCCCGGTTTTATGAAGAATATGTGCCATAAGGTAAAAAGCTTTTGAAGCAAAATGATTTGCCTAGTAAAGCAATCTTACTGATGGACAATGCTGGATCACATCCAGACGAAGAGGAACTGCAGTACAACTCATGTAATATGTCGTGACAGTCCCCCACTCCTGAGACAAAGATGCACAATAGCACTAACCAGCCCACTTGCATAATAAGAGAGGTGGGGATCAGTGTTCCACCTGCTGTAAGTGTGATAATTACTTCCAGAGCAATTCCGATCGCTGCTTGTTAGCGCATATCCTTTCTTTCCTTGTATTGCACAAGACATGTTGCCCATTCAGAGTAAACTTAGTGACGAAGTGCTACATTCCCAAAGCAGGGAAATCATAAGTAATGTGTACACATATTTTAAAAATATACGCCAAAGTAATGCCAATGCTCTACCAGGCAATAATGCAGTGCAGCTAGTAGCAGAAGCTACAGGTGTTTCAGAAAGTAGTGTATGGCAAATTGTTAGCGAAAAGAAAACAATTGATTCTGGTGTGTCCATCTCATTTCCCACCCCACATTAAGAAAGGCCAAGAAAATCAACAATATCAGCTTTGGACAGCTTTAATGAGGCGGTAGTCCACAGAACCGTAAACGACTTTTATGTAATAGAAAAGGAGAGGCCTTCTTTAAGAAAACTGCATGCAAAGTTGCGAAATTCAATCGATTTCAAAGGATCCATTTCAACATTGCGCAAAATCCTCCGAAAACTAAGATTTCGGTGGTGTAAAACAAAAAGAAGCGCAAAATCTTGATCGAGCGTCACGACATACGGGACATGCATATAAATTATCTAAGGCAGATCCCTAAATTTCGCAGTGAGGCCTGACCCATTGTATACATGGATGAAACCTACATTCATTCCTCACATACCACCCCACATTCCTGGAGCGATGATTTCTTACAAGGTTTATTTTGCCTAGTCTCAAGAGATCAAAGGCTAATAATAATCCATACTGGTGGAGAGCAGGGTTTTATCCCTAACACTTATGTCGTTTTAAGTCCCACCAAAGAACAGGAAACTACCATAGTGAAATGAACTTCATTAACTATGAGAAATGACTAAAAGAGAGATTAATATCCAATCTACCTCTAAATTCAGTTCTGTTAATCGATAATGCTCCCTACCATAATGTGCAATTAAATAAGGCTCCTTCATCTAATTCAAAAAGAGACACTATGATTTCCTGGCTACAGGCTCACCTTCCAGAAGAAGAATTCCTTAACACAGATTTCCCTTCCCTCCACAAACCTGAAGTATACAATCTCATAAAACCTCTAAAACCCAAGCATCGTAGATATAAGATAGATAGTCTGTTGGAAGAGTGCAACCACAGTGTATTAAGACTTCCCCCATACCATCCAGACTTCAATCCAATTGAACTTATCTGGGCTACTGTAAAGAATTGGCTTGCGGACAAAAATGTAACATTCAAAATGGATGATGTTGAGGGACTGACCGATGAAAAATTCGCATCCATCACTGCAGAAGAATGGCAAGACTGTTGCAGGCATGTAAGAGATATTGAACAGAAATATATGGAAAATGAGGGACTCTTGGATGAAGGACAAGAAATAATTATTCATTTGTGTAACGATAGTGGTAGTGAGGAAAGTGAAAGTGAAAAATCCGGTGGTGACGAGTCTGATTACAGTTAAAGCTGTACAACACACTTGGAAATCATTCTCGGATATTTCTGGAGTATCCCCATTGCCCTTGGATGAGGGTGATTAAGGCCGAGTTCAATTGCAGGTAAGCTTACACAGTTGTTTACAATGTGTTGTGTATGCGACTGCCTACGAGTTCTGATATCACTTGTAGTCTCTTGCTCCCCCACCACTCTCACCACTTCTCATTTCTCCTCATATGGAGTGTCACAACGTATTACACCAGTTGAAATTCGGGCTTTGTTTTTGCCGCCTAATGTCACAAGCTTAATTGGATCAGGGGGTTTTGTAATGCTTTAAAAAAAAATATCGACACAGTCTGTTGCAGTCACTTCTACAAGCAACAGAAAAGGATGGAAACATCATTAATTTTCTAAAATGAGTAACCATGAGGGATGTAGTGTATTGGTGAGCAGAGTCATGGGATGAAGTAAAGCCTGAGACACTTGTGAAATCATGGAGGAAAATTTTAGAGAGCAAATCGACTGGTGAGAGTGAATTCGATGATATTGATGAAGATGATGTACCCCTATCACACCTAATTGCACAACTTCCAGGTGGTAGTGAAAGCTAAGTTATGGAATGGATGAAGAGTGATGAACAGTTTCAATTTACGGAAACATCAGTTGTTGAGATGTTGAATGAGACGACAGAAGAAAGCGAGGAGGAAGATATAGAAGAGAGAACACCAAATATGAGTCATAATGAGGGTTTTGCTGTGTTGGAGACAGCATTATGCTATGTAGAACAACCACCAGAGGCAACACTGTGTGACATCATGTTACTCAAACGATGACGTGGCATTGCCATGCAAAAGTGATTCAGTATCCTGAAGCAAAGATGCCTAAAGCCTTTTTCAAAAAGTAACACCATGTTTGTATGTATGTACATATTGTATTTATTTCTATACAAAAAATTTAAATTTACAGTAAATGACTTCACCTTGATTTGTTGTTGATTTCATCTCGTCTTGAATGAGTTTTCCTATGGTGCTCCGTATAGTCAGAGTTATGCCAAATACGAGGTACCTTCACCCCCCCCCCCATTACCTGGAGTAGCGAGACTCTACTGTATATAACATTCTAAATCTTCAACCCAGGCATTGAATTTTGCTAAGTATTTTTTGCAACCTATTTTTATATGGACTTGGAATATTGAATATAATGTTTTGGGAATCGTGGTTACTGTTATGATCCATTACAGCAATAATCTTGAGACTATTCCATTACATGGACAATTTTTTTCTTTGTAAAATGTTGCTCTGGTTTGCGCCACAGTTGGCTGAACACTGGCTTTCTGTGCTGAGATTGCGGGCTTGATGTAGCCCAAGACGATTTGTGGGGCTGCTTAAAGTGATAGTCTCATGCCAGTACACCTGCGGGTATCTAAAACAAAACTATGGGACCAAATTCCAGCACATCAGTAATGCTGATATGACCTTAGGAGTTGCTATAAAAATAACAATAATAATAATAATAATAATAATGATGATGTAATAGTAAGAAACTGTTTTGAACCAATGTGATATTATATAATGCATCCATTTTTGAGCAGTTGACTTTGGTCTTTCTGGTGTCACCAGCTTCTCCAGTTCATTCATTCCTTTCATGTGCCAAGCACATGTTAACCTTCAAACTTTAATGCTCAAGAATGGCTTTAAATATCACTTGAACCAAAACTATTTCAATATGAGAAACACACAATCTCATCCAGCTACCCATAAACCCTAATTAATTCCCAGTTTTGAACAAGTTGATTGTGCCTAATGAGTATTTTGGAATATCATACAAGTGATGATTGGTTGATTGTGCCTAATGAGTATTTTGGAATATCATACAAGGGGTATTCTAAGAAGTTGTCAGTCGGACTAGGAGATTTTCTGAAGATGGCCAAATTACTATGTTAGGTACCTTCCTTTAGACGTTTTGCAGTAAAGTTTCAGGTATGTAAAAGTAGTCGCTTGTTTGTAACAATTGTGTGAAAAACTAGTGTTAAAATTTTCTTAAATGGATAAAACTGAAGTATGAGCTGTGATTAAAGTGCTTGTTCTGAGTTGTCCTCCGTGGTCTAGGCGTATCATGCTAGCTTCTAGTTCCCGAGGACACAAGTTCAAACCTGGCGGAGGGTGACGGATTTTCGGGTGTAAAAATACTTAGCATGGCTTCCTTCGGAAGGGAAGTAAAGCCAGTGGTTCCTTGTAATAGATTTACGGCATGTAAAAGAACCTCAAGCCTCTGATAAAGAGTCCTCTGAACAAAATTTGTGGTGTTTTACGCCCAATATAGAATGGGATGCCAGCGATGACCATAGTAGTTAAAAGAGTGTCCATAAATTAAAAAAAAAAAAACTTTGTTCTGAAGGACTTACAAAGGAGTTAGATTCGATATCAAAGGATTCACCCGATTCATTTTTTACTGCTAAAACGTTGGCTGCTGATGAGACTGTGACAAAACTTAACAATGCCATACTCGGTGATCACCAATTGAAGGTAAATGAGTTGGCAGAAAACTAAAAGATGTATTTCTCTTAAGTTATGTATTTTCTTGGTTAGGCTGAGAACTTCTAGAATGCCCCTCATTGATATCATAAGAATTAAAATAATAAACATCTGATTAGTTACATTCACAGGTTTTCTCCACCTCCTAACATCGATTTTTATATACCTTCTACAATTTATTCTTACAAAAACTTATCTATCTGCTTCATACTGAGATAAGCATTTGCAGAAATGATTTCTTACACATTTTGTTGTATAAGGATATGGAGATTGAAGTGATCCTATAATTGCTATTGTGGCCTTGAACTTCCATACTCTTTCCATGAAATCAGGAGGAACAATTGCATGGTGACAGCACTTAAAAATGACAAAAGTATTAAAATATTCAAACCAAGAACAGCTGATGTCTTGGAAATGGCTGATGCCACAAGAGAGTATTGAAATAAATTGGGTGTTTTGAAGAGAAATCTACAGTTGTTTGTGTTGTAAGCTTTTGATATCCCTTTTGGTTTACCAGTTATACAAAATCATATAAACTCCCTTCTGAATGAAGAAGACTTCACAGGCTATACCCAGAAAATTCAAGATATACATTTTATTTGCTATGTAAATAACTTAGCCATTTTGAGAAAATAAAAGATAATGAAAAATGTTCCAATGTAGAGGGTATTTTGTTGAAAATCTTCTGGTTTAGCAACCTGTGGCATGCAATCTTTTATGACAGTTAGTGAAATCCAACGCATATTTGTTGGATTTTTCTTAGTAAAAAGAATTTCTAAATGGCACCAGGTGAAGCCATGGTGGGACAATAGTTAATTTTAACATATTATCTTGAAGCTTAACAAAATATGTAAATAAGTGTATGCAATCACTACATAAATGTTAATAATTACCTATAAAGCCATTTCATAGAATTACAAATCATAGATCGGGCACATTGTTGTTCTTGTATGAGTCTAAATTAAGAATTTCTTAAAAACCAAATGGAAGCAAAATACAAAATGCATAAACTTAGATTCCTATCTGACCTTGATCAGTGACACCAGCTTCAGATTTTCAAAGTGTAGGATACAAATATTAATGCAATATTTCCTTGGTATGCTGCTAAACAGGGCTGCTATGCAACTCAGCCAGCTTAATTAAATTAAAGCTAAGTTGTGAGGTAGTGTATGCGTGGTATTAGACATTTCATTGGTTTCTCTTCCATCATATGTGTTCAGAAACAAAAGACATGAGCATGTATCCAGGTACAGGGACTATTTTAAGAACTTTGAACTGAAGGGAATGATAGTTATGAATTCTGAGAAAAATGGTAGGTTTAAAATTCATAATTCACAAGCATTTATCATTATTTTACTCAGTGCTATATTACATTTGCAGTACTGAAATGATTGTAATACAGCTTTCATAGTACCATATTTTTTCTGTTCTCATTCACAGAATGGATTTGAAAGTATAAATTCAATGTAGCAGGGAATACCAATTTTAATTTAGTGTTATGTCTTCAGTTTGACAAGCCAAGAAGAAATTTTTGTAAGGGTTTGCTGGCATATAGAAAATTATAATCGTTAATGATTCTCAAGATACCCTTTAAATGTAATAACAGTTTTCCTTTATATATTTTTACTGATAGCTTGTAGGTTTTATTTTACTTTTAGATGTTTGTAGCCTTGTACATTATATACACAGAGATGTTTAAATCATTCTAGGGTGTATCTTTTTATGAATAAAAGGTGATTATTGTTGGTTAAATGTGAATGGCAGCAGTGTTCTACTTCTGCTGTTAACTTTGACTTTTTGTAACAGTAAAAGCAAGAGACTAAATTACTATTTATTCAAAGAAGTGTTAATTTAGTTACCGACAAGTGTTTTTATATATAATCGTGCGTGCAAAAACTGCAGTGTGAGATTTCCCTAATTTATCAGGAGGAAGAAAAATCATCACCAGAACAACTGAAGACTTAAAAACACACATTCTGTTTGTATTCATGAACGATACATTCAACAGTATTCCCCCAATGTCAAAGTTGGTTAATGCGTGTAAAGAATTTTAATTGATTATATTTATATCAAATATGTGCTTAGTACATTGCAACTGTTCCTGCTTTAGCACATGGTTGAGTCTGTTCTTTGTTATAGGAACCAGTGAATCATGTGCTGCCTGAAGAATAATTCACACAAACACTACAAACCATAATTTATTAATATTAAATAAATGCAATTCAGCATATAAACATTAAATAATTAAGTGTGTGTGATAAAAGAAAATTATTAATGCTATGCAGATTTGTTTTTAGGATTACTTTAGAAACTCCACTATATTTCCTGGATGAAATCTTCAAACTTCTGTTCAGTACAAACACACATCCAATTCCAACTACAATGAATTCCACTTATATGTTATTCCCCTGTACATTTTTAGCAGATATATGCTAAAGTTTTAGGCACTGAACTTTGCTGTTTAATATTTACCTCAATTACACTAATTTTGGTTATGTTTTCTCACTAATATGTCACATTTTTCTCTTCCCCATTATGAAATATATTAACTTGCTTGCTCATTTATAGGTTATGTTTGTGCTATGTTAAGATAAAATATGTATGATTGCTATCACAGCACAAAATAATAGGCATGTTGTGCATAGCCATCAATATTTTCAGAATGCATTATTGCTGCACATATGTTAACAATATGGTTGGACAAGGTCATGTTACCCTAGGTTGTATCTGATGATACTGATGACTGTGATGAAGTAGACCTAAATAATGAAAGTGTTCCCAGTGTACATGAGGCAATTCAAGCTCTAGAAATTACACAATGATTTCTATCACCCCAAAGCCTAAGTGATGACAGCATTCCTGTAATTAGGGAATATAATTGACCAATGTGTGATTGTGGTAAAATCAAAATAAAGAAATGTTAATTTTTTGCATTCTTATATTAATACATGATTAGTTTGAATAATAACCTAAAAAAATAGCTTCAGTTTCATAAGAAAATTCTCTATTATGTAAAAAAAACTGAGTTGGTAAATGACACAAAACAGCACTCACTTTTTAAATTTCCCGGAACCTGTTTCAGAGTTCTCTGAAAAGCAATTATTTTCTAGATCATCCCCTTCTCTAGATACACTTGTTTAAGTGGTTTTCAGGCAGATTTGTTTCAACATTAATATCATCTATGAGTGGTGAATTAAATTCTCCAGTGAAACCATCAGCAGAAATTGTATTGGTAATTGAATATTAGGAAAGCATTTTTTTAGACAAATTATTTTATTGTATAGTGATGTACTATACAATTGTGCTCATGATGAATACAGTTTGTAGTTACATAGTCATATGTTTTGAAGGGGCAGCCTTATATGTCTGTCCCCAATTGTATAGGGAAAAATAGACTTTGTCATTTTTATATTGGTGAGCTCTGTATGTCTCTCTGTTTCTAGTCTTCTTAGATGCTGAGATGGTGGAAGTTGAACTGGAGCACTGTTAAGTAGATTGTTTGGATGGTTCTCCATTGAGTGGTAAACAGGAGTGTAATATTGATTTCACAGGGTATGTGTAGGTCATCATCAGACATACCACTGCACTTGAGCTAATAGCCAAAGTGCCCACCCGATTCTGCGTAGATAGAACACACTATTTATTGGAGAGTTAGATGCAGTTTGCATAGCCATACATTCATATAAGTGGAAATAAAGATATGTGTATTATTCTTTCTAGGTGAAATGGCAAAGTAGAAGAACCTTTGATGAGTTGTTTTACTTTATTCAGTCTGGTATGAAGTCTTTGAATTAAGTTATTTAGGCACACACTCCAGTTTAGCTTGGTGTCCAAATGTAATCCTGGGTCACTGATTCAGCATGCAAGATTTCCTCACCCTGTTGAGTGACATTGATATTGATGTTCTTTTTGTAGATGTAATCTAGAGCATTTGATTTTTTTTGTAATTCATCTTAACTTTCCACATGTTGCTTTATTCATCCACCCTGTAAGAAACTGCTGCATTTTTTGTTGTTGGTGTTAGGTATCTGTACTAAGGACCACAATATCATCTGCAAACTCAATCATTAGGCTGCCATCTTTAGGAAAATCTATGACAAAAATTAGATAGAGAAATAGTCCAAGTACACTTCCTTGTGGAACACCTGAATTTAAATGTTCAATATGGAAAGTTGCATTCATGTGTTTTACTTTAAATGATCTGTTTGAAGGATATGATTTTATTTCTCTCTGTCAAACACAAGTGGTTTTATTTTAAATAAGAGGCCCTCATGCCAAACTGTGTCAAAAGCTTTTTCTTTATCGAAGAAGACAGCTAGAGAAATCTTCTTATTTTTTGAACATGTCCAGGATGATGCCCAGTACTTGATGTTGTGGGCAGGAGTATGAAGGTTTAAACCCGAACTGCATGCTGAGTATAATGGGGCCAAGTAAATCCAGAAGTCCAGAAAGTAACAGGCAAATATCTTGGACAAGATAGGAAGAAGACTAGTTGGATGGTATTTTATGAGATTACCCTTTGTTTTTCTGGCTTTGGAATTATTAAAATAATGGCATGTTTCCAACTCTTAGAAGAAAAAAAATGTTAGTGACAGAATTGTATTATGCATCATTGTCAAAAATACCAGTCATCTCAGAAAATGCCTTAAGCAGTGGCTGCACAATCAGCTCACAGCCTGGTGCCTTCATAATTGCTGAAAGACATTGGTTACCTGAGTTGGCGTAAAGTAAGTAGAGAAAGGTGAAAATTGCAGTGGTGCTATTAATTTCTCAGTTACTTTTCTTTCATACTCAGGATTGGTAGTTTTGTTAATTTGAAACTGTTCGACTAGCATGTCAGAGAAAACGCTTACTTTTTCTTCTGAAGTGGATTTCCAGGAGTTCTTTACTTTTAATGGTGGTATTTTTTCAGTTTTTTTTTCTTTTCTTCCTTTTTTTCCTTTCTTTCTCTCTCACTCTTTCTTTTTTAAATAAATTTAGTTTTCCTCCATAGTGAGCCATTTGTGATATCAAGAGATAGCAATTGGTTTCTTAACAGCTTTGTTCCTTCCTTCTGTTAGGCTTCTTTTAATTTTCTGATGTGTCTGATGTAATCAGCTGTATAAGGAGGATATACAGTCATTTCCCATAACTTGGTACAGTTTCTTTTTCCTAAAAGAAGTTGTGTAGCTTTTGTGATACGTTTGAAATTACTGCAATTCTTGTACAGGTTTCTGCTACTTGCAGTTCACACAAATTGGAGGAGAGCTTGGTTTTTTTGGTGCAGGTAGAGGTTGTGCATATCCCATCACATTTGTTATAGTGCAACAGAATGATGGCATTAATTCTTTGACCACAATCTTGACATCTTGTACACTGAAGTACAGAACATATTGGTTTAGGAGCTTTGACCTTGAAAAAGCATGGTTGAATCTTTTGATATAAATTTTGTCATTGAATCTGGTGTGAGATCTAGGAAAAATAAGGGCTAAGGTATTTTGGTAACATGATGGACCAGAATCATTTGAATAGGCTTGAAGCCCATTACAGAATTCACCTGCATCATAAGCTCGTATGAGGATGGATGCAGTCCACTGATAACTCTGAATACTTTTCTACTTTAACTTGATATGTATAAATCTGGTGCAGTCTCTAGATATTCAAGAGTTTACCTGTAGCCACCAATTGTCTCAAAATTTAGTTTGATTTTATTTGCAAGTCGTATGTTTGTATGTGCCAAATTCTGATTTGGAAAGCTCTGATTGCAAGGAATTCATGTTGCTTATATTGTAAATGTAAATAGGTGGGAGCTTATTCTGTTTCTTATTAGTACAGTAAAACCTGCTTTCAACGGACCCCTTGTTAAACGGAAATCTGTCTTAAATGAAATATTTCATGGTCCCATGAATTTTGGGGTGAAAAACATGTTAAATTCCTCTTATTAAACGGAAACTGTTTGTCTTACGCGGACAATGGAAATCAAAGTACTCCTTTTAACAGAAAATTTTCAGTTCCGGAATGCAGAGTTTAGAAAATTTTCAGGCACCCTGTGAAAGTCTGCATTGTCTGCTCTAAGTATTGATGTTTAAGTTGAAATATGTCCAGTACAGGAGGGGAATGCTCTTAAGATGGTTCGAATATTGAGAAACCTGTCACACTCATCCTTCACTGTTACGTTAGGTTAACAATAAGCAAGGCTGATTTCTTTTATTATCTCTTCGCTTTCCATTTCCTGCTCTAATGACTTGTCAGACAACATAGAATACAGCTCTTAACAGTACACCTCTAAACTTACTTAGGTGGTTTAGTTCAGCAGTAGTCATCATGGCTTTGAAAACAAGAGCTGTGCTAGATCTTAACACGAGAGTGAAACCAATTTATGGTAGTGAACGTGATAAATTGAGTGTAAAACAGATCATGAAGGTGTTCATCAAAGGCAAAACTCAAGCTTACAAGATTCTAAAGAAGAAAACAGAAATTCTGAAGCGATGGGAAAATGGTGCTAATGGAAGAATAGAGAGAGGACGTAAGTAAACTGAAAACCAGGGCATTAATGAAATAGTCTGGGAGTGGTTTGTTAGTGTTAGGGCAAAAACTCACCGCATATCGGGGCCTATGTTGCAAGAATATGCTAAAAAGGTAGCTGAAAAACTGGGTAAGACTGAATTCAAAGCATCTAATGGATGGTTGGAGAGTTTCGGCAAAAGGCATTAGATAGTTTTTAATAAACTTTGTGGTGAATTGAATGACGTTAATATTGAAACCATCGCTGATTGGATTGCTTAACTACTTCAATAATGTGAAGATACGAACCTGAAAACATCGCAAACAGCGATGGGACGGTACTATTTTTCCATGCGTTACCGAATAAACCATTGTGTTTAAAAGGTGAGAATAGGTGTATGTTTATGATTTAATAGCCTAGGCCTACCTTCGTTAAACAGAAACCTATCTTTGGAAATGTTCAAGAGCCTCATTCAATTCTGCTGAAGACAGGTTTTACTGTATTTTAATTTTCTATAAATCAGCGTGCTAAAGGAGAGTACACACTATTAAAGAAATCAAGAGTTAACTTTCAGCAATTAACAAGATATTTCATTCAAAATGTAACTGTGAGCTTTTAACATTCCATCCACACTGGTTGACTTGTTGGGACAACAAAAATCTCTCAACTAAAAGCAAAATGGACTCCAATGATGAGGATTTGGCTATTGTTGTTTGTGTCTGTGCTTGGTATGTAATGAAAGTAGAAAAGAATGTGGATGAGGCCCTTTCTGGTTAATTGGCACAGGAGTAAAATATTTCGAATGAGCTTAAAATTGCTGACAGGTTTGGCTTCAATTTCCTGAAAATGAATGAAAGTGACTTCAACTTTTTTTTTTTTTGAGGAAGATGGAATCTATAATTCATAAAAAGGACGCGCATTTGAGAGCAGTTATTCCAGCTGCCGGACTTGAGGCTTATTTTTCTTTCTGCATTTTTTGCGGTTCTTACTGTATTGTGAGTGGAGTGAGGCTTTCTTTTTTTCGATATTACCTCTGGAATAACACATTGCACGTAGTTCCGTGTAATTGTCCTTTTATCTTGTCCATGTACTCTTTGCACTAAAATCCCACAATGATGGCCTCAACATAATATCATTGATTAAAGAAAGTGCCATTTCTTTCATCCATTCCATAATGGCACATAAAGAAAACCAAATCAAGTCAAGGATGTGAGCACAGAACAATATGAGTGAAAAATGGAACTACTGAGCAGGTGAAGAATAGTGTGCAGGAACTGGAGGTTATTGCCATGGTTATGGTCTGGAAACTTCTGAAGCTTGTCCTATCACATACAAAGAGCGAATTGACTTCATAAGTTTTCCATCGAAAGTGGAAGAGAGACATGTTAAAGGTATCAAGTACAACACTTTTAGTTAACATGTTAAGTCAATCCTGTGATCAAAGTTTGGCCAACATGCAAAATGATAACATGTTGCACTTGCCAAGTTTTGCTAATCCACTAATGTTAATCAGTGTAGACTCGGCTTAATGCTGCAAACTTGTGTGAGAAAACAGAGAGCTGCAGTCTAGTTCTTGTGTTTTAGCTATGGTCACATTTTTTTACTTGCTTTCACAGGATTTTGAATTTACTGGAACCAACACCTACAGTGAAATAAATACTACTCCATTTCAATTATTTGCAACTTAAAATATGGACAGAATAGTAATGAACATGAATTAAACTCTAAAACTCTGAGAGAAACTAGCTCAGGAATGATTCACTTCAGTCCTTTTCATATCCTATTTGGGAAGGATTGTGCAGTCATTATCTAGGAAAGAGAAGAAAGGCTGATGTTTCATGATAATGCAGTCCTGTTTGTGGCATTTTAAATGTGTTGGAACTTTAATATATATTTGCGGCTAAATTAAGTAGTAAATTTAGCCTTCGTAAATCCAAAGTATTTCATTGTTCTATGTTCCAGTTTTTCTTAAGTGGAAATGAGATTTTACAGCAAATAAACATTTTTTCAAGAAGCTTAAAGGTTGATTAAAACCATATGTGAAGAGGGACCTGCAGTTTTTGTTATATATCTTTTCCAGGAAAGAGTTTAAATTTAATTGCCTAGAATCTGCAAATTTTGTTTCATTAACCCACTATTGGAGATCCCTAGAACATTTTGACTGTGAGTATACAATGGCCTTTAAACATTTGCTGATTGCACTGCAGATAGGATTGCATTAGCTTGTATAAAAAAGGACAAACCTCGATGACATTTTTGCGCATCAGTACAACTGATCCACGCACTGTTAGCAAATAGCACATACAAGACTTGGTGGGATGAGGCCATTGACATTTGTTTTGAACTTGTACACATTGGGTACTGATGTTCCTGTTTAGACAGCATTTTTTAAGAACATCAGCAGACAAATCTGCCATCTTAAAGAGTATAGTTTCTGCAAATGCAAATAAAGTATTGCGTAAAAAAAGTGGTATTGTGAAGATGCAATATATGGTATACTTAAATGCAATTTATGTGCACTCAGATTCTATTTTTGCTTTTGTAAAATATGACTGATTTCTGGGAACTAACACAACGAAGCGTGTTGCAAAAATAAATTGCTAATAGGGCTGGTACATTTATAAAAGTAAAACAAAAGTCTTTAAAGTTGAGTTATCTACATCACCATGTTCCTTCTGGAAATGGCCACAGTTACTATGAAACCAGACATTCAAATTTTTTGCTATCAGTCTTACTTATGCTGCGAGATTTCCTGGCAGAAATGACTTTAATTAGCACTTTGTTCATTTCTTCCCAAAAAATATAAGGCTAATTTCACTAGCTTGTTTCCTCTGCTCACCATTGGATACTACCGACTGGATGCCTATGTTATTGCTGTGAACGGTAAAAGAAGGTATAATTTTTCATTATGTTCTGTCTTCCAAGAGGTGCAAAAGGAAGACTTAAAAACTGGTATGTGCATCTATTAACACATATCTGATTTTGCAGGTGTAGTTTTAAGAGATGGCAGGCACATGGCACAGTTTTCTCATAATATTATGAGAATGACTTAATGTGCACATAGCTACTTTGTATGGGATTGCCAGATGTTCCATATTTATGTTAAATGTTCCACATCCCAGACAGTTCCTATCCAGGAACTGTCCTATATTTTGGAATATTTTGAAACTTGGAAGAAAAAAATGTTAATGTTTTCACCACTGGTATGGTAAAACAGACTTATATTTCTTTATATTGATAGCCACAAAAATGGCTAGTCAGAAGGATGAGCGATGAAGCAAGTTTTGGCACCATTTGTTATAAATGAAGTGATAGAAGAGCTGAAAGTGTAGGCTATTTCTCCATTGCTACAGACACATCACACAAAGGTAACCAAAAGTTTTGTGCAATGTGTGTCCAATAGTTTTCTCTCAAAGAAGGCTTTATGCCCAAATTAATAAACTTCATGGAAGAACCTCATGAAACAGCAGAAACTATAGTCAAATATGTTAAAGACACTTTAAGGAAGTATGGACTCTCAAGTAGTAATATCACATCATTTTGTGTAGACAACTCAAAAGCAAATTTTGGAAAGAAACATTCAGCATTTGTATTATTAAAAGAAAAAAAAATGAAATGTTAAAGTAGAGTGCCCTACACATATAGTAAACAATGCTTTCAAGCATGCATAAGAAACATTAGATGAAGATTTGTTGGCAGTTCGTAGACATGAACTGAAAAGTATAATTGCATTTGTTGAACAAGAGTGACATGAACTTCAGAGGCATATAACAACTCGGTTGACTTTGGGTCCTGCTGTATGTAGATTAATAAAGTGTGGGAAGCTGTAATTACATATTTTTTATGCTTGTGTTCAGATCTACCCAAAACTTTGAGAAAAGTTTTGAATATATTTTCATGAGTTTAATGATGTAAGTGAGCACAACTTAAGTGATGTAAGGCTTTACACTTTGTGAGTCATATCTGGAAATGGTTTGAGTCAGCCAGCAAAAAATTGCAATCTGAGCATTCAACAGGTGTTGATATCTATAAGATAATGCATACATTATATGAACAGTTACAGAATAGGGTTGAAGATTTTTTTGGTTCCTTGGTATCTATTGCAGCCAGTGAAAAAGCTGATAGTGAAGTTCATTCTGACAGGAAGAAAAAGCTTTTTGAAAATGTTGTACAATTTTTGGAAACCACATTAGATTATCGGTTTGATTTCTGTCGTGAAAATCCTAAAAGCAATGGGTTTTTTGCTCTACCACATGAGATAGCCTTCGTCGATATTAGTACTCTTGTTTGTAAGTTAAAGAGTTTGATGTAGATAAGCTGCATGACGAGTATTCTATTATAAAACCATGTTCACAATTTATACAAGTAGACACAATGCTGAGTGTAAGTGAAAAGTGGTTGAAAACATTCCAAAGAATAGGGAAACATTAAGTATCAAACTTTGTGAAAATGGTTTCATTTTGTTTAAGCATACCTGCCTCAATTCGAAAGATTATTTTCACATATGAATGTAAAATGATCTGATGCCAGAAACAGATATTCTGTTAACTTGAATAAGTCAGCTGTTTGTTTCTGTAAATTTGTCTTCAGTGGCATGCAGAGATTTTTATAAAATTACTATGAATGACAAAAAACTGTTAAAAGATCTGTTCAGAGTAATGAAAAATATAGCTGAACAACGAAAGAAAATATTTTCAGTATTGTATGAAAGTTACGGGATTTGCTATTTATTAAATAAACTATAGTGTAATCACATTATTATAACGAATAAATGTCATTCTTAAGGTTTATAACTTCTAGAACACGAATGTCGATTGCACATCTGTCCTTATTTAGGTTTCAAATTTCTGGCAACCCTGACTTTGTACATTATCTTTGTGGCTGCTTTCTGCTTCTTTTAAGCCATATAATGCATTTTATAGAAAATATCCACATAACGGTTTTCGTTGGTGCAACGACTATATATTCGATGTACTGTGCCTACACTTTAAATGTTGTGAAGCATTGCTCAACTGTTAGGTGGCCATTACACACAATCTGTGGTGAACTGGTAGCACTTGACTGTTTTTTCCCTGTAATTTAATGCCTACAAACTAAACACAATTCCTTGCTTGCCCTTCTTGCAATAGGTGCTGGAAGTGTTGCTTACCATACATCACATACAATTCACTTCTGTTGTATTAGCATTTGATAGTTCCAAAATATTCATGAATCTCTCTTCCAATGCTCAAGTTTCTCAAGTGTGTTAGGTAGAGATAAGAAAACTGCCCAGCTTCCATCTCTCATTCCTGTCTAAGTAAAGTGACCCAGTGCATCTTTAGTAGTTCAGTGACAAGGTGTAATTGTTGACACTGATTTACTAGCTTGACAGTAAAACAGGGAACCAGATAATACAGTTTAAAGCACTGCAAAAAATATTTATATATTTAGAAAAAAATTCTTTTCTATTTCAAAACAAATGCATATTTGTTTCATGTAAAATTATATTACACTTAAATATTTGTTTTGCATTTTAAACCTTCAGTAGTTTTTAATGAAAATTACCAAGTAAAGTCTAAAATATAATATTAACCTCTACTCATTTTAGCTAAATTCCCCTAAATACCATCAAAATGTTTTGTGGGGAGGAGGGATGAAAGACAAGTATGTTACTTTTCAATGAAATAACTTGCAAACTATTTATGAAAACGTTTGGATAAAAAAGCATAACCTTTCACAGAATAATGAACCAAAAGTTCAATTTTTATAAAAGAGGCTTATGATGCCTACATTTGTATTAGTAATATAAGTTGATGTTGGGAGTAGTAACGGTTTACTCACTAATATTTATCAGATTTCTAAGGATGGTTTCAGACCATTTTATCAGAATTCTGGCTTTCATATTTAAGGCAGAATCTTCGTAACATCTTGATTAGAGTTGGGAAAACTGGTTGTTTTTCAATAATATATTCGACTATTTCAGTTCCAAAACAACACAAGTTTGTAAATAACTGTTTCAAAATTATAGTTAAATATGTTCCCAGGCACTGTGAGGGCATAGACCGGCTATATGCATAGCACGCTGTACTGCAGTGACTTCGGTACTTTAACGATGCGCAACTGGCCGCACATGACGCGTTCAAGGTTATCTGTATCAGCTGTGCTTCAGTCGCTATGTTGTGTTCGGGTTGCAGAGCGTTGTTCATAGTGCATCTCAAAGGTGAAAGTTTGTTCAAGACATCTATGTTGTTTGTGATTTACTTAACAGTGTTAATGTCTTGTTATTAGTCACTGCAATGCCTGCCGATAAATTGACGCTCGAACAACGAATTTTTATGTACGGTACATGCGTAAAAACCTAATCATATAAATAGGTGTGTAGGCAATTTCAGGAGAAATTTCCTGGTATTTCAGTTCCAGGCAGAGAAACTGTCTGGTTAATATGTTTAGGACAACGGGATCACTAAATCTAAAAAGTGAAAACGGAGGAAAAAATTGGCGAAATCGGTGCATCTATTTATGGGGAACCTTAAAAAATAAAGTTTATAGGAACAATCCCCACTTCATAGACGAACTTAAGGACCATATAAAAACAGAAATTATGAACATTACGTAAGACGAACTTAATGCGCGTAAATGGAAATTTCATCCGAGGATGCCAGGAATTCTTCACCCATACGGACACCACTTATAAAAAGTTTAGTTCTCATAGTGCGTGTCACTGTAACTCATGAGAAGGCCTCGGTACAGGGTTCCGAGACGCATGAAGTTGGAGCACACGAACCACTGTGTTGTTTAGTTCTTGTGGAATGGCAGATAACGCTTGCAGGTAGCCCTTGCCTCAACACGTAAACATCTGTCACAGTAGGTCACAAAATAAACGTTCGC
Source organism: Deroplatys truncata (assembly GCA_030765065.1). Classification (NCBI taxonomy): domain Eukaryota; kingdom Metazoa; phylum Arthropoda; class Insecta; order Mantodea; family Mantidae; genus Deroplatys; species Deroplatys truncata. The sequence continues at coordinate 151,928,850 of CM060990.1, forward strand.
ATTTTCCAGTGCGTATCGATTACGGAAACTAATTGCCTAACATAACAGCTTTGCATGATTGTACATGTTTTAACATTCTCAAATAGCCATTTTCCATGACAGAAAAAAAAATTGCAAACGATATACATATTACAAAATAGATTTCTTCACAACTTCATTGCACCAGATACATAAATATTTAAAATAAATACATAAACTAACCCAAATAATGCAAATGAATACAATACACTTGACTTTACATGTCATTGCAGCGAATTACAAGGTGCATTCGCAATGTATCAAATGAAAACCGTATATTTTCACTTAAAATAAGTTTATAGATAGAAAAACGTCGTTCTATGTCACATGACGTGACAGGTGCATAACGAAAGAATGGGATATCACACGAATCAACTTTCGTGGATTTGTATTCATTGTTTGAATCCAATAAAACGTCCATAATGGCACACATATCTGCAAAGCCATTTTTTCTTCAGGACGTTTTTTAATTTGGCGTTCACACCTGCAATAACAGTCTGATTTTGACTCATTCAGTTTTTGAAGCAGTGCAATTACGAACTGAAGAGCCCTAGGTATTTCTATATCTGACGCCTGTAGATGTGATATGGTTCTAGATACCTTCAAAATGTTTTTAATGTATAGGAACGACTCAATTAACTGTTCTGAAATCAGAGGTTTTACAATAGCCACTGCACTATATTCCTCTGAATCAAACGTATTTATTACTCTATGACTTTGGGATAGTGTTCGGCATAATAAGTAGCTCGTCCAACCAACTGCCCCAAAGCGTAATAATAAGCTGAGGTGGTGGGGGGGGGATATTAGGTGTTATTGCTTTAAATCCTTGTATCCTTGAAGGAGCTTTCAAAAAACATTTTTTGACGTTGGATATGAAGCAGTCGACATCTTTGAGATTAGCCCTTACCTGTTCAGCCACTGTATGAACGGCGTGTGCCATGCATGTTATATGAATTAATTTAGGATATAGCACCTGAAGAGCCTTTGCTGCCTTCACCATGTACGATGCCGCATCAGTTACAAGCAATAAAACATTTTGTCGTTTGATTCCATGTGGATACAAGAGAGACATTGAATTTTCGAAGCTGTCGTGGTTTACTTTGTCCAGTATCTTAGATGTCATTAACGTTTTCTTACCTGCACGATCGGGCAACAAAAGTCCCACAATAACGTTTGCTACGAACCTACCACAGCAACCTGTTGTTTCGTCCAATGAAACCCGAATTTTCTGGTCTTGAACCACTTCTCTTATCTGTTTCTTTGTAATGTCATAGCAAGATGCAATGTTTTCTTAAGGTCGGCTCTTGGGGAACATTTTTACCCGTATGCTTTTCTAAAAATGCTTTAAAATATCCATTTTCGACCTTGTTGAAAGGGATGTTGGCATGTACCAACATGCTACACAAATCTCGATGATTTTCCATGTTTGATTGTGATGTTGAAGGCCTCTGTAGATTGTGTAATTTACCATTTTTCCTGTGTGTATTTTGCTATTGGTGTTTTTGAAAGAATCGAAATCTGTCTGTCCTGATGTATTTTTTGCAGCGTTCGCAATATGCAGTGTTGTTTCCTTTGACGAGGAAATGTTCCTTTCCAAAGTTCTCTATAAGTGCATCCTGAAGGGAACGCTTGGTACTCGTATTCTTCGACATGTTTAAAAGTATTGTGGATTACAAATAAGAGCGATTAACACTAACATCAATGCATATGTGAATACCATGAAACTATAGTTCTTTATTCACTGGATCTCGAGTACGTAAGGATACTGCACAACCAGCCAAGCAACAATATGAATGTCCACAGTGACCTTCGCTACGCAATTACCTGTAGGTTGGAAGTGCTACCCCACCCACCGGGCTAGGACATCAACTCAACCCCGTTCGTTCACAACTGCAGTCTGCTAATTCCATGACTCAAAACCGAGACCTGATCATGAGTAAGTTACGGAACTAAAAACTTCCAGTGTGATAGGCAATGTGCGAGGCACGCATACGCGCAATCCGTAGCCTCACCTTAAAACGACCGCACTGCATTTACTGTGTATAGTACGATGTTTTCGGCCTGACCCTGCAGAAACGCAAACGAGGAGAAGGTTGGAGAGTGGAGGGGAGAAAAGACCGGCAGTATTCCCGTAACGCGGTGCAACAGGAATGCCTAAGGTACGATTCAGAACGTCCATAAATTAAAATTCAATTTAATTTCATTTCCTACAACTAACCCATCCCCTCCCGGAAGATAATGAGCTCGTCCAACTACTGCGCATGCAGCTGAGTAAGGCTAGGAGAAAAAACCTTACTGTATGCATAATTGTAACATCAAGGCACTGGTCCACTGTTAACTTCTGACTCGGGTTCTTTCGGATCTCGTGAATTCTCCGTTTTATTACAAGTATTGTTCCAGGTAAATAGGAGGGTTCTGTCAGCTTCCCCCTCCCTACAATCCTAAATTCAGCCATAATTCATAACACACTGTTAACAACAATAAACATGTTGCATTACATCTTAATACGTATTCTAATTTTTGCTCTCGCGGTAAAGGAATTCGTGTCTACCATCATAGTTCATAAGCTTGGATTCGAAATTCGTCTTCTGGTCACTGCGGAGCTCCCAGAGGATCCTGAACCGGCAGAGGTTGTTCATTAGTGCATTAGGCACAGTCGAAGCCTCTTGATTGGGAATCGCGTAAACCTCCGGTCACTTGGTGGAACAGACCATACCCAATAACAGGTAGTAATTTCCAGCGCCTGTCCTTGGGAAAGAAACTGCCACGTCGATGGATGTTCTTTCGAACGGCGTTCTGACGTATTGTTGCATCCGTCCCCGACTGCGAGTCTGGTTCCCACTACTTGCCGCACACACATATGCATTGCTGGCACCACCTCCCCACACCGCTTCGAAGATGCAACCAGTTAAATCGGCGTCGTATCATCTTAAGGGTCTTTGTTATACCCAGGTGTCCCCCGGTAGTACCTCCAGCCATCTGTCCTTCAAAGTTGCGAAAGACCAACAGCCAAGCTAGGACAGAATGTTCCGTTCGGAGGTAAAACTCCTATCCGTAAAGGTACTTGTGGAAATGCTTCGGGTCTCCACAACAGTCAGCGGCTCTCATTGTGTATGCAGTAGTTTCGTTCGCCCTTGGGCAGGGTTCTACTGACGTTGGCCTGTACTCGGCCTGCTCTTGCAACAGGTTACCCCAATGCCGACTTTGCTGGCATCCGTGTCCACGATGAACTTACTGGGGATGGGGTATCCCAGAACTGAGGAGGTGCACAGGGTGTTCTACAGGGTCTTAAAAGCTGCCTCAGCTTGATCGGACCGCCGGAAGGCTCGTCGTTCTTCTGTCGGTTGTGTCAACGTTTTGATTTCATGTTCGCATACCACGCCACGAATTTCTGGTATGCGCAGAGACCCAGGAACTGTCACAGTTCTTGTTCATTCTTTGGCCTGGACCACTCTTTGACGGCTTGCAGCTTCCTTGGAGTATGTAGCTACTCCATCGGAGCTTATGTTGTGTCGTAGGTAGTGCACTTCCTTCCTAAACAGTTAACATTTCTTGAGGTTTAGCTTGAGATTGGCCTGTCGAAGCTTTCACCTTCCTGAGGTTGGTCAGTTTATCCTCGAATGGCTTGCCTTAACAATGACGTTGAGATAAACGACACAAGCGTCGTAGGCGAGGCCTCTCATCAGTGCTCCAGGAGTCTGAACGTTGCGGAGTGCGAAAGGCATTACTGTGAACTGCCATAGTCTATGTCCAGTAGATAATGCTGTCTTGTCGGGGTGAAGTGTTACTTGCCAGTACCGCGACTTCATGTCCAGGGTGGAAAACCATTGGGCACCCATTAAAGTGTTCAGGGTGACGTCGATCTGTGGCAGCGGTAAACACTCTAGGGCGGCGTGCACCATGTTGAAGTAAATTGCTTCGGAAGTAACGTTTACTAAAGTAGTCCCCACTACGGAAGTAAGTTACTACGGGAGCAACTTACTCAGGAAGTAACGTTGGAGAGCTCAATTGCAATTTACTCTTTTAGTTACGACTACGGAAGTAAGAGCTCATTACTCCCGGAGGTATTTTTTGCGCGATCTACTTGATGCGATCATGAATAAGGTTATGTGCGATAGGAACAGGGGAGAAACGTCAGCGAAAGAGAGAAATGTTTGTTGGAAGAGAGAAAGAAGATCCACTTAAACAATATGAGTGTAAAAAGGTGTTATAAAGATGCTGGAAAGTCGTGATTGACGAGTTTAATAATTCGAGGGACCAAAACTTACTGAAGAGCAGCTTAAAATTCTGGAAACAATGTTTCTAATCTTCATGTTGCATCGCAGATCACTTGCGTGTTGATGGAGAAATACACTTTCTGATTTCGGAAAAGTTCACGATATTCACGGATGGTCACAAAATAGTAACATGCGTGCAGTTCAATTCCACACACAATGTGTGGGAAATCTGTAAAAGTGAAAAAGAATTGCCTTTTATTTTCTGAACACTCCTGTATATTTATGTGTGTAAGTACCTTGCTCTTAACCTCTAAAGCGCTCTGACAATGCAATGAAATACAAGACCGGCAGACGCATGCTGAACGTTTATTTATAAGATCGCCTGTAATTCCGGGAAATCGATGAACTTTACTTAACGTGACATGAAAATTCTGGTAAACTAAAGGTATAATTGGCATGCACTTAAGGTAGTGGGAATGACTCTTGATACTTCTTTTATTACTTCGAGCTAGTGCCGATTGGTTCTAATTACCATGTGAAATCAAACTTGACGTAACGGGAAGAAAGTTTGACATTGTCAAACTTTTAAGTTACATCGCGTTAAGTCAATTCTAAATATATCAGTTTAATACAGTGTAGGACTCGGATTACGTTAAATTCATCGTAATGCCGGTTGAAGAATCCGAAATATTACGGCACGAAACACTCATAAGGACGCATAACAATAATTGCAGTTTGGATTATAGAGCTGAATTTGTATCTTGAGTTTTGTTGAAATGTTCTCCAAGCAGGTTCAAAAGGCGTGTATAAGACTCTTTCCTAATACCGAAATGTCATTGAACTTTCTCTCTCTCTCTCTCTCTCTCTCTCTCTCTCTCTCTGTATAAGTATAATATGGTTCTCGCATACCACTATCGCATTCGCGTTTTTTCCGTTCAGATCATCAATGTAACCTAAGTAATCGCTGTTTTCTTCATCGATATCATCAATGTAATCTAAGTAATCCATGAACACGTCAAAAATATATTTCTCCAAATACGATATGGTATCCTAGTTCAATCGACAGGTTAGTTACTCCATCTATGTCGCAAGAGTAAATTCTAACCAATATTTGTGCTCTTATTTAATTCCGTATTAACATGCTACATGACGGTGCTCTTTGCGGCAATTTAATCTGAGAATATCTGAAAGGCGTATTCTTCGGCAGTAGCTTACGCTCGTATGGAAGTCGCCGAGTGTTAACTTGAATAGTAGTTTACTACGAAAATATAGCTTGCTCCAGGTTGGTGCACGCCGCCCTTAGTGACGTCATTCAGCTTCCATTAGTCAACAAAAGTGCGGATCTCCATTTTTTTTACTACCACTGCCGTGAGGACCGCGGGCTATCAGATTCCTCCTTTATGCCTCTGATCTTCATGTCTGTTATGCGGTTTTCTATTTCCTTTTGCTTCGCTATCGGAACATGCTAAGTCGATTGTCTAATTGGTCGAACATCGTCGGTGTCTTTGTTCTACCGGTACGGCCATAATAGTCTTCTGACGGGACGAAGATCCTTTGGAATTCCTCGAGCAAGTTAAAAGACTTGCTTGTTCTCACCTCGTGAGTGTTTTTCACCCTCCTCCTAAACAAGGTTATCTAGACGACTATTTTGGTGTTCGTTCGGCCTTAACTGTGGCTGCAGTATCATACAGTGACCGGCTCACAATTTCCCAAGACAGTCCCGCTAAGTAGTTCTTGGTGCTTATTGGTGGCATTAAGGACCCTCGCCAGGAGGGTCTCCCGAGCCGGAATCAGCGCCCTCACGACGTAAAGCCTTACTCGGTAGAGTCCTATGTCGGAAATCATGTTCCTCATTAGGGGTTTCCCTGCCCGAGTCGTCACCACTCTCGCTCCATGCTGGAACCACCTCCCGCTCTGCGATTTAGAGCCTCATTGACTGTAACCTCTCAGATGGTTCAGCAGAATCTGATTGTGGCCCAGGTGCAATATGCGGCTTCCGACGTCCACCTTGGCATCGAAGGACGTGCAGGCCCAGGATGACTTCCTCGGTGATTGCAGCAAGGAAAATCCACAGTTGTAACCTGCTCCTGCCAAGTGTCAACTGCAGGTAAACTTCCTTTGTCACGAGCAGGCTTTCATCCAAGGCGGTTCCTAGTTCGTAGGCGTTCTCTTTGGCAGTCCCCTCACCACGTAGGGGCTGGCGATATTTAATTACGCCCCGTTGTCTACCAGTACTCTGCAAGGACGGTTCTAATCTATCCGTGCGCTACCATACCATTCTCGCCGTTCCCAGCCGCAGTAATGGCGGCTCCGAAGTGCCCCCCTTCATGCTGGCCCTTAGTAGTCTACCTAATCAACCGGTGTGCCCCCGCAGTCCGCCTTTAAGTGCCCTCCGCAACTCCAGCACGTAGTTCTCCCGCCCCCCTTCCCCAGTTCTACGATGCGCGATTTTTAGTCTGTTGTGGTTGGCGCCAGTAATCGTCTTTCACGGCAGTCACAGCTGTGGCCGCCACCGGGGTGCCTTTTCCGGTCATCTTTGCCGCTACAATGCGTAGGGCAGCAGCCATGGTCGTCGACGTTACGGTTTTCCGCCAGGAGAAGCTACTGTTTCATTTCCTGGTCTCCTATCCCACTGATTAACGCGTGGGCTGTCTCTCTGGAAATAAAATCCAGTGATACATCCTTCAGGCCCCCATGTAGCAGTCGCTCTACCTCCATGACGAATTCTTGTAAGGTCTTCTGTTATTGCACACGTGCCTTCAGCTGGGCCCAGTTGGAGGCAGACAGGCTATGTCCTCCATAGCGCCCCTTTAATAAATACATTAGGTCGTCGGCGGATCCTCCGGCGGGGAAGATGTGAGGGTTTCTGCTGCTTGCTCCTGTAAGGCAGCTAAAACGTTGAATTGAGGCTTCTTTGTTTTTGCTGTAGCCGGTTTCATAATCGTGGGACCCTATACAATTTCAGCATGGATCTTGGTTTCTAGGTCACAGCACATCTCCACTGCGGCATCCATCTTTTTCTTGTTTTCCTTCAACCATTGGTCTAATCGTTTTTCTTGCTGATGTAGACTCTCTTCATCACATTAATTTTATCTTCTATGTCAGATTTAATTTCTTCCAACTCCTTTGCAATGTCATCTTTCAAGTTTCTCACCATAGCATTTATCTGAAATTTTACGTGTCAGTGTCAAAACCGAGTTTGGGTTTCATTTTCTCCATTTTGTTTTTCTTTTCTTCCTCTACACTCTTCCCGGTGGTCCCGTGTCATTGATTTATGGTACATAAGCCTCTGAGCAAAATGACCGGTCTTTCATGCCCAATATAGAATGGGACGCTAAGGACCATAGTAGTTAAGAGCGTCCATAACAAACAAACAAACAAACAAAAAAACTACTCTCTTCATTTCCATCTGCATCTTCTCTTTCCTTAAATTCACTGTCTTCATTTCACTTCCCCTCATATCCATTCCAGCTAATAATTTCTTAAGTATTTCCTCCATCGTGATGCTTAAATCTTAATTCAGACACCATTGTGACTTATTCAGTTTTCACTGTAACTTCAATTATTAGTTCTCGTGCATGTGTGTAAAGTCAGTTAAGTCAGAAAATCATACATATTGAGTTTACAGCATGTTATCCAGACAATAAATCTGCCTCTTTGTGTGTAGTCGGTCAAGTCATTGCTAAATATACAGCAGAGATATGGCATGTGTGTCTCCGGTTATTTCATGAATTGAACATTTTGTTTGTTGTGTAAAGACAGTTGAGTCAGAACTAGATGGCTTGTACAACTTTACAGTATTTTAACTAAGTGTACATACTCGTGTAAGTCATACATTTTAATTACTTCTAGCTGTCACAAAAATTTGAAACCTTACTTCCACATCCACCATTGCCTGTCCCCCTCGGAGGGGTAGGTCATTTACTTATGGAATTAACATCTGCTACCTAGTTTCTAAACAACAATGAGTTCAATGGCACATGCCAAGAATAACAATGGACATTTTCCTCACCAGGAAATACCTTCATTCATCGCTGTTGCTGCATTCAGTTGTGAATCATGTTTTCATGAGGTAAGCTGTTAGTTTCATTGGCTACAAAAAATTATTCTGAAGATTCTTGTAGTGGATTTCAATGTGAAGAAACCTTAAGACAGATTATTGAATGTTCAGATGGCAGTGACAAGCATCCTTATTTCAATCCAGATTATTATTCCAACACACAATTAGATTCCAATGATATTGTAGATATAGAGAAGAAGAATCCAAGAAAGATATTTAAGTAAGACAATGGTATACAAGGCAGAAAAATAAAAAGTAAATGTGCAGATGCTAAGCATAATAGGAGTGAAAATGTTGCACCAAAGTTAAATGAAAGGAAATTGTACTTTGAGAACAAAGGTATGCATAACACGAAAGTTGACACAGAAGTTCATGACTTGCAGCCCACTTTTTTGAATGAAGATGTATATGATCAATGTGATGTGTCAAGTCAAGTTCAAGAAACAAAAGGAAACTAATAATGTGACACATGATTTAGTGACGAAGAGAGGAAGTAAGGGTGATACAAGAAAAGTGAGAGAAGAAAGAAAGAAAACAAGCAAGAAACACAGAACAACAATATACAACTAAAACAGTTAAAGAGAAAGCATTACAACCACTTGTAGCATATAGAATGAAATGTAAAGAAAGATTAAGAGATGAATATAGAGTGGAGCTTCACAAGGACTACTGGTGAATGGGGCTTCAACAAATGCAGGCTGTACATTTCCAGTTTGATAGAAATTGAGGATGTCATCTACAAGAATAAGAACAGAAGACTCTAATAAGCAGCAATTTAGACAGATCACTGCCAAATATAAGTAAATGTCAATGGAAAATGTGAGCCTGTCTGCAAAACTTGTTTTCTTAAAATGTATGGTGAACTGTAGTGTTCATTGAAACAGTAATTAAGAAGAAAAGGTCACAGATGTCTGGAATTCCACTTGAAGACATGAGAGGAAAGCACTCTCCTATATCTAGATTGCCTGATGATAAACTGGACCAAGTTCAGAACCACATCCTCTCCATACCTACATACAAGAGCCATTCTACAAAAAAAATCAGAGAAACTGTATTTACCAAGTCATGTTACTTTGTCAGGCCTTTATAGGGAATACACAGCCACATTTCCAGAGAACCATGTGAGTTGTAGAATTAATGAATCTGTCTTCCATTGAACATTGTCATTAAAAAGCCAAAAACAGACACATGTCCGATGTGTGACAACTTTCAGTTGAAAATGAAATTATTATCCAAAGGTGATGAAAAAAAATGTTACAATGGGAATGGCAGGAACACACTGAGAAGACAGAATTAGCATATGAGGAGAAAAGAAAAGACATGAAAATACCTGAAGGAAATTCAGGGAGGATAATGATCACTTTCAACGTGCAACAATGCCCTCCAGCACCAATTGCTACCAGTTCAATTGCACTCTGCAAGAGAGAGCTTTGGACGTATAGTTTAACAGAGCACAACTGCATAACACAGTGAGCACATTTTTTTCATGTGCACGAGGGCCAGAAGAGCCAATGAGGTAGCTTCTTGCACATGTAAGTATCTGATGGGACTTTCACCTGATATGAGGTGTGATCAAAACATTTCCAGAATGGCTTCACAGCATTTAGCCATTGAGTTGTCTTTAATTCTTACCCAGATACTGCACATGTAATGCTCCCTCCTGATAACAATGAGGTCATGTGACTCTGTGACCTTGCAGTGCAGAGATAGAAGCTATGAAGTGAACACGTGTTTTGCATCTGCTGCAATTTTTCTGTCTAGCGAAAATGCTAGATTACGAAGAACAAAGAACAAACATCAAATTTGCTTTAAATTCAGTAAAACTGCAACAGAAACCTATGCAATGTTAAGAACAGCATATGGAGAGAAAGTAATGGGCAAAACTCAAGCATTTCAATGGTTTTTGAAAATTAAAAGTAGTGTGACATCAGGTAAGGATGCAGGTCAGCAAAACTGATGAAAATATCAATCAGGTGTGGGAAATGGTATTAAATGATGGCGTGTTACAATAAGAGAGATTTCTGATTCGTTAGGGCTCTCCTTTGGAAGTGTTCAAAGCATTTAAAAAGACGATTTGGACATGAGAAGAATTGCCACAAAGTTTGTGCCCCACATCCTTTCAAATGACCAAAAGGAAAACCATGTGATTGCCTGCACAGATCTTAAAGAGCAGCTTCAAAATGACCCACAGTTTATGGAGAAAGTTATTACAGGTGATGAAACCTGGATTTGTGGGTACAATATAGAACGAAGCAACAATCTTCACAATGGAAGAGTCCTTCATCTCCATGCCCATAAAAGGCCAGACAAGTTCAATCCAATGTGAAGTTTTTTTGACATTAAAGGAATTGTACATAAGGAATTTGTACCACAGGGTTAAACAGTAAATCGAGTGTTCTACAAACAAGTGTTGCAAAGATTAAGGGAGAGTGTGCGACGTAAATGGCTGGAGAAATGGAAGACTGGTGACTGGTTCCTGCATCACGACAATGCGCCTGCGCACAAAGTCCTTTCTGTCTGCCAATTTTTGGATAAATATAGGATGAATACCATTCCTCATCCACCTATTCTCCAGATTTGACTCCAGCAGAATTTTTTCTTTTCTGGCGACTGAAAATGTGACTGAACACACCATTTTGAGGACAATGATCTTATCCATCATGAATTGCAGATGGCTCTGAACGTGTTTAAAGAAGATGACTTCTATAGATGCTTCCAGCAGTGGCAAAAGTGCAGGGACAAGTGTATCAACTACTAAGGAGAGTACTTCAAGGGTGAGTGTGCAGAATAGACAAATCAAAGCATTGTGTTATGTTTGGCCACATTCCAGAAAGATTTTGCTCACACCTCATATATGTCATGTAACAATGTACTCTGATTCCTGCCAAGGACAAAATAAGAAGTCATATGACTAATGTACATGATTGCTGTTCACAATAATCCCAGTTTGCTATCCATTGATCATAAATGTTTAATCCTGGGTCATAGCCATATGGAAAGCGACATTGATCACAGTTTGTTTGAAAAGAAAAAGAAGTATGCACTACCAGTATCATCCACACGCCTGCTCACCTTATTCATGTTCCAAGAAGAAAAACATAATTTATGTCACAGAAATGTCCAGTGCAGACTTCTTTGATTTTTCATCACTGCTCAAGAAAGATATAATCTTGCGAAAAACTGATACGCAAGGAGAAAAAATTCTGTGGAGAGAAATTCAGTGGCTGCATTATGAAAATAAGGATGTTGGAAATTTTTCTTTCAAAACAAGCCGTGAAGAGGTGGTTTTCAGATCCATCAGCTTCAGGAGGAGAGGACATCAGTTGGGAAAACCTGTTCTAAGTGCTAACTACAGTAGTCTGAACCCCATATTTGCTGAGAAGAAGAGGGGCCTGCTGGACCTTATGCCATTCATCTCTGAAATATGCTGGGAATTCCACAGAAACCCAAAAGCCAACGTAGATGTTTACAACATTTTGCCTGATGTGATGCTGATGCTGATGAAGATGTTGAAGGAGAAATTCAGTAAAGTACGGTATAAGAAATGTTCATAAAAACTAAATTTTGTTGCTTATATTTGTGTGATTTACTGCATTTAACATTACAGATTTAAATGTTCTGAGATTTCTAAACTGTATAAAATATAGTGAAAAAAGTTAAATCTACATTGCAGTTATGTTAACGAATTCTAATATTATAAACAGTGCATGTTATAGTGCTTATAAAAATGGTGAATATTTTGCTAAGAATAGCATTTTATGTTGATTTAGACTATGTTTGTGAATTAAAAATAGAATGTGAATTCTTTCTTTAAAGCTTAAAATTTTCTTTTCATAAGTAAAATTGAAGTAGGAATTCAAAATTGCAAGCATTTTTAACATTGTGTGTTAACAGTGCCCATATAAATGGTGAATGCTTTAATAAGAATAGCGTGTTATGTTGATTTAGACTGTTCTGCATTAAAACATGTGTATTTTTTCAAAGCTTAAAAATGCTGTTTTTTCATTAATTACATTCAAACAGCAGGTTATTTCAATAAATAATAAAAAAGAAATTTACATTGCTAGTGTACATTCAGTATGCAAAAAAAGCTGTGTAAAGAAACTTAAGTTTCCTTTTCCGAATGTGAAGTCGGATAAGTCTATTATTATTATTATTATTATTATTATTATTATTATTATTATTATTATTGTTGTTGTTGTTGTTGTTGTTGTTGCTCATATCTAATTATTATTTATTCCATAAAATAATTCAAGAGCAAAATCCATTGTTGTGAAGGCATTGTACACTTTGAACTCAGTGTTCATACAAATATGCATGGCCAAGTACTAATTTGCAATTTAAATTAAATTACTAAAATTTCAATTTCAGTTTTCTCAAATAGTAGTTTTGACTTACCTGATTTTACACATGCATGCAAGACTTGTCAAGTAGTAATTCAAATTTGTCAGTGGTGTAACTTAGTTCAATTTTCATTGTCACTCCACCTTTCTTTGCACGTAGTGGTGTAATTAATTGCGCGAGGCAACCTCTTCTTCCTTCCACTTCACTCACTGTGTCAAACATAGGATTGCTCTCGCATGCTGAGCAGTGTTCGCTGTCCGTCACAACAACCAACTCGCAAACATGCTTGTCCATATATTGCCACAGGAGGTGGGAAAAGAAATATCCAGAAAAATCTAGTTATTAGTGCTTCTGGTATTTACATTGGGTGAAGAGTGCAGTGTACTTATTTCTCCAACCAGACAGTCATCTGGTGCTGCAGGACACCGCTATTGACATGACAAGCTCGTCTCACAGCAGCTTATGTCACAATATGTTCCAAAATGACATCTTGGATAATTGCTTTTTGCATACGTATCACAAGAGCTCAATAGCGTTATGAAATCTGATTGTCTGGAAAGTTATTAGTGGGCTTTGCCCTCTCTGGGAAGCAGTGATGTTTCCAAGGTCTCACATCAAACATGCTATACTGTAACACAACATACTCTTATTTTCTTTTGAACTGCATATAAAAATATGCCAGCAGTCATGTTAGTACAAATTTGGAGGACTGCTATTTTGAAATTGGATAATATATGGTTACATTTTGGAATGTTTCCATCCTCGGAACCATTTTAAAATAATGGTTGCATTTTGTTTTGTAACCTCCAACCTTTATTACTATACAGGAGACTTTACTGTGATGATAAATAGCATGACTTTGAGAACTTAATATGCTTCTACAAAAATCATATTTTTGAGGAATAGAACACTGCTTAAAACAAAACTAAATCATTCACAATACCGAAATGCAAATTTGAGTATTTCTCATTGAATGCAGTTGCAGTTCACTAAGTGCACTAATGGTTGACAGAAGTTAGATTGAAATAGTTCTTGTGCTCCTGATGATATAATTGTATGGTGCATAAAGAAACAACTAATTTTTCTGTTGTCTACTAAGAAAGGATTGGTGAAGAGAAACTTGGTTAGTTTTCTTGTCTGTTTTAAGGGCTATACGGGCCAAAAGTTTAGAAGGCATATGAGCTCAGCTGCACTGCTGCCAAGTGATGCTTGCAAATAAGGTGGGGGAGAAATAGGAGGAAGGGAAATAACATTTGTCACATCATGAATTGTTAAAATGTAAATTTATGTAGTAAAGAATGTGCTGAATGCTTCTACATAGCATTGTAATATAACATTACATGTTAATGTATGTATTTACTGAAAACAACCTACCTAAATTTCTGAAATTAGCTTATTGATTGTAGAGAAGTTACAAGCTTGCCACTCTTCTCATCCTCTATATAACTTAATTCAGTATATATTTTCTGTAGATTTATAACAAAGTATGGTACAGCATTACTTTGAACTACTTTGTTAAGAAAATCTGCAGCTTTTTGTGCAACACAACTATTCAGTTTTGTTTTCTCACTGTCGAATGCAGCATGCATAAACTTTTCAGCATCTGTAAGATAAAAAGTAGTGTTCTCTTTAGCAGCGACTTCCCCCATTAAGCTTAGCCCAAATTCATTCTGTGAGGTTTTATTGGCAATGAACCCTCATGGCTTTATGGCCCATGCAGGGCCTTGGCCTGCCAGCTCGACAGCCGCCCCATGCCCACATATGCACAGCAGGTGGGCAATCATCCAAATAATATGGGGAGGAGATGTGGCCAGCATCATGCATCCTCCAGTTGGAATGTTAGCTCTTGAGGCTAGGGTTGCTGTCTATTGCAGTTCTCACTTTCCTCACGATGCTGAGTGAGCACCCATCCTATACCCAGGACTTAAAATCTGCATCCCCATGGGTGAAATTGAACCCGGGCACATTCTGTGGCTGGGAACCAGAGTATCATGATCCAGCCCACTGCGCCACAGTGCAGGACTATTGACAATGATAGAGTGGAAAAGAATTTGGTACCCCTTTTTCAATGCAGTTTGTGTTTTGTATTGATTGCTATTTCTAACAATTCTGCCTCGTTACAAAAGGTGGAATGCTATGCTGTTATATACCAGCAGTCCTGAATATCTTGTATTTGGGGATTTGTAGAGGAAGGTATCACTCTAAGATTTTAGAATAGTGGCTTCCATTATCCATGACGACGATTGACCAATCTTCTAGAATAATTAAAATTTGTTTGTGAACCAATCTGTGTAATTGTTCAAAGTCATCTAATTTGGAAACATTGTTTTGCTTCCTTCTTCTTCGTTTTCTTTTCTGGAGATCTAAATAAAGGTCATCAATTTCTGTGGTAGAAGTTTTGCCCTGTTTTACAATGTGCAATACAGTATGCACACTCACATTGCATGCTTTGGCGTGAGTTCCTGGATTTGTGAAAAATCTGTTCTATCATCTATCTTTCTTAGATGGCTATTCCATAAAGAAAGCATACACACTGAAAATATATCTGGCCTGGGAGTGGAATACATTGTCCTTAATGCATGCACCACTGGTACCAGGTTTTGAACAATATGGTACAAGAATTATCATGCATGTCACTATAGATAACCCCGGTTCAGTTCTAGCTCAGAGCAGGTTATGCTTATCATGTTTATTTGTAATGCTCTTGCATTACTCTGATTAGGTGAATCAACTAACTTAGGTGCCCAGAGATTGTAGGTGCATTTACACCATTTTCTTTCTTTCATCACTGTTTGAAATACCCATCAGAGTTGGTAGATTTTCAGCAAATATAATCACCATTGCTACTGTATAACTGTTGATTTAAGAGTCCACTAATTTGTGGATATATGAAGAATTAAAGATTAATACATTTTATATTATGCTGTAAGAATAAAATTGTCCTGTTGATATTTAATAACATTATAGAGAATTATTTGACCTTAATGCACAGCTTTCATGCTGCCTTTCACTTCACAGTTGTTCTGAGCATGCAAAGTTAAAAAAAATCCTTATTTTATTCCATGTCTTTAATTTGATGATAAACAAAATTTTAGAGAGAAATATCTGATTTCTGTAAGTGCATGTGATTCCAAATTTATTTTATTTTTATGAGTTAGCTAGCAGAGTGTATTAACACATGTATGTAGCTTTACACATACTTGTAGGGGACAGTTTAATAGAACTGCTTTGAATTGTAGATTTTAAGTAATTAGCATACCTTAATAATAATAATAATAATAATAATAATAATAATAATAATAATAATAAATTTTATTGTTATTAAGCTTAGTTAGCGATAGACAGTGTCACATAACTACAGTGATATGTACATCAGATAAGGATACAATTTTTTAAGATGATAATCAGAATACAATGGACAAAAATTGTTTTATTTTTTGTTTCATTTTGAAGTATTGCTGAATTTTAATATACAGTGCAGTAAAACCTAGTTAATCCAGACTATTTGGGTGAAGGGTTTTCTGAGTTAACAAAATTAATAGAAGTTATTAAAAACAATGTTAGTTTCGTGGTTATAATTTTGTAAATAATGAGCTACATGTATAAACATTCAATTTGATAACCTTTTTCCACATTGCATTTAAATGCAAACAATGAAAGTTGTTGGGCAATGGTAGCATTGTGTTAAAGAATTTCTTTTAGTTTTGGAGTCAGCGAGAGATCTATGTTTACAATTGAAGTGTGCAGAATGAGATCTACACTTAAACTTGTAGCACTAACTGAAATTTGAAGAAAGACTGTTGAATGTAAAACTAAAGTATCCTCTGCAAAGCTAAATAGTGAAGCAGAGGATTGCTGGTAACAAGAACAATGTGAATGATGAAAAATTTGTTTTATCATATAAGGCTGGATGTCTAATAATAAAAAAGGTTCCCATGCAATTTACCCAAATAAAAAGCCTCTAGCACTGCACAAGAAGATCTGAAAGTATGTAGGTACTTGTACATACCATATTGTATTTTTGATGCCATTTTGTGCATTAATCTTTTATTTTAAAGTTACCAGCTTTAAACTTTGTTTAATTTCCTAACTATTTGTATCACTTTTTCCCCTTAAATATTTGATTTAACAAGGTTTTATTGTGTTTACATTCTGTCTAAACAGAGAATTTGTCACAATCAATTGCAGCAAAGGAGTTCTACAAAATAATTATAATTTTTATGTCTTTCAGGTGTGGTGCATGAAAATCCTAGGATTGGTTCAGATGGAGAATCTGAGGAAGCCTCTGGAGCCTCAGATGAAGTTACTTCACCTGTTAAGCTCCGTCCAAAGAACAGGCGACTGAGTGAGGTGAGCCAGTTCGTATAATTTTCATTTTTTTCAAGGTTTTGGTAGTGGATTAAACAAATTTAGGAATAGAATATTGATATCCATACACAAATCAGGGATAAAGCAAGGTTATGCTTGTGTGCATTCACAAATATGTGCATTTGAGGAGGGTGTGGAAGCAAATGAAGATAAAAAGGTAAAGAGAAATGCATATCTATTTCTATAAACAGCAGTTGTTTTTAATTCAAAATGCACGTAAAACTTATAAATAAATGCAACTTGTATATTTGTGACCTTTTCTGAGGATATCACTTCTTTGGTTTAAGAATGTGTTGCTCTTTAAGATTTATGATAGAACAGTTGGATTAGTTCTTATCTGTCTTATCTCACAATATTAATTTCACTTACAGAATTCTGGTTACTATCCTTTTAGTTCAGCTTATGCCAGTTAACTGCCACTGAACTTACACAAAATAATAGTAAACAAAATGTGTGCATACTTTGAAGTTTATCAACAGATGACAAGTTATGCATATAAAGGGATTTTCTTACATGTTTCTTTGTTTTTTGGTCCCCTAGCTTTTCTACCACTTCTTCTCAAGATATTTTCTCACACATGATAGTAGTTGTACTAAGCATGGCCCAGTAATAACAGTGAAGTGTGCTGTGCCATTGGTTCTCTTAAAACCATGTGTTGTGCACCAGATGATCTAGAATGTATTGTGACAGCAAATGCACTGGCATTTCAATCGGCTGCCACTGGAGCCCCTTGGTGGTGCAGATGTGTGTTTTTTGTTGTTGCACTATTTGGTTTTATTGCTCCAACTTCCAACTGCAGGATTCACACCTTACAAATGACAGTGATTCCTGTATGACCAAAATAACATTTAATTAGGTGTAATTTAAAATTATTATTATTATTATTATTATTACAATAATATATATATATATATATATATATATTTTGGGGGGGGCTTTGCGATTCTTTAAGAGAAAGAAGGAACAAACAAATATGATGGCCCCACAGGTTGGAAAATGAGAATGCTTGTAAAAGAGGTTCACAAAATTCAGAAACAGAAGTTTTAAGTAGCATGTTTTTGTTTCATTTATATTAACCTCTATAATGTTTCATTTTGTCATGTGTGCGGAATTTGATGCTGAACTTGGATTTTGCAGCAGGACATAAATAAACGATTGTCACTGCCAGCAGATCTACATTTACCAGAGTCATTTGTAGCAAAACAGAATGCAAGTCCTACTATTGAAGGACCACTAAGCAGATCCTCTCGCCGTCAGTCATTGTCAGAAATTGGGTTTGGTCGAATGGAGACGTACACCAAGCTAGACAAACTTGGTCAGGTAAGTTGCCATTTATAGTTACATGTGTGGTTGTTTGGGATAGTTTCCCCAACAAGGGTTTAAGTTTTTAAGCAAAATTACATCATTTTAAGCCAGATTGTATCTATTTTATGTTTTATCATGTAGGATCTAAGTTTAACACAAGAAGCATCAGATTAAAAATTAAAGCTACAGTGAGTTTGTTTTATGCTGAGGCCATGGATCACGCTCATATGTGCTCTGCACACTCTTATTACATTGGGGGTTATTGGTTCCGTAACTCCCGCGTTACAAGTGATAGCAGCATGCACTATAATGCACCTTGTTATGAGTGGTGTTGGAAGTGGTGTCCATCTGCTTGAAGACATTCCTGTTATTTTCGAATGAAATTTCCATTCCCACGCATAAGTTCTTTTTGCATAATGGGCTGTCTGTGGTCTAGAGGTACCATCCTAGCCTCTAGTTCCGAAGGTCGCGGGTTCAAATCGGGTGGAGGGTGATTGGACTTTTTTGGGGTGTAAAAATCCTTAGCATGGCTTCCTTCGGAAGGGAAGTAAAACCGGTGGTCCTGTGCTGTAGATCTATGGTACGTAAAAGAACCTCAAGCCTGATAAAGAGGCCTCTGAGCAAATTTTCCGGTCTTTCATGCCGAGTATACAATGGGATTAAAGATTAAAAACAGAAGCACTATTAACAGTGAAGTATTCTTCATGATGGTAGATTGAGTCACTTATTGACACTCACCTTCGATAATTAAATGTTGTATAAACCAGAAACGTTTTTGAGGCCATTCATCCTCATCGTCAGCGACTGGGTGACTAAAGGTC
Source organism: Deroplatys truncata (assembly GCA_030765065.1). Lineage (NCBI taxonomy): Eukaryota > Metazoa > Arthropoda > Insecta > Mantodea > Mantidae > Deroplatys > Deroplatys truncata. The sequence goes on from CM060990.1 coordinate 151,947,983, forward strand.
TCTTTCTTCTGTATGCTCTTCTTCCTCTTCCTGTGGATTCTGAACCTGTTGCTATCTGGTGTTGGGGCACAAAGTTTTAACACATTGTTCACAGGCAGGATTTCAAAATTAATGACGTTGTTGCCGTTTTTGATGATGTGTATTTTTTCCCAGATGTTCAATTCTATTGGTGTGGTGAGGGGTTTTAACAGTTTTATACTTTGGCCAATGTTGTGGTTTTCTGTCCAAAAATAATATGATAAAGCGGATTTCTCTATTTGCTTTAGTTTTATTGTTCCTTTGTTGTTCCTTAAGTCTCCTTTCCAAGTTTCTTTTTGTTTTTCCTATGTAGTATTTATCACATTCATCACAATTAATCTGGTAAATTCCGGAATTCAATGTGTTTGGGATGGTAGTTTTGAGAGGTGTGTTTAGCAAGTTCTTCAGGCTGAATTTGTTTTGTGGAGCTAGTCTTATGTTAAATTTATTGAAGATTTGTTCAAATTTTACTAAAGGCCCAAGGGTGGTATGTGAATTTCCTATATTTCCAGTTTGTGTTTGAGAGAGGTGTTAAAGTGGTAGATTGTGAAATTGCGTTGAGTTTCTTCTTCTTGTTGATCATGTTCCTTATGAGCTCTAAGTTGAATTCATTAGTTACTGCTATTTTTTCTATATGTTGTTGTTGTTCCTTTAAAAATTCATTGTTCAAGGGGACGCTATGTAACTGGTGGATCAAACTTCTAAAGGCGGCTAGTTGGTGTGAAGTTGGGTTGCAACCATTTTTCTTTATATAATTGTCCACATGTGTAGGTTTCCAGTGTATACCGAATTTAAAATCATTTTGATCTCTAGTTATAATGAGGTCCAGGAAGGGTAAGGTGGTGTTCTCTTCAGTTTCAATTGTAAATTTAATGCTGTTGTCCTGCAGGTTCAATAGTTTCAAAGCATCTGCAATTAATTTCTGGGGTATGATGGAAAAAATGGCATCAACATATCTCCGCCAAAATTTGTATATGTGAGGGAGTGCTTTCACTATGTGGACTTCAAGGTGGCTCATATATAGTTCTGCCAGAATGGGGGACAGTGGGCTTCCCATTGCTAATCCTTTTGATCATTTATAGAATTTATTATTAAATGTGAAGAAGTTGTGCTTAGTGCATAATTCTGTAAGGTTAATGATATCATCTGTTTCTGTGGAGTCTATTATGGTCTGATTCAACCATTTTCTGAGTAGTGTAGGTATTTTTTCTATGGGAATACTTGTGAAAAACGCTGTGTTGTCAAATGATACCATTATGTGGTTTTTTGGGATGTTGTTCTGTAAGTGGTTTATTAATTCTGAGGAGTTCTCAATTCCCAGGTTTTCAGACCTTTTGTAGGCTTTCAGTTTGTTTACTAACCACTTAGCAATGTGGTAGGTAGGTGAGTTAATGCCATTGATAAATGGGTCTCATGCTATTGTCATCTTTGTGTGCTTTTGGTAAACATATATAATCTTGGTAAGGTGGAGTTCGCAGGTTTTAGATTGTATTTTTCAGTTGTTGTTAACACAGAGAGCCTTATTTACTAAATTCATACATGTGGTTAAAGGGTTCTTGGAGATTTCTTCATAGTCCGGGCTATCTAACAATTCGTTTAATCTATGGTTATAATCATCCAGTTCCAGGATTACAAGAGAATTGCCTTTATCCGCTTTCAGGTATACCACTGGCTTTTTGTTTAGGCTCCTAATTATTTTACTGTAGTTATTATTTTGTTTTGTACGAAGTTGTTTTATTATGTCTAGACATTCATTCTTAGCTTTGATTTTGTCTTCTATTTTGTGGTTATTTCTAAGTCGGCGATAAAGTCATCTTTGTTCTATGAGTAACTAATGCAAGTTTTGAATCCTTTCTGGAGTACCTTCATTTCTTCGGTTGAGAATTTCTGTTTAGATAAGTTAATAATGTTGGTTGGTTCTTTATTATGCCAGTTTTTTTGTTGCTGTGTATATCCCAGTTGATGGGATTTTAACTGATATAATTTCATTTTTAGCTTTTCATTTTTCATTGTCATAAGTTCAACTTTTCATGTATATGCATTTCAAAATTTTCCCACATGCTTGAACCCATTTGTTTGGTTAGTTTTAAGTGTAGGGTGTATAATTCCAGATCTATTTTACTAATGATGCTGTAATGTTTTGAAATTTCCAACTCTATTACATACTTTTCTACCTTAATCTGGTGTTTATGGTTGCTGTTGTGTTTAACCATTTTTTGGACAAAGGTTGGAGTAACATTGTGTTTTAGGCATAGTTTTAAGAATTGATGTCCACTGCCACGTATCTTCTTTTAGTATGTAATTTCAGAAATTTTTTAAAATCCTTTTTTGCATAGCAGAACTCTGTGTTAAATTCTGTAGAATACAGCCTTACCTCTTCTCCATGTGCGTTCGTCACCACATTGCTTCTTTGGTTTGTAATACCAAATAGGATAAAGATTAAAAACAGAAGCACTATTAACAGTGAAGTATTCTTCATGATGCTAGATTGAGTCACACTTATTGGCAATGGGATGCTAAGAACCATAGTAGTTAAAGAGCGTTCATAAGTAAAACTCGCTTTAATTTTAATTTTTGTGTAATGTTCATAATTTCTGTTTCTATATTATCCTTAAGTTGATCTATGATATGAGGATTGTTCCTATAAAATTTTTGGGGAGGGTTTCTCTCTAAAGCTATGTGGTGTGTGCCGAGAAAAAAAAAAAAAGAAAGGAAAGGAAAAAAAAGAAGTACCACCCATTGATAACAGTGATTGTGTACTACAAAGTGCCAATGCCGTGAATAATCCAGAGATGGTTTTTAAACATACTGACCATTTTAAGGCATACTGCAATGCGAAAGGGATCTCTGGTACCTTAGAGCTAAATTCATTTATTCCATCAACCAATAATGCAATAATAACCAGATGGTATTTTCTTGAGCCTGAAGGGGAAAAACTGCACATTTAAATTGTAGTTAAGTTGCCTCCCGTAGGATAAGATTGAAAGTTTGAATGTTATTGAATTATATGCCAAATTTAAGTTACATATGAACAAACTAGTGCAAGTAAAGTGCTGTGAACAGTTGACAAGGCATCCAATGACAGGCTGCTGCTGCTGCTGCTGCTGCTGCTGCTGCTGCTACTACTACTCTCCAGCTGCACCGCGCTGGAATTCTGCTATGCACAGCTTTCTATGTTATTTTATTTAAAATTAACTATGCAGGATCCCATCATTGTTTTATTAAATATATACAAAAAACTACAAGGAATTTATTTATAATTTTTGTAGAAATTTAAACTTGGGGGTTAATAGGGAGATATAGTTTTTAAATGTTTGGATGTTAAAAAATTAATGTAAATAGTTACATCAATTATTATAAATATTAAGTAAAATATTACATATTAAGCTTTGCATTGCACTTTATAACATAATGTTACCACTTATCGCCTATGAGATATTCTAATTTAAAGGTAGAGAGGTGTGCCGCTTTTCATAAGTTGGATTGTGCAATATGTTTTAAAATATTGCAATTTAAAATAAATAAGAATTTAAAACTTGTTTTTGTAATCCATGGGCAAAATTTGAAGTGAATTGGAGGCATAATGATCAGATTTTGTGAAAATTTGTGCGACTTGACATGGAATGACTCGTAGGTAAAAATTCTTCAGTATACAATATCTGCTCATTTGTTGAGTACAAAAACATATTAGACACACTGAAACATTTACAAATAATGTAAGTTACAACTACAATTTGTACATTTTGAACATAGACTGAATAACTGGATAAAATAGCAAAACAATTGTGACCTACTCATCAAACTGGATGTGACCTACACATCATGTGTGAAGTATCTACTTATAATATTACCAATTTAAACACTGTTTCTTGTTTCATTATGTCTATCCCATGGAAAGCCCAGAAAAATCTGTAATAAAAGTCAGCATTAATCGTTTGTCCATTGTAGGCTCACATAATTTTAGTTTCACCTGGTCTTTCTCAATAGCACTGTCATCATCTAATGTTGGCCATACAAACTTTTCACTTTTCGGATCATATCCTAAAAATTTGACATTAAATGTGCAGTCTGCATTGGTTGAAAGCACGTGATCCACAAAATATTTCATCTTCATTGACTTCCCTGCACTGAATTCTACCAACATCAAATCTCCATAGTTGATACTGCATTTTGAATTTCAGACCCTTCTTCTCTTCCCAGAATATAGGGCTACTTGCTTGTATCTTCAGTTTCACCTGTATTTGACAATACCTCCTATGCCATCAATAGCACCTTTGTCATGTGATGTTGCTGAAAAGTTCCATGAACACTGAACGTTACCGAGAGTAATGAATGCAAGAGAAAACATTTGTTTGAACTTTGTTTGAACTATTGGGCAACACCATCGGACCGGTATTCTATACTTTTCAATGAAATTTATCATGATCGGAAAGCTTGAAATCATTTATTATTGCTTCACTGTAAACTGCCACTGCATATTTGTCATGTGCCATGCAGTCTTCACAACTATATATGGCGTTGACTGAAGCTGTTTTGAATCATTCTTAAAGTAAAGCATGGCAGCAAATAATGTGCAAAAGTTAGCAGCCCAATGTGCAGACTGGATTTCATCTTGTGATACGGTAATTTGTATCACAAATTACTCAGATGTAATTAATGATAGTAATATGAATATGTATTTTTATGTGACATCGATTTCAGAGGTTTATTAATTGTAATTATTATTGGTAAATAATAATATACGGCTTTACTGAAACTGTCAACAATAACGCAATAATGCAGCGATGGGGTGAGTTGTTTATCATTACCGGGAACCAGGAAGTTACGTAATGTTTCGCGCGGTTTCGGTAGAAGCTTCTAGAACATTTCCTAAAGCAATATGTATTAGTGGTTTTCATTGGATATTAAAATAGACGCTAATGTTGGCGCGTTTTATTAGCCAATAGCGGTTCATTTATAATCTTTAGGCGTATCTTGATGCAGGCCTATAAATAGTGTGGGTTCGAGGTAGCTTGTACCCCAGTTCAACAGAATTCTCAGTACTCTACACGTCGGTCTCTCAGTTCATTCATTTCGCCAAGTTACACGCAGCAGAATTACGAGAATTATTATAAAGTATTATACATTTAAAAAATTACATAAAGTTGAAGTATGCGAGTTAAAAGTGATAAGTAAGAAGTTATTACAAACAGTTTCAGTTTGGCGAGTATCCAGATTAATATGTAAAATGTGTTAGTGAACGTGTTCGACAATAAAAGTTATAAAACCAATTTCTTCATCAGTATCATTTCTGGATAAAAGATTCCTTTCCGATTCACACCCTGCAAGAGATACAAGTTCTACCAAGAAAAGATGATAGCTAGCCGGAGGACAATATACAAAACTTTAAATTCTTTCGGAAACTAATTGATACAAATTGCTACGCCAGATGGAGCTACGAACCTAACCAATGAATGATGTCACAAGATGGCAACACGTGAAGTAAAGCAGCACAACATATGATCTACAAGTTCTAATAACTTACGCTATAAATATTACGTAAGCAACATTTCCGTCGCATAATTGGCGCCCAACGTGGGGCGCGATAACCAGGACGTGGGGCGAAGTGACCAGGAAAGGAACACGATGACTAGGAATGAAGCAGAGTAACCAGGAATGCAGCGGTGAAATGATCTACAAGACGCAGATTCAAGAAACAACAGGGACGACAGACTTCGATCGTAATTCCGAGATTACAATGCAACAAGGAATTCAACTACAAAACAACAAGACGACGTAGATTCATCACAACACAACACAGAAGCGACATACAAACCTAGGAGAATGGGGCAGAACGCTGGACATCAAAGCTACATCAACAGAAAGCATCACGAAGGTATCGTAATTTTTTTTTAGAAAACAAAAACAATGGCTACTAGTAATACAGAAGAAATAATGATGGAAGGGGATAGTGTAACAGTGAGCTGTAATTCAATACAGGGTACAAAAAATAGCTTAAACAATGTAGTAGTTGAGGGAGGAAATATTAGTAAACAAAGTCAGAATAGAACAGCAGGAAATGTTAGTGCAGAAAGTGAGAATAGAACAGCAGGAAATGTTAATCTTGATGCTAATATGATAATGGAAATTATGAAAATGATGAAAAAATTTTATAAAACATTAAGGGAAGATATAAACAAAGATTATAGAGAATTGAGGGAAGAATTAAGGGAAGATATGCAAAAGAGTTATGAGAAATTAGGACAAAGATTAACTCAGAGGATGAGAGAAGCTATAAACAAAGATCATAGGGAATTGAGTGAAGATATTGGTAAGAGCTTAGAACAAAACAGGAAATCAATTGAAAGTATTGGTAGGAGTAATGAGGTATTAGAGCAAAAAGTAGATCAAAGCAGTGAAGAAATTGAAAAGAAAGTTATGAAGCTAGATAGTAGTATGCCAGAAATGAGAGATGAAAATGAAGTAATAGCAAGTGAGACAGGAGAAATTTCAAAGAAAATGCTAGACATGAGCATGGAAATAAGTAACAAAGAAAGTAAGGTTAATACTAAAAGTGAGGTTAATGTAGAATGTACAGAGTTAGGAAGTCAAGTGAGTAGTATTTCAAGTGAGATAAGAGAGATGAAAGAGGTTATGAATGTAGATGTGAATCAGGCGCAAGTTAATTTCAGAGGGGAGATATCAGAAATAAAGAATGAGTCAGTAATGCAAAGAGATAAATTGTACCAAGATGTTCAAATTGAAAACTCCAGTCCAATACAGTTTAGTACAGATTTGTCAGAGTATTCTCAGATTAAAATGATAGCAGAAGAATTGAAAATGACAATTGTTAAAAGATGTATTGTTCAAGAAACTGTAGATTGTTTTCAAATGTTATCATGTGAGGAAATTTCAAATGAATACAAGAGGTTATTCATGAACGACAATTTGAAGGTTAGGATACGGTTACGAGTAATATTTAGCCACACACAATTTGATCCAGGAGGGTAAATAGCAATGAGATGTAAAGTAAATGCTGGATAGTTAAAGATGACTTGCAGAGAAATGTATTGGAACGTAAGAGGGTTAACTATTTATATATGTCATTTGAAATAAATTATAAAAAAAAAAAAAAGGGAAATGTTTAAAAAAAAAATAAATAAATTTTAGTAACTGTAACAACATTTGAAAATTAAGAATGCTGAGACGGTAATTTGTATCACAAATTACTCAGATGTAATTAATGATAATAATTACATATGTATTTTTATGTAACATTGATTTCAGAGGTTTATTAATTGTAAATATTATTGGTAAATAATAATATACGGCTCTACTGAAACTGTTAACAATAACGCAATAATGCAGCGAGGGGATGAGTTGTTTATCGTTACCGAGAACCAGGAAGTTACGTAATGTTTCGCGCCTTTTCGGTAAAAGCTTCCAGAATGTTCCTTAAAAGAAATATGTATTAGTGGTTTTCATTGGATAGTAAAATAAACGCTAATGTTGGCGCGTTTTATTAGCCAATGGCAGTTCATTTATAATCATTAGGCGTATCTTAAGGCAAGCCTATAAATATTGTAGATTCAAGGGAGCGTTCCCCCCAGTGTGCAACAAGATTCTCAACACATTACACATCGTTCTCAGTTCTACAAAATTCTCCGTTCATTTATTTCGTCAAGTTACGCGCAACAGAATTACAAGAACTATTATAAAGTATTATACAGTTAAATATATAAAGTTGAAGTACGAGAGTTAAAAGTGAGAAGTTATTACAAACAGTTTCAGTATGGCGAGTATCAAGATAAATATGTGAAAGTGTTCGTGAACGTGTTCTGCAATAAAGATTATAAAACTAATTTCTTCGTCAATATCATTTCTAAACAAAAGATTCCTTTCCGCTTCACACCCTGCAAGAGATACTTGTTCTACTAAGATAATATGATAGCTAGCCGGAGGACAATATACAAAACTTAAAATTCTTTCGAACCCTAATTGATGCAAATTGCTACGCCAGATGGAGTTAAACGAACCAACCAAATAAGGAGTGACGTCACACAAGATGGCAACACACGTGAAGTAAACACACATATTTGCTCTCGCAAATTGGCTTCCACAACGTGGTGCTATAAACACATATACAATTTGTTCTCTCACAAATTGGCGCATCAACGTGGGGCTTAAAACATATACACAATATTTGTTATACTCGCAAATTGGCACCCATAACGTGGGGCAAAGCGACCAGGAAAGGAACTCGAGTAACCAGGAAAGGATCAGAATTAACCAAGAAGAATCGAGAGGACCAAAGGAGGAATGCAGCGGTGAAATCATCTACAAGACCCAGATTCAAGAAACAACAGGGACGACAGACTTCGATCGTAATTCCGAGATTACGATGCAACAAGGAATTCAACTATAAAAACATCGAGACGACGTAGATTCATCATAAAACAACGCAGAAGTGACATCAAATCTAGGAGAATGGGGCAGAACGCTGGACATCAAAGTAACAGCAACATACAGCATCACAAAGGTATCGTAATTTTTTTTTAGAAAACAAAAACAATGGCTACTAGCAATATTGAAGAAACAATGATGGAAGGGGATAGTGTAACAGTTAGCTGTAAGTCAATACAGGTTACAAAAAAAGGTTCGAACAATGTAGTTTTTGAGGGAGGAAATGTTAGTGCAGAAAGTAAGAATAGAATAGTAGGATATATTACTATTGATGCTGGTACGATGATGGAAATTATGGAAATGTTTAGAAAATTTGGTGAAAAACTAGATAAGAATAATGAGAATAGTAGGGAATTAAGGGAAGATATGCAAAAGTATAATGAGAACGTAGATAAACTAATTCATAGTTATGAGAAATTAGAGCAAACAGTAAATCAAAGCAGTGAAGAAACTGAAAGGAAAGTTATGAAGTTAGATAGTAGTATGCCAGAAATGAGAGATGAAAATGAGGAAGTAATAGTAAGTGAGATAGGAGAAATTTCAAAGAAAATGCTAGACATGAGCATGGAAATAGGTAACAAAGAAAGTGAGGTTAATACTAAAAGTGAGGTTAATGTAGAATGTACAGAGTTAGGAAGTCAAATGAGTAGTATTTCAAGTGAGCTAAGAGAGATAAAAGAGGTTATGAATGTAGATGTAAATGAGGCGCAAGTTAATTTCAGAGGGGAAATATCAGAAATACAGAATGAGTCAGTAATGCAAAGAAATAAATTGTACCAAGATTTTCAAAATGAAAACTCCAGTCCCGTACAGTTTAGTACAGATTTGTCAGAGTACTCTCAAGTTAAAGAGATTGCAGAAGAGTTGAAAATGAAAGTTGTTAAAAGATGTGTAGTTCAAGAAACTGTAGATTGTTTTCAAATGTTATCAGGGAACGAAATGTCATATGAATACATGAGGTTATTCATGAAGAAAAATTTGAAGGTTAGGTTACGGCTACGAGTAATGTTTAGCCACACACAATTTGATCCAGGAGGGTAAATAGCAATAAGATGTAAAGTAAATGCTGGATAGTTAAAGACGACTTGCAGAGAAATGTATTGGAACGTAAGAGGGTTAACTATTTATATATGTCATTTGAAAAGTGAAATAAATTAAATAATAAAAAAAAAAAAAAAAATAATTCAATTTTTAGTAACTGTAACAACATTTGAAAATTAAGAATGCAAAGATTGAAACTTAAGATGATATTAAATTAAAAGTACGTAAATACAATTCCAAGATTTAAAAAATTAAAAATGCAAAGATTGAAACTTAATATGATATTAAATTAAAAGTACGTAAATACAATTCAAAGAGTATTGTTAAAATAAAATTCAGAATAACAAAAATTGGTAAAAATAAATAAAACAAATACTTATATACCAAACAGAAAAGGTGAAACATTGTCAAGATTTAAGAGATGTAAATATATTTGCAAAGTACAAAAAAAAAAAAAAAAAAAAAATGGTAAATATAATTAAAAATAATTGAAACAAATACTTATGTAGCAAACAGAAAATGTGACACAGTGCCTAGATTTAAGAGATGTAAATATATGTAAGGGGTGAATATTTTGGTAAATATGTATAGTAATTACAAAAAAATTCTTGAATTGATAAATTTTTGGTAACAATATAAGAAAGTAAACCATTTTTTGTAACACTAGTTAAATAATTTATGGTAAAGTATTTGCTATAAAAAAAATTGTAATGTCAGATTAATATCTAAATTAATTAAACCAGAGCCAGTAAGTAGTGGTGAGATAAAACATATGTCGTGTGCTAAATGCGTGTGAAGTGTTAAGTGAAAGTGATAACGTGTGTTCCAAGATTTAGGAGACTAAAAACAAAATTATAAAATTTCCAAACAGGTTATAAATATTTATAATTATGTTTCTAGTGGGGCATATGAGACGGTAATTTGTATCACAAATTACTCAGATGTAATTAATGATAATAATTACATTTGTATTTTTATGTAACATTGATTTCAGAGGTTTATTAATTGTAAATATTATTGGTAAATAATAATATATGGCTCTACTGAAACTGTTAACAATAACGCAATAATGCAGCGAGGGGATGAGTTGTTTATCGTTACCGAGAACCAGGAAGTTACGTAATATTTCGCGCCTTTTCGGTAAAAGCTTCCAGAATGTTCCTTAAAAGAAATATGTATTAGTGGTTTTCATTGGATAGTAAAATAAACGCTAATGTTGGCGCGTTTTATTAGCCAATGGCAGTTCATTTATAATCATTAGGCGTATCTTAAGGCAAGCCTATAAATAGTGTAGATTCAAGGGAGCGTTCCCCCCAGTGTGCAACAAGATTCTCAACACATTACACATCGTTCCCAGTTCTACAAAATTCTCCGTTCATTTATTTCGTCAAGTTACGCGCAACAGAATTACAAGAACTATTATAAAGTATTATACAGTTAAATATATAAAGTTGAAGTACGAGAGTTAAAAGTGAGAAGTTATTACAAACAGTTTCAGTATGGCGAGTATCAAGATAAATATGTGAAAGTGTTCGTGAACGTGTTCTGCAATAAAGATTATAAAACTAATTTCTTCGTCAATATCATTTCTAAACAAAAGATTCCTTTCCGCTTCACACCCTGCAAGAGATACTTGTTCTACTAAGATAATATGATAGCTAGCCGGAGGACAATATACAAAACTTAAAATTCTTTCGAACCCTAATTGATGCAAATTGCTACGCCAGATGGAGTTAAACGAACCAACCAAATAAGGAGTGACGTCACACAAGATGGCAACACACGTGAAGTAAACACACACATTTGCTCTCGCAAATTGGCTTCCACAACGTGGTGCTATAAACACATATACAATTTGTTAATACTCACAATGCAAAGATTGAAACTTAATATGATAGTAAAGTAAAGTATATAAATACTATTCCAAGAGTATTGTTAAAATAAAATTCAGAATAAAAAAAAAAAAAAATTGGTAAAAATAATTAAAAACAAATACTTATGTAGCAAACAGAACATGTGAAACAGTGCCTAGATTTAAGAGATGTAAATATTTGTGTAGAGGGTGAATATTTTGGTAAATATGTATAATAATTACAAAAATCTTAAATGTATAAATTTTAGTCAACAACTTAAGAAAGTAAACAATTTGGTAGCAGTGATTAAATAATTTAGGGTAAAGTATTTGCTATTAAAAAAAAAAAAAATTTGTGATGTCAGATTAATATCTAAATTAATTAAACCAGAGCCAGTAAGTAGTGGTGAGATAGGGGAAAAACATGTCGTGTGTTAAATGCGTGTGAAGTGTTAAGTGAAAGTGATAACGTGTGTTCCAAGATTTAGGAGACTAAAAACACAATTTTAAAATTTCTAAACAAGTTATAAATATTTATAATTATGTTTCTAGTGGGGCATATGATACGGTAATTTGTATCACAAATTACACAGATGTAATTAATGATAGTAATATGAATATGTATTTTTATGTGACATTGATTTCAGAGGTTTATTAATTGTAATTATTATTGGTAAATAATAATATACGGCTTTACTGAAACTGTCAACAATAACGCAATAATGCAGCGATGGGGTGAGTTGTTTATCATTACCGGGAACCAGGAAGTTACGTAATGTTTCGCGCGGTTTCGGTAGAAGCTTCTAGAACATTTCCTAAAGCAATATGTATTAGTGGTTTTCATTGGATATTAAAATAGACGCTAATGTTGGCGCGTTTTATTAGCCAATAGCGGTTCATTTATAATCTTTAGGCGTATCTTGATGCAGGCCTATAAATAGTGTGGGTTCGAGGTAGCTTGTACCCCAGTTCAACAGAATTCTCAGTACTCTACACGTCGGTCTCTCAGTTCATTCATTTCGCCAAGTTACACGCAGCAGAATTACGAGAATTATTATAAAGTATTATACATTTAAAAAATTACATAAAGTTGAAGTATGCGAGTTAAAAGTGATAAGTAAGAAGTTATTACAAACAGTTTCAGTTTGGCGAGTATCCAGATTAATATGTAAAATGTGTTAGTGAACGTGTTCGACAATAAAAGTTATAAAACCAATTTCTTCATCAGTATCATTTCTGGATAAAAGATTCCTTTCCGATTCACACCCTGCAAGAGATACAAGTTCTACCAAGAAAAGATGATAGCTAGCCGGAGGACAATATACAAAACTTTAAATTCTTTCGGAAACTAATTGATACAAATTGCTACGCCAGATGGAGCTACGAACCTAACCAATGAATGACGTCACAAGATGGCAACGCGTGAAGTAAAGCAGCACAACATATGATCTACAAGTTCTAATAACTTACGCTATAAATATTACGTAAGCAACATTTCCGTCACACTTGATACTGAAAAGAACACTTCTCACTAAAATCCACATGCACCAACAATTTTCCCTCCCTCAAGGTTTCTTTCTCTTCTTCAAAGTGTTATGACTGAATACGCTTCACATATACATGAGATAGGAATGCGAACAATTTACCTTCCAATTTGTTCAAAACTTCTTGCCTTGTTACACATGAAGTCGTATGAGACAATCTCACTGTTTCTTGTTTAACCCTATGTTTATAAAACACTTCCTCAGTTAGCATGTCTACATCAATAGTGTTCACAATAGCTTTGAATACAGCACTGTCTTTGTACAATTGTAACAGGCAGTCCTTGATGAATTGTGAAGTGCGAGGGAAAATGGGTGCTAAACAATCCAAAGCTAGTCAAATATTTTAATGATATACACACAAACATAAGTTGTTTGGTGTATCTGCATGAAGACAGATGTGCTGTGGTCGTAATGAACAGAATTTTGATAGACCAATCTTCTTTCCAACCTCTGGATATGATTTTTTAAATAACTCATATATTTCACCAACTGTATAAAAGGTATCGCTTTTGCACTTTCTCTGTCTAGCCTTCCACTTTTCTAATGATGCAGTTCTCTCAAACCATGACAGGCATTTTAAATGTCATCTTGCTCCTAACACGTATTGAGGGTTTCTTTTACTTCTGGAGTAATTGCTGTCGCTGATTTCCTCTGCCTAGAATCGGTCTTCAACATTAGGGCTGAAAATTGCTGTGCAAGATAGACAACAGCAACAGTGCATTTTCTTGGACTCACTGGTAAATTGTTTTTAGCCTTTGCCATAGTCTTTCCAAGGGAAGAACGACTCTTGAATGCCTTACTGGGAGATTCTGAAATATCAGAAGCTCCAAGTTTCTTATGGTTACATTTAGCTCTTTATCTTCACTGTTCCAAACACCTTTTCTTTCTCTGAGCTTCTCTTTCATCTTTGTTGCAGGAGTAGTGTTGATGGTTCCACGTTGTGGCGTCAATTTGCAATAGTTTATAGGTTACGTAGTTCTTTGGAGGAGTTTGCCCCACAGTTGTAATTTGAAGAAGTATGTTTGTTGCCAACTTTGAAAAAGTTATTTAGCTGGATGCTGGATATGAGATGTGAGAATCCCCACATATGTGTGTCACTTTGAAGAAGTATTTAACCCAACGTTTTTAAGATACACTTTGATGTTGTTTGATGCTTGGGATGCCAAAGTTTGTAGTAGTGAAGATGATGCTTGTGTTACGTAATATTATTAAAAAATCTGCCTCAGCTGCTTCAGTCGCACTATAGAAACATAAGTTCTTTTCAGGTTGTGATAAGACAAAAGACGTCATAGAATTTACTTTTTAATTTCACTTCTTTTTATTTCTCTTTATACTTGCACATTTATAAACACAACACTTTATAAAAGAAAAACTGTGAGCACTTTATACATTCTAGCGGATAACACAATTTTTACCATCCTTACTCTACAACATCTTACACGCGACTGACTAAATCCAACGGTAAAAACCTTGAAGCTTCAGTAATGCCAGTCTCCCATTGGCTAATTCTAGTCCAATAGAATTTAAGTATTCATACTAAAACTTTTCTTTACTGTTGATTGGCTAATTCCAAACTGTAAGCCAAACTTACATCACTACCTATCTTTTCATGACCAGTATTTTTTTAAAACTCCAGACACATTATTGTCACAAAAATTACATTATTACCTCATTATTAACAACCTAAAATATATTATTCTCACAGTTTTTTGCACTATTAGAGTATATAAACATTTACATAACATTAATAAATATGTTTACAATAAAAAAAAGGATTTGCATTGACTTACATACAATTTAAATAATAATTATATACATATTGTTTTCAAGGCGGGCTGTTATTGAATTTAATTATAATAAAACACAATTAATATCATTTAGGCATAAAAATACTTCCTCATTGTTAATGTTTGTTTTTCTTTTATTCCTTCAATTCTGTTGTCTCTTATTTTCTTTCTTCCTGAATTCAGTGAAATTTTCTTTTTTTCTGTCTTTTCTGCTGTATATGCTATTTAACCCATTGTTGATAATACACTGCAAGAAATAGATTTTTGTGACCTACACAACAATTAATCCTTATAATTAAATATAGTTCCTAATTCATTTGAGATTATGTCAGTGTTGCTATATTATTTTACAGAAGCTGAAGGTAGAAAATCAAAATAACCAACATTGAATGTCAATCCTTTGACCAGTTAAAATAAAATAACTGATTTTATTGTGACCAACACCATACACTGACAATTAATTGTTTTTAATTTTATTGCACAGCTAGATATGAGATAAATTACAAGTCAGTATTAGTTATGCATAAAGTGATTTAAGATTATTTACTTGCAAAAATATAAAGTCTGTATTGCTCTATTTGGAATACAAATCTGTTATTGAAAAGTAGGATGAATCAGCATGGTTTCCTTAACCTTTGTTGGCTACCATATTGGATGATTCAGTTGCTTGACAACCAACAATACCAACACAAAAAATACCATAAATTCTTAACTTGGAATATTATGGAACTGAATAATAAAGTAATTATTCTGATAAGTTATGCTTCATAAAATGATCTCTTGGGATACACTAGGATGGAATTAGTCTTTGTGAAGACCTTTCACTTGTATCTATTTCTTAATTCAGTTAGTTCCAGGTGATCACTGATGTAGTAAGATTTTGTCACGCATGAAATGTTATTAGCACATGCATCCTCAGCAATTAACATGCCCAGTTAACCTTGTTTGCTCAAGTTTCGACCACCATCTAAACAGGAACCTTCTTTACTGTCAAGTCACCCATTTTAGTGCTTTATTGATGGATTTCTTGATGAAGTCAGCAACTCAAATATCTTGGAGAAGATCCAACCTACTCTAACTTGAGTCCATCTGAACAACATACCTTAGGCTAGTGGCCAATGAAAGTCTCTTGAATTCTTCCTGCTGACAAGGGTTCTTCATGGATAATATAAAATCAAGAAATGCTGAGGCCTATCGGCAAGTTAACAACAAAACTGTACCAGTGGATACAGATCCCGCACCAAAATTCAAGGAAAATGTAGCAGGTTTTCTTAATGCTAATGCCCCAACAGAAGGCCTCAAACCATCTGAGATAACGCTCCTCACCTCCCAATATACGTACACCAACAATTTACTTCTTACCAAAAATTCACAAAGAAAACAATCCTATGCATCCAATACTTGCCAGTTACAATTTGCCCACAGAACATACTTCAGGCATAATAGATTTTTTTCTTCGGCCTTTTGTTACTTCAATATCATCTTATATTAGATATTCCTAACAGTTCTTAGAAATACTAAAGAAACGGACCTCTCTTCACTTGACAAAATACTTCTGCCCACCATTGATGTCATTTTATTGTATACCAATATCCTCCATAAGGAGGTTATTGTAGCTATTAGATTTTATCTTAATAGCCATTCATCACCTCACAATTCTTCAGCCAGTTTGGTCTGTTGGCTGGCCAGATTTGTGCTCTCCTGCAATGCTTTCAAATTTGAGAAGCAGTATTACTTACAAATTAAGGGCACCGCTATGAGCACCAGAATGGCTATGTCATATGCAGAGTTATTTATGGCTCGCTTAGAAGAAGATTTTGTACATTCCAAAGACCTATCCCCTTTGGTCATAGATCTGGATTAGGTCAATTGACATCTTAGTTATTTGGATTATGGTGTAGAGTCCTTGACCTTTTTCCTAGTTAGAATTCCAAGTATTATGTGAAATTCACACTAACAACCTTGCATGCTTTGGCCATTTTTATTGATGTAGACATTTCATTCATTAGCTTTTTTTCCATAGTGGTATATATAAAACTTGCCAATTTTCGAAAGAATTTGCACTATCTATTCGTGGCCATAACTTAAGTAATAACTCTGCCTCTATAGAAAGATGCATTAATAGCCGCACTAATAAAATGTCTGAATATTGTTACCCTATTATATTCACGTATTCTTTCTTAACATTTGCAAATATGATCCTAAGACCAAATCAGCACCTAGAAATGAAACCAATTTCATCATTACGTATCTTCTATTAGGAATATCGTAATAGAATGCTACAATATCCTAGCGTATATCCCTCTACAGCTGGTTTTCTTGCCAAAAAAACCTTCTCAATGAAATACAAGACATGCATTATAATCACTCCTTGCCAAATGTTTTATAGCCCAAATCCTAACCAGCAGTTTAACGGGGGTGATGGGTGAAATTTCTATTTTGTGCAATTTTAAAGCTACATACCTAATTTTTTGTGCACATATTTGGGGTGTTATGTGGAACAGCTGGCAGAGTTTTATTTTTGTATGTCAATTAGTTTTTGAATTATTGAAAACTTTCTTTCAAAATATTTGCAAATTTCAAAACGAAATACACTTCTGAAATTTTTTTTTACAAAACCAGAAACTCATTTAAAGAAACTTGATGGGTTTTGTAATATCTTAACTGCAAGGGAAATTAAACAAAAAAAAAATGACCTGCATAGCAAACATTTCAAAATTGTTGCAATCACTATACACATTTTATTTTTTATCTCAAAAAGCACTAAGTTAATCCTGGATTCCGTGCCCCCCAGGGGCTCACCTTATGTAAGTATGGGTTTGGCGTACCTGGGGTGCCCGAACCTCTCATCGCCATCATCATCGCTCCACCCTCATCCAGTCGAGGTGGATTCGTCCTCGTGGCCGGGGGCCTCAAGCTAGGCTCTCGTGTGTTCTTTACATTTCGTTCCATGCCACCCCTCGCCATCGTTTCTTTCTTGTCTAGTCTCTTTCCAAACATTTCACATCACGACCATTCTTTCACACATTTCTTTTCCTTCCTCGCCGCTGCACCTTGCGTGCGCAATGCCCACACAGTTTTATTTATTTTACCCTTTTCATTTAATCCTCTGTGGACACAGCCTGACGGATACCCGCGCACTGGGTGTGCAGCTGGGTGAGTGGGTAATGGCATCATCCCCACCACCCGGGGTCTTCATGTAGGGTATGTGTTCGTATCCACTGTTAAACTGCAGTCCCGCGGGGGGGGGGGGGGGGGGGGGGGCATTGCATGAGCTGCTGACTTCCGATGGCCATTGGGTCCCTCTGTCTATGTTCTGGGAGGTGTGAACCTGGGGTGAGTCTGGTATAGATAGGCCACTCACCCAAGACGCGGTAACACCCGGGAAGTCAGAGCCCGAGGTCGGAGATGGTTGCAATGGTGGAGGATTTCTTTCGCTATGGAACCCCCTTTCTCCATTATTAACAACAAGCGCCGAAAAGTCTATTCAACAGAAGTAGCACCACTGACATCTGGTCATTTCACGATCAGAGGAAGCACAAAGTTCTGAGAAGGTGAACCCTTTTATTATTCAGAAGGGCATTGATGCTATTGCTGGTGCGGTTCAGTCCTGGACTCGTCTACAGAATGGTTCCTTATTAGTACAAACAAAGTACAATCAGCAAAGTAAAACCTTGTTGCGCGCTACGCTTCTCCACGGTTATCCCATCCGTGTTGAGAAGCACCGCACCTTGAATTCCTGTCGAGGCGTCGTTACCACCCATAGCCTCAATGGTTTGTCGGGCGATGAGCTCGTAGACTGTCTTTCAGAACAAAAGGTGACAGCAGTGCTTCGAGTGCAGGCCAAACGCGCGGCATATTGGTACCCACTCGTACCCTGTTTATAACATTTGATGGCGTTGATCTGCCCACGAGCATTTCAGCAGGGTACGAACGTATTGCGGTGAAGCCTTATATTCCCTCACCTCTGCGTTGTTTTAAATGCAACGTTTTGGGCATACGTAAGTCTCGTGTAAGAGTGCCGTTACCATCTGTGCGTCATGTAGCCAGCCCTCACACGAACGTACCCTTTCAACAGCCCCGTCTGCGTTAATTGCAAAGGGTCTCATTTTGCGTCATTTGCCGACTGTCCACGTTACTTAGACGAGAAGGCGACCCAGGAGATCCGGGTAAAGGAGAAACTCTCCTTTGCTGAAGCCCGGAGGCGTTACCATGCCCGCCAACCTTCGCTCCTGCGATCTGGTACATTTAGTTCTGTTGTTGCCTTGCCAGTACCCCGAAAGGATGCCGAAACACAGACCTGGACCATGACTGCATTGACCGCCACTACCATCCGGCCGTCCGTCTCTAGCACGGTTATCTAGCCATCTAAAGCTGGTCCAAAGGTTCTGAAGTCTCAAGCCCCGAAAAGAAACATCGAAGGGAACATTTTCTGAAAGACCCTCCGCGAGCACGCGGTAAGAAGAGTTCACCTTTTACTCCTCGAAGGTAGCAGTCCCAGGATGCTCCTGGGACAAGCCGTGCTCAGCGGCATCCCTCACCCATTGCCACCCAGAACCGATTCTCGGCGCTTGAATCGGTTTCTGGCTTTGAGCGCGTGGGCCCTCCCTTAGAGGAGGCTATGGAGTCTGACCAACTCCATACCAAAAGCCCGAGCCCAAAGGTTAAGCAGAAGGTTTTTGAGAAATTTTGAGCCGCCCTTCTAAATAAGTTTATCCCTTTTATTCAAGGCTATCCTGACCTGGAATTTATGTAGTGTACGATCGCATTGGGCGGAACTGCAACTTTTATTGCGTTCTCATTCACCTATGGTCGTGTGTTTGCAGGAGACTAAGCTTCGCCCTCACGATCCTTTTGATCTCCGAGGGTATACTCCGGTTCGCTACGATCTTGAACCGGATAAGGGTACTCCTGCTCATGGAGGTGTCATGTTATTAGTGCGTAAGGACGTTCATTTTCAAACTCTCACTCTTAAGTCCGACTTGCAAGCTGTTGCCGTTAGGCTTCAATTACCCGGCATTTTCTTTTCTGTTTGCTCTGTGTATTCAAATCCATCGTCCCCTCTCGCTCACGCGGACATTCGAGATCTGCTGTCCGCTCTCCCAACACCATTTCTTCTGTTGGGAGATTTTAATGCCCATCAACCACTGTGGGGTTCGCAAAAGGCTTGTACGAGGGGAACTCTTCTTTCCAACATTTTTTATCATTTCAGCCTCTCTATTCTCAATACAGGTGAGCCTACTTTTCTTTCGGATTCTTCTCGTACATTCTCTCACTTGGACCTTGCCGTTTGCTCACTCCAGCTTGCTAGTCGCCTGCAGTGGAACGTCGTCGCTGACACCTACTCCAGCGACCATTACCCCTGGATCGTTTCTCTTCTGTCTCACCACGTTCAGCATTCCAGAGAACCTACCTGGATATTCAGAAAAGCCGACTGGAGATTGTATTCCAGCCTCGTGTGTTTTGAGGCCCACCCCTTCACTAACGTTAACCAAATTGTGCAGCACCTTACCTCTACGATGCTATCCGCCGCCGAACGCACAATTCCCCGTTCGTCCTCTCACCCTCGGCGTATTCCTGTTCCGTGGTGGAACGAGGACTGTCTGGACGCCGTTCGTGCGCTTAGGGTCTTTCGGCGACACCTTACACTTGATAATTTGGTTACTTTTAAACAATCGCGCGCCAGGGCTCGTCGCATTATTCCAGATAGCAAGAAGGCGTCCTGGACTCGTTTTGTCGATTCTTTTAATCGCTTTACCCCTTCCTCTTTTGTTTGGGATAAACTTCGTCGCTTCTCCGGTAAAGTGTCGCATTGTACTGTGTCTGGCCTTCAGGTTTCCAATGCCACCACAGTGGATCCGGCTACCATTGCTAACACTCTGGGTGCTGCCTTTGAGGCGGTTTCCAGTTCTGCCCATTCTTCCGCCGGCTTTCGCACTCTCAAAGACGGCTGGATTCCGAGACCTATAATGTTCGGTCTGCTAATCAGAAGTGTTATAATGAACTTTTCACAATGAGGGAGCTGGAGCATACTCTTCATTGCTCTAGGCACTCCGCTCCTGGGCCGGACGGCATTCATGTCCTGATGCTAAAGAACCTTTCAGCTGACAGTAAACTCTTTCTCTTACAGGTCTATAACCGTATTTGGCAAGACGGCCTTTTTCCTTCCGTTTGGCGCGAAGCCACCATTGTCCCTATACTTAAGCCTGGGAAGGATCGCCAACTACCTTCCAGCTACCGCCCTATCTCCCTCACCAGTTGTGTTTGCAAGGTGATGGAGCGCATGATCAACGGGCGGTTTACATGGTGGGTTGAGTCTCTTCTTGCGAAACTTGCGAACGCTCAGTGCGGATTTCGTCGGCATCGCTCTATCGTCGACCATCTGGTGTGTCTGTCGACGCATATTATGAATGGATTTCTTGAAAGGGTCAAACAGTGGCTGTGTTTTTTGACCTGGAGAAAGCTTATGATACTTATTGGAGAGGCGGCATTTTACGTACACTCCATGCATGGAATTTCCGCGGTCGTCTTCCCATATTTCTTAGGGAGTTTATGACGGATCATGTCTTTCGTGTATGTGTGGGCTCGGTTTTATCTAGTCGCTTTATTCAAGAGAACGGTGTACCGCAGGGCTCTGTACTCAGTGTCACACTCTTTGCGATTGCTATCAACCCCATTGTAGATTGTATTCCACCTGGTATTTCATCGTCCCTTTTCGTTGACGATTTTGCCATTTATTGCACTTCACGGCGGACCTGTCTGCTTGAACGCTGTCTCCAGAGCTGTATCGATCATCTCTGCGCCTGGAGTAATACCAACAGTTTTAATTTCTCCACCGAAAAATCCGTCTGTATCAATTTTTGGCGCCGGAAGGCTTTCCTTCCGCCCTCTCTCCATCTTGGGCCGGGGATACTTTCGTTTGCAGACGAGGCGAAATTTTTGGGGTTGATCTTTGATAGAAAGCTGAGCTGGACTTCACACATTTCCTTTTTAAAAGCAAAGTGTGGCCGTTCTCTTAATCTTTTACGTGTTTTAAGTGGCACATCCTGGGGAGCTGATCGGACCATACTTCTGCGTCTTTATCGCTCTTTGGTCCGCTCCAAGCTTGATTACCTGTGCATTGTCTATTCATCGGCACGTCCGTCTGTGGTACGTCGATTGAATGCCATTCACCATCGTGGCATCAGAGTCGCTACAGGGGGGCCTTTCCAACTAGCCCTGTACCCAGTCTGTACGCTGAAGCTGCAGAGCCTCCGCTGTCCTTCAGGCGTGAGATGCTATTGTGCAGCTATGCATGTCGACTCTCAAGCTTGCCTGACCTCCCGTCCTTCGAGTTATTTTTCGAGGATTCACTTGATCGGCAATATTTAATTAGCTCCTCTGCATTGCTCCCACCAAGGGTTCGATTTCGACAGCTTCTTCGGCATCTGGACGTTACGCCAGCGCCGGCCCTTCCCAGAGGCGAAACGTGTTTTCCTCCATGGTTGCGCGCTGAGGCCCACTGTTTCCGTGGGTTAACGTCGATGCCGAAGAATGAGACCCCTTCTTCAGTCCTTAGATCCGCGTTTTTAGAACTTTAGGCGCAATACGGGGACTTGCATTTTATATATACTGATGGGTCTAAGACTGATGTTGGAGTAGGGTGTGCCTTCGTTTTTGGTCAACATAGTTTTATCTTTTGTTTACCCGGTCAATGTTCGATTTTTACCGCTGAACGTTTTAGTATTTATCAAGCCATTTTATACATTCAGCGGCACGACTTGCCGCACTGTGTTGTTTGTACGGGAGTGCCTTTCAGAGTATTAACGCGCTGTACAATTACCAGCCCCTCGTACAGCGCATACATGACCTGCTCCACTCGCTTGGTGGCTCTGGCATCAGCGTCTCCGTGTGGATTCCAGGTCATGTGGGGATCTCAGGGAACGAGTCTGTCGACGCTGCTGCCAAATCGGCGATTTTATTACCCAGAATTTTTACCTGTGTTGTTCCCTCGTCAAATTTGTGTGTTAGTTTACGTCACCGCATCCTCTCGCTTTGACGCGATGAGTGAACGGTCCTCCGGGGGAACAAGTTGCAGGAGGTTAAACCTCTTCCGTTAGTCTGGGGCACCTCTTCTCGTTCTTCTCGTCGGGAAGAGGTACTTTTAGCTCGTTTTTGAATCGGACATTGCCGTTTTAGTCATAAATACCTGCTCAATGGTGAACCCGCACCACTCTGTGAGCAGTGTGATGAGCCCTTAACGGTGCGTCACATTTTAACAGAGTGTCAAGTTTTAGCTCCGTTGTGCGTTCGTGTGGGTCTGCCTGTTGGCATAGCCAACGTTTTGGCAGACGACGCGCGTGCTGTAGAATGTCTTTTACGTTTTATAAGTCACAGCGGTTTTAATTGGCGCATTTGATGCTCTGAGCGTCTTTTAGCTTTGTGATTTTATATTGTCCGTTTTAATGGGGCTCTTCTCCCCGGCGGACATATGGTGCTCATGTCCCTTGCATTCTACAGTTCTTGACACATCGTTTTACCCTTTTATTGACCATGATTTTAGTGTGGTAGTTTTTAGAATTTGGCCTTTTGCTTTTTAGTGTTTTTGACCAAGCGGGTTTGTGTGTGGTATTTTAGTTTTTGGCTTTTAAATTTTATATTTTATACATTTTAAGGGCGCTGATAACCTTAGATGTTGAGCGCCCTTAAACCCCATATCATCATCATCATCACTGGATTCCGTGTGTCAGTTTTTTTGTTATGCTTTATAGAATGTACAGTAAAAATTTCAGCTAACACATAATTTGTGGATGTTATTTTGTTTTGAATGAGCAAAAGGGCAGCAAAAATTAAAGTGAGGAAAAATGAGTTTAAAAGTTTGTGTGCAGTTAACCAGAAATAATGACTTGCAGACCTTCCTAGTAGTGTCCAGCTTAGATGTGTAATTTGTATTCTTTTTTTTTTTTTTCATTACAAGCACTGCAAATCAGTTCTAATTTATGGCATAAGCCAAGCATTTCAGTGCCCAGTCCTACATACAAACGCTTTTGATTGTGGCCATTACACTTCAGGTCCTTCACCAATGATGACAGTAAAACTGGTGTCCATCAATATATATTTACAGTTTTCATTATTTACTACAGGTATATGTTCACAATTATCATCCAGCTGTTTTTACTGTAAATTTTTCTTTTGTACATCACATTCTTGCTCATGTAACCTTTCATCACAGTATTATTTACGTTATTTACACTTGCTTCTGGCTCATGTAAATGAAACAACATACAATTTGATGTTACACGACATCTGCTGTTACTACGTTATACTGATCACAGTGGCTCAGTGACAGATCAGAAATTAACTTTCACGAAAAAAATCCCACAAAAATTGGTAAAAAAAAAACAGATTTTTTGCTTCATGCAGTGATTCCATCACCTCCCATGCCTTCTCAGGGACATTTAAGGAGCACAGACCTTTAAATATGATGTAATTAGAACAACTTCCAGGCACTGCAGTGCTTTAAAACTTTGCATATATGCACTTCAAACCACCTAGTATTTTCTGGTTCAAAATTTGTCATTTTGTGAAATTTCGTCATTTTGGTCAGATTTTCACACGTTTACCCCCATAAGATCAGCTCTGTGCCAATTGTACCTCAAAAACTGTGCTGTACCTCCTCCAGTGCAAGCTTTGTAATGCTTTCTATATTGACCTAACCTCAACAGTAGTCTCTCTAAGAATGTTCATAGGTGCTCAGTTAAGACAAAGTCTCCCGCACCAGTTACGCTCTATGCATCATCTCATGGCAAAACCCTTGATGACTATTTTAACCGTATACTTACAGATGCTCTCTGTGCCCCAGCATCAGAAAGCAACCATAGAGATAAGGAGATGGCTGCCATAGTAATACACAGTGCAGTTCCTCCAGGACTGAATTTAACAATGTAAGGGTGGTGTGCACCAACTTAGAGTAAGCTCTACTTCCATAGTGAACCACTATTCAAGTCAACACTCGGCGACTTCCATATGAGAGTAGACTACTTCCGAAGTATTTTACTCCTTTCAGATACTCCCGGAGTAAATTACTACAGAAGTAAATGTTGGAGAGCACAAATATAGGTCAGAATTTACTCTCACGACTTGGTGTATTACGACAATACTGTATCATATTTGGAGGAAGATTTTTGACATGTTCATGGATTACTTACATTACATTGATGATCTTGACAAAGAAAACAAGATTACTTAGTTTACATTGATGATCTCAATTAAGAAAACAATGAGAACGTGATAGTGCATATAGTAGAGATGCCAACTATTATGTATTAATCGTAATCATCACGAATTTTCCCCTACAATTATGCTTTTATGAATGGTAAAAGTTACAAATTTTCGGTTGAATTTGTGTTTTTATAAAAGGTGCCATGCATTGTTCGGAAGTGATCGACAATTTCTGGATCCAGTTGTTGACTGTTCACATGATTATGTGCGCTCTTTTGTTTCTTTGTTATACAGGAAGTGGTTGGAAAGAAGGTTTGTTCCATGTCTAAGAAATTGAATGTCGGCAGTATGAAGCAGTTTTTAGTGCCAAAAATTGTGTGTGGTGGTGATAGCAAACAGGCCACTTGGCTTCAAAATTTTAAGTGTGTACCATCAACCTCCACCAAGTATCTGGTGTAGATGTAGACATTGTAGAGCAAGCTGTTGATAAAGAGGGACTTTAATTGGCGAGTATAATTTATTTAGAACTACAATACAGTCACGTATAAGTTTTGTTTGTTTGTCACTTCAAGTGCGCTTCTCCCTGACTTGGGTCCCTATTACTAATTGCTGTTTCTGAAAGTTGGCATCTCTGATATAGTACAGGTTAGGCGAGACCCATATGATATTTATACAGATAGTTGAAGGAATGTTTCGATATTAGGAAGAAGTCTCATATTCCTTTTGAATCTTGTTATGCATGCTGTAGGTGTTTAGTAGTGGAGCATTTCAGATAGTTAAAGGCAATGTTGTAAACATTCACCATACACCTGCTGGTCGTATCTTTCATCGTGTTATTAGAACACTTTTGAGGCTAAGAGCAAGGTACATAAATAGTACACATGAGTATTCAGAACATAAAGGCAATTCTTTTTCACTTTTGCAGGTTTCCCACACATTATGGGTGCAATTGACTGCACGCATGCTCCTGTTTTGTACCCATCAGGTGAAAATTGTGAACTTTTCCAAAATCGGAAAGGGTATCCTTCCATCAACATGCAAGTGATCTGCGATGCAAATATGAGGATTAGGAACATTGTTTCCAAATAATTTTAAGCTGCTCTTCAGTATGTTTCCCATCGCTTGAAGAATTAAACTCATCCATTACAATTTTCCAGCATCTTTACATCATGGTTTTTGTACTCTATATTGTTTAAATGATTTTCATTATCTCTACTAACAGACATTTGTGTGTTTCACTGATGATCTCACCCCTTTTCCTATTGCACATGATCACTTCAAGCAAATTGTGCAAACAAAACAATAATCCTGGAGTAATGGACTCTTACTTCTGTTGTTGTAGCTAAACGAGTAAGTTGTAATTGAGCTCTCTAACATTACTTCCAGAGTAAATTGCTCCAGTAGTAACCTACTTCCATAGTAAGGACTTCTTTAGTAAATGTTACTTCTGAAGTAATTTACTCCATGGTGCACACTGCCTTAAATCATGCAGTAACCAATGGTGTTATCTTCAGTTGTCTTTTTAACTTGATTATTTATTTTATTATTCATGGAAGTTATTGGATCATTAACTTCAAGATTTATGTTAGCACATACACTACCAGCAATTTGGTTTGCCCAGGCTGTCCATCGAGCTATACATCCACACCCATAAATGTGTACATGTTGACTTTAACAAAAATTTGTTACACTGGCAAATTGTCATTACTCCTGCCATCTGTCACCATCAAGCTAGTATGTTTACATTTCTCCTAGCCTGAAGGAGGACTTGAATAGTCCAATATATAAAAAGGTTTGTGGGTGGGTGTGGGGGGGCAGCCAGCTGTTGTAATTTCTCTAGATCTATATTTATTGTTTCCCAGTCTTGCGCTTTTGTTGCTATGACACAATCCAGGATAACCTAATAAGTAGTCTCTTTTACAATATGCTGTGAAGAATTTTTAACTAAAGTTATATTTTGTCCATGAATTTTAATTATGCAATTGATTTAATTCTTACATTATGCACTTCTATTGGCTTAAGTCAATAAATAGCTTTGGTATTTTAGATAAGAACAAATAGTTATGAACAAATTTTAAGTGGATAAGTCATTACTTAACAGACAAAAGTTCATAATATGCTATTTTTAGCCTAAAGTTGTCTAGTGTGCCCACATAATTGCATTGCATTATAATTGATTTTATTTTGGCACAGGTATCAATTTCCACATTCTGTGCTTCTTCTTTTATGACAATATAAGCTTGCTGTATACTATTTTAAACCCATTCTCTACATTACATTTTTAGGTAGTAACAAGGTAGTAACAAACTATATGCTGAAATAATGAGTACTATTTGTTTCCACATTGTACCATTTCTTTGTTTCTCGGATCATTTAAGTTGTAAAAGGAGAGAATCAATTCCTGGTACGATAACTATTGTACTCACTAGAACTGAACAGTTCTACTTATAGAATATCTTCCTTTCTCCCAAAGGATGTGAAATCGAAAATGACTAAAGATCTAATGTGACAAGGAATTCTCAACAAGAATAGTTCTCTACAACATTATATTAATTTGTAGCAAACAATGAACATTGCCAATTAATTATTTGAATTTGCGAGTAGCATTTTGTTCTCATGACATTCACATTAAAGTTTCCATTTAATAATTTTAATGCTATAGTCAGATTTCAGGTTTAAAAGTTTTCACTGCAAGTTTCTTTTTGTTAGTAAATTTGAGTACAAGAAATGCATATTGATTTTCTGTTTAGCTAAAGATCACCATAAAACAGCATGATATTTATATTGAACCAGAGCCTAAATATATTCCATTTCCACTTGACAATGAGGTATACTTCACCGTCACAATCATTTAATTTAGAGAATTACTCACCCAAATAGGGTTGTGTTAAATTTGGAAAATGTCCAAAAATGTGCTGTGCATACCGCTTATGTCACCTGGCAGCTAGGAATTGTTAGCCTCTGAAAAGGAAGTTGCCTTGCTGGTGCTGGGATGTGCTCTGTCCTGCCTTATTTTCCCAGGAGAACACCAGGCAGGCCATTGACTGTTGGCGCTACTATCACCATCATGTGTCAAGCACCCAATCAGATGTCTTGGAGCATGATGACATTATTCAAGAGGTCACCAATAATCCTGACTTTATAAGGAAGACATAGCTAAGCATGCTATCATCACTGGCACTGCTATTTCCAGGCTGGAGCATGCTATCTCATAGGAGATGTAGAGGAGGGGTAACAACTGGTACAAGACTCCTCCCCGAAGAAAGTGGATAGCAGAGCAGCATTGGAGCAGCAGTCTTCCCAGGAAGGCAAACATGAAAAAGAGGCAACGAGTATGAGATCAGTACCAGAGCAACAACCAGTGATGTAAAAGCCGGAAACAGGAAAATTCAAATCACTGGCACTTATAATGGTATATAAAAATGGCGACCAGTATAAACAAAATGAAAAGAGTACAGAAAACTAAAATAACATAAAAAGGGAGAAAATTCAGTTAACCATAAAATGCACAATAAAAAAATAACTGATAAGAAACATACAATAAAATACACTCTAAAAGAAAAATAACACAGTCCCAAAATTATGCAAGATGTGGAAGTAGCCCCAAAATGCTATATAAAGGGACAAGCTCTAATTATAAAGATAGTGGGCCCACTAAAATAGAAATAAGAATAAACCTATACAAAAATGCAAATTAACCTAAACAAAAACAGATCTCGACAAACAAAAAAGGAATAACACAAACACGACACTCAAGAAAGATAGAAGAAACATTCAGCATAAACAGAAAAATAAAAAGGGAAAAGAAACGAATGCACATGAGTCTCATAAGTATTGGGCAACACAGCACAAAAGAAAACATGACCCATGCTCAAGCGTGAGGATGGATGAAAAATCATAAGTGCTACATGATGACAAGGTAGCGAGGCGAACCTGTGAATCGTGTGGAATAGGTTTAGTTGAGAAACATGTGCTGTAGATAATTTACTGGAAAACAATCTTGAAGCTGTAAAGAAACCGAATTAATTATGCGGAGCACCCTAAACTGGCCAGTAAAGCGAGGAGCCAATTTCTGAGAAAAACTCCGCGAAGCATCACTAAGAGGATGTGATTGGAGCAAAATGAGTTCCCCAACTTGAAAAGGGCCTCTTGTGGTCTCTATCGTAGTGTAAAGCCCGACGCTGTAGGGGTCGACGAAGTGAAGAAAAGGCCTTCTGCCTCTGAAGGCAAATCTCATTGGGTGTACATGATTCTGAAAAGAGATGAATGCTGCCAATGATTAGTAAGTGGACAACCAGGAGCAAACATAAAAAGAAGGCGGAAGGGAACATCCGAATGTGCTCGTGGACGGCGGTATTTAATATATGTTGAAAATCGTGAATCAAAGAATCCCAACCGGAGTGATCTATAGAATGAAAAGCTATAGAATATATTTAAGATTACAGCACACTTGCTCTGCCAAAGAAGGACGAGGATAACATACGTATGAAATTTATGTCACGTTCAAAAAGAAGTATGCGAAAAATACTTGCTCGAAAATAAGAAACGTTATCTGAGACCACAATTTTCGGTATGCCAAAGGAGGCAAAAATAGATGCTAAAGACGGACATGGATGTAAATGCCGTTGCGGCACGAACTGGAACGAGCCAAATAAATTTGGAAAGGGTGTGGATGACCACGAAGAGACCATTATTTCCCTAGGTTGAACAGGCAACGGGCCAACGTAATCCATGAACAATCTTTGCATAGGATAAGGTGCAATCTTTGAACTAAGGAAGCCCAGTCGAGTTTCTGCGAAGATATATACCTAAGGCAAACCTCACATGCTCGAACAAACTCCCCACAGGGGCTCACCTTTTGTGAGTACGGGTTTGGGGTGCCCGAGCCTTTCATCTCCATCATCATCATCATTCTTCCACCCTCGACCGGTCGAGTTGGGTTCGCCTCGTGACCGGGGGACTCAATGTAGGCTCTCGTGCGTTCTGTGCATTTCATTCCATGACGCCCCTCGCCACCGTTTCTTACTTCTCTTCTATTTACGCACATTTTGCCCCATGTCCATTCATTTACACATCTATTTTCCTTCTTCGCCGGACTACCTTGCGTGCGAAACGCCCACACACTTTTAGTTACTTTTACCCTTTTATTTTAATCCTCCCTAGACACAGCCTGACGGATACCCGCGCACTGGGTGCGCAGCTGGGTGACTAGGTAATGGCGTCATCCCCACCACCCGGGGTCGTCATGTAGGGTATGTGTTCGTATCCGCTGTTCAACTGCAGTTCCGCGGGGGGGCCATTGGGTCCCTCTGTCTATGTTCTGGGAGGTGTGACCTTGGGGTGAGATTGGTATAGATAGGCCACTCACCCAAGCCGGGGTAACGCCCGGGAAGTCAGAGCCCGAGGTCGGAGACGGTTGCAATGGTGGAGGATTTCTTTCGTTATGGAGCACCCTTTCTCCATTATAAACAACAAGCGCCGAAAAGTTATTGTAACAGAAGTAGCACCGCCGACATCTGGTTGTTACTTGGTCATTTCCCGTACAGAGGAAGGTCAGTCGTTTGAGAAGGTGAACCCTTTATCATACAGAAGGGCATTGATTCTATTGCTGGTCCGGTTCAGTCTTGCACTCGTCTTCGGAATGGTTCATTGTTGCTTCAAACCAAGTCCGATCAACACAGTAAGACCTTGTTGCGCGCCACACTTCTCCACGGTTATCCCATCCGTGTTGAGAAGCACCGCACCTTGAATTCCTGTCGAGGCGTTGTCACCACTCACAGCCTCGACGGAATGTCGGATGATGAACTGGTCGAATATCGTTCCGACCAAAAGGTAACAGCGGTTCGTCGAGTGCAGGCTAAACGCGACGGAGCATTGGTACCAACTCGTACCTTGTTTCTCACGTGTCGATCTGCCCTCTAGTATTTCGGCAGGGTGCGAACGGATTACGGTGAAGCCCTATATTCCTAGACCACTGCGTTGTTTCAAATGCCAACGTTTTCGGCATACGAAAGTCTCACGTAAGAGTGCCGTTACTATCTGTGCCTCATGTAGCCAGCCGTCACACGATGGTACCTGTTCATCGGACCTGTCTGCGTTAATTGCAAAGGGTCTCATTCTGCTTCATTTGCCGACTGTCCGCGGTACTTGGACGAGAAGGCGATCCAGGAGATCCGGGTAAAGGAGAAACTCTCCTTCGCCGAAGCCCGGAGGCGTTACCATGCGCGCCAACCTTAGCTCCTGCGATCGGGAACATTCAGTTCTGTTGTTGCCTCGCAAGTGCACCGGAAGGATGCGCACTCAAACCTGCACCATGACTACATTGACCGCCACTACCATCCGGCCGTCCATTTCAGCTCCAGTTATCAAGCCCTATAAACCTGGTCCAAAGGTTATGAAGTCACAAGGCACTGAGAAAAAATCGAAGCAGAAATTTCGTAGAGAAGATTTTTTGAAAGACCCTCCGCGTGCACGCGGTAAGAAGAGTTCACATCCTCCTCGAAGGTCGCAGTCCCAGGATGCTCCTGGGACAAGCCGCGCTCAGCGGCCACCTTCACCCATTGCCACCCAGAACCGATTCTCGGCGCTTGAATCGGTTTCTGGCACTGAGCGCGTGGGCCCTCCCTTCGAGGAGCCTGTGGAGTCACAGGCCCTCCATACAAAAAGCCCGAGCCCCAAGGTTAAGCAAAAAGTTATTTTGAGCCGCCCTTCTAAGTAAGAAGTTATCCCTTTTATTCATGGCTATCCTGACCTGGAATTTACGTTGTGTACGATCGCATAGGGCGGAACTGCAACTTTTATTGCGTTCCCATTCACCTATGGTCGTGTGTTTGCAGGAGACTAAGCTTCGCCCTCACGATCCTTTTGATCTCCGAGGGTATACTCCGGTTCGCTACGATCTTGAACCGGAGGAGGGTACTCCTGCTCATGGAGGTGTCATGTTATTAGTGCGTAACGACGTTCATTTTCAAACTCTCACTCTTACGTCCGACTTGCAAGCTGTTGCAGTTAGGCTTCAATTACCCGGCTTTTTCTTTTCTGTTTGCTCCATCTATATACCTCCGTCGTCTCCCCTCGCTCACGCGGACTTCGCGCTCTCCTGTCCGCTCTCCCAACACCATTTCTTTTGTTGGGAGATTTTAATGCCCATCACCCCCTGTGGGGTTTGCCACGGGCTTGTACGAGGGGAATTCTTCTTTCCGACCTTTTTTATCAGTTCAACCTCTCCATCCTCAATACAGGTGAACCTACTTTTCTTTCGGATTCTTCTGGTACATTCACTTGGACCATGCCGTTTGCTCACTTCAGCTTACTAGTCGTCTGCAGTGGAACGTCGTCGCTGACACTTACTCCAGCGACCAGTACCTACCTGGATATTCCGAAACGCCCAAACGCTGGAGATTGTATTCCAGCCTCGTGTTTTGCGGACCAGCCCTTCACTGACGTTAACCAAATGGTGCAGCACCTTACGTCTACGATTCTATCTGCCGCCGAACGTACAATTCCCCAATCATCCTCTCACCCTCGTCGTATTCCTGTTCCGTGGTGCAACGAGGATTGTTGGGACGCCGTTCGTGCTCGTAGAACTGCGCTTAGGGTGTTTCGGTGACACCCTACACTTATTCTTTGGTTACTTTTAAACAATCGCGCGCCAGGGCTCGTCGCACTATTCAGGATAGCAAGAACGCATCTTGGACTCGTTTTGTCGAGTCTTTTAATTGCTTCACACCTTCCTCTGTTGTTTGAGATAAACTTCGTCGCTTCTCCGGTAAAGTGTCGCATTGTACTGTGTCGCCTTCAGGTTTCCAATGCCACCATAGTGGGTCCGGCTGCCATTGCTAACACTCTGGGTGCTGCCTTTGAGGCGGTTTCCAGTTCTGCCCATTCTTCCGCCGGCTTTCGCACACTCAAAGACCGGCTGGATTCCCAGACCTATAATTTTCGGTCTGCTGATAAGGAGTGTAACAATGAACCTTTCACAATGCGGGAGCTGGAGCATGCTCTCCATTGTTATCGGCACTCCGCTCCTGGGCCGGACGGCATTCATGTCCTGATGATAAAGAACCTTTCAGCCGACAGTAAACTCTTTCTCTTACAGGTCTATAACCGTATTTGGCAAGACGGCCTTTTTCCTTTCGTTTGGCGCGAAGCCACCATTGTCCCTATACTTAAGCCTGGGAAGGATCGCCAACTACCTTCCAGCTACCGCCCTATCTCCCTCACCAGTTGCGTTTGCAAGGTGATGGAGCGCATGATCAACGGGCGGTTTACATGGTGGCTTGAGTCTCAGAAACTTCTAGCGAACGCTCAGTGCGGATTTCGTCGCCATCGCTCTACCGTCGACCATCTGGTGTCTGTCGACGCATATTATGAACGGATTTCTGAGAAAGTGTCAAACAGTAGCTGTGTTATTGACCTAGAGAAAGCTTATGACACTTGTTGGAGGGGCGGCATTTTACATACACTTCAGGCATGGAATTTACGCGGTCGCCTTCCCATACTTCTTCGGGAGTTTATGACGGACCGCGTCTTTCGTGTGTGGGCTCGGTTTTATCTAGTCGTTTTATTCAAGAAAACGGAGTACCGCACGGCTCTGTACTCAGTGTCACACTTTTTGCGATTACTGTCAACCCCAATGTTGAATGACCTTTCATCGTCCCTTTTTGTTGACGATTTTGCGATTTATTGCAGTTCACGGCAGACCTGTCTGCTCGAACGCCGTCTACAGAGCTGTATCGACCGTCTGTACGCCTAGAGTAACGCCAACGGCTTTAATTTCTCCGCCGAAAAATCTGTCTGTATCAATTTCTGGCGCCGGAAGGCTTTCCCTCCGCCCTCTCCATCTTGTGCCGGGGATACTTCCGTTTGCAGACGAGGCGAAATTTTTGGGGTTGATCTTTGATAGAAAGCTGAGCTGGACTTCGCACATTTCCTTTCTAAAAGCAAAGTGTGACCGTTCTCTTAATCTTTTACGTGTTTTAAGTGGCACATCCTGGGGAGCTGATTCGGACCGTCCTTCTGCATCTTTATCGCTCTATGGTCCGATCCAAGCTTGATTACGGGTGCATTGTCTATTCGTCGGCACGTCCATCTGTGTTACGTCGATTGACTGTCATTCACCATCGTGGCATAAGAGTCGCTACAGGGGCCTTTCCAACCAGCCCTGTTCCGAGTTTGTATGCTGAAGCTGCAGAGCCTCCGCTTTCCTTCAGGCGTGAGATGCTTTTGTGCAGCTATGCATGTCGGCTGACCACCCGTCCTTCTAGTTATTTTTCGAGGATTCGCTTGATCGGCAATATTTAGTTAGCTCCTGTGCATTGCTCCCTCCAGGGGTTCGCTTTCGACAGCTTCTTCGGCATCTGGACGTTACGCCAGCGCCGGCTCTTCCTAGGGGGTAAACGCGTTTTCCTCCATGGTTGCGCGCTGAGGCCCTTTGTTACCTTGGGTTAACGTCGATGCCGAAGAATGAGTCCCCTTCTTAAGTCATTAGATCAACGTTTTTAGAATTTCAGGCGCAATTTGGGGACTTTACTTTGATATATACTGATGGGTCTAAGACTGATGTTGGAGTAGGGTGTGCCTTTGTTTTTTGGTCATTGCAGTTTTACCTTTCGTTTACCCGAGCAATGTTCCATTTTTACCGCCGAACCTTTTAGTATTTATCAGTCACTTTTATACGTCCAGCGGTACGACTTACGGCACTGTTTTATTTGTTCAGACTCCCTTAGTGTTCTTCAAAGTATTCGCGCGCTGTACGGTTACCACCCGCTCGTACAGCGCATTCATCACCTGCTCCACTCGCTTGGTGCTTCTGGCATCAGCGTCTCCTTCGCGTGGCTTCCAGGTCATTTGGGCATCTCAGGGAACGAGTCTGCCAACGCCGCAGCCAAATCGGCGATTTTGTCACCCAGATTTTTTACATGTGTTGTTCCCTCGTCAGATTTGTGTATTACTTTACGTCACTGCATCCTCTCGCTTTGGAGCGATGAGTGGACGGCCCTCCGGGGGAACAAGTTGCGGGAGGTTAAGCCTTTCCCGTTAGTCTGGGGTACTTACGCACGTTCGTGTCGTCGGGAAGAGGTAATTTTAGCTCGTCTACGAATCGGAAATTGCCTTTTTAGTCATAGATACCTGATCAGTGGTGACCCCGCTCCACTCTGTGAGCAGTGTGATGCGCCCTTAACGGTACGTCACATTTTAACAGTGTGTCAAGTTTTAGCTCCGTTGCGCGTTCGTGTGGGTCTGCCTGTTGGCATAGCCAACGTTCTGGCAGACGACGCGCGTGCTGTAGAATGTCTTACGTTTTATAAGTGCAAGTAGTTTTAATCGGCGCATTTGATGCGCTGAGCGTCTTTTAGCTTTGTAATTTTATATTGTCTGTTTTAATGGGGGCTCTACTCCCCAGTGGACATGTGACGCTCATGTCCCATGCATTCTACAGTTCTTGACACGTAGTTTTACTCTTTTAGTGTTTTGTCTACCCTGTTTTTTGTGGTGGTTTTACAATTTCATGGCTTGCTTTAGAGTGTTTTTAATTCTGCGGTATTTACCCGTCTTTTAATTTTGGATTTTACATTTTATACTTTATAAGGGCGCTGATGACCTTAGCTGTTTAGCGCCCTTGAACCGCATCTCATCATCGAACAAACTGCGCTACATCTCGGTACATGTGGCGCCAAACAAAATATTGACGTGTTTTCATTTTGGCCTTGTGCAGTCCCAAATGTGCACCGAAGCGTGATGTATGAAAATACTGTAAAACAACAGGCACTAGAGACTGTGGAAGCAAACTTTTCGTAAAGTGCGAACGCGGAAGGCGGGGGTACATTCTTAAATATACATCCCGGCAAAATACCGCACGAGTGGCATTTATGCTAAAGAGGGTCCAATGTTAGATTTTTCTGATGTTCTGAGAGAAAGTCAGAACCGTCAAAAGTTTTGCACGGGAGCAGGAGTAACCTGTGGCGATTCGGAAAACATACGAGATAAGGCATCGCCCACCGGATTTTCGGTGTTGCGAATGTGACGTACTGTGAAGTAAAACGCGCTAAGTCTAACAGCCCATCTAAACTGTATTCACTTTTAAGTTGATCCGCACGAAACAAAACCTAGGTGACCAGTGCACCGTTATAATGTATCGCTCCGCCATTCGCGCCAGAAATACTGCCATACTTTCACGACCATGTGACAGAGCACAGGCGGCACGTAATACAAAGAGAACAGGGTCCGACAACTTAAACGATGACTAGCATACTCTGTTAGGGTTGAAGGTGATAAGATTCATATTTGCAACAAAATAAATGTTTGCACATACAATAATAGCTAATTCTAAAAGAAACGAGCGAAAAAGAAAGTAATAGGAATGCGCTAACTTACATTTGTTCGCTCTCTGGAAGCGACACTTAACTGTTGGCGGCTCATTTTTAAAAAAGAAATTCTATATTGTTACGTAAATTGTATTCTTGTTACATTCTTGCATCACGTATTTCACACACTTTCTGTTTTTCCCGTTTCAGATTTTTCTTAACGAGCACTGTTTATACTTGTACTCGAAACACCGGTGAACTCGGAAGTTAATTTCACCACTTCATTCACGGGAAG
The DNA here is from genome assembly GCA_030765065.1 of Deroplatys truncata. NCBI lineage: Eukaryota > Metazoa > Arthropoda > Insecta > Mantodea > Mantidae > Deroplatys > Deroplatys truncata. The sequence continues at coordinate 151,984,468 of CM060990.1, forward strand.
TTTAAATATTTCTGACATAACTTACAACAAACTTCCAACCCTATTGTTTTTTCACTAGTCAATGGTTAGTCCGCTTATGCATTACGTAAATCGACGAAAACGCAAGAGCAAATCACTGTCCGCCACGATATTAAACAGAAACTGCTGGTTCCTGCCTACAAACTATATTCTGAGCATACCTGGATGTCAGGTACATATATGAATTGGGACTTGTAGCTTTGTTTAACGGTACAAATTAGCGTTAATTAGACTTTAAGGAATTTGTATAGAATATTATACCATTTAAGGATAAATTCATTCTAAAATTTAAATTATTAACATGAGACTACTTTCCTGCACGCATTGCTACAGTGTTGTACCACGGTGCACTGGTCACGTGCATTTGTTTTGGCGCGGATCAACTTAAGAGTGAATGCAGTTTAGCGATCTTCCCAGTCTTACGCCCTTTTGAAAGAACCCACGAGATAGTTTGGAAAAACGAAAAAGGTCCGGAATTTGTCACAAACATTCAGAATAGCCAATGCCTCGAGTTCTTAAATATCTAGCTGGCGACAAAGTACGAGAAATATAAAAAACCGGTTTGCGCTCTGTTTCCGAACCTTGTGACACGGCCGAGACCGCGAAACGGGAGGCGTCAGCTTGAACTGTAAATGTTTGGTTAAAGGCAGGTATGGCCAAAACCGCTGGATTCATAATAATAGTTTTTAATGTTTTGAAGGCGTGTTGATGGAAAGGAGTACAAACCAACTTGGCGCCTTTAGGACGAAGGTCATTTAACGGCCCGGAAATTGCTGCAAAATTAGGTATGAATTTGGACAAGAAACCCACCAAGCCCAGAAACCACGCAAAACGTTTCGGTGTGTAAGGGGCAGGAAGGTTATGTATGGCCAAAGTGCGTTCAGGGTCTAGGAAATACCACGAGGAGATATTATATGCCCAGAAAATACATTTGAGAAACCACAATTTTAACTTTTGACAGGGGAGTGGTTAACCCCGCCTGTCAGAGCCTTGAAAAACCTGGCAAAGATGTTGCAAATATGAAAAGTCAGGAGAATAAATTACCAAATAATCGAGACAAAAGCAAATTTCAGCTTAAAGGGACGTAAAATTTATCCAACAAGCATGATAAGACCTATGCTCCTGTAGAAATGCCAAAAGACACACGGGTGAACTGAAAGAGATTCCACGGTGTTGAAAAAGTGGTAATAGGCCTAGTGGACTGTGCCATGGGAATTTGATAATAGGCTTAGTTAAGATTAAGGGTGGTGAAAACATGTGCCCCACGGAAATAATGTGTGGAGGTCCGGAAGAGGCATACTGTCTAACGAGAGTTGCTTGTTTAGTTTCCGATAATTCATTACAGGATGATATTCACCATTATGTTTTAGGACCAAAACGAAAGGGCTAGAATACAGGCTGTTGGAAGGCTCAATAACACCTTGTTGTAACAACATACTTTCAAGTGGTGTTAACTTGTATTGGGAAGAGTGAACAGGAGTCATGTCCAAAAATTGAATGTTGTACTTAAAGTCACAAACCGAACCAAGAGTATCAGAACATCAGGAAATGCGGAAACTAAAGACTGAACCTATCACAAGAAGATGTCGGTAAATGCATAAGATCCAACCTTGACGTCAGATAAGTAGTAGAAATTGGTATACCCAGAGAAGGCACATCAGCACCCAAAGAGAACTTAACTTTTTCATCCAGGCAACATGGAAAAAAAAGTGTAAATGTATCAAAATCCAAAGATACACAATTTTGCAACAGAAAAGGAGAGCCCAAAACTATTGAATAAGGTAAATTCTGGGCAACATGAAAAGGTAAGTCCAGAAAAAGTTTTGAATTTTAATCTGTAAAACTACTGTCCCCACTAAGTGTAAGGGAGAGCCTGAAATAGTAACACAGACTGTATGAACTGTCCGTAGGGTACCACATTATTTAACTTCAAGAAAATGCCAAAAATCCAAATCTAACAAATTCAATCATGAACCTAAATCAAGTAATGCCTGGGTAAGTATATTACAACAGGAAACTGGAATTATTGACAATGGTAAAAATGGAACACCATAAACCAAGGTTGACGAAACCGCTGGCGAAGTAGGGACAGATAACCAGGATTGTAATGGGTGCAAAGCAAAATAATAGTAATGTCTTGTGAAAGAAATCTGTTGGGTGTGACCAGATTTATTACAATATGAACACTGTCGATTGAGTGGAGAAAGAGTTCGCAAAGATGTAGAAGGTAAAGCAGATAAATATGGTCGAACTAACCCATCTGTAGTAGCATTTGACTGCAAGGAACTAGACAGACCTATGATAAAGATGATTGAACTGCAATAATTAAGCAATCTAATGTAAGATATATAGTCGGAGGTGTAGTTAAAGTTCAAAGTAATTGGGTAACAGAATTTAATGCAATAAGTTCACATACTTGTATCAGCCAATTGAAAGATGTTAACAAAATGTTTTACACGCTTTATGAAAGACAACAAATCCTCTGAAAGTGATTGAGAGTGTAATAATACTGAGATAGAAATAGAAGGCATTGGAGGAGATCAAGAGAGACACACACGCGCACGCACACACACACACACACACACACACACACACAGTGTTCCGGCCTTAGTTCAGTAAACTCTGAGAACTCTATTTTACATTCTGGATGTGTCTCTTAAGTTTCTGTAAACTCATACAGATTACACAGCACTAATTTTTCCTGCACATGCTCTTTCAAAATGCACCTTTGAGCAGGATAATGGTAACCCTTGAAAACACAATTGCTCAGAATCTGAAAATATAAGTTTGGGATTTTCTACGGTTCTTTTTATTTCAGATATGATTTTTAGTATATGTTTACAACTGCTGTTTGACATTTGCAATAGCTTATTTTTAAAACAACGCCCTTAGAGATGCCTCTGCATCAACACTTTAAATGTGGGTTACCATTATCTTTCTTGTAAGCTGTGGCTTAACATTATGTTGCTTGTAAGTGAATATTGTTAACACTGTAAATTTACTTACACAAGATATATTCTTAAATATTGTGTTTTTAAATTTATCTGAAATTGTAAAGCCATTTTATAGGTATACTTAGGAACACATTTAATCAAGTTTGTTGCATACATATATAAATGGCAAACTTTTATTTTCCTCCATAAATAGTTTCACAAGCATAGATTCGAAGTTTGAAACATGGTTTTAGAGCTCTTATTCTCTTGCTTGTTTTCATGTGGAATGTTCTTAAACCAATTATGATATGCAGAAGGAATGTAAAGAAGAAGAGACATGAGATCATCATACTTTTTGGTTGAAATTGGTACCATTTCCCTGTATTTTAGGTAGACTTCCTAATTCTAAAATAGGCTTGACTCCCCTCTTTCTGAATGAAATTCTGTGTCAAGGCTCCATGTCTGTATACAAATTTTTTAATTTCATTTGAAGTCTTGCAGGTGCAAGATGAATCCATTCTTGCAGGAACTACATTCTTCTTATCAATGTTTGTATAAGCCTTACCTCTATTCCATTTTGCTTTATTTTCATTTTTTGTCCATTGATCAAAATGTTGCTTTCTTTTTCTCTTTCTTGGTGATTTGTCAAATGATTCTGTAATTTTATTGGTGTAACTTATTCCTTCATTGACTGCAACTTTGTTTTCATTAGCTTTCTTTTGTGTTTTGTTCCTAAAATGTAAACAAACAGTAATTAATAATTAATTCTATATGACTCAATATTAGGACTTGTAATGAATTTAGATAATTTTAAATATTCTGTTAGATACCATGCATACTTTTTGAGACAAAATAATGGTAAGCATCAAAATGTGAAAATTTCCAAGCAAGAAAATGGTAACATTCATATTTCTTTTTAAAATATGCAAACACAGCCATATTCTTGGCATTAACACGCGTATGCTGCATAACTAAACCAGATAGATTAATACAATTTGTGCACTGCAAGCTACAATTAATAAAAGTAAGTTAAGTTCCACAAATTTTTAAGTTTTAGGTCATAATGGTTAATGAATGCTAGAACAGGCAACAATTGCTTTGTACTAACCTCTGCAGAATTTTCTGAAATAACAGGAATGTAGTTACTATCTTCTAAACTGCTAAACATCCATATTCATCACTCTTATTTCTTCAAGTATTTGTTCATCTGTAATTCTCTTGGAATTGGCCATATTGTTTTGTTGGTTTACATTCTCTTGCCACTATCCATATCAAACAGCAACCCTCACCACTTATTCAAAAACACCACAGATGGCACTATTTGTCACTTTTGTGATAGCAGTTCAAAGGACATCTATTAGGAGTATCATTAACTACAATAACTAGATTTTAGATAAATTGTGCGCTACCATTATCTTGCTTCAAGGAGCTGAATCTTACTAGGCATTATGCGACTAACTTCCTCATATTCATAATAATCTGTCAATATTTTTACCGTGGATTGTGGTAGAGAATTTCCTTTCTTTCTGTGAGGGGTACCAATAACTTCTCCTTCTGGTACCAGTTCTTTGGCAGTTTGTATCATATGCTTAGTAGCATAAAATGCCTCTGAATTTTGCTTATTGACCAAGACAATGGCTACAATGTTAAAATTTGGATTTTAGAGGTTTTATCTTTTGAATTAGAAAATATAATTTTTAGTTTGTCTAGAGGTACCAGTTCATCTCTTTCACTATCAGCATTCTCTTTCTGTTAAAAAAATTTTGTCCTTCAGTGGTCTATTTAAACTATCTTAACTTTCTTTGAATATTTCCTTTGAGAAAATTTTTTTTGTTAACAGATTCTCACCCACATGTTTTAAGGCCTCATTAAAATCAGGAATTGCTGCTGCTTTTTCTATTTCTGTTATGCCAATTTCACATTGTTCACCACATTGTGCATCAGTGTTACTAAAAGAGGGTTGTTCTATTTCACAAATGCAGTCTTATACAGGAGCACTCATTCAGAATTCAACGCTTTCTTCCTATAAGCAGAACTGTCTTGCTTTTTCTCTCTTGTCAGAAATGCCTAATATGCGACCAATGGAAACTGACACTTTCCTTAAATCTCTAATTGATACTCCTTTGTGTCAATGCTCAAATGGTTTTAGGCAGCAATTGCTACGACACTATCTATCTCCCACTTTGTCACAATCTATGGAGAGAATATCTTATTGTAAACAGTAACAAAAATGAGCAATTTTATGTCCGTAAGTTATTAAGCAAAAGTCGTGTGTTTTTAATGTGTGTTTACTCACTTGAAAAAATTGAGATTTCCTACTAAGAACCAGTATACCAACACGACTTAATCATATGAACTGCAAACACTAAGTGCAGAGTGTGATTCAACTGATATGCTAGTTCGCTATTACAAAAACACCTCAGTGGTCATCACAGCTCTTGGAGGATTGCATGGATTTCAGGCACATACTGAAATTTTGCAACTAATAAATTCATTTTGACACCTCCCAGAATTTTGCAAATGCAGTCCGTCTTTTGCTTAGAGGAGAAAACCCTGAAAACATTCAGCTAGTGTTGGGACGATATTACTATTTCTCAGTACTGATTTTTGTGCACCAATACTCGATACTTTATTAAAAACTATAAAGGCTTGTTCATTGAATTATGTTCTTACTAGTAGTTTTCTGTGTATAAACGCATGTAACCAATTTTGCATTGTGTGCTAATTCTGAAATGTTCCTAACTGACATTTTCCATTTGGCAGCAATTTTTTTAACTTGATAATGCCACAGGTTATATATTCCCTATTGTTGTCAAGACTAATAATAATAGTAATAATAATAATGATGGATTGTCTATCCATATTATGGGAATTAGTCATAAAGTATATCTGTAAGCTACACTCATGACCCAAGTTTGATTTGCATAAACACAAACTAACAAATGGAAGGAAAGAACTAGTATTTCCATGTGCTGTATTAACTCCTGTCTTAAGTTCTGATTTTTTCACAGATGTTGGTCACTGGAGTAGGTAAATGTGTTAGGAGTAGGTAATATATATTTTTAAAAATGGGTATACTTTATTTTGGCAGTTTTTTATTTTCAGTCATGTGAATCTACATTACTTAAATAAAGTATTTTTAAAAAAGGCTTTCCTTCTTCCTATCTCCATTTTTTAAAACTGAGTCTTCAATATTGCATTTATCCCTCTTAGAAATGAAGCTGATAATGGCAGTGATATAAACCTGTAAGGACAAGCAATAGTGAACTCATCTTACAAATATTGCTATTGAGTTTGTGAAGGCACTGCAAGATCATTATGTCTCATGAAAATTTGCTTTTTCAGCCCTTGAGAACATTTAACGGGATATACAGTGCTTTTCCTTCACACAGCCATCGCATGGCTAGTAGCACACCAGCTGCCGCAACTCGAATTCCTACTAAAACAATTATAATATCCCTGCAACCACTTCATGTTCTTATAGAATTACAGTGATAAGCACATACCTTATCATAAGAAATGCTGAAAATGTTATCCTTCTCTATCTGTATATTTCTGGCATCTTCTCATGAAATTTACATTCACTCTTCATTGGAGAGTTCAATCTCTGAAACTGAGTTAATTTCTCGCCTGATGTTTTATTTTTGTTCTTACAATGTAAAGGGTTTGTTGTACACACCTTATTTTTCAAGTTCCCCCATAGATAAAAATCACTTACAGTTAAATCAGGGGATCACGAGGGCCATAATTCTGTGCTAATTACCCCATTTTCAAACATTTTCTGAATTATATTTAATGACCTAACCATTGTATGCTCAGAAAAGTACAGACTAACAATCAATGTCAGTCAGCTGCTCAAAAATGGTGGAAGTTAGTCATTCCTGTGTCTACATACTGTATTTACGTGAATCTAATGCGCACCCCATATTTGAAACTTAAAATTATGAAAAAAGGGTTTGTATCAAATGTAAAGCTCATCAATTATAGAAAATAGGTAATAGGTATTTTATTTAAATTAATTTAATGCAACAATGGATTTATCGTATATATAAACCATCAGATTATAGAACTGAAAGTGCCCTATTGTTAGGTGACACATTGTTAAAGAAGAAAATTAGTGAACATGAAATAAGGAAAGTACACATTCAAAATGAATTTATTAATACAATACGATAAATTACAAGTGTGAATCACTATTCTTCACTGATGCTTTCATCACTGGAATTCTCAGAAGTGTCCACATCAAAAACGGATTCATTTCCTCTCTCCCCCCCGTCATCCTCATTCCAGAGCACGTCATCCTTGCTGCCATCCAAAGCATTTGAAATGCAGCATTTCTTAAATGATTAGCTTTAGTAATAAATAATGCTAATTTCTGTTTTTGCCACAAGCGAACGTTGCTCTCTGATACATTGAACTCCCTTCCTGCATTTCTATTACCATTTTTTTCAGCATACTTTACACTTTAAAGAAGCATCGTAAGACGTTCTTCTCTGTTTGCCCTTGCCCTCCATATCCTAATTTAAAATGCTCAATAATAGACCAATGATAAACGAGCACTAGCTTGTCGCGAGCTTCCGGATACATGTTAACTCCAGCAATCCATTGTGACGTAATAAACAAAAAATTGAATGGAGTTACCGGCGTTCTACAGAACGGATTTGCACTCAAATCTAATGCGCACCACGATTTTGAGTACTACATTTGGTCAAAAAGGTGTGCATTAGATTGGCATAAATACGGTATTTATTGTTTGTTCAAAAAATACAGTTTTATTATTCTGTATGCATTTTTTGCACACCAATTTTCATGTCGTGCAAGGGAATCTTATGTGTTAAATTGGGTTTCTCTGTACTCCAATATCTGTTATTTTGTGACAAAACATAGCCATATGAATAGAACCATGCTTTGTCAGAGAAGAATATTAAATGTGGATCAATTCCCTTATCATTTTGCAAAATTACAGGGATTTACATGACTGGTGATAACATGAAAAGTAAGGTGCATGCAACATCCCCAACATTGTAAGAGCTAAAAGAAAACATCAGGAGAGAAATTCAGTCAATTTCTGATATTGAACTCTTGAGTGTGAATAAAAATTCATAAGAAGATGCCAGAAATGTTTGGATAGAGGACATTTCCAACATCTCTTATGATAAGATATCTGCGTATTATCACTGTAATTGTAACTATGAGAATGTGAGGCGGTTGTGGGGATATTATAACTGTTTTCAGCTGGAGTCCAGGCTGAGTGGCCAGCATGCAAGAAGCTGTGCGTTGGCCACAGTGTGAAGGAAAATCACTGTGTAATTTGCTTTGGTGACAAAAGTTAGAGATTGATTTAAGCAGCTAGAACTGCATTTTCTGGAACAGTTTCTGCTTTTAGCCAATGTTGCTTCAAGCTCATTTAGTTTCTCAAAACCAAATGCACCTGTTGCTTTTGCCATACGTTTGTGATAAACATTCTCAACAAAGAAATTAGCAAATACAAATAAATACTTTTTCTGTTCCAGGGTACCTATGCCACCGTGTTCAAAGGAAAGTCACGACTGACTGATAATCTTGTAGCTTTAAAAGAAATAAGATTGGAGCATGAAGAAGGTGCTCCATGTACAGCCATCCGGGAAGTGTCTTTGCTGAAAGAGCTAAGGCATGCAAACATTGGTAAGTATAATAAAGACATTTTGAGAACTAAATATATCTGATTTCTTTAAATGGTGTGCCATAGTATAACATTTTACATAGTTGTAATATATGCTTTAAAATTATAAAGGTGAAAGTCGTTTCTTGCATTTAAATATTGACCAGGTTAACCATTAATTGGGGTGCTTACAATAGCAAAGGCGTGTTGACAATCACGCTTTTTCTTGTAACATATGTTTTGAAGCTTCTTTGTTTATTGTTGTAAGTAAGAGCTTTGAAAACACCCCAGAAGTGAACAAAATCTCAATTGAAATAAAGCATGATGTTAGGCCATGGACACTGCAGCAAAATAAAAGGAAAGTTTTTAGAATAGCAGAGATGTAATGGGCACCTGCCCACTATGCTATCAGAATGTTCCTTATGTCATCCAGGGTGTTTAAATGAACAACAAATAACAATGTTAATAACAGCAACAAAACTAAAGTAATCCTTATCTTCCCTTGAATTGATTAGATAAGGTCTGGTTATGTTGCATGCTCTTAAAGTAAGTACTGATAATTTTTTAAAAATAACAGAATATTATTTTCCAAATACTTTATCATCATTCATTATCTTACACCTTACACTACTTCTCCACATAGTCACTGCCGTTATTCAGGCACTTGTCCTAACAGGAAATCAGTTTTTGTATGCCTTCATTAAAGAATGATGCCACCTGTGATGAAAGCCAAGTCTGCACTTTTTGTTTCACAACATAGTCATTGAAATATTTTCCACCAAAGAATTTCTTCAGATGAAAATCACTTGGTGCCAAATCTGCATTGTAGGGAGGGTGGTTGAATTGTTCCCAACCAAATGATGTGATCAGATCTTGAGTTTGTTTGGCATGTGTCTAACTCACTTCTTCACCATTCCATCACTCATTGTTGTTTCCTCATACACTTCACACAATTGGCGATGAATGTTTGCTGACATAACATTTCATGCATTTAAAAAACGAACCACTGATCTGACTACCGAGTCGATGGGTCGTTTGATTGTTTTCAACATTTTGAAATGCTCTAACAATAGGAGAAAATAAAGTGACAATTGCTCACAGCTGTGTCTCACTTCCTAATGAACAGAGGAAGTGATTGCGCATGCTCAATCATGACTGCAGCACTGCGGTAGCAAAATATTCAAATGGTACTTACTTTAAAAATATGCCTTGTATCTTAGGTGCTTGTTTTCATTTGGTTATTTCTGTGAGGATGATATCAACATTTTGCTGTGTTGAGTCATTTGTAACACTTACATATCACTTACTTAACGTTCACTTAGAACATGTTTTGAAAACTATTGCTTTCATCATCACTTCTGTCAGCTGTCAGTATTGCTCGAAGTGAATGCACTTCTCCCTGGTGATTGATAGACAAATCTTCATAGTAGGATATCACTTGGGATTTCAAACTTCATAATTCTGTCTTTGTTTTTCCATATTTTCCCATGTTGCTAGTTCTGTTGCACCTGCTGTATGTTTTAGTAGCTTCAGATTTTCTTGGATATTGTGGTGTTCCAACCAAAAATGCCATGGTATTCCCAATTGGTCTTCCTGTTCAATTCTTATGTTTCTGAAATATTCCTTTGTTCTGGTTTGTAGGTTTCTTTTTGTATAAATCTTGTTACAACCCTTGCATTCAATCTGGTATATTCCTGAACGGTTGATTGGTGCAGTTTTATCTCATATGGTCTTATGTACTTTCTTGTGGACTACAGCACATTTCAAATGGAAGAGTTTTGCTATCCAGTGAATGAGATGCGGTTACTAACTATATATTGCCACTTAATTACCCCACTCTTTTTGCATTTCCCTCTCATTAGCACACTGTCTAGCACAAGGTAATGTAGCTACTTTGCACTACTTTGCGAGAATAGTCCACTTGGCAATTTTGAACATGCATACTTACTTAATGTGTACATGTTTAGGTTAGGTTAAGTTTAGAAGGGGTGGGCTATTGAAGGTCTAAACACCTCGGCCATTGCTGATCCATTGTGCATGCCTTTATTTTCGAGTCTCTCAGAATGCCTGGATCCTTTATAAAGTAGGCTAGCTTTCTTACTGAGACCTTATTAAGTTCATGCAATTGCATAAACCCTTGGTTAAGGTGTTTAATTCTTTGACCTGCAAATGGCTTGCAGTCACACAACAGGTGACTTGCTGTTTCATCTGCCATTTTTGCATCTCATACAAGGTGGATCAATTTCTTTACCCTTTTACCCATTTTCATAAGTGTCCCTTGAGATAGCCATGACATCTTGCCATTCCAACAGTCCAACAAAATTGGACTCCGTTCATAAAAATTAGTTCATGGGTCCTACCATTGTTTAAATCAGGGATTGTTATTTTTGAGTACCTGTGTGCTAAAATTGACTCTCAGTACTTCTTATGTTTTCCAGTAGTCCACCCACCAATAACCCCTCAAACATATCTTTAGATTAATCTAAAAATGGGTTCTGGTCCAATTGGTGGAGTAGCTGATTAGCCAAATCATCAGCCATCTTGTTGCCATGAATTCCCATATGTTCTGCACCCATAAGTGACATTGTGTTACGTTTAGCCATATCATGAGGGACTCTCGGCACTCCCAGCCAAATTTTGATGTTATTTAATTTGTTTCAAGATCCTTCAGGGCTGCTTGAAATTCTGAAAATATAGTAATAGGTTTGTTCCAACACGATTCAGAATCGATTCCGAATTATCTGAGTGTGCGCAGTAGCTAAGTGGCGTTCCAACACGACAGAGAATCAGTTCAGAACCAATTCTGAATTTCCAGTTTGCTGTTCCAACGTATTTGGGAACTAGTTCGGAACGAGTGAAATCGGTTCGTGATTAAGAATAGGAACTGAAAATTCCAGACATGTGCAGATTGTATGGTCTACAGCGCATACTCAGTTAATTCAGAATCGATTCTAATCGCTTGGAACAAACCCGACAGAGAGTATTGAAAAAGCGACATACTCTCTGTATTCAGTAGAAAATAAATTTAAATATGTAATTTATTCCTCCATTCGTGTTTATTTCTCAATATGGAATAGCAAAGGTGTTTGGTAACCAGTTGCTCGCTGTTGAGTAGTATGGCGACATACTTGAGGAAAAGAACAAACGTCTAACAAAGCCAGTGAGCAAAACAGCGTTCAAAGATAACAATAAAGAGTGATTTAGAAGGTGACAGTGATCTTTTTAATGATGCATCGACTTCCGAAGAAGAGGATTATTTCCATTTAAACATCATTCCGTTATTTTGGGACCTTTACCCCTTTTTGGCACCTTTATACCATTTTCCCCCCAACCATGCCCATAATCCCCTTTTTTCATTTAAGTTTCATTCCAATTTATTCTTTAAATTTCAATTAACGTCTCCTCAGCTTGCTGTGTACGTGCGAATAGTAAGTCTACCTCTTTCAGTAAACGCCGCGCGGGAATTGAAAGCACACCCGCAACAATGGAAAATAATTGTGTGTTCGACGAAAACCTCTTTCTCTCACTTTACTGCTATAAAGTAGCCCGCAATAATGCAATTGACAATGAGTGATTCTATCCCACCAGAATCAGTAGCCTGCTGTTCGTGAATGTGAGTTTGTTGCTGTGAGAGACGTCATCTGTTTGCGTGGAGACGAAGCCTGGGCAGGCAGAGACGACAATAACCTCAACCGCGCAGTTCTGAGAATTATTAAGACTGGGTTATAATTCACAAAACAATTATATATAAAGAAATAAAAATTTCAGCCCAATTGAATGGATAGTTTAGAAAATAGCAATTTCAGTTGTGCATCCCCTTAAATAAACCAGCACCTTATTGTGCCTTTTTTCACCTTATTTGATCACCTTTTCCCTTCCTTTTTTCATCTGAAATTTGCAACTAAAAATCCTAACCCTGATCATAAGCATACATTGGTACTATGTAGTTTTGTATTATTTGCATTACGTTCGGAATAGAATTTATGTGGGGTGTCATTGTCTCAGAGTATTGGAGTTTTAAATTAAACATTGTGTTTAGAAGTTTCTGTACCAGGAAACCTAATGTTAAATTGGAATTGTGTTAAATTACTTTTTCCGGGTTCTGGTTTAAATATAATATCTATATATTACAATTGTTATTCGCAATAACTCAGTATCAATGGCTTTAAGCCGATAAACGAATGCGATTTATTTTTGCTCGAATATTAGGACTGGAATCAGTATGAAAGAAACGCTTACGATGTATGTATGTGTGTGTATATATACACACACATACGTACATCGGTGGAGTTTTATTTCATTCATCAACTCTGTAAAATACACACACATATGTGCATCGGCGGAGTTTTATTTCATTCATCAACTCTGTAAACGTAGATATTTGATCGTCTTCTGATTGACCGTGCAACGAAGAAGGCCGTGACAGAACGCGAACGGTTCAAGTAGTGTTCCAACCACACAAAATTCCGAATTAGTTCTGTGAGCGTACCGGACTGGCGCATGTGCATTAGCATGTGTTGGAATTAGTTCGGAACCCGTTCAGAACCGTATGTTGGAACAAACCTAATGTGTCTATTGATATAACCCTTACGTATGCTTTCCATATGCGTACATGTTTTCTTTGATGCTTATATAAATAATGAATCATCTGTTCTTTTAATCTGATGGAACTGCCAATGGTTCCTCCATATTGCTGTCATCAGTTATGTCAAGAGATAATTCAACATTGTCACTGTCTTCATAATCTGTGTCTTGCAAATTTAGGAAGGTCAGTTACAAAATCTCATGTCCTACTTCTGACTAAAAGTTGTTCTCTTGTAGCTTCTCAACATGTCACTCACAGGATTCTCAGTCTTGTTGTTACCTTGTCAATTTCTTCATGAATAAGTTGTCCAATGTCCATCAGTTTAAATGTATTATTTCTCTTTACAACCCCCCATTTTATTTGAGCCCACACTAGCTCAATTGGATTATACTGGCAGTGGTTAGTGGGGTGGTGTATTACCTGAGTTTAACAGCCCATGTGCAAGCTTTCTGGTTTTATGAGAGTGCAAAAGGACCCAAGTTAATGCTTGATTATTGCTTTCAAGTTGGAAAGTTGTGTGTTCCAAAAATGGGCAAAACTTGTCCAAAGCTGTAAGAACAATAAGAGCCTCAAGCCTATAAATCGAAGTATTCATTTGCAAGTAGATCCAGCTGATACATTTTTTCTGTGTTTTTGAACAGAAGTACTTGCAATAATTCATGTTTAGTTTCTTTTGGCAAAAATTCAATGCCCCACATTTTTTAAGCAACAATTTTGTCCTTTCTGGCCATATTTGGTATTTTGTTTTCAACAAAAATGGTGCATTATCCATTATAATGATGCTTGCATTTTCTAATTTAAGAATTTTTTAAAAAATCATTCTTTAAATGTATTAGCTGTAATTTATTCAATGTAGTCTTAGGCAGCTTTGGACAGCAAAATTCACTTGCTTTCAGGTAGGAATCCTGTCGTAGCAGATCCTATATGAGAAATGATGAGTCGACTACCTTTTCCAACAGGTGCCTTTAGACCACCCATTTTTTGAGGAGCCTTGCCAGATTGATTTATAAGTGTGGTTTTTATTTACCCAAGACTCATCTAAGTAAAATACAGATCTCATTACTGAAAATTCTAATTGTGCATTTTGTGTAAGAATTTTATTTTTGCTGCAGCAATGTCACTCCTTACCATTAAAGGTTGATGCCCATTATTTGTCTTTCTATACCTAAACCCTAATACTCTAAAAATTCTGTACATGGATGAATTAGAACCATTATATGTAATTTTAGTTCTAAGAGCATCAATTATTTTCTGTATTGTGGAAATTCTCCTTGATCATAAAACTCTAACTACAGTCCTGCATGCAACGTTCTTGTCAAAGTCGCTTAAGTTTGTAACACTCTTCGGAGGTCCAGTGTGTTTTCTAGGGGACACAAACACTGGAGCACTGCTGGGATCATACCTTCTAGCCTTCCACAAATGCGATGCACACTTGTTTTGTCTACATTACATGCTTTAGTAGTCACATACTGAACATGTTTTAAATCCATTTTTTTGGTTTCTCTCTTCCTTGTATTGTTTAAAAAATATGTACACCTAAAAACTTATACTTGGAGCTTAGCTTCACAGTACCTGCATCTTTGACTCGTCACTAAATTCACGTCTTCAGGCTATTACATGAATTCATGCCTGTTCTATTGCTACTTAAAGCACCAGCTGATTACTGATATGAAGCGTTTGAGCTCTGAAGGATAAACATAAGGCCCATATCCCGCTTGCGCATCATAGCACATTACGGCTGACATTCTCCAGGTATACCACTCTGCTTTCCAGACTAAGTGAGCTGTTGGCTCTCATCTTGAAATACAGAGAGAGGAAACAATCAAATTACTGGTGGTGCTTGTTCATTGTAATTCCTTTAGCACCATCTTAGCAATAGTTGGCATTACAGTACTATGTAATTATAAATATATGTGTACATACAAATGATGACCATTTCAGTGACTTCAATTGAATATATTGGGTGTGCTTATTCATTTGTTTTATGTGTACTATTTAAACTTAAAATATGTGGTTTTCATGGTCGTGTTACAAACATTATCCTCTACCTTCTTCATGGATTAATTTTTGCAAATTTAAAATATTTGGACCTAGTGTAAGTGGTATTTATCAGAGACACTTGACACTCAGCACCCTGTTAGTGAGTGCAACATGACAACACTGCAAGACTAATGTTGGTTGATGGTCTCATGACACTCAAGGACACACATCATCTCATACGAAAACAACTGTAGTTGACTGCTGAAACCATCTGTTTCTTTAGTCTCTATGATTGTTTTTGGCTCTTTATTGTGTTCCTCTATACTTAAAGGTATGTTTTCTAATTTGTGTGTGAGACTGCTTCTTACCGCATGTTGGCAAAAAAGTGAAGTAACAATATAACATACTATTTGAGTCAATATCGCTCATCCCTTACTCTTGAAATCAGGACATATGTTTCAAGAACATTTGTTCTTATCTTCAGTTGAAGGCCGAGTGCTGATCTTTGGTGTGCTCTGGGGCTCTGTAGATGTAGAGACAATGGTGTTCTTAGCAAAATTCAAAATCACATGGTGGTGGTTCTTATTCTTTGTTATGAGGATATTTTCCCATATGTTGAGTTACTGATGGATTTTAGATGCATAATATCATTAAGCATTTCATGGTTTGTACTCCAAAAATCTTGAGCAATCACAGAGTTTTAGGCTTCTTTCCATCTTTTGCACTTGAAATGTTCTTTCTTCCTGGTTTCTAGTTTTCTCCTTGTTAATCTACATGCTCAGCTACACTTAATTTTGTAGATGCCTGATCTGTGGTTCTCTGGTATAGGGTCTTTAATAGTTTGCGTTTAATAAGTTCTTTATAATTAAATGGTTGCTCTGAGCATAATATTGAACACGTATGGTAGTCAAGGTCGTTAAGTCATGGACTTGTGAATGGAAGGGCGGTTCAAATCCTGGCAGAACCACCCTGTGTTACTGAGACATTTTCCAGGTTTTTCTCAATCCTCATAACTGGCAAATGCCAGGAAGGTAAACCTAAACTTAGTCCTGGAATGTTTCCTTCCCCAATTATTTCATTTCATGTATCATCATGTCCCACCTGTGGTACCGCATGCAGCAAGAATGGGTATTAAACAATACAAAAAAAACAAAAAAACTTTGCATTGATGCATATGCTACATTGTGCAATGTAGAGAAAAAGGTTTGTGAAATTTTGAATGCATTTTTCTTGACACTAGCTTTTGGTGGATACACTCTTGCTGTTCTGAGGTCCTCAGTCATTACAAGAGAGTAAAAATGTACCATGGCAGAAAAATTGATATCTAAATGTAATTAAATTTGAATCACATTTCAAGGGAGGTGGTAATAATGGCAGTAGAAAGAGAAAGACATGTTTTATAAATATCTCAAATACTAAACTATCTATAGAGATTTGATGCTGTCAATTCAGCATTCTGTGTTGCATAAACTTTCAGATATTCATTACCATCTGAGCCATCCTGCTCGGTCACAAGCTATCTGCAATGCAAATATGAAGATTAAGAACAGATTTTAAGCTCCTCTTCAGTACGTTTCTGGTCGCTCGAAGCATTAAACTCGCCCATTTCGACTTTCCAGGAATTTCTCTTCCAATGTCTGTGCATCATGTTTTTTTAATTATATATTCTTTAAATGGATTTTCATTATCTCTGCCAACAAACATTTATCTCTTACGCTGACATTTTCCCCCTTATGCTATTGCACATAACCTTATCTATGATCACTTCAAGTGAATTGCACAAACAAAACATTACTCTGGGAGTAATGAACTTCTACTTCCATAGTAGTAACTAAAGTATTTAATTGCAGTTGAGCTCTCTGTTACTTACAGAGTAGTAACTAAAATATTTAATTGTAGTTGAACTCTTCGTTACTTCCAGAGTAAATTACTCCCGTAGTAACCTACTTGCATAGTACAGACTTATTTAATAAACATTACTTTCAAAGTAATTTACTTCAACATGATGCACGCTGTCTTCAGAGGAGTAAATGCTTTTAAGCAGATTCCTGCACTTTTCCGCTAAAATATTCTAACCATAAAATTATCTTCTAAAATAACCCAAAACTTTTAAATGCTTACCAAAGCCTCTTGTACTGTTTCCGGGTCTCTGAAAACACTTCTTGTTATGGCATGTCCTTAAGTAGAATTTGCAGATGTACCTACAGTCTGCTCAACACTGATGACCAGTCTTAGGATTGAAATCACTTAAGAGCAATCTAAGCAGTTTGCAGAACTGACAGTTCTGTATACCTTGCCTCACAAGTGTAATGAGCCTGTGAACAAAACATTGTTTTACTCCATTTTTGTGAATTGTAAAATCATGACTCCTCTAAACAGTGTACTTTCTTTAACCCATTGGTGTCTTATTTAAATACCATCATGGCTTCCTCAGAAATCTTATTAAATTCCTATACAGCTGAGTGAGTGTCCTATAAAATTTAAAAATTCATATAAAATCAACCAATATAATTTATTTCCAGAAATCTTTATGAATAATACTGGAAGCATTGATTCACAGATTTTTATAGCCTATTGTCTTAATATGATTATTGGTTGTGGTAGACCTGAAAACAGCTCTCCAAATGAAGGGCAACAACTTTTTGCATTGCTGAGCATGTTCACTATTTTCCTCCCTACTGTACCTTACAACACATCTTGTTGTTCCATTTTTACCTTCTTTTTCTGTGGGTGCAATGTGCACTGGGAAAGGGATGCATGTTTTAGCTTGTAGCAGCGTATGTCAACTGGAATAGGAACTTCCGGTATAGCATCGATGGTCTCGCATTGGGCTCTCGAAAGGTACATTTTGAGCGCTGCATATGCCCATTGCTTAAAATGCAGGCACTAGATGACACTGTGAAGCTCGTACATATAACATTCAATACTGCCAACACAATTATTCTACACTCCTGTGTTGAATATTAAATTGTTTTAAAAATAACACATATTTAGTCCCAGATGTAATATATTATAACAGTTTGCCATGTATAAAGTCATTTTCATAATATTAGTGAACCGGTTTGTACAGTATTTGAACTCAATGTACATATGAACAAAGCCTAAGGTTGGCTAAGTGTATCCGATTTGAGACGAAATTTTAAAGCTGCGGATCGTATTTTAACGGACCAGAGAGTGAATCTGAGAAGAAAATTCTTCGATTTAGTAGAACTGGCAAGATTTTAAAGGCATACAACAGCGTACAAATACCAAGAAAGCAGTGATTTATTTTTTTTCAAAGGCCTGTTGGTAAGTAGGATGTATGAATGTAAATAATATAGAATAACGAAAATTAAATCCATAACCTAACCAGAATTGCATTACATATACATTTATTTTCAAAATAAAATTGTATCGACTACTCATGAGTAATATTACATTTTGTAATTCAGCTGCAGTTTGAATCTAATCAATGTATGCATGTTAACACTAATAATAATGGTCATTTTACGAGTGAAATACTAGTGAAAAATAAAAAAGTCTATTTAGTATCCTAGTTGGGCTTTACGGTTGTTAGAAAGCTAGAACTGAAATTAAATATTACAATTTAAGGTTTAAATTTTAAATTCATTTTTGCATTATTTGAATTTCAGAACTGTTAATTTTTTTATACATGGGCTGCTGCTGTTCATTCTCCTGTTCAACACCTCCAGAAGTAGTATCCTCAGGATTATGGCACAGATTTCCTTCGTTCATCAGTTGAAGTGAGTTATATTTAACAGAATTTTCATTTTGCTCTAATAAGCTAATGGCAGAGTTGTTGCCACATCTTTCTAAATTATCTTTTTGTCTTTCCTTTTTCACAGTGAGATTACATTGTACGCAACCATGAACATTTCTGGGACATAATTATGCCATGGCCTAGTACTATGTGCTAAGGTTAAACACTTGCAAACTGCACAAAGTAGTAGTGCTGTTTTATCAAAGAAATCATTTAAATTTTCAAACTTTAGTAAAGAAAATATAAAACATCTGGTATTGGATACTTCATAAGCTGTTTCAGTGTGCACAATCTTACCATTGGTTTACTTGATATTTAGCTTAACTTATACGCAGTTTGTGGTATCTTAACACAGAAAATATTTCTTTGTAAAACCAATGAGTTTTCAGATTAAGTAAAAGAAACTTTAAATAAAAAAGCAAGTTTTTATAGTAAATAAGTGAAAATACTGTGCCATATTTACAAAATTAAAGAATGTTTTGCTCTGTGTTGTTGAATAATGAGCAAAATAATTGCTTCAAATGAGCAGAGGATATGTTAAAAATAACAGGATATTTTATAGCTCGAACTCTTGATTAATACAGCAATTAGTGATGAAATGTCAGTCATGGATGTTTAGATGCAAAGTCCATCACCTTCAAAGCACTTTTATTAACCTTATTATTTAATTATTGAAGCATTAATGAGGTTTTTTTCTCCTTTCGTTTGTTTAGTGCAGTCACCATCTCAAGCTACCAGAGGTATGCTGACAGATATCCAAACCATGGAGTCAAGGTAATTTGGGTATGTTGAGTTGCAGGATCACCCCCAGGAACATTATTAATATAGTATGAAGCTTTCTTTCAACTATACAGCAATGTATTGCCATGTCTCATCAAATATTCCTTACAATTTGGAGTTTCATTTCAACATCAGTTAAAAAATTAACTAAAACATTAAGGACTGTTGCTGGAAACATATTCTGAATTTTCAGAAAAAGCGAAGTTGGTGTTAGGCAGTTATTTCAGTGTATTGGTAGGTTTTAGTGATTCTCTGTTAGTAGTTTTAAAGCTACAATTTTTGAGCTAATGTTGTTAATAACTACAGACATGATTTTTCTAAAATGTTTGTTATCCACTAAATAAACAAAATAGTAGCAAGGATTTCAGTTACCTTTGTGATTCTTTAACACTAAGAAATAGCACCCTCGTGTTGCAGAGAATGGAAAGTGTCACCATTAACAGTCCATTTAATGAAAGTAGTTTTGAGCGTAAAGACAATAGCTTTCTTAAATTACAGCTACTCTGTAATTGTCATTTGCAACCTAGATTTGCTTTCACTGTCTTCATATACAATGACATTAAAGCAACATAAAAACAAAACAAAAATGTATATATTGTTTGTTAGGTTTCCTAATATAACATTACTGGCAAATTCCAACTAGGCAGTGTGATTAGAATTTGTGTATTTATCTGAACTTTGTGTTTGAAATATTTAACTTAATTTCATATGTCGTAGGGTTTACAACCCATTAATAACAATATTACAGCAGGTATCATAAGGTGGTTAATAGTTCGGGTTCTACCATTTTCCACTATGAAGTCATGCAAGTGGTTCTTTTAACTGCCATACAAAGTGATGTTGGTATGGGAAGTATGACAAATGATGGTGCACCTCAAGTGGTTATGAAGAAACACCTTTCATTTAAAAATTGTGAGTCATGAATAATGCTAAGGAAAATGTGTATTATTTATTAAGTTGTTGTTATTATTATTATTGTTGTTGTTATTATTATTATTATTATTATTATTATTATTAAGTCATAATTAATGTCAATATGATTTTTAAAAAAAAGGCATAATTAGTGCAACTTCATGGGAGGGGCAAAAAGTTTTATAGTAATGAAACATATCGGTTTGCTGAGGAAACAAAAGTCATATCTATTGCAGTTTAATTTTTTTTATTTCCCTCATGGTTTAGTAATGTATTTGCAGCACATTAATAAAATATTTTAATCTGCTGCTGTAGAAAGAAAGAATAATTAGTATTTTAAGTATTAAGAATTTAACAGTACAAAGAAAACAAGGAGAAATTATGTCTAATATGGTGCTCATAAGATTGTCTTTATGTTCACAGCTGTTTGGTTCGAACCTGTATTAAGCACAAAGTTGTTGAATATTATGATTCTATAGTCAAACTGAAAAATAATTTTTACTTACTTTACCTCTGTTTTTTCAACTTAACTTTTACCTATGTGCTATCTTGGGCACAGGTTTGAGTAAATGAGCACTTCTCTGTGCACCATAGAGCAGTGAGTTGATGGCCTGCATATTACAAGTTTTTATATTTAAGCTGGACTAATAGAAAATAGCTGTAAAACATTTTTAACCTTCTTTCACTTAAAAAGAAGAAGAAGAAGAAGATAGAATCCATGGTGATAGTGCTTATTTTAAGTGCCTTAGAAATAGATACTAGATTAGATTGCAACAGATATTCCAAATAAAAACCCAACAAAGAGCAATAACTAATCACAAATTATTTGCTAAGAAATTTATTATTCGGATAATGTAGAAGCAGCTATTAGAAATGTAATGCTTTTTAAATCTGCATCAAGGGACGTTAGTGTAGGAAATTTTGCTCAAGTTAGTGTTGCATAAGATGCTGGCTTTATTAAAAAAAGAAATTGTGTAACTGAATAGTTGCTTTTTGTTTTTGCTGATGTATTTCACTTATTTTTGAATACACGTGATAAAATATTGTGGTGTTTTGTGTATAACACAATGCTGACATTCTTTGTACATGGCAGGATATCATTTATGTTATAATTTGTATATTATTATAGAATGCAAATCAATGACATTTCTGTTATGTAGGTTAACAGCTGTTAAGTTGATGAATGGTAAACTGCTGTATACAAAGAGTAACATTACATAATACCATACCACAACCTTTCCTATTTTCCCACTTTGCTGAAAATGAGTATAAAGACATTGTCAGTGTAAAACAATTAAAACCGATTTCGGTATTCTAGCAGATGAGTAAGAACTGAAAGGAGTGCAAGTTCTAAATAAAGTCTCCTGTGCGTTTAATGGTTTTCTCTCCAGATTGAGAAAACCATTAAAAATGCAGGTGATTTTATTTGAGACTTGCACTTCTTTCAGTTGGCTTGCGCACGTTTCGAAAACAGGGGGCGGGGCTAGCAGCAAGCATAATCAGTTGATAATGATGTAAGCTGCATTACCGACCGCAGCGTTAGTTCCGCTAACGGGCACCCGAAAGGTCCGTAAAAGCGCCCACCATTGAGTTGACAATCTGGTTAATCTGTGGCTTGTAGTCTCAGTGGGGTTAAGGTCGATCTGTAACATAAAGGAATTAATTTTATTTCAATTTCAGTAGTGATACATTCCATACAAAAACAAATTTTGATCACAATGATACCTAATGCTAATTGCTCTTTCCCTTTATCCGACAAATTATCTATGCTTGAGTTACCTCTGGCATAAATATATCTAACACCGTGGTTGTTGATGTACTGTATGCCAGAATCACTACCCACCTAGACATCAAACTTCAGCTTATAGTGACTGTGCCAATTTATTTAGATAGGTATTCTTGACAATTTATATTTTCAAATTTTTCTCCATTTTGCCCTAATTTTTCCCAGTAATTCACCAATCTTGTTGGTTTCCATTTTATTTCTAGTTTTTAAAGGTCTTATGCTAATTATGTCACTCGGTAACTATAGCCATCTCGATGGTACAAATTGGTCCCTCTATAATTTAGTCTCTTCACGTTATAAAATATAATGGAGATCTGTAACATTGAACTCTGATAGTGTTACACTTTGAAGCAGCTAATGAGCAACATTGGATCTAAAGTCCATGTAGTGTTCTGTTTCTTAATGGTAATTTGTGAAACACAATGAAACAATTGAATATTCACATATCTAGCTGTGTTTTGCATTATAGAAAACAAAGCAGTCATGTGATCTTACAAATTGAGATTCATTTCTGATACACAAGAGCACACTTTGATTTCTTTACCGCCTCTCAGTGTGTCTGACCTTTCCTTCTTCTCAGCTTGCCTATGGCCATAATGTCAACAGTTTCATCAATACAAAATAAACATCTTTGTTATCCTTCTATTTCACACAGCACATTTATTGCAAACCATGATTCATACTCGCCAAGTTTCGCTTTATTAATGAGATGTATCAGGTGACATAATACCATCCTCATTTGCTCTCATGTTACCAAAAGCATCAGTTTTTCTGTTCATTAGTCTTCTAAAATGGAGATCCTTTGAATGACCCTCTTTGTTGAAAATGCAAATATATGTGGTTTTATTGGTCAGCACACTTGCAAGCTATGATTGTCACACAATTTAAATGCCATAAACCTAACCTATGCAAGTATAGCGACATGAATGGGTTAATTATGTTCATTTGTCATAGTCTACTCGAGCATAGTTTTCAGATACCGCTCAAGGTTAATTATGTTCATTTGTCATAGTCTACTCAAGCATAGTTTTCAGATGTCGCTCAAGGGTCTACAGTTATCTTTAATTGGTATATGTGTTTATGCAGCAGGGTGCATTAAATATGTATGTCATTATTCCATAGATTTCAAAGAAACTACTTAACAAAGAGTGTTTCCAACTTTCCCTGGGATCCTAAATTAGAGTTTCATCTCTTTTTTCTGCCTATCATGGTTGGCCTCAGATTTGGAAATTGTTTTTGTTGAAACTTTTACTCCATTTTCACTTGGTAATACCATTGTAAATATATTGGGAACTTTTAATAATTGTGACAAAAAGAAATGTACCAGAATTTAAGTTTTGCTTATTAATTTCTTTAAAATGTACCCTTACTCTTGATTACCAATATAGGAATAGTAGATTAGGTCAGCACATATGGTTCCCTCTCTTTGAAAACTCTTTGATAATTCAAAATTGCATCTGCTACACATAATAGGAATGTACTGTGCTTGAAAACAGCACATCTGTTAAAATATCTATTGCATTATCCAAACTCTGCACTAATAATTCACATAGAAACTGTAGGGAAACAACTACCTATAACCGATAATGTATAAATAGGTAAATAATCAAGATTGTAAATATCATTGTAAATAGTATGTAGGTATTATATCAGAATTTCATGTACGTAATATTGTAAAAACCATTAACCAGGAAAAGGTGAGCTAGCAATTTGGGGACAGTTAGCAAGTGAACTTTGCAACACATGGAAATAGCAGCTAACGAGAGAGGACCGATGATGGAAAGAGATGGAGGTAAAGTTAAAGACTTAGAAATGTCAGTCACAGAACATGGGGTTGGGTAAAATGGGCGATTGTGTGAGAGAGACAGTCTTGTGAAAGAGATGGAAATGGGGGAAAATTCCACAAGAGTCATGAGAAGCCTGACTCCTAAAATTTGGGCAGTTTAATTTTCATACCACTCTAAGCAGCTGCCAATCAAAAGACATATTACAAATATTGGCACAAATATTAACATCATGACATTCTGTATTAAAGGTAGGAATTCACCCAGAATGGACACTCTCTTACTGGATATTGTTGTGTGAACAGATGCTACATCTGTTACATGTTGTGAAAGGTGGGGGAAGGTAGCGTGCGACAATGAGAGATAGCTTTCCCCAAACTTATTAAGATAAGTGGGTGTAGAAAAGAATTTATGTATGTAAATAAGGAAATAGTGTTAACTGCCTGACAGTTCTCGGTTGTTATTTCCGGAATAAAGTCCAGTTTTAAAGCTAAGCACATGGTTATGATTTGCATTACCCACACCTCTATTACAATGATAGGGCTAAGTTTTTCAGCATCTCCGAGAACGAGAGAATGAGCTGCAGCGGACATTGAACCCAGGATGACTAGAGGAGGGCTCACGCTTAAGGTAGCGTCACACAGAGAACCCACTACAAAGCACATTTTTAGAATTACCTCATCCTGTGCTAGTTTCCCACTGCTGCTATCATCTCCTGGTGTTGAATTCTTCATTAATGGTGATCGCAAAGATCTTCCAATCAGTTCCTCTCCTTGGTAATTTCAAAGTTCATTAATTGATGGCTATTCTTTTGTATGCAAGTCATATCTTATACTGTCAACTCTGTGGACTGGTTTATACCTGTGAATAAAGTTATGCTAATTAGGATGTTGTAGCCTCAGTTTTAAAAGTGAGGCTAATAAAGATTTAATTAATTTGGAAGTTAGAAGTTGGAGACAGTGAAATGAAACAATAATTTAATAGATTGTTTAATTGGTTGTAACAGTATTTGAGTCTGCTTATTTTTGCCTTGTTTGAGTATTATATTACTGAAATGGTCATTAAATCTGGAGTTTAGGCTTTTGTTTTCCTTATATAAAGTTTATTACAACCTCTCAGTCTACCTGGTAAATAGCCAATATATTTTCAGGAAAAATTTTGTCTTTGTACATTCAGCAAGTTTTTAATTGAAAATTTGTTGCAAGATGCCAAAGTGATGCTGAAATATTTTAACCCACAGGTGGTATGTAATATTTTTTACTAGCTTAAGCACACTAGAGTATTTAATTTCTATGAATATATGTTGCTAGGTTGCATGAAATGTAGATTTCTTTATATTCTGATAATCATAAATTGGTGTTATCCATCCTCAGAACAGGCCACCCTTTCCATTTTCTGTTATTCAGAATTACATAAAATATGCTTATAGTGTGTATATTTGTATTACACACCCATAAGTTTTGAGTGAAAAAGTTTGGCGCACGCGTGTGTGTGCGGGCGCGGGCGTGGGTGTGTGCGCATGTGTGTGTGTGAGAGAGAGACTGGAAATTTCCCCGAAAATGTTTCCATGCATACTACTGACATCTGGGGATACTTGTGCAAACCATAAGATAGATCCAACCTTAAATGCTCAGTTGGTAACCAAGATTACCTTACTTCCATATGCTTGCAGTTATGACTGCATCCTGATTTTGAAGAGTTAACATTAAGCTCACTTATTTGATTACTTGAAAACTTATTATTGAGATATTAAAATTTTTTGTTTATTTTGCCTTGTGTGACTAAAAATGCATGGAAAACACCATTTTTTCCTATTTGTTTTAGTTTAAATTAAGGAAGTGTTTTTACAATTTAAGGTTAAAATAAATAAGTCTAAAGTTGCCAAGTTTTTAAGAGAAATTCGTTAAGAAAATCCTTTCAGAATTAAAAGGCTCAGAAACTTTTGTCCACCTCCATGACACGCATTTAAATAAACTTGCCAATCAACCTGTAGATCTAACTTAATGCCTAACATAAGCAAGCATGGAGCACATTTTTCTGAGGTTTCTTTCACCTTGAAAACAAAATCAGGAATCTTTCTGCACCAAGGAATTATCTTACTCATCTGTACCATCATTAATCATTCATTCCATTTGTTTTCTGTGGTGTCTTAACACTAAAAAGCACTATATTGATTGTGTTCAGACTTCATTATGCTGAAACGCTATCCTCATATTTTTTAGAATGCATTACAGTTTTATTTCTGTTGCTGAGAGTGCCTAAAAGTGGAATCTCTAGACTACTACTTATGACAGACACAAAATTTAATGGCAGGTGACGGGAAGAGCAGTTGAGCACACATTCCAATGAGAGACTTGTCCCACTTTGCTGCATTGTATGATTTAAGACGCTGTGAAATCATGCTGTAAAGCCGGTGATACAAATATAATTTGTTCCCATAAAATTTGCTTGTTCTCCAGGAAAGAGAATAACCTGTTAATGAACAGCATTTTATTTTGAAGCTTGCAATCTAAAAGAACAATTTCCTACGTTAACTGGTTGCAGAGGTATGAGTGTGTATTTAACTCGTCTTTTAACAAAGGATTCTGCTAAGAAGCTTTCTTAAGTTCTCTGTCCAGCTCCTTTTATGCCTCTTGTATGTATTGCGTCAGCGTAAGATTCGAAGCATACCAGAACCAGCTTGAGGAAAGTGATAAGATAGGAAAAGGCCTCCAAGTTGCTGATGTTACAGCTCAGTAGAGATGCTTGCTTTCACATTAGTGTTGGTAATTTTAGTTCCCGTAGTTCAATTACAGTGAGTGTGGTGTGTTAATTTATTGGTGTCAAGTCAAATGTGTCTTAATGAGCAAGGTACAAGTAGTGAAAGTCAACCAATAATACATAAACAGGAAGTGTTGCATCATCAGAGCAGGAATATAACTTTCATTGTATGTTCTTTCTTTAGAAACTTTTACAAACATGAAGGGCATGAGAAGATAAACTTTTTGCGGCCACAGGAGTTGACTGTTGAAGCTTGGGGCATAGGAAGTTTGCATACAATACAACACATTTGTGCAGAAACAGAGTCTTCCATTGCAGAAAATCAAACCCAGATGTTTTCACCTCCCGGAAAAAGACATCACATGTAGAGGTGTGTTACACATATAGACGAGTTGAATAAAGATGTTTTGCAGTGAGCAGTTTATTCCTTTTATGATGAGGGAATTTCCTACCACAAAGAAACTTAGGCATGGAGTGAGGGAGAAAATTGATTACAAAAGCTCTGTCATCAATGTACACGATAGTGAAGTCTCTGGTTTTTAAGTGCAGAAAAACCAATGATGGGTGGAACTCTCTAATGGAAAAAGGAGATATTGTTGCAGCACTTGTTAAATTTCTAAGAACAATGCACAATTTGCAAAGTTTAGGGAATGAATGTCCAATATTGTACTTGAACAAAACATTTTTGAACCAAAATCATACCAAAAAGTATATATTGCAATGTTCTTTGGGAAATGGAGGGCTTAAGGTTCCAATAGGCAAGGGGAGAAGACTGATTGTATGACTTGTAGGCTCAGCGCAAACAGGGTTCACTCTGAAAGAAAATGGGTTTTTCGTTCTAAGCCACATTCAAGAAATTTAGACTACCATTCAAAAATGAATGCCTCTAGTTTAAAGGAATGGTTCACATGCAGATTCCTGACTTATGTTGAAAGATCTATAATAATCATAGATAATGCAAAGTACCATACAGTTACCTTAAATAAAACTCCTAATTTTGCATCTTGAAAACATGAAATCCAGGATTGATTGCAGCAGAAAACTATAGATTAGAATCTTGCCAAAACAAAAGCTGAATTATTACTCCACATAGCTCCATATAAAAGCATAGAAAAAGTGTATGAACTGCATCAAATAGCTGCTGAAATGGGCCACCAAGTCATTAGGCTACCCCCTTATCACTGTATATATAACCCCATGAGATGATATAGACCAAAATTAAGAGGGAAGTTACTGAACAAAACAGAACATTTAGGTTGGTGGACAAAGAAACTTAGTGGATGCTATGATTGAGTTCGTCACCAAAGAAGACTGAATTTCAGATTCCAACATGCAAAAAAACTGCAAGAACAAGAATACAAGAAAGAATTAGCCTGTGAACAAATACTGCAGCCAATCATCTTCAACCTGGAGGAAGACAGCAATAATTTTGAAGTGGTTAGAAGTGAGGATGTAGAAGATGACTACGAAGATAATGGCAAGACAAATGTAACTGCTTTGCCATAAAGAATTTTCTGCTTGGCCTACCTTCCGTTGTTAAGGTATGACTTTCAGATTACTTTATTTGTGAATTAGTAATGCACACAAAGTTTATGTTTGCTTGAGTACTACAGTAATACCCTATAAATTGTTTACATTTCATCTTACTACTGCATATAACTTTGCTGTGTGGCAGCTACCATGCCCGTTAAATTTTGTGTCTGCCATAGTCATTTTCTTCTTATCATTTGGAATCATTGTTAAAGATTCTTCTGTGTGTGCACTAACATCTAACTAGTCCAAACAGCAATAATTGTGAGTAGTTTTGAAAATCATTTGGGGTAGTAACCACACATATTTCAAATATGGTTTCTCCAGATGACACTCTTTATACCTTGAATCTTAGTAACTTTTTTTTCCTCTGTCTATAAAATAAGTTAACTAGATTTTCTCTCAGTGTTAAGTTGTTTGAATTTTATTTAATAACCATTTGTAATGTTCTGATTATTTTATCACATACTTAGTAACCTATTTTCTCACTCCACAGTAACATTGCACGACATTGTGCATACAGAAAAATCCCTCACATTGGTGTTTGAATACCTGGAAAGAGACCTGAAGCAGTATATGGATGACTGTGGAAACATACTTAGTATGAATAATGTCAAGGTATGACAACTATAGGATATATTTGTGATTTCATTAAGATTACAATTTTTTTAATTATTTTATTCTTGTTGTGTCAAATTTGCAGACATTATTTTTGTTTATTTTATTTTGATAGCTCTGTACTTTCATATTCATTTAGAATGAAAATTCAGATTTATGTAACAAATTAGTATTCATTTATATTTTAAAAAGATTTTCTTTAGCAGCTGCTAGTACTTCTATTACCCTTTTGAGGTGGTTGCTCCCTGAGATAATTTTATAAATTGTTTTGTGTTTCCACACTTAAACTACTCAAATGGTCTTGTTTTTACTTTCTCTGTTGTGGACACTGGGGTTGCTCAATGGTTCCTTTCTTGGCTCCCATACAGAGGTTCCATGGTTTGATTCCCAGCTATGCAATGGCGATTTTAAGTTGCCCCTAATCAGCCTTCACCTCTGCCTAGCTCATCTGAAGCATCTCCAAGACCCAATGTAGTTCAGAGTTTATGGTAAAAGCTGCAGTGCCCTTGTTCTACTGCCATCCTAATCATCCTTACATTGGAGGTAACTGGCATCACCTGTTGAGTATCTCCAGCTAATAAATGTGTCCAGTCGTCACTTGGTGAAATGATGTTCTTCCAAAGATTGTAATAGTCCATGTAGAGAGCATTGGGAACAGCTTCTGCTTTCTTTATTGCTTAGTTATTTAAGTTGGAGAAAAGGTTGCTTTTTACTCAAAGATATACATTTTGAAGTTGTTCAAGTTCAAAAACAGGTTTTAGACAGGGAACAGTGTTAAATTTCTAATGCACAGCATGTGTTTGAACATTAGATACACATTTCAGTGAACAGAATCACTCAAACAGAAAGTGGGTAAATATCATATTTCGCTTTTAAGTTGGACTTTGCCTAAAGGATGCAAGGCAAAGATTTTCAGAAAATTGTCCTCACTCCTAACATTCCTCTTTACATGGAAAATAATTGAGAAGCACAGCTGTAGCGATTCAATTTCTTCTTTTTTGGAAAAAAACAAAGTGGAGCTTTTTAACATATTAAATACTCAAAATGAATTTTCCCATCATTCTAGCTTCCGTTTTTTACCATGAACTTCTGAAATATGTTTCAGAAACTCTGGTCTCCTTTTTTTTTGGGGGGGGGCACGAAAATAGTATAGCCTGATTGGACATATTGTGCGTTGAGATTGTTAATATAGAGGACATAAAAGTGCAACAAATTATATTAGTTTTATGTATAAAGATTTTTTTTGCTCAAATGCAGAGTTTTGAATGTCTAACAAAGCATTTTGGGCGCACTAATTATTAGCGGAAAGAAAATCCAAGGCTTTTAAAAGCCATTGAAAAACTGGTTGAATTCTCTGTTGAGAAGCATAGTTTATAAAAATAAACATGATTTGTTAAATCTTGATGTCCCATAGGAAAACGATCTCGTCACAAATTAAGTCACCACGCAATGTCATCTCCAAGCCATAAGAGGAAATGTAGCAGGGAGTCTAGGCTGATTACGGCAGTCTCTGAAACATGAGTCTCCGGTAGTTCATGTTAAAAAGGTGAAGCCAGAGTGATGAAAAAATAATTTTGAATGTTAAATAAGCTCTAATAATTTTTATTAGAATATCATAAACATGAATAAACTGTATGTTTTAATTTCCTTTAAATAGTCGAAATCCTCTTCATTCTCATTGAATTGTTATACGTTTGGCAAACAATTAAGAAGTTGACAAAATTTTAGTGCAGTAAACATTTATAACTCTAAATTGGATGGGTGCTCACAAAAACAGGCTATGCATTGGTTTTTAAACAAATAAATTATGTGCATTGATCTGCTGCAGAAACTGCAATGCTCCTCTCTTGAGTTCAGCTAACCTTAAGGAAAGCTGTGTGATGAGATGGCAGTTTATTGAAAATATGCAATTTTGTTTTAGCAAAATTAGGCTCACTTGGCACTATAGAGAGGAGCCCATGCAAGTAGTGTAATTGTGTTAAATGTCTGTATTGCTATTTTTTCCTATGTATGCTAGAATTTATGGGCGATTAGTTTTATTGGCATCAGCAAAGGTTGACTTCTCTATTCTGATAAAATGATGGTTACAGCATTTTTCCAGGCATCCATTCAGTTACACTATTTATGCCCATTATTCATACCATTTCCATAATTTTGCCATTCTGTGTTGAGATTATGTATTTTTATGGGTTGAAGTTGGCTTTGGCACACCAACTTAAACTGTTTGAAAATTATTTTTTTCTTTCTTTTCTTTCCCCATCAGCATTAACAAAAGTCAAATTCTTATCAATAGAATAGGTAACAAAAACTTTTTGGTAGACATTTCCTCTCAATACATGTATATCTAATTGCATTGCTGCTGCAGCAGACGAATATCCTCAATTACTTATCATATATCATTGTTTCATTGTATGTACGAGAGAGATTTCAGACAAACAGAGATCAATTTTTTTTGTGATTTGAATATGACTTCCATTCCAGTGTGCTTCATAGCCCTTCACTGGCTCTCTATAAGTCACCACCACGACCATAATAATAATAATAATAATAATAATTAATAAAGCTTTTTTTGTAGGACTGCACCTCTATGCCTTTTATACTTTAGGTTTCAATTGCTATGGAATGTTCTTGTCACTTTTCCATCTTTCTGAAAAGAGTTTAGGATGGATGAGGTATTATAGGTTTTAAAATTCTGTTTATTATTCGAAGGTTCATTTTAATAATGAATGTTTTACAACAACAGAACAGAGTCAAGTTCTATTGTCAGTATTAAGCTCACCAGAGCATACCGTGTTTAATTGTATTGATGCACAGCTTTAAGAGATAACACTAACAAATCTACAACAAACTCTTAGAAGAAGGATGATATTGTGATAGTAGGTGATTTACACATGCCATTATTGCATGGAGATGGTCGACTATAGACATGTCTACCCTGTGCAATCAAAGATTGGCACCAAACATGAGAACAGTAACGAAACCATGTGCAACAGCATTCTGAGCACTGCTGAAAGTAGACATATAGTATGGTGTCTATACAGAGGTGCTAGAAGCGGACTGGAGAAGGAAGGTCGAGGTAGCATATTCTTTTGTTGCTTAGCTTTAACAAAAGCAGAGTAGACATCTAATGAAATCTCTATCTGAGAGAGAGAGAGAGATAGATAGATAGATAGATATCTCTTTTTGATATATAATTAATATATAAGTTATTTATATACAATAAAAGACACTAATTTAAATGTGACAAGTCTAAAAACCAAAATGCGCTAAAACAATGTTTGTCTCAAGATTTAGGTTAGATAATGTCTACTCTCTCTCCCCTGATGCAATGCCACTGATTTTCTTATATAAACATTGAGTGTTGTTTCTGAATCTTCAGTATATACAGATCTGTATCATCTTTTGAACAATTTCCAAGGAAGTATTTATTCTGATCAATGACTTAAATCACTGTTCAAATGCACAGTATAAGGCATAATGTAAAGGTTTTGGTAATGGATAAAGAAAATTGCGTGAACGTTACACATAAGATCCCTTTAAATCTAAGATTTTTGTACAATTATCATGTCTTTTTCTTTGTTTTCCCAGTTGTTCCTCTTCCAATTACTTCGAGGCCTTGCTTACTGCCATCAGCGTAGGATACTGCATCGAGACCTGAAACCTCAAAATTTACTAATAAATGATAAAGGAGAATTAAAGGTGAGCATTATCTTTTTAAACTCTTCACAAAATCATCTTGATTCCCTTTTCAAGAGTTGTTCAGAACAATTATCCAAATATCACCATGAATATACCATATTTATCTGAATACAAGGTGACCTCAAATGCAAGACAATCTTCATTTTTCCAGAACGTAATTTTGGAATTTAATAGTTGAGATTGTTTCATCATTTTATGAAATCTTTTTTCTAATTATTATCATCGATATGTATGAAATGAGAGTATCAGCAGCAACAAGGTTGATGATGGGCGTGATTTCTATCTAGACAGCATGTAACACATTGTTATGAACAAATATAATTCAAATTTGCATGGAAATGCACATGGTGGGTAGAGAATGTTTGGTAGGAAGCAGAGTATGGAAATATACATAGTGTATGAGGAAGGGAAGTGTAATACATGACTTACTGTACAACCATCAGCTGCTAATACAGTATTACTGCTGCAGGTACCAGAAGGATATCTTCCAATTTGTATTTTAGCCTGAAAGCTTTTGCCAACAGGAAGCATAATATCTCTAGATGTATTGGTAAATCACAGACTATAGAACACAAAATGAAATGCACAAAATCCAGGTGATAACCGTGACCTTCACAGCAACCTTCTGCATTTCTCTCTTTCCGCTTCTGCACTGCCTACAATCATCTTAAATTTGAAACTTACTCTTTCCTGGATGCTAATCGGAAAATCTCTATCCCAAATGCAAGACAACCTGTGGTTTTGAAAAATAAAATTTTGTATAAGCACAGTATTACAGCTGCTTTTTGTGCATAAAATGAGGGAAAATGTTGAGAAATAAGGAAAATCAGCAATACTTTCAATAATTCCAAAAGACAGTGAATATCACTTTCCTAAAAACTGTCAGGCTTAAATTATTTCTCACTGGTAATGCAGATTGTTTTTTATACTTTGGTTGAACATTTTGTCATTTCTGGTACCAGACTATTCAAAATATATACAGGGTCATCAAGAAGTTGGTCCATATTGTGATACCCCTACGAATATAAGGGTTTGGGCACAATGCTACATATTCACAACTTAAGATTTAAGCCACTTGATTTGGTAAATCAGGATTTCGACACAAAACTGGCATGTGGAGGGGGAAAAAAATGCAAAAAGGATGTGTTCACCGACAGCAATTCATGTGAAGTTAAAAAAAAATAACAGTCGCACCTACCATGAAAACCTTCAGTTAACACATGAAAATCATAGAATATTACACCAACCTTGGTGGAAAACAACTCACAAACTGTTGCGTTTTTTTACGCAAACTAAGAAACATTAACAACACTTCATCACACTTATATCACTGAACTTTCTCATACGTCAAGCTAAAATAACTTTTCATGTTTTGTAATTCTGTTTTATTCACAAGGGAGGGAAAGCACAAAATAAAATAAGGCAGAAACACTAAAGGTAATTACCTAGAAATTAAAACACAACAATGCACAGAATTACATAGCATAAAAGCTGCACATAATACTCAAAATGCAGCATGAATTTCAAAAGAATGTTTGAATTTATTAGCAAAAGTCTAAATTAAAATCAGAACTTAGAAAATTTAAATGCTTCAAAACGAAATTCAGCATGTGGTGATGCCATAGGTAGAATTTCTAAGATGCAAATAGTAATAAAATGCGCACAAACAATAAAAATATACCAAAGAATAACAAACAAGCATTGAAATACAATAAAGCTGTAATTTAAATTAATTGAAGCTATCATGGCAAAAACGATGGCAACTTAATAATTTATGATGCCAGCCAGAACAAAGGAAATCACTAAAGTTTCACGCTATGCACAAAATTACATCAGGAAAATAGAAATTTCACCCAAATTCTTCTAAAACTGGCCAAAATCTAATAAAGAAGTAACTTTCAAGGTATAATCAGTCAAACAGGTACTTAAAACAGAACTAAATATTACCTTAACGAACATGTGCTAAAATCAAATCATCAGAACATCTTGAACTTTAAGGTGGGAAGAAAAAAAAATTCTACAAATATTCAAATAAGAATACTGTCCGGACCTCCACCAATTATGTCATACCCCTAAGAAGATTTTAGATGGTAAAGCCTAGGTATGGGATCAGTTCTCTGCAAATTACTACACAATCGGGGTAACATTGTGAGCAAAGCGTCACTATGCGTTTCAAAATTATCCCACTTTAACACCTCTCAGAAATTTGTGCTACAGGTACTAAGGAGGAGAGTTTGTACTTTCAATGATCAACATATTTCAAACTAAAGTGGGAGCATTTATTATATAATATGAAAGTTATAAAGTTAATGTGATAACCTTTGTTCTGCCGAGGACTATATGCTGGTTACACTCCCATGTTGGCTCGCTCAATTCCCAGCACATAAAGAGAAAGAGAGCCTGCTATGCATCAGTATCTACTTGATAGCTCCAACCATAATTCCTGTGTCAATGCTGGCACATGCTGCCAACCTCTTAGTGTTAACTATAACAAACTAAACCACTAGAAATACATTAAATGCCAAAATATCTCTCATAAAACCAAGTTTCCCCTAGGGATGGGGATTCAGGTGGCAAGACTGGCTGATTCCTCTAGGGATGGGAATTCAGGTGGCTGCACTTCTGCTGGGAGCATATAGTTATAAACTTATAATGTTCTGCTAGTGAAGAAATCTGATAAGTTTGCATATGCAATTCATGAAAGCTAATACAAATAAATAACTAAAACAACATATAACTAAAACTCAACTGTTTAAAGATGATGTTGAAAAGATGCATATTCACTTACTTTAATTTACTTTTAAAAACTGTAATTAAGGTATGTTGTTACAAATTTTATGTAGGTTGCAATTGCTGTTTTCAGCTCAATTGTTTTGGAATTGTCTCTAGACCAAAGTTTTAGCGGCTCCCCAAAGGAAATAATCAGAAGGTGTCAGATCAGATCGAGGAGGCCACAGACCTTGAGTAATTCGTCTCTCCCCAAAAATTTTTACTAATAGCCTAATAGACTTATGTGACATGAGTTGTAGCACTGTCTTGCTGAAATTATGTGCTATTCATTTAGCAGTCCAATGAAAGGAAATCGCAGCTTCAAAACCGGCCCAGACCAATACTTTTTAAGTATGCTTAAAAGTGACAGCCCCATGTTGGTAGATTTATTCTACCCTTTTTACTCTGTTTAAAGTAGAAGTAAACAAAACTCCTTAACTTCAGGTTTTAGAAATCATTCATTTAATGACTAATATCCATATAGCACCGTTGCTTTAACCTTTTATGAGTCAACAAGTTAAGAAAATGAACATCATAGGTTAGAAAACACAACAGAAAACAAAACACGACCCAAGCAATCCAAGCAACAATTCTGCATCACTAACAAAGAAGTTCAATTATTGCTAAATAACAGCTAACTCTATTCATAGTTTATTAAAGGATTGTCTTTTTTCCATTTTCTGTGTTTATGCTTTCCACAATGGCAGAGGATTCTCAGCCATGACATTCTCAAAAGTAATATTTTCTCAACAAAAGTGGCTAAAAGTACACTGGTGGCTTACCCAGAAACAAACTGCAACACCTGCACATGCCTCTTAAACCCTGTGCTATAACGGTTCATTTAGGTGAATCTGAACAAACACATTTTGTTTCATAAATTGAGCTGTTACAATAATGGGTTTATTTTCTCTGCACAAGAATAATTACAAAATGTTATGATCTGAACCAAACTGTTGTATGTAGAGGAGATGACATGCTAAGCAGGAAAAGTTGTAGTTTGCCCACCAACCAATGAGGTGCTCACTTGCCATGCGGTTTTGTTTACAATTCCTTTAAATTTAAAAGTGAAACCACTTTAGCAAGTAAAAGAACTCATAAGGGACAAAATTCCGGCACACCGATGGCGCTGATATGATCCTGGCAATTGACAGCATCGTTAACAAACAAAAAATATTTTTCAACACATTTCCTGTGGCTGGAAGATTTGACATCTCGTCTGTACTGCATGTCAGTCCACTGGTGACCTGACAGAAACTTCGCTGAAATGCGGCTTGGGTCACGGGTGCCCTGAACACAGCAAGTGTAAATATACCTCTGTATATTCTTCACCATAGAGGTGCTTGCTGGTCTGTCTGTAGCAAAGTGTACATTTCGCTGTGTATACTGCTGCAGTAGTGACCAGCTAGACACCGAAAGAATTTTTTTTTGTCTCATTTTTCCCCTACTGCTTTATTTGGTGAACACATATGATATAGGAAACAGTACAAAAAATTATTTTTTACATACACTATGCACAGTTTAACAACTAGATAGTTATTTTTTTTTTATCTCTTGGTTTTTTATTTTTGATGCACATTTTACCCTACTACTTTGTTTGCAAAACACACAAACAAATTATACAACAATACAAAAACATACTTATTAATATAATCTTTGCACCGTTCAAACACTGCAATCTTAAAAAGTCATTCCTGGACGTGTTTTTCATTGAAACAACTGATACACATCTTAGGTTGTCCTAGGCAGTCATTGCAGAAGGTTGTAACTCATTTTTTGGTTTTGTTGTCTGCTTCTTTTGTGCCTTGTTGAGTGAAAATCCTTTTGTAGCATGTGAAATGTTGCTTAAATGTTCTTGCTGTTCCCTCAATTTTTCCCAAAGTATGGGCTTTCTTTTTTGATGGAGGAGTGACACAGGGAGCATATCTACATAAATGCAAGGCAATTCACACTCTGAAAATTCGAATTGACATTCTTTTCCTCGAAGTGCTCTGTTTACAATATAAAATCCAGGCATTTACTATAGAGGTCCCTAGTAGGAGTTGCATTGCAACTTTTCTCCACCATTTCACCCCCTTTCTTAATGGTGAATAATACGAAGACATCTGGTCACTGATATCAACACCTTTTTTTATCTTGTTGTACTCCAGTACAGCCTTTGGTTTCATTATAGCTTCTCCTTTTCTGTTCTTTTTCCCTGTGTCCTCTTAAACATCAGTCTGTCCAGGAACTGTTGAAATCATCGGAGCTCTCCTTTTATCCATCCAGTTAAAAGTTTTGACTCCATTATTGTTCTCTACTCCACATACTTCCCCCTTTGAAACCTTTTTCCCCACAATATCCTTGGGAAGTCCTGTTCTATTTGGAAGAATTGTTCCACAGAGAAGCATATTCTTATCTAATAACTTATGTGCTAGAGAAATGCTTGTATAGAAATTGTTGGCATAAAGAATGTGACCTTTTTCAAAAAGAGGCTCACACTTTTTCATAGTGATAGCCTCTGCGTGACCTGCACCTTGCAGCAGTTCGTCATCTTTTCCTTGATATATTCGCAAGGCAAAAGTGTAGCCTTCCTCTATACAAATTTTGTACAGTTTTAGACCATACTTGTGAAACTTGTTGGAGATATACTGCCTGAAAAGCAATCTTCTTCTCCAAGGATTCATCAATTACCACATCTCTTGCAGGGGTTAGAGAGCATTTTGAAAGTTACTCTGCAGATGTTAAACTATCACTTGTATTTTGTAAGTCCTGTCGTTTATGTTTCTAGTGGCATCATTATCAACAGAACGCCAGCAAAACAACAACGCTAGAAATCAATCACAAGGCATGGTGGCTTTTATAACTTTGTTTTCATACAGTGGATTCTTTGACCAATAAATGAAATTTCTGGGGCCTCATTTAACACTATAATTAGCATTATGCCAATAAACTTGCCCATTTCTTCCTCAGAAGTGTCAACCCAATTGGCAAGACGAGATATTTTTTTTCCCCTGGCTTTTTGGAAAGTTCCTGTGCTGCATATCTGTTTGTTTCCAACACCATATTGTTAAATATGTCTTGTGTTACCAACATTTTGTAAGCATCAGAAGGGATGTCAAAATTGGTGGCAATATTAACTTCTGAATTCCCATTGAAAATTACTGTTATATTTTTTGTCCAATTGGATTCCAAATTGGGAT
Source organism: Deroplatys truncata (assembly GCA_030765065.1). NCBI lineage: Eukaryota > Metazoa > Arthropoda > Insecta > Mantodea > Mantidae > Deroplatys > Deroplatys truncata. The sequence goes on from CM060990.1 coordinate 152,023,202, forward strand.
ATAATTTTCATCAATGCCATTATCATTATCGGAGTTACATACAGTATCATGAGCCTCATCGGAATAGGAGCCACCATCACTTTGATTTAGATAGTAGTTCACATAGTAGAGTATTCCCTCTTCATCTAATGGTGTACTACATCTTCGTTTCCTTGTTACAAGCAGCCCAGATGTAGATGGATCCATCGCTAGCTAAACATGCAATGAAACATAATTAGAACTGGTGCCCCACCATAATTATTATAGTACATAAACAAGCATCTCATAACCATAAACAATATTCTGCTACATACCTTAAAGCAGCTATTCTTGCCTGTTAACACTAACAAATGACGGCTTGTATGTTTTAATGTCTAACAATAAGAGATCTGTTTGCTGCAGCGTTTGGCTCTAAAAGAGCGTAGCACAACAATCAGGACACAGGGTGACCCAAACAATTAAGAACCAGCATGAAAAAGCGTTATCAGGCCACCGGTGGGCTGAACAGAAGCAATAACATATTTGAATTATTTATTTCATGCTGAATAAACATATACCTTTGAGGCTTTTATAGCTTAGAATTTGACCTAATAATTGTTTCCACAATTTTGGGAAGTCGCCGAAATTCATGTTGATGGTGAAGAAATAAGTGCATTGGGATACATTGTGGGCCGAGCCGCAGGGAACGTGTTAAATGAAAGGAAATAAAAATAAGCAGTAAACATCAGAATTAATGGAGGTGGAAAAAAATTTGACCCAGTAATTCGCAGGCGAGATATTGTATGCCATCCTTCAATTTTCTCTAAATGTAAAGGGGTTACCTGAATGGCATTAGAATTTTCAGTAGGCCATATTATGTATTTTGTCAATTTACCCATCTGGATAGGTGGAACCAAACTTCGCCAGTAAAAACGTCCTATCTAGCACATCAGTTCCATGAGACACAATAAACCTCTGAAACCATTCACAGTACTGCACTCTCTTCGCATCACTTGTAGGTCTTAATTCGTGGACAACTGTTACTTTATATGGATATAAGCAAATTATTTTTCCATTGCTTTGTATGCAGAGCTGTAAGAAATGTCAGTTTGTTGGGGCATTTTGCTTATTGATTTCTTTGGGCTTTTAAGCATTCTATCTGAAGGATCTGCTAGTTTATCATCTGTTAAAATACTTTGCATACCACTCCTTGCAGCATCTTACACTGAACTGTCTCCCATAATTTATTAATTAAATCACACAGCACTCTGTGTGGTAGTTTTTAATTTGAAAACATAACAGTGGAATTTTTGTTTCATGGTGTAATTTTCATATTCAACCAAAAACGTTTTCTACTAGAAACACATTCCTCAATAGAATGCATTTTATGTGGTGTTCCATGTCTCAACTAACGATAGTGGCCCTTACTTAGCAGCAAGTGTTTTATCTCCTAAAAATATCCGGTTGGGGTGGAATATGGAAAATGTATGTCATAGTACTTAGCACATTGGTTTTGATGGATACACCATACTACAGTGCATTTTTTTCATACTGTGTCCACTGCAAGCCACTACAGCTCGGACTCCCACCAAAGCAGCAATTCTACCTTTGCAAGTTCTAAATGTCCATCCTAACAAATAAACAGCTAAAGATATAATGCATTTAATAATGTTTGAAAAGAAAATATATTTTAGTATAAATTTATTTTCCTAAAGAATTAGTTAATAAACTACTGTCCCTAATTAAAAGGACAGGACTATATAACTAAAAGAATAGTGATCGGAGTTGGAGTTAATACAACAAACCGTCAGGTTTCAGTGTTGAGGGCAATTACAACCTGACTCCATCACTACAATAATCAAGTCAAGTTACAAACTTCCATACAGGTGGTCAGTGAGATAGTGGATGAAGCAAGAGAGAGGTTGGAAAACTATATATGCATGTCTTGATAATTTCACTATAGCGGAACAGGTGAAGGGTCCTCTATTTTAAATATGCTAAAATAAATTTCAGTAATTGTTAATAGCATCAAAACTAAGAAAAGGGAAAATTAAATATCTTACTAGAGGTAAAAACATCATACCTGTTTTATTTCTGTGACATGTTGTACATCGGGAAGCCATAAGACTTCACTCCACTCCACTACACTCGGAGCCATTTTAGGAAATTTCCTGCCCATAAGCACTCGGGTATCTGCTGCCCCTTTAAACTGTTACATATTAATAAACATCGCATAATAAATTTTGTATTAGGCTTGCCAATAATAAAGTAACAGAATGGGTACCAAATACCATGGGTCTAAGATAGGGTTGTAAATTAAGTCCCATTTTATTCAACCTATTTATAGATGACATACTGAAGGAAATACTCGAGGAAAACTTGCACTGTCCATCAATTAATAATAAAGACATTCCAGGCTTGCTCTTTGCAGATCATTTAGTAGCAGCAGCAGCAATTACAAGCAGAGGATTAAAGAAAGCAATAGAAGTAACAGAAAAATACTGCAAAGAATGTGGTCTAAAGATAAATAAAAGTAAATCCAAAATTATGGTCTGTAAAAATAGAAATAAACTCAGCAGAGATGAGAAATGGTGGTTAGAGGGGAGTGAAATCCATGTTGTAAATAAATTTGATTACGTGGGGGTAAGGTTAAATAATAATGGTATGTGGACCGAGCAGAGAAAAAATGCACTAGGTAAAGGAAAGTTAGCTATTAACAGCATAAGAATGTACTTGAGGAAATTACCAAATATGAGAGTAAATTGGTTAGAGAGAGTATATACTGCAACAGTTGAATCAAAAATGATGTATGGTATAGAGATTTGGGGGACAGAAAAAGGATGGGAATGTGTGGATCAGATTCACATAACCTTTTGTAAAATGATATTGGGGTTACCAAGAGCAGCTCCAAATGGGGTAGCCCTAGTTGAACTAGGAAGAGTTGGAAGGAAAGGAATAGTGTTAAAACACATTATGAAATATTGGAGTAGGATCCAAGCATTGGAGGAAGGAAGTATTCTCAAAAACTGTTTAAGGATACAAGAAAAAAAAAGATGGCAAAGAAGTTGGTTATCCCAATTAAAGGAAACTGTGAGGGAAGTAGGTTTGGGCGAGCTAGTCAATATTCAGACGAGGGGACAAAATCTATGGAACAAAGTGAAATTTAGGGTTGATGATATTGAGAAACAGGAAATATATGGTAGTTTAAGAGATAAGAGAACTCTGAAATATTATCTGAGCTTGAAAAAAGATTGGCGAAGAGAAAAATATATTGATGTTTGTGATAAAATGGAAAGGGAGGACCTGCCATGGGCAAGAACAGGAACCATGTTGTTAAGGAGTTTAAAAGTTGACAAAGAACGTGCCCATTATGTGGAAGTGTAGATAAAAATTTACACTATATAATAGAATGTGCAGAAACCAAAGTTTGGAGAGAGGAAATATGGAACAGGAAGTGGGATAAATTACAGATAGAGATATTATTTTTAAAACTCTTTGGAAACAATAAGAAAAATTTTTTGAAACAATTAGGTAAATATACAGCGAAGGTAAGAGAGAAATGGTGGAGGAAAATTATTTAAAAAAAAAAGAGAATTACGAGGGCTGATCAACAAAGACTGAGATTGATTTCCTGTAGCTTCCGTGATAGTTTCGTATCTGTAACATAAATATTTGAAAAGAGCGGGTTTTTATGTATAATGTTGGTAGGCAGCAGCACTCTCGTATTGGTAGGTTGGTAGTAATGCTCTATTTTATAGACCCTACGTGCATTTCGCATACCAGACAATGGAGGTGACGCGAGAGGAGTAGTACAGCACAATCAAATTCTGTTTTCGTTTAAGCCATACAGCCACCGAAACTTATGAAAAGCTGAAGCAAGCGTACAGTGAAGATGCACTACCTCGTGCAACAGTGTTTAGGTGGTTCAAGGACTTCAAAGAAGGCTGACTTGTCAGTGTTAAGCAAGGTGGGCCTGGTGTTTCGGCTTCTGCCGTGACTGAAGTCAACATCAACACAGCTGCTGTGATTGTCCGAGAGGGTTGGCGTATAACATTATGTAACCTCAGTGAACTGTTGAGAATTTCATATGGCAGTGTGTTTACAATTATGCACGACCATCTCCATATGACCCGAGTTTGTGCTCGTTGGGTGCCACGTCTGTTGACTCCCGAACAAAAGGCTGTGTGAATGGAGACAAGCCGTGAGGTGCTGCGTCTCTTTGCTGATGGAGGGGAGTGCATTTTTTAAGTCGATTATCACCGGTGATGTGTCATGGTTGCATCATTATGATCCTGAAGGAAAACAAGCCAGCACAGTGTGGAAATCGCCAGGTTCTCCAACACCAAAAAAGGCAAAAGTTGTTCCATCTGCAGGGAAAGTGATGGTGATCACATTTTTTGACTGTAATGGAATGATTTACCAGCATGCAGTTCCCCCTCACACTACTGTTACAGCAGCATACTACATGTCAGTATTGGCTACACTGAGGAAGCACATTGCAAAGAAACGACCAGAGCTTTCTCGGACTGGGTGGCGACTTCATCATGACAATGCACGGCCTCACGTCGCAAATCAAGTCATGCAGTTTCTGGCTCCATTCAACATTACCTGTGTACCACATCCACCTTATAGCCCTGATCTTGCATCCTGTGACTTTTTTTTATTCCCATCACTAAAGGCAAAGCTTAGGGGTATTCAATTTGAGAACTCTGAAGCAGTGCTCAAGAAAAGTAAGGCGATTCTCAAGGACCTGACAAAGAATGGTCTGCAGCACGTGTTCAAGGACTGGCAGAGACGCTATAAAAAGTGCATTGAAGTAGGAGGGGACTACTTTGAAAAAGATCATGTAAACATTAAATTGGAGTAATAAACATCTGTGAAAAAAATCAGTCTCAGTCTTTGTTGATCAGCCCTCGTATAACAACAGAAGTGATGATATAGGTAAATTATAGATAAAGAGAGTAATTTAAATTGCTAGTTTTGGAAAATATATGTAGTAAAATGAAGGGTACATATACACAAACAACCAGGGTGTTAAGTGTATATGATCCTATCTCAAGCAACTCCTAGAATAGCATAATTAATGTATTAGTATCCAGATAGTAGGAAAGGAAAATATACATGATAAAGTAAATGTGTTATAAAATAATTATATATATATATGAATATAAAAAGATAGATGATTGCAATAAATAAAAAGGTAAATGAAGGAAATATAGTACTGGAGATTCGTAAGCAACCGCTGGATACCAGTGGAATAGGTTTTAGTTTAGTAGTAAGTTTTGCTAGTTAAACAGCTGGATACCAGTTGCTTTTATGCTGGTTATTAGTAGCAAGAAAAATTGAATGAATTATGTATGTATCTAAATATATGGAGAAATAAATAAATCTATCTACTACTAATAAACATCGCTAACCTCTGTACTAGGTGAATATGTCCACTTTTTGTAGGTTTCAGGCTTAAACTTTTAACTCTTCTTGGCTCTGATGTCCTTAGTGTTGTCTTCAAAAGAAATTTCATAGGTAAATTTGGACCCAATGGCAAGAAAATCCTTAATTCAGGTTATCCTCATTCATTGAAGATAGTTCTTAATATGCTTCAGTGTTGAAAAAGTCTTCACCCAAGGCATTACTAAAAGATTATGTAATTTGGATACCTTTCTGTCTAATAAAACGACTCGAGTTTCACTGCTGTGTTTATTTTATTATTTTGTGATATGAGATGAGTGAATAAGTGAAGGCAATAATCAATGAAGGAATCTGTTAAATCATTTGAGTAACAATTCAACAGCACTTGTGCACAATCTCAAATTTCTGGTATACCTAGCTCGGCAATCTTGATAAACAGAATATGATTCATAGTGTGATTTGTATGTTTAACATCTCTATATGCATTCTCTTTTCAGACAGATTAAAATCTTCAATGTGTAGTTCTCGAATTCCATTCTTCCATTGTGATTTCAACATTGATCTTTTTCTTCTCCTGACCATCATCCCACACCACACATTTAAACTCCATGGATGCTGACGTTTCACCTGACGAAGCCAATGGGGATTGTCAACAGACCAATAGTGCATGTTTCTGCGGTTTACCTGGACATGATTAGTAAATGTTGCCTCGTCACTAAACCAGATACATGATGAATCTGGAGTATCATGTCATAATGCCCATGTACAAAAGTTAACACAATTCTCACAATTGTTTCCATGCAGCTCTTGATGGAGAGAGATGTGATGGGGATGGAACCTATGTCGATGGAGAATGCACGATACACTTGCCTGACTTATGCTACTTCCACATGCGATTGTGCAGGAACTAATTTGCGGATCTACTGCAATGGCAGCCAAAACATTAATTTCTGCCTCTTCTCCAGTCACTTGTTTGTTTCTGTTACGTTTTCTAGGTATTACAGTACCACTTTCACGTAATTGGTTGAAGAGGTTGATAAATAATTGCCGAGATGGTTGACATCTATTGGGATACATTTCTGCGTACACCGTACAGGAACGAACTGCATTCTTCGTACACTCTTCATACACCATGAGCATGTCGGCTTTTTCTGCATTAGTAAACCCCATCTTCCACTCATGACTTACTGCTTGAACTGTCACAAACTAACTGACCAGAAAGTTGCAATGCAATCAATGAACAGAAAACACAATGCAAACAAACATAACATCATACCTAGCAACTAAGCAGGTTGAATGGGACAAACAATTGTCGGGGTGGAAACTTTTCAAAATATGATTTCTCGTAAACCACTTGCACTAGAATCCTGTAACAAAGACCATTGACATTCTAATTTATCCTACCTTTATTCTGTTGATGTAACTAGGCATTGTTCCATTTAAAAAATTGTATGTTTGCTCAAAAAATACACTTTCTCAGTATTATTAAAACCTGTTTATAAGCTAAATGTACGAGCCCCTGACTACCAATCAATACCGTGAAAACTGCACATCAATAGCACTTTCCATTTCTGAAATATTTGCAGTGCAAGTTTTAGGTGATTAACCCTGTATAAGCCACACTCCTCAGATTCATTTAAGAAATTAAAACAAGATATGGATGAGTTACAAAATAGGCATGTGTATAAAGGGTTTATTATAATGGGGAGGTTTTAATGCATGAGTAGGAGAAAGTCAAATTAAAATAATAGATATTGAATGTGATATACCAGGAGATGGAAGATACATGGAAAGCAGCAGGACAAGGTTTTTGCATGGGCTAGAACAGTAGTTATGAAATTAAAGAGCAAACAGTAAGGGGAGATTTAGAAAAATGTGCACACTTTGCAGGCAAAAGGACAGTAATTAGCCTATATTGTTAAAATGCAAAGAAGCCAGAATTCTTAGAGAGAAACTAGAAATGAAAAATGGTGCAAAATATTAACCTAAACATAGGAAATTGTTTATGTAAAGTAAGAACTAAATCGCTCAAGAAAATTAGGAGTGATGAGATGATAAGACTGTTTCTTGATGTTCGATACCAGTACTGATTTTTAGCACCAATACTCGATATTTTGTAAAAAAAACTGTAAAGGCAATTGCTTGTTCTCTGAATTATGTTCTTATATGTAGTTTTCTGTTTATAAATACATTTAACCAATTTGGTTGTAGACTAATTCCAAAATTGTTCCTGTTTGACATTCTCCAATCGACAACAATTTTTTTATCTTGATAAAGTCACAGGTTATATATACTCTATTGTTAGACAAGGATAATAATAATAATAATAATAATAATAATAATAATAATAATAATAATAATAATAATTAAAACTAATTATTTCTGGACTTATTGGCCATGGTCTAGAGGTTATGTCATTACCCGACGTTTCGTCACACTTTTTGGTGGAGATCCTCAGAGGATATGTGTGATCTTGTTCATGTCTACTCTGTGATTGAACTGTCATTACAATTTCAAATTAGGAGAGGTGGAATGAGAGGTATTTGGGAGCTGGTTGAAGTATTGATTGATGGAGTGGTATACCTGGAAGACTTCATTGGAAAAGTTTTAAAGAAATACTACAATCCCATATATTGTAACTCCCCTGGTGTGGAGTGATTACCCCACGGGGTCACTTACTCTAGGGATGACAGTAGACTCAGCGGTAGGGTGAATCAGTATCGGGATAGGTAGGGCGGCCCTTGTGCAGGTGAGACACGGGGTAGCATTGAATGAAAGGCCCACAGGTTGAATTAAAGCTAAGAGTTGTACTGGCACTTAGTGGTACATAATTGCAGCTGATGGCCAGTCGTTGCTTGACTTGGCAGCCTGTGTGAGCAAGAACTTGATAGAGTATCTTACATGGGTTACAGTCACCTTAATGTGTGCAGAATGGAAATGTTAACTAAATTACAGTGGGAGTGAGAGACTCCCCTTATGGCTCAGAGCTTCATCATTGAGTCTCACCTCTAGACGATAGTGAAAGTAAAAGCGCCGCCGTGACCTAAATCCATGGCTCTTAAATATTATTTTGACTGCTGACTGCAGTCTTGCAATCTACATTGTTATGTCACAAGGTTTTAACATTTTCTGGCATATTGGTAACACTGATGCAATCCGTCGATACTTTGTTTGTACCTTGCTACCTTACCTCGCTACAATATCTACCAACAAGAAAGATTAATCAAATGTTCCGTTCAGGCCAAAGATAAGCAAGAACTATCAACTACTCTGGGCATATACAAAATCCGTACAATTGTGGCAAATATATGTTGGCACAACAAAAAGGAGCATTAGGATTTCAAATCGCAGAAGAAATTGTAGACTAGGGCAAGTTGAAAAATCAGCTAGGCAGAACACATTGTCAACCTAGACGATCATAGAATGCTATATGAAAAATTAGGTTCTTTCAGCCAGTACTACAGCAGACTTTACAGGGAAGCCACAGGAATATTAAAGCACCCTAACCAATATCAACAAAATGGAGGAAAATGTTAAAGTCAATAAAGCATGGTTGCCAACACCTGTTAAACACCACTCTGCCGATCGATACTTTAACTAACTCACACCTACCTCCCCTCCCACCTCATACAATTTGAAATTGCAAAGCTTAACTCACAGAGTAGACGTGAACAAGATCACACATGTCCTCTGAGGATGTCCACCAAAGTGTGTGACGAAACATCAGGTAATAACAACATGACCTGTAGACCAAGGTCAATAAACCTGGAAATAATTAGTTTTAATAATGAAGACTCAGGCCCTGAAACCCTATGCTAATAATAATATTAATAACAGCAATTTCTGTGCTTCCATTTTTATGTAACTAAATTTTGTGCTTAAACTTTCTTTTAAAAGGTTTTATATCCATAGAAATACAAATACCAGCAATTCCTCTTTATTCTGCATTCTTGAAAATATAAACTAATGCATATTAAATTTAAAGAGAAAGAGCCCAATAAATGGACAACCACTGTGTTTTGAGACTATTGCCCCTTCCTTGGAACTTAGTATCTTAGCGTAGTGATTAGTGATTTCACCATTGTGGTTATCAGGAAGAGAGGAGGATTTCGCAGTTGCCTTTTGTGTTTCTGGAAACCTCCACAAGGAAGGGTGAAGTGAAGTATACAGAGGGTGACCAGATCTGTGGCAGCAGGCTTCACTAGAGGCGTGATCTCTTATGTGTCCAAAGATTACATCTTAATGCCAGTAGTTACCCCCCCCCCCACCCAAGGTCTCCCCCCATGGAGAGGTTTGTCTTAGGACCCCTCCCACATCAAATACCTGGTCATATAGTTTCACAAAGCAAACTCCAATGTCATACATTTTTCCTGCCATCCACTTGCCTAATTCTTTTACCCTGAAACATAAGGAAATGAAATGATAGGATAATTTGCAGCATTGTTTAAACCACCTCAGCCTTCTCCTACCAACCAGGAAAAACCATGAAAAAATCCAAAGTCAGAGTGGCCATCCCAATGGGAATCAAACCAAGGACCTCCTGAATGCGAATTTTGCATGTTACTGTGTAACCATCTTGTTTGTGATGTGACTAAATAGATGGAACATTATAATACAATTTTACGTATTCTGGTTAACATTATAACTAATGTAATCCTTAATTATTAGAGTGTAATGTTTATATTCATATTACACACATAACTGAAATATTTGAAGCACAAAAGCCACCAGGTTTTTAAAAATTAAAATGTAAATGTAAAGCTGCCACCCTTCAAAATATGCTGCCATGGGTCGCAGTATGCTGTGGCTTATTGCCGTCCTCCATGGTCTAGGGTGAACATGCTAGGCTCTGGTTCCCAAGGTCGCAGGTTCAAACCCTGTGGAGAGCAATGGAGTTATTTTGCTTAAAAGTCCTTAGCATGGCTTCCTTCAGAAGGGAAGTAAAGTCAGTGGTCCTGTATCATAGATTTACGGCACGTAAAAGAACCTCAAGTCTGATAAAGATGCCTCTGAGCAAAACTTCCAGTCTCTCATGCCTAATATAGAATGGGATGCTAAGGGTCGGCGGCGCCGTGGCCGAGTGGTTAGACCGCTCGCCTCCCACCGAGGCGGACCGGGTTCAATCCCAGGGACCTGCATGTGGGATTTGTGGTGGACGAAGCGGCGTCTGGGCGGGTTTTCTTTGGGTTCTCCGGTTTCCCCCGCCATTCATTCCACCAACTGCTCCATCATCACCTTTCCTTTCATCCATTTCACCAATATTTCGTTTCATCTACTTCCTTCATCCCATACCAGGCATCGGACTGATCACCCATCCTGGATGCTCTGTCTGATCCATGAGTGTCTGCTCCTCGACGGGCCTCTGACCCCAGGCACCCGCTTGTAAGTCCTGGGGGGTGTAAGTTCTACATAAGAGGAGGGTAAACAGATAATGAATGAATGAATGCTAAGGGTCATAGTAATTAAAGAGCATCCATAAATAAAACTCAATTTTTGTGACTTATTAGAGAAAAAAAATGGCCCTGACTACAGTATCATGGTTTAACTGTGCCACTTGTAATTTTTAATGTTCAGACTTGATTATTTTGTCGCTTTTCATTTAACTGTTTGCAACGTTTATGGAATTTCCAAACTAATCACAGGATTATAAGGATTATTCAAGTATATGCATAAAAAGCAAAGTATGGAATGCATAAATTGACAGATTACAATTAATTTCTAACAAGTGTATAATTTTCCTAGGGTTCTGGCTGCAATAAATTATATACAAGTAAAATTTAACATTGCTTTTACAAAATCTAGGTATCTTTGTTAAAGAAATCTGGAATTAAGCTTAATGAAACTCAGAGTCATAACACTGTTAAAGCTTAAAAATAATATTAGCAAACAGCATGATAGATTTGTTTACATCATTTTATGAAATCTGGCCTTAGTTGTATTACTCAGTTGTACATCAAAGCATGTTTATAGTTAGTAAAATACTTCTGAGGAATATGCATTAATATTTCCTTTCAGTAAAACAAAATATGTTTTAAGGCAGATTTTAAATCTTGATAAGAATTCCTCATTTTTGTTTACAGTACATAATGAAAATACATTTCTTACAGCTTGCAGATTTTGGACTAGCAAGAGCAAAGTCAGTTCCAACAAAAACCTACTCAAATGAAGTGGTTACCTTGTGGTACAGACCACCCGATGTCCTTTTAGGATCCACAGAGTATTCAACACAAATAGATATGTGGTGAGTTAACAGCAACAGTCAAGGAAGTAACATATCTTAAATCTGTCATAAGTAAACCATACTGTATTCATTTTGCACCATATTTGGAAATTTCAGCATAATGGGCTCTCAGATTACTGCTACTTAGTAATTAACATTATACTAACCATTATAGTAATTTTATATGTGCTGAGTGATTTATATGCTGTGCTGACAGATGCATTAACTTGCTGGGTTAATCATGTTAAAGGCTTTCAAAGAGAATTTTTGTAATCAATAATGCACTTCATCAAGCTTATCTGTTAAAAACTGGTTTTCTGAACCCAGCTACTTGAGTTCAAACTGTGATCACCAATCTGGAAATTGCACTTACTGATGATGTTGCTGCTGGATATACAGCACAAAGCTTTATTCTGCAGTATCAGTGCAGTTTGTTTTCATGCAATGGCCATAAGTAAATTATTCCTTGTTCTAGCCTTTATCTATCTCTCAGTATAATCTACAGTGCTCAAATTTACAGTAGAAAGCCAAACATACTTTTCTACATATGTGTGTGCAACTGAATAATTTGCCATAATAAACATGGGTAAGCAGGTTCAGTTGCATGTGCTAGTTTTACTGAGAGTTTCAAATCCATTGAAAGTCAGCCAGTTTCTGCTAGGGTACGTAAATTCTGTGATAATTGTTCTTTCACATAATTCATGTGTAGGACAAGGTTGTAAAGGTAGAATCAGACTGAAAAATTCAATGCCATAGCTGGAATGCTCCAACCAACTGAGTTATCATGGCAACATGCCAGCACAGGATTAAATTCCCCAACTGACTAGCATTTTTCCCAGTAAACCACAAGAATATCTCAAATTCATTTTGAGATGACATACCTCAGTGACGACTTATAATGTCATAAGTACTTTTAGTCCCAGGCTTTATACTTAAACCTACTATAGTAGACCCTCACTAATTCGAAATCGGATAAACCAAAAACTCGCTTAACCCGTAGTAGCTGCTCGGTCCCTGCCGAATTACATGGAAAAATCTACCACTTAAACCGAATATCAGATAATTCGTACTACGAACTAAAATTTGGTCCCCTCATTACATATACTATATGCCATTCTTCATTTAAACCAAATATGTATGTTGTGCTGTGCACTACGTATTTTCTGTTACACATTTCACAAATATTTCTCAATACTGTACTGTAATTTCTCAACAATGGTCCAATTGCTTACTTGCTGCTTATGTATCACGCCCACAGCATATGATGCAAGGGTGGGGAATGAGGAGATTGGTCAGCAGACCACACATGGCGCGCAACTCACAACAATCCAGAGAGCTTTTTGTCTCTGCTTGTGAAGTGAATGTTTCTTTTCCTTTCTTTCTTTCATTCTTTTTTTTTTTCTCCCTTTCGCTCCATCACTTTCTATGCTGCTGAAAGAAACATGCTCATAATGCTCTCACACTGAAATAAAAACAGCAAACTTTACATATGGTCGATAGTGGAGAGAAGACCAAAACAGAGGTTGCAGAACACTTTCAGATTCCAAAGTGTGCTCTCTCATCGATTATAAGTTCAAAACAGAAAATAGAGGCAAGTCTGACATGCTATTCATTTAGTGGCAACAGCAAGCGAATGAGACCAGCGAAACATGAAGAGTTGGAGGATTTGCTGTTAGAATGGTTCCAACACATGTGTTCACAGCAAATTCCACTGTCCGACCCCATGCTTCAAAAAAAGGCTCGGGAAATCTCCAAGAAAGAAGGAATTTCTGGATTTGTATCTTCTGAGGGATGGCTATGGCGTTTTCAGAAGAGATATAAAATCAGTGCTGTCAGTGTCTGTGGGGAGGCACGTAGAGTAAACGAGGAAGATGCCAATGAGTAGGCGCGGGAGTTTCAATCTAAGCTCTCTCATCCAAGAAATTTGTTTAACATGGGTGAAGCAGGCGTTTTCTATAATTTGAAGCCTGAAAAAATACTATATATCAAGGGCAGAAAATACCATGGAGAAAAACGCAGCAAGCAGAGACTAACAGTGGTCTTGTACTGTAATTCAGATGGTTCTAAGCAGCTCAAACCATTAGTGATTGGAAAATACAAAATCCACGTTGTTTTAAAAATGTCAACCTATTCAATCTGCCAAGTCAGTACAAGAATAACAATAAAGCTTGAATGACCAAATCTCTTAAAGATTCAACAACAAAAGGCTGCAAGAAAGAGGAACATTTTGCTAACTTTGGACCACTGCTCGGCACATCAGTTCGATGATCTGGAACTTCCGAACATAGAAGTTGTCTTCTTACTAGCTAACACCACGAGCCCTCTGCAACCATTGGATCAAGGAATAATTGCCTCAATGAAGCGTAATTACAGACACCAACTGGTTACAGCTGCCATCAGTGCAATAGAACTACAAGAAAAAGTTCCACATTGGAATGTACTGCAAGCTATCTGCAACAGATCTGCTGCTTGGGATGAAGTTGCAACAGACACCATAACTAACTGTTTTAAGAAGGCCTGGACAGCAACTGATAATGCCGCTGAAACTGAACAGGAAACCGATGATCCACATCTGAGCTTATAATGTGGATACAATTGGGATTCTGATAATGCTCTTCTACATGCTTACACCCAGTTGGTGCCCTCTTGGACCCTCATTATGGAAGAATGGACGTAGGTAGACAACAACAACATCTGTGCTGCTGAAGAACCAGTCATCTGCTGATAATGCAGAAGAGAATGATAATTCTTTACTGTCATCTTCTGAGGTGGAACATGAAGATACAACACCGCAACCCCGTGCTAAAGTTGCCACTGCAATTTCTGTTCTCGAGAGATTTGCTGCCACTTCTGATGTCTCCATGGCATTTCAGGCTGCCCTGGATGTGGTATCTTCAGAGAGTGCCATAATATTACGACTAACGGTCCGCCAAACAACAATTAATTATTTTTCCAAATTATAGAACTAAAATATGTAATGGATAAGAGTTGTAACTAAAACATGTGTTCCGATTAAACCTTAATGTTAAAAGAACGGTATGTTTAAAGTGCTTCATAAGGTTATTGTTTGTTGTATTATACAACTCACTAATTCAATGAGTACAATATTGTGCTAAATAGTACTGTTTTTAAAAAAAATTACGACAAGCATTTGACAGTATACTTTCTCAATTAAACAAATGCCAGGTATACGTATACAGGAGTTATTTTTACTTTTTCTTATAGGTCATTAAAGTGGAACACCCTCATTCATTAGTATACATAACGAGAGAGAAAGTGAACTCAACAGTCGTATTTTACCATTTCAGATAATACTGAACTATTTTTACAAAACCTCATTAATTCAAACTTTGTTAAACAGAATTGCCTATTTTTCGGTCCCTTGGAATTTGGTTAAACGAAGGTCTACTGTATTAGGTCAATCTGCAAAGAGCAGGGGATGGGATAGAAAAGAGAGATATGTGGTTCAATAAGGAATGTAAATTAGCAAAAAGAGTGGTGAAGCAGACATTAGTTAAATGGAGAGAGGTAGAAGGCGATGAGGCAAAGCAGGAGTACTTAAGTAGTAGAAATTTCTACAGTTTACTGCTAGAAGATAAACAGAGGTGGGGGAGGGGGAAAGAGGGAGAGTCTTCTGATTAGAATATTAAGCGAAAATAATGTTAGCGAAGTGTGGAAAATGCTAAAATCTATGTATAATAAGTATGTAAATAAACCCAATATTACTCCAGTAGAATGGTTGGAATACTTTAAAATGCTATTTGAGGAGGGCTGTGATATTAAGTTAAAACCAAGGGTGGATTTGGGTCAAGCTACATAGAAATATTGGATAGTGAAATGAGAACTGAAGAGGTAGTTAAACAAACGAAATTAATGAGAAAGAATAAGGCAACAGGAATAAATGGGATCTCTCCAGAATTTATAAAGGAGTGGTGTAATGATGTAAACAGAGTAAAGCTATTGACTAATTTTGAAGATTTAGAAGCTGGTAACAGTGATGTGTCATAATTTAAAATAGAGAGTTGAGGGTTGTTACACTACATCACTATGATATTCGTACTTGAATGCGTTTCGGGAGACGGCTTGTTCCCATCGTCAGCATTTTCTCTCATGTTGAGAGTTACCAGCTTCTAAATCATGTTGAGAGAAAATGCTGACGATGGGAACAAGCCGTCTCCCGAAACGCGTTCAAGTAAGAATATCATAGTGATGTAGTGTAACAACCCTCAACTCTCTATTTTAAATTTTAGAGTAAAGCTACTTACAAAGTTATTTAATTCAATTAAAACAAAGGGATATGTACCAGAACAGCAGAGGAAAGCAATAATCCATCCTATATATAAAGGCAAGGGGAGTACAGACAAACCAAACCGATACAGAGGTATAGCTCTATTACTAAATGTTGAAAAAATCTTTACAGGAATTCTAACAAATAGGCTACAAAAATGGGTAGAGGAATATAACATTCGCTCAGATTTTCAAATGGGTTTTTGTAGGGGGGGAAGAACTGTAGATAATTAGTCATAGTTAAAACCCTAGTGGACAAGTATCTAAAAGAAAAAAGGGGAAAATTGTACATGGCTGTTGTAGATCTAGAGAAAGTGTATGACCATATTAATTTAAAATTGTTATGGTATAAACTCTTGAGCAAGGGAGTTAGCCAGCATATGTGAATATTCTTAAAGCTATGTACAAGGAGAACTCATTCTGTGTGAGAATATGAGCAAGAATGGTAACAAAAGAAATAAATCAAAGAAAGGGGTTAAGACAAGGGTGTAATTAAGTCCTGTGCTATTTAATCTGTTTATAGATGATATACTTACAGGGACAGGGAAAAACAATAATTGTTTGACAGCAATAAATAATTTAACAATTACAGGGCTATTATTCACAAATGATTTAGTAGTAGGATCCATCTCAATAATTGGGCTAAAGCAACCCTTGCAGCAAATAGATAAGTATTGTGAAAAATGGAACCTGAGAGTTAACCAGGAGAAGGCTCAAATTATAGTTTTCAAGAAAGGGGCAAAAATTGAACAAGTATGAGAAGTGGAGGAAAGAAGATAAAGAATACAAGGTGGTTAGAGAGAGTGTATATTTAGGGTTTAAATTGATGGGGATGGGAAATGGGAGAAACAGAAGAAGTTGGCTCTGGCAAAAGGGAAGGGAGCATTGGCAGCGGTTAGAGGGTGTATATATAGGATACCAGATATGAAAGTAAATTGTCTGGAAAAAAATATATAATATGGTAGTTGAAGCAAAAATGTTACATGGAGTTGAAATATGAGGACTAGATGCTGGATGGGAAGCGGTGGATACAGTACACAGGACGTTTTGTAGAGAAGTTCTAGGTTTACCAAATGCAACAGTAAAGGAAGTTGCTCAAATTGAAATGGAAAGAGTAGGAAGGAAAGGTATGATTATGGAGAGAGTCCTTAAATACTGGTATAGAATACTAAATCTAAATGAAAGGAATTTGTTAAGACAATGCCTGGATTTCCAAGAAAAGAATTTAAGGAAATGTGGATGGAGTTACAGGATGCAAACTATATTAGAAAAAAAATGGGCTGGGCGATATCTGGAGAAGGAGTGAAAATAATGTAAATGGGTTTTGGAAAGATGTTAGGAAGAGATTTGAAGATATAGAAATACAAGAGTTGTTTAGGAGCATAGGGGATAAAAGATCACTAGAATAATATGTGCAAATAAAAAATACATGAGAAAGAGAAGGTTATATGGACAAATTAAAGAACAAAGAGAGAGTATTGCTTGGGTTCAAGCGGGCGTGTGGAGGCTAAAAGGGATGAGAAAAGGTTTTCAACAGAATCTGTGTCCAATATGTGTAGGGAAGGAAGATTTGGAACATATAGTTTTTTAATGTGAAGGGACAGAGCTTTGGAGGAAAGAGTGTATAAGTGAGAAATTGCTTAAATTAGACAGAAAAGTAGCCTTAATTAAACTTCTTAGCAAAGATAGTAAGAAGGTAGGCGAGTACTTAATCAAAATTAGGGAGAAATGGTTGTGGTCTATAAAAAGAGAAGTAAATGAGACTTAAGACTATGATGTGTTATAAAAACAAAGGTTTAAATAGTACTATTTCGAACATTGTGTACGTTTAAAACATTGTTGTTGTTGTTGTTGTTGTTGTTATTATTATTATTATTATTATTATTATTATTATTATTATTATTATTATTATTATTATTATTATTATTATTATTATTTATTCATGAGCAATGCTGTGATGATTGTTATATCAATAGTATTATTAATATTGTTATCATTGTTAATATTATAATTATTACTATTAGTAGTAGTGGTGGTGGTAGTAGTTGTAGTACTAGATACAAGGAAAACCTGGGTTTTGAGTATGGCTAAGATAACAGCCTGGGCTGATGATAGCCATATTCTGTGTATGGTGGCTTAGTATAAATAAATAAATAAATAGGTCAATCATTGGGAATTGTTCTTTCACACAAGCCATGTCTAGGGCAAGATTGGAAAGGTAGAATCAGGCTGAAAAATTCAGACTATAAATTCTGATTGCTTATAGAATGAAGGCTGTGTATATAAATGAGAGTAACAATTGAAAGTGTGATGTTACAGGATGCAGACAGAAAGTAATGCCTTGTATTTTTTACTTTTTTAATTTTCAAGAAAAATAAATGAGCTTTATACATAATTATAGCTACAACATAAACGATTCATTTTTCACTTTTTCAATATAATCTTGTCTTTCTCCACAGTTTTTATCACCCTGAAACAAAGCATGTATTCCAGTATGGTAAAAAAATCACGTTCCTCTTTCCTAAGCCTGGTCTGTGGAAATTTTCAAGGTCTCCATGTCTTCAAAATGATGCTCATAATGAGCTTCCTGTGGTCCAAACAAATGGAAGTCTGATGGTGCTATGTCAGGGCTGTATGGTGAATGAGGCAAGGTTTTCCAGCCAATTTTTGCAATCTCACTAGTGGTAAGGTGACTGCTGTGTGGTCTTGCATTATCATACTAATGAAGAGCATCTGCTGTAGCTTTTGATGGGCTAACTCACCAAAGACATACTTTAATTTCTTCAGGGTGTTGATGTAATGAAGAATGTTTTATTGTGCATCCCTGTTTCAAAAAATCAACTAGAATCATGCCCCCACTTCCCAAAAGATGTTGCCATATCCTACCACCCTGCTGATCACACAGCTTTTAGCTTTTAACTTCCCCAGCAACGTCTTTGGTGCCATTCTGGATACAAGTTCAAAGAACTGAACCCATATCTAATCTCCAACCACAATTTTCACTAACTCCTCCTCCACATTGGAGTGAGCAAGGATTCAAGTGATTTGTTTTCCTTGCCTCTTTATTTTAGTTGCTCAAAATGTTTGGTACCCACCATGAACAAACCTTTGAGTAGTCCAGTTAATTAATAATGGCCATCACACTGCCTTTGCCCATGGAGAGCATAAGAGACAATTCATCTGTTATTGGCCAGTCATTATGAATGATCTCATCAGTTAGCTGGATATTGTGTAGTGTCAGCCAATCACTCCACTTTTCATCAGTAAACAGTGTTTTCTGTTCAGGTTTTGTACAATGACAAAGCCATTGTCTGTGAGTGCTGACATCCTCTGTCACATCCTCATAAACTTAATGTGCTTTTCATCATCTGCATTGAAGAATTCAATCTCAGCACACCGCCTTATATGTATGTTGATGTCAGTCATTCTTTAAACTCATTTGGTGCTGCCACCTGTTGACTTATGAAGCTGTTACTGGAGTGGACCTTAGAAGACAGTTTGAGGAATTGTGCCAAATTCAGAAGTTCCACATTACCAACCTATTTAAGGAGAGAGAAAAAAATTGGCATTCCTTTCTGACTGCCCCTCGTACATCTGCAAGGAAATGCAAATAGAAAATGTTTGCAGGTAATATTTTATGAAGCAAAGAAAAATCTATGGCACACAAGTTTGTATTAAATCAGAGGTATACCATATAAAAAAAATACATATCCCAGTTCCTTTCAAAACAAAATATAGAAACCTGCACCATCCAACCAATAAAAACTTGTTTTGAGATATTCCATCCATGCTTTTGATTGTAAGAATTTTGTTACAAATTCATGGTTTTGTCAGAATTTAAATTACAATAATATAATAAGGAATACAAGCATTAAGACATGCTTAGGAAAAGCAATAAGATAAAAAGAATCATTAATAATTATAGTAATAATCATAATCGTAAAAACAATATGCTAGGTTAGATTACTTTTGTGGCTACAGTATTAAAAAATCACCTACATGCTGTAAAAGGATTGCTCAATTGGGATGTTTTCTGAAATAAGTATTATTAAAGTAATTTAGCTGATTTGTAATTAGGCTGTACATGTATATATCCTTGTGTAATATTGAGTTAACCCTTTTTGTTGTTCTGGCAGCATGTAAATGACAGAGAAACTTGTTCAAGACAGAAGTGACACAATCCTAAATTTTTTTCCGTTTTGGCAGGGTTT
This sequence comes from Deroplatys truncata, assembly GCA_030765065.1. Lineage (NCBI taxonomy): Eukaryota > Metazoa > Arthropoda > Insecta > Mantodea > Mantidae > Deroplatys > Deroplatys truncata. Next base: position 152,043,287 of record CM060990.1, read on the forward strand.
CTGTATTCAGATATTCCAGGTCCCCCCCTTTTCCTCCCTTTTCTTTTCTTCCTCCTATGCTTAGTTATAAGATTAATTGCAAACACCATGATAGTTTCAATATTATGCATTTTATTACAAAGTACTTACTGTAGTACATAAATAGTTCCACATCCACTACATAATCCAGTACATAATATGTATGTTACCATTATTTCATCTGTCCTTTCACCAACACATTCATCACAACACTAATTAAATGTTATTCTATACATTAGTCTCTCTTTATCCTAGCACTAATGTGTGCATCACAACACTAAACCAGAAATCTTAACACTGGACACATCTGAGACTCTTGTCCTTTCACATGTTATTTTACTTGGAGCTCCATTCAGTCAGCTTCAGCTGCTTTGTATTGCACCAGTAGCACTCTTTCTTAGCATTCTTTCACCACAAATATCTGCAACTGCTCCTTTCTTTTGTCATACATGCGGTTTTCGCTCAGGTGTGCACGTTCATAAAGAAAACTCATTTATTTTAATGACCCACATTTGTAGTTATCTTGGAAGTACAGTATATCCCAAAATAAAATAAATAAAACATTTGCAGTTTCCTTGGAAGCACAGACTATCCAAAAACAAATGCAGTTGAATACTGCATATTTCCATTTATGCAGTTGCAGACAGTTTGTTTCCACGTTGAACAGTTTCTATATTATTCAGGAAAAATTACACAAAGTATATGCGATTTCCACCAGACCTGAAACCTTGTTCCAAAATGGACAGAATTCTGGCTTATTCATTTTCTGATTTGGGCAGGTTTTACTGTATTTTATAACTGTTTCTGGTGGTAAGTTCAAGTATAGTGTTTTCATGTTGAATGAGTGAATGTTGTTTTTTATGAAGCACACAGTTTCTAATGCGTAACATGTATACAAGCATGGCATTCCTATTGCAGGGAATGAAACTGGCCACCAAACATTTCTCATCTTTAATTTGATATTGGCCATGAAATAGATTTTAGGCCAAAAGTAAATGCTGTCTTATTACTTTCTCTGCCACATACATAGTTGGTCGAGAAGGTATTGCATTCCACCCAAAAATTGTATATCAAGATTTCACCGGACATACATACTTTGAGGCCCCCCTGAATAAAAAAAAAAATATTTTTAGAAAAGGGGGGGTGTGTGTGTGTGTGTGTGTGTGTGTGTGTGTGTGTGTGTGTGTGTGTGTGTGTGCGTGCGTGTGCGTGCGCGTGCGCCAAAGTTGAGACACAAAGATTTTCAAGCAAATCCTCCATTCAAACTACCCTTTACATGGAATATTTTTCGAATTTTTTGATTTTCTGAAAAATGGCTCTAACAATTTTGATTAAAATACCATACATTAAAAATGTTTACATGATAAATAAAACATATATCTTGAATTTTTGTGAATAGCGTGTGAAGTCCTCTTCATTTGGAAGGAAATTTATATAATCTTGCATAACTGGTAAACATTAAATGATAGACATAAACGTTGTACACAAAAAATGTACATCTCTTTAAAACACACAATTTATGTCAAATAACTTTTTTTGCAACAGCCATTTCTGAAATATCTGTTGTTAGTGGTTTGAGTTCAATACTTAGTCATTCTTTCAAAGTCCTGTTGATTTTCAACTGTTTCTTGCGATGCCATGGAAAGAGTAAGGAATTTTAAGGCCAGCATATAGAATCCAGTTCTAAAACATTTTACTATCGCCATTCCCTTTGTATCTATAACGAAATATTTAATGTAGCTATTCGTGGAAAGGTTTATCTCAATTAAAATGAAGTAGATATGAAAATAAACTTTTGTAAGAACAATTTGTATACCCACTAATAAGCGATACAGGGTAGAGAAAGTCATGTGAACGTAACCACCAGAAAAAATTTTTCATGTGATGCATTTTGAGAGCATATCAGAGCTTAAAATTTCAACCATAAAAAGAAATAGATGATACTTTATAAGATGTTCTTAGAAAATTTAAAAATCACAATACTTTGATGCAAGTTGAACTTCAGTGTTTAGATGTATTATTTGCTTTGAAAGTATTATGCTACTTGACATTAACCACATCAAAATGATTCACTTTACATTTATAGAGCAAAAATATTTTTAGTAAATATCGTGTTGAAGTTCAAGTACTGAGCACATTTTCGTGTTTGGTTAAATGGAATTAGTCCTTATGTGCACGAACTTCCTTTTAATAGTGTACAATTGAGTATAGCTGCATTAATTTAATTGATTGATTCTGTTGTAACACTAATTTCATTTGCTCTAAATTTAAATTGGGAACATATTTCAAAAGCAATTGTTTCCATCATCAGCCCTGCGACATTGGAGACAAGTGTCGTAAATTTACGGCACGCAAAAGAACCTCAAGCCTGATAAAGAGGCCTCTGAGCAAAATTACCGGTCTTTCACGCCAAATATAGAATGGGATGATAAAGACCACAGCAGTTAAAGAGCGTCTATAAATAAAATTCAATTCAATTTAATTTTAATTTTGGAGACAAAGTTACTGGCATTGATTTTGGAGGTCGCATCGCCTTGTTTCCATGTGGTAAAACTTCTGAGGGTATCTAAGGATGGGATTTCAAAGTATGCTAAGTGCTCTTTTCTTTTAACTATGTGGATGTTTCGCCAAACGTTTAGTTCAGCAGGCATTTTGATGTTTCTCAGTAATGGAACTTTTGGATTAGTGTTATGGTTTGCTATCCGATTTGTCTACGTTTGCTAGTAATACAATTGAAGTGTTCTCTTCTCCGAGTCTCAGTATTTCTGTTTTTCTTACATACGCCAGTTTATAGTTTTCATAATTGATTGGATAAGTATCTGAATTTTGTTCTGAAAGTATTTTATCTCACTGGAGGAGCAAGTAAATTCTGTGTGGTATGTTTATTTGTGGAGCTAAAGTTGCATTGTATCTCTTAAACATTTTACTGAAGTTGTAGTTTAGGACAGAATGGTAAGTGGATTTTAATAAATTGTCATCCTGGTTCTTCTGTACAAAGAATAATGTTTTTTTTTTCTGATTTTTTTCCCTTTCTTTCTTTTTCTTTCTTTCTTTCTTTCTTTTCTTTCTTTCCTTCTTTCTTAAAGTTTGCAACCTTATTATGTAGTATGTTATATTTGAACACATTCTGTTGTGCTATGGAACGGTTGTATTTGCATTCCTGCTAATATTCTTCTTTGCTGAAGGATAGGTTGACCAATCTGTAGGCAAAATTGTGGAATAGGCACTGCTGTTGGGATTACATGTTGAAGATGTCCCCCTTAATATGGGTGTCTGTGTGGGTGGGTTTTCGGTGGATGCCAAAAGTAAGTTCTGTTACCTGATGACCTTCAGGTCTAAGTATGGAAGAGACCCTCCATTCTCTATTTCAGGTGCAAATTGTATAGATTTGTCCTGTAGATTTAGAAGTTTGAGGGCATCATCTATGAGATTTGTTGGTACAATCACAAAAACACCATCCACATATCTGAGCCAAGTTTGGAAGATCAGTGGAAAGGATTTTGTAATGTGTGCCTCGAAGTGGTTCATGAAAAGGTTTTTTGCTGATCGTTGATCTTCAAAACTTGGCTCAGATTAGCAAACAACTAGGCAAATTGGCCGCAGCAAACCATGGCATCAGTCCAAAAATCGCATTACTAAGAAACACCAGAATGCCTGCGGAACTAAAAGTTTGGCAAAACATCTGTACATGATACACAGAAGTGTGTTTTATTAAAATCGTTCAAGATGGCATCAGCTTATATAGAACCTTATAACACCTCTGTGAATTAAACTGTGATTATTTGTTAAAAAACCAGATTGAGAAGCATGCCACAGAAATTCATATATATATATATATATCAAATTGATTGTAATGAAATTAACCTGGTATATATAGGAAGAACAAAAAGAAATCTTGAAATAAGACTTGAGCATATGAGATGCATTTACCAAAAGCAGCCAGATAAATCAGCAGTAGCACATCATTTCTGGTTTTCAAACCATGATATCACTCCAAACATAAAACTCTTAAAACCGATCAACAGCAGTAATGAATTGGACATCTGGGAAAAAATACATATTGTCAAACACAGGAATCACCTAATGAATTTCGAACTGCCGCCACCCAACAGCCTTTGGAGATTCATCAGCCCAGCACCAGAGAACACCACTAACCACACACATCCCCCAGACGATGACCGGCAAAATCAGATGAGGACATGCTGACGATGGGAACAAACCGTCTCCCGAAACGCGTTCAAGTAAGAATATTATAGTGATGTAGTGTAACAACCCTCAACTCTCTTTATTTTAAATACCATTTGCATTCGCCTTAGATACATTTGATGTGAGCACCACGTGTAATACAACCATTTGTATTCGCCTTAGATGCACTTGAATTGAGCACCACGTGTAATACAGCAGACGTCCAGCTGGTGATCCCATTCATGCCAAACCCTCTCAAGCATGTTTTGTGTAATATTCTCGATGACTGCAGTAATGTGCCTTCTCACTTCTGCCAATGTCGCTGGAAGTGGAGCAATGTAAACACTATCCTGACACACTGTAAGGTCAGGTGAATGGGGTGGCCATGTGCAGAAGGTGATGTGGCTGTTGCACGACCAATCCATCTTCTTGGCAGGGGTCAATTGAGGTACCCAAGGACATTTGTATGCCAATGTGGAGGGGCCTTGTCTTGTTGGAAAATGAATTCCTGTTCCTCTTCGTCTGGGAGTTGTGGCATTAACCAATTTCGCAACATGTCCAGGTACACATTTCCATTGATAGCATTCTCAGCAGAAAAAAATGGGCCAAACACACGTCTTTTAGAAACAGCACAAAACACATTTAGTTTTGGACTGTCATGTTCTATCTAAACCTAGCGTGTGGGTTCTCATATCCAGACATTGTGTCTATTGACTTTCCAGATAAATGAAATGTCACTCATCATTCATTATGATTCATTCTGGCAAACCCTCGTCCTCTTTGATCATGGCCATAAAATTCTCACAAAATGCTGGATCATTAGGCCACAGTTTTTATACCAGCTGCAGTTAGTACGGGAATAATGTCAATCGCTTCCATATAATCTTATACACTGTTGATGTTGGCATCTGCAACTGTTGACTGGCTCTGTGTACTGATTTTTTATGACTGTATAAAGCTTTCATGGACTCTGTCAATTGTTTCTTCATTTACACTTGATCTTCCTGCGCATACTTTCCTTTGATGACAGATACATCCTCTGCCGCAAAATTGTTCGTACCACCTTTGGATTGAAGACACAGTAGGTGCAAGACTAAGTATTGGTGAAAATATAGCCTTATGAAATCGTCCAATAATTTGTAGACACAGTATTATTACTAATAGACATATCCCACAGTAGGGTGACCATGTGTCTCGTATTTTATGGGATTATCCCTTATTTAGCTTAAGTGTCCCATTGTCCCGACAAAATACATAGGGACATATATTGTCCCGTTTTTCATTAACTGTCCTGTATATTTTGAAATAGCGTGTTTTTAAATAACGTGTAGCATAACCAAATGGAGAACAAATGTGGCCATACCCAAAGAATAAAGAAAATACTTTTTTTTGATTAAACCAAACTGAATGAGGCACGATTTTTTTAAGTTCTTTGGTTGGTACTATGTAATGCTTTCACATAGCAAGCACTTTGTTACTTCCACTTTCTTTGTGCATTGCCTATTGCTTCAGGTTGCCATGTTTAGAAGTGTGGTTAGAGTCACAGGTTACATCACTTGATGTGATATATTGTAATCTTTTCACAGAAATGTCAAAAAGAAAGTATGTATTTACTGATGAAATTAAAACTGAGTTTCCATTTCTGAACAGCAAAGCGAGAAATTATTTTGCATGTTGTGTAAAAGTACTTTTTAAATCAACCATGGAGGTCGAACTAATGTTGTGCAGCTAACTGTTTAAAGTAAAACCTCATCACAAAGTAGGATTTCTTTTGTTATAAAACGTGAGAATAGTGCCATTATAAATAATGAAGAAAAGCGTCATGCTGCTGAGGAAGGTTTGCTAGCTTTCCATGCAATGAAACCCCATTCCATGAGGTCAGTGAACTGCACTGCTGCGATCACAGGAAGCTGTTTGGGAAGAAATTTACCTGTTCCAGATCAAAGTGTGAATCTATAATAGTAATTGTGTTGGCTCCATATGCATTGTATGAAATATGTGAAGAACTGAAAGATGCGAAGTACATTTCAGTTATGGTGGACACTTCTAATCACAAAGGTATAGAATTGATACCAGTGCATGTCAGGTATTTTGTACCAAGTAAGGGCATTCAAGTACAGGTGATTGACTTCCAGAATATAACAGATGAAACAGCTGATGTAACAAATCTTATCACAGACGTTCTTAATAAATTCCATCTGAGGGATAAAATTGTTGCGTTCTATGGTGATAACTACAACACAAACTTTAAAGGTGCAGGAAGAAAGGGACAAAACAATGTTTCTGCAAAGCTTAAACCTTTACTGAAGAGCAACGTTCATTGTGTAGGTTGTGCACCATACATAGTACATAATGCAGTACAAGCCAGTGCTGATATTCTCCCAGTAGACATAGAAACCATTGTAAACAAAATTTTTGATAATTTCCACATTTTCTTCATGTTGAACTGAAAGAGTTTTGAGAGTTTTCTGAACTGGAATATAAACATTTTTGGTAGAGTTAAAAGCAGATGGTTTCCTTGGAACTGGCTGTTAACAGAAATGTTTATATTTATGAGGGACTAAAATCCTATTTTTTGTCTCAAAGAAAAATGTTCTATCTTAAAATCATTCTTTAGGGATTCTCAATAAGTACTTTGGTTCTGTTTTATTCAGAGCCATTTGAAAATGCTTTCATCAACAATAAAAACTATGGAGACTGCAAATAGGTCAGCAAATGAAGTTTTGGAGGAGTTAAAAATATTGATAAGGAAAGTGAAATCAAGGAAGGAAGAAAGAAAACTTTCAAACTATGAAAATTCAGTCTTTGATAAGTACATTGCAAGAAGATGGCTTGCTGAAAGAGTCTGGTTTCTTGGACATTTCAAGTTTATTTTATGAGACATTGTTTATATTGAAAAATGGGTTTACCCATTTCATGTGTTGAAACCAGCATTGCCAACCGGAAACATTTATTCTGTTAAACTGAAGTTAAAATTCCGCTAAAATCTGCTAAATCTTATTATTGTTATTGTTTGCCCTCTTAAAAGTGAAATTTCAATGTACTGGTAACTTAAAAAAAATTTCTTTATCTGGTACATTATTATTATTATTATTTTTATTTATTTATTTATTTATTTATTTAAAATTTCAGATTCCGCTCACCATATTATTGTAGTTCATGCCACAGCATTTCATTTTCCTCCTCATCCTGCATTAGTGTGTCTTCTTTGTCCACTGCTGAAGTACTGGGGCTGGCTGGAGAAATGTCTGTGTCGTATGCTCTCATGGTGCCGATTTCTCGGAGAACATCCTCTGGCAGCTTGTAATCATGGCAACACTTGCCCAGACGATTAAGGCCAGCTCTTATTGTAATCATGGCATTCATCATAACAGTAGCTAGTCTTTTGCGCAATGATGCCTTTATCAAGTTTAACTGGCTAAATGCCCTTTCCGTGTCTGCATTAGACCAGGGTAAAACCAGAAGTATTAAAGCCAGATACAAAAGGTCTTGGAAAGAATTTAAGCCGCTAGCATCCTTATATGACCTAACTTCATTCCAGAACGCCGCAGTATTGTGTATTTCTTTCCACTGCACGGTAGTGAGCTTCGACCACTGAAAGTCAATTTTGGTTACTGTAATGTCGGACAAGCCCATTTCCTTGGCCAACGATACTATCGGTTCTTTTATCACTCGCAAGCATTCTCTCGGAGGAATTAAGGACACGTTTTGCAACACCTTCACATTTTGGGGCAAGTGGCGTTGCAGCTCAGAAGCAAGGGAAACAAGAAAATGTTTATATCTTTTCCTTATGACATTTTCAACCTCAGATGAAATTTTGTTGGTGTTCATATCTTGCAGCAAGACTTTGACTTCATGACCTAAGTATACTCTCGGCGACTTATGTTTACGAACGTCAGCTGTTAAAAGATCACCTCTCTATCCTGGTACAACAATTCTCCTAACGAGCCCACTCATTAGTAAAATAACATCGTTTAGAAGCCGTGATTGGTCAGCAGAATTTGACTGAAATGCCTTATTTACCAGCTGACATTCTTCAAAATAAGGTTTCAGAAAAGTGAGGTAAATTTTGTTTATGTCATCACTGTCATATTATAAAGAAGTTGAGCAGTATAGCATTTCTCATGAAGTGCTGCTATTTCAAAGTGCGTTTTTAGTTCAAGCCACTGAGACAGAACACGGGAGACAGCCTCTAAAATAGACATCCAACATGCGTTGCACTTCTGAACTATTTTAAGTGAATTAGCTCCGTCATTTATCTCATTACATATAAGCACATTTCTCGCAGGACATGAAGGTATACATAGATGTCATATTTCATATGGTATTGTGCAATGTGCACGTTTCATCACTTAGACTGAAATGTGTGTGTGGGAAGAGGGAAGACTAACTTGCAGTTTCATCTAGGATTTTTTCCCCACTAAATCTGATTTCTAATTATATAATTGAAACAGTGTATTAAACAGAAAAATATTATTGTAGACAACAGTCCATATATCCGTTGACCGCTAAGTGCAAAATTTCACCCATTGGTGATGTGTAAAATCCATCAAATTTAGCGGAAATTCCGCTAACTTGGCAACCCTAGTTGAGACCATTTAACTGGGTTCAGCTCAAATATCCTCTTCTTTGGAAGTCAGTTCAGCAAAATCTTAAAGCTTAGCAGAGTTTGATGAAAGTATTCTGAAAGGAATATGTGAACATGAAGTTTTTGAGAGAGTGAACCATGTTAAAAATGTATGCGAAGTGAAAAACCATGAATTAAGAACTGTTAAGCGTGTTGGTGAAAAATGGTCCATGATTTTCAACTTCCTTGCATCTCAGCATATCTGCTGCAAAAATTTGCAGCTCATTGCTAATGTTTGTGCTAGCTTTACCTGACACTAATGCTGCTGCAGAAAGTGTGTTCTCTATCACAAATGCTTTATGGACTGAGGAAAAGAATAGGTTTAGTGTGGAAACTGTTAAGAAAATAATTATAACTAAGACTCATTTTCAGGATACTTCATGTGTTGATTTTATAAAATTCTATTTGAAAATATCAAACTCCTGAATGACATACATTCATCTGCAAAATATACCAAAAAAGATTTTATCAGAAACTACCCATGGTCAAACTTCCAGGCCAATTGAGAGTGAGAAATAAAGTATCCTATGTAAATAATAATCATTGTCTACCCTAGTTTAAGACCTCATTATATTAAAGTGATATACTGCATTTGCATGTAACAATAAAACAGTAAAATACTTTCTCGATTAGTAATGCAAGGTATTTTGATTTTTTAGTGCAAGTTTTAACAAAAAGATACAATTATCTATGTAGTTGCAGCATACACCAAGTATTTTAACACAAACCTACTATATATAGTATTAGTGAAAGTTTCCAAAAAATTTCAATTCATTTCAACTTCTAATTTGTGTCCCATATTTTGATTTTGTAAATCTGGTCACCCTACCCTACAGGGTAAATGTCATTCAGTCATATTTATCAGATCATATGGCACAAAGTATTATTTTTAATGTTATAAATGAGCCTTCTGCAAAACATTATAACAATAATAAATCTGTCACAAAATGTTGCCATTCCTTTAGAGAAGTTAATTTGCGAACACTTAAAAGCGCTTTAATTAATGAAAATTGGGAAACAGTATTTGCTTTACAAGACCCTACAGAGAAACTAAATAAGCTCTATCACACTTTGTATCATTACATTACTTCATATTGCCCTCTCACTGCTATAAATAGAAATAACTCAGAAACTACAAGGATCACTCCTAAAATAAGATATTTGTGTACCCTACTCAGAATCCCATAACACAAAAGAATAATGGTAATTCAATTTTCAGTGATACTGAGTTAAAAGATCTAAATAAAGCTTATGACCAATCTGTAGTTGAAGCCAAACAATGCAGTATCGGCATTGGAATACTAAATTCTCAATGTAAGCAAAGCTTATTGGAAAGTGATAAATGAATTTTGCAGGTCTCAGCCTCAGAGTAATAAATCACACATTGCAATTCAAGTTGGTAATACTGTCATAAAGGAAGCTAAAGCAGTAGCTGAAATAAAAACCGTACAGGCATTGATGGCATACCTACCTCACTTATAAAAGTATGTAGCCATGAAATAGCTAATTCTCTTATAGAAATAATAAAATGCCTAGAACATGGCATTTTCCCTGACAAGCTAAAATTAGCTGTGGTTATACCAGTATTTAAAAAGCGGGCAAAAAATGACATATAATTACAGACCGATATCAACTCTACCAAACATGTCCAAACTTTTTGAGCGGATTATACATAATCGTATAACAAAATATTTAGAGAAGTTTAATCTGATCCCCAAGCACCAAAATGGCTTTGTGAGAAATAAATCCATCATAAGTGCCTTATTGGACATTGTTGAAATGATTATAGGAAATGTTGATGCAGATAAATATACTGCAGCAGTTCTATTAGATCTTACAAAAGCTTTTGGCTGCATTGATACAAACAAATTATTGGTTCAGCTACATAACAGACATTAGAGATATAGAGAACAAGTTAATAAAATATTTTATGAGAAGTAGAAAATAACTGGTGACCATAAAGCCAGAAAACAATGAACATCACTCGCAGATGCTGGATTTAACATATGGCATGCCGTAGGGATCTATATTAGGACCTTTTATTCTTTATATTCATGATATAAATGAAATTACTAAAAATACTAGATTAGTACAATATGCTGATGATTCAACCATTTCAATCAGCAACATTGGTGTGCAACATGTAGATATATCAATGATACTGTAAATACAATAGCTATGTACCTTAACAGTCTAAATATGCATGTAAATGCAGCTAAATGTGAATTAATTATCTTTGGATTTGAAAATACTGCGCCATCATTACAGCCGTTTATAAACCACAATTCAATCAATAGCATATATTCTGTAAATCTTTTAGGATTGAATATAGATAAATCGCTTAGCTATGCTGGGCATATGCAGAAACTGGGATCAATGGTCAGTAAAAACATATTTGTTCTGAACTACGTACCAACTGAGCTATATGCTGTTCTCTTGTTCATTCACATATTGCATATGCAATTGAACTCTGGGGCACTACATCTAATTATAAATTTGGCTTTTTTCTACAAAAAAGGCAATCCTATACTTTAGCAAATTCAAATTTAATGAGCCATGTAAGAATACCTTTAGAGAACTAAATATATTAACTTTACCAAGCTTACCTATCTACAAAACCATTCTACATTTTAAAAAGTATAAATTCACGTTACAAACCAACTGGTGTCCACAGATATAACACAAGACATAAAGATGATTATACAATCCCTAAAATTGAGTTTTATATATGGATGCTTTTTAACTGCTGAGGTCCTTAGTGTCCCATTCTATATTGGGCGTGAAAGATTGGTAATTTTGCTCAGAGGCGCCTCTATCAGGCTTGAGGTTCTTTTATGTGCCATAAATCTCCGGCATGGGTGGGACCACCGGCTTTACTTCCCTTCCAAGAGAAGCCATGCTAAGGATTTTTACACCCAAAAAAATCCATCAAAAAAATGCAATCCTTAGGTACAGATTACACTTACATGAAAATATGCCTAGTTTTACTGAAATAAAACTTTATAGTGCTCTACTAGATGAAATAAAGAAATATAATAATTGCAATACATTTAAACAACTGTTAAAACAATTTTTGATTAGTAAATCTTTCTACAGTATTGATGAATACCTGTATAAATAGTTCTGTAAATAGTAAATTAGCTGCAATTTTTTAAAATTCGTTTGCTGGACTACTTAGTTGTTTTGTGTTCTGAAAACTGTGTATAAATCAAATTATAAACTGTCTTATTTATTGTTAACAGCTCATTGTATATATTACTGTATTGCTTTGTTAACAATTCTTTGTATATATTAGTATTATTGCTTACTCTAACTGGATTCAATTGTGTATAACACCATATTGAATTGCAATAACATTTTAATATCATTGAAACAAAAAAGTATGTAATGAACTTTGAAATACCCCCAGATCACAAGGAAACCAGACTATGCCAACTCCACAACCAATGACAGGAATTTTGTCTCCAGTGTTGCCAGGTTTGAATATGGAAACAATTGCTTCTGAAACATGTTCCAAATTAAATTTTAAGGAAGTGAAGTTGATGTTACAACTGACTCAACAATCAATCAAATTATTGTTTCACTATACTTCTCTAACTTCCAAATTAATTGCTATATTATTTCCCACTTAAAATTATTTTATTTTTTCAGTTATGTCTACTCATTTCTAACTAATTTGCAAATGTTTAAAACAGGGGAGTTGGCTGTATCTTCTATGAGATGGCATGTGGCCGTCCATTGTTTCCTGGCTCAACAGTGGAGGAGGAGCTCTGGCTTATCTTTAGGACACTTGGATCGCCACCTAAGGATGCCTGGGGTGGACTTGCTGTGGCATATACCACACCACATTGCTCACCTGAGCCTTTACTTTCACGTGCACCTCGCCTGGATGCTGATGCCATAGATCTTCTCTCCAAGTTCCTTTGTGTGAGTATAAGGGGTCTGTAGACATAAATTTCTCAGTTGAAATTTACTCAGAATTGTTTTAATCAACAAACAATATTAGCCCCGTTGTAAAGATTAGTTTGTAAGATATACCAACTATTGTATATCTCTCAAATTTTCTATGTATTGTCAAAATGTAGAAAACAAATTCAGTATGTGTAAGAAAAATCATTTTACCCATACAGGCATTGTTTACCTTTTATTCTAAGCAATGGGTTCTTAAACACCATCTTGCAGGTGTGAGTGTTTGTTGTCATGTGCAGTTATGAGCATTATGATTTTGGTGATAATGGCTGCAGTGCTGGCCCAATGTTTTCACAAATTATTGTGACAGTCATCTCCCATTCTCTTGCATACAGTCGATATGGTGGTAGCATTTGTTGGTTAGTAAGTAAAATTGTCAATAGTGAACTATTCAGATCTCCAGCCATTACTGTGACTTTAATTCCTTTTCTCCCTTTGGCTACATCTTTACATATGTCTTTTAATGTCATTGCCTGCATCATTAATTTTCCATCATAACATGTGGCCTCATTTCATTGGAGCACTGACAATAATAACTACTCAGATGAAGCTGGCAAAACGTACTTTGCCAAAGTTAGTTAGTTAGTTAGTTTATTCATCCGTTAAAGTGGTTTGGTACAATGTACATTCACTATTGGACACGTCAAGCTATAAACATAAACAATAATAGGTTTTTGCAATATATACAATATGTTTTTACATTATATACAATAGGTATTTACATGCTAAATACTATGGTTCATGATATACATTTGTGTTCAAGGAAATCATTAATAGAATAAAAGGAGTGGTTAACTAGATGTGCCTTGAGACTGGATTTCAGCTGGTTTACATTTTTAATTGCCTTAATATTACTTGGTAAATTATTATAAAGTTTAATGCCGGAGAATAAGATAGCTGACCACTTCAAGGATGCCAAATACTTTCATGACTATGCCTATTTACTACAGGATTCCCAGCAAACTGGAAAGTCAGGGAAGGTCAGCAAATTGCAAAATGGTCAGGGAAAGTCAGGGGAATATTTAAAAAATTGAGCCAATTTCCCTGAACATGTCAAAGTTATCTCATGTCTGGTGATTCATACTGATGAAAAACTACACATTTAGGAGGATTATGACAGTTTTTGCTCCTTAGAATCCCCTCTCAACCCTTTAAGTGAGGAATTGTAAATTAAATGCAGAACTGATATGTATATAAATGCTTTCACATATGTTAAAGAGATAAGGTTGTTCACCATTATGTGACTGCAGTTTCAGACTGATTTATTCCATCATAAGGTTTTGGTGCCCCCCCCCCCCAAAAATCATCTATCAGTGGCTGCATTCATCGCTTAATCCAGAGTTTGTAGAATGGTTTGGTGATGTACTGGGCAATCAACTTTAAGTCTACTGTAAAGTGTGCAAAAAGAAGTTCAAACTTGGTAATATGGGGCGCCAGGCATTACATAGGAGTGGAGGAGGCTGTTAAAAATTGTGCAAATACAAAATTGTGATCAGGGAAGTTAGGTTCACATGTTTGCTGAGAACCCTGTACTAAATAGTGACAGTTACATAGATGTAGATGTGAATTTCTTAGATCCAGCTGCCAAGTCATTAACAGCTACTGAGATATTATACTGTTACGACAGTTACTATTTTGATGAATATTGTTGGCTCCTATTACTATCGGTACTACTATAACAAATACAATGGCTACCATGATATTCTACTATAAAGACTATCATTACTATTTGTATAGTTGTAGCCCAAATCAGAACTACAATTGTGTGTTCTTGTTTAGTATAGTAGGGACCAGTTCAACCAATGTTAAAAATACTTTTAATATCTTGTTTGCTAACATATGCCCATAGTGGAACAGTCTGAGCACATGGTGACTCTACCTGATGATGATGATGATGATAATAATAATTTTAAAAAGTGTTACATTAAGGACGTCCTAAGCAAAGTTCTGTCACTAGATGGGAGGACTGTTCCGCATGGTGGGTGCTGCTTTGTGTTCTGCTAGTGGCTCTTTTGCTTTGTTTTTATGAGACATCAGAGCTACAGTTTCAAAACTTCAATAAATGTATGTAGCTAGCCCCATATAGCAGTCACTAGAGCAACTGACTGCTTTGCAAGAGGTACAAGGTTTGATTCCCCATGGAATCAGGAAATTTTCTTTCAACCAAGATGGTTTCTCAGTATGCCTGAGTTTGCTGCATGAACACGAGTGTGTTTGGATGTGTGTTACTGTTTATGTAATAATAATAATAATATAACCCAACCCATTCACCCTTATCAGATTTGAGGATTACTGCTGTTCAAATGTCTGAAGACATTGCAAAGTCATATGCCTATAAAATGACAATCTAGTATCAGTACAACCGTATGGTACAAATTTGTACTGTAGAGGGTGAATAAATAAAATAATGCATGTGATTATTTCTCCGTGAACAATTTCTCTCCAGAAATAGACAAGGAAATATAGTACTTGGTTGTTTTAACCCATCCGAGTCATATGATGGACTGTACTTGCATAAGGTAGTAATGGCATTTAAATTGCATGATGGGAACAGCATGCAAATATGTGCTGGCCAGTAAAACTACATTATGTATTTGCATTTGTAGCTCACAGTTGGCATTTAAAGGATCTCCAGATCTGAGGAAGGCAAATGGTCAGAAAAAGTAATGCAGTTGGTACTGTCAGAAAAAATAGGAAGGATATGCCACTTGATATCTTATATAATAAACTGAAATGTATAGCATGATCTGCAAAAAATGTGCTGTCTGGAAGTTGAGCAATAACAAAAGATGTTAATTTGCTATTGATGAAACATAAAGCTGCTGACATTATAGCAGAAGGCAAGCTGAGACGAAGGAAGGGTCAGACACCCAGAAAAGAGGTAAAGAAATCAAAGTGCACCCTCAAGTACAAGAAGGAAATGGGATGTATTAATTTGTAACATCAAGTGACAGCTTTGTTGACTATAATGCAATGTACAGCTAAGGAAAATATTGTTCTATCTGCTAGACATGTGTATATTCAATTGTTTGTGTTTCTCACAAGATGACGAACCAATGTTGCTCATCAGCTGCCTCAAAGTGTAACACTACCAGAGTTCAGTGTTCCGAGGTCAACCTTCACTGGAGATAGCCTATAGAGACTGCAAGCAAAAACATGCATATTTCACCCACAGAAAAGAAAAAAAATTAACAAAAAGAAAATAGCAAAAGTGCCTGGTAATGCAAATTGAGGTGGTGTCACCCTTCATTTGGAGAACTGTTTGAGATCTACCACACTGTAGCGGGGATAAATAAGGTTTTCTTGGTATCGGGTTTCTGACTTGGAAAGGATTTGTTTTGCCTGCTGCTCAGGTAGAGGGTTAGTGGTTGGGTATGAGATCTTATCTCAGGGAGTGTGGATAGGAGGTTAATGACACTCGCATTTCTCCTTCACTGGCCCATTTATTGTGAAGGTCCACACTGAGTTCCTTTTACCGAATCCCCGTCACACAAGACTTGATTCCGCCTATCATCCCCAGCTATCATTTACGTGTTTTCCCCCTTTCCATTTCTCTTCTTACGTCGAAAAATATAATGTTATGAATTTTGTCGACCGGAATTTAGTCATTTCTATATGCCTTTCCGCACATTAACTGGACACTAACTTTCGCACATATTGTGCCTCGATGCTTGGCACAAAGTTCCCGATGCTCAACATTTAATCTGTTCCCCTGTTCGACACGAAGTCATTTATGTTTCGACTTGTAATCTGCTCCCCTGCTCGACACGAAATGATCCATGTTACCCCCATCTCAAACTCCCCTGCATCCTAGATATTTTTTCTATTCTCCACCTATTTTCTAGTTTCATTCCTCCTTTTTACTATTCACGTGACTTTTATAATTTTCCATTGGTCATTTTTCTAAGTTTTATGCCATTTCCCATTGGTTCGTTATATTTTCAAGTTGACCTTCACCGCATCTAACATTACCATCTTATTTATGCCTGATTACCTTTTCTGTGCGGTTGACTGCATCTGACTTCCCATCTGTTGTCTTGTTTCCTGTGGGTTTCACAAAATTCTATGTAGCTTAAGTGCTTGTTAATGTCTCTGCCTGTTTGTCCGTGAAACATTTCTCATTTTTACAGTTTTCACTAATCTCTCTTCGCTCTGAAATATGCGGTTTCCTACATTTTATTTTCATCTGTTTTATTTTATTCACATTCATTTTATTTATTCGTATTTGTTCTTTACTTAGTCTCCGTTGTTATGATTTTATTCCCCCTTTTCTAATCCTTCATATTATCTTTATTCTTCTTTCTTATTATTATTCTTATTATTATTCCCATTATTATTATGATTATGATGATTATCATTACTATTATTATTATTGTTGTTATTATTGTTATTATTATTATTATTTCTCTTCTGGCGGATCTTATCACTTCAAATGCCCTTCAGATAAGGCATTTATTTTTCACTTCAGGGTAAAATTAATGGCTTGTCTGAAAACCCACTGAAAATTGTTCAGCTCTGATTGCGTTACTTCCCCCCCCCCCCACATCTTGTGTGTCAGGTTTTTCGAGTGCTAGTTCATACAAATTGTTTTTACATACATCTTATACATAGACATAACGTATTTGTTTACATGGTAGACCTGAAAAAGAAATTACAAAATCTCCAGAGACTGGCTTATTTGTCTCATGATGCCTTGTGGCTCAATTCAATTTAAACACTTACATTTTATTCCTTAAATAACTATCTAACATTTTGTGTACATTTTATTACGTATTTCACCATTTACATTCTGGCATAGTTTCTTTGTTTGGGTCCTGCATATTTGTTACCTTGTTTCTTGTTTATATTTGTGTGAAACTTGTTTTTATTGTAAGCACTTATCTTCATTTATATTTTCGAACACTAGTGCTTTGCTTTTTCTGGTGATTTATTCTGCACACTATTTCACTCGCATTTTCTCACTTCTGTTGCACACGGTTTGTTTGTGGCTACTTAGGGCATGCCGTTCACATTTTTGACTCTCTAACTAGGAATTTCATGGGAATCACCTGTCTTTCTGACCTTACATTGTGCAAGTCCCTATTCAGTCTACACTACTGAAACATTATTGTCTGAAATGTACTTTTTGAGGTATGGTGTTTTGCTCATGAGGGTCTCTCTTACAGTTACATACAACTAAGCTGAGTTTACTTATTAATAATACTACTCATCTCATAAAAATAGAAAGAACCCTGTACACGCATTAAGATCGTGTATTCTTAAGCTATTTACTATCCTACAAAACAAGTGAACATCTATATACAAATTACGTGATTTAAAATTCTGATCTTTGACATGATCTTGTTTGTTTTATCCTTAGCAGCTCATTTGTTAATTTAGTGTCTTTTCTAGCTGCTTTCTTGTTTCCTTGCCAAGAAAATATTTACGTTTTCATAAAGTTTACATTTTTGTTGCCAGCCTTTGTGTCTGTATCAGTTACATGTCGAGTGAACTTAATCTCTTTAAAATGTGTACAATAGTTTTTAAAAATTGGCACGTTTTACAATAATAATACCCTTCTACTGTGGCAATATGTGGCATGCTTCCCTCTTTGATACATTTGTTAATGACAGCTTGTTCCTATCGGGCTTATTAACTCAATTGAGTTCTTTTTATTGGTTTATTTGTTCAGAGACATTGCCTGCAGTGCATTATGAGACATTTTCTTCATTTTGTAGGTGATAGGTACGGTTTTAGTAATGCCAAATTGTACCTACCAATAATTTTTAATGTGCGTGGGTTTTGTATCTCAAAAGAGCGATCACTCAATTGTTTCCTAATTACTGCCGGTCCATGCCACATCAAGTGTAATTTATTAGTTTCTTTCTTGAGGAGGGATGATTTATCGTGAGCCCTATATAATACCATATCTCCCTCTCCCAGATTCCATACCTTCTTATGTCGTTTCTTGTGCTTATTTCTCTGTTCTGTTTCTTTTGATTCGGTTATACGCCTGTTTTAGCTTGTCTACCTGCGCAACCTCGTTTGTGCATATGGCTGAGGGCATCCCTGCCATGAGGTTGTCATGTTCTTTTCCTGTTTGTAGAAGTAGGGGAGTAAAACCTGTGTTGCTGTATGGAACTTCATTAAACGTTCTTTCCATTGTTGGTATGTGACTCACCCAGCATGCATGATTCTTATGGCATAAAATTCTTAAAAAAATTACTAAGTTCCTCATGTATTTCTCACATGGATTGGATGGTGGGTGGTAAGCTGTGGAATGGTAGATTTTTATCCCTTGAGCTCTTATGCTGTCTGCGAAGTGTTTTCCGCGATGAACTGAAGCGTTATCCACAAGAATCAATTTCATCTTCCCGTATTTTGGTATGTAGTCATTTAAGATTTTCTTGGCGCATGCCACGCTCATTAATTTTCTCATTGGGCACAATTTTACAAATTTCGAAAATACGTCTACCATTACAAAGATGTAACGCATGCCTCCCGCGTCTGAAGGTAGAGGACCATGTGCATCTGCTGCTACTAGTGATAAGGGTTTGTCCCTAATGATGTTTTGTGGTGGTGTATCATACTTCACATTTAGTGGCTTACATTTTTGGCATGTATCACACTCGCTCAGATGTTGTCTGACTTTTCTGTGGAGTTTAGGTATATAAAAATGTTGTATCGCGGTACATGTCTTTTCCGATCCTGCGTGTAGCATTGTTGTGTGAAAAGTATCGATTATTGATGTCTCTAAAGAACTCGGCGCATAGGTTAGCCATGCTGGTTGTTCAGAACATTTCAGTTTGTAAAGAATGCCGTTGTGCACCCTTATTGGCTCATTTAGGTCGGGTGTAATTTCTTTTGCCTCCCTCATTAAGGCTGCCAGTTTCAGGTCCTGTTGTTGCAGTGTTTGAAGGTTCTTGACCTGTTTGGCGAGTTTGCTACCTGAATAGGGTGCAGTTCTCAAAATTTTTATTTCTCTTTGCGTATGTCCCAGGCATTCTGGAATTCCTTCCCCATTCCCTAGTCGTGAGAGTGTGTCCACGAATATGTTGCTATTTCCGGGAATGTGTTTGATGTTTACATTGTACGTCATTATTTCATGTATATATCTGGCTATCTTTGAACTGCCGAGTTTACAAGATTTTATGAATGAAAGGCTCACGTGGTCAGTGTAGATTGTAAGGGGTTTATTATAAATATACTATCTGAATTTTTGCAATGCAAAATATATTGCTGAAATTTCTAGCTCTGTGATTCCGGCTGATTTCTCTGTCGAGGTCAAAGTGCATGATGCTGTACTAATATGTTGTTCTCCCTTATCATCATATTGGCATAAAATGGCTCCGAAACCCATTATAGCTGCATCGGAATAAATGTGGAAGGGCAAGTCCATGTTTGGTCGTTCTAATAAAATTGCCTTTCCAAAGAGTTCTTTCACTGTGTTAAAAGTGATTTGGTGTTCTGTCCATCGCCAGCGTGTTCCTTTCTTTAGTAGATCTCTCAAGGGCGCTACCTCTCTGGCATAGTTTGCGAGGAAGCAGGCTTCATATTGTAATATACCCAGAAATTTTCTCAGTTGCCTCACATTTCTTGGGGGCAGTATTGCTTGAATTGTTTTAATGCATTCCGGGTCTGGTGCCACGCCTTTTTCCGAAATTATGTACCCCAAAAATTTTATTTCTTGGCTAAAAAATATCGTTATATTTAGGTTTAGTGTCAACCCATTTTCTCTGATCTTCGTGAGGACAATGTTGATATGCTGTAGGTGGTTCTCGATGTTGTTGCTGTGTATGAGGAAGCCATCAATACATTGTGTTAAGTATTCTTGTGTGGTGTTCCCAAATATTTTATCTGTTGCTCGCCAAAATCCAGATCCACTCACCGAAAGACCAAAGGGTATTCTCAAAACTTCTAGTACTTTTCCCTGGTAAATAAATCCTGAGTATTTTCTAAGATGGGGAGCCAATGGGATCCATAAATATGAGTTGGTCAGGTCCAAGCGTGAAAACCATGTCTTCTTTCGTATTCCTGCTAAAATGTATTCTATTCTTTGTGTTTTGGTGTTGTCGGGGATTGTGAATGTGTTCAGGTGACGGGCATCGATGGTTATTCGGACTTTACCCGAGTTCTTTGCAACCACGCATAAAGGATTTATATATGGGGAATTAGACAGTTGGATAATTTCTTGCTCTATCATCTGTTGTATTGTTTCATTTACTGCCTCCTGAAGATTAATTGGTATGTTTCTGCATTTGTATTTCCATGGGGGAGCTGGTTTGATTTCAAAGGAATATTCGAAATTCTTGCAACAGCCAGTTTTGTCTGTAAATGCTGCTCTATTGTTCCAAAATATTGTTGTTAGTGTTTGTTTTTGTTCCTTACTGAGGGCTGGAATGTCATTTACCTTTTGTCCTATCCTCTCTTTAATTTGTTGGGTTTCCGGTTCCCCGTACAAGTATTGCTCTAAATTAACATCATGTGAGTCGGCAGGCCATCTTGCCTCTGCGCCTCTCATGAGCTTTATATCATAATCATCCCTTGCTTCATTTTCATTATATTTGTTGTCATCATTTTCATTAATATAATCTGTTTCCACATCCTCATTAAATGTTTCGTCTACCTCTACTTGCGCTAGGCAGATTTCATCCCCTAGGCCAATTACTTGTACAAAGAACCAGTTTTGATGGATGTCTTATTCACCCTCTGTTAAGTGTGGTGTGGTACCTGTCATTTTAAGAAAATGTGTCGTTACTGTGCTATTGTCTGTTTTTATTAGTGTCAGCTCCTTTGTTTTGTAATTGATGTTTGCTCTGAATTCCGATAATAAATCACTACCGATTAGTATCTGTGTTACTAAATGCAGCACGACGAGGAAGATGTATTCAAATTTTATATCGTTAATACTAAAAGGTATCATTACTTGTTGTTGGATACGTGTCTTTTTCCGCCCAATGGCTAAAATTGCATAAACATTCTTGACTAGTAATGTTTGTAATTTTGTTCCCCTCGATAGAATATGCTTATAAAATTCCAGGCTGCATAGGGAAGCCATGGCTCCGAAGTCTACGATAGCCTGATATGCTTCGCTTCCTATGTATGATGACACTTGTGGTGAGTATAGTATCGCCCTGTCTATCTTCCATATTGTTATCATTACTATTGTTATTCCCTGTGTTGCAAAGAGCTAGGGGGCCCACAGATAGGAATTTATCCTGATCCTGTTCTAGTTTCCCGTTGTGTTGGTGTTGCCTGAATCGAATGCGCTACCGTGCATACTATCCTGCTGTGTTGTCGCATTGTTGTCACGGCTGAACCATGTTTGTTTCTTGATGGTTTCCGTGTGTTGAGCCTGTGAGTTTTCAGTTCTTGAGTTGTTTGTACATGGGTTGTTATCTACTTGTGCTCGACGGTTATCACATGGCCATTGTGGAGCATCCACGTTGTACCCTGGGCGGCCCTGTACATTTTGTGTGTGGGCTCTGTCTCATGTCCGGACGTGGCGTTCTGATGGGTTGTTTCCCCAGTGTGTGTTTTGTCGGCGATGTCCATTTACGTGTATGTAGTTGATATAACATCTGTGGTTGTCTCTAGGTGGACCCCGGGAAGAAGGGTTGTCGCCCCTGTGGCTGTGGTAGAAGTTGCCCCTGTCGAATCTATTATTATGGGGAGGTTACGGTCCTCGTCTA
The DNA here is from genome assembly GCA_030765065.1 of Deroplatys truncata. Taxonomy (NCBI): domain Eukaryota; kingdom Metazoa; phylum Arthropoda; class Insecta; order Mantodea; family Mantidae; genus Deroplatys; species Deroplatys truncata. Next base: position 152,065,757 of record CM060990.1, read on the forward strand.
TGTTGGTATGTGGGTTGTGCCCTCAACCCACTGAAATTATTTGTCGATGCTCTAATTTCTGAGCTACCGCTCTGGTGTCCCTGTAACACCGTTAACAACTCTAATGTCTCAGCAATCGTCGTCGCCCTTGCTACAATTAGTTTGTTGCAAATATTATCAGGGAAATGTCGGACAATGAGTTTAGCAAATTCAGTTTCCTGCACGGGTGGGTTTAGTAATAAACTCTGCTGTTCCAGGTCTCGAAAATAGTCTATTATCTGTTGTCTGTGCCCTGGCATATATTTGCCATTGTTGATTTTAATGCGGACTGCATATTGTGTTGTTGTGTTCCAATACTTTGACAAGAATAAGTTCTTGAAATCTCCGTAGGTGGTGTGGTCGCCAATCGCTAATCGGAACCAGGAGAGTGCTCGCCCTTGTAGCCCCTTTTTGACAATTAGTAATTTCAAGGTTTCCGGTATTTGTTTTAGCTCGAAATATGCATCTAGGTCCATAATGTAGCATTTGGCATTGTCTCTAACATCATTAAATTGCGGTACAGCAATTTCATTTAATAGGTTATAATGTATCAGGTAGGCATGCACATTTACATATGTTGACTCCTCATGGGCTATACTAGAAGATTGTGTTCGCGGTGACACAAGCGGCACATGTGTTGTGTGTTGCGCTCCTGCTGTACCTCCCTCGTGAGAGGTGGCATGGCTACTTGCATTTTGGTTTAGTATATTATTTTGGCATTGCTCAATAGTTGGTCTCACCTGTGCCAGCTCACACGAGTTTATTTCTATTTGTTTTAATGCCGAGCTGTGCGCTGCGTTGTTTCTGTAATTGTAGCCAATTCTACATTAACATTTTCATTTATTTCTTCACAGGCTACTCGCAGATCACAACTCAGCTGATCTTTGTTTACGTGGTCAGCAGACATTTGGGTGACCCTTCCCTTTAAAGATTGTATTTCTAAACATGCATCCTGAACATCTGTTCGAATGGTAATGACCTCCGGCCTTAATGAGGCCTGCCCTAAGGTAATCTCTGCTACCTGGTTTGCCTGCCTGTTGACGTGCTCCTCTAGTTGGTTTTTGTGTTCCTTGAATTGTGCATTTAATTTAGCTGAAATTTGTGCCTCTAGCATTTCCCCTTGGGCTGCAAGTTGTGTTTGCACATGGGTCATGAGTCTACTTTCTAGCTGTTTTAAGGTTTCCCTGTGTGCTGCTAATTGAGAGTTGATTGTTTCTTCTTGTGCTGTCAATTTTAAGTTTAGTGTGTCAGCTTGTGAGGTAATTTGGGAGTAATTTGTGAGTTTAATGTCTCACCTTGTGAGGTAATTTGGGAGTTTAGTGTCTCACCTTGTGAGATAATTTGTGACTGTATTGTCTCACTTTGTGAGGTAATACGGGAATCTAATTGCTGAAATTGTGTGAACATTTGCTGGAACATTGCTTCTAGGGTGTAGGGGTTTCCCAAATTTTGCTCCTGCTGATTTGATATCGTTAGTCTGTTCCTCCGTAGTGGCGTTCTCCATTGTGTTGTGTAATGCTTTTCCACTACGGAGTAACATCCACTGTCCACATGGTCTAGTAAATTGTGCTGTACTTACTCGTGATGTGCTGGTTACCTTCTGGTGGGCTGGTGTTGTCCTGTGAGTGGCTGCTATAGTCCTGGGAGATGTTCTCAGTTGCACAGATGTGCTTGTTGGTGTTGTGTAGGAAAGGTACTAGATGTGGGTGTAAGACACGTTGGGTGCCATTTTGTAGCAGGGATAAATAAGGTTTTCTTGGTATCGGGTTTCTGACTCGGAAAGGATTTGTTTTGCCGGCTGCTCAGGTAGAAAGTTAATGGTTGGGTATGAGATCTTATCTCAGGGAGTGTGGATAGGAGGTTAATGACACTCGCATTTCTCCTTCACTGGCCCGTTTATTGTAAAGATCCACACTGAGTTCCTTTTACCGAATCCCCGTCTCACAAGACTTGATTCTGCCTATCATCCTTAGCTATCATTTACGTGTTTTCTCCCTTTTTATTTCTCTTCTTACGTCGAAAAGTATAACATTATGAATTTTGTCGACCAGAATTTAGTCATTTCTTTTTGCCTTTCCGCACATTAACTGGACACTAACTTTCGCACATATTCTGCCTCAACGCTTGGCATGAAGTTCCCGATGCTCAACATTTAATCTGTTCCCCTGTTTGACACGAAGTGATCCATGTTACCACCGTCTCAAACTCTGCATCCTAGATAATTTTTCTATTCTCCGCCTATTTTCTAGTTTCATTCCTCCTTTTTACTATTCATGTGACTTTTATAATTTCTCATTGGTCATTTTTCTAAGTTTTATGCCATTTCCCATTGGTTCATTATATTTTCAAGTTGACCTTCACCTCGTCTAACATTACTGTCTTATTTCTGCCTGATTACCTTTTATGTGCGGTTGACTGAATCTGACTTACCGTCCGTTGTCTTCGTTTCCTGTGGGTTTCACAAAATTCTATGTAGCTTAAGTGCTTGCTAAAGTCTCTGCCTGTTTGTGCGTGAAACATTTCTCATTTTTACAGTTTTCGCTAGTCTCTCTTTGCTCTGAAATATGCAGTTTCCTACATTTTATTTCCATCTGTTTTATTTTATTCACGTTCATTTTATTTATTCGTATCTGTTCTTTACTTAGTCTCTGTCGTTATGATTTTATTCCCCCCTTTTTTAATCCTTCATATTATCTTTATTCTTCTTTCTTATTGTTATTCTTCCTAACATTATTATTATTATTATTATTATTATTATTATTATTATTATTATTTCTCTTCTGGCAGATCTTATCACTTCAACACCCAACAGTTATGTTAGGCCATTAAAATTAGTAAGTCACTACTTCCAGGATCACGCATGCAAAATTATAAGGAAAGAATTGTATTGGTGGTTGATTTTATATGAATTTTTAAACTTTAAAGGACACTTGTGCGGCTATATAGGGATTTAAATCATATTTCTGAGGTAGCCATGCAGTATTTAAATAAGATGCCATTGGGTGAATACACCAGTGATAATAAGTGTTACTATTGTTATCACAATAATAATAATAATAATAATAATAATAATAATAATAATAATAATAATGATAAAAATTTTAAATGCATATAAATGCGAATGAAGTTGCATCACCCAGTAAATAAAAAAATAGAAAATACTATTGATTTAATGTGGATGGATGCTTCAGGGTATTTCTTCATTTTAAGAGTATAAACTATAACACACAGATCTTAAGAAGTAATTATGTTAAGAAAATCAGCAGTATTGAAGGTAATGAGGTGAAGAATTTATAAATCTCTTAGCGGTAGAAGTTTAAAATTGTTTTACTAGAGACTTGTTTGTGAAACGTTTTGATGGGGATGATGTGTTTTCTGCTGCCATGTGTAGAGTCAGAATGCATAATAAATGTAAAACTGGCATCTTCAAAAGCTTAATTTAAAATACTTTCATGGTTTTAGTTGTGACTAGGAGGGCAAAGGCGTAGAATTGGATGGTAGAGCAAAAAGGCTAAATGGCATGCCATGTCATTTATTAGATAGTATGGAATATTAATGACTTCAGGGCTACTAACTGTAAGGGAAGGTTGTAACTGTGAAAGTGATAGTTACAAGTACTAGTTTAGTATAGCTAAGGCCGATTAAGAATTAAGTTTACATAATGCAAATACCTTACCCTTAAGAGTGTGTCACAGTGTGTACTAGAGGCATAGTTACGGGGCCTTCAGCAATGGTCCAGCAGTGTCTTGGCGAGCAGCATGATGGCAGGAGAGTTCCTCGCCAGTCAGGAATCCCAGAGAGAAGAGAGCAGAGCCATGCGAACTATCTAAGCTACATCTTATATAGTCTCGCAGTTGCCTATGGAACACCACAACATCGTGATAAAGGTTAACCATATATGTTAAACCAATGTCCAATTTAAAGTATCCTGTGCCTATGTGACAGTGCCGAGTTCAGCAAGGTTCCTATTGTTACTTAGCGGAAAATGTTTCTGTAAAGTCCCATATAAGTCGCTAGTTAGTGGAAGAGGTGAAACAGAAAGTTCTGCTTAGGAATGTTTCAGTTTAAAGAAAGTTAAGTAAAACTGTAAAATATCAAAGTTCAAATGAATTTAGACTCTAAAAATATTCTAATAAATATATAAGTTTGCATGATTTAGAACACTTCCCAATAGCATATGACATATTCCTATGGGCAATTGTTGCCGACCTGGTGACAAAAAGAATGGATATTACTAAATTATCACCAATACACATCACTATTTGTTACAGCTCAAAACAATTCACAAAAATAATTGTATATAACTAAATAACAAATAATTTACCAACAAATATCATACAACAGAAGTGGAGTTTTTGTTTTACAAACAATGAAAAAGAGAAAACAATCATAGTAAATGTAGTTTTTTGACAAAAGAAATACCTAAGAGGGAACCAAGGGAAGGTGCTCTCTCATATGGTAGGGGAGGGAGGGAATAAGCGGACAGACAGAAGAAAAGGTTGGGGCTGCTGAAATTAAGTTCAGTAATACTACACATGAGAACAAAGAGGAGTTGCAAGAGCGCACACATAGACACACCATGCAACAATATTCAGATACACAACCAGGAAAAATAGTGCATAGAAATTTTCACCTATAAGAATAATATTTTACTGTAGAGTGCATACAGTTATATCACTACTCTTTACGAGGAGTACACCAATGGAGGATAGAGTGTGGTTGATAAGCACATTTGCACAGGAGTACAGATAACAGTTCTGCACATTATTAGCTTTGAAGCAAAGACAAGTTGAAACTATAATCCAGGAGTAATTGAAGATGTCACGACTTAAGAAGGTGCTGAAACATAGATCGCCAAACGTAAATATAGAGTTTTCTTGCAAAGGTCCGTGCAATCAGCTGGTGTGTGGCAATTGAGCCAGGGCTCGTGTTTGATCTTCAGCAGACACAGCCACAGTGCAGGCGTTCTTGATCAAAGATTCTCGTATCAACCCCAGGGTCAGGTGCAGTGTAAAAGAGAAACAAAAGGGTACATTAGTTATCAAACAAACTAAAGGAAAAGTGACCATAGGAACATAGTACTCAAAAGGAGGAAATAGGGGTGAAAAAAAGAATTATCTTTCGATAATGCAAAAAGTATGGAGTGAAAGATGAGGGAGGTATCAGGGATAAATAAACGCAGATAAAAAAGGAAATGGTGTCCCTTTAAAAACTCAACAGTAATAAGTTTCCACAAAATCAATCTTAAGAATAAAGCAAAAGTAACTTATTTATCACACGGATGGGGAAAAAAAAATTGCTTGCTTCCTAAAAGTTACCTTACAATCTCCAATGTAATTTAATGTGAAATGTTCCAAACAAAATTATAGTAAGTATCCAGAAAATAACATGACAAAGTGAAAGCCAATAGTTTACATGTATAGCTAGGGTAGCAACAAATGGTTGAGTCATGGCTTCAAATGCATTAAACAGATGGAAGATAATTAAAGCAATCAAACTGCTGACACAAAGTTATAAATTGAAACGGCAATCCATCATAAAACAATAAAATCAGCAGCAGTAACATGAAAGTAAGCTAATTAAAACTAAAATATTCAACAGTGTAGTATGCAAAACAGTGCAAACACCGAAAAGATAAGATTATGATAAACATTGGCATTTGGCTGAAATTATGCCTGGTGGTGTGTCATAAAATTCAGATTTACAATATAAAAGATATCAAGATCCACAAATAAAATTTAACGTAAACATTGTTGTGTATCAGATGTACCATAGTAGCAGCAAATCTAAAATAAATAAATAAAAAATTTCAAAACAGTTTGAAACCAACATGCAATAAGAATATCACATGATGCACACTGACATGCATGGAAAATAAAAACTAAGATACACAAAATTCTAATAATACAGAATTGAAACAAAAGTGAAAACAATTTAGAAATATATGGTACAACCAAAAGAAACAAACGATTCTTGTTGGATCTCTTCATGGAAGGACGCTGGAAACTTTAGCAACATCTGGAAATGGATGGCACCACAGGGAAGAAATGCCATCCAGTCATAGTGCGGTCATATTTTTCAGAATTTGAGGCAGTCGCTGGTCAAAATAATTCCGCAATCGGAACCGAAAAGTATGCATGATATATCATAAAGTAAGCATAACAAACTTAAAATCAAATAGAACTAAAACTTCATCATAGAAGAAACTGTCAGAGCTTATCTGGCGGCCAGGGTTCTGGATCCCTAGGTCTTAACAACCAGTTCTGCTACTTTAAAAAAAAAAAAAAAAAAACGGGTTAATACCTTCACAAGCAAGAACATTGTATTATTAGTTATAAGCAGGGCCCAGATTTTAATGAACTAAAAATATCTAAAAAAAGTTATCAATACAATGACCTTAAAAAATCAATAAAAGTATATAAAAAAAAGACTTTAAAATATGTCCTCATTTCAGAGTATGAGAGTACAGCACAATTCTTACTTCTGTAACATAAGAACTGAAATTAAAAATTAATATTAATTTAAACTTGTGAATTTACGTGTTCCAGGAAGATGAATATATAAAAAAATCTTAACCTTATTCAGAATTATTGCAGTAGGTAACCAGCAGCATGCTCAGGTTCTCGAAAGTTAGGAAACGCCTGTCGTTGGAAAGCACAGCTTTGCACTGTGAGAAATGCCTTTCCACATCCGCTGATACAACTAGAGCATACTTGAAATATGCTAAATCACTGGCAGTGAGATGTTCTTTAATGCAGGAAGTATCAGATGTTTCACCGGTTAGCACTTGAGAAATGCAACACAAAGTTTTGTATCCATAGTTTTTATCAAGAGCATTTTCTTAGATACCCTTCTTCCAAACTTCCTCCCCTACACTTTTCAAATCAGATGCAATTTTGTTAACTAGAGTTAGAGAACTTCCCAGACTTGCATCCTTCTCTTCTACACATGTGATTCCTTGTGTTAAGCAACTGAAATTTGCGGTTATGAAGGTTAGCTGTTCTTCAAATTCACTGTTTGAAAATAGTGTTTTAGCCATATCAATTGCATTAGCATCGTCAGGATTCGGTGTTTCGATAACACGTTTCACCATCTGGAAATGATTGCAATAATAAATTGCTGAAACTATCCAAGTGCCCCATCAGTGATTACAGGTTCTGGTAGGAGTGGAATACTGGAAGCCACGGACTCGAAGAGCAGTTTACGAGAGGGAGCCTTGACAAAGATTTTCTTCGTCTTTCACACTAAGCAATACACTTGAGAAAAATGTGCTTTAACTTCCTCTGCCACCCTTTGCATAGCATGTAGTAATGTACAAGCAAGTAATGTGCACCATTTTCGGGTAAAAAGCTTGTATTGACTTTCCTGCTTTCACAAGCTGCGTCAGTCACAGAAAGCCAAGATGTCATCATTTCTGATACACTCAGGCCATAACAAAAAATACAGTTATCAAAGAGGCTACAAATTGTGGAGTGATTAACAGTTTCTAATATCTCACTTGTAAGCAGAAACACTTCACTTGGTCTGTCAGTCTCCAATATACCAATGATTACGTTAGACATGTAACGATTTTCTACATCACTCGTTTCGCCAATGGATATGAAAATCTTCTTTCCATTTACTTTTCCCCGTATCTTGCTAATGGTGTTGTCATAACATTGTGACAGGTAGTTCTGAAGAGTTTATTCGTCTGGGATAGGACGTCTGAAATGTAGTTCTAGAAAACGCTTCCATTTAGCATTGCTTAGTGTTCAAAATGGGATATTTGCAGAACTGAAGCTTCACAAAAGCCTCTGTAAAAATCTGATGATTTATTCTTCTTCATGGGTACACTTTGTTGCAATAAAAGTTGCGTGGATTTCTTCTTACTTGCGAGTTGCACTGCCTGTATATGTTTATCGCAACCCACATGTTGCCGAACAGTGAATTTTTTTGCGGCTGATACCTTTGTTTCGCACATCTTACAAAATAACATTTCACCATCTGTAGAGAAAACATCATCTCCAAATTCAGATACTATCTGTCTTAAATGACAAGATTTAGATGGCTTTATTTTAGGCATGGCTGAATGAAACTGAAAACCGAACTGAACACCAAACTTTCCTCTGAGAAAACCAGTAAATAATTAAATCTGTGACAATGAAAATAACAGAACAAATGCTTGCCTTTCAACTTGCACATTGTCAAGCAGCCTTTTTTTACTACCACAGGCACATTGGAAATAGAATTCTTTGCTGCGACAAAAATATGTACATTATAGGTAAGAAACTTACTCCCTACATGTACCTTGTCAACCCACTGATCAAATATCCATTTATTTCAGTACATTAAAAATAAATGTTAAATAATTTAATAATTTTAGTTATTCTAATTTCTGGCAAAAAAGAAAGAAAAGAACCAGAAAAGGCAGTAAACTGCAAAAAATGACATAAAAATGTTTAAAAATGACCTAAAACTTCAAAAACAGAAAATATGATGAAAACATGCCCAATAAAATTAATATTTTGATAACCTAGATTTTTATAACCTGAGATTCATGTTCAGGATTTTAATGCTTAAGAGCAATCTATACTTAATAAGGGAAAAAAAGACGACATGTTACAAAAATCTGGCCCTGGTCATAAGGAATGTAAGGAAAATTGGTCATACTACAATATTAACACTGGCAACTCCATAGACCTACTTATATTACTACTGTTATCATCTGTAGGCAACTCCATGGACCTACTAATCTTTGTGCTCCTTTGGTGCTTATCAAATGCACGTGCAATAACAATATATACATATCCCAACTTCCGAGTGGGCATTTAATAACAACAGTTAGCTAGCAGAAAACAACAATTTGCTCGCCTGGGTAGGCCACATAGGGTACACTTCCCAGAATAGAGCAACAATATCTTTGAGCGTCTTGCATTCCAAACCTCATCACAAGGATAATTGAATTCTTAGGGGCCTCGCGACATATCGTAGGACTACAATCTCTCAAACTCTCAATAGGGATTCCTTGCTTCCAGGGCCTTGCAGCTTACCTGTAAACAAAGGAGTCCAGCGGCGACTTCCATGATCGATAAAATACTATGTTGACGATGATAATATAAAATCAACATGAACGCCACTAAGCGGATAACCTTGCAATATACCCAGCATAGAGCGTCTAAAGGAATGGATTGTACTACTACAAGTTCTTGACATGCCATAGACATGTATGTTTAAACATGAAATATTATTCATAATAACTACATAAATAATCAATGCTGTACTCAAACAAAATGCTAGGGTTCATAAAATCAAGAGTCAAGTAACTTAGTGACTGAATGACCAATCAAATATCACCCTTACTGTCTTTAGCAAACAACAAAGGGGTAAAGGGAATACCATTATCTAGCATGAAGTGAATAAGCACAGAATGCTGTAAGTGCATGAGAACTGGAGATGTTGAAGATAACTTAACTTGATGGACCCCATCACATTACATCTGAAAGAGGAAGTAATGTGGTTGTTACAAATGCTGTAGTAATTGCTATATAATACAGCCTCAAAAATTCAGAAAAGGGTCTAAACAATAAAACACCAACTATATTAGTTCACAAGCAAGCAATTTAACATAGAAACATTTAAAACAAAAAAACAAAAAAATGAAGCCTTGCCATGATACACCTGAAAACCATGGCAATAAGGCAGAGAAGAAAAGATATAAATAGTTTGCCTCACAGCAAAACAAATCACTACCGCAGAACCACATCCGGAATCGCAAAGAGACATAAGAAACGTATCAAAATGGTGCATTGGATGTTAGAAGTGCAGGAGCCTCAGCTGATAGTAAATGACCATGCTACTGATAGGGAGTAAAAGTTGTAAGAACAGGAAAGTTAGTGGTACAGCATCGAAATAAAATGATCCACCTTAAGTGTAGATAGCTGAAATTAAGGTAAGCAATTTAAATATTTATAATTTAGTAAACACAAAATAGGAGTGAAACAAATTGTACACTGATTATTTGAGTTGCAAATAAAAGGAATTGTTTAGTGACAAGCATTGTATCGAGCAATGACAACGTTGTTGTTGTTGTTGTTGTTGTTATTCAAACCAAAATTAGTAAACTGTGCTAAAGCAATGGATAAATTAATGATAGTAATTTCTGTATATTTAACAAATAACAACTGTGGTGCAGGAAATACTTACGGTTTCAGGAGTAAAATTAATTTTAAATGTTTACACAAAAAGATTCACCGCAAAATAAGAAATTAAGGTAGAGCAAAACAATTGCCAGAAAATGTTAACACTTGTGCTTTAATGACATAATGCAAAAGGTTTGAAAACCATAGTTCAAAAACCTTCAAGAGACTAACTAAAAATAAAAACAACATATCTTCTATACATGTGGTCACCATGTAATCAGAAAAGTACAGAAATGTTGATGGAAGTACTCACTAAATAAAGAATTGATTCACATATAGTGTGTGAGTACTCAAAACAATAATGTAACATTCATCAAAGTGTAAATTTATGAAAATACCATTGTAATGGTCTGTTGTCGTTGAATGCTCACACAATTTGCAAGCTATTGTACATTACATTTCTGTAATGAAAACTTAAGATATAAATTAAACTACAAACAAATTTAAAACCATTGAGTGATTGGTAGGCTATATGATAAAAATATCAAGTATTTATTAAATGAAAACATTGCAAATAAATGCCACCTTAGCAGATTCCAAAATGCTTATAACTAAAAAAGGTTCTTCATTGAAACATTTTGCATTACAAGTTTAACATAAATAATATTACTACACTCCAATGAGGATTACAAAAATAATATAACAGTAACATGAGCATTATGTCTTACCTTTGGTAAGTTTGTAGTTTTTACTATTGGCCAAGGGCAGCACTCTGAAGAAACTCAGATATGATTTAAAATAACACTTTGTAAAATCAAATATGTCAAACCCTTGTAGAAGCAATAGTCCAAGAAATATAAATAAGCCATAAGATAAGCATTCAAGTAAGCTTTCTACAAAAGAGAATGCTGCTTAACCATGTATACAAATCAGTACGCAAATGTTTCGCTAGAATCACAAGCAAAAACTAAATGTATTGTTCAGACTTTCCATCTTGTTAGCATATTACTGCATACACCTGAGTTTATTAATCATTGCAAAAAGCATGATGATGGAACAGGAGGGAGGGGGATACAAATCATACTTATCCCCCCCCCAAAAAAGAGAGAGAAAAAAAATTATAATGTTTAGTGGTGAAATGCTGGAGAGGGGTATGGAATCGGAACTTATCTCTCGAGAAAATGGTTTTAGAGAGGTTGACGCCTCCACTAAATGTCACATTAGAAAGGAAATGAGGGTACTGGGATCAAAACCATGTCTGTTGCATTAAAAAGATGCAGGGACTGGCGCGTCCACCAATTGTCATGGTTTTAGTTGTGACTAGAAGGACATAGGCAAAAGATTGGATGGTAGAGCAAAATGGCCAATGCATGGCATGCATGCCATGCATGCCATGCCATGCCATGCCATGTCATTTATTAGATTGTATGGTATGTTACAAGTTTAGGGCAACTAACTGTAAGGGAAGGCTCTAACTGTGAAAGTGATTGTTACAAGTGCTAGTCTAGTATTAGCTAAGGCTGATTAACAATTAAGATTACATCATGCAGATACCTTGCCCTTAAGAATACGTCACACTTCTAGAGGCTTAGTTACGGGGCCTCCAACAATGGTCCAAGTGGCTTCTTGGCGAGCAGCACAGTGACAGTAAAGTTCTTCGCCAGTCAGGAGTCCCAGAGAGAAGAGAGCAGAGTAATGCGAGCTATTTAAGTTACATCTTATATAGTCTCATCGTTGCCTACAGAACACCATGACGTGACACAGGTTAACCATATATGGTAAACCAATGCCCAATTTAAAGTATTGTATGCCTACATGAGAGTGCAGAATTCAAAATTCTGCTTGTTTACTAAGCAGAAAATGATGTCATTGTAAAGTTCCATGTAAGTTGTCAACAGAAAGTTCACGTTATTTAGAACACTTCTTAATAGCATATATGACAATACAATGTGCTAATTTCTGGATTCCCTATCCATTAAGCCTATACAAATACAGGCGTAACTCAACCTATGCATAATGTACATATTTTAACAATTATCCCCTCAAAGTGAGCAGAGAAAAATCCAAATGTAACGGCGGCAAGATGGCGGCGAACTCGGTTGTGTGGCATAATGATGTGAGTGAAAATTACAGCAAAAGTGAACTTGAAGTAGATTCTAGTATCTTTAGCATTATGAAAGATGTTGAAAGGGGTAGGACTCATGCTACACAAGGATATGTGGAGGAAAAATGCGGACATATGGAATAGCGATCATGTCATGGGTGTAGAAGTAGCTCCTGTGCTTGCACAGAACAAGTTCATTCGTGTTTGGAAAATGTAGCATCTCTACAGTTAATAATACAAATGCTTATGAAAGACCTCAAGGCAGCAAATAATGAAATACATAAGCTGGAAGATGAAGTTAAATTACTTAAAGAAGAAAACGGGGTACTTAGTGCAAAATTAAAAGAAGAAACCTGAAACGAGCAGTGGCCTAATGTAAGTGAAAACGAGAACAAATTGTGGAATGTAGTAAAAAGGAAGCATCGGCAAACCTGTAGTAATATTACAAACTTACACCAGGAAATCCAACCTAGTAGTATTACTCTTCAAAATAAGTTCTTGCCACTGGATAATAGTTTTGTGGAGCAACATAACCTCGAATCGACAAGTGGAGCATATGGCTCGATAAGTGAAAGTGATAGTGAAATCTTTAATAATCCAGTTTATGAGATTGTGGAAGAGCAGTTATATGAGAAGCAGACGGCGGTAGTAATAGGTGATTCTATGGTACGTCACGTAAGTAAATACTTAGATAAGGGTGCACAAGTCTACTGCTATCCTGGATCAAGAGTTGAACATCTTGAAAATATGCTTAAAAAAAACAAGGATGATCCAGACGTCTTAATACTGCATTCTGGAACAAATAACCTCAATACAATGCAGAGTCCAGATGAAATAACGGAAAACATGCTTCATACAGTATCTACAGCTCAAAAACTGTATCCTCGTGCAAAGATTTGTGTAGGTGGTATAATCAGGCGCAGAGATGAAGATTTTCGCTTTGTAGATGCAGTGAACTCTACTTTAGACTGGATATGCCAAACAAATAAGTGTGTGTTCCTTGATGGAAACTCTGGATTGGTGATAATGACCTGGGTAAAGATGGTGTTCATTTTAATAGAATGGGGGTACAAAAATTAGGAAGACTGTTAAATAGAGTCATTGAGAATCTTGTTTCAAAAAACTAGATATAACAGAGAGCGGTGAGCATCTTTCTGATTTAACAGACAATGGGGACTTGATTAATGAAATGAATGCTCTTGATAGTGTAGATATAGTGTGTAGTGATAGTGTAAAACTTTTAAATAGAAATTTGACTACCACATTTAAAGTGCTGCATTTAAATGTGCAATTTATTGGTAATAAAAAAGATGCCCTTGAGCACTTTGTGAATGAGGTATGCCCACAAATAGTTATGCTTACAGAGCATGGGTTAAGAGTAGACCAAGTAAATCTGTATAATATTATGAATTATAAAATTGCATGTTCCTTTTGTAGAAGTGTGCATAAGAGTGGTGGTGTAATGATATTAACCAGGGAAGATGTTGAGGCTAAAGTCCTAAACTTGAACCAATGCTGTGAGGAAAAAGTTTTTGAAGTTACTGGTATTAAAGTTACAACTCAGGAAGGGATTGTATTGATATTTGGTCTGTATAGATCACCTGCATCATCTGTGAACGATCTCCTGGGTCACTTAGATAGATTATTAAATGATTATGTAACAAAACATGTAAACATAATCCTAGCTGGGGATTTTAATATAAATTTAGCAGATAGCATAAACAGTAAACTGAAAAATATTTTGGGTGGTTATGATATTGTAGATAATATTTATGAACCCACGCGAGTTACGGTAAATACTGCTACCACTATTGATCACATAGCTACAAATATGAAGAATGAAATAATAGCTGCGGGTATAATAGATTCGTGTGTCTCAGACCATTCAGCTCAATATCTTGAGGTGAGAAACATTTATGGGAAAACTAAACAAAGTATTATTAAAACCTTTAGGCAATTAAAAGAAGGAAACTTAAAAAAATTAGCTAACTTGTTAAAACAGGAAGACTGGGAGGATGTATATAAATGTGACAATATTGATGATAAATGGGATGTATTTTTTAAAGTCTTTAAATTCATTATGATATGGCTTGTCCTATAATAACTAAGAAAATGAGAAATAGATACACTAGAGTAAATATTCCTAGCTATATTACTGAGCTAAGGGGAAAAGCTAAGGATTGTTACATGCTTTATACGTCTACTTCTTTGGAAGTGTTCAAAAATAAGTATAATAATTATAGGAAGGAGTATTTAAATCAATTAAAAACTAATAGACAGAAATATTATAGGCATACTATTAAAAATTCAAAAAAAACTGAAGTAGAAAATTTTGAACTAGAAATAAATGGTAAAATTCAAAAAAACCCAAATAAACTTTGTGAGTATATAAATGGTTTTTACCTAAATCTAGTACAACAAAATCCAGAAAAGAGAAACATTATTAAAAATGTTGTAAAATCAACAATGTATGTGAAACCTACAAATGTAAATGAAATTATAAAAATAATAGGGCTCCTGCATGGTAAAAGTTCATCAGGATGAGATTAAATTAGTCCAAAGCTACTAAAATACTGTAAGAATGAAATAGCAAAACCATTGGAACATCTTATCAATTCTTCAATTCATATGGGAATATTCCCAGATTGTTTAAAGACAAGTATTATAAGGCCTATCTATAAGAAAGGTGATAAACTAGATATAAACAATTGTAGGCCAATTACTCTAACATCAGAGATTGGGAAAATTTATGAGAGAGTTCTTCTAGTCAGGATGCTAGAGTTTCTAAATAAGGAAAATGTACGTATGTATTGTAATGAAAAGAAGCTAGAAACAGTGATGTGTATTGAATTTATTTAAAGGTGAGTCGAAATTGTTACACTAACATCACTTAAGTTTACTCACTTAACATGTTTCGGGAAACCGTTGTTCCCATCCTCAGAAGGTTAACTCGACTGGCCCGTGTTGTTGGTGTTTCCGTTTTTTGGACTGGATCCTGTGGTGGCATCTTGTGGTGGAGAAATGTACTTCCAGAGAGGATTTGGTGGCGGCAAATCAAAATTCATTAGATGTGTGTTGTGTTTTAGAATGGTGATCTTCTCCCATGCATCTAATTCAGCTGCAAATTTGGCTGGTTTGACTAATGTAATATTGGGTTTGATGTTGTGATTAGTGATCCAAAAATGGTGTGAAACTGCAGATTTGTCCATTTGTTTGTATTTAATACATCTCATGTGCTCCTTTAGCCTAGTTTCTAAGTTTCTTTTTGTCTTACCAATGTATACTTTATTGCAATCTGAACAATTGATTTTATAGATTCCAGCTTTTTTGTCTTGTGGAATGGGGTCTTTTAACTTTTTACAAAGTAATTTCTCTATGTTAAATTTGTTCTGTGGAGCTAGGCTGATGTTATGTTTCATGAAAATCTTCTTAAATTTGTGAAATGTTCCTGGGTGGTATGTGAATTTCTTGAACTTTAGTTCTTTATCTTGCTGGCTGAGATTAGTTGTGTTTCTGATGTGCATCTGTCGTTTGAATTTTGCAATTTTTTTGTCAATAGTTGCTTTGTTGTACCCATTATGTATTGCTGTGTCTACTATATGCTGGTATTCTAACTGGTATTCTTTTTTATTTAAGGGGGTATATACCAGTCTATGTGTTAGGCTGTTTAGTACTGCATGTTTGTGTGTGGTTGGATTGAAACTCTTATTTTTTATGTAATTAGTAGAGTGTGTTGGCTTCCTGTATATGCCAAAGGTTATGTTCTTTTGTTCTCTAACAACACACATCTAATGAATTTTGATTTGCCGCCACCAAATCCTCTCTGGAAGTACATTTCTCCACCACAAGATGCCACCACAGGATCCAGTCCAAAAAACGGAAACACCAACAACACGGGCCAGTCGAGTTAACCTTCTGAGGATGGGAACAACGGTTTCCCGAAACATGTTAAGTAAAAGAGAACAAAAGAACCTAACCTTTGGCATATACAGGAAGCCAACACACTCTACTAATTACATAAAAAATAAGAGTTTCAATCCAACCACACACAAACATGCAGTACTAAACAGCCTAACACATAGACTGGTATATACCCCCTTAAATAAAAAAGAATACCAGTTAGAATACCAGCATATAGTAGACACAGCAATACATAATGGGTACAACAAAGCAACTATTGACAAAAAAATTGCAAAATTCAAATGACAGATGCACATCAGAAACACAACTAATCTCAGCCAGCAAGATAAAGAACTAAAGTTCAAGAAATTCACATACCACCCAGGAACATTTCACAAATTTAAGAAGATTTTCATGAAACATAACATCAGCCTAGCTCCACAGAACAAATTTAACATAGAGAAATTACTTTGTAAAAAGTTAAAAGACCCCTTCCACAAGACAAAAAAGCTGGAATCTATAAAATCAATTGTTCAGATTGCAATAAAGTATACATTGGTAAGACAAAAAGAAACTTAGAAACTAGGCTAAAGGAGCACATGAGATGTATTAAATACAAACAAATGGACAAATCT
Source organism: Deroplatys truncata (assembly GCA_030765065.1). Classification (NCBI taxonomy): domain Eukaryota; kingdom Metazoa; phylum Arthropoda; class Insecta; order Mantodea; family Mantidae; genus Deroplatys; species Deroplatys truncata. The sequence continues at coordinate 152,082,532 of CM060990.1, forward strand.
GCAGTTTCACACCATTTTTGGATCACTAATCACAACATCAAACCCAATATTACATTAGTCAAACCAGCCAAATTTGCAGCTGAATTAGATGCATGGGAGAAGATCACCATTCTAAAACACAACACACATCTAATGAATTTTGATTTGCCGCCACCAAATCCTCTCTGGAAGTACATTTCTCCACCACAAGATGCCACCACAGGATCCAGTCCAAAAAACGGAAACACCAACAACACGGGCCAGTCGAGTTAACCTTCTGAGGATGGGAACAACGGTTTCCCGAAACATGTTAAGTGAGTAAACTTAAGTGATGTTAGTGTAACAATTTCGACTCACCTTTAAATAAAAAGGAAAATGTATTTTGTCAGTTTCAGCATGGTTTTAGGAAGGGGTTTTCAACTACAACTGCTGTTATTGATAATGTCCATCAGGTAATAAGCCTATTAGAACAGAATAAAAAGTTAGGTATACTATTCTTTGACCTATCGAAAGCGTTCGATAGTGTCAAGCATGATATCTTATTAGATAAACTAGAAGCTTATGGGATAAGAGGAAAAGCATATCAGATTTGTAAATCCTATTTGTTGGGTAGAAAACAAATAACTGAAATCTATATTAAAAATTGTGTGTGTTTGTCAAAAGTAAAGTCAAAGCAGGGAATAGTAAGATATGGGGTACCCCAAGGGTCAGTTTTGGGCCCCTTAATGTTCCTAATTTATGTAAATGATATTAGTCATCCAAAAAATTCCACTATAACATCGTATGCGGATGACACTACAGTAAATTTTTGGGGGGACTGTAATGCATCTTTAATGAAAAAAATTGCTTTGGGTACCAATGAAATATTAGACTATTTTAGAGTAAATAATCTCATTTGTAATATGGATAAAACAAAATTTTTGAAATATGATCTTGTAAAAAAAGAAAAAATGGAGCATTCACTTGTGATTGAGAATAAAAATTGTGATAACATAGACGTGCAGAAGTTCCTAGGGATATGGATAGACAGTGGGCTGACATGGGCACAACACATAAATGCAATATCTACTAAAATTAGCAAATCCATCTATCTCTTAAGATTTTTTAAACATACCTTAGGTGGTGAGGAATTGAAAATGATATATTATGGTGTAATCTATCCACATCTACATTATGGGATTGAGGTGTGGGGAAATACAGCTAAGGTGCATATAAATAAGTTGATGGTATTGCAGAAGAAATGCATTAGAATTATTAGTAACTTAAAATTTAATGAATCTTGTAAAAATGCATTTAATGAACACAAAATATTAACAGTCTATTCCTTATATGTATATAGGACTGTACTATATATACAAAACAAGAATCCTACAAAAAAATAATGACATTGATGGTTATAGTACAAGAAGTAGCATAAATTATTATAGGTATATGTGTAATAAACAAATTGTATTTAAGGATATAAATGTAATAGGAACAATTTTTATAACAAATTACCATTAGAAATTAAAACTGCAAGAAAATCTAACTTCAAAATTTGTCTAAAAAACTACTTGATTGAAAAATGCTTGTATTCTCTGGACAATAAAGCATTATTATTATTATTATTATTATTATTATTATTATTATTATTATTATTATTATCGGCGGCAGCGGTGGTGGTGGTACCGCCGTCACCACCACTACTAAAGATTGTAATGTCACGCAACCATTTATTTTTAAGTACAATTCCAAAATTGTTGGAAGAAAATGGCTTTCTCTGCTTTTTGCAGAGAAGAGAGAAAGAATTCACCATTTTCAAAAATGTACATATGCTGCAAAGTATACAAAATATAAGCTATATTAACCTCAGAGTAAAGACACCAGAAAGTGTTACCACTTCTGCCGTACCCGAGTTATGTGAACAATTTTATTTCAGTTTTTGTTGCCAAAATTTGCTTGATTAAAATGAAATTATGGAGGTTTTAGAGAACAAGTGTTTCTGCATTTAATAAGTGCATAATATTTAGGATAAATTCAAAAGATTTTATGGAAAAGTGGCTTAAGGCATACCATATTTCCTAACAAAAAGCTTCTCATACTTCTGATGCACTTTTCTTCCTAGTTTTGATTGTAGTTACCTTTTTCTCCCTTCCTATGGTACTTAACAGAAAATTTAAGATCTAGAATTACATTAAATTTAGATACCATAAAAATGAGAAGGGAAGGAAAAGTTACATATCTAATGACAAAAGTGACCTTTTATATATATATATATATATAATTTCATTATTATTATTGTTGTTGTTGTTATTATTATTATTATTATTATTATTATTATTATTATTATTTACATAAAACATAATATTAAAAAAAAACTAGTTCACTAGCTAAATTAAGTGAACATACATTTACAGTCAGAATTTCACAACAATATTCTTAATATAGTTTTTGAGAAAAGTGCACCTAAGGGTTTAAAAAATGAAGTTAGGGCAAATTGAGATGAAAGTTCAAAGTGTAGTACATACTCATTTACTCACTTTTTCAGAACATGCCAGCCCCATATTCATCATTGTGATCATTTTAAGCTTCTCTTTTCCTCTTCTTGGTTCTAGCTATGTCTTCAGTTATTTGAACTGCCGTTTTTTGCCTCTGAGACTCAAACTATATCACTTCTTAAAAGTGCTGCTTTCATATTTTCACAAATTTTGATGGCCATTTTTTGCATAACTTTAAGCCTACCACTACCTCCTTCATTAAAGCAAATCACACTATCATACACACCTCTTTTCAAAGTTTTTTTCCCCAACATACACAGTTTTTGAAATCCTTTCCCATATCAAATGATGAAAACTTTCATTCGGATTTCGAGTACACCCACAAACATCTTTTAAGTAGATCATCCTGAGAAAGTTCTTTAAATACTGGTTTTATAGCTAGGAGAACTTCCTCAGAAAGAGAAAGCTATGTTTATATGGTTGGTTTGTCATGTGATTTGTGACACCCACACCAAGAATCTTCTTCCATAGGAACCATGTTGTGGTTTGCTGTCATTGGAAAATTTATGAAGAAATATAGGCTAAATAGCCTGCTTCATTTCTGTTATGCTTTAACTTTTATTCCTTCTTATAACCAGTCCATAATACTGCTGTAAAGAAGGTCAGTTTCAGTATGTCAGTCTTTCATGACCTAAAAGTGTTTTTCTATCAGGCAACACCTTTCTTTTCATGTTAGCTTTCAGTTTTCTAAGTTTAGCACCCATTCTTTTAAATATATCCCGTACGTTCTAATTTAATAATATTGTGGTAATGGCCTGAGGGGTGTATTTTCAAGTGTTCCACACGGCTGGAACTGACTCCTGGGGGTAGCTCTGGACCTCGAATGGCTGCCACACACATGCCACAAGTACCTCGAGAGGGAGAATCGTGGAACCGGGATACTGGTAGAGCTACTAGACTGGCCTACCAAAGGTTTACTCACCAGGGGAAATGAGTACTAAAGGGGAGTTGGAGAAAGGCATAGGACCCCGAGATAACTTCTGAGTTTCTAACAGTAAGAGGTAGGTGAGGATATGGCAAGGCACAGATAAAGGGGTCACATGCTACACAAACAAGAAACTAACTAGCACTATTAATTTAACAAATCTATATTTTGACTCATGGCTGCCTACAGGGAGGTGTACAAATAGTTTAGCCAGATGGCATGCTTACCTGAGATGAAGCTGATGCTGCCCGATGAATGGTGCTGTCTTGCTGGTTTATGATTATAATGATTTTCAGGAATCAGACTGATGCAGGTTCTTGTAGCAGTCCCTCTGGAGTCCTCCCTTGTCCCAAAAGCCAGGGGTTTTTAAAGGTGCACCGCTGCTACCTCAACAGACCTTCACCTCTTGGGCAAACGTCCTAACCCGAATCAGCAGAATTTGCACAACATTTCTAAGTTGAATGAAACCTGACACTGCGCCTAGCAACAACAGAGTGCTTGGACATACATTCTGTGGTCAGCCTTTTTAACCTTAATGGTGCAATAATTTCCAACGCTACTGAGCGCAAGAACAATGCTACAAAATTAATAAAATAAATCCATGCAACATGACATCACCGCCCTCCCAGATAAACACAGCTGTCCACGACTGAGCAGGTGGAGTAGCTAGAAAAAATTACAAAGGCAACATGAAGCAGTGAACCAACAGAGTACAAAAAAGGCACTGTAGTTGTTGCTAGCTCTTGTGTTACAATAAAGGTGAATGTGCTTCCTCACCAAGTGTCTTCGTAGGAAAATCCAGGGAGGATTAACATACAAAGGGGGAGGGAGGGTTAGGACAGCAGCGAAGGGAGGTATTATAACCCTAAGAAAGAAGAGGAAACAAGTGAAAATTCAGGAGGAGGGAGATCGGTAAGTAGGCAACTAAAGAGTCAGGAGCATCCATGCACAGAGAGGTTAAGGTAGGAGAGATGTATACACACACTGGAAGAACACACTGTATTGTAAAACAGGTGTACAGAGCCTGAAGGGACATCTTGACACAGTAGTAAGCATAGGCAAAGCCTTGCAGGGATGCTGAACAACTCTCGACGGTTGGAGGAAGTGGCGGAGAGACTAGAAAAACTATGTAGCACCAGCAAGAAGTAGGCGACAGTCATCCATAATAGACCAAGAGCCATCAGAGGCACAGTACAGGATACAAAGTGTGTACATCAGAAACACACAGATATCCAGAACTGAAGGTTTATATCTGCCCATCGCTGAAGCCAGAGATGCAGAGGGTGCAGGATTAACCCAAGTGACTTGGTTGGCCAGCAGGAAACGCGTTGACACTAAGCGTCTTAGATTGCATGTGTGCGCTCTCACCAGTGCTTGACGTACATGGAGCACAGGAGCAGAGATTGAACACTGGGAGCGGCATGAAAAACAAAAAGGGAGCAGTAGCGGGATACACTGGAGCATAAAATACTAGGGAATTGGCAGGAAACGAGAAGGAGAAAGGAAATATTGACAACAAAGGGAAAAGAACCAGGGGCAGAGTGGCAGAGGCTGTATAGAATAGAATCTTTATTGGCACATAATGCTTATAGTGTGAGCCTGAGCTCGTAAACTGGTGACTCATCAAAAGTTACTTAAAAAAACTAAGTTGAAAATTGTTGAAATATGTTAATATTTCTAAAAAAGGTAGCTTAATCTTAATATGTACAAGTTTAACAAGTTGTATACATGGTATTATTTGCACAATATATTGGAACATAAGTATTCTAGTCTATTGCTGATATAGTGTCATCCATAAATTCTCGAATGGAGTAACATGTTTTATGTAGTAACGTTTCTTTAACTCTTTTTGTGAACAATTTTAGGGTCTTTATATCCTTAATTGGTTGTGGCAGTTTATTGTATACTTTTGTGCCCATGTAGTAGGGGTTGTTTTCATAGTGTGTTAGTCTGTGCATAGGAAATTTGATGCTAGTTTCCCTCCTGGTATTGTAGTGATGTCAGTTTCGTTTTTCCATGAAATTGTCATAATTTTTATGTACACAGGTGAACAACTCTTAAGAGATATGCTGAAGGCATAGTTAAGATTTTTAGTTTTTTAAATAATAGTTTGCATGAGTCTCTGAAGTCAGCTTGTAACATAATGCGTATTATTTTTTTCTGAATTTTGAAAACTGTTTAATATCCAGGTGCGTTTCCCTATAATGTTATACCAAAGGTCAAGATTGAGTGGAAGTAACTATAATAGACTGCTTTTTTTTATTCCTATATTCATTATATGTCAGACACATCATATTAAAACAAGCTGCGTTCATTTTCTTAGTTATGTATTCGATATGGATATTCCATTTTAGATATTCATCTATGTGTGTTCCTAATATTTTGCTGCAGCTTTTAGTCATTTGAGTTACTAACTTATCTTGTCCTGAATTTGCATTAACAGTAGTTTTAAATTGTAGAATACTAGTTTTTCATTTAAGTTTATTCCATTGCAGGTGAACCATTTATCCAAGTTATTTATTATGTTGTTTATATCAGTTTGTAATGACTAGTGTTTTGTAAGATAACTAAGGTGTCATTTACATACAATATTGGATTCCCACTTATAGTGTGAGGTAAGTCATTTGTGTAGAGTATATATAATAACATTAAAAGTAGGATATATAGCAATTAGCTTAGGTGGAGGGAACCATGCAAAAATAAATAAAAATTACATTGGTGTGGACCAACAATGCGGTTGTCTGCTAGCGAGAGAGATCATATGGCTCATTGGTTACATACATTCACAACTGCTGATGGTACACGGACCTTGAAACTTGCTCATCTCTGGGCGGAAGCGTGCTCAGAACTGACATCAGCAGATTGTGGTATGCAGGAATTGCATCACAATGCTACACCGAGAAATGCCATGCAATAGCAAACTAGATGAAAGAGAACAATGCATGAATAAAAGTTGTAGTACAGACAAATAGACATGATATATATTTCTTAGTAATAATGCAGATGTGTGCGAGACCACAACAGACATATGAGTGCTGCAGCACATGAAGCCACAGTAAATGGCAAAAATTATGTTCATGCACACTCTCCAAACAGCACAAAGCATGGAAACTACCAGAGAGATAGGCATATAGAACTAGAAACATAAGATGGGGCACCTCTAAACTAAAAGTGTGTAACCTCGGACATTATGGCTCAACAGAGCTGAACATTCCATTACTCCCCAAAGCCTTACGGTGTTAATTGGAGGGCTCTGAGACACATAGAATAACTCACTGGACAAGTACAAAAACCTATGAAATGCGCACGTAACAATAATACCCAAATTTAACTATATCAAGTAACTTAGCAAATGAGACCTCGTGGTTTTAAACTCTATGCCATGAAATAATTGGATGGTTCAACAGCTGCACAAATGACTTTCACAGCCATACAACACACATTAGGAGCCAAAAGATACACAAAAACAATATCTATATCTCTGATAGGTCAAATTTAGAACTATAAGAGCATATATAACTAAGTGAATAAACTAAACATGGGGTGAATAATATAACTTAGCATTAAGAAATAGTATTACAGATGCGATGAGAGTGTGAAGTGAAAGAACTGGGAGAGAAAAAAATCTTGTTTTGAGGTCTTTCGCCCATGTTTGAAAGTCTATAGCTTTTGTTTTTCTAAATTAAGAAACAAGACACATTTTTTACTATTAGAACCAATTTAATGGTGCTACATTGGTGAGCTATCACTAACAACTTTTAGATAGTGACATGAAATACACAAAAGAGAAATGGAATGGGTCAAGGCGTATTTGTTTCTTTGTTCTTTCATAGGCGTAAGTTTGTGTTTCTTTATCCTGTGAGTAACTGGAGAGATCTAGGCATCCATGGTGCTAATGGACGTGCCCCCTGCCGAGATGGCGGATGACAGGGATGTCGGTGGCACCTGCAGAGCCAACATCACCAGAATCACCTTATTCTCGGGGGAACTGCTGGTCTTGCCGGAGTTCAAGATTTGGGTGTGGCGTCGTAGACGGCAAACCTGTAAACTGAGCTTACACAATCTATAAGCTCCAGCTACACATAAAAAGAGAACAACAAATATAATAATTCAAATTTGTAGGAATTCCAGAAGAAAAGAATACACAGTGGAAACTCCAGGGACACGCGTTACCATTACAAGCTCAGGTCGCCGAAAAACAAAGCCAAAATCAAAGTTATCACAGCCAACCAAATGTAAAGTAACAGAGTAGAAAAAGGGAGGCTGTCTAAGTGAGAGAACGAGGTTGTTGGCAAAACTGAAAGGGGCTGATGAGATAAATTGAGATGAAGTATGTCAAGGGTCCAGTTAGTATTCAGGCACTGAGATAAATTGGTAAGCATGACATAATCCGACTGGGTTATAGGGTTAACTTTTAAAGACGTCAAAGTGGACCATCCTGCGGGTATCAGATGAATAAGTTGAGGTTCTAGCGCCAGCTTTTGAAAGCAAGGAAAGCGAAGAGGAATCTGTAGTACACGGCCAGCGTGTAACTTGCAGTTTCAAGGCAAAGTTATTCCAAAAGCTCCAGGTGTTACTGGGGGTGGAAAAGGCAAAGAGTGGAAAGTACCATTGCAAAATAGTAGAAGAGGGTCCAAAGGGTGCATCACAACAAAATCATGGTTATCAATTTCGGTAATGATCATATTACTGGACGAGTGATACTGGAAAGGGAAAAATTGTTTATTTGACTAGCTGTAACACCCTGTAACATCTTCGTGGCACACAAAGAACTAAACAATAAATCAGTGCTAACCCTAGGAATGAAGCAGAGCCTGCTGTGAAGGGGGTCGCATTCATAAAGGGCCCTCCCTGTAATAGGTCGAATCACCGCTAACTGCTACTAGATTGGTATCATAAAATAGTGCAGATGGAACTGTTCCAAGCAAAGGCAGTACCAATAAAATCGTAAATCTTGCATGACGTTCCTTGTCTCGCAAGAATTTGAATAGTCATTAGAAAAAAACTTAGACTAAAATAGCAAGAAATAATTTCCAAATCAAAATATTTATGAGCCTCCTGTGGGTCGATTACAAGCTCAACCGAGGTATTGTTAGTCGAGACTGCAGAGCTCAAAGCTCCTCCAGAAATAAATGAACTGGCACTACTGATAGGGGAAATAGTTGGTTACGACACAAAAACATATCTTCAACCTGTTTAAGCAGCAACACTGTGTGAACAGAGCGTTGGGTGTTGCGTAAGATTTCCCACAAACTGCGGAACTGGCTTTCCGAAACACCCTGGAATTCTGTGCCAATGGAATTATACATAGCGTCAGAGGTTCTAACAATTTGTTTTAATTAGGACATCGATCTGAGAGGATGATTGTCAAACTTCAGAGCTGTACAAATTTAAAGTTTCTTGGGTCGAGGTGACCAAGCCTGATCATGAGAGACAATAACTTCTAGAGCCTTGTAATGGTCTAGGAGCTCCCTGTCTGTTGCCGTGACCTTATCTATATTACTGCTCATAGCTATGTCACAGCATAAGTTCAGCATGTCTCCTAAAAACGCAACACCCTGCCTATGGCGAAGGTGGCCCTCAGAAGTAAAATTAAAAATGGAGGCATGCAATTTATTCCTTATCAAGGAGACTGACGAAAAAGTTAATGTCACCTTCCGGTTTAGTGATATGGTGACCCTCGGCACGACATCTGGTCGGACGAGCTGTTGACAAGGGCTGAGGGTCAGCTGTTTCCCTCAACACTTTAAAGGTGATTGACACCGTAGCCTGGTATTATAAGACGTCTGACAGACGTCTCCATGCAGCTCCTGTAGTAAGCATCGCTACATTTCCCCTGGGGTTGAAAGTTACCTTTATAGGGTGCACCAAGGTGCTTAGGATAATTAGGACCTGAAAGACCTGTTGAAAAAACAATGATTAAAGACAGCATCCCTTAATACGTGTAAAATTAAATCTTCTCTCTCTCTCTCTCGCTGGTGACTCTTAACCCGGGCTTTTCCTGAATTTACCTAAAGTTCTTAACTAACCTGGTATCATCTTTTGCTATGTATATTTGTTTCCCGTCTCACACGAGTTCACTTGCCGGATATATTTGTGCTGATGCGACATCTGTTCACTGTTAGCCCCGGCTGCACGCATATACGGTGTTCCTTTAATACAGCCGCTAGCTGGTGATTTTTCTACACTCCCTGATTCTACACTCCCTGTTCTCTTTTGCTGTACTTCCTCCTTTCTTTTCTGTTTTATTTTGCCTATTACTTCTCCTACATTACATATTAGTTATTAAGGTTCCCTCCTTAACCACAAGAGTCCCCCTCGTGCTAAGAGGAACAGCAACTGTCCCAGTTGTAACAGAAGCATGCAACAAACGCCCTTGAAAAACAAAGGATAACCTGAACAGAAGTGCACTTATACACTTAAGTTTCCTTACACAGTATGCGATGGGGGAGGGTACATATTAGTCTGCTCAACAAAAAAAATGGCTACTGCATTAAAGCAGATACAGAAACCTCAGTAGGGCATCGGATTCATCCCTGTGGAAGAGAACAATCAAAAACCGTGTGCTAAAGCTAATTGAGGGCTACCAGGGGCAGAGGTGTCCACCAATGCACAACCCAACCACTGGTTAGGCAAAAACTAGGACTAGCGCATCTGCGCTATGTTTCAAGAGATGCATATAGATATTTACACAACTAAGAGATATTTCCAGTGCTTACATAAAATAATCGGACACAAACAACAACAAAATTATGGCAGTGAGGAATACCGTTTACAATGTAGGGTATAAAAAGAAGCAACTTAAAATGATATAAGCTACCACGAGGAATAAGCTGCATCTAGAAAGCTAACAAAAATGTCCCACTATGTTGGGACTGAGTTTACTGGTACATTCTACATCTGTGAACAGCAGTCCTTGGTTCAGGGTTCCGAGACGCATGAAGTTAGGAGCACACAAAGCACTGTGTTGTTTAGTTCGAGTGGAATGGCAGGTAATGCTTGCAGGTAGCCCTTGTCTCAACGTATAAACATCTAGTTACAGTAGGGCACAAAATAAACGTCACATTTTCCAGAGCGTATCGAGTACGGAAACTAATTGCCTAACATAACAATGTTGCATGATTGTACATGTGTTAACATTCTGAAATAGCCATTTTCCACGATAGAAAAAAGTGCAAACAATATACATATCACAAAATAGATTTCTTCACAACTTCATTACACCATATACATAAATATTTAAAATAAATAAATACATAAAGTAATAACCCAAATAATGCAAATGAATACAATACCATACCTTATTACATGTCATTGCAGCGAATTACAAGGTGCATTCGCAATGTATCAAATAAAAACATCATCTATTTTCACTTAAAATGAGTTTATAGCTAGAAAAACTTTGTTCTTCATCACATGATGTGACAGGTGCATAACAAAAGAATGGGATATCACATGAATAAACTTTTGTGGATTTGTATTTATTGTTTGAATCCAATAAAATGTTGTTAATGGCACACATATCTGCAAAGCCAAAAGGGCATTTTTAATTTGGCGTTCATACTTGCAATAACAAGTCTGATTTTGATGCATTCAGTTCTTGAAGCAGTGCAATTACGAACCCATATATTTTTCTAGAAATGCTGTAATACATTTATTTTCGATCTCGTTGAAATGGATGTTGGCATGTAGCAACATGCTACACATCTCGATAAAATTCTTTCTGATTTTCTATTTTGATTGCGATGTGAAGACCTCTGTAGATTGTTGAGTTTAACATTTTTCATGTGTATTTTGCTATTGCAGTGTTTTTGAAAGAATTGAGATCTGTTAAGATGTATTTTTTGCAGTGTTGCTTCCCTTGACGAGGAAATGTTCCTTTCCAAACTTCTCTATAAGTGCATCCTGAAGGGAACGCTTGGTACTCGTAATCTTCAACATGTTTCGAAGTACTGTGGAGTATAAATAAGAGCAATTAACACTAACAAAATATCAGTGAATATGTAAATGCCATGAAACTATAGTTCTTTACTCAATGGATCTCGAGTACGTAAGGGGACTGCATTAACCAGGGCGAAGCAGCAATATGAATGTCCACAGTGACCTTTGCTATGCAACTACCTGTAGGTTGGAAGTGCTACCCTACCCACCGGGCTAGGACATCAACTCAACCCCATTCGCTCCCAACTTCAGTCTACTAATTCCGTGACCCAAAACCGAGGCCTGTGAACAGACACAGGAGGCGTGTGGACTTTGTCTTTGCAGCAGCACGGAGCAAGAAATGGATGCTGTTCTGACAGAACAAATTGCAAGGTTTGCGCTAATATCTCCAGCGGAGAGTTAATCTCACTGGAATGGTAGTGTATCTGTACATTCGCTTTACGCACACCACGCATTCAGGTGTGGTCCAAAAATGGGTATCTTTTACAACATATGTTACCGGAGAAAGGCATCTAACTACCACAAAGGGACCATGATATTTGTGTAATAGTTTTGTGGAAAGACCCGTCTTCCGTCTATGCATATAAACACGTACCAAAGAACCGGGTATGTACATTACTGCATGGTGCTTCATATCATAAGAGACCTTTCTGCCTTTTATGATGTCGTGTAATGTTACGTTGCGCTAACTCGCGCCTGTAGTGTGTTTCATGAAGGGATTATCAGTTGTGTACATGAGCTGCACATCAGTTGGCAACACAGGAAGTCTACCATACACCAAAAAGTACAGTGAATACTGAATACCCAATTGATTTTTGTAAGAGGTGTTATAGGCCCACGTAAGTGGGAAAGACAAACATCCTAGTCATCTTGTTTAGTGCCGATGTAATGACTTAACGTGTTAATGATAGTTTGATTACATCGTTCAACTAAACCATTACACGCTGGATTGTAAGCGGTGGTCAAAATGGTGTTTAATACCCATGAGGTTCAAGAGTTCCTCTACTGCCTCGCTTAAGAAGACAGTTCCTCTATCAACAACATGGCTTGCACGCCATGATGACACAAAATATTCTGAAGTAGAAATTTAACTACCTGGGGCGCAGAAGCATTGGTGAGGGGAAGTTTCGATATATTTACTAAAAACGTCAGTCGCAACAATAATGACGGTGTTGCGCCTTTGTTTTTATGTATAGGCCCCACCAGGTCAATGCCAAAGCATTCTCCCACGTGGTCAATGGGGATGGGCTGCAGCTACCCTGCGGATCGCAGATTCCTAGGACCTTTGCGAGACTGACACAATGGGCAACCTTTAACAAATTTCATTACATCATTACTTAGCCCGGTCCAGTAGAAACGTGCTGCTATTTTTGAATAGGTTTTGGTGAAGCCTAAAAGTCCCACCATGGGGTCATCATGGTGGGATTTGAGAATCTCTTTTTTGAGTGATTCCGGGACAAGCAACAAATACAGATCCCTGAAGCTCCTGCATTTCTCCTATAGTTCTAACTGTTCATCGACCTGTGGTAGGGGTAGACACTGGGAAATGTGATAACCAGTCGACATCTTTATGTAATTTCCCCACCTAATGTACTATGGTGAGATCGTACCCCTGGAGTTTCAGTGCCCATCAGGCCAATCTTCCACTCGCATTCTTCATGGTGCGAAGGTAACAGATTGCATGGTGATCACTGATAACGGGACAGGGTAACCAAAAATAAGGGATCGAAAGTGAGTCACTGCGTAAACAAGGCCCGAGAGTTCCAACTCTGTGGCACTGTAACGCTGTTCACGCTTATTCAGCGAACGCGATACGTAGATGGGGTGCAATAAATTATTGGTACCTTTTTGGTAAAGAATCACCCTTACTCCCACTTTGGAGCTGTCCACCTGTATTTCGGAATACGCCCCCAGCGTATAGTGGGCTAGGATCGGTTTGGACATAAGCAGTGCCTTGAGTTGCTTAAACACTTCCTGTTGCAGCTGCAGCCAAACGAAGAGCTGATCCTTCCTATCGAGGATGTGGAGGGGATGCGCGATAGCTGCGAAATTACAGATTAACGGCCTATAAAAGCTAAAAAAACCGAGCACCTTTACCTTTCTAACATCCCAGACTGATTTAGGGGTTGGTAAATTGCTTTGACTTTATCAGCATCCGGCTCTATTTCTTGATGCAAAACTTGGGAGCCTAGAAGCTTAACAGCTTACATTGCAAAATAACATTTCGAAGGCTTGAGTTTAAAATTAAAAAGATCTAGGCAGTGGAAAACAGCTGATACATTATCCAACATTTGCTAAAAGGTGGAGACAAAGACAAGTATCTCATCCAGATAAACTATAGCCTTTTTATATTTAAGGTCCCTCAATAGTTTATTGGCTATTCTGGTAAAATGCCTGGGGTCTGTTCACCAAGCCAAAGCTCAATTTGAATTCGAATTGCCTATCAGACGTAAGAAAGCTTGTGAATTTCTTGCTATCTTCTGCCATGGGAACTTGGAAGTAAGCACTTAGGAGGTCTAAGGGACAAAACTATTTCGCCTTCCCCAAGTATCCGAGCAAGTCATTTATAAGTAATCGGGGGAAAGAAGAGGTTTCTGTAACAGGATTTAATTTGCGATAATCAACACAATCTAAAGCCACCATTGCGGCATTTAACCAACACCACTGGCGCTGCCCACGGCCTGAAAGATTCTCGAATAATGCCAGCTTGCAACATTTCCTACACATACGAGTTAATGACCTCCCGCTGTTGCTGCGACACTCTTATAAGTCCTTTGTTTTATAGGTTTAGCATTGGTGAGGTTGATATGAAATTCCTCCACCGAAGTATCCCTAGTTCTTGCAAGCTGGTTGTGAAAGTGTGCCTAAACCTTCGGTTATGAGCAGTTGTTGCTGAGGGGAAATTTATATTAAACGGCATCCCTTCTACAGTTACAGGTGTGACATCCTCTGGCGAAATGTTTGAGGACTGTATCAGTGCTACTTCATAGACATAAGCGAGAGTTGTGCCTGCAAGAATAGTTTTCACCTCAGCTGTATTAATGCTGACTGACAATGTGGCTCGCCCAGTAGCCACACAACAGTTAGCCAGAATTTGAATTAACTTTTTCTGCATCAAGGCCTCCGCCGGTTCGAGTAAGACATCTTAAGACAGGGGTGCATCAAATTATACCCACACACCGGTGACACTAAAAGGTGGAAGTTTGATATCCACAGCACATAGCTTTACGGGGAACATCCTCCTCCAGCGGTTCAAGTGTAATCTGATTTAGAGGGTTGTGTGGTTGCTCCGCGCCCTCTAAGATAAGAGGTGGCCCTTCTGCTATGTGTAGAGAGATTTTTCCTGTGGCTACATCTAGGATCGCTTTATATTTAGTTAAAAAGTCCATTCCCAGCAGCAATTGAGGGCCCAAGTATGATGCTACTATTAATCTCTCTTTAAATGATATGCCTTGCAATTAAAACTTACAATCCATGGAATACACTGCATCTATCAGGCGATTATCGACTGTTTTAGGCATGATCAACTCCGGTAGGGGCTCTTTAGGGGAAGAAACTAAAGCTTCATTTATAATGCTTACGATGCTGCCAGTATGTATTAGCGCCGTAATAGGTCAGCCATCAATATCGCCTATAATGAATAAAACATTGGCTGGGCAGATAGCGGGTAGTGATATGGGTGGACAATCCACAGGAATTGCACCCGTGGAGGCTACTGGCTGTTTTTAATGCTGCATACGCCGAAAACACCTCGACCATGTGCCCCGCCTCCCACAATTTCAGCATATGGGGCGACCATCCGTGGTGTGGTCCATTCTAGGGGGTTGCCATGCATCCTCCCGAGGCACACCATGCCTGGTATTCCAACCCCCATCTCCTGATGCCCTGGAGTGGTGTGCTACTCCTTATTGGGTAGGTATCTCTCGGCGATGTTATGCTCATTGTTCCGAGCTGGTCCTTGAGCGCCTGCAGATGGCCGGCCATGCCAGCTAACTGCTGGGCCACCTGGGTACCCATGACAGATGCTATGGTCACATCTGTAGGGGTTGGTAACAGGTCTGCCCTCCTACCAGCCAGGTATCTGGCCGTTTCAATGCGCTTCGCTAAATCTAACAGCACTGCCACCGTTTGCGGGTTAGCTGGAAGTACTTGTCCCAACAACCATGGTTTAAGACCACGCATTAAGTGACGGATCTGATCCCCTTTCGGCATGCGAGGGTTAACTTGATCACATAAGACGAGTATTTTCATAGACATACTGCTCAGTGGATTCAGCCATATCTTGGACATGCACAACTTATACTCCAGGACATCGTCCTGTGCTGCAGGTGTAAATGCAACCCTTACAGCATCTCTCAGCTGTAGCCACCCAAAATCTGGCTGCCAATGGGCAAACGTGCAGAACCACTTTGACGCTGCACCACGGAGGTAGCAGGGCAAAAACTGCTGCTTGTGCAGCTGTGACCAGCCAGTGGTCGTCGCAACTAATTCAAAGTTATAGATAAAGGCACCCACTTCCTCTTCCGGCTTGCCTTCAAATTTACCTGGATCGATCAGAGGGGGCAAAAATGGGGTGGAGGTTTGCTGTTCTAACTCTATCGTGAATGGCTGGCTAGGCTCTGGAGTAATGTTAAGTGAATCTGCAAATGACAGGTTGTGCTGAACTGGTATTGGGGCTGGGGGGTGGAGGATGCAAAGCGGATGACGTAGACACTTAGTGGGACTAATTTTGGTATGCACAAATAGTGCCTGAGGTGCTAGAACCTTCCCAGAACGCAGTTGAACATGGCACATATGGTTATAGAGATCTGTTAATTCCCCAGATAATACTTGTAAGTCCATTACCATGGTTTCTTGTACTATGGGCGCGCTATCAGTAGCATTATGAAATTGCTCATAAAGTCTAAGTAGTTTCTGTGAAGTTGGACTATTGGGATTTAGATTTTGAAGAAAATGCATAAACAGCATTAGGTGAGCATTGGCAGAGAAACCCTACCTGTGACCATAGCTATACTGATATATTCCTACAAGTGGGGGAGGGGGACAAAAATCCTTGCATGTTGAAAAAAAAAACTACCCTATAGATATGTGAGTGAGCAGAATGACTCTCCAGTATGGTTCACCACAGTTAAAATAAAATACCTCCACCTACACACATAAATAGAAATTTCCTAGTCTATGGCACACCACAATGAGATGCATGATAGAAGAGGAGGGAAAAGCAAAAGGTCACTAGATAGGGTGGATGGGAGAATTATACGGGGGTGTCATGGAGGATCCTGTTCGATTGTGGTATTTGAAGGGGTTCTACTAAAATTGGGGATGGGGGGCATTAAAAAACCTGTTGCAGGCACCACTTATGGGGGTGATCACAGGGTAGCGAACCTACTGTGATCTAAACCTGTGCGCTTCCACCACTTACGGCAGTGGCCTGAGGGGCGTATCTTCGTGTTCCATACAGCCAGAACTGGCTCCTGAGGGCGGCTCTGGATCTTGAATGGCCAGCACACATGCGCCGCGAGTATGAGGGAGACGTGGGACCAGGATATTGGTAGAGCTATTACACTGACCTACCGAAGGTTAACAGGCGGATGAGTCTACTGAAGGGGAGTTGGGGAAAGGCATAGGACCCCGAGATAACTTCTGAGTTTCTAACAGTAAGAGGTAGGTGAGGAGATGGCAAGGCACAGATAAAGGGGTCACATGCTACACTAACAAGAAACTAACTCTCACTATTTAACAAATCTATATTTTGGCTCATGACTGCCTACTGGTGAGGGGCTACAAATAGTTGAGCCAGACGGCATGCTTACCTGAGATGAAGCTGATGCTGCCCAATGCATGGTGCTGTCTTGCCAATTTATGATTTACTTTTTGTAATGATTTTTCAAGAATCAGACTGATGCAGGTTTGTGTAGCAGTCCCTCTGAATTCCCCCCTTGTCCCAAAAGCCAGGGATTTTTAAAGGTGCACCACTGCTACCTGAGCAGTTCTTTACCTCTTGGGCGAACATTCTAACTTGAATCAGCAGAATTCATGCAACATTTTTAAGTTGAATGAAACCTGATGCTGCGCCTAGCAACGACAGAGTGCTTGGACATACATTCTGCGTGTCAGCGTTTTAAACTTTTATGGTGCAATAATTTCCAACGCTACAAAATTAATAAAGTAAATCCATGCATTGTGATAATATCAATGTCATCCCCATAAACTTTACTTTGTTTCACTTTTTGAAATCCCTTAGAGTCTCCATTTCCAAAATAATTTACACATCTTACTCCATGTTGACTGACAGAGTGACTGAAAATTCCTGTACCCAAGTATCTACCATTCCCCCCACTAAAGCCCACACAATTATTGAACAATCATGCTCTTTACATTCCTTATTACTATGGCATACATTGCAGCTCTTAGAAAGACAAAATACTTATAACACCTTACCTAAATCAATTTATGGTCTTGCTTTCACCATGTGCCATCAAAGGCAGCAGTCAAATTAATATTACCATCATTTTCATTCAGTGCCTCTGTTACTGTTCCCTTCATGGAATCCATTGCTACTTCACTGACACGTTTTTGAATTAACACTAGGCATTGTTTCGGTTTTGTGGGAAGTGGTGGCAAATCCATCTGCAGCTACCCCTTTACCAGTGCATTTCAATGCATAAATTAACCTAGCTTCCTCTGCTTCATGAACTTTGCCATTAGGCATGTTTCAGCCAAGAGAATTGATCTATCCGTCTAGCTATTGGTCTTCCGATGTTCCTGAAACTTTTCAATTTATAGTTAATTAAAGCAGATGGCAGTCTATTAGAGTTCATTCTTTATATATGTTCGTACCGGTTAATCTGCATTGAATATATTTTATCTACAATATTAAACATATTTAAGTCCTTCCTAATTTTTCACTTCGTTGTTTGTCCATAAGAGCCACTACTGCTACAGAGTATAAGAATCTCATCTCTCTTACATTTACATTTCAACGTTTGACTTATACCACACATTCTATTAAATTTATCTATTTTTGTATTTGTCTTCTTTCTGCTTATAAGAGACACGCCCTAAGCAATTAAAATTATTTGCTTGTGCTATTGTTTGATTATTATTAACTATTTTTCATCTCAAGTGGTTCTTTCCAAAAGGCCATAAATTTTGTTTTTGTTCCTGGTGTTTTCAAGTAATACTCTACAACTGTTTCATTTCATAGATAGCTATTTGTAAATTATTTTCTGAAACACTGTGTCTGCATATATTATAGTATAGTAATTAAAATATTTCCATTTATCTTAGTCACTTATTTTAGCCTGCTATTCTTTAATGGCTTGTCAAGATATAAACTAAATTGTGCAGGAAACTTGGGACATCCTTGTTTATATCCTTGATTGGTTCTTAATTTCTGTTTGATAACTGTGCCTCCATTGTTAATAATTACTTCTGCGTTAAAATATAAACTTTGTACTACTTTTACAAAGTTGTGGGATACCGATATTGAGAATTATTTTTCACAGTTTTGTTCATAACAGCAAGAGCTTCTAGGGTTAACAAGATCAGCACCAGGGGAAGTAGCATTAGCGGAATTAGGAAGAACAAGAAGAAAGGGAGTGATAATGGAAAGGATATTAAAATTCTGGTTTAGATACCTGAGAAAAGATAAAGAGGAAATTTTAAATATATGCATGGAACAACAAAAGAGTATGAAAAATATAAATAGCTGGTGGACAGGGGTAGAAAAAATTATGGAGAAGATAGGAATGGGAGATATTTGGAGAACAGGAGAAAGAAATAGCAATGGTTTCTGGATAACAGTAAGAAACAGAGTGGAGGACATAGAAAGACAAGAGATTTGGGGAAGCTTAGAGAATAAAAAGTCACTAAGGTTCTATAGATTAGTAAAAAGGAAATGGGGAAGAGAAGGGTATGTGGATTATTGTAATAGAGCAGAAAAAGAAGCGTTTGCATGGATGAGAACAGGATCAATGTATCTGAGAGGGCTAAGAGGTAAAAAGAAAAAACGGAATTTGTGAATTATGCAGAGACAGTGAAAGCACAGAGCATTATATGACAGAATGCAAAGAATTAGCAGAATGGAGACAAGAAGTATGGGAAGAAAAATGGGAAAAAATGGATAGAAAAATAGTAGCAATTAAAATGCTAACGAGAAAAGAAAAGCAAAATAAGAATATGGGGGAGTTCTTAAAGGAAGTAAAAGAGAAATGGATTAGAAAAGTAAGAGAGATAAGAAAGGTAGAAAGGCAAACGGAGGAAGGAGAAGATGGGCAATAGGGATTAAAGGTAGCAAGGAATGCTTAGACGAGCCAGAAGGCCAGGGTGCCAGGCAAAAAGAGCAGTATAGCTGGCAAGGAAATTTGTACATAGGTTAAGTTAGTATATAAGTGGAATATTATAAAAAGAATTGTGTAGAAAAAATGTACAAATAAAGTATCTATCTATATCTATCTATCTATCTAAATCTAATCTAATCTTATCTAATTTATCTAAACAGTATGTTGAAGGCTTTCTCATAGTCTGCATATAGCACACATGTAAGTAAATTGTATTAACTTAGCATTTACTTCAAAACAGAAACCCAGATATGGTGAGGTCAGCATAACTTCTAATGCCACATTTCTCACATAAAGCACATAATTTTGAGGCCAAACCCCTATCTTCCTCTTCTCTTGCCTTAGCACTAAATTCATTGTCACAAAATTTAAATTTTGCACAGTTGTTGGTCAGGTCACACAATAAATCTAACTTAATAATAACATAACCACCTCCATTCACTTCTGAATCA
This sequence comes from Deroplatys truncata, assembly GCA_030765065.1. Taxonomy (NCBI): domain Eukaryota; kingdom Metazoa; phylum Arthropoda; class Insecta; order Mantodea; family Mantidae; genus Deroplatys; species Deroplatys truncata. The sequence goes on from CM060990.1 coordinate 152,102,708, forward strand.
GCTACAAAAGAATTATCATTCTGCTCAGGAAGGATTCTTAGCTTTTTTTCAGAGGAGCTCTCAGAGATATATTTGCTTCAACATTACTTACACTTAACAAATGATTTCGCTCTCCCCATTGTGTTTAGCAAGGAAATGCACTTGTATAGACTCACTAACTGAATTTATAACCACAACACCTGAACACATACTCACAACAAAAAATCTACAAAGAAGGAAACAGGTGTTGAAGATGGCAGCACAAAGCAGTGTATGTCAGAACGACCATTGCACACACACTAAAATTTACCCTATATCTCTAAGTGGGTCGTTCACAAATTCTGTGTAAAAGAAATATTCAAACACATTATGCAAGAGGTTGTGGAAGATGGGTGCATGTCCTTGTGCCACCATATTTAAATGACCAATTTAAAGGCTTATTACTCATGTAACATACTATGTTTTATGTATATAATTTTAAAGCTAAAGGTTTGTAACTTTTATTTAGAATAGAAAACAAAAATATTGATATTTTCATGAAAATTCACTTCCCAGTGTCCTAAGCAGCGGTAATAAGGTTAACTGACGATGTGTATTTTCAAAGTGCATCGTTTATCCTGCAAGTATGCACTTTCTGTTGGTGCTATTTCAGAATATCCTATTGTTTCAGATCACTGGAGCTGAAAAGAAGAAACAAAATTTAATTTATTTGTATTGCACCTTTTAGACACTTTTGTCTTAATATGTGACAAAATAACAGCTATTTTGGTTTGCAATTCTTGAAATATATGCCAGTGGTGAAGAAAGAAATGCTTTGGGACACATGCTTAGCGGAAGCGCAGAGAACATACCAATTTCCGAGAAAATACTGCATTTAACCTTTATGTTATTAACATTATAATATAAATTTCTGCCTACTTATGCACTATTTATTCTGATAAACTGTTAAATTAAAATTGGTAACTGGATACTTCATGAAAGATTCCATTTTAAACTCTTAGATATAGAATATAATAATTATATAACATAATTAAATACAAAAATAAAATAATTGGCATTACAGTTGTCATTTAATAAGTTTTGGCATACAGTATATTGCAAAGTGAATATATAGATGCATGCTACCCTATTAGGTAAATAAATTATATACGAATAATCACTAGCATTGTGATTATAATAAGAATATGAATCTAATATTTCTCATTTTGTGATTTCAAATTGCATAAATAATACCATATTATTTTTAGGATAGGTTGTAATAGAATCCTGTCTTTTTAGTATGAAGCCAAAAAGCGGATATCAGCAGCAGATGCGATGAAACACCCGTATTTCCGATCACTGGGACCAGGTGTTCATAAACTTCCTGATGGTAAGTGCTAACAGCTGTCTGCCTATCCAAAGTATTGGTTGTCATGTCAAATGTTGGGTTGCAAGAAACTATTTTGTGTATTGCTGTTCTGTCATTGTTAACACATGTATAGGCATGAGAAAAGATTTCAAAGAGAAAAAGCAGAACGTGACGAATCAGCAAGAATTGTTGAACCAAATTAAAGGAAATGTCGCTAAAATGAACAAGGAATTTGAGGCATTAAAGCAGATGATCGGTAAACTGGGTTCTGGGAGAGAGAAGGAATTTCCAAATTGCATACATAATGTATAAAACATAAAGAGTAGCATTATATTATGAACAAAGAAATAAGTAAACATTGAAAATGTAGAAAGTACATTAAACATACACAATTATGCTGTCAAACATGTATTAAACATTTTTTATACACATTAAAACATCCTTTTTTAAAAAAACAATTGCAATGTTATCAAACATTACAGTGAATATCCCTTGCATCTTTGACAGGAATACAGATTTTTGTGTTGCAAATGCTTATAAACAGTTGCTATCTTGTTTATTATGCAGGCGAGTAAGAATTTTGGTTGCTACCACAAAACCATGCCGTGTATGGTTTGTATACCCACAGTAAGAGTTGAAGCTGTTTATCATACTTCTGTGCTAAGCCCGCGGTACAAAATTGTCGTTTATTACAACAGGGCATGTTGCCAGTATGTTTAACCTGCACAGTGAAGTTAAATGCAATGGTGCTAAACTACCGATGCAAGAAATGCTTGATTTCTAATGACTTGACACTTGCAGGTATGTGTGTGTAAATGAGCAAATGGATTTTCAATTCCATATTTGCAAATAGCTTGATATTCCAAGCAAAACACACACTGTGGTTGGTAAACTGTTGTGTGAAGAGCTAAAAACTGAACAATATCGGGATGTGCTCCTATCCGTATGAAATTATTGAGAAATTTGTTTGTTACATGTGGTAAGCGTTCTACAACCTACTCCAATTCCTCTGGGTTATCAATAGTGGCATAAAACAGGCAAGAAGCCATTTAAGCCTGATGAAATTTGACTATGTGGTCCAATAGTTAAAAGAAATTTGCAGTGGTTTAAATACGATAATGCTTTGAATGGCAGTAAATGAAAGCAATAAGAAGCACTACGGCAAAAACTATATAAAATTCCTCAATTAAAATGAATAAAAGGTGCAGATAATGTATAAAAGTAAATTACTAAAATACAACTTACACAATTTCATGAAGTCCCTTGCTACTTTATTTTTTTTTTTAGCAAGCGATATATGCAGTGAAGTGTAAGTTCTTGGTTCTTTTGTTTTTAAGAAGTCATTTAAACTCGATAAGATGATAGAATGTGTAATGGTCATGTTTTTAAGACAGCAGCAAGTATATGCTAACACTTTAGCAAAAATTACACAATGAAATTAAAATCAAAAGGAATGTGCTATAACACGAATAAAATAAGTTGTACACACCATTAACTGCGAGTCTTAGTTTTTTATGGACACGTTGGAATGTGTCACTTGCCTCAAGTGGATATAATGGCCACATTCTCTGATTTTGCAACAGATGCCTCCTAGTATTAGGCGTGATTGCCTCTAGAAGTGGTAAAGCAAGATCACTTACTTTTTCTGCGTTGTCTCCAAGGTTGACGAACTATGCGTCGTATTCGTCGTCGACGTGACCAACATCATGGCACCACCCCGCGTTGTGCTGTGTCAGTGCGTGGGAGGCGCAGCGCTCACAAATTCTCCCAGAAGATTTCTCTTGCTAGCTGGTTTGCTAAATGCGTTTGGTGAGCAGGAGAGCAGTGGTACCAATGAGGCAACAGGTTGGGGCGAATTTAAGTATTGGTGAACCGGTGGGGAATGAGATGTGTACTTTTGCGGGGAAATTGGAGTAAACAAGTAACCATTGGGAAGAGGAGATTGAGACGGGTGCTACGTCGATCTGCTGTAGTGATACGTAGTATTTTGGGAAAGGATATGGCGGTAAAATTGAGGGTGGGAATAACGATGAGCAGCTCGACGACAAGATCGGCGTAGATGTGTGCCGGGATGGTGAAGGTGACGTTTCGACTGTAGTGGAATTACACGCCAGGCGGCGATGTTACACTGCCGACGTGGGAGAGCGAGGAAGTTGAGTGATATTTTACCATCAGAGAAGATACGTTGTTTCCGGTGAGTTCTGAAACGCTAGGTTGTGGAAACAAATGCTGCAGATGTCCTCCAACGGTTTTTTGAAATGGTGGCAAGGCCTGTGGTAAAGCAGCAAAGCCGACGGTAGGTGCTGCGCCAAAGTCTTCGATTTTGTGGCATGGCGTCGCGATAAAGGAACGCCAAATTCCTGAACTAGTGGCAGAGCAGGAACAAAGGCAAAGATGTCGTCAGGAGGCTGTAGTGAAATACTAAAGTTGTTCCCGAACTGTTGTTAGTGTATTGCCAGACTGATAAAAAAGAATTGTCAAGTGGTAACGCCAAAGTTTCTTGTGTTTCATTGTGGGCGATGATTGTGAGAGAAAGGACAGCAAACGACTGTTACGAATGAAGTGGAAGCATATATAGTCCCTTCCAAAGCATTCACGTGACACAAATATGGCGACGGCAATAAACTTGCGAACTGTGATAGTTGCCATGTGAATGGAAATCTCATTAGCGAGAAAATTGCAAAATGTGGTTTTGTGGTTAAGAAAAATTGCTCCATATCTACATCGGATGTTGCGGTTGCTAATTTTTGCGAACGGAAGTACCCAGAAAAATCACCCGATTACGACTTCGCAAGTTGCGGTTTAAGCCACTGGGTGCTAATGGCATCCGGTAACAGACCTTTTTTCACTAAAGGAAGTTGCAGTTGCGATAAGTCGACTATAAAATCCCACTGCGATAGCGTCGGCACCGAAGTGAGGTATCGCTGTACAATCGGCATTGGAGGCAATACATTAACTTTGTTTGCGTATAGTACCAATAATATACTGAAAACGCATTGCGATTGAAATACCCGTCATAGGAGTTGCATAGCCATAACGCCGCATGCTCGTTGCACATCCTAGTTTCTATTTTGATTCATAAAGCAATAATAAACACGCGAATACATTGACCAACGTAGTTGTACCATTTAAAGCATAATAAGTGCGGAAAATTTAGAGTGTTGAGTAGACGGAGGTGCGCATTTGGCTGGTGAGGAAAAAGTTGGCATTCTTTAGCAACTTGTCGAGTCTGAAAACATGGAGCAGCAGAATTCGGCAAGTGCCGATTATACCTTGCCATCTACTTTCGAAATTTTTACTCAAAGAGGCAGAACGGTGAAAAAGCTATATTCTGGGTATAACGAGACTGAAATATCCATGTCGCCAATGCCCGAAGATGCAAACCCAGAGCACTGGGTTTCTAGAATGTTTGAAGAGTTTTTAAAAATTTACCAAAGAAAACCTGAAAAACGGGCCCGGGTGGGACCATGTGCCGTGGAAAAGGTGTGTCTTTCTTGCAACAGGCTCTTGAATATGAAACATAGAAAAACTCTGCACCAGTGCGGGGAAATCCTTTGCAGCCATTGCAAGGTTCACGTGGAGCCTAATCGCCAATGTTACATTCAGCCGTATTGCCCCAAGAGCATGAGAAGTGATTTGTGTTCATGTTTATCGATTTCGAGTGCACACAGGACACCTTTGAATACGTCCCAAACCTGTGCGTGCTGTACCAGGTCTCCCCCTTGTGCATCGACGAACGTCAAAAGATAGCATATTGCATGCAGTGTGTCATTAAAGAATGGCCTCTTTATCAGGCTTGAGGTTCCTTTACGTGCCGTAAATCTACGACACGGGACCACCAGCTTTACTTCCATGCTAAGGATTTTTACGCCCGAAAAAATCCATCGCCCTTGCCAGGTTTGAACCCTTCTTGGGTGTGGTCCAGTCTCAACCTAGCCCGAACCCAAGAATAGGTAATATTGTACCTCCCAACCCAGGCCCGATTGTCTGATTTTGTTTGCAGTTTATTATTATTATTATTGTTATTGTTCCACAAAGCACTGCTACCTCAGTGTGAAGGTGCTCAGCTTCAATTTCTGGCACCAACATGGACATTTTCCCCCCTGCTGGGGGGCCTTGTAAGGGATGCACTCAGGTTCTTGAGTCTAACTGAAGAGCCACTTCACAGAAATGGTGGCAGCTGAGGTCCTGAAATTCACCTGCAGCAAGCAGCACGTTGACAGCATAATGCCTTATTGACCACATACTGCCTCTGTTACTGCACTCTGCCCAGGCTATCTTGAGAGAGAGAGAGAGAGAGAGAGTGTGTGTGTGCGTGCGTGCAGCTGCTGTGCTATTGAAACTTTTACTATCTCTCAACGTGATTGCAGCCAAGCGACTATTGGTTCCATGACCAAGCTTTCAGTCTTCTACACTTCGAAGCCTTCTTTTGCCCTGAAGGAGACCTCAGAGTGTAGAGGGCCGTAAGCTTGGTCATGAAACAAATTATCACTTAATACAATCCCATTTAGAGATAGTAAATAACCAATGCCAATAAAGCTTCAAATAATAGTTGTAATTTTATTTGCAATTGTTCGATGTGAGCATTTATTTATTATTATTGATGATGGTGGTGGTGGTGGTGGTGGTGGTGGTGGTGGTGGTGGTGGTGGTGGAGTGGGTGGAGGAGGTGGTGGTGGTGGTGGTGGTGGCGGCGGCGGCGGGGGGCGGTGGTGGTGGTGGTGGTGGTGGTGGTGGTGGTGGTGGAGGAGGAATTGTGCTATTCCAGGCATCCCATCACAGACTAAAAATGTGATAAATGAATTTTTTTGGTCTTTTACTTTCCCTTTATTACCTGGAAAAAAAATTATTTTTTATTTTCTCAAATATGGCAGGAATTATTTTGTTTAAAATATGATATGTTTAAGATATTTATATGATAAAATGCTATGTTGAATGTGATAAATTAATTTTTCTTTGTCTTTATTTTCAAGTCTGAGCCTCAAAAACATTTCTCAATTTAAGCCCAAATGTGGGATGGCAGCTTTCTGGTGTGTTGTGGATCTAGCCCAACGGCTTGGCCTGAGCAGTAGGTTTGCGAAAATCTGAAATCAAACTAAGGGAGGGATGCGCGATCGAGGATATCAATGGCTCTTGTTCCAGAAGTTGTAAATTTTCTTTAAGAATGATATTTGTTATAATAATGCGATTCCACTACAGTTTTATTAATAAATAGTAAATGCAGAGAGAGCCAAAAGACTATGAACCGGCTGTGCGGTGTTTTTCCTGTCTGCTTCGTCGGCGCTTGCTGCCTTCTGCCGCTATCATAGAAACGCGCATATGAAACTATACAACAGTTTTAAAACTACTTTTAAAGGCTTTACTTACCAACTTTATGAATGGAGATGCTGAAACTGGCCACCATCATCCATACATTTTTGGCACCTCTTTTGGAAACTATCCATCACTCGCCATAGTTCACATTGAAAAATGTTGGCAATTTCCTGGCAGATATTTTGTTTTAATTCTTCTAGGGTGTGTGGGTTTGTCTTGTGCACTTCATGTTTCAAGTTACCCTAGAGATAGAAATCGCAGGGGGTTAGGTCGGGGGACTGAGGGGGCCACAAATCTCTACTAATAATTCTGTCCTCAAACACACTTTCAATTGATCTCATCGAAATATTGGCCGTATGAGTTGTTGCAGAGTCTTGTTGAAAAAAAGGCAAAATCACGCTCCCTGTCTGTTAATTCTCTAAAAACAGGGGGCAAAATTGTATTCACTCCCCCCCCCCCCCCAACCTAACTCCCTGTGATTTCTATCTCTGAGTTAACTTTAAACAAAGTGTACAAGACAAGCCCACACACCCTGAAAGAATTAAAACAAAATATCTGCCAGGAATTTGCCAGCATTTCTCAATGTGAACTACAGCGAGTGATGGAGTTTTCCTAAAGAGGTGCCAAAAATGTATGGACAACGACGGTGGCCAGTTTCAGCATCTGCTTTCATAAAATTGATAAGTAAAGCCTTTAAAAGTAATTTTTAAAATGTTGTATGGTTTCATCCACACCTTTCCATGATAGTGGCAGATGGCAACAAGCTCCGAGGATGCGGACAGGGAAAACACTGCGCAGCCAGTTTGTAGTCTTTTGGCTCTCTCTGTACCGTAACTTTCATACAGTACTGAAACATTTTGTTTCCTTGTCCATGCTAAATTTTTTCATTATTTTGAACAGATCTTAACAGTTCTTTTGTTGTTCTTAGTAATTTCATAAATATCTTTGTATGCCACTGAAGACAAATTTACAGAAACAAACGTTTCAGACTTATTTAGTTCTACAGATTATCTGTTTGTGACATTGGACCATTTTACATTCATATGTGAAAATACTCTTTTGACAAAAGTGTTTGAGGCAGGTATGCTTAAACAAAATGAAACCATTTTCTCAAAGTTTGGTACTTCATGTTTCCCTATACTTCGGAATAATTTCAGCAACTCACAATCAGCATCGTGTCTACTTTACAAATTGTAAACATGGTTTTATAATGGAATACTTGCCATACAGCTTATCTACATCATCATCATCACCCTATATGTTTAACTACAAACAAGGGTATACTAATATCTTTGAAGGATATCTCATTTACTAGAGCCAAAACCCCATTACTTTTAAAGGATTTTCATCAGAGAAATCAAACCACGTTTAGATAGCCTAATGTAGTTTCAAAAGTTGTATAAAATTTTCAGAAAGCTTTCCCTTTCTGTTGCGTGAACTTCACTATCATCTTTTTCACTGAATGCAATAGATACAAAGGAACCAAAAAATCTGTCTTCAGGATTCTGAAAACCTTCATATAATGTATGTATTGTTTTATAGGTATTAACACCTGTTGAACTATCAAGTTGAAGTTTATTGCTGGCTGACTCAAACCATTTCAAGATACAAGATGGCTCAAATATGAACGGGACTGATTTTTTTTACAAGTGTAAAACCCCACCCAGCACATTACTGACCTTGGAAGGGGGAAGTTCCTTCCTCCCCTTCCGCTGAGGCAGTTGTGAGCGTGTTCAGTCCTATCTAAACTCTATAAGAGTAAAAGAATGTGTCAATTAGTGTGGAACAATTTATTATTATCAAATTTCTTACTGCAGAAGGGATCCAACCATCGGAAATTCTTCAAGGGTTGAAAAATGGTTTGGAGAAGCATGTCTCTGGAGTGTTTGAATGGTGTAAAGCCTTCAGAGAGCGGATATATATATATATATATAGAGCGAGAGAGAGAGAGAGAGAGAGAGAGAGAGAATGAGTGAGAGAGAGAGAGGGGGGGGAGGAGAACATGTCACATAATCATCGAGTATGAATATCAATCACCCCATCCAATTGTGACCAAGCTAACGTGCTTATACAGGATAATAGGCATATTAGTGTGAAAGAACTTGCTTCAGTATTGAATATAAGTGTTGGTAGTGTAGAAACTATTATGAAAACACATTTACACTATAAGAAAGTGAACTCCTGCTGGGTCCCACACATACTTGCCCCTGAAAACAAAATTGTATGCATGCAGATGGCCAGTCTATTCCAGGGATGGTTTGAAGCAGAAGGTGAACAATTGCTTTAGTCTATAGTCAGCACTGATGAAACTTAAAAGTGACTTGGAGGGAGTGCAGTTTAAGGATAACAATGGAGTGATTGCATTTGTTCAGGAATGGATGCGCACTCAACCAAAAAACTTTTGGGAAAAGAGAATAAAACAGCTACCAAAAATGTATATAAGCCAATGGGGACTACTTTGAAGGATAACATGTAAAACTGGTCAGTTTTCATTGCAGTATTTTGTTTAAAAAAAAAAATCAGTCCCATTCATATTTGAACCACCTTATATGACTCACAAAGTGTAAAGAAATTTTTACATTACTAAGTTGTGCTCGCTTATATCAGTAGAGTTACACTCATTAATATTCAACATTTTTCTAAAAGCTTTGGGTTGATTTGAACCCAAAGATGAAAAATATGTAATTACATCTTCCCAGCACTTTATTTAGTCTATCTATAGCTGGACCCAAAGTCAGCCAATGAGTTTTTTATTTATTTATTTATTTATTTATTTTATTGCTGTACAATACAGTGGCAGAGCACAAAAGTACAATGTCAAGATTCATACACACTCACACATAAGAAATACACATTCACCCATAAGTATACACACAATCGCACCCACATATATACATTCATTTATTTGCAAATTCATTTATGCTATAATATGCTTTATCAATTAAAAACCTTTTTAACAACACATTAAATTTATCATTTGTACACAGTGTTATGTTTTCAGATAGCTCATTGTAGAATTTTATTCCCATATAACTAGGCAACCTTTCAAAAAGCCGTAGTCGATGACTGGGGATTGCTAAGTCATCTTTATGTCTTGTGTTGTAGTTGTGCCTATCAGAATTAGTTTCAGGAAGAGAGTTGAATTTTCTTAAGTGTAGTATAGTCTGATAGATACATAGACTAGGTAGGGGTAGAATTTTCAACTGTTTAAATGTTTCACGACAGGATTCATTGTATTTGAGGTTACCAAGAAGTCTGATCGCTTTGTTTTGTAGTATAAATATTTTATTAAAATTTGTAGTTGTGGTATTTCCCCATAGCTCTATCTCGTATGACAGTTGTGAATGGATTAAAGAGTAATATATCATTTTGGCCGTGGTTTTTGGTACAGTTGTTACATGCTTCTGAAGTTTGTGCCCTCTTGTTCAACAAATGCAGTCATACTTTTCAGTTCAGCTCAGCTCTACAAACTGTCAAGTTTGAGAAATAGGAATAACCTTTCAAAATAACACTTTCAATATCTACATCTAATGTTTCTAATGCATGCTTGAAAGCATTGTTTACTATGTGTGCCTGATGATGATTTATGTTTAAGGGCGCTCAACTGTATGTGCAGGGCACCCTACTTTAACTAACCTATCTTTCTTTTTTTTTTCTCCATTCCATGCCAAATCATGACAATAAATGTCAGAACATATGGAAATGAGCCTATGTCAAATTTTAGTCCTCTGTGATACATGGTTTTTGTATTGCAGGTTTGTTAACATGAAAATGTTAAAATTTATGCACCTTTGACCTTAAATATAAAAGAAAGTGTAGGTTCAATATTTTTGGAAATAAAGTATGTTATACAGTTAATATAACCTTTCTTTGGTGTAGGTTTAATCTTGGGAAGTCTTTGGAAACACAAGTAAATGGATGTTTTAAGTATGATGCTACATGGGTTACTCTTGCATTAAGCAATCTTTTGAGCAGCTTCAGGCTTGTCTCCTATACAGGCTAAGACTTGCCCAATACACTAGGCAAGTAATACCTATACAGCTCTGTCTGGAGTGGAGTTCCCAATGTGGCTTATGTCTCTGTGTCTCTGCATTGTGAGGTATGTTATTGCTGGTGGTGTTGATTTCTTGAACTTAATAATTACATTAAGACAAAGTGTTGCAATCCATTTGGTATTAAAAGATACAAAAACAGTAAAAAACAATTGTGGAAAGCGCTACAATGGATGAGTGAAGTCCTGCCACACATCAGAACAGACCAAATGATCTGTGACAACTGCAGAAAAAAAATTGGGGGGGGGGGATGTTTCTCCTCCTGAAGAAGAGCCAAGCACATCAGTAGAGGACAGTGACACAAAGGTGACAGCTTTGCTGTCATTAAATGAAAGTTTAAGTAGTATTGGAGCATCATCTATAAAGAAGAAGAGAATGAAAGGAGTACAATATTGTAAAATGAAAGCTGATCAAATTGCAGAAGTTGTTAAAAACATTTTGCATGTTCCAGATGAAGAGTCCGTATCTGATCATAAAAAGTGTTGTGATGCAGTTGAAAGACAAATTTGCAGAAACTACAAAACATTCTGTTTTGTTGTTCACCAATGGCACTGGGGATTAATTGATCTGCATCATTTTCCCTCTGGCTTCCCATTATAAAGTGTGTAAGCTATCACTTTTAAGGCCTTTGCATTTGGCGAGATGTTGTTTGTTCAGGATGACATCATCTTCACAGAGAGTGCATTTGGGTGTAGATACACATCGTATCTAGTAGAGATGTTCTGCGAGGCAATCGGGGCCAGTTGCCATCCTAAATAAGGCCACTGCAGTCTTCCTTGGCATTTTTTGTATATCAACTCTATCTTTAATATTCTTATAATCTTTATAATATATCTTCTTCATCAAGTTTCTGCTGTCTTTTGAAATGTTGTTTGTTATTTAACTGTTTATTTACTTCTATTTGTCCTACAGGTTTTATTTGTTGTATTGCACCTTTCTTTGCTAATTGATCCGCATGTTCATTGCCCAAAAGTCCGACACGAGCTGGGATCCATTGTAGAGCGACATGATTTCTAAGTTTCAACTGCTTTAATTAGGCTTCTTATTTCTTTAATATTTCTTGTTTGTTTTATTATTGTAATTTACTATTCCATCTATGGCCGATTTTGAGTCTGATAAGATGACTATTTTTTGTTTTATGTATGGTGTATATAAAATGTTCTGTAATGCTGCTTTTATAGCTGTTAATTCTCCATCGTAGTGGTTTGACGTTTCATCTAATGTTAGATACTGTGCAAAATGTTTACAGTATACTCCTGCACCGGCATTTTTTTTTTTTTATTGATGAGGGATCCATCTGTATATATTCGGAGCCATTTTTTTTCTGGATATCTTTCATTTTCCGTAGCTATTGCTATGGCTCTCATTTCATCTGGTATATTGTTTTGTTTGTGCATTGTATATATCAGGTCATTCTGATATTGCATATCAATGTATTCTGTTGGACTTGTTACCTCTGTTGCAATTATATTCTTGTATTTTAAGTTATTAATATATGTTCTGAAGCTTATTTGAGTTTTTAAATTACTTATAGTATCTGCTGTGTGGTACCACTTGTATCTGTTTCTATTGGCTTGCAGTTTTTGTGCGAGAGTAATTGCTTTCAACTCATATTCCAATTCTATAGCCATGTTTTTTGTGAAGCTTTGTAGTACTGTAATTGGTGTTGTTTTTACACCTCCTGTTATTATTGTTAATAATACAAAATGTTCTGTTAAGGTGATTATTCTAACTCTTCCTAAAGATTGGAGCATCAGAAGAATAGAGAAAGGATTTCTTCATGCTAGTAACTACATGATTAGAAAAGCTAAAAAGTTAGTACGCGAGTCTGAGATTTTATCATCACCAAATCCTAAACTAGGAAAGAGCTTGGACCCTGATGTTAAGATTGTGGTGGACTTCTATTGCAGTGATGATGTCAACAGGATAATGCCTGGCAAAAAGGATTTTATTATACTGCGAAGTAGTGACACAAAAGAACATGTACAAAAGCGACTTCTTTTAAATAAATAAATCCCAGTAATCATTTTAAGATCTATTATTGCATTGTCATTAATTGTTAATGCCGTTTTGTCATAGTTACTTTCATTACTAATGGTTGCTTTTTTTTTTTTACTACATTCCATATTGTCTTGCCTTTGTCCTTATGTGTATTAATGTAGTTATTTTTATTCAATTTCTTAGCCTCTACAATGGCTTTATGTAAGATGTTACAGTATTGTTTATAGTAGTCTTGAAACTAAGGAACATCTAACAATTTATTAATTTCTTTAAGCATTTGCCTTCTTTTGCATGACAAAAGGATTCCTTTTGTAAGCCATTTGTTAGAACTTATATTATCTTAATCATACCAAGTCTCATTGCTTAATAAGTATCTAAAATAATCTAAGTTTGGCTGGCTGAGCACTCCTTCATAAACAGTTTTATTCACACAGGGCAGCCAGTATACTGTTGATTCTCATCTAACATTCCTGAAGTTAAAAGTATTGTGTTAAGATCAGTGATCCTTGTATTAATATTACTGATTGAGAAATAAGGATTGCATATCTGAATTAAACCTGTTTCTGATGGGTTTGTAATATGTGTTGCATTATTAGTTACTTGCTTTAGGCTATAAAGAAACAACCATGAGAATTCTAGTTCTAATGGTACAATCAAGAAATCTATGCTAAATCCCGCACACATAATTAGAGGCAGTTTTGGACTTTGCAATATACCCAGCATCATTTCAACTTACCAAGAATGATATTAGATGTGCGCGCGAGACACACACACACACACACGCACGCATCCCCATGGCTATTGAGTATCTTATTAGGTATATGCTTATATATAGATTCTAGTCATCCTTAAGTAGGTAAAAAGTAATGTAAGAACATAATTTAGAACATTTATGTAAGGAAAACCTTGTCATGTAGTATTACATAGAGCTGTAATGGAACATGCTATAAAATAAAGAGAAAAAACCACACACGCGCACACACCCATGCGCATGCGGAGAGCAAAAACTCACATGTTATGCATATCAGCCATTGTTTCCACAAGTAGTATAAAATGTTGAATTCTCTTTTTAATTAAGCTGTACAAACATTTTGTCTTAATTTTATTTTGGATAAGAATAAAATTCCTCAGTAAAAATGTTACAATTACTGTTAATTGTTCTGTATTCAATCAAACAGTAAGCCCTTTTCTCTGCAGTACATTTATGTTCTGAGTTTAAATTACATTAGGTAAATTATTTTAGCAGAGCACAGTTATAATTTCATACTTGTAATTGTTTTATTTATTTATTTTATTTGTGGTTTTTTTTTTTTTTTTTTTTTTTTTGCAGTAGCCTCAATTTTCACTCTTCCTGGCATCCAGCTTAGCAAGGATCCTGGCTACAGATCATCAAACTTTCCAAAAAGTGGTACTAGTGGAAGATCCCGCAGGCAAAGCATGCTTTTGTGAAATGCAGAGATGCCGAGTTTCCAGCTTGCCTCCAAGGAGGTGGCTAACACTCGGTGAAACAATTCAATTGTTCCAATGTACATATATTTTTTATTCCGCCCGCCAGAGCCAGTTTACTATGTGAAAGTGTGGAAGGCCAAGTGCTGTTGTCTTATGTTAATGTACATTTCATAGAAGTTCACTTACAAAGTTCAAATGACATTTGTTTGAAATCTTAAGGGAAAATACTTGTGTACATTTCAAACACCATATTAATATGTTATGACTGATACGTAGTTCCTGACAGATCATTGCCTAAATATAAATTGGGCTTTTGATTTTCAGCCATTTGTTCTCTTTATGTTTCTTTCTCTTCTTCATTTTTTATATAGAATTTTTTTTACACATTATTTGTTTATGTAACATACAATATTTGTATGTAGTGGTAAACACTGTGAACATTGTGATGCTTTATGTTAAACAATTCTCTTTTTTTGGGGGGGGGGCGTCTAGTCATTAGACGAACTGGACAAATTGGCGGGCAGGAAAGAAATACTGTAACAAGAAAACCATGTTTGTTGACAATGAACCTAGGCTGTGCAAATATGTTTATTTTATTTGATATATTTGACTGTGATGTGTGAAAAATGTTGAGATATACCACAGAGTTTGCACCTGCCACTATTGTGCAAAATGACTACTTACCATACCAGACATCAATAAGTTCTACATATTACACTCAATGCCCATAGAAGCTCATTGCAAGCGCGTTATATATAGTGATATTTTTCTAGTTTTTATTCTAAACTTAAGTCATAACTTTCATTACTTCCATTTTGCTGCTTTTTTAATTTATTTATGTTTTTTTTCTTTCTTTCTTTCTTTCCTCCCTTTCTTTCTTTCTTTAAAAATATCTTTGAGTACACCAAATAGAAAATGGAAAGGTATGCTGCTGCATTAAAGTTATACAAAAAGCAGCCAGAGGGGTAAGCATAAAGAGCTGCAGTTTAAAGTGAAAAATATAATATTATAACGCAAGTGCCATGAAGTATTTAGGAAATGTCCATTGAATATAATAAGTCTGAATATTCACTGCTATCCATGGGTTTTATATGAATACTTCTTCTCTCTGTCTCTGTTTATTCTCTGTCTCTCTCTTTTTCATTTTGGGAAACAGAGTAGTGATGCTAATAATTGAATTAGGCTAGAATTGCCATAGTTTAGGGCATTTTCATATCCAGAAAAATATGCACCAAATAATAAATTGTGTTCGTTATTTAGACATGTCTGGAGCCTTAATAATGGCATGGGACTTCAGTTAACATACAGAAATAAAGATTTTTTATATTCCTAAAGGTGATATTTTATAATGATACTGTCATAAAAAACATCATTTGCAGTCACTGTAGAAACACAAAGTTTAAACATAAACAACTGTTATAAAATGCTTATTCTATTAAGGAGAGAGAAATACAACGAAATTAATACATCTGTGGCAACTTGGATAAAGCTCTATATTATTTATGCACACATCAGGATGCTCAAAATTTGTTATTCTGTAGAAACCTGTAATTTTTCTTCAAAAAATGGTTTAGATCTATTACAGTTTCTGATATAAGGAAGTTTTTACTTCTAGTGATAATTTTGCTGCTTTATTAGTATTCATAATAAATACATTGATTGTCCTCACTATAGTAGTTCTGATTGATCTACCTCCACAGCCTCAGTCCAAATAAAGGTATGCAGATAATGATCTGTGCTGTCTTTGCATATCTTTCTCCTTGTGGATAAGCATATATGTTTGCTTCCATACTTTTATCATGCAGCCCTATGGGCAGAAATAATATCCCGTCTTTCTCAGATCAGGTCATTGAATACCTCTTCGTGTTTTGCTCATGACCTCTGGTGCAAGAACTGCAGGTAGACTGGAAACACCTGCTTACTGGAGACAATAATCCATGCAAAAGAATAATATTATCATTGGAAAAAATGAAATTTTGCGAATGATCTCTTTAAATCACAAACACCTTCATGTTGCTGGTGACTATAATGGGATTGCTGGAATTGTATTCTGGACAAGCATTTCCCAATGTTTTGTCACTTAAGACACTGTTATACCATAAAGTTTTTGCTGCTATTTTTCACTTCCATGAAATTATAAATGCTGTTACAGGTATCAAATCATTACCATTTCTACTGGATTCAAATAGATTTACAACTGCTGCCATAAGCATAACCTGATTAATGAACCATTTGCTTTTGCAGTGGTTTTCTGCAGACTCATCTAACAAGTATCTGTTATCTGTTATATCATGTAGCACAGCTTCTCATTCAGTCTCCACTTATTTGTAAATGGTTTTGTATTTGGCACTTTTTTGTGCCATGTACAAATTTTCATTTATAGAGAACTGCATTTTTTTCTGCTTAAAATAAAGTTTTTCATAACATCCTACTTATGTATAATTAGCAGCACCATGCACAGAGTTGTTGCATATTGTGTCAAGTGAAATACAAGTGCTGAGTAAGTGTAACTTAAACCTGGCCCAGCACTGGTACTATATGAATATGAATAATTTATTTGAGCACTAAGTTATTACATATTTAGACTGCCTTCTCTATTTGGCCCTGGCCACTAAGATGAGCAGTCGTCGTGAATTATAATTACATGTTGATACATTTAGTAGTTCTTATATTTATTTTTTATTTACATTATTTTTCCTCTTTTAACTGTCCATATCCATTTATTTTTTACTTCCATTAAGTATTTACCCATATTTTTACAGTTTTTATCTAGAATTGTATGTATATCTTTATTCCTATTCATTCCATACCATAAACTCTCCTTTCTCCAAATCTCTGTTTCTTTGCATTCAAATATAATATGTTGTATATCTTCACTTTCCCCGCATAATGGACATTCACCTTGTGCATAGCTGTTTCACTTCCCTTTTAGCCTCCATATTCCTGCCCTTAACCATGCTATACCTCCTCTTTCTTCTTTATTTGTGTTGTCTACATATTTCTCTCTTTCCCAGTGTTTTTTTATGTTAACATATAAAATCAAAGATCTCTTCTCAGTTATCTGACTAAATAATTGTTGTATCTCGATGTCCTCAAATCTTCTTCTAATACTCTTCCAAAAACCTTTGTGATTTGCCTCTCTTTTCCTCCAAACATCTCCCATGCCATTATTCTCAAGGTTCACTGGTACTAGTATATAATAGAATTGCAGTGTTTTGTGATATAAATGCTACCAGTCAGATGTTTCACCTGGTAAAGCGGAGTTGAGTGGTGCCAATCACTGAGGTACAGTTCTCCATTTAAAAGCTCAATTCTTGGGCCTTAATGTATTTGGACTATGAAGAGAAACACATGTGATAAATTAATTACAGCTCATTTATTCCTGCAGAATATATATCATACTATAAGTTTACCTTGCACCGTTTTCTTGCTGAAATGAAAGCTCTTCACATTAAAACTCTAAGGAGTACAATAAAATAAAATTGAGGTATTTATTTTTGAGAAGAATGGAAAGCATAACTGAAAACTTCAGGAATATTTTCCTGCATAGCATAAAAGCGACCAAAATGAAGCCTGTATTTTCTACCAGTTGCATGTAATGGCACTAGATAAAACTGAATATGAGCTGATGCTGCTTCCCCTCCCTTTTCCTGCTTATCTTCTGAATTGCAGTCTTATAATGCTTGAATTACTGTAACCTCCTTTCCTAAGTGGAAAATTTGCTAAGATCCATTCTGTTATAAGCTGTCACCCCCTCAAAAAACGCTTAACCACAAAGTATTTAATCTGTTGAGTAAATCTACTTTATTGTAGTAAAATTTTGTTCTCTACCGTCAAAAATAGTATATGGAATAAATTTTAATTAATTCGTCACCAACAAGGAGACTTATTGAAACCAATGGTCAAGTTTATATCAAATATGAAACTATATAAGAGATTGACATGAATACCAAATTGAGAAGGAATGGTTTGCCCTTACCATATGGTCTTTCCTTTCTCATGGTTTTCAAACTGCCTGCCTCACTTCCCTTTTTGCAGCATTGGAAACATGTGTACACATATGAGAGTCAGTTGAACACATTAAGCACTGCTTCAGTTATTTTAAGTGGTTTGCCTCTATGCTTAAATTCACTCCTTCCATCCACTGCAATCTCTTATCAGATTTTGAAAATGCACAAACACATTTTGAGATGAAAGCAAGACATTTACTTGACACCAGTAAATGTAAACAATGCATTCAAGAATGTATTAATTACTACCACTTTAAAGTCAATGGAAGCTATTTAAACCCTAGTGCACATTGCCCAGGAATGGGAACAGGAAGGTGAATGTGCAAAGCATAGTCAATCAAGAATGGACAGGAAGCAGCAGACTTAACCTCAGTTGGATAATTGGAATTACTGGTTTCTATGTATATCCTGCAATAAATCTGGAATGAAACCTGAACAAGAAGAGAAAGTAAAAGATTTCAGCATTGTGGGCATTTAATAATTCACAATAAATCAAGGTTGTAAATGAAGAAGGCATGTTGATTAGTATATTAATGACAACAAACAAGATTTAATCCATTCAGATGTCACTTGTTTGAAAGTGACAAATAACAAAGTTTTGTCTGAATGCAGGTTAGCCAACTTTGAAATTCAGCATGATAAATATTTTTTTAAGAAGAATAGATTTGCCATTTGCAATCCATTATTAGATGCTACACAACAGGAGAAAAAAAACTGAGAATGGAAGACATGCAGCAGTCAAGGATCATCTCAATGTTATTTTCCCAAGCCTGCTGTTAGTGTTAGGGGTCGCAGCTTGCTTGAATATCTTCTACAATGAAGATGGCCATGTATAAAAATCATACTGTGTGCTATGATCCAGAACAGAAAACATGAAACTTGACCAACTTCCCTTTTGGCAATTCCAGGCTCTAAAAGTTTTGTGTTGATTATGCATCCTCACACTTGAAAATGAGTGTTATAACTTTTTTTCCATTCAGGCTCTTATTTTTTATTTATGTTCTGTTCTTAGGCTTATTTGAATGTTTAAATGCATCAATAATTGAATTGTGGTGCTTATTCAGCAGATGTGTTATTTTAAGTACAAAATAAATTAAGCTACCTATCTATATGTAGTGTATTAACAGACTGGTTTCATTCAGCTGAGAAGTTGTTAATGGCAAAGATGTACATTTATGGACACCAAGGCCATTTTAGGCCACATTTAGCATAATGTTTATTTTCTGTCTAACCTAAGGTTTTTAGAGCAAATGCCATGTCATGTCTCATTATTTTTAATGTTTTTCACTTATAAACATCCATAAAATGTCCCCATGTTAGTTCCATTAAATCAGTTTATTGTGATTTCAACTGATTTTCTGGAGCTGGGTGTTTATAACATATCCCAATGCCTTTTCTGGGTTGGAAAGGATAGTATGGAAAATGAGATTTGGTTTTTTGAAACTTAACGAATCTCAACAGTTTAGCAATAATTGAAATTTACAAAACTGATGGCTCAGTTCAGAAACACAGTAATTCAAAGCTTACATTCTTTATTACTATCATTTGAAGTATTTAGTTTTCAGATGTCATTTGAGACCAATGATTCACTGCACTAGCCATCAGAGGATATCTGACATTGTATATAAAGAAATTCACATACTTATCAATAATACTGCTACATGTCAAGACAATGTGGTGTATTACATGCAGAGTGTTTCTCATAGTGGTTAGAATAAAAGTATAATTTTGAAATAAATTTCCAGAAAATTACGCTCGGTGTATTTATTAAGGATTAATAATATCAATGCTTGTGGAAAAAAATGATTTATTGGCTTGTGCATTTGCATTCCTTTTGTTGAGTATGAAAGATGTAAAATGCTGCTGAATTAAGTATATGAAGATCTAAAAATTTTGAATCCAATATGTACAGAAGAAAATCAATTGCATGCATTTTCTAAGTTTTTTTATACTTGAAGAGTATAGATTGCAGCAAATAGTGTTGTAAATAGAGGAAAAAGGTGAATTGGAGGAAAGGGATTCTTGGTGATGAGACATTCTTATATTCATATAGACAACAAAATTTCCTAAATATCTTTAGTATTAAAAGCTGATGTATTAAGGTTGCTGCTATTAAGCTTGGTCAACCTTGATTGATTCGCCTGTCATGGCTAATTTTAGTCCACATGTGCATTCTTATTGTCACAATCAGTCTGTAATAGTTGAAATTAGTCATATGTAAGTGTTGATTAAAAATGGCATAAAAATTGCAGATCTGTAGCAAGGTTACATTACTGGACATCTCAATGCTGGTTTTACTTTAATAATGATCCAAAATTTTGGGACTTCATGACCATATATCCAAGGACACTTCACTGGAGTCCATGGTATCCTTCTGGAATTTGACTTCATTTATTGTAGCATTTTTGGCCACTTTGTGATTCCTTAGTTGTTCTGCTTCTAATAAACTGCAACTGTTTGTATTCCTCAAAAAAGTTTTGTTTCCCCGGATGAGTTTGTAGCAGCCCTTTCGGCACATTGGATTATAGTAAATGGTGCAGGGTTATTTAGTTTCATCCAAATATGCAGTAGCACAGAGTTGTTCAGTTTCATCCGTATAGAAAGTGGACCATTTAAGTTGAGACTGTACAATATCTCCAAAACTAAGCATTGTACAAAGAAATGTCTTTAATAAAAGTTGCTTGATATTATGTGGGAAAGTAAATACCATTAGTCGTGTTTTGTGTAGAGGATGTGATGATAGTTATTTTAGCGTGAATTTAATTTTTTCAAATGGGAACCTACAGTTAAGGTCAAATTAAATTGTGTTAGAGACATATTCTATACCTTTTAGCAACTTTTCTCTATGGAAACAGGAAGCTTTCCTTTAATGTGCACAAGTAGGTGGTTAGCCTTCATTCATGCGCATAATGATATAATATGATCTTATAATTTTATTGAACTGAAATGGATTAAAACAAATATCAAGAATAAAATTGTCATACTTTGGCCCAGTTTCTAATATATTCTAATTGGGCAAGTGCCACAAAGCATAATATCTCACTCTGTCTGTGTACAATTTGCCAAACTACAGTGCTTTTGTTTCACACTGGCCACCACATGGCAGCTCTTGTGCCAGATGCCGCAGCCTGGATTCCTGCCAAAATAGTTATATCACTTGAACCACCTCACATTCTCATGTTAACAGTTACAATTACAGTGATAATAATCACATACCATATCTGAGAGATGTTGGGTCGTCCTCCATGCTCCAGGATTACCATGCTTGCCTCTAGTTCCCAAGGTAGCAGGTTCAAACTTGGCGGAGGGCAATAGATTTTTTCGGGCATAAAAATCCTTAACATGGCTTCCTTCTGAAGGAAATTAAAACCATGTAACATCTGTGTGCCGGATCATAGTGGCAAAAAGGAAATGAAAAAGCTGATGAACTTGCAAGACAAGGAGCAGCTTCACAATTTATTGGACCAGAGCCAGCTGTAGGAACATCTCAATGTTTAGTAAGAGAGACTATTAAGAACTAGTCCAAAGTAGAACAACATAAAAGCTGGCTTAAAACTCAAGGAAACAAAAATGGTAAACCATTAAAAAACCATGTAAGAAAATAGTTGAAAGCTTACGTATGTAAATTTAACAGACTTCAGCTGAGAACAATTATTGCATTTCTCACAGGACATGCTCCTGTGAAAAAGCATCTTAGCATGGTGGGAGTGTTTCAGAGTAACTTAGATTCCAGATTGTGTGGAAGAAACTGAAACAGCCCAGCCCATTATATGCTCCTGTGAGGCCTTGGCTCACAAGAGATATATTGCTTTTGGGAAAATGTTTTTAGAACCAAAAGAATTTGAAACCATATATGTTATGAGACTTTATTCCTTGGTAAAGGGTGCAGGCATAATGAATTGGCTTTAAAACAATACAGGTAGCACAATAAGTCCAAGGCTGAAGTGCATCCAGAGCAATGACGGAAATCTGTATCGAACAAGGCAAGACAAAAGTAAAGTGATGGTCCTGCATTGTGGATTTATGGCACGTAAAAGAACCTCAAGCTTGATAAAGAGTCCTTTGAGCAACATTTCCAGTCTTTCATGCCCAATATAGAATGGGACACTAAGAACCATAGTTAAAGAGCACCCATAAATAAAAGGTCAATTCAATTTTTAAGAGATGTTGTCCTCTATCCATACATTTCTGGCATCTTCTCAAGAAATGTTCATTCACACTTGAGAGTTGAATATCCAAAAAGTGAGTGAATTTCTCGGCAGATGTTTTCTTTAAGTTCTTCCAATGTATGCAGGTTTTTGCATACACTTAATATTTCAAGTTCCCCCATAGATAAAAGTCGCATAAAATTAAATCGCACATTGTGATATGGAAATAATTTATCAACTAACCTATCTTCAAAAATTTGTTGAATTAAATTTAATGACTCTTCAGCTGTGTGTGCAGTAGCAGTAGGTGACATAAGTAATTTCTGTAAGTATCCACATCTATTGTTTGTTCAAAAAATTATAGACAATAGCACATTCTGTATGCATTTACTACACACCACACACCAATTTTTGCATAATGAAAGGGAATGTTGTGTGTAAAATTGGGTTTCTCTGTGCTCCCATATCTTTTATTTTGTGAAAAAATATAACCTTATAAATGAAGCCATGCTTTGTCAAAGAATATTAAGATTGGTCAATTACCCTATCAGTACATTATGCAAAATTCAATGACAGATTTATCTGACACTCTTGATCATGTGATAGCAATTCCTGAACCACAATTACCTTGTAAGGTTTTAATTTCAGTAGTTCGGTAGCTCACCATGCTGAGCTCATCGAAACTTCTGTATCCTGTTCAAGCTTCTGTAGAGATTTTTGAGATGGGTGTTTTAATTGTTCTCCTCGATAAAAACATGCTTATTTACTCTTCACATTCTATCAAGAATAGGCCTTGTTCCCCTAAGTTTGTTCACAAGTCTTTGCATGGTTTCTGTGAGTGGGATAGTTAAACCAGGAAATTGTGTTTCAAATTGCCTCTAAATCTCTAAGAGATTTTATCACATAGTATGTACTTATTATCATTGTAACTGTAACCTGAGGCAGTGGCATGGATATTATAACGTTTAGGCTCGAATCTGAATTGCAACGGTCACCATGCAGTGGCCACAGCGTGAAAGAAAAGCACTTTAGGTGCTCTGTTACATAGAAAGAATAAGTTAAACATCCAAGACATCAAAACTAAAGCAGCAAATATAAAAGAAACTCATTTATCCATTAGAAATAGAAATTAAAATAAATTCTGGGAAGCAGGTCTTGACTTAGTACCTCGGGTAATAGCAATCCATGTGAACCACTGAGGTAATTTCTTGCTTATTGACTAATAGAAATACCAGACTTTGCGCTGGGTTTTGACAGTTTTGGTAAAATACCAATTTTCCAAATACTGTTTATTTACATTTAAAATTTCCCCCAGCCAAAACTTTTACACCCCCTCTCCCATTGGGGATGGGTTTTTTATACTAACCCTAAAGGAATGAAGAGAACATGATTTTTATTTCACAAAAGTATTGAGAAAACAGCCTAGTCATTCTGAAAAACCTAAAAATTGCTTCCTGCTGAATTCTTTCCGCCCCTATTCCATTAGGACCCATAGTATTTCTACTCTTCTGCTAATGAATATGTGTGTCAAGTTTCCCATTTTTACTAAAATTCTCCAGTGCTTTCCATTGAACAATACTCAAACCCATCTCCCATAAGGGGTGGCATTTTGCACTACTACCCCTCAAGAATGAAGAGAG
This sequence comes from Deroplatys truncata, assembly GCA_030765065.1. Lineage (NCBI taxonomy): Eukaryota > Metazoa > Arthropoda > Insecta > Mantodea > Mantidae > Deroplatys > Deroplatys truncata. Next base: position 152,126,648 of record CM060990.1, read on the forward strand.
CAACATTTACCTTTTTATTTAGCAAAGGTATTGAGAAAATAACCCCATTGTTGAGCAAACTGCAAGAGATTTTCGCAGTCTTTTCTGCTAAATCAGCAATTCATCTAACCTTTTCTCTTTAAACCTCTAATATTTACATCTTATTTTCTTGCCCATCACTGATCTTTGTTTTTAATTCAAGCTGCAGGCCTTGTCAAGTAGATGAACCCACTGGAAAACTTTCTTGAAATGAACAGCTAATGCACTACCCCCGAAAATTTTCTGGACAAAAAGGATTTAATTCATAATTAATAGGAATGGGACTTCGATACCCTCAATGCCTCAATACTCTTGATATTCGGTGGTATTGAAGTATGTCTAATACTTTGAGATAAACCTTTGATATTTTTAAGTTTTGCATTATTTAAAGTTACATTTAGCTTTATGCTAGATAAGGAATGAAAGGAGTTGAGTCTTCACATTATTGCCTCGCTCGTATCCCCAAGGAGTTGCTAGATTATAGTTCTTGAATAGACCTTGATTGCATTTCCTGTGGGTGAATCAAGGCAACATTCCATACACTCTTGTGTCTAAATGAAAACATGCAAAACAATGGGGGAAGGAGTAAAGGTACTCGTGTAACATGCAATGTTAACTGAGTTGGGAATGAAGCTAATTTAAGCTGATGCACTAAATCACGTTTCTACAGTAGCCTGGCTTGGTGAATCACTCTCGACCATTACATTTACCTACTCCAATGACCAAAATCTGTGAATCCAGCAGAGACAGTTTAGAACTTAAGATGTGAAATAATGCAGTGCCTGGAAATACTTGTTCTTTCCTTCCTTTTGTTTGTGTTTAGGCTAGTCAAACCTTTGTATTAAACATGTATATGCTAATGTATGAGGGTGGGAGTAGAGAGGCCTTAATCCACAAACTTGTGGTTCCAAGTGTTATATGGCTAATTACTTATTACCGGATGCAAAAAAAAAAATACATAAATTATGTGGTAATTGTGAATACTGTTAGAATGGTGTAACACACACATCAGTTTTAGCTCTTTGAGTTTCATGTAAAATATATATTAGTTTACATTTTCAACAATGCAGAATAAAGAAGAATGACTAGTATTTCTATTTCTATCTTTTAAATAGAATCTTTTAAAAGAAAGTCAGCACAAAATATATGAGGGTCAATCAAATGAAAACAAGACAGACTATATAAAGAGCATGGCGCAGCAGTTGGTAACACTGGTAGGTGTGTGTATAGAAGTGCCCTCTATTGGTAATCAGGATGGCACAGTGCAAACGTTCACCGTGTGGCATTTGTCTGTTAGACGTGCCCAAAGTGAGGTCAACAAGTCTGTACATGTCCAACATCGCAATGGAGGCCGGGAAAGTGGAACAGCGAGGTGTAGTACATTTTTTGACAGTGGGAGGAGTATCAGGAGATGAAATTCATGCCCAAATGTCTGCTGTGTATGGTGAATACAGTATGTCATGTACGCGAGTGTTTGAGTGGAATAAACTATTTCGAGAAGGTCTGGTGTCATTGGAAGACAACAGTCGGCCCTGCTGTCATTGATGCAGTGGATGCTGCTGTCAGAAATGATCGACAGTGAACGACATTTGGCTCATGTTGGGCATTAGTCATGGTAGCGCTCATGTCATCTTGACAGAGCATCTGAAGTACTGGAAAATCTGTGCGCATTAGGTTCCCCACAGCATAATAGAGGAACAGAAGGTGAACAGAATGTCGACATCACTGCAGCACCTGGAACGGTATCATGTTGAATATCGTTTCCTGTTCCGTACTGTCGCAAGAGATGAAACATGGTGTCATTTTGAGCCGAAGAGCAAGCATCAGAGCAAACAATGAAAGAACATGGATTCACCCCCACTGAAAAAATCCAAAACCATGCATGCCAGCTCCTGGAAAGTCATAATGACCTTTTTCTTTGACTGCAGGGGCCCACTGCTCATTGACTTTCTGGACCACGACTCCACAATTAATGGACAGCGGTATGTGGAGACATTGCAAAAATTGAAGCATGCCATCAAGTCCAAATACCCAGCAATGTTGACATTGTGTGCACCATAATGCCCGCCCACATGTTGCCAAAATTGTTTCGAATATGCTGCAGAAGTTCCACTGTGAAGCTCTTACACATACTCCATACAGTCCAGATCTCTCCTCCTGTGATTTCTATTTCTTCAGAGTCCTCAAGAAAGACATTTGTGGCCATCAATTTGCTTCAGATGAAGAGGTGCTCTCCAGGGTACAATCATGGTTCTGTAGGCAACCGCGAACATTTTTCTATGAAGGCAGTGACTGCCTTGTGTCACAATGGGATAAATGTGTAAACAGTTATGGTGATTACTTTTGAAATAAACAGTATACTTAACTTTTTCTGTCTCGTTTTCATTTGACTGACCTTCATAGTTACATAAAAAGGGAAGCAAAGACATTATTATTATTATTATTAACTTTAATTTCTTTTTTTTTTTATCCTGTTTTTCTCTGGTTATACTGCAATTACTGTTACATATAACTCAGACACATGAACACAAACACCCATGCCCATGGCAGGACTCGAACCCTTGACCCTCAACTTGGTGGAGCACTGAAACATCTTTCACCAACAATAAGGGATATATAGCCTGTGGCATTATCGAGATATAAAAATTTCTGCTGATTGGAGAATGTCAAACAGGAACAATTTTGGAATTAGTATACAATACAAAATTGGTTACATGCATTTATACAGAAAACTACAAATAAGAACAAAATTCAGAGAACAAGCAATCACCATTACAGTGTTTTATAAAGTGAGTATTGAGGGTATCGGTGCTCAAAAATCAGTATAGCTATTGGGTATCGAGAAATAGATCATTAATAATTAAGTATAATAAATATATAAAAATAGTTTATTTAAACATAAAGCACCTTGGTAAAATGTTGAAAATTGAGTCGAAATCTATAAATACAATACAATCTCCACTTACATGTCGAAAGTTTACAGGACTAGTTTCAGGGAGCATCTTCCCTGTTATCAGTTACTTGGTCAACTGATGCTCTCGTGCCATTTCAGGTTTTATCAGTAGGCATGTTGCCAACTGTCTTCTCTATTAGCTAGATGACGCCATCTACAGCAGGAATCTCGAAGTTCATAAGGGCTTGCTTGTGTTTTGTGATAAAAATATTCTCCCAGTTACCCATTTGAAAGGTTTCTTTACATATTTATTCAATTTAATTCCTGGTTCAATATTATGATTCTCTGTCCAAAAATAATGGGCTATGGTCAATTTATCAGTGTATTTGAATTTAAATTTCTCATATGTTCTTTTCTTCTGGTGTCCAAATTTCTCTTGGTTTTCCCATTGTATATCTTTTTGCAGTTCTGACAATTCATTTGATAAATCTATGATAATTTTGTTTCCGGTGTACTATCTTTCAAAGAATATTTAATAAATTCATGTATTTATTTTGTGGTGATAAATTAATGCTCAATTTTTTTAAGATTATTTTTTAAATTTTCAAAAATATTTTGCGTGAAATGCGAATTTACAGTATTTAGTGTAGATTCCTCCAATGCTCCCTGATACTAGTCTTGTAAAATTTTGACACTTAAGCGGAGATTGTATTGTGTTTATAAATTTCGACTCAATTTTCAACATTTTACTATGATCATGCTCTACTGTGTAAAATATTTCCTAATTATTTATATAAAGCACCTTTCTCTGATAACATACAAATTTATAACAAAATCTTGTCTATATGCAAAAAGATACAGCTGAAATTTATACTTTGGTTATTTTCTGCACCTTGCATTCCTCATAATATCCTCCCTTTGCCTTCAGAACAGCTTTACATATACGAGGCATTCTCACCAAAAGTTTATGCAGGTATTCAGCACTTAATTTTGCCCATTCTTCTTGCAAAATCTCCAGAATCTAATTTGCATTGGACTTTCTTCTGGTCATAATACCTCAATCCAACTCATCCCAAACTGATTCAATAGGATTACAGTCTGGTTATCCTCATTGGGGCACTACACATTGGGGCAACATTCTCTCTCCTTTTGAATGCGCTACAAACTGATGACGTTTGTGACTAAAGAGTTCAAGCTCAGATTCATCAGTAAACAAAACTCGTTTCCATTCATTTAATCCCCACTTTGCATGTTCTTTTGCCCAAAGACACCTTTTCTTCTTATTTTGAGGGCACAAAAGCGGTTTTTTGGCAGCAACAAGCCATAAAGTCCTGCTTCAATAAGCCAAGATCATACAGTTTCATAACTGACAGGTTTGTAGTGCATGTATTCAACTGAGCTTAATTTCAAGGGCTGTTTTCATCCTGTCTCGCTTAGATGCCAATACAATGTATTTATCCTCTTGTTCTGAAGTCACTTTAGTCCTCCTTGAACATGGCAAGGTTTTATTTTGGCCTGTTTCTTCATGTGTCTATACAGTATCATACACTGTAGATGGAGGGACTTTCACTTTTGTACTAATTTGTCTAATTGTGCACCCTTCATTCCTTAGTATGACGATTGCAACTTATTTCTCTATGTTTAATTCCTTCTTCTGTTTGCCCATGATTATACTGCACAGACTGAGGTTTTCACTCCACTACACATAGACAATCGCCACAAGTGCAACCCACTATTCACTCTGCCAGTCATACAAAACACTAGGAAGTATATAAACATAGTCAAAAGCACCCTGATCTCATAATCATACTAGTAGAGTACACAATTCTAGTTGTTTGAGTAAATCTGTATTAAGTTTTCTAACTAACAGCTATGCAGATAACTGTTCTGGTCGTTTAAAATATGATGCTTCAATTTTAAATCAAATTAGAAGTGATTCTATACTGAAAACCATTATTAGTGTCATAGGGCTTTATTAGGATTTGTCCAGAAACTTTTTGGGGGTAGTATACATTTCTTTAAAAGTTGCAGGAAATTAAAATACATTTTCTGTTTAAAGAACTGATATTTGCACAAGTCTAACATTTGCATATTTTTTGTTCCCACCCACAAACATCTCTAAAATTATCTTCTATCAGTATATTCATCTGAAAATTTTGATGAGTTCTGTAGTTTTAAAGTAGTAGATACTTTATAATTCTGTTCAGTAATATTTAATGATCCCAGAATGAGTAGTAGTAGGAGTAGGAGGAGACTTATTTGACAGGACAAACATGATCAAGAATTCATACACCATGGTGGCATGAAGGTATCTAACTTGCATGTACAAGCTATAAGAGTGGGGTTTGTGTCAGTTTTCTGTTGCCCTGGATGGATAATTTTCAGTACCAAGCATACTGTACACATATGCACCATCTTTATTCTATTGCATTCATTTCCTTTGAAGTCAGCAATAAAGATGGACATTAAACACAACAGCATAACAATTGAAGGGGTAAATGGATGAAGATGTGTGACATTTTCACAAAAATTGAGTTAGATGGCTGGATAAAAATTTTATGTCCCATTCTATCTATTAAAGACAATTATATTGCCTTCATCAACTGGTATATCCCTCACTTATTGACACTCCGCAATAAAACTGCCTTTAATAGATAGAATGGGACATAACACCTTCACCACTTGCCCTTTTAATTGAGAATTTGAGGATCTTGAGAAGGCAAGAATTTAACTTTCAGATGTAATAGTTCAAAAGTCAGATGGTGTTGTCAGATGTTCAAAAAAATGAATCACTCTGTGTCTTTTAACCAGATAGATCAAAAGTATTAGTATTTTGTTCCTCTCTGCTGTATTAATACATTATATTTTGTTTATTTCTTCAATCTATTTCCCCCCCCCCCCCCATTGCTGTAAATGCTGAGCTCTGTAGTTGTAATGTAGGATAGAGTCTTACATTTCTGTATGGTTTTAGTTACTGGTGTCCCTTTTTAAACACCAATTAAACAGGTAATAATCTGTTAAATTAGTTTGTAAAGTATGTGGTCAACGATGTGAGGAATTCCACCAGATTAAATTGTAATGTATGTTAATACTTAAGAGAGATGTTACATTTAATGATATTTTAGTGCAAAGAAATAGGATGGTTTAGTATCATTCAATGGCTTTTGTAATAATCACTTAATATCATCTCTCTTCAGTTAACTGCAAGGTCAAAGCATGCTACAAAATCACTAAACCCCAAATATTTTTGAAAATTCATTTTTTCTTCTATGAAAGAATATTTTTATGCTCCTGATAGTTCTCGACAGTCTTATGTTTTTAAAATCTGCACGATTAACCTTTAACAAAGAATGTGTTTAATTCCAGACAACCAGATCAATAAAATTCCCTGAAGGAACAAGTAAGGTTACTTTACCAGTCTGAAAAATCTACAGTTGTCTGCCAGTCAATCCTTCTTGCCCAGGCATCAACCTAGCTAATGTGGGACCATTATAATGAACTCTCCCTTGTTAAAATTTCATTTATCTAGAAGACTAACCATTCAAAAATGTTCTGACATGGCTAATCTTAAAGAAAGAAAAGAAAAGGGGAAAAAAATGAAGATAACCTATCCGTAAAGACTGTTAGCTTTCTGATTTCTAGTACAGTGGAAGGATGAGTGCTAAACAAGGATTGAACAATACGAGTTCAAGTGTTATCAGAGTAAGGCTAAAGGAATATTTATTGTAAATTACCACAGTAAATAAATTGTTTTCAATTCTGATTTGCTTTTCTGCAGTTTCATAATACTAAGGATAAGCAGTAGGTGGACATGTAATGTGGACATCATTGGAAAATAATTTTAAGTGCTGCTTTTAATGACATCCTTACTCATGCTGTTATCAGTTGTATCATTAATAGTATAATTCCAGTGTTTAAAATTAAATGATAAATGCTTAGATTTACATTCTTGATAATTTCTGTGAATGGCTCTTGACAGTGGCGTGCGGTGACATTTTTCAGGGGGACCAGCAGTAATGGAACTGTCATAACATGATTTAACAACAGGAGAAAAATATTAAAAGTATGCTATTACAGGTGGTACGTATTAGAATGAAAATAAAGCTCACCACCATTTTCACCTGTACATCAATGGAATCCTCCTCTCTCCTTTTCAGGCAAACATGCTTCTATGACAAGATCATAAAATTAACTTTGAATTTTGTGTAATAGAGCCTTTTCGATTGATGACAGTGAAAGTTGGGAAAGTTTGTCTTCACACTGAGTGTTCCGTACGTAACTCCTTACACGTTTTAAACGGGAAAACATACATTCTGCTGTAGATGTGCTCACTGGAATTCTGGTTATGAGGCAGCATAATTTATAAACCTTTGGAGTGCTTATTTTCCTAATTCAGTGTCTTTCAAAAACTTATTAATCTCAGTCACTGTCCTGCCTGAAAAGTCCGATAGCCTATATACAGCTACTAATTGATTTTGCAAATTTTCAAAATAAAACAAATGGATATAGGCTGATTTAAGAGATGTAAACAAAATTTTGGAAAGTCTAGTTTTGAAAGACTCAAACCATTCTGAATTGAGTAGCTCAGTAAATTTTAGCTCTTCTAAATCACGAAATCAGTATTTTACTTGCCTAAGTACTTGCCTTCCAGGTGTCAATTATCTCGTAAAGACACAAATATTTCATTCTGGGATCGTCCAATTCACCTTCCCGTCGTTCATTCTTGTTCATGTTACTTTCTTTAATGATGCATACATATCAAAATTGTTTCGAGATTCTTGAATGAAAGAAATGGTCTCTTTCACTTTTGCAATGCAATAATTTACATCAAAAGCCTTGTCTGGAGAATATTGAATAATGTATCAGTTACAGTAAAAATATAACTGAAAATTTCCAACAGAAAAGGAAAGGTGAAATTCTTCAATGATGCTAAATATCCTTGGGCACAAATAAAAGTGTTACTATCCCAGGAGTCTGGGTCATCAACAATATGTTCAAAAAATGAGATCGGTTCCATATAATTTTCATGCACTGTGTTCACAATCTCAGAGTTGTAATTTCAATGCATAACTGACACCGATGGAAACCTGTTCTTGACTTCAGATGCATTCAGTGCATTTACGTGCTTTGTTGAATGAGAAAAAAATTAACAAAATCCACTCATTGTCTTGAAAAATATTTTACATTCATTTATGAATTGCTCTGACTGCAGTAAAACTAGGTTAAATTCATGAGCATAACAGTGGATGAATAGCGTATTGGGAAATATTTTCTTCACTAGCACTTGCAACCCGTTTAAATGACCAAAAAATGTTGCAGCACCGTCATATCCTTGAGCTACGAGCTTGTTCTCAGACTCGCACTGAAAGTCTGTAATGATTTTATATATATTTCACTTAATGCAACTGCAGAGCGATTATTGCTGTTATCTGTAAAGCCTAAAAATCTCCTGAATTTCACCCTCGTTTACACAACGAATGACATTGGAAAGCTAAGATAATTTTGCAACATCTGTTGTTTCGCCCAGCTTAAAGCAACAAAAGGTGCACATTTTACATTTTTCCTTAATATGTCTAGCATTACATCACTAATACTTTCAATAATATCCTTTTGAATTCGATTTGACATGCCTTTGAAATTTTAAGCATTTTGTAAGTGTGTGTCTAATTGGATGTCATACTTGGATAGCATGTGCAAGAACTTAATATAGTTTCCCCGATCAAGGGATTCATTATGCTCTTTATGATCTCTGAAACGTAACCCTTGCTTTGCCAGTAGGCAAGTTACATTGGTTAATAACTTCATTATTTCTCTAATAGAGTCAACTTCGGCATTGTGTTTCAAAACATTTGACCTGCATTGTTCACTTAGTTGAAGTTGAAAGTCTATGCTTGTTCTATCCAAAAGCTTTCAATTTCGTTATTGCAGATAAATGTGATTGCGTCTTCTCATGTCAAATCTTTGCTTTGTGAAAGTTGTTATCAGAGAAACCTACACTATTCCATACTCCTCTATCATTTCTAAAAGAATACAAGGCCAGCAAAATCATTTGTTTCTCAATTTACATGCAACTAGCCATTTTGAAGAATTGTAGTATTCAATTTTGAAATGACGTACACAGTGTTTCATTTGTATGCTCATAGAAATGTCTGAAGTAGACATACCCTTTATTATAATGTCTTACTTTTCCTGGAAACCCAAAGCTCTAGTACTTAACAAATGATCCAAAACACAACATTGTGACTGTTGGCATACGTGACTGGCTGCACTGCCGGATGGCGATTCAGCTCAGGAAGGTCTCTTTCTGACTCCTGCACTTTATCACTCGCAGCAGCTGACGTCATATGGAAGATTCACTACTGCTCTATCATGACCTGTATGCAGCTTCGGGCTCCAATTAGACTGCATTTACCTTGATTTTACATTTGTGTGTGCTACTCTAAAATTTTGCATATTGTGGTTTACGTACTCTTTTAGCGTCACATTTTGATATTACAATCAACACAGTACTATTACGCAGGATGTTCTATAGATATGATTTTATTCTTGCATTCGCATTTAAATTGTTTCTTATTATACCTGTTTGTGTTTATCGTCTTCAGGTATTACTTAAAATTCTACAAGTACTGTAAAAGGTATCAAATAGCCCTTCAAATAATAGTGTTACATACTTAACCAATAAAGATAGCAAGTTCCTATATTTTAAATTAATGTTAACTGTGACAGTGAATTGATTGTGACAATTGTATTGCATGCAGTACATGTGCATGCAAAACATTTTTTCACAGGTGCATAAACATACACCCACCACAAAAGAATACTGTTTCTTGTACACACTCATAAAAGGCTTATTTATTGTGTGCCAATTAGTTTTAGTTGCAAGCTGAAGTGCAAATCTAGTGGTATCTTGTAAAGGGCAGTGTGTGTATGTTTGTGTGTCCATGCTAGCCTCTAGTTCCCAAGGTTGTGGATTCAAACCCAGCAGAGGGCAATGCTTCTTTTCGGGCATAAACATTGTTAGCATGGTTTCCTTCTAAAGGGAAGTAAAGCTGGTGGTCCTGTGTCATAAATTTACGTCGTGCAAAAAGAACCTCAAGCCTGACAAAGTGACCTCAGCAAAATTTCCAGTCTTTCACGTCCAACATACAGGGTGGCCCACATAAATTGTTACAGGTGAATAGCTCTTAAACGAATAGAAAAAAACCAAATATCAAGAATTCCAAATCTTATAGGAGCAAGGGGCCTTCAAAATTGTGATATGGAAAACGTTTCCGTGGGGCCCAACCTCAGAATTTTAAATGAAACCATACTAATGTGTTTTGCATATATTCTGGTTCCCCTAAATAAACTAAACAACTTTTATAAATTTTTTTTCTTTCTTTTTTTTTCCTTTCTAAAATAGCTCTTAAAGCATGTTTTCACTGAAGTATACAATAGTAGAAAATAGTACTAAACAAATAATTAAGTCATTAATACCCAGATATTTACTTTAAATTGCTGTATTAAATGCTCAAAGTAGCCTCCATTAACATCTAAACACTTGGCAATTCTTTTGGAAAGGTTTTCTGTAACTGTTAACATCATACAGGGACTACTAGTGTGACAAGCTTCATGTATTCGAAATTCATACTCTGTTTGGTTGTAGGTGCTTTAAACATGACTTTCTGTTTTATATGTTTCCCCATAAAAAGTAGTTCAAGGGTGTTAACTGTGGATTTACTTCTACAGCAGCAAGAATATTGATAGTATTTTCATCATTCACTTTTGATTTTACCTTCAAGTGATTCTTGCTCTTTACACTTCCATACTTGCGTAGTTGTATTTCCAGTCATTTGAATTTCAGATGTGACATTTTCATCCCACATCTCTCATTGAACACTGCCGATGCAGTTCGATAATTTTCTTGCATTCACCTAGTACTAAAATCATATCTACCTCTACATCAAAATCTGCCATATTTTTTTAATTCTGAAGAGCCACAGCAAATAATCAGCATGACTAACTACATACAGTATTGTATTTTAGGAGTTCAGGTGGCTTTGAAACTACAATACCCATGTTCTTTCATCTGATACTTTCCTCCCTGAAAGCCACCTCAGTGAAAACATCCTATAACAGCTCAATTCATTTTAGAAGAAAAAAAGTTATAATAAAAGTTGCTTAGTGTAATAAGGGGAACCACAATATAAAAAAAATTATCATGGTTTCATTTAAAATTCTGGGGTTGGGCCCCATAAGGGGCCTCATGGAAATATTTTACATATCACAGTTTGGAAGCTTCCTTGCTCGTATAAGATTTTGAATTCTTGGCATTTAGTTTTTTCTATTCGTTTAAAGAGAGATTCAGCTGTAACACTTTATGTGGAACATCCTGTATAATGGGATGCTAAGAGCCATAGCAGCTAAAGAGCGTCTCCATAAATAAAACTGAATTGCTATTTCAAAATGAGCAGCCTTTGAAAAACAAAGTTAATTGTGATGTAGCACAATGCTCTAATATAGGAACAAAAATGTCTGAAGTTATGTACCACAGGTTCTCTAGAGATTATAAACTAAGGCAGGTGTGAATTTCTCGATGTAAATAGAATGATAAATTCAATCCCGATAATGCTCAAGTGTGCTCAGTGCTTTTTAGCATAGACTATGAACGTGACAAAAAATCTGATTTGTTAAATTCAATTACTTTCTCTACCCTCTATCACTTATTAATGGATATACAAATTATTCTTACAAAAGTTTACTCTCCTATCTATTTCAGTTTAATCGAGATAAACCTTTGCAAAAATAATACTTGTTTCATTATAAATAAAAGGGAACAATGATAGTCAAATGTTTACAAACTGGACACCATACTCTTTCCATGACATCGCAAGAAACAACTAAAGATCAACTGAACTTTAAAAGAATGGCTAAGTATTAGTCAGTTTGAACCATTAATAATGGATATCTCGGAAATGGCTGGTGCCATAAAAAAGTAATTTAAAATAAATTGTGTGTTAAAGAGATCTACATTTTTTGTGTAGTGCATTTTCCTCTGCTGCTTAACGTTTACCAGTTACACAAGATCATACAAAATTCCTTCCGAATGAAGAGGACTTAACAAGCTATTCCCAGAAATTTCAAGAGAAACATTTTATTTTTTGTGTAAAATCTTTTATATTTGCTATTTTAATCAAAATTGTTAGACATTCTTCAGAAAATAAAAAATTTCTAAAAATCTTCCATACAAAAAGGGTAGTTTGGGATGGGAGAATTTTCTTGAAAACCTTGTTGCATCTTTGGATGGTACTGAACCTAAATACCAAGTTTGGTATTTATCCAACATTTCATTTTTGAGTTATGCTTTTCATAAACACACAGACCTTTTTCTAAAAATACTTTTTTTTGATTCAGGGAGCCTCAAAACATGTGTTTCTGCTGACATCTTGTATAGAATTTTTGAGTGAAATGCAATATTTTCTATACGTAATATGAACATGGTAGAGAAAGTAAAAAATGAAATTGCTGCTATGGAGGAACATAGTTCAAGGAAGAATCACCAGTGAGTAACATCCAGCTCTTCTATGACAATGAATGATCACTTATAAATGTAAGTCAAATTTGTGTTACAAAACAGGCTATTTCACTTTATCTTAGCAGTCTCAAAATATTAGTTTTGATAGCTAAATTGCTTGTAAACAGTATAGAAGTTGACAAAGATAACCAAGCATTTTCACGGCAAATGGCTTTTTCAATACATGACATTCATGTTATGTGCTTTCTAAGCACCCATTTACACTGTGTATCTACAAAGTCCTACTTTGAAATGCACAGCTTTACATATCCACCTTCAATTGCCAGTCGAAGAGTGCACTGCCAACCTTCCACATGACGTATTTGATGGCAGCCAATGGGAGCAAAATGTGCCAGAATGGAATACCTTCCATATTGCATTTATCTTGATTCAGCTGATATGAGATGCAGAGGACGTGTATCCTGAACCAAGTCCGTCTCTATGAATAGTAAACAGCATAAAACATACAATATTGTTTTAATCTGTGTGACACTTCACAGGCACACTTTCAACATTTAACTCATAATACACAAAAATGATAAACGTACTAACATATTCTTTCTAATAAGAATGTATACATAGAAGTTGTTTATTAGTGACCACCTGAGCATGTGCTCCTTTCACATGCCGGGAGGAACACAGACAGTGCAGCTAGTCATAGATGAGCTGATTAGTTGTTGCTGGTAGCAAGGGAGAGCTAGAGTGTTGGCTAAGGTACAGGTGCTATGGGAACGAAAATATATTTATGTTATGTCTTCTGAAGTTAAAATGTGAAATTTAATAAAGTTTATAAATAAGCTGATGATCCTTAGGGGACTGGCCTAGTCCACTGACCGCACGCCCCTGGCTCTTGACAGCAAATGACTTTTCTTTTCCCCGTAATACAAATGAAAGCTATTTCTGCTTGTGCAGTGTATGGAACTAAACGTGAACATAATAACAAAGTCTGTGTGGCTCTGTATTAAGTATTATAAGTTTCATTTCCTAAGAGAAACTTAAGTTATCTGTTATGTAACAACACATACTTGACTAAATCCTTGTTTGCTTTGTTTCCTCTTATGTAAGTTCCCTGCTAACTGACTAGCTGTACTCAGTCAGAAAGCAGGTTTACACACATTCTTTGTTTACATTTTTCCAACATCAGAATTTGTTGATGAAAATGTTTTTATCAGTGTCACTCAGCAGTTTTCAGAGGGAAAAGTTTTAGTGTGAGTCTAAAATATGTGATTTTAAGCAAGATGAAGCACCCCATTTTGTGATAAAATGATCAACTTTACAAGCTCATCATAGTATTCTGCTCACCTCAGTAAAACTTCTTGGTATGTTTTCCATGCCTCCTTAGCATCACTTAAAAGATGTTAAGAAAAAAATCTTGTAATTGCACAAATCTGTGGGATCACAAAATCTCCTTCCTTGATCTTTACTTCACTTACTTTATGGCATTTTGTATGTTGACAGTTAAATGCTATTTCATTTTGATCCAAATTCTTTGCAACATTTTTAAGAGATGAAGCTGTATTTGTAGCAGAGGAAGTAAAAATTCTCCCAGATTCCAATAGAGGTTTTTGTAGAGGATACATTTTTCTTGTTTTCCTAATATTGTATGAAAGCTATTCCTTATAATCTAAGTGATAATTTCTGCCTATGCTATCTCATTCACAAAGGAAATAACAGTGTGGAAGTGTAACTGTTGGAATCCAGTTAATGATATCTTCAAATCTGACTGTATTTGTAGTTTGTGATGATTATAAATAAGTAAGAGTTTCAGGTTATAAAGTCAAATTCACAGCATAAGCAATGGAAATTAATGTTAGCTGCCATTAAGGAGTAGTATGGTTTTGAGGCTTAATTTAGATCCACTATGAATAGTCTCCACCCTCCAGGAATGTGTGTAATGTTAAAACCTCCGGTAAACTGTATACATCACTACAAAGCATGAGATTGTCTGCTTTAGACGTGTTTCTCCAATAGTTTATGAAAAATTACCATCATATTTTTGACAAGATAGTTCTGCTAATAGTTCCAGACCTTTATGAGAACATAACTCTCCATGGCAAACCATGTGTTGTTCAGGTGAATTAAGTTTAGGTAAAGATCAAATCTGTGCACATGGATGGATGAGGATTGCAGGACTTGTCATCTAATTCTATGGAATACAATTCAAGAGGTATGGGGACGGAATTGATCACTGGTGTAGCAGAAGGTATATCGAGGTAGGTAATGGTCTTCTTTATCCCACTTGACAAACCTTAAATTTCTTAATTTAATTGAGTCTACCAACCCAAGATTCAATTAAATTATTGTTTTGCTTCATTGTGTCTAACTTCTGAGTAACACTTCACTTAAATTTGTTGTTGAAAAGTAACAATCACCTGAGTGATTCCTTGGCTTCTGATGTGGAAATTGCAAAGGGTATTAATGTTCTTTTGTGGTCCATCTAGTCCATAAAACAGTGTATTTGCTTTGCAGCAGATGTGTTTTCCACTTATATTCTAATCGCCTTATATGCAAAATGTTCAAAATTAAAGCATGTAAGTTGTTCTTATCACTGAGATATACTATTCCACTGCATAAAGAGAACTATTTGGCCATAAGTGTAATAAAGTGTTAGCCATTTAACATTTTTATTAATTATTATTATGCCATAATTATTAAACAAATTATAAATGTACTATTGTACAAACTTAATCCCTTAACTTTTTAACAGTGAAAGAGTACTAAAGTGATATGGCCATGAAGGTTGTGTCTCCACAAGCTAATGGCTCAATTATTTCCAGTCGAAGATGCAGTAATAAACTGCCAGAACCTCATTCTCTTCCTAAAAGTAATATACTCATAATTATATGCCTAGGAATGTGTATTCAAATGGGTTATATCTTAAACAGTTCTGCTCTATATCCCTGTAATTTACTATTTATAAACATCCATTTTAACTAATGTGTGATAAAGATAAATAGCAATACTTCCTTCAACAAAATTTCCATGTTTATAAGCATAAAAGAAATTAAAAAGCTTTAAATGACACCCATGTCACAATATTTTATTCTAGTCTAGTATTATCAATGTCTTTGTAAAAAAATTTTTCTAATGTATAGCAGACACTAATGGGGATTACTTGTTTTCTACTTAGATGTGTTTTGCATAGTATACATTTGGTAACTGGTCCATGTATATTTGGGGTAAAAACCATTTGAAAAATATGCTGCATTATTTCTGTATATGTGTATCCTTGCATATAAATCAGCGGTGTAGCCAGAAAAATACTAAGTTTTGGGGGAGGGGGTTATGTACATTTATTTTTTAAATATTTTACATCAATTCAAATGATAAATATGAATTAATCCTGAATTGAAATATTTAAATAAATCAATTTTGTATTCACAGATTAAGGTGCAGGAATTGGAATTAAAATTAGGCTAAGATGTTTTATGTATTCTGAGCGATACATGTGTTGTGACAGAATTAATGACCACTGTGAAGTATTTTATATTATTGCTGCAGGCCATTTTATTTCACTGCAAAATAGGGTTTCTAGTTATATTCTAAGTGGGAGATATGTTGGAGGTAAATGTGCAGGAACAGTCAGGGAACTCGTGCAGTCGGCCCTGAATACTGTGTCAAAATGGGCTGTGAATGAAGGCTTAACTATTAGTACTCGTAAAACAGCCATATTACCATTTACCAGAACAAGAGATATAAGGGGATTGGACCTGTATATCTTCAAGGTAAAGAACTTAAAAATGTCTGAGGAAGTCAAATACTTGGGAATCACTTTTGACTCAGGATGGACTGAAAACAATAAAACGTGCAAAAACAACCTTTGAAATAGATGCACACATGGTAAAAGTTGGGGACTAAGATCTGCTAGGATCCATTGGATATGTACAAGGATAATCTTACTATGGAGCACTAATTTGGTGGCCTAAGGGCCTTAAAATGGGCTCTAAAACTAAACGAAATAAAGTTCAAAGAACAGCATGTATGGCTGTTAAAGGTCATGTACTCCCCCTCTCTAACTGCCTTGAGCCGGCATGCCTCTGCTACTCTGCTTCTTGAGTTGCTGCTTAAGTACCACACGCCGTAATTTCACCTAGCCCGTGTTTTTTTTATTGTATTCTCACAAAATCGTTTATCACTTAATCACACCACTGTTGTAACTATCCAAGTGTAGAGGAAGGACTAAAGACACACGAGCATTGCAACAAAAATGCTGTGACGGGCCATGCAAAGAACAAGGTGCAGTGGGTGTGAAAACAAATGTTTGCATATAACTAGCAATAGCATCTCGGATACAGATGGTATTATCATGGGATATTTTCCAAAAGTTAATTCACACTTTTTAGGGTATTTCTTAGCCTCCACTCCCCCATCTATCTCTTCAAGAAAAAAAGTTCCTCGCTGATTCATTTTCATAATACAAATTATTTCAATTGAAGTTTTATGAAGAAAACTAGAGGCTTTAATTTTTTTTTATAGGGAGACCAATCACATATCATCTCGAAACTGTGCTCTTTAACATATCTCTTACATAACTGGAATAAGGTTTTTAGTTTTTGAGTTTTCAGTGTGTAAACAAGGTCCTATTAAATGTTTCTAAACTATAAAATTGCTATGTTCACAACAGTGACGTGACACCTGTTTCCCAAATATCAGCCCACCTCCTCTTAAAGACACCTCATTGGATAATTCAGTAGCTAAAGCAAAAGACAATTAGAGTGGGGAATTTAGTCCTCTTGAATACTTGCGCAGTCCGTAGACAGAGGGATTTTACTAAGCTGTTATACTATAGTTGTAATGAAGGCAAAAATGGCACACTCTAGACTGCAACATACTAAACAACTGAGAATTTCTGAAATAGACTCAGGTTCGTTAAGAATTAGATGCATCTTTAGAAATGCCATCAGACTATATAATTCCAATTAAACACTTTATAAATAACTTAAGGATCATTATTGATGCTTAATGTGTGATGAATAAGACTGGAATTTCCTGAGAAATTTTTGATGTGGTTTATAGACAGCTCAAAGGATGGCTGAGGAACAGGATCTGCAGTATATGGCATAAGACCAAGGTGCAAAACGTTCTTTACCTTGAGTGAATATGCTACTGTTTTTAATAACAGCAATACAGAAATTTATGCTAGTATTCAATATATATATATATATATATATATATATATATATATATATATATATATATATATATATGAAAACATAAGGATAGCTTACACTGGTAAACAGATCCGTATTTTCTCAGATAGTCAAGACTGCACTTAAGGCTTTAAGTAGTTGTAAGGAATGAGGACTCATTTTAAATTGCCTAAACATGCTCACAAGTTTGCTAGAACAGAATGAAGTTCAACTCATCTGCGTGCCAGATCATAGTGGCATAGAGGGAAATGAAAAACCTGATGAACTTGCAAGACAAGGAGCAGCTTCACAATTTATTGGGCCAGAGCTGGATCTAAGAACATCTCAGTGTTTAGTAAGAGAGGCTATTAAGAAATGTGCATAGTAGAACATCATAAAACCTGGCTTAAAGCTCCAGGAAAGAAACATGGTAAGAAAAGAGTTTAAAGTTTACTTAAATATGACAGACTTCAGTTGAGAACAATTACTGCATTTCTCACAGGACATGCTCCTATGAAAAAGCATCTTGGCACAATGGGAGTGTTTCAGGCTAACTTAGATTGCAGATTATGCAAGAAGAGAAACTGAGACAGCCCAGCACATTATATGCTCCTGTGAGGAGATATATTGCTTTTGAGAAAATGTTTTTAGAACAGAAGAACTTGAACTGTATCTGTTACGAGACTGTTACTTAGTAAAAGGTGCAGGCATAATGAATTGGCTTTAAAATGATACAGGAAGCACAATAAGCCAAGGACTGAAGTATATCCAGAGCAATGACGGAAATCTGTATCACATAAGACATGAAGTGGGAGATATAGCACTCATTTGGAAACCACTCGAATTTAGCACCGAAATGAAAACATCCCCCCCATATTTTAACATTGTTTTACCCATGCCAGTTTTAGCAAGTATCTCATTCCCAGCAGGCAAGAAAGATGCTATTTTTACACATTTTAGCAAGAGGGGATTCCAAAACCCTTCCCTAGCTATGCCTCTGATGTAAATGCCTTCCCTTGCTGTGCAAGCATAGTATAGCAAGAAGGCATTCACAAGGGTGGGACCCTTATGTACGACTTCAGTCTGAAATAGATCTACATTCAAATCTGTGCAGGTTGCAGCAGAGGGATACAACTTCGAAGAATATAAATGGAAAAACACTAAGATTTGCAAGCAGTTTTTACATTTAAAATCATGGCTCACATAAACCATGATCAGACTTTGTTTTAGAAATGCACTCCAAAAGTCTGCACCGCTTTGGAGTTAATATGTGCATTGAATGTGATAGTACTATTAAAACATATTAAAATAGTCTTCACTATTAAAATAAGAAACAGGCTTCATAGAAGGACATAGGCAATTACAAACATCCTAATGGCAGTAATAAAAAGGTGATTCAAATTAAATTGGTAATGAATTCCTGTGCTTCTTGAACATATTCTTAATTCTGATGATAATGGATTAAATACTTTGAAAAGAAACTGGTTCAAATTCAAGCTTAATGATCCCTGCATTCATAATTTCTCTACCTTTGATTATATGTGACATGGAGTAGAACAGAGTATTAGGTCGTGCAAGATGGTTTATGGCTAAGAGAAGTATTGAATTTATACAAATAATTGTATTAAATTTAAGCACCTATGATATCAGCTATTTGCACCAGAGGAATTCGAATGGGCTACCTAATCTCCTTTTATGATGAGAAATGGCAGAAGTTTAATTTTGTTTGGCACTGTCCAGAGTATGCTTTGACTAAATAGAACAATTACTTACAACAAACCTAACAGTAATTGTTGAAAATAAATTTGGAGTGCACGAATTGTATCAATTTATGCATTTCAAGTATTTCTTATACATTTAATACTATTGAAAATGGGTTCATTGTAAACTTTTGAATGTTTGGAATGTTATTCCAATTTAATCTGACTGGAATCCTCATGAGTTTAATGTGTGTCAATCTTGTGCAATGTTTTTTCAACAGCTGCCATCTGTGCATTTAGTATTGTAGAAGTAAGAAGATGAAAAAAAAAAGCATATATAATACTGCTTTGGAATTGAAGTTTCTACAAACAGTTTTCAGAATACACACTGCTGTGGGTTTTTCTGTGCATAACCTGTGGAATTGTTTAGAACACAAGATCATCTCACTATGTAGCATTTTATAGATAAAACATTTAAGCAATGTTATAGTGAATAAATGCATTTATTGAAGAGACAAAGTGTAGATTTAACATCATGTAATTTATTAAAAAAAATTGCAGTATAAACATACAAGGTTATTCTTCCTCATGTGTGCCTTAAGCACATTACAGTATCTCAAATTAACTATTTGTATTCGCTCTCCTCAGATGGAACTTATCTGCACATTTCTATTTGTATTTATGTACCTACTGTCAACCCCCAAATGATAATTTGATAATTGTATTGAATTAGATAATGATTGTGACAACACAGCCATAATAGACCCGGGGCAACCAACGCTACTGGCCTCACCCACATGTGTGGGGTAGTTGTCCAGCCAATAGCGGGAGACTTTTTTTGTCCCTGAATCCTCGAGTGGAGGAGAAAATATGGTTACATACTTAACTCGGCACCTTTAGAGACTAGGAGTATGGGACTCCCATCCGAGGATGACCATACCAATTACCAACTAAAAGCTCCTCCACTGGAGTAGGAAGAGGATTTGCAGTACCACATTAAAGCACCCGCTTATTCCAAGGTGAAATTGGACTTGGTTGCACTGCAACCACCAGTTGGTGAAGCATAGTTTTCCAGCTTATAAGCTTGGCTGATGACCATTTTGGAACCATGGGGATTGTTGGTGATGAGTAGGAAAAGAATTATGAGGAAATGGATTTACTTGAATTCTATAGAGCCATTGGAATGGAGTTTTTTTGTGCTTGCTTGTGTAGTTTAGGAGTGGAAGGAATAGGCTGGTTTCCGCAAATAATGGTGTGTAGGCTGCTCAAAGTCTGGGTGCTGCAGAGGAAGCTGTTGTGTGTTATGTCTCGAAGTTCTGTTGGTATTAATGAAGGTTTCAAACTTGGTTGACAGTTCCGCATTGATCTGTTGGATGGTGGCATTTTGTGTCTGCATCCTCGAGGTACTTTTCAATTCTGTAAGCTAACATTGTACAGGCGACTACCTCCTGGTCCTCTTCTGCAGCTTGGTCACTGATGAGTGTTCGCAGCTTCGTGAGGCTGCGGCGAGCTGTCTGTTGGTGGAGCACTGTTTGCTTCTATTGCTACAAGGCGCTTATTTGCTGTAAGCCGCAGCGCTTCTAGTCGTTGGGTAAGTCGGGAGACTGCTTCTAGTACAGCATCTGAGCCAGCTTCGAGTTTGGCAATGGTGGCGTCCAGCGTCGCGAGGGCAGAAGCGTCAGCGAATGCTGCGCTGGGCGGTGAAGGGCCTCCGGAGTGCTGAACATGCTGGTGTCGTGGCTGCGGTGTTGGCGTCAATCTACTTGGTGAAATGTGATTCCTGGCAAATGACGGGGGCAACAGGTTTCCCTGGTGTAATGGTCGGACCTGCAGCAGGTTGCGCAAAACCTCCTCCGTCGGGTGAGGTCATGCTACTTGCAGATCGACGTCAGGTTTCGTGAGCCGCAATAGTGGCACCGCGGCGTTGCAGTGCAGCGATCCGCCGTGTGGCCAAATTAGCAATAACGGCAGCACGGTGGCGCCCATGAAGTCCATCGCGTTTCATTCCTGATGGTATGGTCGAGAAGGACCATACCCGTGGATAAAGCGGCGCTGTAATGCGCCTTGTCTCGGAATACAAGGGCACGATGCAGTGGGTCCCCTGCTGTTGCGTATTCTGGTCGCCGAGACCAGGGATGGTCAACTGCGTTATGCCTTCTCCAGAGGATTTGAGGCGGCAGGTGTCGGTGAACACCCACGGCAACGGTGCTGAAACGGCCGTGCCGCACAGTGGAGCTGCTTCGTTGGCGGTGGTGGTGCTGGCTTTCGCTGGTTGCGGCGGAAGCTGTGGTGACATTAGCGCAGTATCACATGGGCGCTGGTGGTTACGGTGATGACTCCGGCAGGAGTGCCGATAACTTCTGGGCGACTGGAGATGTCAGTGGAAATTCCAAAGAGAGTTGCTGTAGGGAGTAGCGAGCGACTGGCTGGGCACTGCATTAGCTGTGACGATGGCGTATAAGTTCAATGGGCGTGGTAGCAGTCGTTGCGCTAGTCGGCGATGATATTAGAGAGCGGCAGTCACTGCTGCTGACTCAGTCTCAGGTTAAGCTGTTGCTTGTCTGCGATGTTTCTTCCTGGCCACTGGAACCTTCAGATGGTATGGTCAACATCATGCTTCCCTGAGCTGAAGTGATGTATAAAGTACTGTATTTGGTTCAGAAAAATTGTGATCTTCTCCAGAGGCTTTCAAGGTGTTAGGCATGTCCCAAATATCAAGGGGACGCTTTGGTAAGAAAATCAATCGTTTACGTGTTTCCTTTTGTTTTATATGTGGTATCCCTTATCCATGCATTTCAGTTTTTGGCCCT
This sequence comes from Deroplatys truncata, assembly GCA_030765065.1. Classification (NCBI taxonomy): domain Eukaryota; kingdom Metazoa; phylum Arthropoda; class Insecta; order Mantodea; family Mantidae; genus Deroplatys; species Deroplatys truncata. Next base: position 152,148,751 of record CM060990.1, read on the forward strand.
GTGCCCTCAAAATAAATGTTCTCCTAAGTTTGAAAGTAATTTAATGTAATGTTACTCATTTATATGGCAAATATTGCCTAATGCGAAGAAATCTTCACCTTGTGGTCATTACATATCTGTACCAAAAATCAAGGATCCGTTTGGTGAAATCTCAATAAATTTCAGTCTCATAGAGATACAATTTTTTTTAGCTTTTTAGAAATCTGACTCAAAATTATCTATCTCATAAATAGAGCTAGGACAAATATCCATTGAGCGAGAGATCAATATAACTACCAAGTATCACCCTACTTAGTACACGTAACATACAGAATACACGGTCCCAGGGCTGCACAGGCGACAGTCAGTAGTTCGCTTGCGCTACTGGTATGGTAGAGTTGCTCTCTCTGAGCTGTATGTTTATTTTCTTTTCCACCCCTGACCGGTTCCAGGTTCCCTTCCCCTCGTCGCAATGTTAATACAAACTGGCAGCGTGCACACATTGTTAGTCAAAGGATATTTGTCCTGGCTCTGATCATAAACCACATATGCTCAAAAAGCCATATTAATTTTAAGTCATTCCCCGTAACATGAAAGAAACCTATTCTAGAGAAAAATTTCAGTTTTGAAAGTTGTGCCCATTTAAACCTTTTTTCCCCCTTTCTTTTCTTTCCACAAAGGCTTAAACTGAAGAGGTCAACATTTTGTTTGAGCACATGTATAAGCTTGTTCTATATACCATGAAAATGTTGAATTCTGATAAAGAATTTATCATGGCGCTACGGCCCATGCAGAGCCTTGGCCTGCCAACCTGACTGTCAGCCTCACGCCCATACACACGACAGAGGTGGGCGATCGTCCAACCGATACGGTGAGATGTGGCTAGCATCGGTATCCCCCAGACTGTATGTTAGCTCTCGAGGCCAGGGTCGCTGCCTATCGCAGCTGCTCACGATACTGAGTGCGCACCGGTCCTATACCCAGGACTTAAATCCGCAGCCCACGGTTGGGTTCAAACTTGTAGTGATGTATATTGGACCCAGTAAGTGATATTGGATGTCAAAACCTATCAATTTTGCTCATAATTCCTAGTTATAACACAATATACAGTAATAATGGGTTGAAAGGCATGTATTGCACTATTAATCCTTCCTCCGTTGAAAGAAATATAGAACCAGTTGCTGTTCGTTCACAAATTACTATGCACAATTCTGTTTCATAAATGAAATGACTAACCATGTCCTTTGACCTGCAGTAAGATACACAACAATAAAATTGTATTTAATTGTAGAACAAGATTAAAATATTGCACATTCCACTTTAGAGCGCCCCCTCCACATACGCATAAACTAACTTAAAGCTTTTGCATTGAATTCTATTTTTGCTCATTGGAAAAGCAAAGTAATGGACTTATTTTCTGTCAACTCAATAATATGTTATATATATTGGCGTAGTATAGCAGAACGAAAAGGAAATGCCTTAAGATTTATCCCCGTTTGTATATTTAATAATCATGTATAACAACGCAAGTGTCAACCAGTTGTATAATTCGACTCTAGATTCAAGAAGGTCCATTTAATTGCTATACAGAATTATCAACAGAAATATATAAACAATATTTGAAAAAAGAGGTCCAGACTCCATTGTCAATGCAGTGCGGTCGTTTTAAGATGATACCATAGACCGGCTATGCGTAGCATGCTGTACTGCAGTAACCTCAGTTCTTTTCCGATGAGCAACTGGCGGCGCATGGCGCTTTCAACGTTGTGTTTATCAGCTGTGCTTCAGTCCCTGCTTTATGTTCATGCTGTAAAGAGAATAGGCATTGTGCGTCCCAAAGGTGAACGTTTATTCATGGCATCTGTGATTTACTTAGGAATGTTAATGTCTTGTCATTAGTCCACTGCAATGCCTACCGGCAAATTCATCCTTGAACAAGGAATTTTGTGTACGATTCATATTTAAAAACCGAATCATCTAGACAGGTGTGCAAATAATTTCACGAGAAGTTTCCTGGTATTCCAGTTCCAGGTAGAGAAACTGTTAGATATCTGGTTAATAAGTATAGGACAACGATTTCGCTAAATCTAAGAAGCGAAAGCGAAATGTTCTAACGGAGGAAAAATTTTGACGAAATTGATGCATCTATTTGTGGGGAACCCTAAGAAATTAAGTTTATAATAAACATCCCCACACCATAGATGAGCTTAAGGACAACATAAAAACAGAAATTATGCGTGTGAATGGAAATTTCATCCGAAGAAGGCAGGAATGTCTTCACGTAGATGCACATCACTTCCAACACCGCTTATAATAAGGTTAGTACTGATTATAGTGCATGCAAATATACTTTTAATTTTTATAAGTTGTCACTTTCCGTTCTGTCCTTTCTACAGGGGGACTGAGGAAAGCCCATTATACTAACTTCCGGCTTTAATTCGCCGTCTCCTGATACCCTCCTTTTTCCTTCCAAAATTAGTTGGCTGCTTGACAGTGGAAGTAACTGGTGGTTTGCAACTGTGATAGAAGTGAATTATGATTTTTTGCAAGAGTATAAGTGATAAATCATCAGTGTTATCAAACAAATTTGCGAAATGTTTTTAGATTTTGTGAATATTATGATTGTGTTAGTAACATTTATTGCCGGTGTTTGGAAGAAAGAAAGAAAGGAAAATCTATAAAATAACATGGCAGGGAAGTGATAGTTAATGTAGATAGGTGCTTTAGCGATGAAGCCTTGCAATGCGGAAAACCAACAATTTCGGTGACGAGTATAATCGAAAGAACTGCTGAGCTACAGGTATATCTTCTCGCACTGTTAAAAGGGTTCTAAAAGAACAAAACAAAGATCGAGCAACTAATAGCCTTTTGGATACCTCGGAGAAAAAGTCCCAATAGAGTATCCAAAAGATAGTGATCGACTTGTTCTGTGCCGCGGCGATTAGAATGATGATTTATTTGTTGTATAGGACGGATTTTCTACCTAGTTTAGAAGATAATAAATAAGACATTAAAAAAAATCTCTTCGGTGGAAAAGTAGGTACTCTAAGAAAGCTTTTGAGGAAAATAAATTGCAGGTTTGTAAAAAAAAACGCAAACGGGAGAAAATTCTTGATGGAAAGCTCCGACATTGTTTCGAAACGGTATAAATTTTTACGAACAGTAAAACAATTGAGATCCACTAGTTATTTAATTATTTAACTGTTAACCACACTAAGAGTAAAATTTGGATTTGCGAAGGAGACGAACTAAATCCCTCTTCGAGCTCTAGGAAAAGGTCAGCGCTTTATAAATTTACATGCAGGGTGTTCAGCAGGTTTCATTCCCAGCGCCTTCCGTAGTTTTAAATCGAAATCCAGCGTAGACTACCACGAAGAAGTGGACTGTAAACTCTTTAAGGACTGGTGTATTAACCAATTATTGCCAAACATTCCCCCCAACAGTGCCGTTGTTGTCCATAATGCTTCTTATCACTCTATAGAAATAAAAAAGTCTCCTATTTCGGCATTCCTTAAATCACAAGTGCAATCCTGGCTCCGTAATAATAACACCAAATTTGATCCATGCTCTTCTAAAGTTGCATTATATGAACTTATAAAGTTGAAAAAAGGTCGTCTTAAACTTTATGAAATAGATCACATAGTAGAAGAGCATGGTGATACCGTGGTACGATTACTGCCGTATCATTGCGACTTAACTCGATAGAGCTGATATGGACCCAGATAAAAAAAGCTGTGTTGCAAAGCACAATATATTGTTTAAGAGCAGCAATGTAAAGGAATTGTTTGATTATGCAGTGCAAAAAGTGTCCATGGAAAACTGGAAAAAGCGTGCGAACATGTGCAAAAACTTTGAACAGTTTTATTGGGAGAAGGGCGGTTTAACAGTTGAGGTTAGTGACTGATTTGTAATAAATTTGGAAAACTCGGACAGCAAGTGCGAGGAAAATATGGAAATATGCAATATAGAACAGGAGGAATACTAATCGCCAAATGGCCAGGAATCCGCCACTGGCCCTTCTTGCTCTTTTGAAGGAATTTCTGTTCTACCCCACTAATCGACCGACCCCGAAGGATGACAGAGACAGCTGGATCGGGCGAGTGTCCTCTTTCTCTTTCTACAAAACGAGTGGCTGCTTAATGTGTAAATACTATATCGCTCGTAAGTAATGCGGGAGATACGGAACGAACCCCACTCCGGTGTAATAGTGTGCGGAGCATGCATACGCGCGATCCGTGGCGTCGCCGTAAAACGATCCTACTGTAGCTTTCTGCTAGAATTGTGTGAAGTAGTTGAGCGCCTCTACCTACAAAAGTTAAAGTTTTACCAAATAAGGTTAAATAATAATACAGGAAACTTTGCAGTATCTCGCGGGACATTACTGCCAGCACCATCTAGCTTCAGAGGCCAGTGAAGTAATTGATATTGAATAATTATGGCAGGAAAAATATGTGCTGTGTATGGATGTCATAATTAGAAATTCAACACAGCTCACGTTCTTTTTTCACATTTCCACGTGATAAGAACCGGTAAGTACTTATATGTTTGCAAAGAGTTTATTAATTATTTTAGTACGAGAGCATAAATAGTGACCTTATTAAATTAATTTAACTTGTACATTTCATTCCAATAGGTTTACTGTTATCGAATGTGTCAAACTAGATATGAAAACATGAACACACAACTAAAGAAATTGAATGACATAATTAATTTGAATTGCACAAATATAAGTACAACTATTATACCAACAATGAAATTACTTTAAATTAAGATTTCAAAAGTGATTGTGTACATTCGTTGTTAAAGAAGCTCCCCAATATTTTACCATTTAGGGAATAGATAGTTTTCTGTTTTTAAGAATAATAAATAATCTTGAATTAGGTAAATCTGTTTCAAAGGTTTCCCCCCTCCTTCTCAAAATGGATAAAACGGAGGTAGTTTCTTACTAAGGCACTACTGCATTTGTAAATTCTGGCATATATTTAATTCTGTGGCATCAGTGAGGTATTATGTACACAGTGCTCTTCACATCAAGCACATTTGTTTGTATATGATTTAAGTATATTGTTCTGTTGAACAGGCTGGGCTTTAAAACTTAATTGTAGAGAATTGGAAATGCGTATAGAACGGGGTGCAAAAATAGATTTCAGTTAACTAAATTGTAGGATGAATCTTGCAGTGAAAATACAGGACTAAATTACAGTCAATTAATGTAACATAAATCTTGTAATTGAAAGCTGCGAGGTTCATCCGGGGATTGATTGAAATCATTGATACTGTATGAAAGTAATGTAAGTATACATATGTTATGTGTAACCCAGCAGTAAATAATAATGTTATCTCTTTTAGTATTTATTATTGCTCATAAGGGAAAAAATGACTATATTTGGGACAGTGAAAGTTCATTAGCTAGGCATGTTTTGAGATATAACGAGATGTAAAGGTGTTCGTTAACATTTTCTCTCTACAGGACCGTGCTGGAAGGAAATGCTGGTACCTCCCATTTTAGAAACATTATACTGTGTTTCTGATTGTTCACTCCTCATATTTAAAAACAAAACCAGAATCCTCTAGGACTAGAGGCTAGCGGAAGGAGAGGTAGGTTGAGAGAAAGGGAGTGTTGAGACATTACCTATATCGTATCTGCATGTAATGCATGGGCATGCCTGTCACTAGTTCATCAGCCTCTATAACCAGAGTGTACTAGTATAGTTTCATGGTGGGATTCTGCACAAGTAAGAAATCTAGAAAAAAAAAGTGTTCTGAGGCAGGAAAAATAATTCTCTGGGGTGCTCTTAGCTTGAATGTAGAAGAAACTGAGCATATTTTCAACAAGTATAACAATTCCAGTAGCAGAATTGTGAGGTACGTTTATACTCCACAAGTAATGAATTCAGTAATTACTGAGGGTAAGTATACTCCTGCCTATTTACACAAACATGTGGTGTTGGGAGCCATGAGACAGACTACATGTGGGAGGTTTCAGACACTGTCTAAAGGTTCTCTGATGCTAAACACATTATTCAACAGAATTACATTGTCCATTTCTTCTATTGCAGCCTTTGTTTTGGAAAAGCAAATCTGAAAGTATAGGGGCATTTATATCTCCTCAGAGAATTGAGAATGCAATTAAAGCAGTCATAGGAAGTGGTGGCCTATGTGCACCAGCAAGAGAGTTTTCTATTGATAAACAAACTTTAGGTCGCTATTTAAGAAATCCAAAGAAGCAGACAACAAAAGAACGTAACTTACAGACGGAACTATGTTATAAATCAGTTATTTTCAGCGGAGGAAGAACATTTAATAGATATGCATTTGTTCAAAATTACACTATGGACTATCCTCGAAAGACACCCGGCGGTTAGCTTATTTGTTTGCACTGAAGAATCATAGTCGTTCCAGAGTGTTTGAAAATGTGTGAAACGGCTAGTTATGATTGGTTGTGCGGTGTTATACATAGACGTAAGTCCTCTTTCCTTCGTGAACCAGAGAGAACAAGTTTGGGCAGGGCTACAGGTTTCAACCGTGCCAAGGTTGATATATTTGACAACCTGTATAGTGTTATGGAGAGGGATAATTTTGGACTAGAAAGTATTTTCATTGTGGATGATATGGCTCTCACCACAGTTCATCAGCCTGGAAAGATCCATTGCATTGAATGGAGAAAACAAGTTGGTAAGATGACGGCCGCAGAACAAGTAACACTCGTTACACCATGTGTTGCAATAAATGGCATAGGGAATAGCATTCTAACTTTTCTAGTATTTCCTAGGGTGCATGTTAACACATGAGTATGGAGCACCTCCAGGCACAACTGCTGTTTGTTACCCTAGTGGCTGGATGACTGGGAGTAATTTTTAATAATTTTTGTTTCAGTTTAAGAAATGGGTCATGTGTTCACCAGAGAAGGATGTGCTCATAATTTGGACTATCATGATAGCCATTTGACGCCAAATGGTCTAGATTATTACAAGGATAATAGCATTGTCCTCCTTACACTACCTTCCCACACAAGCCATAAAGTACAATCTCTAGATAGAGGAATGTTTGGACCGTTAAAATCCTATTACAACACGGTAGCAACTGAATGGATGATCAATCACCCTGGTCAAGCAACTTCCATATATAAAACTGGGGAACTACTTGGGAAGGCATTCCCATCTGCATCCACTCTACAAAATATGAGTGGGTTTCGAAAATCTGGCATATGTCCACTAAATAGGAACATACTCAGTGATGATATGTTCCTTAGTTCTTATGTTACGGACCTCCAGCAAACGTTTGTCAACAAAGAAGAATCATTTGCAGATATCACACAACAGGACGAGTCTGCAACACCAAGGGAATGTGCGCCGCCAAATGAATCTAGACCTATGGAAGACACAATACGTGGACCTAAAAATAACGCCGAAAGAAATAAAGCCATTTCCAACAGCTGGTCCTCGGAAGAAGACTATGAAGAAAGGGTAAAAAATCTCGAATTGTGACTACCATCCCGATAAGAGCTCAATTTAAATATTGTACTTCAACAAAATGAAAATACATTTAGAGCCTGTGTGTGTTCAAAAGAAGAAGAACAGCCGCATAGTTTTGGCAGGAAATGATACATCCAGTTCAAATGAGGATATTATTCTGTCATCAGAAGAATCACTAGATTCTATTTCGTTTCAAGTGGGGGTTCGATGATGATTTTTAATCTGTAGTTTCAAACATCGCAACTGGTGACGTTATCCTTGTTCCATTTGCAAGCATGAAAAACACAACCAATTATATTGGATCGTTGGTTGATATTAACCTTATTGATGGTGAATATGAAATTAACTCCCTAAAATGATCTAAAAAGAAGCTATTCATACATCCTGAAATTGAAGATAAGAGTTTAGTTGGCACCCAGGATATTGTCATGAAACTTCAAACACCAGTGAGTATTGCAGGAACACAGCGTGTGCAAAACCACTTTGTATTCAATGTTCACTATTCCAGTTATTCTGTGCAATAGACATATTTGGAAGCTCACTGAGGAAAAGTGAGTTTTTGTTGCTTTTCGTACACTAAAAGAAAAGTTTGATAATTGTTTAAATAAGATTTATTTTAAGAATTTAACTTTAAATGTTATATTATCACATGTCACCACTGTAACATGACTTTCCCCTAACTAAGACTCCCATATGTATGTCTCAATGCTCCCTTATCATGAGAGGTTTGAAACACATTGCAACCTGTAATTTTCTGAACTATTTTTAGAATTTGTTTTTTGCCTGGAATATTTAAAAAAAATGTTATACGAAAAGTAAGGTCTTGGGAACGGTATGCAGTAATTGATTGTCCAAAAATTGAAAAATGCATTTAAAAGTTAAATATATTTTTGTTGTCCTAACCCTCCCTAACTTCCCCTACTTGTATTTTAACAACAAAATTTGCATTAATTTATGATACGACCACTGAACCCAGACTAAAAATATGAACAGAAATACATACCTACAATTCTGGCATAACTGTGTCGCTTAAATCTTGCAAATAATTAAGTAATTTTTGGAGTAAATTTACAATAAATTGGGATCAGATAGTACTAAAGATGAAAATTTGCCTGTCAAAAGGCAATTTTATTTTCCCTACATACTAAACACACGTTTTTTTTTAAAACTCGACTATTTTGGGATGAAAAATTAATTGACTAATAAGCATTAAAATAATTTACACAGTGGTGTTGCATAAAAATGTTTTGTATCAGCTGTGTAGCCGATGATTTCTATTAAAAGGGGATAAATAAATCAATTTATGCATTTTATTTTCAATAAAGGTAACAAATTATTCCAAGCCTTTATATCTTAATTGTGAATTGAATTAACCTTTACAGGTCACACAGTACAATTATTGTTTATATTACCCTTCAAATTTAGACCTATATTAGTGGGAAGAGTAGCAACTGCATGAATTGTAAGATATGCTTCGAAATTCAATGTATAGTTTTCATATGTTTTACGGCGCTACCGAATGAAAAATAGCTTTCATGCAATTGTTTTGCGACGAAAATACGAATATCATGAGCTTCCAAGCCGTATTCCGGAGAAAAGCCAGTTGTGACCCAGAGAATATCTCAAAGCTTAGAAAAGGTGAAATGAAACGTGTGTGCCTTTCAAACCATGCTCGAAACAAGAGACTTAGAAATTTTACTTTACTCTGCTCCTCAGCAGTTTGCAAAAGTCTCCGAATGAAATGTTATTGGGCCTTCATTCCATATTTATTTTGGAATCTGACAGAATGCACACATAAACATTTGTAACTTGCATTTTACAATTACTTATAAGTGAAAAACAAACATTGCAGACAAAGGCATAATTTTATTAGACACATATTTATTTGGATCTCGGTAAGTATTTCGGACAGTAATCATTCAGATAATATTTGAAAAAAACGGAGGCTCATTTAATCAAGGTAAAAAGGACAATTTTATATAAAGTATTTAACCATAAACAATATATTCTATTAAGTTTATGTGATTGCATTTTATGGGGCGCAAATCCCTCAGACTTAATTTCCCTGCATAGAGTAAATTTCTAATTTTGACAGTCGTGAAATAGGCCCTCTAGTTTCCCACTAATAAACACCATTGTTAGCCTTGTATTTTATATTGTCTGTGTCACCTATAAATTAAAGTTAAGAAACACTTAATTCAAATGAATCTAGAAAACGATTGCTGGAGACACCGAAGCTGAACCAGTTAAACAAATATGCTGAAAGAACGAAGGAGCCTATTAAACCATAAATAACTACAGCAATTCCGTCCGGAAATCCTCGTGTTTGTGGATACTATTAGAAGTGAGACGTGCGGGAGCGAATGCTTCGATTGTGGGCGAGGGGTGGAGAGACTTAGTAGTAACTTGGCGTCATCCGAGGCGTTTCGCTATTGGTTCTTTCTCCTCGCGGTCTCTTCCATGTGAAGTCATTCAATTTTACTGCCGTCACCAAATGAACGAATGTACACAGTTATATCTTAGTCAGTCCAACTTAATCCTTTTAATAGATTGATTTTAAATTAAATTTTGTTAAGCTTTATTGCGTTTTAAACCATAACATTGTACAGTTAAAACGATTCGGAGCAGAAAATAAATAACTCACCTTATACTGAAAACTTTGATATCTTTTGTTTGTGCGTGACATAATCAAATTGCGCGCGCCCACACACACAGTGCTGTGATTCACACACGTACATGTTATTACTTACCAGTACAGGGTTCGGAAACACATCTAGTGTAAAATATCTAGTTTAACCAGTGAATTCGGTGTAAATGTGTGCTCTTAGTGGAGGAGGTAACATAACGAAGTGTGCATTTGAAGTAAAATTAAGTCGTTAAAAATAATGAATACTGTAAATAGGAACGCATTATTTGCGTCAGAGTGAAAGGTGTTTTTTTTTAACTCTCAAGAGGATAAAAACGTTCCCTAGAAGCACAATTAATTAAGACAGATTTAATGCTTAAGCCACACGTTCTATTAAGAATGGATTTCATCTACAAAATATTTAGATTGGTTTAGTTACAGTCAAGTATTGCATTTATTTGTTTAGAGGTATATAGATGCATAATACTTTTCTGCAGTTTATTTTATACTCTTGAACATTTTCCAATGCTCGTTGATTGCTTGGTATCATACATACACGTTTAAAAGCGAGATAATGTTGGGCAAGAGCAAAAATAACTCAAGTGTTTCCACCTAAGAAATTCGGTTCTTAATAAATATTATTGAAGGTAAAACTATAATTTAGAAGAAACATGTTCACGAAACACAGACGTATCTATGTGTGTGTGATTAAGATTTGTAAATCATTTATTTTGTAAAGAACAGAATATTTATTTGTTATAAAACCGTGTGTTATCCGATGAAATTTTAACCTATATTCCTTAACGCATGGATGCACCGTATCATATAAACTGCAAAAGGGTTCCTACTACTGAAAGGAATAATACAATAATTATTAATATAGTTTAATTTACCCTTGCTTTGATAGATGCGGTTTATTGTACGTTTTGCTTCTGAATTTCATTAATGCATAGGGTGCGCTGAAAAATGCAGTGCACACGAGAAATGTAATGCAAGAGTATTTTGGTTTATGTAGTTCTTTTCGTTTATATATAACTTCTGGTAAACTGTAGAATAAAACCTGCCACGTATAGCACCTGCCGCCCTTCCAAACTTGCAAGTCACGAGTCGCCACTGCAGTAACTAAAAAGATACAATGCAACCGCTGTGCCGATTCGTACGTAACGTTCTTGCATTGTTTAATCTGCCATAAGTCGAAAACTATTGGAGATATTTCAAATCGGATTACAAATTCTGAAAGCTATTTAAAATTTTCGCTTTTCTATATCGCATGTCCAAATCTATCTATAATAGATAGGAGTAACACCGTGTTATCTGACAGTTGATGCCTACGTCGGTTTCTTAGGGTTACAATAAATGCAAATAGAAATAGCTTACGGAATTTTAAATGTCTTGGTAATTAATACAGATCGGATTATTGAAATAATAATAATAATTTAACAATACTATTTTACAGATACTGTAATAGGTTTAGTCGGCTAAATAAAATATAAAGTATATCAAATCATTATATAATTATTCTTGTATCAAATAAGAATTCCTTCATTACAAAAATTTCAATTTATTCTTGAAAGCATTGTAATATTTAACATACCTTAAATCATCATATAATTTATAATAAAACTTAATTGTCCCATATACATGACTATCCATATTTCTTCGTAATCTAAATTTTGGTGCAGCAAGTTTATTACAGTTTCTAGTTTCGAAAGAGTGTGTAACTGCTAAACTAACCATGACAGATATAGATGCTTACACACAGGTGGGGGTGTGAATATGCCATATTTGTAAAAATTGTCAAATAGTATTGATGTGAATCACAATTCTTTAATAAAGCTATAGGTGTTTATCTGCAGCAGAAAAAATTTCTGGAACCAACTCTGCTACCCCATAATAAAATAATGCATACAATGGAGAAACTACTTACAGCAAAACCTTAATAGAGCATCCAGAGAAGAAGAATTTTAAAATGGTATTAACAGAAAATGGTATTAACGTAACTCCTGGTGTTTTGACTTACCACGTGTTAAAGATCACCCAAATATTTTACCTAAGGACTCACAAACTAGAGACATTGTTCATTTAAAAACCAAAATAAATTGTTACTGATACACACCGACATGTACACAACATGAAGTACAGAATTTTTGTACATCTTTTAGGACTTATGACTTATAAGGAAAATACAATTCTATCAATTAAATGTGGATATTCATAATTAATGAACTAGGAACAGCAATTGTTTGCAAATATACACATAATAACTTTTAAGCCTAATATATTTCTCTACCTATATTTTGAGGATTCAGAATTATAGCGTATCAAGTCAAAAATCTTAAAAGTATCGATGTACATACATGGGAAAAATAAATACGCAATCCTTAAAAAGAAGTGGTAATAATGCTAAGAGTGAACAATATCCTACCTTAATTATTTACTCATTAAAATGCAGCAGTTCCATGTACACACATACATCTGCAAAACATGATTTTATGCAGTCTATCCGCTTTAACTCTGCACCCCCTAATTAATTATTCTTCTAACATACTGTTACCTATATTTGGCATTAAATGTAAACGTAAAGAAAAACAATTAAATAAGGAATCTAATCAGTATTTGAAATATTAATGCGGTACTTATATGAGGAGCTCAGAATCAAAATGCGTTATGTTCATAATTCAAAACTTTTCAGGAGGCAAAAAAACTGGAACTTCTAAAGTTTCAATGAATTTAAACAGTTGAAAATGGCAATGTGTTTATAATTGCTCATAAAGTTAAGCTATGCCTATGGACAAAATATAAAACTATCCACAGCCAGTATCAGGCTTCAAATCTTCAAAAATCATGGAGTTAGTTGATTTGTTTTAACATCATGAACTAACATCGTTTTTATTCAAATATATAAAATAAATAAGATTTTTAATTAGAAAATGGTTTCAGTTTTGGCAAAATGTGCTCTCTACAGAGTCTGAAACAAACCTAAGACTTATTCAAGAACAATATTGATTCCCTTAGCTCTTTATTATATTAATTTTATTGTTTATTTGTATTATATTGTCACGATGCAATGGCTATTATATGTACTAGGTATTCTTTGTAATGTAAGTTTCCGCAAAAGTGTGGAATTAAAATACTATACATGTTAGTTGAGAGTTCCTCAGAAACCTGGAACTGCTGGCGCGGAAGTTACAGCGTCAGTGGATGCTTACCTTCGGAGCAGTGTTGGTCTTCCTGCTGAATTACGTTAGGTCATTTCTCTGGCTGTGACGCTATGCTGAGGTTTGCCAAGAATTTACGTTAAATAGCTACTCTGTGTTTTCGGACTGGCAGCCCAATTTTTGGAACATGCTATCAGGGCCTAAGTCAGTCGCCATCTTGAAATACCACGTGCAAAATATTATTTTAAAGTGGATCATAATACACTGGCCGACATCATCTTCTGCCAGGTAAGCCCACTAGTGTTCTAATTATTTGTATTCTACCCATAGAGTGGGAGCCTAAATGATTCTGGGGACTATCACATCTTGCTAACTTAATCTGGTCTAGTATGTTGGTGTTTGGGACTCCCCTAAACGCATCTGCACTACCTCTCGCATGTCTTGTAATAGTCTGATCCGCGCTGGACCCTTTACACTCCTTATCTTCCCGTTCCGGTGGTCCCACCATTTTAGGAGTGGGTGTACGCTCCGCGGTTAGCCGTGACAAGTGGTTGAGATCCCGAGCTCAAGAGTCAACCCTGGGTGACGTACGTGGCAATATCAATTCAATGATTCCTTAAACCAAACTAAAATTGTTTATAAGCATGGTTGTTACATAAATATTTTCAATTTCACTACTCATCTATGCTTTGAGGAAGAGCCTGGTTTTGATACAGTCACATTCCTCTAATTCATTATCCTCATCCTGGATACACAGGTCTTCGGATGAATCATATTAATATACAAGTTAAGCTTGTCGTAATTTATCCAGTTTTCACCAAATCTTTGTTGCCGTAACTTATCAATATCTTTATTTTTCTCTTCCATTATGCTATTTGTTAATTGTGGGTCAAATATTTCTAAATTTTCCATGCTATGTCCTCTTTTTAGTAAGGATGTAGAACGTCTTGTATCATACACTGAATTGGAGTATTTCAAATCATTAGTGATGTTAATTTTGTCTGCTCTAATTTTTTCATAAGCTTGACTCATTTCATATTACCTATGCCACGTGGTTTTTCAAGCAATCACACAGAATTCTGAATTTGCGAATCTGCCAACCCTCCCAAGCACATGCCATCTCCACAGCTCAATCGAAGAAAAACTATGGCTATTCATTACGCTTAATAATGCCATCAACAAGGCATCCTCATTTACTTGTCATCCATAAGAACAATTAAGGCCACCACTCTTATGCGTATTTACAAGTATTTGACTGAGTAAGAAAAATAGTGTATATATCACTGAAAAGTCGAGAGTGAAAATAATACATTATTAACAAGTCAACAGGTGAAGTCTGCTGCAGATGGCGAAAAGATTTGCTGTATTTCCAGAGTGTGTTGGTTTCGTAAATTTGTGGATTTAACGCAGTTTGAACCAATCGAGATGATGGACAGAGTTCGCTCTGAGCCAGACGTTTCATTTGAAACTGCTCTGTAAGCAGGTTGAAATCATGATTTAATCCAAATTTCATCTGTAACGCGATGAAGGACATCTGAAAAAAAGCAAAGCAAATTTGAAACAAAAGGCTTACGACAAATATGGACTTACTACATTTTGATTCAGAGCTTTTCATATGGTAAAGGCTTACTTTTTACTTTTTGTACTTTGCAAGGTATACTTGCCAGCAGCAATGGTGCACACGCTTACAGCAATAATTATGAAATATGCCATACAATACAAGGAATATTTAACGCAAACCAGTATATTTTATAAATGCGCAAATTAGTACTTACAACAAATACTTTTAATATAAATATACGTAAGTAATAGGCAACTCATTTTTGGCTTTATATTCATAATGATGAACAGTGACGGCTGTTGTGTAAGAGCACGTGAACACTCTAATTGTTGACGCCTTCCAGATTTATTGGTTATTTTTTCTTTGGATGCTATCACAGCAACATAGATGGCGTCTAAATTTAACGCGCTTCTACCCTAAACTCGAATAGATATGGCAACAGAATCACTAGCACGACTTGACTTGTGCACGTTTTATGAGCTTATGCGCATGCGCAACTGGTATGACGTGATTATCTTATGGTGAAATATATACGGGTCGTGCACACTTGAAGACGTGAAGTGGCCTTTACCATGCATCTCTCAGCAACAAGTTCACAAGTCAGTGCCACTAGATGGTAGCACACTACTGCACAATTTTCAACCATGTGAGAGGACAAGTGCGTGGGAAGTTGGGAACTCCGTTCGCTTTTCAATTTAGCATAAATCCCGCTAGATGGTAGCATACTGAACAGTTATACCAATTCAGCCATTCTACAGAGAAATTTAGATCTGATGAGAGTACATTGTTATAGTTATACAGAGCGAAAACCCTATTTTCTATATATTTTATGGGTTTCTGTATGAGTTATGGTATACTATGTTATGGGTTTTATCGCATGTATTTTGTATTCCTAACACGAAAGTGCACCTGTTTAGTGGGTTCTCTTTTATATATAGTAGAGTACCAGTTTGTAGATATGGATGTACTGCTGTTTAATTTTAAACACTTCCACAAACGACAGTTTGAAAGTGGTTTCGTGTCCGGGTGTTCATACGAAATAATGATTCGGCATTCGGGTGCAAAATCAACATGAACTCCTTTGAAGCTATTTTAAGTGCCAACGGAAGACTAAACTACCAGGGTAAGTTAGCCGCAAAGGAACTAGGGCCTCCTAGACCAGATCTTTTGATTGAAAAAGTGATGGAATCTAATAAGCGCGACTACAAGCGAACATTTAACGAGTAAGTGTACAATAATAAATGTAAGTGTGGAACGGATTGACGAATATTTGTGGTGTTTGGGAATGTTATATATTCTCAGGTTTCTAATTTACTTGAATAAAGATAAAGGAGTTTTTCGTTCCAACTCTACTTCCATTGTTGTTGTGGTCAGACATATTTTTACAATTTTTGCTTTCCAAACTTTGGAATGTTAAAATGTTGGATATGGAATTTATTACATTATATTGTATTTTCACAAATTAATTTCCTACTTGTCAACAAAACCTCAAGAACTGTTGTACTATTTTTCTCGACATGTATTAGGTTATGTTAGCTTTTGAAGTCGCGTACTGTTGCAAATTACTAATCCTTTTTAAACAAATAATAATTCAGATTAGCTAAATAAGCTAAATTTTCCTTTCCCCGCCGCGCGATGGATCTAATCCAGGCACTTATCTACGTAAATTAAAATTTTCTTTACACGTTCTCGCGGAGCTATATTTATTCTTTACGGGTATATCCCACTTGATTAATAAGGATCTCGCGGTATTCTTGCTTTGTCTTGTCTTATACGACACAGCTATCTGCCATTGCTCCGGAGTACTTCAGTCTTGTACTTATTCTGCTACCTGTATCGTTTTAAAACCAATTCATTATGCCTGCAACATTTACCGAAGAATACAGTCTCATAAACAACATGTTTTCAAATTCTTCTGGTTCTAAAAACATTTTTGCAACAGAAATATATATCCTGTGAGCCAAAGCCTCACAGAAGCATATAGTACTGGATGGTTTTAGTTTCTTTCTTGCACAGTCTGCAGTTTAAGTTATAAAAGACTTAAAACTTTTACGGCGATGGTTACTGATTAGAGCTTCTCGGGTGATCAGCAATGTTATGTCAGTCTGTATATAACTATACCGTGAGTTCCTGAAGAACGCCACAGATTCAAGATGGCCGAAAGCTCGAGTGATTTCATCGATATAGCACGGCTGATAACCCGAGAAGCTCTAATGTGCAATCTAAGTTACCCCAAAACACTCCCATCGCGTTCAGATGCTTTTTCGTAGAAGCATGTACTGTGAGAAATCCAATAATTGTTTTCATCTGAATTATGTTACATATAAGTAAGCCTTCAGCTCGTTTCTTACGTAGTTTTCTAATAAATAGTTTACCGTGTTTGTTTCCTGGAGCTTTATAGCAGGTTTTATGATGTTCTACTTTGGACCAGTGCTAAACACCAAGAGCCTAGAGCCGACTCTGGGTCAATAAATACTGAAATTGCTCCTTGTCTTGCAAGTTCATCAGATTTTTAATTTCCCTCTATGACATTATGATCCGGTTGAGTTGAACTTCATTCTCTTCTGCCAAGTTTGTGAGTATGTTTAGACAATTTTAAACCAGCCTTAACGTTACCTTATGAATATTTAGAGCTTTAAGTGCAGCCTGGCTACTCGAGAAGATAAGTA
The DNA here is from genome assembly GCA_030765065.1 of Deroplatys truncata. Classification (NCBI taxonomy): domain Eukaryota; kingdom Metazoa; phylum Arthropoda; class Insecta; order Mantodea; family Mantidae; genus Deroplatys; species Deroplatys truncata. The sequence continues at coordinate 152,166,219 of CM060990.1, forward strand.
TCTGTTTACCAACGTAAGCTCTCCTTCTGTTTACATGTATGCATCGAATACTAGCATAAATTTCAGCTTCAAAACGTAGCATATTCACCCAAGATAAAGAACTTGTTGCACTTTTGCCTAATGCCATATACTCCGGATCCTGTTCCTCGGTCATCCTTTGAGCCGTCTGTAAATCACATTAAAGTTTTCTCAGGAGTTTCCAGAGTTTTACTCGTCCAACATTAAGAATCAGTAATGTTCCTGAAGTTCTTTATAAAGTGTTTAATTTCAATTATATAATCTGACGAATTACTTAAGTTGCATATCATATGTATTTCTAATTCTTAGCAAACCTGGGTCTATTTCAGGAATTCTCAGTTGCTTAGCGTGTTGCAGTCTATAGAGTGTCATTCTTGCCAACTTCGTTAGAAATAAATGCAATAGAGTCAGGTTCAAGAGTGTCTCCATTGCTGCAGATCTCGCGGTATCACTCGTTCTACCTCACTAAAAACACACGGTGCTTCTTTCTCTCTATAATGTCTTCTGAAATTTTCTCTTTTTCGATGTTACACGTCTGGTGCGTACAAAGATACAATGGCGTCTCTTCTTAGCTTGTTGATTTTCTCGTCTTTAACAACGATTTTTACTTCGTGGCGTACATGCGTTGCTAGCGCTCTTCACTTTTTTTCTGCTACTGTTTTCAACATATTTGTATCCAAATAATTATTTAAATGACTGCTGCTATTATCCTTTGGTTTTCTGCTTGGGACTTTGTTTTACAATGAATTTATTTATACATTTAATAAATTTAAAAATTGTACTAATAAATTTTTCCTAGTTTCGTGGCTTTCTTCTCATTCTTCTTCTCTTGACGTGATTCTATATAAGTTTCAATTTTTTATTTCTTGCACATTTTTATAATTGCGTTTATACTTTCGTTACATATTTTCTTATAAATAATTTATTTGTTTATTTATTTGATTTCTATTTCGTATAAATTATCTATTTATTGGATTTCTATCATGCTTCTAAATTTAACGTAATTGAATAGTTCCCGGTACTAGTGGTTTTGCAAGAAATGCATTTTATTGGGTGATATCGATAAAACTGAGCAATCTCTCAGGAGAAAACTCTCGAGAGCAAAACGAAGTAAACTATTCTGCAAGAGCAAAATCTCTGTTTCGTATGAATAAAAACTGTTTACGTGTGCAGAGCATTTTCTCCATAGTGATAGAAATTTACTCCGCTTCTCTTATCGCCACCTCGCAGCTGCATAAACAAACAACCGATGCAGCCAGAGTGATCACGCAGTGAGAAGACAAACATTTAGGTGTCAATCATTACAATGAGCATTTCCGAAGAAAAACGCGAGGTTGAATCTCAAGCGTATTTCGTCGAAATCCTAAAGGAACATCCCGTGGTTTTAGAAAAATCCCACTAACCGGAAATGAGCAAAAAAGGCAATAATGAAAATGTATACGGTGAAATTTGGTCCTGACATTAGTGAGTCACAACTGGCTGAGGTATGCTACTACAATATTTTTAACTCTTAGTGGTATTCTTGGGGAACTATATACCAAAGTTTGTATTAGAAGTGTAACAATTCAAGTCCTCTCAATGTCAATAAAGTGAAATGAAAATACTTCAACATTTTAGTGATGCATTCACCAAATTTTCACCATGAAATTTTGTAGTTAAATTTCCGTTTCCTGCAATAAGTAGTATACATTATATGAGTAGTTTAACTGATGAATGCTACAATTTTGATTGTTTTGGATACGCAAGCGAAAGGTGCTATTAATTTTTCTCTCAAATGCTCCGTTTACTTGTGGGTTATACCGACACTTTAACGTTGTAAAAAATTTTTTTTGTCTTAAACAGAGGCGATGAATAAATGAAATGTGTGAAATAAATACTCAATCGAATCCAGAGTCCCTAGGATTAGAGTTTCCCGACATTTGCCTTATGAGGATAAAAACCTTATCTAGACAACCCATGTTACCGAGATTCGAACTTGGGGCCTCTTAATGGGAAGTAGGCATGTTACCACCACACTAGCACGGTCTTGAGAAACTTTTAAATAAAATGTATAAGCAAGTACATATGTTTGCACTATATGCAAATTTTAAATTCATTCTGGAAGAAATTGTCGCACAAGTACTTTTATAAACCAAAAATTATTGTTTATAAATAAGTTGTTTGAAAGTCCAGCGTGGTAATATTTGCCTACAAAATACACAAAAGAAATACAGCTTATAAAGTTATTGCTATAGTAAAGGACCAAAATAATTTTAAAGCTAAAATGTGCAATGTATTTACAAATTCATATATTACTCACTTAATTTTGGAAGCCATGTATAATCTCAGCTATCTCGTCTCCTCTTCGCTGCCCTCTTTCTCTGACACGTCCAAAAGCTTCCGCTTCCCAAGCGTCTTCTTCCTGATTATTGTTTACTTCAATTTCGTAATCTTCGTCACTTAGTTGTTTAGCCATATTATGCAGGACAAAACAGCAGATAATAATGGAAGGAATCTTTTGTGTTGCTAGTCTTATTTCGCCTTGGAGAATAGGAAAACGTTGTTTCACTTGACCAAAGCACCTTTCTATTATGACACGTTTCTTACTCAAGCACTTATTGTAAGATCTCTGTTCTGGGGTAAGTACATTGCGATAGGGCGTCATGAGCCACGGAGCAATTGCATATCCAACAGCAACAAGAATTAAGGCATTTGCACGATTTCCACACATAACCCTACAGGCATCTTAATTTGCTCATACACGTGAATCATGTACTGAACCAGGCCAAGTAGCATCAACACTGGTAAAAATTTCTTTAGAATCACATGTAGCCTGTACATTAATACTGGGAACGCCTTTTCGATTAATATAGTCATCTCCATGTATACTGGGTTTCTTAATCCAACATGGGTGCAATCAACAGCCCCTATTGCAGCAGGGAACGTGTAACGCTCCTGCCATTCAGCTTTTGCAGTTTCAAGTTCATGGGTAGTTTTAGGGAACCTTATCCAAATATGCGCTTTTCTTAATATAGCATCCATAACACTATAAATTGTAAAGGACACTGTACTCTGACTCACACCAACATCTTCAGCCACACCAGTTTGAAATCCAGGATCTCCTATATAACGCAAAAAATCTCATCTTTTCTTGCTTAGATAATGCTCCTCTTGTTTCGTTGCCATCTTCTTCAAGGAAATGTTCCGCAAACCATCTCACATTTTCCTTTTCAAATCAGTAAAGTTGCTTATAGTTAAATAATAATGCGTCTCGGAGGGGCTTATACACTTTTATGCGACGAACAACCATCATGTACTCAGCCATACTACTTAAAACTTGTTGCTCTATGAAGCAGGAGTCACCTACTGATATAGCTTCAATATTCGAGAGCAGCTTCTCCCACAGAGGAGCAACAAATAATTCTTATTGAAATACATTATAATTCGCAATGCAATATGGGTGTTCTTAAAAGCTAGTGTTTGTTTCTGGGGCGTTAATCAACATTAAAACACACATAAACAGATAACCGTATAAAACACGCCCGTTCCTGGGCTTATCTTGGGATCGAAATTATTAAAGTTTTCGTTGATAACAACAAAAGCCGACGGAAATCGATTGACAAACACAAATATATTGCATTAAGGAAAACTTTATGCAATGCTCTAAATATTATCCTATCTATAGCTTTAAATAGTTATATGGGGCAAAGAGTTTTTAATTTTACTATGCAAATTAATTTAAAATAAGTGATATTTCGGCATCTTTGAGTGTGCCCATTTACAGATTCGTTTTGAAAAAATTCCTTAAGTGCCACATGGCTTTTTCTGTAAGTGGGAAAAAGTACAGTTATGTATCTGTAGTAAAACAACTTAGTGAAAATCCCTCGATCTACGGATTCCGCCAGTATTCAGGAGGGTTAAAGCGCCCCAATCCACCTGTCCTTTGCCTTTAGCTATTTAGGTATCAAATGAGGTGTCTTAAAAAGGAAGTGGGCTGATACGCGGGAAGCAAGTGCCACGTCACTGGTGTGAACACAGCAATTTTGTAGCATAGAAAAGTTTAATAGGGTCTTATTTACACCGTGATAACCTATAACTTAACATCTTCACTCCAGTTCTGTAAGAGGTATGTTAAGGAGCACAGATTCAGATAATGGGATGTAGTTGTCTCCCTGTAAAAAAAATAAAGCCGCTGGTTTTCTTTGTAAAACTTCAACTGAAGTAGCTTATATTACGAAAATCAATCATCGAGGAACTGCTTTCTTTGAAGAGATAGATGGGGATTGGAGGCTATGCAGTACCCTAAAAAGTGTGAATTAACTTTTGTAAAGTATTCCTTGATAATACCGCATATATGTGAAATGCTATCGCTAGTTGTATGCAAACACTTGATTTCACAGCCGCTACACCTTGCATTTTGCGTGGCCTGTCACAGAAATCTACAAACTCAGCATTTTTGTTGTAATGCTCTAGTTTATTTAGTCCTGCCTCTACAGTTGTATAGTTAAAACAATGGTCTGATTATGTGACAAACGATTTTGTGAGAATAAAATAAAAAATCAGGTTAGGCGAAATTGTAGCGTGTGCTGCTTAGACAGCGATTCAGAGTCGGGTAGGAGAGGCATACCCGCTCAAGGAAGTTAGAAAGGGGGAATAATGACCAAGTGAGTTACCCCTCCCAAGGGCTTTTTATAGGTTGATGTAGTATAGTTGCATAGTAACTGATGCAGGCACAAAATTCTTAAATTGCTATTGTTGGCTTCATATAAAGTCAGGTCATTTATTCAAAATTAATCAGATAGGTTTTGGTTATAGTTTTATTACATGCCATCATCTTCATGGCATAGGCATGATAGGTTAGAGAAAGCACATCTCTGGCAACTATTGCAGCTAGAGGTGAAATGTCCAGTATTGAGATAATAAAAAGGACGAGAAGTAGAAGGATTTGTTATTGTCGTAACCTCCTTACATATTTTAGCTGAACACACGGTGGGTAGAGCGATAGGTACCGGTATTTAAGGCATCATAAACTACACGAGGTCCGACGGGGCGAGCTAAACAAAATTACTAATTACACCTGGAAATTCCTAAAACATTGTATGGGAAGGAAGAAGGATCAAATAGCTACTGAAAATCACATTCCAGAATCCTAGATTGATATAGATGTATTGGATATTAATAGATACAAAATGTTACCTGTTTGCCATCGGCGACGCGTCGATCATGTTGTGGCCATGCTACACGAGTGCCCCCTTGTAAGAGAGAGAGAGGCAACTGACGCTTCCTTCTAACGAACCGGTTTTCCCCCACTATTCTGACGTCATACGATCTCTGTTACCAATCCACACACTAGTACATACATATCCCAACCAACAAACAAGCATTACCCTAACCAAATGTCACATCTACCCCTGGACACCCAGAACGATAGCCCCGTCGAGGCAAGAAGGAGTTTATCACTTACAGAAAATTACAAAGAACAGAGACAGCATAAATAAATGACATACTTTACAAAATTATCTGAATATTTACAAAAGATGGAGCTGAAATGTCTGTCGAAGCAGGTGTAACTGGGGCTCCCTGTTAGCAAATTTATACAAAGCTAATGCAAAAATGGAGTTTCGAGTGCCACCAACGATATACATGAAGATGTTTTATCTCATTCAGTAAAACAAACCCCGCACACGCACATTACACCTAGCTGCCACTGACCCACCCACACTACACTGCACCACATCTTGTAACTGTTTGAGGATGGAAATGATCAGCTCACCCACAACGAAGAGGATTCAGCCGTAGAGTTGTTGTTTCACAATGCTGATGACATGGGGGGTAATCGCTGGCTTGGACTGCCCCCCGAACAGTGGCTCCTTTTGCCACCTGTAGTGTAGTGAACTGGCAGTAGCTCTCCCTGGTGTATCTCTGTGCCAGTGTTGCCAACAGTTCATTCCTTTACCGGTCAAACACCAAAAAATCCGCCAAAATCCGTCAAAATTCTAAAAATAAAACAAACTGGCTATTTTCATGTAAAAATGAAGTTTGCTTTAAATATACCACTCGTTATTTGTTTATCCGCCGAAACAACACCCAAAAAATGCGCTCAAATTAGTCAAAATAGAAAAATAAAAATTAGCGCGTATTTTCAAGTAAAAATAAAAAGCCAATTTACTCACCGGTGTTGATTACAATAATAATAATTCATCCACATCATCCTCTGCCTCTAGTTCTTCAGTTGAAGTGCTGGGTTGGTTTACTCCCCGGTACGCAGCCATTGTACCAATTTGCATAAGAACATTTTCTGGTAGGACATAATCATAACAACACTTTTTCACCCGCTTAAGTCCGGTCCGCACGGTGAGAATTGAGTTAACCATATTAGTTTTAAGCCTATTCCTTAGGGAGGTTTTCACAATGTTGAGCATACTAAATGCTCTTTCGACGTCTGCATTTGACCAAGGTAAGACCAAAAGCATCATTGCAAAGTCCGAGAGTTCTTGAAATGGATTTTGGGAACTTGCATCTTTATATGTTGCGACCTCTTGCCAAAACTCTAATGTATTGCTAACATTTTCCATTGGACAGTAGTTAATTTTGACCACTGAAAGTCGATTTTCGTTATTTTAGTTGCAGGTAATTCAAATTCTTGAGCTAGCGGGATTATACTTTCTTTAATCACCTTCAAACTCTTTTCAGGTGCAATTAAAGATACTTTTTGCAAAGTCTTAACATTATTCGGCAGTCGCCGCTGGAGCTCCTCTGCTAAGCAAAGCAGAAAATTCTCGCACCTACTGCGAAATACCTTTTCACTTTCAGGACTGATTTTGTTTTGTTTCATCAAATCCACTATCAAAACTTCTACTTCATAGCCAAAATAAATATTAGGAGATTTGTATTTTCTAACATCCACGGATAGCAAATCCCCTTTATAACCGGGAACAACAATCCGTCTCGTAAGACCTACAATTAGTAGAACTAAGTCTTGGAGAAGCTTTGAAGGGTCTGCTGTACTTGACTGGAATGATTTATTCACTTTTTGGCATTCTTCAAGATGTAGTATAAGAAACACAAGATAGAGCTTACTAATGACATCAGAGTACATGCTATAAAGGAGTTCAGCTGTGTAGCACTTAGTTTGAAGTCTGCATATCTCAAAATGTGTCTGTAGTTCAAGCCATTGATTTAGAATCCGATAAACAGCAACTTCGATCGACAGCCACCTTGTATTTGATTGTTGTACAATTTTAAGGGGCTCGGCTCCATCATTTATTGTTCTGTTCCTGTATGTGACTTGTAACCTGTATGTTCTGTTCTGTTCCTGTATGTGACTTGTCGAGAAGAAGACTTAGAAAACCAAGTGTGAGTTTCCGAAATTAAAAACTCAAGATTTCTTGGTAGCATTTCGGCAGCAGAGGACACAGCTAACTAAACAGAATGGCAAACACAGGGGATCAATACAAGGTTAGTTACCTCACATTTCAGTTTCTGATAGACACCATTGTTAATGCCCACCATTACTGAAGCATTATCGGTTCCTATTCCTCTCATTTGTTTGATGTCTAAACCATAATCTGAAAGTAAAGACTTTACTGCAATGACAATACAATCAGCATTCCCCTGTTCTAGTTCAACAATTCCAAAGAAAGTGGATATAATAGAGCTTTGTTGTTTTGAAAAGTATACAATACAGACAGCCAATAGTTTTGTGACAGAAATGCCTGTAGACTCGTCTATAAGAAGACTAAAATGGCCAGTGCCGATGTCATTTTGTAGTTCTAATTTAAAGTGCTGATAGAGAATATTCCTAATTAAAGCACTACACTTTGTAAGGTGCAGCCTTAAAAGGGATGCATGGTCAGCATTTTGGAAAAATTTCTTAGTTAGATCTGAAAGATGATCAACGGATCTGATTGAACAATGATTAATTACAAACAAAGTAGGGGCAGCTTCAGCCGCTGCGCGTTCATGCGTATGTTTAATTGGTTGAAATGACAACTTTGACTGCCGTGAAGTTGAAAAGGGTTCTGCTGTTTTTAAATGTTTCTTACTGTTTCCATGAAAAAGTAAATCTGACAAGCGCACACTCAGACTGCAATGACAATACTTGCACCGGCATTACTAATTTCACCGGGCACTTCTAATAACCAATCCTTCAATTGTTCATTATTTAACCACTCTTTTCTAAACTTTCGAACATATCGCTTATCCTTTTCTGACATGTTAAACCTTAAAATAAAAAGCACCACACACTGAATCTTAAGAACCAGGTACACAATAAACGCACCACAATATTCAAATGCCGATGTAATGGACTGGACTCACTGAATGTAGTTAATTCTGATCAGGAGTTCTTGAATATGGGATCACGTCACGTACGCATACAAACTGAAAAGCAAACTGATTTAATATATGGAGAAGTCACAAACGCTATTGATAAATAGCATTCAGCCCACTTAACTTATCAGGAACGCTAATGCCGTATATCAGGCAACAATTCTGAGGGAAGTAAGCTTGAGGAATCTCTCACGTGGATGCTATATCAGGTGTTATTATTTATACTTTATCGCAAGCACCCGGGCTAGCAGTCTAAACACACTCAGTGTACAGATAGCAGATGTTGTATAAACGGGGTGACAGCAAATTTATTCTACGATAATCTAATCTACACCTTAGGCAGCATGATGAAAGGCTTTCTGATACGTAATCCGAGTTGTGATGCAATGGAGTATTTCGTAAATATAGGTACCGTGGCCCATGTAGCGATATGCTAATAAAGACTTGTATGCGTCTTAATTTCTCCAACAAAAAAAAAATACAACTGTTTTTTTAAAATTAAAGAAGCTAAGAAAAATCAGTCAAAAGACGGAACAATTCGTAATAATTTCCGCCGAAAAATCCGTCATCCGTCAAAGCCAATTTTTATCCGTCAATTTTGACGGAAAGTGCGTCAAATTGGTAACCCTGCTCTGTGCAGCTTCTGGTATGGCGCTGTACTGCGGGGTTACTGCTCTGGACACTCGAGCTCCCGAATCAGCCAAAATCACTATAACAAGTGTAATAACAGGTATAATTTGTGCTCCGAAAACATCATACAGGGAAGAAGAAGAAAATAGTATGTCATTTATGAGAATGTAATCAAAAGATACCACAAATTTGCAGTAATTTAGAAACATTGAAACTTAATACTAAGAAAAAAAACCCTTAAACATTGACATAAAAACTGAATTTTGCAAAGGGGTACAAGCCAAAATTTCACAAAAAATGTTTACAAATCAAAATAAAGAGACACGAAGGGGTCAGAATACAAAAGTATTATGTGAATTATATTCATAGATTACACATAATAACAGAACACAAATATAGTAAAACATTTGGGATCCCAATATTATCTTGACCAGCTGGTACAACTAACAAACAAAATGAATAAGTGCACTTATCAATCCTTCATACATGACAATGAAATAAAATCATTCATACTGACCATGGTCCAAATAATACATAACACTAACGTTAATAACTACCCACAACTACTAAGAACATTGCTACATACTTCAAAAATAAACCCACATTACATGCGTCAAACTAAAAATATTCTTTCTTTACTTGCAAAGACACAACTTTCTTCTTCACATTACTATCTTTATATTCCTCGTTATGATCATTATTATCATCATTTCTGTCTTCATCATCCACAGTAATTACTGAAACAATTAAATATCTTCACTGGCATGTCTCATTCAACTAGCTGCAAAATCAAAGCTACCTGACATAGGCATAAACTGAACAAATCACACTAACATTTCAGGAATGACACCAATAACATAGCATTACACTGTTGCATCCACATTAACCGAATCAAAATTAAGCTGGAAAATAGATGGTATTAACACTTGGTGTATAAGATGTTATTAAAATTTGTTATATATGATGGTATTAAAATTGTTGCATAAACTCAACAAAAATTATTCGTTGCATTCAATTCATTGCATTTACCCTCTTTTGTGAACACATCACACACGCTATACTCGGCACGTTTGAGCAACACCAATAAGCAAAATATTTCTCAACTTCTCACCACGAATTTCCAGGTACTTGTTAGCCCTCCTGAAAACTCAAACCTTCATACTTCAAGGGTACATTGTAGCTATCCCATCGAAGCTGACGTTAACTCATCACATCTCACTATCACCATCGGGGTTACTCTTCGGCATCCCACCGAGGCAAATCTTCCATATACTACTCACATAACCTCACATACATACACAAATTTATGCAACAACTTCTGCAAAGAAGGATCACAGCATCATAATGAAACACAAAATCAAACCAAAAACAAATGCAACAGAACAAGCACATCATTACCAAATTAACACTTTCACATATCATTCCTGGAAGTCAAAGGTAATTAAACACAGTACACATCAGACAATTACACTGCAGCATAACATAACCAAACAATTAATTTCCATTGCCCAAAATAAAAATCCAAAATTTTCAGTACACAAAATGGTGACAAACTATCAAATTTAGCAAAACATAAACTTCATTCTTGAAAATCAAAGCTTAATTAAGCATTAGTCAGTGAAACAAAATAAAAATTTAGCATACCTGTCTGCATTGTGAAACTTTTAAGTCGTTCGAAATACACATACCTCACTTTGGTACACACCATGAGCACATACTTACAGGTCGTTTTTCTTTTTTTTCTTTTCTTTTACCAGTGCAACTTTCAAATTTCTTGAAACACACATTACTGCACCCTCGACATCGAATGGGGGTGGATAAATCCTGCTGGCCCATGTCAGATGATCGAGGAATCTGTGAAGGTCTCTGCGAAGCTTGTACAGCAGATGGTAACTGAAACTGGTTAACTTGGGTACATAACTGTTCCACACGATCAATCAACTGTTTCAAACTACTTTCCAAAAAAATATAAAACCAAATATGGCAACGGTGAAGCAAAATTACGCCAAATATGGCTTAGAAAGACTTGACACGCAAGCCACTTGAGTACAAGTCCAAGATTTCAAAACAGAGTGTACACATGAGAGAAAAAAATAGCAAAGTGATGTCTTCAGCGAGGAATCTCGAACTGGAAGTTAAAAAAAATTACGTCACACCTACTGTGACTAACGCTCAAATTATTCAATAAAGAGCAGAAAATACTACACACGTAATTTATGCGTACCGGAGTACGATGCACAAATATTAATTCCTTCTCTTTTTAAATAGATACACCTGACTTTTTATACACACACGCAAATAAACGCACAGAACACGTGCTGTAAAAGATTGGCTTCGCATGCTAGAATTGGTAATGAATTGCATGACCACGCGGAGATTACGTAACACACTTGTGTACATAAAAGTTGCACGAAAAGTGCACCCAAAAATATAGTAATGAGTAGAAAATCAATGCAATATAAAATTGCAAGCTCCCAACAATATTACCAATTAGCACAGAAAACAGCATCCCCAAACACACCAATTAACACGTGATGACCACATTAACAAAGTTGCAAATATCGCCCAATTTTCCACAATTCACAAACCAAATTAGAAGAATAGTGCAAACAACTTCTCATACAAACAGAATTTAACAGAATTTACATAATGGTAAGGGAAAATGAAGCCAAGAATTACCGACGCTACACCAACCGCCAACAGCAAAACAATGTATAAAATTTTTAAGTGAGCACAAAATAAAGATATTAAGACGGGACTTTTACAGAAATACTTTTAAATGAATTGAGAACACACCACCACAATTTTCAAATATGAACCCTTACCATTAAGGCCAAATTAAGGAGTTACATGTTCGAACGAACACGTGGATGACGAAACACGCTACATCTCAAAAAAAATTTGCTACAAAATATTACATTACAGCGACTCACGCCTATTTGCCCGGTGCCTCACACCAATTACTCGGCGCCACCACCAATTGTCGTAACCTCTTTACATATTTTAGCTAAAATCACGGGGGGTAGAGCGATAGGTACCGGTATTTAAGGCACCATAAACTACATGAGGTCCGACGGGGCGAGCTCAACAAAATTACTAATTACACCTGGAAATTCCTAAAACATTGTATGGGAAGGAAGAAGGATCAAATAGCTACTGAAAATCACATTCCAGAATCCTAGATTGATATAGATGTATTGGATATTAATAGATGCATAATGTTACCTGTTTGCCATCGGCGACGCGTCGATCATGTTGTGTCCATGCTACACGAGTGCTCCCTTGCAAGAGAGAGAGGCAACTGACGCTTCCTTCTAACGATCCGGTTTACCCCACTATTCTGACATCATACGATTTCTGTTACCAACCCACACACTGGTACATACATTTCCCAACCAACAAACAAACATTACCCTAACCAAATGTCACATTATTAAAGGTGTAATTATAAAATTAGCCATATTTCAATTACAGTGATAATACTATTATATTTTTTGATAAAGTTCAACAACTACTTCATCTTATATTCTTAAGCAACTCTCATACATGAAGTAGACGTGTAAACCTCACTAATCCAGTACAATGATACGTGTAACAATTATATAAAGAGCAAATTATAAGATGCGTTTCATGTTAACATGATGTGCGTTCCACCGCAGTATTATATGCCGATGGTTCAAAATCCTTGGAAGTTAATTCAGGAGGTGCTGTCCTCTACATTGAAAAACTCATTTCAAAAGCCTTAAGCCACCGTTTTATATGTCTGTGTTTAATGCTGAAATATTTATTATTACACAGGCTATTCTTTAGGTAACTCAGAAATTTCTAAAGAATTTAGTGATTTTAACAGATTGTCTTTCGGCTTTAGAAACACTAAAATCAGTTGATTACTATTCCGATTGTAACGTAGCTTACTGAATTTAAGGTAATTAATATTTAAAACAAATATAACATATTATCTGTCAAATTCTTTTGGTTTCTTTTACATAAGCACATTAAAGGCAGTAAAACTAAGGACAAATTAGCAAAATTAGGCAGAGAAAAAGCAGAATTATTTGACTACAGTGTGACATATACTTATATTTTAAGTAATTAAAAAAATAGTAGTTCATAAATGGCGAAAAGAATAGGATCAACTAATTCTACAAATTAATCCACAAAAAGCTTCAGAGGAAAAAATTTCCATTCCCTTAATAATTCAAACTTTTTAGACAATACACCAGAACATTGGCGGAGTCCTGTTCAGTTATGGGAGTTATTGAAATGCTATTGCATACTCCAAACGTAGTGGCATTGTTAACAAAACACTACTCCTTAAAAAGATTAACAATGAGGTGTAATATACCAGAGACCAGAAAGCTATGGATTTCCCACGAATACCCTGGCCCTGACTTGTGACAGTTAAACAAAGAAACCTACTCTTTCCTAATTGAAATTTCTTATTTCTCTGCTAACTTAAGAGACAAATTTGTTAAAGCATAATCTATTAGTCCAATACTATTGCCAATATGTTGTTTTTACCCCGATTGCTGAAATTGAGACAAAGATTACGAAGAAGTGATCCTACTTGTTCAGCGCTACTCACTGTTGCTGACAGCTTCATATTTCCCACTCGGTGCAATTCAGCAAAGTTTACAAAAGCTGATAAAGTAAAGCACTTGTCAAGTATAGCATAACATGCAACATTTGCATTGGACTATCTCTAACTAAAATAAAATATATACCGTTTCTTCCTTTGTAATAACCGACTCATCATTTAGTTCATAGCAAGCACTCTTCTCAAGTAGTTCCACTACAGCGCGAAATATAGCTTCCTTGACACACTCTTCTTCAGCGCTCGAGCTTTCTGAAAGTACAGAATTTATGGAGTCATTTTCCAAACATTTTTCAGAATCCTCTCTGGATCTAGAAGATTTTGCCAATTAGAAAGGACACCAGGTAAAAGAGAAGGAATTGCACCTGCAACAAATTAAAAAATATAGTTTATTAATGAAAACTTTTAATGGCATCAAGGTAATAACCAAATTAATTACACTTGAAAATCCACGACACACCAGAACAAAATACTACATATCATTCTCTGTACATGATTAATAGTAACGATGATGGTGGTGATGATGTTAATGATAATAATAGAATCTATATTATTTTTAACAACAAAACTTGTGTTTGCAGCTCATAGCGGTGTATATGAGTGCAAATAATTTAGGATATAAGAGAAAGTTTAACATTCCACATGACAAAATCTGTAAATGGTTTATTTTTTGTGCACTATAATGACATTCTTTAATATATCTTGGCCATAAGCATCCCATTCTACTTAAGACTTGAAAGATCAGTAAACTTTTGCTCAGAGGTATTTTTAGGTTTGAGGTTTTTTATTCTCTTAAATGTACGATATTGTGCCCGTGGGTTTACTTCCCTTCCAAGGGTTTCGAAGTAAACCAACTTGCTCAGGGTGACAAAATTATTTTAAGGATAAGTAAGCATATGTTTCAAACATTTATATCCGTATTAAATTGCCTTATTAACAATATAATGCCCACACAGTGACCATGCTTGCTACTTTTGTGTCATTTTTATTCCATTGTTACTCCTACAAAAGTTAATTTATATGCTTAATATGTAGCCAGCTATTCATTTCTTATATAAATGTTTAAATACAAAGATAACACGCCATTGCTGAAATTTATCATTGAAAACTTTTATCTGAAAATATGTTATATGTTAACAGAAAATTATTATTTGACCTTACATTGTGTTGGAGGTAAGCATAGGCCAACACGCTATAGTCTATAGCAAGCACGGGAAACTAGTACTGTAGATTAGGTTGTGTGATCAGTGTTACTGTAAATGCAATTGTTCTGCATTTATAAATATACGGTTACGCATATAAAGCTTTTACCCCTTGAATCTTCTGTCATTTAGTATATCTACTTTAATTTATCATTTTGCATTTTCATTCTAAAATATTTCATATTTTAACAGCAAATTATTATTTACCTTAAAATATGTGGGTGGCAAGCATAGGCCAACACACTATAGGCTATAGAAAGCACGGTGATGACCATGTACGCCATCTCGATCAAAGCTTTATTGCGGTCAGTTCGACATTTTACCGCGTTCAGCGCGAGTTTTCGGTGCATCGACAGTGATCAGAGTTAAACGAGGCAGTTGATTGTGGTCAAGTTTGACTGTGGGTGCTGGACCGATCAATTCCGTTGATTGCGGTTAAGTTGCTAAAAATGGTTGCCCGTTTAAATTTTCTTGAAGGTATTGAGGATAAGATAATGCACTTAAATTGGAACCAGGCGGCCCTGTCTAAGAATATGTGGGCAGAAAATTTGAAGAACAATTCCGGCTATTAAAGGATACAGTGTAGTAGCTAGTAAATGGAATAACTGAGTTGTTAGAGTATCCTAAGTACAGCAATCAATCTGATTCACTCATGAATAATTTTAACAAATAGATCATACGCTAGAGGCATTTATATTGTGATTGCTTATATTTCCTGAATCCACCGAACAACGCATTGTGCGTTATCATAAACGTGTTGGATATAATTGTTTGTTTTTGTGCACGATCTGTATAGCTTCCATGGAGGGCAGAATTAAAATCTATGGTGGATCAAATCGATGGATTTCTGTGTATCGTGCGAAATGTAGACTTGCATTCATTATTGCATCCGCATTTGTTAAACTTCAGTCATCATTTTAATAATGCTAGTCAAGGCAGTATAAACTGTAATAAAAAATCAATGGCTGCGTTCTTTAACCAATAATTTACGTCAAATTACTATCAGTTAAGTAATTCCGCAGTGTTATCAAAATTATGGATATGATCCAGATTACAAACAACGTTTTTAATTTCCCGAAAGTTTACACATCTCACGACATTTTAACATAAAGCGATTTATTTACTTATTTGGTTATTAGAACTCGCCTGAAGTCATGTTTAAATGCATGGCTAAAAACATTCACGCCTCCTTTTGTCGTTTAAAGAACATGAGCCAGTCCTTTTATTTTCCATGTTATGGGAGTATGAGACGGACAATTACAACAGCACGTTTATCTCATGCCGAGAAAAATTTGCAGATCGCTTTTTGTTTTCCATTTTCGTTTACAGATAAAACAATGTCATATCATACAACATTTCAAAATCAAAACAAAAATGAAGCGATAAAGACAAGGAGATTGTAGTTGTATTGCAATCTCTAGATTGTAATTGCACTGCAATGTTTTTGGGTATACAGTTGGATGCTTTCCTATGACTAATTCTCGTAGAAACATGTGCGTTCAGTAACCCAGTTTACGGTCAGCTGATGGCGGTTTGTTGAACGAGAATTAAAAATGATGCACCGCGACTGCAATTTAACCGTGGTCAAAGTTTGATCACATTTAAGTGAGGCTCGATCAACCAGGATGTCATAAAGAATGGTGCACATAGCCATGGGTGTAGTACTGTACGTAAGGTTACGGTTTGTGATCAGCCATAATGTAATTAATTATAACAGTACTGCATTTTAATGCTACGGTTATGCATATAAAAGCCTTTCAATTTTCTACCCTCTAATGGCCATGTGCAACATTCTTCATCAAATCCTTGTTGATCGAGGGCCACTGAAACGTGTTCAAACTTTAAACGCGGTCAAATTGTAGTTGTGTTGCATCATTGTTAATGCCCATGTGCACCATTCTTGATCAAATCTTTGTTGATACAGGACCACTGAAACGTGATCAGACTTTGTCAGCGGTTAAACTGTTGTGGTGCATCATTGTTCATTCTCGTTCAACGAACCGCCATCAGCTTTCGCTGCGCTAGGTTGCTGAAAGCTGATGATTCTACGAGAATTGCTCAAAGGGAATCATCCAATTCTATATTCAGCGAGGATGCAGTGCAATTACGATCTCGTTATCTACATCGCTTCGTTTTTGTTTTGCTTTTGAAATTTTACATGATTGGAAATTCCTTTGGTGGTAATCGAAAATGGAAAACAAACAGATTTTTTCAGCACGACAGAGACGTTATATTGGAACTAGCTGTCTCATACTCCAATAAAATCTAAAATGAAATGACTGACGTATGTTCCTTAAAGGAGAAGCAGGAAGCATGGGTGTATTTAGCCACGCATTTAAACATGACACCAGGCGAATTGCAATAACTAAATAAATAGCTATTTCTCAAAATAGAGTGAATCCTGATGTGTAAACTTTGGAAAATTAAAAAAGGAATGTGTAAACTACATTATATCTAACATTTTCATAATACTGCAGATTTCCTTAACTCATTATAATGGTGTCGCGTAAATTGTAGGCTGAGAAACACAATAATTGTATTTTTGTTATCGTTTCTTTTGCCTTGACTAACGTTATTAAAATGAGGGTTGAAGTTTAACAAACACGGATGGAATAATACACTAATGTGCAAAACCTAAGGACGAGATGGGTAAAGTTACATAACAAATGAACTACTTAGTGGAAGTAGATGAAGGTGCGGGAGCATGTTGCCAGGGGTCTCTCGCACGCACACAGAAAGCTGGACGTCACATGGCGTGAGTGTAGCGAGTCTATGGTGCCAAATGGGTCTGGTCCCGTAACATGGGACAGTTAACGAAACGGGACAAGACGGTGTGTGGCAATTAGCGAGCTGTTACGGTGCACCGCAGTGGTGTTCTTCATTGCAACATGGCCCGTAGACACCATTTGGATGACTTCACACGGGGAAGAATCATTGGGAAACTGGAAGAAGGGCAAAGTGTGACGAGTGTTGCTCAGGAGTATGGAAATGCTCGCAGCATTGTTTCACGTGCATGAGGGACCTTCCAAACCACGGGCACCGCTGTCCCAAGGAGAGGTGGTGGTCGACCCCGCTCAACTACAGCACCAGATGACCGCTACATTGTGCAACAGGCAAGAAGGGATCCACGCCAAACAGAGCGTGTAATTCCAACCACAGTTAACAGGACAGCTAGGCACGCAATCCCATGATACACAGTAGCACGGCGACTACACAGAGGTGGTGTCTTTGCCAGATGGCTAGTACGTTGTGTTCCGTTGACATCCGCACATCGGCGGCACCGTTTGCGATGGTCCCAAGAGCATCAAAATTGGACCAACGGGGAATGGGGTCGCGTGCTGTTCTCGCGATGAGAGCAGATTCAGTCTAAGTAGTGATTCTCGACGTACCTCATCTTGCAAGTGGTGGGAACACGTAATGACCCCAGGAACATCCTTGAACATGATCGTTTTGGTGGTCCGGTTGTTATGGTTTGGGGAGGCATAATGTTGTATGGGCTCACTGGTCAGCGTTATTGTGATACTCTACTCCTTCCCCATGTCCGTCTTTTCAGAGTTGCAGTCGGCCCTGACTTCATTTTTATGGATGACAATGCGCGACCGCATCGAACAGCGCAGGTAGAGGTTCTGTTGGTTGAGAGGATATTCGGCGAATGGACTGGCCTGACCGTTCGCCCGATTTAAATCCAATTGAACACGTGTGGGATGCTTTGGGGAGACGCATTACAGCACATCCACATGCACCAACGACCATCGAACAGTTGTCAACAGCGCTGGGGGAGGAATAGAATACCATACCAAGAACTGCTTACCAACTTGTGGCCAGCAGGGGAGCACGATGCAGGGCATGCATTTCTGTTCGTGGTGATCATGCACACTTTTAAGCACCATGTATCTGTTTATCTAGAGGGCCATCATATGTCGTATTGACTTTAGTGTAGCTTATGGTCTATTAATAAAAGTAGCATTTCTGTTTGTCTCATTGCATATTTCGTTTAGTTGCCTACTGTAGCATACGGTAGCAGTTCTCTCTGGGTGTGATTCAAGTTTCATCGAGCTTATGTTACTTGGCAGTGTCACAGCATGCAAAGATTACTTTCGTCCTTAGGTTTTGCACACCAGTGTAAATGCAGGTGTATATTTAGTACGACATCCAGAAATTCATTAATCTAATCCATCACAGCTGTTACTTCTGCCTTCCATAGCAGTGATACAAATCGTGGACAAAAATAAAATATTATATCTGACAAATTATCGGAAAATACACTGTTGTTCGGTGGATACTAGAAATATCCCCAGTTACAACATTAAAAGCTCCTGTAACTATGATATACTTGTTAAACTTGTATTCATGGGTGAAACAGGTTAGTGCAGTTTGTAGGGCACTCTAACATCTTAGTCATTCCATTTGCTACTTCACTGCACCCTTTGATAGCCGGAATTTTTCTTCAAATTTCCTGTCTGTATACTCTTTAAGAGGGTCACCTCTTTCTACAATGATTCGGTTTTGACGTTGGTCCCGATTTAAGTATTCTAGGTACATTATCTCATCCTTACTACCTTCAATAAAAACGAAACGGGAAGCCATTTTGTGTAACTTAAACGCAACCAACGGAACTAATCGGTCCAACACCCGCGGTCAATCTTAATCATAATCATCTACCTCGTTTAATTTTGAACATTGTCGATGCAATGGAAAATCGCTTTCAGCGCGATCAATTGTGAATTGACCATGTTCAAACTTTGCTCAAGAATGGTTCACATGGCCATAATTCTCGATCTGCGAACCGCCATCAGCTGACCGTGCGCTAGCTTGCGAAACGTTCTGATTCTACGAGAATTACTCAAAAGAAAGCATACAATTCCATATCCAAACAGGTTTCAGTGCAATTACAATTTGCTTATCAATTTTGTTTTGATTTGAAATATTGTATGATTAGACATTCTTTTTTTTTGGTAAAAGTAAGTGGAAAAAAAGTTTGGTCTCCAAATTTTTTCAGCTTGAGATAGACGTTCTGTTGGAACTAGCAGTCTCATATTCCCATAACATGTAAAGTAATCGGACTGACTCATGTTCTTTAAAGGACAAGCAGTAGACATGAATGTGTTTAGCCATGCAGTTAAATATGACACCAGTAAGTTGTAAATACACAAGTAAATAACTCGTTCGTTAAATAGCGTTAGTCCTAATGGGTAAACCTTAGGGAAATTAAAGCTTTATTTGTAAACTTCGTTATATCCTGCATTTTGATAATACTGCAGAATTCCTTAGCTCATAATAATGACGTGTATAAAATGTAAGTTAAGAAACGCAGTAATTGAGTTTTTATTATAATTTATATTTCCTTACTATCATTATTATAATGATGAATGAAGTTTAACAAATACTGATTATTAAATGCAAGTGTATATTTCTAATAACACACGGAAATCCATCGATTTGATGCACTACAGATTTTAATCCTGCCTTTCGCGGGAGCGATACAAGTCCTGGACAAAAAGAATGAGTTAGCTGACACATTACTGATAATACACAAAGTTGTTGTTAGGTGTACCCTTGAATTATCCCAAATCACAATATTAAACGTTGCTATAGCGTATGATCTAGTTTTTAAAACTGTATTCATGGGTTAAACAGAGCGATTGCGGTTCTTAGGGCATTCTAAATTCTCTGTCATTTCATTTACTAGCTACCACACTGTATCGTTTCAAAGTCGTGTTTGTCCTTGAAATTTCCTGTCCCCATTTTCTTTAAGAGGGTCGCCTTTTTCTACAATGATACAGTTTTGAAGTTGGCCCCGATTTAAGTATTCTAGGTCATTATCTAATTCTCAACAACTTCAAGAAAATCAAAAAGGGCAGCCTTGTTTGCAACTTAACCCAATCAACGGAATTGATCGGTTTAGCACCAGCGGTCAAACTTGACCATAATCAACTACCTCATTTAGCTTTGATCATTGTAGTTACACTAAAAGTCGCGATGAACGCGATCAAATGTCGAAATGCCCGCGATTAAACTTTGATCGAGATTCATGCACATAGCCCTTAGACACCTACTTTTAATTTACAATTTTCCACTTTCATATGAAAATATTCTATGTGATAAACTCAAGTTATTGCTTAATTTTATTATGCATTAGATGCAAGTACAGGCCAACAAATTATAGCGGTACAGTGAGGCAGTAGTGCATCTTGTGGTTTCTAGGTTAGGTTTGGCTTATGTTTATGAATCAATATTTATGTAATGTGTTGTTTTATTTACTGCACTGAGGTTACAGTGTACCATAGTGCTATGGTTATGCAAATCAAACCTTTATCTTTTCATCTTCTTCTATTGATAACAACAGTTAAACTAAACTGTGTGGTATTACATAACCTATAGCCATGTCTGCCATTCTTTATCAAATTATTGTTGGTCGAGGCCCACTGAAACGCGATCTGTATTTGACGGCAGTTAAATTGCAATTGCTGTGCATCATTATTAATTATTGTTCAACGAACCGCCATCAGCTGACTGTGGGCTAGGTTGCTGAACGCTTATGATTCTACGAAGAATTACTCAAAGGAAAGCATCCAGTTCTATATCCAAAGATGTTGCAATGCAAATATAACCTCATTGTCTATGTCTTTTCGTTTTTGTGTTGCTTTTGAAATGTTGTATGATTGGACATTTTTATGGCGGTAAACTAAAATGGAAAAGAAAAGGTGATCTCCAAATATTTTGAGCATGAGATAGACGTTCTGTTATAATTAGCTGTGTCATATTCCCATAAAATGGAAAATAAAAGGACTGACTCATGTTCGTTAAAGGACAAGAGGAGGCATGAATGTTTTTAGCCATATATTTAAACACTACACTCGGAGAGTTGTAATAAACAAATAAATAAATAAATAAATCGCTATACGTTAAAATAGCGCGAGTCCTGGTGTGTAAACTTTCGGGAATTTAAAAAAGTTATTTGTAAACTGCATAATATCTAGCATTTTGGTATTACTGCGAAATTCCTCAACTCATAATGATTTGAGTAAATATTTGGTTAACGAACGCAATAATTGAGTTTTTATTATAGTTTATATTGGCTTGATTAAGGTTGTTAAAATGATGTCTTTAACATATAGGGATCCAATTATAAATTATATATACTTCACACGACAGCTGGAAAGCCATCGATTTCATCCATCACAGTTCCTAAATCTGTCTTCCACAAAAGCGATATAAATCGTGAACAAGAAAACACACAATTAAATCCGACACATTATTGATAATATGTAATCTGTTGTTCGGTGAATGTTTGTAATCTCTCCAATCACAATATTAAAAGCTCCTGTAACCCATGATTCATAAGTGAAACAGGTTTGATTGCAGACCGTAGAGCACTCTAAGCTCTCAGTCATTTCAGGTATTAGTTACTACAGTGCATCTTTTGATAGCAGGAAATGTTCTTCAAATGTCATCTCTTTCAGAGGGTCTTCTCTTTCTACAATGATCCGATTTTGACGTTGGTTACGATTTACATATTCTAGGCACATTAACTCATTCTCAATATCTTCAAGAAAATAGAAACGGACAGCCATTTTGTGCAACATAATCGCAAGCAACGAGATTGATCGGTCCAGCAACTGAGGTCAAACTTAACCATAATCAACTACCTCGTTTAACTTTGAACATTGTCCATGCACCGAAAAATCGCACCCAACACGGTCCAATTTCGAATTGACTGCGACCAAGCTTTGATCGAGAATGGTGCACATGGTCACTAGTGTGGTAGGTATAAAGCTCAATATTCCATTGCAGATTGTGTTGACAAATTAGATGTTTGTATTATTGGAGTAGCTCATATTTCATCATTCCCTTAAGAGGATAGGATAACTTACTTTTTACCAACTACTAAAATATGCTCTGGTTAATGACAATACTTATAAACGTAGGTACCTATATTCCTTTATATATAGTATTATTGTATGATAGCAATGGATATAGATATAAGTATTCATGGTTCCTTATTTCTTATTTAATAATAGTGTTTTGTCCTGAATGAATCTTATTAAGGGCCTGGAGAATGATAACAAAGAAACTAACATTTTTAGCCGTGGGCGTTCTAATGGAGCAGTAAGTTGTTTTCCAGTCTTATGTCCGTAGTATAATAATACACACTTTTTCTATGTCATGGGGTTGGGTTGAAAGTGCTTTTCACGAACTTAAAATAGAACAATTGTTTGAATGAATAAAGGGAGAAACAATTCCACATTCTACTATACGTGTGCACGTATAGGTTATTTTAAGCATTACACAAAATATTACAAAATGAAGTTTCACACGATAACAAATAAAAGCAAAAGGAGTTGTTAATATTGTATCTACATAGTTTAATTTGTTTTATACAACCCACCATAGTGTATTCAGTAGGAATGAAATTATCTCGGTGAACAGCTTTTGTTCACTTCTCCATTTCTTTCTTAAGTTTTCGCCTGATGGGAGCTTAAACACGCTTACTTTCGTTCCCAAAGAATAATTTCCTATACACTCGGTCATACAGTATATGCGTGACACTTTACATTTTGTCACCTATTATGTTCTACGCTTATAAAATACAAATTAAACGCAAGCCAAATCTTCATATAACTATGTAGCTTTTGTTACTAGCACGCACATCGGAGGCCTGCTGTTTGTGATGTCGGTAGCCAAACAAATTTCAGTGTTGCGGCCTTATTCCTAAGAGGCGTTGCTTCAGCTCCCTTTAGTTTTGAATGGACAACTTTTCTTTTCTTTCATTGTTCAGAATCTGTTTTGAATTATACATTGTTTTAGCCTAAACAGCCATTGAAATATAGAAAGTAAAAGATTTTGATCATAGGTGTCTATGGCCCCATACGAAATAGAATAAAGACAATGCTCTGGCAAATGGAAAGAAAAAAGCTCTGTATACTATAACTTGTGTATAATCGAATACAATATATAAATTGTTTGAATACACAAAGAAAGAAAGGGTATTAATTTTCCGGCTATAGTTCTGGCAATAAAATTATTGTACACGCCTTCTCGTCCTTAAATGTAGTCATTGCTTAAAGCTCGAAAAAAGCAAACCTGAACACCTAATTTTCCACGTTCCTTATACAGTTGTTACAAAAACGACAGACCGCTGTAGTAGTAGTGTTGCTTGTCCACGATAATGACAATAGACACCTCGTCCGTTTACCAAAGGTACACTGGGAAGCAATAAAAAGGCGTAGAGCTGTCATAGGTGCTTAGCTTCGCCATTGCTTTATCACAACGACGTGTGACGGTAGAAATGTAAACTAGCTCAACCTGCTAGCAGGCCCAAAGAAGTTGAGCAGCGATTATATCACAGAGGCCTGAGTTTCTATTATTACGTTATCCCATGTTACTGTCTAATAAAGTCAATATTAAGCAGTGGACAATTATATCATGTATAAAATGAAAGAGAACACGTAGTGGGATCTTACATTGGCTGCATTTTCGTGAATGAAATTGCGTAAAAATAAAAGTAGTTTCACGGGCATCACATTGGTGTAGAAGTAAAGCTATTGGCTCTCCTACTACGAACACTGTTCGATTCCCGCTGCAGTGAAATGCCAGATCAATGTTTTTATTAATGCTTTTTTTTATCCTTCTTTGGTTTATATTTATACGCAGATTGTCATAAAAATTAAGTAGGTGACAATTCGGGGAACATGTCATTTTTCTTTTAGTCATCTGATACATTCGTGATAGCAAAGTTTAACTAACAGAAGTTTACTGTAAGTTTAACCGTAGTACTAAACCTAGAGTAATGCATTGAGAACCCGTTTTACAGTTAATATCACACCAGCAACTGTAAAATATTTCCATGCTAAATCATGTGTATAAAACAGCAACCTAATGAAGTCACACCGGATTAACAGAATAAAGCCTGTAAGTACTTTAAGCGACATTTAACACAGTCAGCAGATAAGGGAAACGGAAGGTGCGGTTTGCGTTGACTATGTAGCAACTAATAAATGTAACTAGTAAGCCACAGTAGCGGTAAAAAGGTTTGGTAAATGATAGCATTTCCAGTCTATGTAACACTTCGAGAAGTATTCCTATAAAAATCGATCACACCATTACAGATGATAAACAACTACAATAAGATTCTTATTTGAAAATAAACAATGAAGCCTTTGTAATGAAAAGCTTAATGGTGCACACGTGCTCATGGATACGTAGGACATTGCATTGCATCAGACAAATCTACGCAGGGTTCTTCATGCTTACATACATATGTTGTGTGTAAGCTTATTGTGCTCCGTTCTACCTAGATATTAACCTATTCGCTAGAGCTCCGTTGTTACGAAAATGCAAACGGTGACACTTTTACCGGTATGAATTCTTCATTTTATCTACTTATTAGAGCTGTATTTGAAATAAGCAAATAATATTTCAATTGATCATGGTGCTTTAGATTATGTATATTACGAATTCCTGCATGCCGCGATATTTTTGTTTATATTACCGTACATTTATTAATTGCTTACGAGCGTCACTTACAGTTTCTTTCAGGCGTTGCACTTTGGCTCATATTTAAACATACGGAATATTATACCTTGATATATATTTTAAGTGTACATAAACATTGTCAGATCTTTAAAGAACGACTTTGGACATTCCGTACTAAAAACAAAAGTAGTTAGGCGTTAAGATTTACGAAAAACTAAGGTAGTTGAAATAAGTTGTATTATCGCCCACCTGCCCAATAGGAAGGCCCCGAGCCTAATAAGATGCCTAATGTGGTGCTCAAGAATTCCTAGCCAAAATATTCAAGTAGATGAAGGGGTAGATTCCCACCACAATGAGAGGTGGCAAAATGATAATGTTACCAAAATAAACTCTCATTTCCCGGCAACAGGCCAATTAGTGTATAAAGCAAAATAGGGAAGGTGTTAGAGAAAGTAATTCTAAAAAGAATACATTCCCGCATAATAAGGAACAATATCCTAGTCCCAGAGTACTTTGGTTTTAGGTCACAACTTTCAACTGCTCTTTAACTTTTACGATTAACTGAATTAACTACCAAAGGATACAATAAAATAAATCAATGGGCGCCATATTCTTAGACATTGATAACGCTTTTGATGAACTATGGCATGCGGATTTCATTCACTAGCTCAGGTCATACAACTTTGCAGACTTTATGATCGCCCTTATCAAAGATTACTTTAGCGAACGTAATTTCCGAGAAACGATGGAGGTTCCTCCTCCTGCCTTAGGCCTTTGAGGGCAGGAGTTCCACAAGGAATTTTGCTCGGACTGACACACTTCAGTCTCCAGATTAATGACATGCCCAAACTCACGCGCACCGAAAAGTACATATCCGCTGACGATACAGCACTAGTAACGCAGTGCATAAAGCCCAGGATATTACAGCTACGGCTGCAGAACGTCCTAAACGGGGGTGAGCTATGGTATACAAAATGGCGAATTAAAGTATACACTAACAAATACCAGTCAATAATTTTTTTCCAAAAAGTGTACAACACAGACTACCCAGGTATGTGTAACTGCCCTTGATATACAATGGCAAGAGAGCAGAATGGAAGAACCAGGTAACCTATCTAGGCGTCACTATGGACCACGATCTCACCTGGAAAGAACGCATAAATGGTGTAAGGGAAAAGGCTAATGGCCAGCTAAACACGCTATGCTCAATTATTAACATTAATAGCTAACTTCAACTAAATATGAGCCTCGCGTTATACAAGATTTTAATAAGACCCGTAATGAAATATGCTGCCCAGTTTGGGGTTACCCATCAAAGTCACATATATACAAGCTACAAACCCTTCAGAACACAATAATTAGTATTATAGCAAAGCTCCCGCCGGTCGCTCGGACTTATGTCGTACACGAGGTGCTAAAACTATACTCATTCGAAGAATTCAGTATGCTACAGAGCCTTGAATTGTACACCAGAGATGACAACATTTTTAAACCTCTTATCCACGAGTTGGGTACTCACAACAAGGAGAGTGATAAACACAAAAGACCTCTATCACTATTTGATAGCAACATTGGCCTCAGGAATCCAGAGATTAATATCCAAGAATATTTAGACGCTCTGATACGAATGTAACTAGACATAATACTCACCAAGTAGCCATGGAATGGTCACTATTTAACTTGAATACAGTGGTCCTTGAAGTCCTTGCTCTTAGAGTCAAGGCGGTCCCGGTGGAAGGGCACCCCACAAAGTGACATCTGAGTGCAGCAGCGCCACTATTGATAGGCTACTTATGTAGGCGGGTACTCAAAGTCCGACCAAGGCAAAACAAATGGTATATTATTGATGACGCTAAGCGATTTATGCAAATTACTGACACGGCTCCACGCCGAGTTAACACCAAGTATTGTATGACAGCATAGATATACCAGTCACCATAAATGACGTGGCTTACAGCCAAGATAGAGTATATTAATGTCTAATTAATTCAGTGTTTCAGGATGACGCCAGATCTCAAGGCACCAACGTAGGATAGAACGACGACACACCCCTATAAAGGAGGAAAACATCGCATGTTATTCTAACACTGCCTGGGGTCTAACCAGCTAACCAACGCAATGTTTGTTTGCTAATATTAATGACTTTGTCCATTTATGTTTCAGGACAGCAAACCAATGCCAATATAATTGTGGCCAATTGGACAACGTCTCCATCCGGAGACACATAACTTCACTTCCACAAATCCTCGCCACAAATTCTGAAGGCGTAGTGGGACCTCCTCCATGCCTGCGTCCTTGGTCTCATTTCACATGTTTTAGGCTCATTAGACCGGCCAATATATCCGATCCCCGAATGAGCAAGCGCATTATCGATACTGCTGTATTTCCTCATCGAATTCCTTCTTTCTTCCTTTTTCCTTCCGGTGGAGGAAACTTTTTAGTGGGCATGGCCTTCTGCTTGCGACCCCCCGGAGCTTTATACATGGATTTGACCTTCCTGAAGATGCCAGATGCAATTTTAGGCGAAACATCGGAGAAGAAAGCAACTGGACCACGGTCTACAAGCCCGAAAAACGTATATAATGGAGTTGATGACGCCGACTGTGAAAGTCTTAGCATTTATGTGCTTATGTTCTCTATTTAAGGGCTGCAATTAGTGCGAGTGAGCCAGTTGAGTGAGTTGATGCTAGTGCAGAACATACAACGAGCGAGCTTTGTTTGAAACATCGTTGGCTCCATTTGCAGTAATGGATTTATTACGCAACAATAGATTATGTACTAAATGCACAAATGAATCCATTTCAGGCACATTTTCCTGTCTCACACTCTTAATATATAACTGCACATGATCATAATAAAGCACAGCATTTATCGCTACATAACAAGCACAAAATCGTGAAACGCGAAAAAGTTTTGAACTGTAAACTGACGGTCAATCTTGAAGAGAGAGTGAAACCAGTAACCTCACGGGAGAAATAAACTCAACCGTAAACTGTGTAAGTTTAAGCGTTCTTTTTATGAAATTCCTAGCACCATGGTAATGGACTTAGATTAGCGCCAACGTAATAGCACCATGCAATGAGCTGAGGGGCGGGGAAAGGAAGTCAAGCGCATGCGCTATGAATGTGCTTGCATGTCTGCTAGAAGTACAGCCAGGAAGCATCCTTGTACCTTGGACTGCACTTGTAACATGATTTCTGGTTGCAACATATGGTAAACCAATTCCGTTGCCATGGCAACGTTAGTGAAATACGTCACAAGTACTGCCCGGAAGGTAGAGCGCTTCCACGACTTCGCAGGGAAGCGAAAAAATGGAATAAGTACACCACACTGAGCACACGGCGGTCTCACTGATCAACCGCATCGCATACTAATAATTATTTATTTATTAACGCTCGGGAAAATCCGAAGTAAGGAAAGAATCAAAGGCTTAACAGCAGTTATTAATATTACCAAAATACACATAATATTCAATGGAAAACAGGTGCATACTGTTTGCACCTGCTGCACTTGAAGAGCCGTACCTGAAGCAACCTAAAATGTTCAGGAAATGTGGACTGTGTATTTGCTTGTAATAGTTATTTTGAAGTTTTCTTTATTACTGAAGTTTTAAGAAAAATCATACAATACTAAATAAGGAAATAATAGTAAGTATACCACACTCCAATAATTTGAAATAACGATTGAACATTGTAATTAGCTACTTTTGCAACAGTTTTGCTTAATTAGGTGATTTTGAAATGGTTAATTTTGTAACTAGCTACTCCTGTTAATTGCAAATAATAAAACAATATTGTCCAAAATATTAATTGAATTGAATTTATCGTTGGTCAATACAGTGTGATACACAATTGAAACATGGCATACATACATTATACATTACTAATATACAAGGTAATTTGTGTACCATATATTGTACCGTGTCATGCATTACATCAATATTCAACAAATACAATATTAAATTATATAGAGTATAGATGCAATGTATACACTTAAAATACTGGATATACGGCGTTACATATTAAAACTAAAATGTAGCGTAAACCATTTTAATGACACATTATAGAAGAGTAAAAAACAAATGAATATTTACAAATTATACATAAAAAATTACAAGTCATGTATACAAATTGCTATTGCAATACAAAACGTAGTATTTACAGATTTGATATTACCATGTAGGTATGTGGAAGTTATATTAAGAATGTAAGATTTAAATATTCATCCACGCTTTAAAACGCTTCATTTATTAATCGGTTTTAAGACAGTTCTTAAATTTATTATAATTTACACAAGCTGAGGCAGTGCATTGTAAAGCTTTGCACCCATATAACTAGGCACCGTTCCTGATAGAGTAATCTGATTCTAGGGAGGTTTAGTGATAGATTTCCTCTTGTATTATGGGTGTGGATATCTGACATAGTTTCCATTGGAAATTTGTACCTCAATAAGTATAAACTTGTTCTGTAAATGAAAAGGCTTAGTAATGTGAGAATTTTTTGTGCTCTGAATGTGCATTTGCAGGATTCGTTGTACTTTAAACCCCCAAGATAACGAATAGCTTTTTTCTGCAATATGAAGACCTTCTGAAGATTTTGTTTTGATATAGTCCCTCATAATGCAATCCCATATGAAAGGAGAGAGTGAATAAGCCCAAAATAGATAATTCTAACTGTAGATGTAAGGACATAATTTCTCAAACATCTGAGTACATATAGATTTTTACTAACTTTGGCTACTGTGTTGTCAATTTGAAAGTTATAGGAAAGCTTACTGTCTAGAGTAATTCCTAGTAATTGGACTACTACACATTTTACTACCTTAGTCTCAATGACCAATTGTGGTGGATGGTTTATGGCTTTGAATCCATAGGTTATTATTCCACATTTTGTAGGGTTCACATTTAAGTTTGAGTTTTGGAAGTATTGAACTTTATTTTTAACTGTATCATTTAGACGCGTTTCTAGCATTAAATTATTTGTATCGCCTATAGTGATAGTTCTATCGTCTGCAAATTGAACAACCTTTATATCATCTGAAACACATTTTTCAATGTCATGCATGTAAAGAACAAACAAAAGGGAGCCGAGAATAGATCCCTGAGCGACAGCATGAGTTATATTTCCTGGACTGAATGTAACTTTGAATGAACAACTAGTAAGTTGAATAATTTGTTTCCTGTTTGTCATATATGATTTTATAATTTTATATCCCAAACCCCTAATGCCAAGCATATTTAATTTTTCCATTAAAATAATCGTATCGACGCATTCAAAAGTTTTTGTTAGATCAAAAAGCACTCTAATTGAAGAATAGTTTAGATAAATGTGTCTTACAGTCTCTTCTATGCAGTCAGTAATAGCCGTTATGGTTGATTTATTTTTTACAAATCCATTTTCTACGATGGGCAGTAAATTGAACTTCTCAAGATATTTTATAATTCTGTTGTAAAGTATTCTTTCAAAGATTTTGGAGAGCGCTAGTAAGATTGATATTTGGTTTATAATATTCATGTTCCGTTTGTTACCTTTTTGTATATGGGTAAACCTTTGGCTATTTTAGAGTTATGTGGGAATATCCCTGTTGCTAGGCAAGAGTTTATTATGTCTGTAAGAGGTTCGGCAATTTCAAAGCTACGTATTTTCAGTAGTGTCTATGGAATTCCATCCACACCTACACAATTTTTTGATTTTGATGTTTTAATAATATTAGCAATCTTCACGTTTTGGGTGGGATAAGGGTAGACACTTGAGTCTATTTTTGAGTTTTGGGGTATATTATTTGTGGCACTGGCTTCAGATTTGATTTTCTTTAAATTAATGTTTGTTCCCATTGAGACAAAGTGTTTATTAAAGGCTTCAGCAATCTCTGTTTCCTTGGTAATTAAGCTTTCGTTACTTTTTCACTTAATTATATAAAAAGGTTTTCAGGAATGGAATGAAGCTTGCGGAATCCATTTATGATTTGCCAACAAAGTTTACTAATATTTTCGGATTCAATGATGTGATTACTAATAAAGTTGCGTTTGGTTGTAGCTATTGTCTGGTTATGTGTGGCTTTTAGCTTCTTTATTTCAATACTAATAGATTCAGATCTACTGTGCTTAATTTTTTCTTTAGCCAACTTAATGAGAATAGGCATTTTATTTATGTCGGTGGTTATCCAATTAAAATTGTCCTTTTTTCTGGAGTTCTGATTTCTAGCTAGATAAATGGACAGCAAATATTTA
Source organism: Deroplatys truncata (assembly GCA_030765065.1). Classification (NCBI taxonomy): domain Eukaryota; kingdom Metazoa; phylum Arthropoda; class Insecta; order Mantodea; family Mantidae; genus Deroplatys; species Deroplatys truncata. The sequence goes on from CM060990.1 coordinate 152,197,678, forward strand.
CATAGTTGTTTAAAACATTATAGAATATGCTAAGTTTATTATTTGGATCTTGTTCTTGATACACCGTTTCCCAATTTTTCTCGTATAGCATCCAAATTAGATTTTTTAGGTTATGTTTACCGAATGAGTGGTAACATTTGATTGCGTACCTTTCTGTTTTTATTTTTGTATATATACAAGAGTTCTTAATGTGGTTTGCTGTGCTGTATGGTCGGATAACATTTACATTATATGCATTTTCAGAACTATTTATTATGATATTATCTATGCCAGAACTACATTTGTTAGTGATTCTTGTCGGCTTATTTATAGTAGGTTTTGCATTGAATTCCTTTGGGATATTCATTAACCTAGTCTTATTTCGCGAATTTTGAAGTAAGTTAATATTTATATCCTCCCACTATTACTAATTTTGAAGCACAATTTTTAAGAGTTTGATCCAATAATAAAGACATATTTTCCAGAAATATATTCATATTTCCATTAGGTGGTCTATATATTCCAATGATAATTATCCGACTGCAACCTAATTTAACTCCTACTATTTCTATATGACCTATGTTGAATTTTTCTAGACTTAGTTCACTGATATTTGCTCTGAAATTACTTCTTAAAAATATGCCAACCCCTCCCCATGTTTTGGTCTTCCGAAAGCATTTCGCTCCTGCGTTCATATTTGAAATGAAATTATTGCCTATTTTATAGCCCTTTAATCCATGTTCAGTTAGAATAAGAAGATCAAATAGAGTTTCACATACAGAAATATTTAATTGGTCAATTTTGTTTGTAAGAATTTGTATGTTTTGATGGATAAGTTTCATAGAGCAACATCCCTGAGAGTGTGCACAAAAGCTGCCTAGGTTTTGGATGTGAAATGGCATCACTGTTTTCACTAATTGTTACTACACTGTGCACAAGTCTCTGATTTTCACTACCAATTTTCTGTTTTGACGTGTTATCTGTAACTTGTAGGTCATCTTATGCTGATTGTGAAGTGGGATTGATATCAGCAAGTCCTACTGCATCTATATATTCCTGATATATAATATTGCCTAACACATTTTTACCATATGATTTTAAGTGCAAACCATGTCTCGTGTGCATGCAACGATCAGCTGTAGATACCTTTACTAGTTTTACAAGTTTAAAACTTTTGATAGAGAGAGCCATGTTAATGTTTACCATATTCACAACGTTATGCATTGGAGAGTGTTTCCTGAAGTCGTATCTTACTGGGAGATCCACTAACATTACATTTGTATGGGACAACTAAGGCAGTAATTTATCGAGGCGCTTATTTACAAGATGGGGAGTTCCACTGCTAATCTCGTTCGTTCCACCAATTATCACTACACTGTCATTTGTGGTAAAGTTTTGAGTACTAGCACAGATTGAGTCAGTAACACTAATAATACTTGCGCAGTGTTTGATGATGGCTTTTGTTTCCGGGCTATTTCGTTTCTTGCAGACACTTGCAGCTACACGTCTACCATGGCTATCTCCGAAGATCGGCATTCTTCCGCCTCTTTTTTGAAGTTCCATAACGGGGAACTAATGGAGGGTTTCCCTGCATCTTCTATTTTTGAAGAATATGGTGTCTCATTTCTTCTGTCTTATGTAGCGTCGTTTGTCAGAAGCTCGTACCTATTTTGCGTAGATGTGGGCACATTTTCAGTGTTTGTTTTTCTTTGTGTATACTTCCTTGTATAGGGCACCGTTTTCCATTCATTATATGTGCAGTTTTTTCCTTCTTGGACTTTGAGGTTATATGGCTTACGCGCTTTTTGTTGTAGGACTTGGTTTTCCTCTTTGAGTCGAGCAATATCCCGATTCAAGGTGGCTATTATCTTCCTTAGACTCAGCAGTTCATTTAGGATGTCACTCATATTTAAATCCTGCGTAGTTGAAGATTTGCTCATCTTACCTGGATCATTTACTACTTGGACCGCGTTATTGGTGTCACCGTTTTGGATGCAATTTTCCACACATCTAATGCAGTTCCAAACTTTTTCAGAGTTTCGTCCGGGTGAATCGAGCAGCACTTTTGGAAATGATAACACGTATTGCAGCCTTCATAAATGATTCAATTTCTAACAACTTTATTGCATTTACCGCAATTAATCTGTTTTAAAACTTTACTTTTCGAGGAGCTGGTACGCGATGCACTTACACTACTCGGCGCCACATTGCCCCATCAAAAAACATTTATTGAAAACTGTCATCATTCAGTAATAAAAACATTAGAAATTAGATAATAAATAATGAATCCTTCAACATTCATAATAGTCCAATTTGTATTGTGTTCAACTGTTCAAGTTCAATCACTACAAAAGTATTAGCTCGAAGATTTTAATAGAGAGTCAGTCCAGAAGCTTACATTTTTAGTTCGTTTAATTTAGTCGGGAAGTGGAGTAGTAGTAGTAGTAGTAGTAGTAGTAGTAGTAGTAGTAGTAGTAGTAGTAGTAGTAATAGTGGTGGTGGTAGTAGTAGTAGTTGTAATAGTAGTAGTAGTTGTAATAGTAGTAGTAGTTATTTATTTCCTTTAGGGAACAGAAGAGGAAGCAACCAACCAGATAAAAGTAAAAGCGAAAGTGATAGCGGCGGAGAAGAGAAATCGAAGCAGAGTGTTGGTGCTTGCACAACTGCAGCTACACCTGCGTCTATTGCTGTTTTACGTGCATCAAGTGGATTTTAGCTATAATCCAGTTTTGGTGCACAGTATCAAATGTATTTTATAATGATGGGGTCACTGCCTTAGACGTTCGTCTAGTATGACATCTCAAAAAATGCGAGTTTTGAAACATTGTGGTCACCAACTCCAAGTTATGACTTTGCTAAGGATGCTATGTAATTAAAAAATTCAAATACGCCGTTGGCGGATTATGCTCTTTGCCTGGCGTATTCCAAGAAATTACCGGGCGTGTTGTGCATCTACTGCGTGTTGTTTTCTAAGAACTAATTTGCATGATGTTTTGGGTTCTTTCATATTGTAGCACTTTACTCGCTATAAAGACATACACTAATTGGCGAGTCAGTTCAGATGCATAAATTCTTAGTTCCTTTAATTATGCCCGGAAGTGGAGTAGTAGTACTAGTTATTTATTTCCTTTAGGGAGCAGAAGAGGAAGCAACCAGATAAAAGTAGTAGCGAAAGTGATAGCAGCGGAGAAGCGAAATCGAAGCAGTGTGTTAGCGCTTGCACATCTACAGCTACACCTGCGTCTATTGCAGTTTTAAGTGATCAAGTGGATCTTCGCTATCATCTAGTTCTGGTGTACACGATTAAATGCAATTTTACAATGATGGAGTCACTGCCTTGGACGTTCGTTTAGTGTGACCTTATCTCAAAAATGGGAGCTTTGAAAAATTGTTGATCACCAAATCCCAGTTATTACTTTACTAAGGATGCTATGTAATTAAAAACAAATTCAAATACTGTTTGGCGGATTATGCTCCTTGACTGGCGTATTCCAAGAAATTACAGGGAGCGTTGTGTATTTACTGTGTGCTGTTTCCAAAAACTAATGTGCATGATGTTTTGGGTTCTTACATAGCGAAGGCCTTTACTCGCTATAAAGACATGCACGAATTTGCGAAATCTCACACGTCATCTCAGTGGCACAAATTCGCGACCACAGTAGCAAAATGTTTTGTTGAAGTTATACCCATTGATGTACAGGCGGTTTCTGTTCTCCAAAAAGAAATAGAAGCCAACAAAAAATCCTTGCATCAATAATGTTGACTGTGATGTTTTCTGGCATTCATGAACTACCTTTGCGGGGCAAAAAAAAACACAAAGGTCTTTTTGATGACTTGATCAAAGTCAAAATTAATGCTGGTGATTACGTTTTGAAAGAGCACATAATAAAGACGCAAATAATGCGACTTACGTGTCACCAACGATTCAAAATCAAATAATCGACCTATGTGGCGATGTCATTAGGGACGGCAGGTGGCAGACGATAAAGGCAGGATTCGGTACGTGTCTGACCAAAAATGCTTGTAACGGCCTGGTATCTAAAGTGCTTACTGTAACGTGTGATGGTTTACTGTAGTGTATAGCATATTGTGCGCTATATTTAGTGTTACGTGTTAGTGGAAGCATTTTTAAAGATGTGATTACATTATAGTGATGTTAGTATTTAACAAAGTTCGTATATTAATACTGTTTTCAAGTGAGTGTTAATATCCTATTTTGCCTCCAGTATCCTAACAATGTTAAAAACAGTGAAGGAATATTTTCTCACTTGGTTTTCATAATTTATATGTGCTCCGAGTTCTACTCTTACATTGTGTGCGTTACATTACATATTTTCATTCAGTGTGTGTTTCAAAGTGTGTATTTTCAAAGGAGTGCAACATTTTCACTGCCCAAAAATGAAAATCGTCGTAAGGAACATTCCCACACACTTACCAACACTAAAAGCCCTTCTGTATTTATAATACATTTTGAAGGGTGATGTATTACAAGAATAGACAGAGTTACAACATTAAATGGTAAAACACTGGAACTTCCAAATAAAATACCAGAACATACAGAAAATGCTAATTTGTCATTTATGAAAAAAATTATCTGTCATAACTTTATTATATGTGCATATTTCTCTAGGATCAATATATTTGCTAATTGTATACATAGTTATTGTAAGTATACACTTCAAGTTTGCCGTCTGCTGCTCTTCCTGTTTATTATAGGAAAACTTCTTCAGCTGTGAGTAAAGAATCAGTCGGAACGCAGGGAAATTACTTTAACAGGAATTTAAAATGTCTCACAGCTTAATGTTTAGCAACAAATTAAATAACATTTGGTGTAAATCTTTAAAATTTAGGGAGTTAATATTTTTCATAAATAGTTTTTTATTTAATGCAACCTTTCTTATAATCGGTCATTTAAATATTGGAAAGCTTAACTTTTTGGAGCATTTATACGTTGGTAAATGTCAGTGACTAGGCCTTTCTTAGGAATGTCAGTGAGAGCCTTATTTTTGACCTGCCCTGTTGGTATATTGGGAAAACTTGTTTTAACTTAGAGCAATATGAAAAACAGTTTGTCATAAATTTTGAGACCGGGAAATTCAATTGAACTTGCATTTAAAAGCACTTTGATACCATTTATTTTTAAGGTAAACAATATTTTATGATTAGTATAATTGTTGTTGTTGTATACTGTATCTATGCAATTCAGTCTCAATTATTATGAAAAATCACTGCATTCATATTTTTCATTAAAACAAATCCCTCATTTCATACATTTTTAGCTGCTCGCCTTAAACCTTTTATATGTCCTAGAAAAAAACATGAAAACTTTAAGAAAGACATGTTTAAAGGGAATAATAATTCGAATTATCAATAATAACATACCTTTTATTGCTTATAGAAATTGAAGGATCAAATTGCACAGAAAATTGGATAGAAAAATAAATGCTTGATAAAATGATTTCCAAACTTTACCCCCCGTAAAAGAAAGAAATAAAGAAAAATGTTTAAAGCTCCTATATGGTTGGGAAAATGCATATAATAGGTTGTTATCGCTTAAAATAGGTAAATAAAACTAAGGAAATGCACCTTAAGGAATACCGTACAGGTATAAATAATATAATATGTTTACGTTTTTAAACAGTATGAGATGAGAACATGCGATACTAGATAAATCATGTTTTTAAGTACCAGAAGGAAGAGCACTTAGTTGTATTTTAAAACCTAAAAGAGAGTATATATTTTTACTACTGTAAATAAACGATTCCGATGAAATTTAACATCTAAAACAATATTATTTTCATAGATAGACACATTATAAGCAGGTTCAAACAATAAAATTAAGTTTAAAATAACGCTATTCTGTTCTGTATGCATCCATTGTGCGAGTGAGTGAGCGAGCGTGTGCACTTATGTTTCGATTTATGGAATAAAAGTCTATGTTAGTATGTGTAGCCCTGCCCTCTCTTTCTCAGTATATAGGAAATATTGGAAATTGTGGCATAGAAGTTTGTTCGCGCATACGACTCAATTACTGTAGTATTTTTGTATAATAATTTCAAAATCTGGATGAGATAAAATCACTGAAAGCGAAAAATAGTTGATAAAGGCGACAAAAATTATTCGAGCATAATTTTCATTTTCGCTTTGGTTTCTAGCATCATAATTTTGTGCACAGAAAATCACTAAGAACATTTCCAAATGTTGCGGTGTAAGTTTGTCTTTTGCTGGACAGGATTAAGTTGAATGCGGTGCATGATCTTCCAATATCTACTGAAGGGGCGAAAGATATTTAAACAATGAAACCCTATCAGGATTAAGTTCTTCTGGTACGTCTGTATTACATCCATTCAGAATATTTGACACATTTTCCAATACTGCATAGCTGGGAATTCTAGCTAGCACCATTTGAGTTTTCATCAAAGCAATTTTTGCGACAGCCTGTAGCTTTTCTTAAGTGACACGCTGCCTTTGAAAATGAGTATATTCATTAAGTGGTCTGAGTTTTGACGACTGTGTATTTTATTGCGTTTGCCAAGAATGTGAAATTAGCACGAATTTACGCTAAATCATCCCCTAGCTTTTCTCTCGTTTTTCTTTGGGCTATCTTAATACCTGCGAGTCACCTTCCGAGAAACGGTTGACATTTTCTACACTTTAGACATTCTCAATGTAATATTGAACATCCTTATTAAAATGGTAAGGAACTGAAGGCAGAGGCAAATTTGGGCACCTTTGTTCAAAAGTAGCAACTCTAGTACTTAATTTTTAAAAGTACTCAGTGTAGTACATGTGCGAAACAAGTAACCCGTAGTAAATTCTGGAAAAACCTTTTGTGCCTCACCAGTTGCTAACATATATGTAGCTGCAATCTTTGTAAAGTAACAACACCTTGTCATCTTTCACACCGTTAAGATACCATAGTTTTAAATCAAAATTTAAGTGGCAGGAAATTGCTATAGCATTTGAATTGTCTGTTTCCCTGGAATGTATTATTTGAGAGTTTGGAGGTTTCTGTTCAACTTTCCTAGAATCATGGGGAATATGCACTCTTGGTTACGTCTGGTTACGTTGTCATTATCGTAGTTGCACTGCCAGTGTTTTGTTTTACCTGTCCCTGTTGCCATGCGACTTTCATCATTGCTTGTTTACAGGTAACATCAACTGTTCCAGTGAGCAGTACGACCTTGGCAAGCACACGGGTTACTACGTGCTAGTAGAGCTGATCACAGACTTGGCTCGTACATTGGCAGTGTACACAAATGCAGAGATGGCAGATGCCCATTTCATGTATGGATTAGGAGACGGCAATGGCGCTTGCGCTCAACGTTTGTACCGGAAGAGATTTCCAGGACGAAGGTGCCCCTGAAAGGAAACGTTTGAAGCCATTGATCGTCGTCTTAGGGAACATGGGGCATTTCAGCCTGATACTCGCGACAGGGGGAGGCCTAGAATGACGAGGACACCGCAACGGGAGGCGGCAATTCTTCAGGCAGTTGACGACGACACTAGTGTCAGTACAAGCCAAGTAGCTGCAACAATCAATGTTGATCACATAACTGTCTGGCGAGTGTTACACGAGGTCCGGCTGTATCCATACCATTTGCAGCGTGTGCAGGCAGTGTCAGCAGCTGATTTTCCTGCACGCATACGCTTCTGCGAATGGTTTATGCAACAAACCATCAACCCTAATTTTAGTGCAACAGCGCTATTCACAGATAAGGCATAGTTTCAACGAGATCAGATTGTAAATTATCACAATCGGATGTATGGGCTGACGTCAATCCTCACGCAACTGTTGAAGCAAGTCATCAACAAAGATTTTCTGTCAATGTTTGGGCCGGCATTGTTGATGACTGTTTGGTAGGGCCCCACGTTCTTCCACCCAGGCTGAATGGAAGAAGTTACTATAATTTCGTAGAGAATGTTCCACCCGATCTGTTAGCAGATATGCCTTTAACTGTGCGACAAAAATGTACTTCATGTACGATGTAGCACCTCCTCATTTTAGTGTTAATGTCCGTCGGCTTCTAAATAACAGATTTGGTGGCATATGGATAGGTAGAGATGGACCAATTGCATGGCCTCCACGCTTCCCGGACCTAAACCCACTGGACATTTATTTGTGGGGCATTTGAAAACTCTTGTGTATCGAACCCCAGTACCAGATTCTCAGAGTCCCCGTGCCCGTATTATGGAAGGCTGCGAAACCATACGCTATACTCCAGGGATACATAAGCGCATCTGGGATTCACTATGACGACTGGTTGATGCATGCATAAGTGCTCACGGAGGGCATATTGAACACCTCCTGTGAGAAAGAGATGCATGTGGTATGCCGGGGCGTTCTGTTCTTGTGTATTTCTCATGATTAATGAGTTGTAGCATGATAAGGCGTTTCCAGACCCATGCCCATACAACATAATTTCTTCCTCTACGTATGAGGAATGTGTCCTGTAATTTGTGCTATACATTCTTGTTACACCCGATATGTGTATCACAAGACGAAACCATCGATTCACTAAGATGAAGAATATCAAATTACATTGTAGGAAAGTTGAAGAGAAACCTCAGAAGTCTCAAATGTAAACTCTCGAGTGTAAACTCTTACACCTTTTCAATGTATTTTTTCTGAGATTTGACCCGAATGGCATTTTCTTCTTGCAATACTTTTTCCAAAAATCTTATATATTGCATTCACGTGGTTTTCTTTACTTACTCTTCCACAAACTTGTCTTGCAAAAGCTTATTCTTCATCAACATAACATTTCTTACACATATCCTTTTAAGTATAAGAATAGGCTAAAGGATAGGTATTAGGTATTAGCGATAGGTAACTTTTAAGAAGCGTCTTTGAAATTGCATGCTCTTTTCGTGATCACGAAAAAGAATGTATATCCACGTTACCCCTTCAAGAAATCATTTTAAAATCAAAACCAATAACAAAGAATATGTCGGAAATGGACAACGCTACCTAAAGTTGCATTTGACATATATTGTGTGCTTTAATGAGATATGCATATTTTGTATAGTAAGATTTTGCTTATCTCTTACGATTTAGCAATTATACAAAAGTAATTCAGAATGAAAGTAACTTTAGACGTTGTTCACAAAAATTTAAGGTATACATTTTTGTCGTGTAAGTATATTAAGCATATGTTATTTAAGAAGATGTGTTTGATCATTTTTGAGAAAATAAAACTAAAAAAGTTACATGTGACGGGTAATCTGTGATGGAATATTTTCTTGAAAATCTTTGTCACATTCTTGGAAGATGCTGAACTTAAATACCAAATTTGATATTTGACCAAGTTTTCGTTTTTGAGTTAAGCTGATATACACGGATATTTTTCTAAAAATGCTTTTTCTCCCTTTTTTATTCAGGGACCTTAAAATTTGTACTCCCGATTATATCTATATTAGGTGGAAAGCATTACTGCCTTAGCTTACTATAGGTAAGCAGTACAGAAACCAAAGGGACTTCAATATATTTTCAGACATGTTGAATAATTCGCAGATGTATATACAGACTACATAGAGACAACAGAAGACTTGAGTTTAAATAATATCCTACAGCAGAATTAAATACAACAATATTGGCATGCTGTTATTTGAATACTGCGAAATCTTAAGAAATTGTAAAATAATATAATAATAATAGTTTGCTAGCATCTTTATTTTTATGCATACTGTGAAAACCTAAGAGAAAATATACATAGTTATTACATATATAGGTAATAAATTAAAAATGTTACTGCTTATTTTATGAAATAAGTAACATTTAAAGATAAAGAAGACTCTTATAGGCTTGAAAAACCAAAAATAGGTCGTAATGCCGAAATGGGTACATGTAGGCACCATAGAATTGTGTGGCGGTAGGTACACAATACGGATAATTGTAATAGATAGTCTTTATAGGGTCGTACGGAAAACAATAGGTAAAAACCTGAAAAATGTGGTAATGTTGCTGCAGGGGGCGACGTGTCATGGTGGATACGACACGACGCCAGGCCGGCTACCCTGTAGAAGAAATTCGCTAAATTTCCGCGAATGTATGGCATTTGGCCTTTTAAATAGCCCAAATTTGTTGATATACGAGGGCTGTAAAGAAAGTAGTGGCAACATGGTCCCCACATTCACAGGAGAGCGGGTATGAGCCAATAGGATATGGGAGCGATCAGGTGACTAGTGTCGATGTGTGGTGTGCATTGGTCGGGGTGCCAATTGAGAGTGTGTTGTTGCTGTGTAGCGTTGAAGTGAACAGTGTCAAATGCACCGCTCTAAAACATGTTTACCAAAGGCGATCAGCGTTCGTGGATTAAAATCGAGGTTGCCCGTGGCAAAAATGCATCAGCATGTTATCGAGGATTACGCGAAGCCTGTGGCGGGAATGCATTGCCGTACAGGACGGTTGCACGATGGGTCAAGGCGTTTCGTGCAGGTCGGACTGAGACTGCGGATTTGCACCGCACAGGCGGCCATCCATTCCGCAAGATCAGATTGACATCGTGAGTGGTCTCGTTGCCATGGACCATCGATGGACTGTCCGGGAGTTATCCGTAGAGTTTGGTCTCAGTCATCAAACCGTGTGGCATATCCTGACGAAATGTCTTTACCTAAGGAAAATTGCGTCCCGTTGGGTTCCACATCGACTCACTGAGGTACAGAAATGGCACCGGTATGCACTGGCTGGCATCCACCTGGACAGATACCGCAACGAAGGAGACGCATTTCTGCAGCGTATTGTCGCCATTGATGAGACGTGGTCACGAGCCTATGAGCCGGAATTGAAGCGTCAGTCAAATGAATGGCGTCACCCAGGTTCACCACGTCCACAGAAAGTTCGACAGGAACCCAGTCGGGTGAAGCTGATGCTGCTTGTGGCATACGACTACGAGGGGGTTATTCTTACGCATGCTGTGCCTGTAGGACAAACCGTCAACAGTGACTACTATTGCCGATTTCTGGAGCGACATCTTCGTCCGGCTATGCGGCGCAAACGTCCACGTTTATTGCGAGACGATCACCCCATAGTGTTGCATGACAACGCACGTTGTCATGCCGCAAACAATGTCCAGCTCTTATTGCAACGGTGGCATTGGGAGGTTTTGGAACATCCTCCGTACTCACCAGACATGAGTACTTGTGACTTCGACCTGTTTTCGAAGTTGAAGGACCCTTCCGAGGCCGCCGATTTCCTTAAGTGGCATCTGTAGTCCACGCAGTAGGGCGCTCCGTCGCAGTCATCAACAGAGATCGTCTTGCCAACGGTCCCCAACGGCTGCTCTACATTTGGCAAAATGTCAGGAACTTTGCGGGTGACTACATTGAAGGAATGTAATGCAATTGTACTTGTGAGTTCAATAAATAGTGTGTTCTATCAATGTTTCTACTACTTTATTTACAACCCTCGTATATTCTGGCGTGATTTTGTCAGCAGTAAACAATCAACATGGACAACTTTCGCATCGCTGCGGAGAATGAGATCTTAAATAATGACGCTGCCCTAATGCAAATCTTGGACATAGAACAACTTGTAGAAGAACTAGTAACTTCAGAGCTAGTAATGCGGTGGTTGACACGTCTTCGCCTAATTAAAAACTAGGTGAGGTGTGTGAATTGCAATGTGCAATGTCACCTGCAGGTACATGGCAAGTGCAAGGATGGAAGATGGTGGGGCTGAGGTCGCGGCAGGAAGAACACACCAGTAATGGATTCTTCATTTTTTCTAAAAGCAAACTGACGCTAAAACCGATAATCAAGTTTGTTTACTGTTGGACATTAGACTATATGCCGTACCAATGCGTCCACGAGGCTAGGTGTGACCGTTGGCACACGTCGGTGGACTGGTCCAGCTTCTGTAGAGAAGAGTGCCAGATCCATTTGGAGCAGCATTCTTCTGAATTCGGAGAACTGGACGAAGAAGGAGTTCCGCTTATGGTGGAAACTGACGAAAGCAAATATTTCCACCGTAAATGCCATAGCGGGCAATGGAGAGAGTGACGCTGGATCTTCGGTGGAGTGAAGAGAAGATCCGGAAAGTGCTTCTTGGTGGAGGTTCCAAATAGAAGGGCAGAGACGCTGGAAGCCCTCATCCAGGAATATATCCTACCTGGATCACACATCATCTCCAATGGCTGGCCTTCGTATGGAAATGTGGAAAACATTAATAGCGGAGTGTACTTACAATCCGTGTTCTTCACAATGAGAACTTTGTGGGCCTGTGTGATCCAGATGTGCATATGCGGGTCGAAAGTATGTGAATGAGAGCCAAGGCCAAGCTCAGGAGACAGTTCGGCACTTTGGGGGGGGGGGGCTCTTCAACTCATAGTTGCATGATTTCTTGTACAGGGACAGCTGTCCCAACCGAATAGTGTTTCAGAACTTGCTTGGGATACTCTCCCAGAATTATCCTGCGGCATAGCATCTTCGCAGCTCTCTTCTGGTTTGTCTTCTCCCACAGAAATTCCTCTTCATCACTCTTCTCTTCCAAAATTTCATATTTCTTCAATGTCTATCCTCTGCCCCGGAACTTCCTCATTCTTCTAATCTGTCTCCCAGAACATCTACACCTGTCTTCCTTATATACATCGATACAAAACAGCCTTTATTATGGCTAACAAATACATCACGCAAGAACAGATATGTCTTTGGACATTAGTAGCATTCATTATTATTTAGTTATATTAGATTTGTCTATTTCTTCGCGGTAATTATTTAGTTATATTACATTTGTTTACTGTATTGCGGTAATTATCTAGTTGTATTATATTTTTATACTGTATTGCAGTAATTGTTTAGTTCTATTACATTTATTTACTGTTTCGCGGTAATTATTTAGTTGCATTACATTTGTTTACTGCTGCATAGCAATTATTCAGTTGTATTACGTTGTATTACATTTGTTTACTGGAGTGCACAAGCTCTAATACTTCATTTCCAAAGCCAAACATTACACAATAATAACAACATTTGTTTACTGCTTCGTGGCTAGTATTAAGTTTTATTACATTTGTTTGTTTCTATGCGGTAATTTCAAACCTACGGCGTTTAAAGACACCGCGCTTCTCCTATAAACTCGATGAGACATGGCAACACAGTCAGGAGCACATCTTGACTTGTGTACGCTTTTAGGACATTTTGCGCGTGCGCAACTGATATGACGTAATTACCTTATGGGTTAAATACATATGGGTCGTGCACACCTGAAGACGTGTATTGGCCCATATTATCCATCTCTCAGCAACAAGTTTACGTCAATACCACTAGGTGGTGGCGCACTACTGCAAGAGCTTCATTCATGCGAGGATGCATGGGCGGGAAGTTGGGAACCCCCTTTCGCTTTTCAGTTTGGCATAAATCCCGCTATATGGGGGTGTACTGACAGTTATATCAATTCAGTCACTGTACAGCGAAATTTAGATCTGATGTGGGTATATGTACGGATGGAAAAGCCTATTATGTGTGTGTACGTGTATATGTATATAATGGGTTTCTGAATGGGATATATAGTATTATGGTATGTTACTTCAGTCATAGAGTGATAGAGACTCTTACTCGATTCAGAGGCGGCCGGCCAGGTGAAGTAGGTGAAGAATTTTTCACTTAATATTTTCTGCTTACGCCTTGTCTTAATTTACTTTAAATACAGTTTTAACACAATAATCAAGGTTTTCAATAGTTGTGAAATGTTTAGTCCAGTCATTGTAGATGTTGAAGTTGCCAACTTTCTCTTCTTTGGTATCTTGACTTCGAAGGCCAGCCCGGGATCTCTCTCCCTAAGGGAGGTGAGCCACAACAGCTCAACCCTCCAACAAGAGAAATATTTACGCACTTCGGGTTCAGAATTTCTCCTGTTTGGAAGAATGCCATGGTACGTGATGTCACCATTGCTTATCTAGTTATGGGAGAGAAGTTCTGTCTCGACACTGAAGTATTTCTTTTGCATCCTCAGGTAGCAGCTTGTGGGTTTTAACGTAAGAGCTTTATATGAGGAGTTAGTGAATAGGTTTAAGTATGTGAACACTGAATACAGGTCAATTTGTGTTTTGGTTCCTTCTCTTTTTATTTATGTTTTCAACAGACTAAAATACAATGTCGTGTATATTTACGAGTAGTCAGTAAGTAGTGTGAGCGTGTGAATACTGAATGCAGGTAAATTTGTACCTTCTTTTTCTTCTTTTTTGTTTCCAACAAATGATGTCGAGTTAATTTTGTTAGAAACTCCTTTTAATAGATGGAATGTTGAGAACAAAACATTTAATTACTGGGCTGTCAAGTAATTCGTTACAAGTTTCAATTAAGATACAAATAAAAGCTTTGAGAAATTGTATAGTATAAAATTTACAGACTTTTGGTTTTGTTGGTTATGTACTGGTGTATACCTTCAAATAATAGATAACCTTGCTTCCTTAAAGGGCAGAATTGTCTTAAGCTACATAAGTAGGATGGGTTATATTAATACCTAGTTCCATTTTCAGCGTGCACCTTATTTTTACATACAGAATTTTTTACCTGTTTTCTACAGCACTAGCCGCCACTGGCTCCATTGAAAAACAGAGGCATGGATTTTCTTTATAAATAGATAGTGTCAGCCATGATTCGGTATAGTTTTCTCTATTTAACGTGTACCTACAATGCAGTGTAACATGTATTTATATTAACTTTTGTGTGGAATGTATTGAGGGACAGGGCATTTTGTAGGAAGAAATTATGCTGTTTGCCTGCTTAGGAAAATGAGACTTGGCGAGTGCTAATAAATTAGTAATATTAATATTTGGCTGACGAAAGAATGCAAAGGGAGAGTAGCGAAAGCTTACACACTACTTCGTTGTTGCCCTAAATTGTATTTAATTATGCGCAAAACAATAAAAATCTACAAAAAGAACCCTTTTTGCGTCAGAGAATTTATGTGTTGTTGTTATTATTATAATTATTATTATTATTATTATTATTATTATTATTATTATTATTATTATTATTATTATTATTATTATTATTATTATTATTATTATTATTTGGAACCGCTGCAGTTGAATAAATTTGTTCATAATCATTATGCAGTATATGCTATTTCATATTTTCAGGGCTACCTAAATATAACATTTTTGTGAACACACAAAAGTATACTCACGGGCCACTGACTTAATAGGTCTACCATACCTGACAAACCATCGCCTTCTTTCCACCCATCCTATAGACTGGAGTGTTATACATGGTAGGGGAAGCGATGGTCGGATGATCGTCATAGGCCGTGGCGAAGGAGGGCCCACTTTGCGGGCCATTAAAATATTCTAGTATCTTGAGGAAGGCCCGGAGTGAGTGTAGTTGTAAACTTGGCGTTTGCCGACCACAATACTTGATTGATTTTCCGTGAAATCATAGATAACAATAAATACCGAGAAAGCTTCAACTATCCGACCTTCTCCCCATTCCTAGATTTCACAAATTCTTGCGACCCCCGAAATTTGGTCTAGGACCGGTCCCGATATTCGGTATAATTACTACAGTTTATCTATTTGAGGCTGTTTGATAATATTCCAAATCTGACGCTATTTAGTATGGACGTAACGCATTTCTAGTCATGTCGTATTTTCTAATTTTAAAAAGCATATTATTATATATTTTTCTATTCTACTCATGTTAGATCAGACTTGAGAAAATTGCCTGAGAATGTAAAATGTATCTATATATTCTAAGTCCGCGGCAATTGTTCATTATTTAGATTATATTGCTTCATCATTTACTGCGTATAAAATTGGAGCAATAACAAGACAAGCTACATACAGCATCTTTCGAGATACATCCATTTTCTGAGTTTAAGAGATTCTATAAAGTATCGAGTCTACTTCACCATTGCATAGCTATTTGTATAGAACTGCTAAGGACTCCTAATAGTGTTCTCAAATTTCCGACTTTATTTAAGTGGAAAATCAGTTAATACGCAAATTGTTTATCTCATTGCTGAATTAACCCTTCAATTGTGCATAAGTGGGGGTCATTGCTCCTAAAAGAGATAATCTTAAAATAATTATTCATTCTTTACTAGGTGTTTCACCATTGTAGAGAGTTCACTGGGCTCCACCCTGAACTGACATGGCGATTATATAGGAAATGTCGGTGGATGGAGAAACGAATAATTTCTGCCTAACCAAATTTCACCCATAGCGTTAAATCGCACAGAAGTGCATGCTGTATTTAGGTTGTGTGTGTATAACGCTGATATTTTTTTCGTTGATTTTTGACACATTAATAATTCCTTTATTGCCACTTTTAGTGACGCGCGCATTTATCAAGGAAGTTTCAGAAAAAGTTTCTGGTCTCGTGATACATGAGGGATCACTAGTGATGTTTATAGGTTATCAGAAGATGCTGGGGTACTTCTGCTATACTTTCAGTGTGTGACTGTGCGAAGTATATGCAATGCAATATTTTGTTCCGGTTGTGAAAATTGACAACGGGTAATTGCAATACCGTGATTTACACAAGTGGAAGCTTTAGTTTGGGCGTGACGAGCCATTTCTTATTCCTTCATAGAGAAATAGGACGTAAAAGACCAAAGATTTATGTGATCTAGACGGCACTGGATGGAACGATTTTGGTGAAATTCTACCCAGCGTGCACTGGGCGTGGAAGTAGAAGAATGTCCTTGTGAAACGGGAGTGGGTAATACAGTGGTTACATACATTGTTTTTGATGATAGTTTACAGAATAAGATCATAAATGTGCCTAATTTTCCCCAAGCTATTGTGGATTAACTGCTAGATAGCTCCACGCTCCCTATGTTTTCGTATAAGATGTAATAAACACAAAACTGAAGTGGGTGCTGACGTAGAACGGTGAAAAAGAAGTACAATTTTCTTGTGTTTTATTGCTTCCATAGAACTCTAGTTAAAGATGTACAAAGAAGTATGTCAATCTACAGGAATGTGTTGTGATTCAGATATTAAATAAAAGCTATTGTAGGTGAATTGCATTATCTGCGGTGTGACAGGTCAAGCTTGTATCAGGCCCACATAATGAACGTGAACCACTGCTTCGCAAGCAGTAGTTGAAATAATCTCCCTTTAAAAAGTTTAATAACATTAAAGTTCTTGGTTTATTGAAACAACCAAACGGGGAAGAAAAGAATTATTTGCAAGAAGGTGTGCATTTTGTTATTACGTCAATGAAATATGGCCTTAGGTAAGGTGTGACAAGAGCTATAAGTATACAAGGCTTGAGTATAATGTGTACTAATTTGTAGCATACAGAAGTTTCGTTAGATGAATCTCGTTGAATAATTGCTACTTTTATTCATGACTAAGTAATAAAACCCATATCTAATGACAAGGTGTTCAACCAGGTTTTTCAGGCAGAGATGTTAAGAATGCAAAGCATGACATAAAAGATGGTGTACGATGTCCAAAAGAATAAAAAGTCAATTTAGTTCCTTTTTCAAATGCAAATTACACAAATTACTGAAATGTGATGTTTACAGCAACAAAGCTTGGTAACGGGAAGTGTGAATTAGAGACCGGGACACTTTAATTTACTTTAAATAGTCGCTGGTTAAGGTTAAATGTACTGTTTTGGGTTTAATTGAATGTGGTGCTGACAGCAAATTCACTTAGGACTTGAACAGTATTGCTTTTTAAGAAGCAGAAAATTTCTATTAGTTTGTTTTCTTAAGTAGAAATATAATTGAACAAAGTACTTCTATGACTCTTGCTTTTGACATTACTGGAAGAGGAAGGGGCGTTTCATTAAGTACAGTTGCAGAATACATTTTGAATGGCATAATTTATACCTTACAAGTCAGGTCTAGATTAGAAAAGAGTAAATTAGTATAAATAGACAGTAACGCAATATTTGTATTTCAATCTAGTGATGAACTCTCCCAAACCTTTAAAGTATAGTGTTTATTTTGAATGTGGCAACAAAATGGTACCAAACTCTGAAATAACACATGCATCTAGTAGATTTACCATTGTTTTGCTTAGCGTTTTATTGATAATTGCTGCAATATTATTTAGTGAGCTTGAGTATTATAGGGAGTAGGGTGAGTTGATGTACACTTTTTTTTATGTGCGTTTCTTTTTAATTCTTGGACATTCTTAGCTCATGTCAAAATATGGATTTTCCCACTATTGTGAAACATATAATGGGACTAGAAAAATCTCGGTGGGATGCAAGCTAATCTGTATTGGTTTAGTGACATGTTAAAGCAAAAATGAGGGTATTTTATGAGTATGAACTAGATATACTTTTTTGTGTGTATTATTATATATTTAATGATTAAACAGATAGGAATTATGTGTATGATTCGAGATTAAAGATATTCACAAGCTCATGTGTAGCACAGGAATATCAAGTTTGATAGCAGATGCATGTTTGTTCTCTCTCTCCCCCTCCCAGCTTTTAAGAAACTATTTATAGTTTCAATCCAGTATGTAACTTTAATAATAAATGTTTAAAATATAATTTTAAATTTAAAAACCAAACGGTTATCGAGTTTGTCATTGAGAATTTGAACATGTTGGAGTATTCAAAGTGCACTCTTAAATTCTGTAGAATAACAAGGCACAAATTTAGGGCCGACAGTCCCTTTGAGGATGGTGAAAATGCCTTAGGGTGCCATTTATTTTTCTCTATTATTTCTAGTTCAATTATCTACTTAGACATTTTTGTAAACAATGAATACAAAATAAATACCCGTAAAACACATGTAAACATATCAAACTCCACTTTATTCTTGTGGTGACATTGTTCTCCATAGTAAAATGATTTATTACTGGCACCATACCTATAGATAGGATGTGCATCCTTGCTTTAGAATAGCATTTGCACTTTTGTGGCAGTGTGTTCTCCATAGTAAAATGATTTATTACTGGCACCATACCTATAGATAGGTTGTGCATCCTTGCTTTAGAATAGCATTTGCACTTTTGTGGCAGTGAAACGAATAGTATTGGGTTATTTTGAAACTCATAATAGTGGCCTCTGCACATCAAAAGTTTTTTCAATTGTATTTTCAGTCTTTTTTCTTGATGTAGATAACTTCAATTCTTATCTCTGTAAAGTATCAGCACCATCCTTTCCATTCTCCATGCCCTACAGTTTTATTATGGATAAATAATGAAGTAATGGTTACTAATGTATTACTTGTCTATAATAAATAATCTGCCAGCTGTAAACCTCAGAACAATTATCTGTTTTAGTGAATTGATGATGAAATATCACACTGCCGTTTCTCTAGTCATCACACCATTCCCTTAACAGGCATGAATTTGAAATGTCAAGAGTTTAGTATGTGGGGAAAGAGTTAAAGAATGTTGTCACAGACATAGATTGCTGTCCTTTGAAGCACTTTGTGGACCCTGTAATAATGTGTATGGTTCTCCCTAAAATAAATTCAATCCTTTTGCAAGATGGAATACTTCTAAATATTTTTTAAATTATGACACATCACTGTTACTAGCTTCTCAATCTTCAAAATTAACTAACTTCTAAATATATATACAGCTAGTAGAGCTATGTGCAAGTAAGAAGACTAACCTCTCTTCCTAAAATTCTTGTGATAGTACTCACCAGCTATATTTATTACGGAAATATTGGTATTCACGTTCCTAAGTTTTGCATTTTCACAAGTAAAAAAGTTATATTGAATAAATTTCAATACTAACCGCAGTGTTAAAGCTTTCCAGGGCCAATAGAGTAGTCAGCAATTCTCGTAAGTGGGTTACAATGTATTTAGTTAAGAGTCGCCTTATTTAATAATAACTAGAGTAATGTGTAATAAGGTTATCCAACTGAATATTAATATGTATAGGTATACATGTATGTTGAAGAAATGTGTTTATCTTATCTCACTAGACAAAACCTGTAGATCTTGTTAAAACATGCAATTTGTCAAATCTTTTTGTGGTATTAACATTCCAATACATTACATGTTCGTCAAGGGTATTTGGAAATGTTTAATAAGTTGATAATGTAACAAAGGAACTGTTTCTTTCCTCACACACACCAGGTAGCTGATGTACAGCTTTCACCTACTCACTGCAAGTGAATTTATTTACTTTCAGTGTGTTAGTAACGATCATTGGAGAATAATATTTGTGTTCCGTCCCCAGTCATTTGAAGTATATTGAGAGAATTTTTAACATACAGCATAATAAAATAGTTACACACAGCTTTCAGCATTGTAATGTCATGCTTCTTAAACAAGAGCTAAATACAAATCATGTACTGCTAAAATCTCAAATAATGTTCTGTTAGAATGGCACTGCTTAATTTTTCTAGTGAGGGTAGTTTCCATTAGGTCACTCAAAGGAAATTTGTCATGTTCTTTGATCCAATAGTGAGCAATTGCTTTTGGGATATCGAACATATAACCATTCATGGCCACTTGATATCACAGCAGTGAATGGACAGTGCACCACTAATTATTTAAAGACAGTGCCCTTATATTTTAAAAGAATACATTGGTGTGCAACCATTTATGATATTAGACTACTCCCTTCACCAACAATAACACACTGTGTGTAAGCAGATCATGCAATCATGCTCGACTTTATCATTATCTGAAAAAATAAATTATGCACATAATTATAACACTGTCATTTGTGGCACACATTTTATGTTTACCTTCACAGTCTGGAAGAAAGAATTGCATACACAGTTGTTTTAGTTGACATATCACCAGTATGGATTTTAGAGCAAATAAAACGGGTAGCGGTAGAGGAGGAAAAAAAATCGAAGATTTGGCATTCACATTACAATGAAGGGCTTACACGCAAATACCACTTTTTCATGATTTTGTTTTCTTGTGCTGTCAATACTAATAAGAGTTTAGGTTTGTTCTAAATTTTCACCTCCAGGAAGCTTGGGAATATATTTACCTTGTAATATGGGAGGCCTGAGTTTGAGTATCAGATGGAGTGAGGTTTTCCTTTGCCCTTAAGTAACGATATCTGCTAACATAGTACTTTTTACTTTGGGTGCATTTAGCACTCACTCATGTTGCCTGTAGATGTGAGGTTAGATGATAGATAAAGATGACCTAAAGCAAGTTTCTGAACTGAAGGTTGGAATTTTAAGGTAACATAATATGGAAAAACAATTATTTTAAAAATATAAAATGATACCACAGAGGTATTCTCTCTGCCATTTTCTACACGTTTAGGTTTTATTTATAAAATTCTTTTTAAAGCGATTATCCAACCTATTTGCGTGAATTATTATTTGTTTGGCGTTTGAATAATTTGTATTTTCAGTATTAAATAATTCATTCACTAAACCAAAAATGTTTACAAATATTGTGTACAAATAAAAAAAGAATTTGTTGCAGTTAATGAAAAAAATTCTGTTTTAATAACCTTTTTATGAAAAAATAACCGAAAGTTTACTCCAAAGATATTGAGAATATGAACAGCATATACTGTGGGCTGTCTAAAGATTGTATAGTGTATTAATAACGCGTGTGACTAGAGAAAAAAAATTGGATATGTTACATTCACATGAGTTTTTCTACATGCTGTTTATTTTTGTACAACTTCAAACTATTCATATGAAAGCTTATGCTTCTCTCTACTTTATGTTAATTGATAAAAACTTTCTCAGAAATAGTTTTATTACACATTTCTTTGTAGGTACAAAGGGGATAGAGGAAACTGAATGAATATTCAAATGTTTAAGTGGGTAACGATGTGCAACATTCCATTTTTTTTTCCATAACATTGTAAGAAACAATTTTAAAAAGACTGACAAGTATTTAAAAAGTCAAACCAGTAATAACTGATTTCTCAGAAATGGTTGATGTCTCAAAAAACTTATTTGAAACGAATTGTGTGTTTTAAACAGATCTACATTTTTTGTGCAGCAAGTTTTTTTTCTATCTCTTAAGGTTTACCTGTTACATAAAATTACATCAAATTCCTTTCGAATGAAGAGGGCTTCACAGATTATTTGCAGAAAATTCAAGATAAACATTTTATTTGTGGTGTAAATATCTTAAATCTATGGTATTTTAATCAAAATTATTAAAATCCATTTTTGAGAAAATCAAAAATTTTCTATGCAGAGAGTAGTTTGGGGTGGGGGGTGTTTCTTGAAATTTTTTTCTTGCATCTTTGGAAAATACTGAATTAAAATACCATTTTTGGTATGTAAAACCTTGATTATCCATCACCAGGTTAACCGTTCAGCTCATTAACCATCATCTCTCTCTCATTTTAATTTTGAGCATGTCATATATCATATGCAGAATGAATATGTACTCTATTCAAGAGGTTGTTTTAATGACTTCAGTTGTGTATTACTCATTTTAGTTTCAAATAACAAAGTGGTCATGGAATCGGATAATGGTAGTGGTCATAATATACTGTTGTTGCCTAGCAATACACACACAAAGTTGACATAAAACGAATGTGAGTTTCTCATGCACTTGTATTGGTTTTATGGAATAAAAGTCTGTTACCTCTTATCATGCAGCCCTGCCCCTTGGACAACGCTCACCTTTATTGCCATTTTTGTAAATATACCAGAAATGTAGCGTAGGTCCTATGTGTTTAGAGAGATTTTCTTTGTGTAATTGCTATTAAACTTATTGTTTATATTAAGTAAGATGGATTATCCATCATTTTCACTTAACGTCAATCCCACCCGCTTCATTATAATGGTTAATCAGGGTTCTATTGAATTTTTCCAACATTTTGTTTTGAATTAACAAACACACAGACTTTTTCCAAAAATCCTTTTTGGTATTCAGGGGGCTTCAAAACATGTATATCTGGTGAAATCATGGTATCAAAGTTTTGTGTGGAATGCAATACAATCTCTGCGTATTGAGTACATGTTAGAGAAAGTAAAAAGCAAGTGAATGGAGAACTGCACAAGAGAGACCTTCCTATAAAGACAAATTGGGTGATGCTTGGTTAAAAGTTACTCATAACTTGTAAACATTTAATAAAATTGATTTAAACTTATCCCTTCTGGTGTGGCGAGTGAAAATGCTAACATAGGAGTTGAATAAGTGATTATAATTATGTTTGTAATGGCAAATATAAAAGTTGAATAAGTGATTATAATAATGTATGTAATGCACAAGGATCTGTTCAGTTTTTCTCTAGGGAGACTTCATCACTATTGAATTTAAAATTTTCCATAGGGATTTTTCAAAATTAGTGGCAATATTTAAATATGTTTGTAGAGATTCAACCAAACATGAATGTTCATCATTGCTCTGTTATGAAGAAGACTGAATGAGGTTATTTTGTAGTTTCTAAGGAGAGTGTTCAATGGCTTATATATAGGTAATTCACCTTCTTTGGTTTCAAACTCCCCCATCAGTATTTATGAGCATAATGCAACTCAGTTAATAAATTGCACAACTTGTAAATACAATGGAACTGCTCACTTTGTAATTTCACTTGGGAAATATTTAAAAGTTGTTTGTTAAAAGCATTATACTTCAAGTTTGCTTGAGCCTAATATAATTTTAAAAGTATAATAATCCCATAAGGATGAATCTTAATACATTGATTTATAAAACATGTTAAAAGCAAACAAAATGACACACATAGCCACACAGCTCCACTATGCAATGTCTAATGTAGGTGTTCCACAAGGCTCAGTACTTGGCTCCCCTACTGTATTTACTTTACATAAACGGCCTACCAAAACATATAAAAAAATGTCAGATAATTCTACTTGCAGATGATACCAATCTTTCATTTAATGGTCACAAAACACAAGTAGACAAAAACATAAATTAAACTATGAGTGAACTATAGAAGTGGTTTCATTCAAATAAACTAATAATAAAGAAAGAACCCAAGCAATATCCTTTAGGCATCAAAGGAACACACATACATACTTATAGAATTCAAAAACAAAATCATTTCCTATGTAAACAGTGTTAAATTTCTAGGAGAAATGGAACACACATGTTGAGAAGCTGTCTGCAAAGCTGAGTCAATTATGCTTTGCCTTCAAGATAACAAGGGAAAGGGTGAGCCAAAAGACACTGATAAATCTATACTATGCGTATTTCCACAATCGCCTTAGGTATAGAATCATGTTTTGGGGCAAAATGGCAGAAACCATATTTAAATTGCAAAAAAAGGGCACTAAGAGTTATTACATTTAAAAAGAAAACCAAATCCTGTAAAATACTATTTAAATCTTTAAAGATATTACCTTTCCCTTGTATCTGCATATTAGAGGCCTTGATGTACACCAGAAAAAAATCTCTCAATGTTTCAGATAAACATACAATAAGAAGCAATCATCAGTTGAGCAGTTTGTCACTACTTCACTATATGAATATAGCACTTTGTACAACTGTACTAAACTATACAACAAATCACCACAATCAATCATAGAAATTAGTTGTTTAAAAAGATTTAAAATTAGTGTAGGATCTCCACTACTGAGAAGCTGTTTTTAGTATGGATGCATAATTAGAGGCATCCACATCATACTCATGACATGTAATTAAACATTGGTATGTTACACACACTCTTTATCATGATCGTGACAATCAGTATTTTAAATGTTTTATGATAATAAAAAAATTGTAAATTTACCATTTATAATTTTTAACTTAATCATTTGTAATTTTAATTTAATAATTGTGACAATTCCAATATTATGTATATGATTTTACAGATTAATAAAATGACTTGACTTGACTATTAACAGTGGACTTTAAGTAACATCATAGCTCCATTTAGCATGAAACATTTTGCTGAGCGCTGCTTGCAATACCATTCATTTTGCAATGCAGCAACATTTACAAAATCCATCTTGGAATGATACTTTATACTAGATGTATGTGATACTCTGTCCAATAACAGGCAGCACAAAGCATTGGTTTATTTTGCTTTGTTATTCAAATTGTTTCCCACTGTTCTTGAACAATTTGGCCGCCATACTTTGCATAGTGTCATGTTTAATGAAAATGTGGAGAATGCAGCCTTTTGGGAAATAAGGCTCATGTTGCTTTGCTCCCAGAGCTTCCATGTTAAGACACAGAAACCACTATACATGAGATCAAGACTTATGTGGAAAAATTAATAGGAAAATAATAACAATTTTGATAACTTAATGGATGCATTCATGTGGCATGCTACTCTAATTGTTGTTGCATGCCACTTAGTGATGTGTGTTAGATTTGCCAGCCCTGAAATAAGCTATCAGGATGTTAATGTCAAGGTCAGTAAGTAATCAGTTTAAGGCATACATTTCTTTCTACTCAATTATTCATGATGCATCAAAAGGTATGAACACACAACTGGGAAGAATTTGTAGCTAGTATACTGATTAACTTGGGAAAGTGAATCAGGGCTGCAGACATTTGTCTTTACAGGTGATGTCTTAAGAATTCTCACATGTCGTATTTTGTGGTTGCAAAATCCACTGGTATGCAGAGAGTTTTGTTGCTCAGTAAGAAATTTAAAATATTTTGAATTTTTTTATGAACTGGTAGCATTTCTTTGAAAAGGTGGTTTTAGACAGAAATTTCAGTTAAACCGTGGTAGAAATGTTTTATGTAGATGTGCAGTATAAAATATACAAAACAGTGTGCTTCTTATTTATAGTAGCTCAAGATTTAAGATAAAGTAAGCTGTATTGCATTGTGTTTAGAGGTTGGTGTTATAATGGGAGCAAGTGTGTCATGTTCATTTAACCAGCACTTGTCACAGTAACCATACTACTGTTTAATGATATTAAGAGTAATTCCAGGAAAATTGTGATATGTTGATGAAATTATACATATACTTGAATAATTTTGTATGCAAAAATTAATTTAAAAAAGTATAGTTATTCGAATGGATATTAAAGAGTTAAATTGGCTTATGCCTAATGAAAGAGCAAACATATTATTGTGAAATTCCTAGTTTACTTTTAAGTCTCTTGTTTAGCAACAGTAAACAAGAGATTTAAAAGTAAACTAGAAATTTCACAAAATAATTCACTAAGAATAATAACAGGAACTGTAAAAACAACACCAATTACAGTACTACAAAGCTTCGCAAAAAACATGGCTATAGAATTGGAACATGAGTTGAAAGCAATTACTCTAGCACAAAAACTGCAAGTTAATAGAAACAGATACAAATGGTACCACAAAGCAGATACTATAAGTAATTTAAAAACTCAAATAAGCTTCAGAACATATATAAATAACTTAAAATACAAGAATATAATTGCAACAGAGGTAACGAGTCCAATAGAATATATTGATATACAATATCAGAATGACCTGATATATACAATACACAAACAAAACAATATACCAGATGAAATGAGAGCAATAGCAATAGCTGCGGAAAATGAAAGATACCCAGAAAAAGAATGGCTTCGAATATATACAGATGGATCCCTCATCAATAAAAAAAATGCTGATGCAGGAGTATACTGTAAACATTTTGCACAGTATCTAACATTAGATGAAACGTCAAACCACTATGGTGGAGAATTAACAGCTATAAAAGCAGCATTACAGAACATTTTATATAGACCATACATAAAACGAAAAATAGTCGTCTTATCAGACTCAAAATCAGCCATAGATGGAATAGTAAATTACAATAAAACAAACAAGAAATATTAAAGAAATAAGAAGCCTAATTAAAGCAGTAGAACGTAGAAATCATGTCACTCTACAATGGATCCCAGCTCATGTTGGACTTTTGGGCAATGAACATGGGGATCAATTTAGCAAAGAAAGGTGCAATACAACAAATAAAGCCTGTAGGACAAATAGAAATAAATAAACAATTAAATAATATTAAACAACATTTCAAAAGACAGCAGAGTCTTGATGAAGATAAATTAAAGGATAAAGATTATAAGACTATTAAAGATAGAGTTGATATACAAAAAATGCCAAGGAAGACTGCAGTGGCCTTATTTAGGATGGCAACTGGCCACGATTGCCTTGCAGAACATCTCTACAAAATACGATGCCTACCTACACCCAAGTGCACTCTTTGTGAAGAAGATGTCATCCTGAGCAAACAGCATCTCGCCAAATGCAAAGCCCTTAAAAGTGATAACTTACAGACTTTATATTGGGAAGCCAGAGGGAAAATGATGCAGATCAATTAATCCCCAGTGCCATTGGTGAACAACAACAACATATTATTGTGAATTAGAAATTCTCTTTACCATGTTAAATTCTTGTGAACCCATTATATCTTTTCTGTTTTGTTTTTTTATGCTACAATTCTTTGGATATTTCAGTAATAAACTTGCATTCATTCATTTTAAATGAGTTGTACACTTTTAGTAATATTTGAATCAATTTGTGACAGTACTTCACTTACTGAAATTTGTACATGTTTTGAAAGCCTTCGCTTTCATCTTAAGCTGAAGGTTGAGTGGTGGTGTACACTTGCTATTAATTTCAAGCTTGTAAGAACATGACATACCATTCCACACTGAAACAAAATATTACTGGTGTTGGCCCACCTCTAGTTAGAATTATTTAAAAGGCATAGCCATAGGTCAAAGCAGAT
The DNA here is from genome assembly GCA_030765065.1 of Deroplatys truncata. NCBI lineage: Eukaryota > Metazoa > Arthropoda > Insecta > Mantodea > Mantidae > Deroplatys > Deroplatys truncata. The sequence goes on from CM060990.1 coordinate 152,225,157, forward strand.
ACCCGTGCTACATGGTCCTTTTTTATGGTTTTTAACTAAGCATCATAATTAAATATTACTCAAATCAAGGTTTTGTTGAAATGACTTAAGTATTGAAAATATGCATAATGTAGCTTCAAGTACTTTGTACTTCTTTCTTCCTACAGCTCATACTGAATTACAATGGCATTTAAATTACTTCGATTTTCAGACAGCCCACTAACCACCAAGGGGTTTAGGGATCTTGTCATGGCAACAAAATTAAGCTTGAAATCAGCCCTATCATTGCAGAGAGCTTCAAAGGTGATTGACTGCTTTTAGGTTTAACCCTTTGACTATCACAGTGTCACAAATCAAAAGTACCATTAATTCCACTACAATATTCATCATTCATATGATACATGAAAACTTTTAAGGTTATTGGTAAGTGTTTTGAGTGCCAGACTGTATTTTGGTATAATATTAACTGTTTATTTCTTCAAAGCCAAACCTGAGATTAAAACCAAACTTTTAACTGCAGCTTGAGTTACACTCAGTTCAATTATTAAGCACAAAGATGTTTATTTTTGAGGACCATAATGCAGAAGTTCCTAAATGCCATTGTTATTTTCCAAGAAAGCAATGCAGTGTCTGATACAGGTGCACTTCCTAAAATTTTCTTTGTGTATGGAAGGTATGTAGATGTCATCCTCTTATGTAGTGATTTAATGCTCAATGACTAAATGAAAAATAATACCATTTTAGTCTGTGAATGCTTATTTCAGTAGAAAAATGTAGTTTTCCACACTTGTCGCATTATAATTCACTCAGTTAAGGCAAGTGTTTATTGAAGTATATGTTAAAACGGCAACTAAACTTTCTTTATTATATTTACTTTCCTTCATAAGTGCTCTGTTTCACATACTGAATGCTTCAACAAGCACATAATCTTTTTGTATCTGTCAGTTGTAAATTGCAGTTTCTATTTGGTTTAAGGGTCTAATAAGTAAACATCTGAGTTAAAACATTTATTTTATTGTTTCATGCGCACTAAAGCAGGTGTGTTTTGATTTTAGTTGCTTTCATTAAATATTTAATGGATAGACAAAATAACTGTCTTTGGAATTAAACACTATTAGAAAGTTAAATATTGTTCCTGTAATGCAACAACTTTGCAGCAGCATGCGGGAGAGAGTACACATCCTACTCTGTAACAGCCTTCAATTGTGAATTTTTTCACCCACCTGCAAGAGGAGGTTGACTGTAGCCAAGCATCTTTGTATTTCAAAGCATTTTTCAACAATGTATGAAGGATAGAAAAAAAAAGCATTCATAAGCTTATTTGATATACTCAGAGGTATAGTTTAAAGGATGACATTTTTACCCCCTTCCACCTGGTAGATGAATTATCTATAACACTGCATTCCTTGGACAATAACTTTTGACGTTTATATATGTTTTGCATAAAATATTTATAATTTTCTTTCTGATTGCTTAATTTACTGAATATTTTACTTAGAAAACTTAAATCTTAATGCCCAAGAACATACCACAGTTTTCATCAGATTTCATCATAAATTTGAAACACAGTTAACTTAAAAATTAAAATAAAGATGCCAGTACCATTTATAGCTTAACACACAGATCTATAGCTGAAGAATGTAGAGTAACAATTTTATCATTCCTAAATGGTGAAAAAACCATGGTTTTTGGGAAATTGATTTAAATGAGTGTACCTTACTTATAAACTACATTTAAAGAACTAAAATGTATTTTAACACCTCACAATGCATCTACTATTTTAAAGGCGAAAGTTTGTTCTTTTTTGCAATCTGAAAATAAAAATTAGTTTTGTGGATTTAAAAAAAGTCAGTTCTTTGTATTCTTAACCTCTTAATACCTACTGTCTCATTTATATTGCTTGGCAAATGTTGTATGTTTATGCTGAGAATTTCTAAAGTTGCATCTAAATGAGATTAGTTCACCTGAAAAGCTCCATTGTGTTTGAATTTTTACTCTTTATGCATATTGGTAGGCAGTTACTGGTTAGAGATGGTATTTCACAAGCACATAAGTGAGGATTTGGACTTCAGGGTCCTTTATTATTACTTTCATGAATATAATATGCAAGTAAAGATTACACTGTATTATTTTGGTGCATCAGGCAATTTTGCAATAGAGACTTTAAGGCTTAGTTACAAGTTCATCATTATATGGATCATACACCTTAGATTTTCACTCATTTCAAATGAATTTGGTGTAGTGTAAAGGAAGATGAAGCCTATGTTTGTGAAAACATTGATTCTCCTCACCTTTGCTGTTGGTGTCTATTGTGCATGATTATTTACTGGTAATGTGGAGGATGTTTTGATGACGATTGAGAGTGCTGAATGATGAAACACTTTTGACATTTGAAACGAAAGTCACACCACGACATTACACTTTGAAACTGTCAAGCATTTGTCAGTGTCTTGCAGCAACCTCTTTAAGGATTTTTAGTGGATTAAATAAATTTAATATATAAAGTTATAAATTACTATACTTTGAGGATTACTTTATACTGAAGTGGTGAGAAGAGAATCATCCCTGCTTTCTTATAACTAAGCATCCAGAAGAGTTAGCACTTTTCATCCTCTTGATTAAAATAAAAGAATCGGATGCCAGGCTGTAATGCGCATTTTCATCTATACTCTAAAATACATTAGAAATTAAAGTAACTATTATACCCAGGTTTTAATAATGAATACTTTAGTTTGGGTATCAGAATTAAAATTTTCAGGAAATGTGTATTTTTTTTTTAAAAAATTCTAGTTAATCATGTGAAAGTGCCTTTTGTATTTGCTCTTCAGTGTAGACCCTCCCCTTGAGCAATAATATAGTGGTAAGGGTTTGTTGCAGCAACAGGTTATTGCACCATATGAACATTCTCAGGAAATATTTAATGCTACAAGTACATTTTTCTACTGGATGTTTGTGACTGCTGGGTATAGCTCTCCGGACGTAATCATTTTGGCTCATATGGCTTTTTGTGACATTGGATGCAAAGCTACATTCTACCAGATGGCTCATAGAGCATGTCACCAGTCTTCATCAGTAATATCTTGATTGCATATCCTTTGGCAAACACATGCAATAGCTCCCTAGAACAACAATTTTCCCAAATATTTTTAAGATAGCAAAAGTAAAACCTCTTTATAAAAAACAATGGAAGCATCTAACTACAGGCCTGTGGCATTGCTCTGTGGATTCTAAAAAATAATTGGGAGAAAGTTTATTATGCAGAACTACTAAGTTTTATTGATAAAAACAAAATTATTTTTAACTCTCAGTAATGCTTGAGGAGAAATAGATCAGAAATGGCAATATTCCACTTTGTAAACAACATTCTAAAAATACTTGGTATCAAAGGAAACATTACAGGAATATTTCTTGACCTGTCCAAAGTGTTTGATGTCCCAAGTCACGACATACCAAAAGCTAGAAAGTTTGAATGTTAGAGGGAAATCATTAGAATGGATCAAATCATATATGGAAAGGAGGAAATAAATCAATGAAATACTACATAATACAAATTGAATTGTTACACAATATTTATCAACTGCAAGAGAGATTAAACTTGGCATATCTCAGGGATCGGTGTTAGGCTCTATTCTTTTTGTCTTATTCATAAATGATTTAGAGAAAGATATTTCTCAGGATATTACTCAATTTTCTGATAATACAACGATAAAGGTAATGAGCACAAATCCAGTAGTCCATCAAAACTAACCCATCAACAGCAGCAACATATAAGTATTTTGATAAAAATAAATGAAAAATGAATATAGCAAAAACAGTAGCAATGCATTTTCATATCACACAGAATACAAATTTTGTGCTGTCTGAGGTATTAATAAATGATATAATGATCGATAATGTAAACATCACCAAGTTTCTTGGTGTCTGGATTCAGAGTGATTTAAAATGGGACAAACATAATGATTCTTGAGTAAAAAGACTTAGCATAGTGTGTTACATTTTCAGGAAATTAGGAGATACAATTAGTAAAAAAACAATGAGAAACATATATTTTGCATTTGCGCATTCAGTTCTTAGATATACAATAGTCTTTTGGGGAAATTCTCATTGTAAAAAAACTCTTCATAATGAAAAAAAGAATTATAACAATATTGCTAGGAGTGAATCGGAAATATTCATGTCGACCATTATTCAGAAAAACGTAACATTCCTATCACTCCTAAGTATTTACATATACAGATCAATCCTTTTCACAAAAGGAATCCTAGACAGTGATTATGATATATGCACTAATAATATGTAGTTACATGAACTCAACACCAGACAGCGTTGCAATTTATACATAATAAAGGCAAATACTAAGCTGTGTCAGGATGGAATAGTGTACTCCGGTTCTAAGTTTTATAACAGATTACCAAATCAGATTAAAACTATAAAGAAAAGTCATCTTTTAGGGCCAAACTACTGTCGTATTTGAGTACTGCTATTACTCTACAGAAGAATTTCTAAATGAATCTGTACAACCTTATGTACATATCTGATACGGGAACTATGTGATACCAAATGTTAACTATTACCAGAAAAGTAATGTAACTAATTTAACAATTTGTATGCAGAGTGAACCAGAATTCCACCGAAAAACTTTCAGATGTTGTTCAAGGATACCTTCAGAGTATTTTCATATAAGGGATCCACGGTCTCCTTCGGCTTGTTACAAAGTAATTACATTTTGTTTGGTTTCTTGCTCCCAATTAGTTTTATATCTATTACACTGAAAATACTGCACAACAGTGCAGCTGTCAATAGTATGCACTGTGTGTCTTGTTTTCATTTGTTCACAATACCTTTTGTTGACAACAATAATACCCTCTTTAACTCGTTACCCTCAAATTTGCATTCAGTACTGCTCGGTTTTGTTTTTCTGGCACTGTTAGTTGTGTGTTAACAATGATACACAGCAGTATAGATAGGTTTACTGATGAAGAATTGGCTGATATGCACCTTGTGTATGGGTTCACTGAATGCAATGGAAGAGCGGCATGATGATGATGCTACGCTGAGCTTTTGCCGCACTGACGGCAACCACATCACAGTACTTTTGCAGCTGTACATTGGTGCCTACGAGAAACTGGATCGTTCTGAATTAGAATGGAAGATACTGACCGTGCGAAGTATGTCAGAACACCTTATCTGGAAGAAAATGTGTTACACGCGATTGGTGACAATCCTGCCACTAGTAGTCAACATGTTGCATGAGCTCTGAACACAAGCTAATCAACTGTTTTGATAGTCATACATGAACAGCAATTGCACCTGTGTCATCCACAGAAGGTGCCATCATTGCGACCTGCAGACTTCTCATTTCAAGTGGAGTTTGCAAATTGGTTCCTAGAGCAATGTGCAGAAAACCACAATTTTCCTGCTTTGGTGGTGTTTCCAGATGAGGCCAAGTGTACAAAAGAGGGCGTGTTCAACAGTAGGAATAGCCATGAATGGGATTATGTCAATCCTGTAAACAGCAATTTGCTGTGAATATATCGGCTGGTATTGTCAACGATTTTGTGATGTGACCTTATATACTTCCTGATACACTGAACGGAGTCATGTACAAAACATTTTTCAATAGATTCTCTTACAGCTCCTAGAAGATGTGCTGCTGAGAATTCTTTGGATCAGCTTATGTGGTTTCAACATGATGGTGTGCTGGCATATTTTGCAGTTGATGTTAGGAACCACAGTGATGTAGAGTTTGGATGACAATGGATTGGTTGTGGCAGTCCTGTTCCATGGCCAGCTCGGCCACCAGACATGACACCAATGGACTTCTTTTTTGGGGCATGTGAAGAGCCTAATTTATGAGAGACTGGTCGATACTCGTATGGACCTGGTTGCTAGGATTATCGTAGCCGTGGAAGTAGTATGCCAAACTCTTGGAATGCTTGAGCGTGTAAGACAGTCAATGGTGCTTCACTGTACACTTCCGTGATTATGGTGGTCAACATTTTGAACAATAGCTCTAAGGGAACAGTTCTGCATTTGTTACAAACTGTACTGTACACTGACAGATCAGTTTGAACACACTGTGATAAAAGTGTGCATGTTTTGTCTGCGTGATGTTGCATTACTCTGTGTTATATGTGTATGTTTTGGTTATTGCATGCATATTATACAGGTTTCTTCACTGTTGTGAAGATGTTTTCACAGAAACAAAGGTGATTGGGGTAACAAACCAAATAAATTACAATTACATTATTACTCTAATGAACTGCCGGAGACCATGATTCCCTTATACCAAAATACTCGGAAGATATCCCTTAACAACCTCTGAAAGTTTATCGGTAGAGTTCTGGTTCATCTCATATATATGCATTAGTACAATGTTCAAACAATTGTAAAATCTAGACTAAGTTATTTTGACTTGTCCAATATCATTTACATTTTGAATGTATTTTATGATTAACTGGATCGATATACCACCACCAGATAATATCATTACCATGCCTGAAAAGTACTGACAGATTGTCGTACTACATATCTATCACTGAGCATGACAGTAATAAGCTTTGGAACTTTGTACTTATAACTGAAGGTTGCACCAAATTATCTGTTATCAGCAGATGTATACATTGGAACTTTTGTCTCCCTTGAATGATCATTGCACAGAGTTTATCAATCTAGAATGCTGTTTTGCCACTTGAGATTATAATTGATATGTTATGAAAAATGTTGCAGGGACCAGAGGTGAGACAGTATTATACACAGAGAAATGCCGGAGAGTTGGGATGGTCATACACAGCTTGTGATTACACCTGCTTCTCATGATCTCGGCCAAGACACACATAAGGTAACTGCAGCAATATAGTTTGTCTACAAAAAAAGGAACTACTCAACTGAATTTGATTATACTTTGCTGCACCCAAAATTCTTTTGTCCTATTTTCTTGCATCCCTGTTGATCAAGGTCAACTAACATAATTACTTGCTTTCCTGTGCTACTTTTGCCATGAGTTTTTAGTTGCACACCATTTTTTCTATTAATCTATTAATTGCAAAATAGTTGTAGTAAATCCTATCTCAGCCTTGACTCATGGAGCCTCAGTATTTTGGTTCTTTTCTCTCTTTCTAAAATTTGTGTAGTAGCATGGTATTTATAACAGTGTCCATACATATGAGAACAAGCTTTATTATTGCTGTTGCACCAGAATGGAATTTGTCATTGATGGCACTGATGAGCCTGGAGTCCTTTGCATGAAAATAAGACATCCATCTTCTCAGGGTTAGGAAAACTGAAAATAATCCCATTTAGGTAACATGTCCCAAGTGGCAATCAAAGTTAGGCATATTACCTCCATATTGCAGTAGTCATATTTGAATGTTAAACTCTCTCACATTACGGGCTTGTGTTCAAATGCTAGTACACTAAACCCTCCAATTAATGGACGAATTTGACTAATGTAGCAAATGTGGTTGGGAGAAAGAAACCACTGAGGCAAAAGAAAATTAGACTATCTTTTTTAAAGGCAAAAGCAGTAGTAATTTGGCAGATCGCAGCGGCTCTCACAGTTTACACACAGAACAACAGTGCCTACCCCACCACAACTCGTTCGGAATTTTGGGTGCATTGGTAAAACTTCATGCACACTTGCAGCTTCAAGTGTCCTCTGATCAGTGCGTCATGCATTCATTAACACACTTTTGGCACTGTTTTCTGTAGCACATAGCAGTTTTCTGGTGTACATGGTTGCATTTATTACAGTGTTATGAAATATTTTAATCCGTGAATATAAAATATAGATAAGTTATTGTACCTACCCTTTTGCCCTCATTAGTCTGTTAAATTGAGGGTTTACTGCATTGTCAAGCTGTATGGCTGAGGTTCTGATTCTCATCTTTTGCATATTTGGTAGTTTCATACTTAAATCACAAAGTGCATTATGCATTTATTTCATTTATCTGATTTTGGCCTGTGCAGTTAAGGAATATAAGTCACAAAGTGCATTGCATGTTTATTTCATCTAACTGATATTTGCCTGTACAGTTAAGGAATATTAACCTTTAGTGGGTTTTGCATATCCCTGCTGCTTAGTTTGCAGTGAATGATCATAACTTGATCGCCAAAATAGCATTTTTTTTAATGCCTATATATTCTATTTTATTTATTTATTCCACTGTTTAAAAACCCTATTTTACAACTTGCATATTAAGATTGTAGTTTTATAATTTAAAAAAAAATTAAATTAGTATAATTGTTTACATTGTACAATGTATGACGCATGTGCTCAATAAAGTTGACAAAATATCTACTTGTAGCAACATCTACTAAAAATGTTATATGCAATGGTTTTATAAATTCTGTATTACAATGCTCAAATGAAGTTTCAAACAGTATCTTCTGTACATGAACCGAGGACAATTAAAGAGTAAATGTTCTATTGTTTCTGCATTTCCACAAGGGCAATTGAGATCCTTTCCTATGGTAGTATGAAATCTTTGGAAGTATGTATATATTCTATTTAGAAGGTATATAAAAGCATAAACATTTGCATATATTTAAACAGTATGCTGATGCAAGTTACTTTGATATACATGTACCAGTTTTTTTGAATTTAAAATTGAAAAAAAAATTCTTGTGTATCAAAAATTTTTGGAGATATATCCTGAAGACACCACAGAACTGTATGTGGTACAATTTGGATGAGCATATCTAAAATGATCTCATTTTTGCATTGTCTATTGCTTCAGTGTTACTTGCAACTTGGAGTATATCATTTCAGAAATTTCTTGAATTATTTCATCAGTAAGTAGCATATTCCACATCTCAAGATGACCAGGACTTCCACCAAGATTCTGTGCCACTCCTCATTATTAACTTCACAAACAAGTTGCCTCTTCTAGTTCTCGCTAGATGAGGTTCCAAACTATTGAGTTGTTTTTGCTGTAAAAGTACATTCTGCTCACTAGATAATTGTTAGCGGTTTTTCTTTCATTCTCTCCTCCTTGCTTTCTGATTATTAAAGAATGATCACCTTCCTCCAGGAAACCTGAATCATCACCACTATCTTCTGTGGCTTCCATTGTATCATCATAGTTGTCTGTTTTATTACCGAAATAATAAATTTCAAATTATGTGCACTGCAAATACATATATAGTAAAATTAAAAGGCGATATTAATTATAAGAAAACACTTAAGTAGTTACGACAGTAACAGATTATGTGCAATGAGGATGATTCACTTGTATGCATCTGTCTTAGTTAAGTTGGTCAAAGGCTAAGAAATACACAGTGATAAGCCTTGTGGAAGGTATATTATGTCTAGTAGATAGGTCTCAACTAATCTACATGGTATAATAGTTAATGGTGGATGCAGCTGTTGCAATTTGATTATCTAGTAACTAGTAGACTAATTCCAAATATAAATTGCCTTGCTGAAGTATTTGTTGTCATATAATTTGCCTTTAACTCTATGTAGTTTACAAAGATATATAAGTAAATATTTACATGAAAATTAAAAATTAAATTGAGTTATTTATGGACGCTTTTTAACTGCTGTGGTTCTTAGCATCCCATTCTACATTGGGCGTGAAAGACTGGTAATTTTGCTCACAGGCCTCTTTATCAGGTTTGAGGTTCTTTTACGTGCTGCCATAAATCTATGACACATGACCACTGGCTTTACTTCCTTTCCAAAGGAGACCATGCTAAGGATTTTTACACCTGAAAAACATCCACGCCTTCCGCCGTGTTTGGACCCATAACCTCTGGAGCTAGAGGCTAGCATGGTAACCACTACACCACGGAGAATGACTTTACACAGGGAGGAAACAAGCGTCAGGTGCTGGGTATGATGTTACCTAGAAGTCTTACTTATGACCCAAGATTTCTTGCTCCACAGTAAAGATTTATAATCCATCTAATGTAATTTATTTTTGGACAATAAATTAGATATTCCAATTTTAAGCTGTAAGTATTTGAAATGGAAATGCTTCACCTGCAGAAATTAAGTAATTCTTAAAATTGATTAGTTGCATAGAGATTAAATTAGGAAATGTAGGAAATTATATCTGAGAAAATAAACATAAAAAGGATGCGATAATATTCTTTATCTTCACGCTTAGATTTTCCTTCGTTAAAGGACTAAAAAAAAATGTTCTCATGTTTTCTGTTGCTGATAGTGGTCATCTGTGCAGGGCAGTAGTGTAAACTTAAATATGGTTGAGTTACCACTGTGTCTGAGAAATGAGTATAGGCTTCTTGTTTGTGCCAGAGACTTAAGTTTAAAAATGGACTTAAGTGTTAACATTTGCCAATTTAAAATCCTATGTGTGTGGCTTTTTTTCTTCTTTTCTATTCTATTCTTTCTTTTCTTAAATATATCATGAGGTTTCAGTGTAACTGTGCTCACCTTTAGTGTCATTTCATTGTTGACTGTTGCAAGATAATTAGAATGGCAAGTTCAGATCATGTGATAAAACTGATTCTCGTCTTGCATCTCTGTAGTCTAAAAGAAGTTGTAATACAGTTCAGTTGCAATTCTCATTATATATGTATATTAGCTTTCTCTATATTTTTGGAACTCATTGCTTCATACATTCTCATACATTTGCATTCTGTATGATAGGTTAATATTAATGTATTTTTAAGAAGACTTGTCATTAAAACGTGAGTACATGAATCTCTGCAATTGTGGAGCACGTAGTCTTGGGAGTCTATTTGTGGATGAAATTTGTGAAACATGCAGTAGAGAAATCCCTGGCACTGCATTTTCATTCTGTTGTGTATACCGCAGTAAACTCCCAACTAAAACAATCATTAGCACAGATATTTAAATATTTTTGATAACACAGTTAACACTTCAGACAGCGGTTGTATGTAATCTAAATTATCAGACTTGTCATTAGAGAAGTAGGGAATGTTATCCATTAAGAGCCAGTTTCATCCTCATAAGCTTTTAATCTAAATTAAGTCATAGGTTTTCTGAGTTATGTGCATACAATGAGCTACCTCTTGTGAATATAATAACCCTAAACTGAGCCATTCTGGATATTTTAGGTTGTTAAACATTTCTTGCTATTAAACTATGGTGAATCGACATAGATTTACCATAGTTTAATTATTTACTTCACTGTGTGCAAGTTTAAATGATTTTTAAATTAAAAAATTTCTTAGTATGTTTACTGCCTAATGTAAGAAAATATGAAGAGTAAGCTGCTAGATCATGCAGATGATATTTCAATGCATTGTTATAAATGTGTACCACTAATACTGTTTTACTCTGATGAATATGATAGTGAAGGTTTTAAGACATTTGATTCTGGTGAATAGGATAGTGTAGATTTCAAGACATTATATTGTAGAAGAAAAAACATTTTTTAATCCAAACTGAATAGTTACAGTTCTGTTATTTTATGAAGTGGTCAAACACCAGCAATTCACCCTTCTAGGTAATGAAGGAAGAGGGCTGGAGGAATCATCTAAGGGTAGATAAAAAAACAAACCAGCATTTTCTTCTAGTGGCAAAAGCAGTGAGCAAATCAATTTGTAGCTTGCAATTGAATCGGTGATTTGAAAAGGGAAATAAGTCCACCTTTTTCACAAAACAGGTTAAGATATACATTTTGTTTGATATTCTTCAAGCTATAGATAAGCGTAACAGAGAATCATGTCCAGCTTAAATTGTGTCTTATATTGCCCACTAAAAATCTGAATGATTGGAAAAGAGAAATAAGTCCAGGACTAGTTTCTTTTATATACTCATAGAGGGCACTAACATATTTCTGGATTCATTATATGGGCTGTGATTAATACAGTGGAATCTCGTTAGCACGTTCCTCATTAACACGTTTTCCCGTGTATTACGTTGAATTATAAAAGTCCCGGTACCAAATCACCAAATATAATAAATAATGTTTGCTTAGTGCGTTTTCCCGGTCCCGCTTACTACGTTTGAAGTTTGACGTCCTCATTCGCTGTTTTGGCCAATCCTTGATCAGTACAGTGGATGTAGGCGTTTAACACGTTCATAGTTTGACGTCCTCATTTGCTACTTTGGTCAATCCTTGGTCACGGGGTGGATATCGGCAGCCAATCACATACATGCATTTAAATATTTGTGTGACACGATTTCTGTGGGCGGGATAGAGAATGCTTTACCTTGGCGTGGTAAACGCGGTAAACGCTAACGATAGTTTCTAATGTTGAGTGACCAAACAACCGTAGATTGTATTTTAACTTTTCATTTACAATGAAAAAAAAAGAAAGTGTAGTAGGTAAATAACCAACAGTGAAAAACTGAAAATCCTTGATGTAATACAATCCAAATATAAAACATGTCGATATAGTGCGGAAGTTAAACATTCCTCCGTCAACCTTAAACACGATTGTTAGCAAACCTAAATTGATTGAAACTGTTTTTAAAGAAGGGAAAAATACTAAAACAAAACTTTTCTCTTGGAAAATAGGATCAGAAGAGGACTGGAACGAAATTTGTTGCATGGAAACACCTCCATGTTCAAATCATCTTGTATACACCAAAGATAATATGGTCTATTTTACTCGTAACACGATGCACGCTCATAATTTTTTCTTTTTTAGCAGAAATTATCACGTGTGTAATAAAACACACAGCAAAACCACTATTGCCGCTTCCACAATTCGCAATTTATTTTCTCAAAAACATTCATAACCTAAAAAATCCAAGTTGACCAAAATAAAAGCTTGAATTATTTATTCTCAGGCTTTGTGTATCCAAATCCATTTAAACATATTGAATTTAACATGGAAATGCGGATCGTATTCAGTATGAAATTGTACTCAAAATCGATTTAAATTGCCCATGGAGATGTAGTAATTATTAGATTTTTATTGCCTATGTTCTTAAATTGCAGATTTTGCATTTTCGTTAACACGTTTTCCCGCCTATGACGTCCAAATCCTTAGGTCCCTGCAAAAACGTACTAACAAGATTCTACTGTATTAAATCACTAGTAATGTGTGAATTGGTAATACTGATCCTCTCACAGCAGAATTTAGTGTTTATAAGACAGTTATTTATATGCTTATTTTAATAACTCTCTTCAGTGAATATTCCAGAATTTGTTAGCTATCGTGTGTCACTTATTATGGGTAGTTCAGAGGCAAATCGCCAAGAAAGAGTAAGGGCAAAGGTACTCGAAATACTGATAATTATATGCATGAGAAGAGGAAAAGAGCTCGTTTAGCTGGGAGGAAATATGTTAACGGGAAGGGCAAGGTTATGAAAGCTAAGCAACCCGGTCCTGACTGCAACTGCCGATTGAAGTGCACAAATAAATTTTCTGATATTGATAAAGTATTCTATCACAGTCTCTCTGGATGTACTAAAACTGAACAAGATGCATTTTTAATGGGACTAATAGAAAGTACACCAGTGCAGAGAAGACGTCAGAGAAAAGAAGACGGTCACAAAAAAGATCATCATTTATCTTTCATGTGCTGCTAGGTTCCAGTAGAGTTTGAGTTTGTAAAGAAGTATTTCGGAACTTGTATGCTGTCTCTGGAAAATCTGTGTACCGCTTAACATCTATCCTACTTCAAGGAAAGTCTCCCAATATGCGTGGGAAGCATTTAAATCATGGCAATGCAGTACCTGAAACAGCACGTCGTAAAATAATAAGCACATCAGGGCATTTCCTACACACAAAACACATTACTAAACAAACCTATCACATATCTTGATCCTCAACTTAATGTTAAAACAATGTATCATCTCTTCTGTGACAAGAACAGGGATTTAATAAGCATGGTTAAGTATGAGTACTATCTGAAGTATTACAATGAAAACTATTGATTTCGATTTGGTCGGCCACAAGTAGATGTGTGTTCTACATGTGAGGCTTTAAATGTGAAGATCAAGTCCTCAACACTCAATGAAAATGCTAAGTGGGCTGCAGTTGCAGAACTGATTATCCATAAAAGATAAGCAGCTAAGTTTTATAAAAAATTGGATGAAGCATAGAAAATATGTGAAGAAGATGATACTGCAGTAGCTATAGTTTGGGATCATATGCAGAATATCCAGCTTCCAGCTTTGCCTGTACAGGAAATGCTTTACCTGAGAAAATTATGGCTTTATTTATTCTGTATACATGACATCAAATCAGATAATGCACACTTTTATTTATATCATGAAGGTGTGGCCAAACGAGGACCAGATGAGGTGTGTACCTTTTTGCAAGACTACCTTTGTCATCTGCCACCAACTGTGAAGACACACTATTTATTTAGTGATCCGTGTAGAGGTCAAAACAGGAATCATATTGTTGTGCAATTTTTATTACCGTTGACAATGACAGGAAGATTCAATGTCATTCACCAATACTCTCCAGAAAGAGATCACCCTTTCTTGCCGTGTGACCGCGACTTTGGTCTCATAAAGTGTGTTCTCGATCATCATGATAGAGTGTATACACCATTTGAATATCTTTCACTGATATTATCAGCTAGGAAATGCCCAAATGCTTACATGGCAACAGTAATAGACACTGAGAACATCATAGACTTCAAAACCTGGTGGCTGAACTATTTTAAGAAGACGACCAAGGCTGTTGCTCGTCCTGGCAGTCCTCATTGTGAGCCTGGTGTGACTCTTTCCAAGTATAAGCATTTAACTTATGATAGAGAACATTTTGGTTACCTTGCGGCACATGAGTATATTGATGGGCTTGTCCAGTGGTCTTTTATGTTGGCAAAAGGGAAGGCACATCCAGATCTGCCTTTCAAGAAGGTTTATGGCACAGCTGTTCTCCCAATCAACAGAAAGAAAATAGTAGATGTTCAAAAAATAGTACAATACATCCCACATGAACATCTCCGCTTCTACCAGAAATTTTGACATGGCCACAAACTGAAGTCGAAGTTCATGGATAAGTGCTGATATTAATTTAGTAAGAGTATTTCCACATAGCACAATATGTTCATTAACCTCATTACAGATTTATTGTACAATTACATTGTTTCATAAGTCCAAAAATGAACAAATAAAAGAAAATTTTGTTGTTTTCTACTAAACATTCCATAATTATTTTAAAAGGGAAATAAGTCCAGGGTATAAACACATTTCTGTACATCACAGACTGCTAATTTGAGGTCACTGAGTAGTCCAAGCAATCAATAATGATTAGTTCTACAAGTTTTGTGCAGAGCATAAGTGTACCAGATGCCAACTGTCGACGTTATTAAATTTTGTTGTTTTTCTCAAAACTATGGAACAAGGACTTATTTCTCTTTTCAAATCACCGATTCAGTTAGGAGTTTTGGGAAGTCTGGAGTGTTGTCATTTGCACAGCAAGCATGAGATACACACATACTTTGAGAAGGGTCCAGGCACAATTGGAAGATACACTTTAAAAAACCCAATTGTGTGAACAACACCAAAGCTTTTTGACAAGATGAAAAGCGAACTCCACCAATGATGACCATGAATGAGCATTAAAGAAAAGTGCTTGCAGCTATCTTTTGGGATTACAAGGGCATCGTGATTAATTCTGTTCATGACTGAAGAACAATAAATGCTGTCCACTACTGCCAGCTTCTGGATGAGGTTAAGGAATGCTTACTGCAACAGGCGATGTTAGCAACCATTCCAGGATGTGATTCCCTATAATATATAGAATGACATACTGTGGCATTAACATGTCAAAACCTAAAAATTCAGTGGTTAGTGTTACAAAAACCTCCGTACAGTCTCCCTGCAACTACCACTTGTTTGGACCTCTGTCTGGTAGGACAGCAATTCAATGATGTTGCAGGGTTAGGAGGGTTTGTGCACAGCTGGTTGCAAATGTACCTCACTTCTTTCTTCACACACTGGCACTTCCTCAGGCAAAAATGCATATTGAAATCAAAAGACTATGATAAAAAGTGAGATAGCATTGTATTGTTATACCAGCTCAATAAATAATAACCATTCCAGTTTACATTTCATCCATTCTCGAAAAGGAGTAATTAATTCATGGAGCAGCAAGATACCCTCATACTTAACCTTGGTATTATTTTCTAGCTATAAATATAACCATGTTTTAATTATGCAGCAAACATTATCTTAATAATATTGCATTATTTACCAATTTTTAGGTAACTTGCAGCAAAGAATGCTTTCTCTTTATTATTTTGCTAATAGAAGGCGAAATTAATTTTACATTCCTTTAATCACATTACAGTATTTTCCTGTTTCTTTTTCTTCTACTGCTCCTCATATTCTTCTTCTTCTTCTGTTTCTCACTCAAGGATTATAGGATTTCATCTGTTTTAGTACATGAATAGTGTCCATGAACCACTTCCATGGTTGTAAACTTGCTGTATTTGTTTTGTATTGTTTATTCTTAATCACATAGATGTTCTGAGTTAATTTTACTTGGCTGGGTAACTGCCCTCTATGGTTGCCAGGTTTGCAAGCTGAAACTATGGGGATTTAAAAAATGTTTTCACCTGAACGTAACATCGACCTATCAACCTGTTACTGTATTGATTTTAGAAGTCTTATGCCTATATTCTGTACAGAACTAAATTTAACATATTTATTTGTGAGATTTAAACCAATAAGTATGTTTAAAATACGGTAATTTTATAATTTCACTCCTTTGAAAACCTGCATCATGTCATTATTTATATTTGGAATTTGATTTACACTCATTCAGAATCTTGGCATCAGTTCTCACATAGTTAAAGAACTCCTTGCAAGTCATTTTAAAAGTTATAGCAATAAGTTTTAATGTTATCAGGAGAACTCTTGTTTTTTTACATCTGTGCCTTGTCCATTAAGGAGAACACTCTCACTGTATAAACATTAGATCATGGAATACTCATTAATTTTCCAAATTTGGTACACTAAATTAAATTTTTCCTGCATTCACAAAACACAGACGCCCATTTTGGCAAGCATTACCTGGAATATTAACATACTTTTAGTGAAGCTGTTTCTTTGGTGGCATTTTATTGAGTTTGTCACTTTCGCCTTCCATGCTCTTCCTTTACTTAACAAGAAAACAGTGTTGCTCACACCATTAATGATGACACAACTTTGAAGGCGCAACCACAGCTACATTCTACCAGCCAATGAGAAAAAATGCTTTCTGCTACCAATTATAGTAGTGCTGCTAAGATTGGAAAAAAAGGATCAGCAGTTCGATATATCACATAGCAGTGGGTTGGTGTTCAGTGGTCTGCATTCTGTTGTGCCTATCAATATTCCAAATATCCAAATCAAAACTCGGAATTAATGGCAATGAACAAAATATGGGAGAAATAACCCAAAATAGTACAAAATAAATGAGCCGGGAGATTCAATAGAATAAGACTAAAATACGGGAGGCTTGGCAACCCTACTGTTTCATATTCATGACTACCTCTGCCATATCTTTGGGTTTATCTGCATTTTGTGCACTCTTGTTGCTATGCATTATTCCATCTTTGTTTATGCATAATCATTAATTTCATAATTAGAAATCTGATGTCGTACATTCACATGATTTTCTCTACCCATTGTTAGTTTTTTGTATAGCTTTTACAAATTATTCTTGCAAACGCTTATTTTTGTTTAAAATAGAGAGTTGAGGGTTGTTACACATCATCACTATCATATTCTTACTTGAACGCGTTTCGGGAGACGGCTTGTTCCCATCGTCAGCATTTTCTCTCAACATTTTCTCAAGGTTAGTTGAGAGAAAATGCTGACGATGGGAACAAGCCGTCTCCCGAAACGCGTTCAAGTAAGAATATCATAGTGATGTAGTGTAACAACCCTCAACTCTCTATTTTAAATTATGACACATCACTGTTACAAGCTTCTAAATCTTCAAAAATTGAGCTTATTTTTGTATCCATATGTTATCTGAGAAGTTTCATTACACATTTTGTTGTAGGTACAAGGGGGATACATGGGTCCAAAGTGATAGTTGAATGTTTAAAAGTGGGTCACTATATCCTTGTCTTGAAATTCCATACTCTTTGCATGACATTGTGAGAAACACCTAAATGAGACAGCACTTCAAAAATGATGAAGTATTGAAAAACTGAAACCAATAACGAATATCTCCAAAATGGCTCATAAACCATAGCATTTATTTTAAATAAATTGTATGTCTTGTATGGTAAGTTTTTATATAATTCTTGTGGTTTACCAGTTGTACAAAGTTACACAAATTTTCTTATGAATGAAGAGCAGTTCACAAGCGTTTACCAGAAAATTGACGATATGTACTTTATTTTGATGTAAAGATTTTAAGTATGGTATGTGAAAACAAAACTGTTAGAGCAGTTTTTGAGAAAATAAAAAATAATAAAACATTTTCGATGTAAAGCGTAGTTTGGTTTGGGAGGGATTTTCTTGAAACTCTGTGTGTTCTGTGTTTGGAAGACATTGAACTTAATTACCAAATTTGGTATGTACCCAACATTGCATTTTTGGGTTATGCTGTGTACAGATAAGCACATTGAACTTTGCCTATTTTTTTTTTAAATTTGTGGTGAAATCTTGGTATCAAATTTTTGTGTTGAATGCAATACTTCCTCTACTTATTAGGTGTGTGGTAGAGAAAGTAAACATTAAGGGCCGGTTTCACCAACCGATGTTAAAAATACTCAACATCTTGTTTGTTAACAAGGTGTTCAAAGTTTAACATAAGGTTAAAACTTTTGTTTCATCAAGCTTTTAGAGCAAATTGTTAGCTAACATTTGTTAACGTCAAAGGCAACTGCAAACACTAGCTTTTGAGATGGCAGTGGCCAAGCTGTGTTGTCCTCCGTGGTGTAGTCGTTGCCATGCTAGCTTCTAGTTCCCGAGGTCTCGGGTTCAAATCCGGTGGATGGCAATGGATATTTTTGGACGTAAAAATCCTTAGTAAGGCTAACTTCGAAAGGGAAATAAAACTGGTGGTCCCATATCGTAGATTTATGGCACGTTTGATAGTTTGATAGTTTTATTTTCACCATTGTAAATACATTTTACAAGGATCGTTCAAGATCTATATACATTAACATTTATACAAAAATTTAGCATAAAGCCAACGAGAAGTGCAACACGACCATATTTTACAAAGCATTTATATTAAATTCTTTTTACTCATCTATTGTGTAGAATGAATTTTGTAGTAAATATGACTTAGTTGCCTTTAGTTTTGTCTTTTCATTTGTTAACTGTTTTATTTGTAGTGGTAGGTGGTTATATATATCTTTAATACTCTGTTCTATGCATTTGTTGTTTAAAGTACCTCTGTATCTATTTCTGAAGTAGTTATCTTTAGTCCTAGTGTTGTGCTCGTGAATGTGGCAATTTTTATTTTGTTTATTACAGCTTTTTGTGCTAAGTTTAATACATTCGTATATATATATATATATATATATATATATATATATATATATATATATATATATATATATATTGAGGGTAGTGTTAGGATCTTTATCTTTTTAAATGCACTTCTGCATGTTTCGGTTCTTTGAATTCCTGATATTAATCGTATTGCTTTTTTTTGTAATCTGAATAGCCTTAGAAACAATGTTTTTTGCGCTGAGCCCCATAATACGACTCCATAACTTAGATGTGAGTGTATGTATGCATAATATACTTGTATAGCACTTTTTTTATCCAAAATTTGATTTGTTTGCCTTAATACATATATACCTGTGTTGATTTTTTTGTGACTTTTTCAATCTGTCCCTTCCATTTTAAATTACTGTCTATGACTAAACCTAAAAAGTTTGTTTCCTTTACCTGCTTAATTTCTTTTTTTCCTATTTCTAACTTAATATTTACCAGATTTTTATTGCTCTGACTAATTTGCATCCATTCTGTTTTACTTGTATTTAATTTCATTCCTAGGCTTGCTAAATGACTTGACTTTTTCGAGTAAGGAATTTGCCCTTCTTTGTACCTCCAGTTCTGTTTTTCCTGTAACTACAATCGTGGTATCATCAGCGTAGCCTATCGCTATACCATCCTCATCCATTATTTGTTTAAATAAGCTGTTTATATAAATTAGGAATAGGTATGGTCCTAATTTTGATCCTTGTGGCACTCCATGTGTTACTTCTTTAACAGCTGATCTAATTTTCCTTAATTTGCCACCAATATTATGAATTATTTCCACACTTTGTTGTCTCTTTTTAAGTATGAACTAAGCCACCGTAGTGGTATGTCCCTTATCCCATAGTTTTCAAGTTTAGCCATAAGGGTTTCGATGTTTACACAATCAAACGCCTTTGATAGATCAAGGAAAATGGCAACCACATGTTCTTTTTTGTTTAAAGCATTTATAATGATATCGTTTCCTTTACAGATTGCCTGTATTGTTGACTTTTTTTTTTGAAATCCAAATTGGTATTCTGACAGGACTTGGAATTTATTGCAAAAACTTTGCAGCTGTTTTAGAAACAATCCTTCTATTATTTTTGAAAGAGTTGAGCATAGGGAAATTGGTCGGTAGTTTTCCATTGCTAGTTTTGAGTTTTTCTTTTTATATATTGGCCTCACTACTGTCTGCTTTAATATATTTGGGAAGAGTCCGGAATTGAAAGATTGGTTGATTAGGTGAGTAAATACCTTGGTAATTTCATGTTTACAATGTTTTATTATTTCATTTGTCAGTTCGTCTAATCCACTGGACCTTTTTCTTCTTAATGTGTTTATCTGCGAGATGACTTCCCCCTCCGTAATTTCGCCAATTATCATAGAGTTACATATATTATTTTCATTTAGTGGCACATAGTGAATTTGCTTTAATCCTAAGTTTGTTACAACATTTATATAGTATTCATTAAAACAGTCTGCTATCTTAGTAGGATCCTGAATAACTTGATTGCTGTTTTCAATTATCATATTTCCCTGCCATTTTTGTTTATCTTCCTTGTGAGTTGAGTTAATAATGTTCC
Organism: Deroplatys truncata; assembly: GCA_030765065.1. Classification (NCBI taxonomy): domain Eukaryota; kingdom Metazoa; phylum Arthropoda; class Insecta; order Mantodea; family Mantidae; genus Deroplatys; species Deroplatys truncata. Next base: position 152,246,037 of record CM060990.1, read on the forward strand.
AAGTGACTTTTATTTTATTTTCTGCATTTTTTATTAACTGAGCATTATGTTGCCTTTTTGCTTCTCTTATTACATTATTTAAAATTTTATTATACATTTCTATATACCTGAAAGATTTTTCGTCAAGTTTAGGGTGTTTTAGGTTGTTTAGGAATTGCCTGCGCATTTTAGATATACTAATGCCTTTGGTGGTCCACCTGTCACCTGGTTGTTTTTTTACATTTACTTTCTGTAGTGCATAGTTACATCCAAGCAGTTTCTTAAGATTGTATAAAAGCAGTTAAATTTATCATTTATTTCATTTTTTTCGTAAATACCATCCCAATGAATTGCTTGTAGCTGCTTTCTTAGAGCTTCCAGTGTTTTCCCATTTATTATTCTTTTAATTTCTATTAATTTGACTGCATCATTTCCTGGTTTAATTAGGGTATTAATTTTGATTAATTGTCCAAAATGATCACTAATTCCTTGTTTTACCATTGTGCTACTATACTCTTCCAGTTTTATGTTTGTGTAAATATGGTCAACACAGGTTGCGGAAGTTTTTGTTACCCTTGTGGGCTCAGTTTTTGTTAAGACTAGATTATTTATCTGTAATACTTCAAGTAGCCTACTTTTATCATTACTTTCTACCAGAACATCTATATTAATATCCCCCATCACCAAGATGTGTTTATTTTGTATTTCGCTACTTAAGCAGTCATCTAAAAGTTTTAGGAAATGCTTTTTGTTTGCCCTAGGCGGACTATACACTCCTATTATAATAAGATTTTTATGTTTTAAGGTAACCTCAATTGCCGATAGTTCACAGCACATTTCAACACCATATATACCACAGTCAATTTGCTTATACTTAATTCCATTTCGCACGTAAATAACAATGCCCCCACTTTTGTGTATTTCCCTGCAAAAATAGGACCCCATTGTGTAGTTTTCATAATTGTTTGCCTTTATTTCCTCAGCCTTGAGACCGTGTTCTGAAAATATCATAACATCTAGCTGCATGGTTAGAAAATTTTGTTCAATTAGTGCCGTTTTGTTTGTTATACTTTGGATATTTTGATGCAATACTTTAATTGGATTTTGTTTACATTTACTTATTTTATTGGTATTGTAATTATTGTTTAGTGGGTTCTGTAATTTTTGATTTGTACTATCCTTAACTTTGTTACCTAGATTTTGTGTCATCGTTTTGCCATCACCTACCTGCTTTGTACTTACTTTGTTATTTACACTTCTCGTATTTAGTTTCCCTGCACTGTACAAACATTTATTACCTTCGTCATTATTCTTCCTAGTTTGGAAGCCCCTTTTCTATTTAGATGCACCCCATCCCAACTAATGTGGTCATTATTAATTTGTTTGTCTATGTCAACAAAAACACATTTCAGTTTATCACACATCCAACGAATATTTTCATTTACACTCTTAATAAAGTTCATATTGATATCTCTTCTTTTTACGACACCATTTATGACTACCAACGTTTTCGGGTAAATGTTCTTGATGCACTTGGTAATACTATATAGGTCCCCCATAACTTCTTCTGGACAGGTATCTTGTTTAAGGTCATTTGTACCCATGTGTAGGTACATCACTTTAGGGTTTTCCTGTAGCCCTACCTTGCGCTTGTCTATAATGTTTTCTAGTTGATTTGTTCTTATACCCCTAAACACGTGCATTTCCGCTGTTCCCGTTAAATTTACATGTTTAATTAACGAGTCGCCCATTACTACCACTTGTTCTTTCTTCCACGACATCTTGCCTCTGTTTTCCTTCTGCTTTTCTTTTTGATTATTCCACTTGTAGGTTGCTAATTTTTCTTTTACAACCGGATCCACTGAATTCTCTTGCATTTCCTCGTTTACCTCTTCTTCTTTGTTTGCAAGGTAGCTGAAACGATTTTTTGTTGTTACCGCTGGTTTAGATGTAGCTTCTTCACGACTTGTTTTACCACGCGAATTTACACTTTTCCAGTTGAGACACACGTTTGCACCATTTTTTTCCTCCCACGCTAACTTTTCTTCTTTTAGTAAAAGGATTTCTGTTCTTGCTTCTTTGAGATCTTTAGTGAGAATCTCGATTATTAACTGGAGCGACGCTATACTTTCTTTATCTTCTGCTGGCGTTTCTAGTCGTTCCACGTGTTCCATTCCCCCGCTTCTCTCCGGCTGTGTGTTTTTTGCCGATTTTTTCTCTTTCCTCTTGTTTTCCAACCTATCTTTACTTGTGCAAGTTACTAGTTTTTTTGTACCTTTTCTCCGTTCTTTTTACTTATTACCTCGAAATTTCTAAGCTTCGTTTTATAGTTGCACTGTATCGCCGCCATCTTATCGTCTTCGTAAAAGAACCTCAAGCCTGATAGAGAGGCCTCTGAGCAAAATTCCAGATCTTTCACGCCCATTGTAGAATGGGACGCTAAGGACCACAATAGTTAAAGAGCGTTCCATTAATAAAAACTCAATTTAAATTAAAGCTACACTGCTTCTTAACGTGCTTCGATGCACTTTTGTCTGTATGTCACAGTGCTCTCTGTGTCAGTAGCAGACAACTATTTACATTCATGGTAATTGCCATGTGATGTTCCTGATTGTTTGAGGTTAGAATAGCGATGTCAACTGAAATAAATGTCTCACCATATGAAATGCATTAACACCTGGTTAATAAGTGTAGACATATTATCAAGTGCGAAAAAGCTGACAGTCTTACATTAAAGGATAAGATTGCGGCCCGGGACAAAATCCGTGAGTAATTTAATTGGAATGATTGCATTTCTCTTAAGTCCAGTAAGTAACTGCGGCAATTTTATGCTAACATAAAGTGCAGCACCAGAAACGTTAGGTGCGAAGAGTGTTTAAAATTGGTGGTGGCACTGCATTGAAACTAAAGTGGACGAAAATGTGTTATCGCTGATTAGTCAAGCAGACCCAAAAAAATACTGTTTGATTCTTGAAGCAATTGCTTTGGAAACCTTTCGGATAAACCCACAAATGGTAGCTTTGGAAATACCAACATTATCACCCACCAAGTAAATGAAAAATGTTAGTAGCATAAAATCTAAGTACCTAATTAACACTTGTAACATAAGAGAAAGAGGCATGCTTCTGTTGGTAGTATTCTAACCTCTTGTATTTCCCATAAAACTATGCTCATGACCCCTTGGACAGTCTATATTGCTTTAAAAATTCCCCTTTTTGCAGGGTTTCAAATTTATTATGACGTATGGCTACTCTTCTATTAGGAATGGCATGCAAAAATGCCAATTGTAGCAAACTTGTATCAACAGCTTGGTTTGCGGCAGCCATTTTCCAACTGCTAACATTTGTTAAATGCTTTAACACAGGGGTACATCGATGTTAACTTAACACCAACTTTAACACATTATTAAAGTTAACATTGTGTGATGAAACAGGTTTTGTGTTAACTCCAGTGTTAAATCAGTTTAACATTGTGTTAAAATTTAGCATCTGTTGGTGAAACCAGACCTAAGAGTTAAATTTAGCATTTATAATAGGTAACTTATTCTACCTCAGATTATTTTTATTTAAGTTATTGTTACTGGCATTCATTTTTTTTGACCAATATTAATAAACTCCTTGTTTAAATTTTCAACATTTTTAAACTAGGTTGTAATAAATATTAGCAAAAAACATGCTTCTAAAATAAATATTGATATACCAATAGCAAATGAATAAATATTAATTTAGATTTAAGGCTATTGATAATCAGAAAGAGAAGTGAATAAATGAACATTCAAATAAACAATTTTTTTTTCACATTTGAAGCTGAAATTACCCAGTCATTGCAGCCTGATACATCGCTCAAGAAAAAACTAAGAGTTGATGCAATAATTAAACATATATCATAATGAGATCATATGCTTAATTCTGGGTTTATTTTTGCATCTCACAGTTTTAAACTGTTTCTGCAAGAAGAGCAGATTGCTAAAATGTCCTGGAGCAGGACATATTCTTTTTGTCATTAACCCATTGTCATCTTATGTAAATACCTTCATGGCTACCTCGGAAATCTGACTTAAATTCCTGTACAGCTGCATGAGTGTGTGTAAAGTTCAAAAATTCATATAATAATTTATTTCCTGAAATGCTGCATACATGATGCTGGAACCATTGACTCACCAATTTCGGAGGCCTAATACAGTGTAGTCATTTTATGGTGAGGCCATGGATCATGCATATGCATGCTCTGCATACTGTCTGTTACACTGGAGGTTTTTTATTCCGTAATTCCTGCATTACTTACGAGTGATAGTAACATGCACTATGATGAATACTAACCTCGTTATAAGTGGTGTCCATCTGTGTGAAGACATTGGTATCTTCAGATGAAATTTCGATTCACATGCTTAAGTTCTTCTTGCTCAGTGTTCATAATTTCTGTTTTTATATTGTCCTTAAGGTCACCTATGGTGTGGGTATTGTTCCTATAAACTTTATTTCTTAGCGTTCCCCACAAATAGATGCACCAATTTTGTCAATTTTTTCCTCCATTAGAACATCTCAGTTTTGCTTCTTAGGTTTAGTGATCCCATGGTCCTAAATTTATTAACCAGGTGTCTTAACAGTTTTTCAACCTGGAACTAGAATACCAAGAAATTTCTCCTGAAATTGTCTACATACCTGTCTATATGATTCAATTTTCATGTATATATTGTACATAAACATTTGTTGTTCAAGCGTGAATTTGTTGGCAGGCATTTCAGTGGACTAATAACAAGACATTAACCCTCTTAAGCAGATCACACATGATACAGATGTCATGAATAAACTTTCACCTTTGAGATGCACAGTGCTAACACTCTTTGCAGCACAGCATAAAGCAGCAACTGAAGCCAGTTGATAAAGATAACCTTGAATGTATCATGTGCCACCAGTTGCGCATTAGAAAAATACTGAGATCACTGCAGTATAATGTGCTAAGCATATAGCCGGTCTGTGGCCTCACCTTAAAACGACTACACTGTATGATTAATGGGTGTAGTGGATCTCAAAACAGTTCTGGAAATGAAGGATTCCAGTACTCTGTGCATTGCCAAGAACTTTTACTGTTTTACCTTTATTCTAGCATACAACACTTTCCCCCTTTTTTTTCTTTCTTCTTCATTTTTTTCTTTTTTGTCTGTGATAGTGTGCATTCGAAAAAGGGGCAAATGTTTTAACTTGAAGTGTCAATGGGGTGAAGGTTGACCTCTAACCTTGAACTCTGGCAGCGTTCCACTTTGAAGCAGTTGATGAGCGATATTGTTGCCAAAGTCTGTGTAGTGCTAGCAGCCATCGTGTGAAACACAATTAAACCAGCGAATATCACATACCTATATTCCATCCAGACCAAGAAAGTTTCCTAGTATAAACAAATACATGTGCCACCACCATAGCACACCCTTCACGCAAATGAAAAAATTTGTTACTACCCTGCATATATTATCACCCTTTTTGTACTTCAAATACTAAAGATGGTGAATAATGGTAGTATTTTAATAATTGTTTCATTTAAACATAACTTAAATAATTAGCTTCTATTTATTACTATAGCTATGCAGCCATTGGTTATTTCTGCGTTGTTTATTGACATGAAGCAACAGTCGTGCTAATCAGTATTGCTTATGTTGTGTCATGGCTGAATGCAAAGCAGGTCAGAGCAATGTAGTGGCATAAGTGGCAAAGCCCTTAAAAGTGTTGAAAAAAGGGTAGTTTGGAATGTGCTCAAGTTGAGCATAATGATACCCTTGCCTGTTAAGGAGGTCATTAAATTAACATCGAAAGCAACTGGTCCATCTGTGAATGCTTTGCAACCAAGTTGTAGATAGACTGGCTATAAACATGGAAGACGACTCAAGCAGTATCACTACTTTTGATCTGATACCGAGCTGGGTGTTGCACTATTGCCTGAGGACTCCAATTAGCACACAAGTTTTTACTAATAAAAGATAATTCATAACATTTTTTCACCTTGAATTAGTACATTTATAATTTAACAGGTATAGGGGTATTTATTTCTTTAACACTCAGTGCTGGTGCACTGAAAGCACATGGTTAAGATAACATTGGGAGGTAACAATGGCAGTTTCTTGAAATCTTGAAAGTAAACAGCTGAGTGTCTGTTGAGGGGGAAGAGAGGAAGTTCCACCATGCATTCATGAAATGTCAAGGGTGGAGTGATACTACATGCATTGTTTATGTTAGGATCCATTTTGAGCCGGAATGATTGTAGCAGACAGAAAAATATTTTCCTGTAACCTTTAACTGTCCATTGCATTATAGGAAACAAACTTGATCTTACAAATTAACCCATTTGCTTCTGGTGCTCAAAGGCACACCTTGGTTTCCTTACTTCCTGTCTGGGTGTCTGACATTTTCATCTTCTCAGCTTGCCTATTGTTGTAATGGTGGTAGTTTTATGTTTCATTGTTAGGAGTTAACCCTCTTGGTGCCAAGTGGTAGAGCGGCAGCCCTCCTTAAAGTGCCAGATACAAGCAGATCGGCTTACAAAAACTTAACATGGTTAACACACTTTCGTGACATCACATAGCAACGGAATGCAAACCCTTGGAAGGGTACATCTTTTGTCCTTTGACAGGAAGGTTTATAATGGTATACTTGGCTTTCACGACAACAAACAACCCCTCAGTTTACGATAGTCTGTTGTGCTGTAGTAGTGAAAGATGGCAAGTGGTGGTTGTGATTTTTTCACACCAGGTGTAGATGGAGAAAAGGTGTTAAGAGTATTTCGATAATTGTAAAGTTGATGCAGATGAACTATTATCAGATAGTGATAGCTATATTAATTCTTCAAATGGTATCATCCCAGGCACGCCCCCTGGTTCTTCACTGCAAAAGAAGATGAAATTGAGCGTTTCTTTCGGAGCAGACAACGTCTTACAATTGAGTTGATTCAGAATCCAAAGAGGATTCTACTGATGACTGCAACAATAAGGAAAATGATACTCTGCTGGAAACCTTCACTGAAGTTTATCCTAATGATACTGACCATGCCCCCTTGCCTGCATTCTCTTTTATGGAATTCCCTGGACCAAAGTATGCCCATACCCTGATTTTTCCCCTATATTTTACTTCAATCTGTTTTTCACCACTACATGCCTGAACCTCATTGTTGCCAAAACAAATCATTATGCAAATCAGGTGCTTTCGACAAGAGATCTCTCACCAAGTTCAAGATCAAGATCCTGGCTAAGAACAACTGAGCAGGAGATAACGGCCTTCATTGCAGTTATTTTGAACATGGGCCTTGGGGCTTGTGAAAAAACCAACCGTGTTTTCCTACTGGAGTACCAAAGACATTTTCTGTACTCCTTGGTTTGGAAAAATGCTTTCCAGGAACAGATTTCAACTTCTTTTGAAATTTTTTCATTTGATGGATAACACCAAGCTTTCTTCTCCTGGTTCTCCAAATTATGACCCGTGTGCTAGATTCCAGCCTATTTTAAAACATAGAGTATTTCAGCATCATTACACTCCTCATCAACAACTGTCAATTGATGAAAGTTTAGTGGGAACCAAATGTCATACCCAGGTCATGCAGTACATGCCAAACAAGCACCATCATAAATGGGGGATAAAATTCTGGATATGTTATGCGATCAGCAAATAATGTTTAGGTTTTACAATTTACTCTTGAGACATTATGACACTAGGAAACATTTTACTGTATCTAAGACATTCAAATCACTAAAAATCCATAGGGATATATATTTAGAGGCCATATTTAGAGGGTTTTTTTAGGGTTCAAACCAGCCCCCCCAAAACAACTTCTGACAGATTTATTTATTTAAATTAATATCAAACCAATTTGTAAACTATTTGTTAGATAGCAGTAGGTTGACTGCTAGTAGCGCATTTACAAGGAAAGGGCAAACTCAATATTGTTGCCTTACATAGGTAAGGTGACCATATGTCCCAGTTTGCTAAGCAGTCTCAGCATTTTGTGCTGTAAGGTGGAGAGTATCTTCATTCTGGTGAGACTTTTCTGTCTATACAATGTCTCCAAGCAATTTTCTTGCCCACATAACGTCTAAATACTACAGAGTAGGTACATGGTAACTGTGTAGGGTACAGTTTAGTTTAGATCTAGTTATGGAACACCCCCCGCCCTTCCCAAAAATTATTTTCTGGATACGGGCTTGGGTTCTTTGCTACTGCAATCATCACTCTCATTTTCATCTGCCACAGTTAAGTTACAGTGACACTTTTGAACAGTCTTGGCTTCGATAATTATGACATTTATATCAATGTTAACATGGTCTTCAAATTATGGCCAATCTTCTGTTTTGTCCTATTGCTGATCATTCACCAAGAAGAAGAAGAATAAACCAGTATGGCTTGAAATTAAGTTACATGGAGGCAGCTGTGGACAGTAACTTCTAAACTCAATACTATAAGCTGCATCTCATTATTTATAAGAAAGCAAAGGCCAAATCATTTATGTACTTAATTTAAAAAAAAGAAGATATTTATTTGCTTACTTAATTTGCAGCAAGGCAGTGAATTTAAAATAAAAAAAAAAGTTTTATTTATGGACACTCTTTAACTACTAGGGTCCTTAGCGTGAAAGACTGAAAATTTTGCTCAGAGGCACCTTATCAGGCTTGAGGTTCCTTTATGTGCCGTAAATCTATGACACGGGACCACCGGCTTTAATTCCCTTCAGAAGGAAGCCATGATTAGGATTTTTTCGCCTGAAAAAATCTATTGCCCTCCGCTGGTTTTGAACCCGCGACCTCGGGAACTAGAGTGAATTTCATTTACACATTTAAAAGCATATTTCATATTTTATCTGATCATCTCTTGGACCACAAATGAGAGACATGAACACGTAACCACATTTGTTTGCTGTTACAAATACATGGGAATAATAAAACAACCTTACCTGTAAAATGTGTGTCTTCATTCTGTCTTTCTTACCATTCTTCACACAGCTAATGATATGCTACATGAACATCTTGTAGTAATGTAGCTTGGAAGTGTTGCATTATATCTCAGTCTGGTTAAAACTCACTGGTGTAATCTAGATGAAGAAATGCCATAATTATATTAATGAATTTAGTAGGGGTGTTGATGTGCCACACAATTGTTAAGTAACAAGCTCTTTGGATGTCTTGCATGCAGTTTTTAGTCTGCTGTGTAGCCAATCTTCGAAAACCTTTTCTGTTACTAAATCCTGTTTCTTCTAAGCTTACTTGCATGCAGGCATACAGAACTATGTTACTCTGCATCCACTTTACACTAATTGGCTGAAGCTTTTCGCAGGATAAAGTACACGTTTCCTACCATGTGGAGAGCATGGGCCCAATGGATGACACAGCTGTGATTGAATGGTCACAATACACATTCATAAAAATGAAGTATTTGAATGGTAACAACTCACATTCATAAAAATGAAGTGTTAGAAGATGTAATTATAAAGTATTTTTAAATAATATTTAACTTACAGTTAAGAGTGCTCAGTAGTGGCACAATTCCTTCCATGTTGCAGTCTGATTCTGTGAGTCAGGTTCACTATCGGCAGAAGAAGGCTCATTGGGATTAATGGTAATACTTTTGATGACATTGTTGATGATGCCCTCAAGCTCCCATGATTTACGTTCTTACTTGAGTATATGGTTAATTGCTCCCTTCCAATTGCCATTGTTCCGTGACAATGTTGTATTAAGCTGAGCTTTAACCATCTGCAGTTTGAATGTGATGTTGGTTCTTGCCATGAAGTCTTTAATTTGACTCCATTTCAGCTCAGTTTGGTTAAAAAAAAACAATGACAAGGGGAAAATGTAAGAAGTTTGTGGCCAGCAGCTCTTGCTGTTATGTGAATAATATACTTCTCATAGTCATTAGAATATTTTTGTGTTTGTTTGCAGCAGTTTCACTTTCACAAGGAATTCATCTACAGTACCAATTTTTAGTTTTAGCCATTTGATTATTCCTGTTTTCTAAGAGCTGTTGTATTTCTTCTTTGCATGAAAACCATGATATGGAGTATTGACCATCACAATCATACTATTTTGTTCCATTTCAGACAAAACACTTTGAAACCAATGCTGAAATACTTCCCCATTCATGTTCTCGTGATAATCATCTTTTTTGTTTTTGTTTCGGACAGCAGCAAACTGCCTTCTACAAAACCCTAATCACTGCCTATGTGTGTGATGATTAACCTTTTTCCTTTTCCACTTGGATTTTTAATCCAACGGACAAATCCCATAAAACATTTATCTTTTGTAATGCTCATTGTTGTAACAAATACCTTCCTCATTGTATGTGCCTTGGTCTCGTCAAGATAGTAGATCTATTGGATTGCAGTCCTATGCTGCCTAATCACACAAAGGAATTCCCAGAGTATGAAAATGTATATTTATTAGATCATTTTTGGTTATTTAAAGCCATTTTCTATTTTAGGGCATTTTTTCCAAGTTTGTCATTATTTTAAGATTTTCTTTCTCTTTGCGCCTTTATTCGATCATTTCCTTGCATTTACATCATGTAAGTATATAAAGATTTTTATATTATTGACATTTTACATAAGGATAACATTTCAAAGATCAGAAACCTCTTTATTTAACTGAGAAATAATAGTAACTTTGTACATCCTCTTGTATCTTGGGAAAAAATCATATTCTTATTTAATGGTCAGTCTGGAAAGGGTTGCTTGTGGGTAACTATACTCAGGGGTGTGGATATCATTACAGTTATAAATTCATGCTCCAATTAGGGATGAGACCAGTTAGTTTTCCCTTTTTTGCATTAAGTGCATACAGACAGGTTATTTTCTATATCCCCAAGTCATCTCGAAGGTTATGAGGTCTTCTTCATTTGCTATGAATTTTGTATAATCTGAGAACTCAAAAGGAGTTAATGCTATAGTTTTGTAAGACATGCTTCAAAAACAATTTCCTTGATTTTCTTTTCAGATTCTTCAAACAAGAACATGAAACAAATATATTTTTAATTAATTTGATAAATTATCTCATTCTTATACCTACTTTTTTCTAGTTGTATAGCAGTTGTATCCATGTGTAAATTAATTTATGACTTTCTGTGCACTGCTTTTAATATTAAGTAAATCTCAGTTTTAGGTCATTAAATTTTTAGGATTTTTAGGTCATGAAAATTCAGGCCCCTATTTCTTATATTTCTCTTAACCATTTTTTTTTACTTTAAAAATCCCATTTACTTAAGAACCTATACAGAGTAGTTCTGCTGAAATTATGTAAATCTGGATCTTGGTTTACTAATGACAAAAACTTGATGTATCATTGCTGTCATTTTTAAAGAAAAATCTATGTACAGGCGTATGCATTGCCAGTTTAACAAATTCATTACACTTGCTGAGTACACAATTTTCTCTCTTCTTGTCTGGAGTCATTAGCTTTCTAGTTTTAATTTACTTTCAGGATTTTTCTACACTGCTAACACATCCATAAATTTAGGTACAAGCTTAATTTTTTGTATTGGTAGAGTTGGATTACTTTTTCAAAAGGACATTATAAACTGTAAGATAATCTTTTCTTTCTCACCACTACATAAGTTTTTCCCTTTATGAAGTTTGAGCTCAGAGGTACGAGCAAATTCTGCCATTATGCAGAGTTTATGTATGAAATATGGAAAACTGATGCATTTTCAGTCATGAGTGAATTACAGTCAGTGTTAATGCACCCCAGATTTACACTTAACTGAGATATTAATCTGTGGTCAAGCAGTAAAAAAACCTGCGGAATCTATTTGTAGAATTAAACATCATTTCATTTCAAAGATTCCAGTTGGAAAAGAAAGCGGTAACTGTAATTTTAGATATAATTGTTGAACAACTCCAGTTCCTGACACTAAGGAAACATCCTTGTCTTGTTTTGTTCATTACGGATTTTCATCATTGCTCCAGACGCACTTCAGCCTTGAGCTTATTGTGCTACCTATATTGTTTTAAAGCCAATTCATTATGCCTCCTCCCTTTAACAAGGAATACAGTTTCATAACGGATATTGTTTCAAATTCTTCTGGTTCTAAAAGTGTTTTTCCAAAAGCAATATATCTCCTGTGAGCCAAGGCCTCACAGGAGCATATGTTGTGCGGGCTGTTTCAGTTTCTTTCTTGCACAATCTGCAATCTAAGTTACCCTGAAACACTCCCAATGTGTTAAGATGCTTTTTCACAGAGCATCTCCTTTGAGAAATGCAATAATTGTTCTTAACTGAAGTCTGTTACATTTAAGTAAGCTTTCAGCATTTTTCTTTCATGGTTTTCTAATAGTTTACTACTTTTGTCTCCTGGAGCTTTTAGCCAGGTTTTATGATCTACTTTGTACAGTTCTTAATAGCCTCTCTTACTAAACATCGAGATGTTCCTAGAGCCGGCTCTGGCCCAATAAATTGTAACGTTGCTCCTTGTTTTGCAAGTTCATCAGATTTTTCATTTCCCTCTATGCTACTATGACCTGGCACCCAGATGAGTTGAATTTCATTCTGCTCTGCCTAGCTTGTGAGCAAGTTTAGGCATTAAAAAACCAGTCCTGACATTACCTTATGACTACTTAAGAGCCTTAAGTGGAGCCTGGCTATCTAAGCAGATAAGGGTAGCTCTCCTTATATTTTTATGTATTATGCATTGAATAATAGCATAAATTTCTATTTAAAAAACAATAACATATTCACTCAAGAGAAAAAAAAAGCATCTTTTTGCACCTTGGTCTTATGCCACATACTGCAGCTCCTGTTTCTGAAACGTCCTTTGAACCATCTGTAGACCACACATCAAAGTTTTCTCAGGAGTTTCCAGAATTTTATTTGTCCAACGTTCAGGATCAATAATGACCCTGAAGTTCTTTATAAAGTGTTTAATTGGAATTATATAGTCTGACGGCTTTTCTAAAGATGCATCTCCTACATATTTCCTAATTCTTAGCAGACATATGTCTGTTTCAGGAATTCTCAGTTTCTTAGTGTGTTGCAGTCTATAGAGTGCCATTCTTGCCTCCTTCATTACAACTAAATGAATGGAGTCAGGTTCAGGAGTGTCTCCATTTGCTGCAGTAGTTGTTGTTTCATGACTCCTGTAACAGCCATACATGCTGTTCTTTGAACTTTATTTTGATGATTTTTAGAGCCTTTTTGAAGGACCTTAGGTCAACAAATCAGTGCTCCATAGGTTATCGATGGTATGTTACCCTGGTATGTATATCCAGTGCATCATAGTAGGTCTTAGTCCCCATCTTTTACCATGTGTGCATCTTACTACTTCAGAGGTTGTTTTCACAGATTTTATTGTTTTCTTGAAATGCTGATTCCAATCCATCTTGGAGTCAAAAGCTATTCCCAAGTATTTGACTTCCTCAGACGTTTTAACTTCTTTAACTTGAAGTAATAGAGATCCTAATCCCTTTATGTCCCTTCTTCTGGTAAATGGTATTATGGCTGTTTTATGAGGACTAATAGTTAAGACCTCATTCACAGCCCATTTTGTCACAGTATTCAGGGCCAACTGTATGAGTTCCTTGACTGTTCCTTTGTATTTACCACAAACTATGATGATGTCGTCCTCCGTGGTGTAGTGGTTACCATGCTAGCCTCTAGTTCCCGAGGTCACGGGTTCAAATCCAACAGAGGGCTATGGATTTTTTCGGGCGTAAAAACCCTTAGCATGGCTTCCTTCGGAAGGGAAGTAAAGCCACCCTTGTCGTAGATTTATGGCACATAAAAGAACCTCAAGCCTGATAAAGAGGCCTCTGAGCAAAATTACCGGTCTTTCACGCCCAACACAGAATGGGACGCTAAGGACCATAGCAGTTAAAGAGCATCCGTAAATAAAAAAAACTCAATTCAACTCAAACTATGATGACGATACCATCAGCATAGCCTGTGATATCAAAACCTAGGTTATTTGCTTAAGTAGCCTGTCAACCACCGGGTTCTATAGTAGGGGTGATAACACCCCATGCTGTGGACAACTACTCATGACCTTTGCATGTAGGCTACTATCCTTGAGACTTAAATGAACTATTTTGCCTCTCAGCATAGATTGAATCCACTGACAACAGGTTTCATCAATTCCGTATTTCCTTGCAGAAGTGGTTACTGCATTAGAGGAGATATTATCAAAGGCACCCTCAATATCAATGAAGGCACTAAGTGCCACCTCCTTTTCCTGAATTGCCATTTCCAATTTATAGGCAACCTGAAAAAGTGCAGTTTCAGTTGATCTGCCTGTATGACAGGCATGCTGATTCTGGTGCAGAGAATATACCTCCAATGCATATCTATGCATAGATATGCCTATCAATTTCTCAATTTTGAGAATTACTGACATTAAACTGATTGGTCAAGGGTTTACCTGGCTTTGGTATAAATATCACCCTAAGATGCCACCACTTCATTAGTATGAATGAATGGATTTATTGTACAATTTGTTCTACAGTTTGGTTTACAATACATACAATGTATATTCGTATATCATTATGCCCCTACATCTATTGTACAATTTGTCTGGTGCTTGTTTTCTTATTGGGCCACTCAGATTGCTTGGCTTCCTGGCCTTTTCACTCACTGAGCGGCCCTTGCTTCTCTTACTTTTCTATACCATTTTTTTCCTTTACCTTCTTTAATATTCTCCCATGTCCTTGATTTTGTTTCTTAGAGCCTTTTATTGAATCAGTCATATCTTTAAGATTTCACCTTCCTTCATTTTCATACATCTAACCAAATTTTTTTTTTTTTAAACTTCTTCTCTCCTCATTCTTTTTCTCCTCATTCTTCCTAGTTCTACTAATGCAACCTCTCCTGGTGCTGCTCTTAGTAGTCCAATTAAATCTTTATAAACCATTCTATACTTTTGGTCAATTTTCCTACTTCATCTTTAATTTCCCCGCTATTACTCAACCTTATTCCTAAATAGTCATATTCTTTGACTACCTCCAGTTCTTGACCACCTAGATACCATTTTTCTTCTTTCCTCCATTTATCACTTAGTACTTATTTATATTTACCTTAATTCCCTATTTTTCACACATTCTTGAATTTCATTTATTGCTTTTGTAACCCTATTATCGATATGTGCCTACCATAAAATCGTCTGCATATAATGAACCTGAACTTGGAATCTCCTTATCTCTTATTACTGGACAATGCTAATTTCTTATTTCTACTCCTAATATATCATTTATGAATATGTTAAGAATATTGAACTCAGTTTACATCACCTGTCTTAATCCTTTTTTTTTTTAAGCTTGTCAATTTACTCCCTTTTCCTATTTGTTCTTTGTTTTATCCTGATACGTAACTAGTACGTCTGGATACCGGGTCGACACTTTCCTCCCCATGTAGCATTGCCCTCCCTTCTCTCAAATCTATTATTTTATACCCTCCCCTTCTTGCAATTTCTTCTGCTTCACTAACTGTTCCCACTCTTATTACTTCCCCACTTCTCACTCGTATCACACCCTCCTCCTAATCATCTGTTCTCTCGGCTTCTCCCCACTTCTCCTTCTTTGCATCTCCTCTCGCCCCGCCTCTGCAACCAATGTTAGTTCCTTCTCCTCCCCCTCCCTAGCTGCTGCTTCTTCCTCCCTATTTTCTTCTGTACTCCTTTCATGGCTGTTTCCCTCCTCCACATATGCATTCCTTACTGCAGTCATCTGTTCTCTCAGCTTCTCCCTACTTCTCCTCCTTTGCATCTCTTCCCGCCCCACCGCTGCTACCAATGTTAGCTGCTCTTCCCCCTCCATGGCTGCTGGTTCTTCCTCCTTATTTTCTTCTGTTCTCCTTTCATGACTGTTTCTTGCGTGTGTCGAGTTTGTGATTTGATCAGCTGTTTTCTGCTCCTTTCTCCAAACTACTGACTCAGCTATTCTCTCGTTCTTTGACTTGTATGCGTCCTGGGCCATTGCTTCTGCTGATGTTCGCACATTTTTTCTCGTTCATTCCTCTGTATACTCCATTCTTCTTCTTCCACGAATAATTTTAAACCTTTCAAAGATGCCTTTTTCCCAGCTGCTCTTGCTTCTTTCATCCTGGCAATTAGCTCTTTTTTCAAAATTTGTTCCTCTCTCGTATAGTCCTGCTCTATAAAAATTTTTGAGCCTCTTAACCTCCTGGTGTTCCTTAAAATTTCCCTCTTTTTTTCCTTTGTCGTTATTCTTATAACAATGGGTCTAGATTTTCTTCCTCTTTTTCCGATTCAGTACATGTCTTCTATCTCCCAACCAAATGTTTTTATACCTAATCCTTCTTCCATGATACCGTACACTACTTCTTCTAGGTTTCTGTACTCTTCTGTCTCTCCGAAAATTATGCAGTTCTTTCTTCTCTGTCCTGCTTCGAATCTTTTCTCCATATCTTCAATTGTTTTCTTACAATCCATTATCCGCTGTACCATCTCTTCTCTCTGTTTCTTCATAACCTCCTCGATTCGTCTTGAATTTTCCCCGGATTCCATTAGCTGGCTGATTTCTGCTGATCCTGTTTTCACCTCTACTCTGCCAATTACTCAGCTTTCGCTCCACACGTTCTCCTACCGCTGTCAGCACCAGACTCCACTTCATTAGTATGTATCCTAAGGCCAAACTTGCTCTTAGGATTTATGTCAACATTTTTGATAAATCATCAAAACTTCGCTGAAGCATAATGGGCATTATTCCATTGCTTCCTGGAAATTTATAAGGTTGAGATGAGAGCACTGCCCATTTTAATTTTTCATATTTGAGACATCCTTGTTGATTTCCCAGTCTGCCATGGGGGATCTTCCTAGAGAGCTTCAGTCTCAGGCTGTCCCATCCTTCAGATTCATCAAGTGTAATCAATCCAGGGAAGTGAATTCAAAATTCTTTATTGTCTCCTCCTCTGTTTTAATATATTCTCAATTTTCCAATTGGAGATTGCTAATAAAGCTTTGTGGATCTTTTCTAGGAGCCTTTTGAAATCTAGCACTTTTGGGGCCATTTCTATTTCCTCACAGTGCTTCCTCCAGAAGCCAACTTAACCTCAAGGCATCATTGTATTCTGTTAATGATTTGCTATAAGCAGTTCATTGTTTGGTTTGTTTTGCAAAGTTAATCTGCGAGTTCTCTGCCTTTTACTTGCAAGGTCTTGATTTCACCAGGACACATTCCTGTTGGCTTGCCTTGTTTTCAGAGGACAGTTATCATTAAATGCTGAGATTATTGCATCCTGTAAATGCTCTGCAGAAATTTCTAAATCTTCAGTCACGAATGTTATTATCCATCTTACTCGGAGCATTGACTAGGTCTTTTCTATATAATACCAAGTTGGTTCTTTTTGGATCCTGATTTGTTTAGAAGTACATCTTACTTCATATCGGATGTGTCTGTGGTCAGAACAACTTTCATCCTCAGACACACATCAATTTTTAATAAGGTTTCCCACATAATGGATTGCTAAAGTTATGTTGACAACTTCCTGCCTTCTTGTAGTAACAAAGTAGGTCTGCTACCCACGTTCATTATCTCAGATTACTTGATATAATAAAATTATGAAGAGACCTCTTTCATTTGTGCCTGTACTCTCCCACATAATGTGATGGGAGTTTACATCACTGTCAATTGTAGTCCACCGGAACAACAAATGGCTACCAGCTGTTCTAATTCCCTAGTAGGAGGTAAAATGACATCATACGGGAGGTAGACTGATCCAAGTACAAACAACCTCAGTCCACCTTCCCCCATTGATTTTACTCTGATTGCCGTAAGGTCCCTGGAACAGAGGTTCATTAATGGCAGTATATTTGTCATTTTTAACTAAGATGCAGGTTCTTGGAGTCTTGTCAGCTCTATTATAAATTCATTTCCTGCCAGCCTCCTTGAGACCCCTAATTTTCCCTTTGTAACACCAGGGTTCCTGGATGAGTGCCACATTACAGTCTTCATGTTCCCACAGGAGGCAGCAGAGTCTGCTACTTTCAACTCTGCTCCCTCCCAAAGTTCTCTAAGTGCGCTAATTGTCTGATTTAACCAATCTTTTGTGTTTTCATTTGCACAGGTTATCCATAGGATACCCTGCACAGATTTTGTACCAATGAATTGCGGCAGAGATCCTTCCTAAAAGATGCATCCACCCCTTTAATCAGTTTGGACTGAATCAGATCATCTTGTTCCTGGTTCAGTTTAATAACAGGATGGCATTGCCTTATAAGTGCCATTTTGATTCCAACTATAGCATAACAAAAAAAAGACAATTTGTTCCAATTTGGTCCTCCTGTGCTTTTCTTTCAGATGTTTCTTCCTTTCCCCCAAGAGCTTCTTGGACTGTAGTGTAGTTTTTGCAATGCCTACAGTCAGATCCTCTACATTAAATTTTAGATGTTTTCTGTTAAGTCTTCTTCTAGAGATCCTTGGAACAGTTTCAGGGTTTTGTTTTACTATGTCAATTTAGGTATTAAGAGTATGGAGGAAAAACAGTCAACATCAGTAGAGCCCCTTATACCGGGGTAAGGCTGAATACTCTGGGAGGACAAAAATTGTATGAAGGAATTAAATTTTGTGTAAAATGTGGAAAAAATAGTACTACTGATTGTATACAGCAAAATTTAGGTCTGAGGCAAGGTTGTAAACTCAGTCCAATATTATTTAACTTATTTATAGATGATATTTTAGATAGAATAATGAAAAGTAATAAACACTGTCCAGTTGTAGGGAAAAAGGAAATACCAGGGTTATTATTTGCAGATGATCTAGTAACCGGGGCAGTAACAGTGATAGGGTTGCAACATGCTATTAATGAAATTGCAAAATTCTGTATGGAATGGGGGCTAAAGGTGAATACAAAAAAGTCCAAGATAATAGTGTTCAAGAAAGGATCAAAATTAAAAAGAGAGGAAAGATGGTATATTTGGAGAGCAAATAGAGGTGGTAAAAGAATTTGTTTACTTGGGGATTAGATTCTCAAGCAACGGGAAATGGGAAGCACAATCTAAATATGCACAATTGAAAGGAAAGCTAGCCATGAAAGCTGTTAGAGTTTGCTTGTGCAAAACACCCACGCTACCAATGAACTGGTTGGAAAGGCTATATGAAGCTGTAGTGGAGTCAAAAATGTTATATGGAATAGAAATATGGGGGGTGGCAAAGGGATGGATTAAGATTGATATAGTCCATAGAATGTTTTGTAGAGAAGTTCTGGGTTTACCCAAGAGTTCACCAAGAGGTGTGGCACTGGCAGAGCTAGGAAGGGTAGGGAGAAAAGGTATAATAGTGGAAAGAATTTTGAAGTAAGATGTTTAAATTTAGAAGATAGTAATATATTAAAAGAATGTATACAGTTCCAAAAAGCTGTCCTAGGAGAAGAGTGTTGGATTGGGGAAATGGGGAAATGTGCTAAAAGAAATTGGCATGAGGAATATTTTCCTATTAGATAAATGTAATAACAGTGGGTTTTGGAAAGAAGTGAGATTGAGGGTGGAAGTTATCGAGAAACAAGAGATATGGACTAGTTTTGAGGATAAAAGGTCATTGATCTTGTGTAAATCAGTTAAAAGAAATTGGGGAAGGGAGAAGTATGTAAATATATGCAATCAATTTGGTAGAATAGGTCTTGTGTGGATGCGCACAGGAGTAATATTTTTAAAAAGGAATGGATATAATTGTTCGGGGAGATGTATTATGTGTGATGAATCGGGTAGTACTTTTCATTGGCTAATAGAATGTGATAAGGTTAAAAGGTGGAGAGAGGTTATATGGAATAAAAAATGGGACAAGCTAAACAAAGAAGCAGTAGCATTAAGAATGTTGGGAAGCACAAAAGTAGAAACAATTAAAATGATGGGGAAAGTTTTAGGCAACACAAGGGATAAGTGGATAAGGAGCTTAAGAAAGGTACAGCAGAATGGGCACAATTTGGAAAGTGGAGAGATGGTATAGTAGCTTTATCCCATATATACAGCCTAGGGGCTAAATATGGGAGAGCTAGAAAACTGGAGCACCAGATTTAAGTTTTAGAGTAAGTTTATTTGTATTATTGTAATAATGATGAAATAAATATTACATTACATTACTCTGGGAGGTTGCCTGGTATCGCAGAGGCTCCGTTAGTAATACATCTCCTGCATACGATGCACCCCTTCGGCATGGAATTGCATAACACCGTGGGGTTGGGGAGTTGGTTCACGGCCTCCTATTCATTATTCAGAGACAAACCTACAACAGTGGTTTGGTAAACAACCAAAACCACCATGCAGGTCCTGGCAATCCACCACCTGCCGATGTGTCCAATACCCGTTCAAGGTCCAACTTTTAGGTGCTTGCAGACAGTTATGCCACTCCAGAGACTCCCCCACTGAGGAAAGGAAACATCCAGTATTGTCATTGTGTAGCTACCACTGTGTGACTGGGACATTTCAAGGAGTAATAAAGTGGTATAAGGATTCTAGACAGAACAACAGTGTTGCATAAACACAGGGTTTCAGACCTTGTCATTGCTTCGTTATCATCTCGGCAATAAAACTGCTTCTCACACAATATGAACATAGATTCAACATGAAGATTTTCAAGGGGATCCCCCCCCCCCCCTCCAAACTATGCTTTACATGGAACATTTTTTGAGGTTTTTGATTTTCTCAAAAATGGCTAACGATTTTGATTAAAATACCATATATTTAAGACATTTACATGCCAAAGAAAATATATCTTGAATTTTCTGGGAATAGCTGCTATGAAGTTCTCTTCACTTGGAAGGAATTTTGTATAATTTTGTTTGGTAAATTATAAGAGATACAGAAATATATACTTCATAAAAACTGTAGAACTCTTATAACATACAGTTTATTTCAATTAACTTTTTTGTGGTATCAACCATTTCTGAGATATACATTATTATTGATTTGAATTTTTCACATTTTTGTCATTTTGTTTAAAAGTGCTGTCTTTATTCAGCTGTTTCTCGTGATGTCATGAAAATGGATGGAATTCCAAAGGCAGCATATAGCCACTTGCTTTTAAACATCTGATTATTGATTTGGTTCCCTCCATCCCCCCTTTTAATACAGAAAAATATGTAATGAAACTACATATTTCAGCAAAAGTTTATCTTGATTAACATAAAGTAGGTAATAAGCTTTTGTAGTAACGGTGTGTAGATGTTATATAAAAATAAATGATAGTGGGTAAAGAAAGTCATGTGTGTGCAACACATCAGATTATTTTGCTAAGTTTTCGCTTGTCTTTAATGGTAACACCAACCATCTTTTTGTTTTCAATTGTGGACTTGTACTTATCTACTAAATCCAGTAACAAGGAATTTTGCATCTAAAATTTTAGTGCTCTTCGACGTCTTGATGAGTTATTGCTTATATTCTTCATTGAGTCCATTGCGAATGTATGTCGAGACAAAATTGTCTGCAAATGGATTCAGTGCAAGTAAATTATAGGCTACCAACACCAGCTATTACTTGCACTCTATACATAAACACAACAAGTATGTGACTTGAAATTAATCACTGCCTTCTGAATACTACTTTGAGCTGCTCTGGAGGAGAAAAATAGTGAGAAAACAGGTGCAACAAAACCGCAGTATTCAAATCAAGGATTAGCAATGGTGCACAGGATTTATGACTTTACCACAGCAACAGTTTAACCACAGTATTGTAACAGCTTATATTTACTGGGAATGATGCACTCGGCCATTAAGCGTCTTCAAACAGGTTTACTTCCAGTCCTTTACAGCCTATCAACAGTTGTGCTCTCACTTCACAAACTCAGAGTACTAATGCCATGCAAAAGATTTATACAATCATTTACCTCACTGGATTAAAGAAATGATGATGAACAAATATAAATTAAGCAAATTAAGTTTTATCTTATTAAGAATGCTTAGACAGTAGGAGAATATAAAATTGCAAAAACAAATAATGGTTAACTTATTAAAATTTTAATGTTAAAATTGTACATATAGATAATAGTACCTCTCCAATATCAATGGTTAAAGTGTAACTTTATGTATACAGTAAACTCTTGTTTAACCAAATTCCAAGGGACCGAAAAATAGCCAATTTTGTTTAACAAAGTTTGAATTAACGAGGTTTTGTAAAAATAGTTCCCTATTTTCTGAAATGGTAAAATACGACTGTTGAGTTCACTTTCTCTCTTGTTATGCATAACAACGAATGAGGATGTTCCACTTTCATGACCTCTAAGAAAAAGTAAAAATAACTGCTGTATACAGTATATCTGGCATTTGTTTAATTGAGAAAATATACTGTCAAATGCTTGTCATAAGTTTTTTTAAAACAGTACTATTTGGAACAATATTGTACTCATTGAATTAGTGAGTGGTATAATACAACAAACAATAACCTTAAGAAACACTTTAAATATACTGTTCTTTTAACACTAAGTTTTAATCGGAACACATGTTTTAGTTACAACTCTTATCCTTTACACATTTTAGTTCTATAATTTAAAAAATAATTAATTGTTGTTTGGCGGACCGTTAGTCGTAATATTAAGGCACTCTCTGATATACCACGTCCAGGGCAGCCTGAAATGCCATGGAGACATCAGAAGTGGCAGCAAATCTCTTGAGAACAGAAATTGCAGCGGCTACTTCAGCGCAGGGTCGCAGTGTCATATCTTCATGTTCCACCTCAGTAGATGACAGTAAAGAATTATCATTCTCTTCTGCATCATCAGCAGATGACTGGTTCTTCAGCAGCACAGATGTTCTTGTCCACCTACGTCCATTCTTCCATAATGACGGTACAAGAGGACACCAATTGGGTATAAGCGTGTAGAAGAGCATTATCAGAATCCCAATTGTATCCACATTATAAGTTCAGATGTGGATCATCGGTTTCCTGTTCAGTTTCAGTGGCGTTATCAGTTGCTGTCCACACCTTCTTAAAACAGTTATGGTGTCTGTTGTAACTTCATCCCAAGCAACAGATATGTTGCGGATAGCTTGCAGTGCATTCCAATGTGGAACTGTTTCTTGTAGTTCTATTGCACAGGTGGCAGCCTTAACCAATTGGTGCCTGTAATTACACTTCATTGAGGCAATTATTCCTTGGATCCAATGGTTGCAGACGGCTCGTGGTGTTAGCTAGTAAGAAGACAACTTCTATGTTCGGAAGTTCCAGGTCACTGAACTGATGTGCTGAGCAGTGGTCCAAAGTTAGCAAAATGGTCCTCTTTCTCGCAGCCATTTGTTGTTTAATCTTCAAGAGATTTGGTCTTCAAGCTTTATTGTTATTTTCATACTGATTTGGCAGATTGAATAGGTTGACATTTTTAAAGCATTTTTACATTTTCCAATCGCTAATGGTTTGAGCTGCTCAGAACCATCTGAATTACAACACAAGACCACCGTCAGTCTCTCCTTGCTGCATTTTCCTCCTTGGCACGTAGTGTTTTTCAGGTCAAGTTATAGAAAACGCCTGCTTCACCCATATTAAACACATTTCTTGCGTGATGATGAGAGAGCTTAGATTGAAACTCCCGCGCCCACTCATTGGCATCTTCTTCGTTTACTCTATGTGCCTCCCCACAGACACTGACAGCACTGATTTTATGCCTCTTCTGAAAACGCCATAGCCATCCCTCAGAGACACAAACCCAGAAATTCCTTCTTTCTTGGGGATTTCCCTAACCTTTATTTGAAGCATGGGACCAGCCAGGGAATTTGCTGATAACGCATGTGCTGGAGCCATTCTAACAGCAAATCCTCCAACTCTTCATGTTTAACTGGTCCCATGCGCTTGCTATTGCCACTAAATGAATAGTTTGTCAGACATGCCTCTACTTTCTGTTTTGAACTTATAATCGATGAGAGAGTACACTTAGGAATCTGAAAGTGTTCTGCAACCTGTGTTTTGGTCTTCTCTCCACTATCGACCATATGTAAAGTTTACTGCTTTTGTTTCTGCGTGAGAGCATTATGAGCACGTTTCTCTTTCGGTGGCATAGGGAGTGATGGAGTGAAAGAAAGAAAAAAGAAGAAAAAAACATTCACTGTTCACAAGCAGAGACAAACAGCTCTCTAGATTGTTGCGAGTCACGTGCCACATGCGGTCTGCTGACCAACCCTCTTTCCCCGCCCTTGCATCATATACTGTGGAAGTGATACATAAGCAGCAAGTAAGCAATTGGACCATTGTTGAGAATATACAGTACAATATTAAGAAAAATTATGTGAAATGCATAACGGAAAATACCGTAATGCACAGCACAACATACATATTTGGTTTAAACGAAGAATAACATATGGAATATGTGATGAGGGTACCAAATTTTAGTTTGTAGTACGAATTATCTGAAATTCGGTTTAAGCGGTAGATTTTTCCATGTAATTTGGCAGGGACCGAGCAGCTACTACGGATTAACCAATTTTTCGGTTTATCCAATTTCGAATTAGCGAGGGTCTACTGTACTTTATTTCACATGACAAAACCCTGTAAAATCATTTACAATTGGTGAATAAATCTGAGTCTTAAATTTATACAGCTAGCCCAAAGAAGTATGGAAATATTTAATAGTAAGCCTTACTGCTAAACCATTTTCAATTTTAAGTTCAAAATAGTGATAAACAAAACCACTTAAAAAGGGAGTACCTTATTGGCTGGTGGATGAATTAAAAGTTTTTCCACTTAGCATGTTGTCTCTTCCTCTGTATAAAACAGTTTGGTTCAGATCGTAACTTTCGTAGTTATTCTTGCACAGAGAATTTAAAAAAAAAGAAGTTGTAGCAGTTCAGGTTATGTAACAAAATGTGTTTGTTCAGGTTCACATATAACCAACTGAGCTGTTACAGTGGAATGTTTATGGGACTCTACACATGCTCTGTAGTTTGTTTCAGGGTTCCAGATAAGCCCTCAGTGTACTCTTTGCCATGTGGTTCAGGTGTAGTGAAAAATATTACTTTTGGTTAATGAATTACTGTCATGGCTGTGGAGCAATCCTCTGCCACTGTGGTGAAACATAAATGGGGAACACTATTAAAAAGTGGAGAGAAAACAGTTTTAATTATATTCAATAAATTCTGTGAAAGTTACCTTCTTGTGATAGAAGATGAGGTAAGATTGAGTTCATATTTCTGTGTCCATTTCCAACTTCCAATTTGTGTTATTACTAGCACCGTATGTAAGTAGCTCATAAATTAGCACTATTCAAGAACCATTTACATTGCATATAAACCTCTGTAATTACCAATCTAGAAAATACATTGTCCATTCACCCATTCCATTTGCAAGCTGTTTAACAATCAAATTGTATGTAACCATAACAAACAGTAACATATCAGATGTAAAACACTTAGTGCAGCCAACATCTTTATCTGTAATCTGGCATGAGGCGCCACCCCCAAATTAGGTATGCTCTTTGTATCATCTTGCTTATTTGCTGAGTTATTGTAGATATCCATAAACTATTTTCATTAAAGTGCTGGACAATTGACTGTTTCAGTGATGAATCAATTATTCATTGCAAATAGCACATTAACAAGCAAATTCTTAACTCTCGTATTATCAAGTTGTAAGTTGAGTACAGTAACAACGTGAATTTATGCTACTATTCTGTCATGACCAGTTTTAATCTACAATGAATTTGGTTATATGCTGTTTAGCAATAATTGAGCTGTTCATTGTTAGTGATGCAGAATTTTTGCTTCTGCTTGGATTGTGCTGCATTTGTTTAAATAACTGACTCATAAAAGTTTAAAGTAAAACTGGTGATATTCATATTAATGATAGAATCAATGATTTCTAAAGCCTCAAGTTGACAGCAGTTTAATTCAGTATCTTTAATCACAGGTGCTGAACTATCGAGGCTCACTTTTATGTAGGTAAACCACTTTTGTTTGTTTTCTCTTAGTATTGTGTAATAGTAATTTCAGAATGTAAGGCAAAATATATAACACTTCTAAAATGTTTAAATATTAATGATCCTCAAGCTGTGGAATATACCACATTTGCATGCTCTGCAGCAATTTCCTCTCGTGGGTACTTGCTTCCTACCATACCTCCACATGGTACTGCCATGTGCTCGGAGTGGTACATAAGGTTTATTTATTTCTTCTTTGAGCTTAAATGTTTGTTCAACATTGGCCCATCAGTAGGAATGCCTCAGTTTTGTGCTGTTTGTAATTTATATTCTTCCTGGTGTTCATGCTTTCTGTACTGAATGCATTTTAGTTTACTCTTAGTCACTCCAAATATATTTAAGCATTCATAACAAAGCATTTAAGGTAGATTTAGGAATTCCCAGTCCCATAGCTGTGATTTTTTTGAAATTGTAATACACTTTATCTTGTACTGGCCACGTACATGTTAACTCATTAGAATGAGTAACATACAATCTGCAGGTGACAAAAATGCTAGCACAGCAATGTACTATGTAAACATTTCCTACTTTTATCATGCATCTCTCTCTCTCTCTCTCTCTCTCTCTCTCTCTCTCTCTCTCACCAGATAAGCTAGAGCTCCACAAGGGGAGTGCATTTACACAGTATTAAACAACCTGTCAATTGAGGTAGATTAACTCTCCTCGATTTAATTTGGTGCGGTGGAATTCTGTTATGTGTGGTAGCATAGCACACAGTAGTAAATTATTAATATGGCATCCTATAAAAGCCCCTGGCCCCTTACTGCAGGGTAGGGATCATCTGAACTGTATTAATGGCTGAAGAGTAATGCAAAGTTAAGTTTTGCATTGACAAGAGGTAGCATTGAGGTCACCGTTACCCCCAAGCTGTCTGGTGCTGGGGTAGAAGGAAAGTCTTGTTTTAACCCTAGAACACTAACGTGTTGCTATAGATGCATTATCATTAATGTTTCATAAATTTTACAACTTTTTTTATTACTGTAGTTGTAGCAGTAATTTTTTGTTTGATAATCAACAAGACAAATTGTGGGATTTTTTAAAAGTGTGTACTATTCAAATCTATTGTCATTTTGAGCAAAATTAGTTATAATAATTGGAAAAATTTAATGCAATTGTAAATGATAATACAAAACAATTACGTTACAAATTATTTGTTATTACATAAAATACGTTTTTCCTGTTAACAAGTATGATAAACTATAAATGTTCAGTTGGAGAATAACACACTGTTCAGTTAGTACATGATGTACATAATGAGAGCTCTGTGTTCAGAGCAGAATGGCTTTTGTGCATCTCAAACAGTAATTCATTGTTATTCTCCTTTTGCTCAGGGGGCAGATTCTGCAGACTCTGCATTTCTTGTGAGTTTATTGAGGAGCTTCTGTAGGAATTTGTTTCCTCACGATGTTGGCTATTGATTGTTGCAATGACCTAGGAATGTTTTTCATTGTTTGTAGAAGCTGCAGCCATGGAGACATTAGTTGTTCAGAGATAGTGCATTCTGGTCATGGGTTTATTGTTTCTCTTTCCCATGTTATAAGTTTGGATAACCCAATAATTTACATTGCAGGTGTTCATGATTCGATAAAATACACAAAGTGGCCAATGCCTCGTCTTCTAACTGGTGCAGTAGTTGTGGCACGTCTGGTCAAGAATATTGATGGCTCCTTTAGTGGAATTATAGAATTCCATAATTTGAGGCTTGTTTGTGTGTTATTCACTGATACCAGTTTGAGTGTGTGATGTTGAAATTAGGAGCACATTCTTGTTTGGCTTAGGCTTGTTAGAAACAGGTGTCTTGTTTCTATCAAAGCAAAATATTGATGTACCAGTCTTCCTGGATTTTAGGGACAGCATTTCCAGTGGGATTTCTTTCTTGTTGCCCCTTATTGTGCCAACGGGAGTTAGGTTGAATAGCTTTTCTGTGAGATTGACTGCTAACAAATGTAAACCAGTTGTCTACAGTTACATTCCGATTGCTTCCATGGATGCTCTTGGTCTGTTCTTTTATGTAGTATTCACTCAGAAGCAAACCACGAGTTTCTGTGCTTTTTTCTGTATGCGGAGCTGCATCAAACGTAAAGTGTGTGGATACATCACAAGCCATTACAATCTTTATGCCATATTTAGAGGTTTTATTAGGAATATATATTCTAAAGGGGCATCTGTTGCCTTGTCATCAAATTGCAAGCTATTTAGAAGAAAATCAAATCTCTCAGCACTCATAGACGATCTTTATCTGTCTCCACACAGTTCATGGTTGAATATCATTCTCGAAGCTAAATGATTGTCTTTCAGTGCTGCAGATAAAACAAGAACTCCAAGCAAAGCATTAACTCATCTCTACACACTTCTGAAACAGTGCTATTTATATTGCTATATTTTGATTTTTTTTTAATTTATTACTGGATTCGTGTGTATAATAATTTTATCCATCAGGTCATTATCAAAAAATAAGTTGAAACACTCCATGGGTGTAACAAAATGTTGTACATTGCTCTTTGGGCCCTGAATGAAATGAACTATATTTTGTTTTTGGAGTGCATGTAACTGCTTGAGTTGCTGGATCTGATGACCATATATTTCTATTTTTCCCTCGTAATGCTGGTTTAGCTAGACTCAATATAAAATCATGCAATGTTACATTTTCACACATTGGTTTTCCATTCAGTTGTTCTTTATCACAGTCACTTTCTCTAACAGTGCCATTAGAAATGGATTCTTCCTCGGCCCTGTCTACCATTTTGCTGTGCTCATCCTGAGAATTTTCACCATTCTTCTTTACACAATTCTTCTCTTTCTACTTCTGTAAACAAGTTCAGTAGTTTGGATTCGAGTCCGGGTCATTAGTTGACACCACTCTAAATTAAAATTGTATCCTGCTGTAGTAATTTATAGTTACTTTATACAAAATAAAATGAAAAAATGAGACCTGTGTAAGTCTTACCTTCAAGAAAATATTGCACACTATCACTAACACCTCGTAAAATTCACGACAAACTCACAGATGCTTGGCTGTGTTGCTATACCAACAAAGAAATGGCAGGAGAAAGTACACCACTCGATTAGTTGCATCCAACAATGAGCTTAATGAAAGTTACAGCAATAAGAAAGCATGGGAGATAATTCTGCAAGCACTTTCGTCAGATGTAAAAATCACGATGTATTAGTGTTCTAGGGTTAAAGTTTTGATTTCAGAGACAGATTTTTACTAACCAAGAAAAGAAAATCGGCATTAATATGTAAATTATAAAAATATTTTGTACTTCTTGTACTTCAGACTTGACCTTATATGCATACAAAATGTGTAAATGAAAAACATACAAATTAAATAAAACTGTATGCGAACTACAGGGATTCTGTTAGAAACTGCCAAAAAATGAAGCATAAAAAATCTGTCAATGTGAAACTAATAAAGGATGCATTACTTTTTTTTTTTTTCTTTCTTTCTTTTTCCAAACAGTTGTGTTGAGCACGCTGAAATTATCGGGCTCGCTGTGGGATTAATTTCAGGCTTAGATTAATAATCTCCTCCTAGTACAGTGAACTATAGTACTGTGATGAAATTGGTTCAGAGTGATACATTGTTGGTAAGGTTTTGTCATTTAGGCATATGACGACACAGCACCTCATAATTGTAGAAAGCTTCTATTTTTTATTGAATTTACAGAATGTAATATGTTTGACATTATTTTAATAAAGGTCACTAAAATCCTATTTTTTGTGCAGTTTGTTCCATAATATATGATTCAGGGGTTTACTGTATGAATTCATGGACTCACCTAATAGTATAACCTGTATGTTCCAAGCTGGGCCATTCATTCAGATTCATATTGCTTACCATGTCATCTACTAATACTGGAAAGTACTTAAACGTATTGATTTATAATAGCTAATTGTCTTCAGACAGATCCGTGAGCATTTAAATTTTAAGCAATTGCCAAGGATGCTAAACCACAAGCAGGCTATATACTTATGCTGATGTAGCTAACAAACTTATTAGGCTACACTGGTTTGTTACATGCCCAAAATATCTTTTGTTGCCTTGGAAGTTGGACCTATTCTTGTGTATAATGGTAGCTCTGAATCCAAAAATAGCATCAGTTTTGCCTGTGGGCTCTAGTTTTGAAGATGGAGCTAAGCCACCGTAGTGGTGAGCAGAAGTAATAGTTTAATGGTGAGCTACACTACGTGATCAGAAGTATCCGCACACCTGGCTGAAAATGACGTGGCGCCCTCCATTGATAATGCTAGGAGTCAATATGGTGTTGGCCCACCCTTAGCCTTGATGACAGTGTTCACTCTCGCAGGCATACTTTCAATCAGGTGCTGGAAGGTTTCTTGGGGAATGGCAGCCCATTCTTCACGGAGTGCGGAACTGAGGAGAGGTATCGATGTAGATCGGTGAGGCCTGGCACGAAGTTGGCATTCCAAAACGTCCCAAAGGTGTTCATTAGGATTCAAGTCAGGACTCTGTGTAGGCCAGTCCATTACAGGGATGTTATTGTCGTGTAACCACTCCGCCATAGCCTGTGCAGTATGAACAGGTGCTTGATCGTGTTGAAAGATGCAATTGCCATCCCTGAATTGATAGTCCCCCCCAGGAAAAACACGACCACACCATAACACCACCACCTCTGAATTTCACTGTTGGCACTACACACGCTGGCAGATGACGTTCATCGGGCATTTGCCATACCCATACCCTGCCATCGGATCACCACATTGTGTACTGTGATTCGTCACTCCACACAATGTTTTGCCACTGTTCAATCGTGTAATGTTGACGCTCCTTACACCAAGTGAGGCATCGTTTGGCATTTTCCTGCATGATGTGTGGCTTATGAGCAGCCGCTCAACCATGGAATCCAAGGTTTCTCACCTCACGCCTAAACTGTCATAGTATTTGGAGTGGATCCTGATGCAGTTTGGAATTCCTGTGTGATGGTCTGGATAGATGTCTGCTATTACTCTTTACGACCCTCTTCAAATGTCGGCTGTCTCTGTCAGTCAACAGATGAGGTTGGCCTGTACGCTTTTGTGCTGTACATGTCCCTTCACGTTTCCACTTCACTATCACATCAGAAACAGTGGGCCTAGGGATGTTTAGGAGTGTGGAAATCTTGCATACAGACTTCTGACACAAGTGACACCCAATCACCTGACCATGTTCGAAGTCCGTGAGTTCCACAGATCGTCCCATTCTGCTGTTTCACGATGTGTAATGACTACTGAGGTCGCGGATGAGTACCAGGCAGTAGGTGGCAGCACAATGCACCTAAGATAAAAAAGATGTATGTTTGTGGGGGTGTCCGGATACTTTTGATCACATAGTGTATATCTTTTATACAATGACTGTTGAGAGCATTAATGGACAGTGCGGATCCCTGTTGAGATAAGGTTCGACTATAGAAACTATTGTGATCAGTGTTTTATTGCATGTTAGAACAAATGCCTTGGCTTCCTGTAGAAGAAAATGCTTAGACCATCCTGGTGTATTCTGTTTCAATGGCAAATAACCCTGAAAGCATGTAGGAAACATATTTCTGACTTTGTGAAGAGGGCATATTTTGCTTATTTTCACGTCAAGCTAGGAGACCAAGATAAACCATTGATTCCCCACATTGTTTGCAAAACTTGTATGGAATATTTGTGGTAGTGAACAAAAGGAGAAAGGAGCTGTGGGAAATTTGGCATACCAATAGTTTGGAGGGAAACGAAGTACCAGCATAAAGATTGTTACTTTTGCTTTGTCAACATTAAGGATATAAATAAAAATAATAAAGCAAATAGCCTTATCCTAACCTAGATTCTGCAAGACGTGTTCCATCTTTCAACCTTCAACCAGAAATATGGATAAGGAATCTGCATGTCCGATGTAGACACAGGTGGGAATGGTGATAATAGTGATTTTGTAGGAACTTCAAGTGCTGAAATGTGTTCTCTCACACATTGTTGTCCCCCGTGGTTTAGGGGTGCAATGCTATCCTCAGTTCCCAAGGTCGCGGGTTCAAACCTGGTGGAGGGTGATGGATTTTTTTTTTGCCGCATAAAAATCCTTAGTATGGCTTCCTTTGGAAGGGAAGTAAAGCCAGTGGTCCTGTGTCATAGGTTTACGGTGTGTAAAGGAACCTCAAGTCTGGTAAAGAGGCCTCTGAGCAAAATTTCCTATCTTTCACGTCCAATATAGAATGGGATGCTAAGGACCATAGTAGTTAAAGAGCATCCATAAATAAACTCAATTTAATGTTTTCTTACACATTGGTAACAGATATGCCCAATTCCACTGGTTACTATCAATATGAAAGAGACATATGATACAATCTTTATGGCCTTGGAAAAGATAAAAGTATCAGGAACATCAGAGTGGTATATGTAGACCAGAAGATGATCAACTTTCTCCATGGACAGCAAGCTGGCTACACAAAATAGTTTTATTTTTTATGTCTTTGGTGTAGCAGAGTCAAACATGAGCACTGGATAAGAAAAGAATGGCTGTTGAGAAGAGAAATCATAGTTGGAGACAAAAACTGATCAATGAACCTTTGATTGGGAGAGAAAATCATCCTTCCACCATTACATATCAAGCTCAGTTTGTTGAAACAGTTTGTCAAGACCTTGAACACAGAAGATTCAAGTAAATTCCTGGGATTGAACAAGGAAAAACTTAAAGCAGTAATTTTTGACAGCTTATTTAGAATGCACATTTTTTCAGACATTATGAACACAGCTGAGTCTTGTGCATGGTCTCCTTTTGTTCTTGTGCATAACTTCCTTGGAAACCATAAAGCGGATATTTATTCTGATTTAGTAGAGAAAATGCTCTCCAATTTTCATAAGGTTGGGTGTAATATGAGCATAAAAGTCCATTACTTATACAGCCATTTAGAATGTTTTCCTGAGAATCTTGGTGACTAGCAAAGAGAACACTTTCATCAGGACATAAAAGCTATGCAAGAAAGATACAGAGAAGGTGGGATACCCACATGGTTGCAGATTACCACTCGGGCCTTCAGAGAGACTGCCCTGATAGATTTCACTCAAAAATGTCCTACAAAAGAGCCTTATTACATTAAATTCCCTTGTGTTTAACTCAAATTTAGGTATTAGAACTCATCTTCTGTTCAGTAGAGTGTAACATTAAGGGTTATAATTCCATAGATGATTGCATTAACAATACACTGGCTGCCTCTGTGGTCTGGTGGTTAGCATGCTAACTTCCAAACCCAGAGGTCTTAGGTTTGATTCCTGGGTGGAGGATGGGAATTTTTCATTAGCTAGGATTATTCCCATCCTTCCTAGAGTCTGGAAGTATGAGAGAGTGTAAATGCATACGTGAATTTAATGTTTACAAAGAAAACCCAACATAAACAAACCCAAAGATACACTATTGTAAATGTGTGAACGTCATTGCCAGTGAGCAATTGTTCCAAAGGCAAAGCCTTTGATATGACCTTAGAAGTTAATGGGCCATATAAATGGAACCAAAAAAAGGGGGGATAAAAACAGCACCTAATTGATAGCTTGAGCACACAGAAGCTGCCATACTAACAGTAGTACCAATGTGTAAAGCAAAACTTCCCCTAAAAGATGGGCTAAAGTTTCTCTCTCTTCTTCAAAGCGTGTAGGAGGTATGATTTGTGTGTATCTGGTTATGTATTGTTCGTTTTAGCCGTATAACATATCTAAATGCAGTATAATTCCATTAATATGCTCCTTTAGAGACCACAGCCTAAACACATCCACATTGATGGGAGATGAATTACGAGATGAAACCTTTTTTCTGTTTATTTAAAGGTGAGTCGGAATTGTAACACTAACATCACTTAAGTTTACTCACTTAACATGTTTCGGGAAACCGTTGTTCCCATCCTCAGAAGGTTAACTCGACTGGCCCGTGTTGTTGGTGTTTCCGTTTTTTGGACTGGATCCTGTGGTGGCATCTTGTGGTGGAGAGATGTACTTCCAGAGAGGATTTGGTGGCGGCAAATCAAAATTCATTAGATGTGTGTTGTGTTTTAGAATGGTGACACGGGCCAGTCGAGTTAACCTTCTGAGGATGGGAACAACGGTTTCCCGAAACATGTTAAGTGAGTAAACTTAAGTGATGTTAGTGTTACAATTCCGACTCACCTTTAAATAAATTCAATACACATCACTGTTTCTAGCTTCTTTTCATTACAATACTTTTTTCTGTTGTTTATTTTATAAGTATATTGCCTAACAGCTACTTTTTATCATAACTATTATATTTCAGAAAACATGCAATGCTTCCCTGTGTTAAGCTAAAAATAGGAGCGGTATTTGAAACAGTCTTAGAAAATGCACAGATTGCAATGGCAGTTCCAAATTAATTGGTTTCAGAAGCATCTGTCTTTCTCCAGAAACATCTGTATTTACAGGTTTGAAAAAACACCAAATATGAAACACTGTGGCACTTAAATACATCCTTAAGAGGGGTTTAATAACAAAAATTCATAAGCACAGGAAGTTAGGATCATTCCACCATAGCACATGACAAAATGATAGTTCAAAAGAAATATGACTAACATTTTGGCCACAAAGTCCAGAACTTAGTGATTTTAATATAAATAGAAATGTGTACAACAATTTAGTTGCATTTTCAGAGATCCAATAGATTTTACCTATCAAGTCACCGAGAATGAAACATAGATCCATCGTGCACCATGTACAACACACTAGATGATTGAAGCACAGGATTCTCATTTGCTAAAGAAGGCTGAATGTGTGAAGTTGTCTAGAAAAGTAACATTGGATTTTTGAGATGCCAAGGTTTATAGTTGATTGTCCTCCTGTCTTCTGCAGCATACCATTATTAAATTCATGGACCAAAGACAAAAATACATCATAGGAGACAGGGGTAATTAAAGAAAAGTGTTGTCTTCATCAGGACACTGCTCATTCCTCACTAGGCTTGTAATTTTTGGGACTACAGAAAGTAATGCAGTGCCTTCAGGTTACCTAATCCCTCGACGGAGTGCTCATGTCTTTAGCCCAGTTGGCAGGAATGTACCACTTTGATTATCATAATGCACTCAACTTTTGTTGTTGGTCCCCATCACAGTGGAAAGTCAGTGAACTGGACTCTAATTTTCTACCATATCCACCTTATTCTGCAGAATTGTCTGAGATATAGTGTAATCAGAACAAGCATATTTTTGTGACCTTCAAAGCATGCTAAAACCACCTCTGAGGAACAGTGTGGTTTAAATGTTTAATGTCCCTTTAAGAACTCAAAGTATGCAGAAATGGTGAATAAAACGGTGGAAATGCTGCTGAAATGAGTATGGTGTCCTCTACACTGGCAGTCCCCAGAATTTTATCTTGCGAGGATAAGGGAAACCCTTCCCCCCCCCCCCCCAAAAAAAAAGAAAGAGCTTTCCAGGCAACTCGCACAAATCAAGATTTAAACTTAAGCCCTCTGGTTTGGAAGGCAGATTCCCCCACACCACGAAGGTGGAGTTTGGAGATTCTAAATGGAATATGGAATGAGGCATAGTTTTAAATTGTTTTTTTTGCTATTATTTAAATATTGTAAACAATGATTATTGGTACCTCTATGTTATGTCATGATATGGGGTAAACAGCTTAAAGGAGGACTGAGCTAAAAATTCACATGTCTATTTTATTTAACATTCTACAAGATCTTGGGTTGTGCATAATAATGGTGAAAACTGGAACAATGTACGACTTACCATTCAGGATCTGCAGGTCATTTTCCACACCGACGGCGCACTGTGGTGACATTATACAGCCAGCCAGTTAGCTTTCTTGAAGCAAATATCTCCTGTCGGAGCAGCTGATCAGTCATAGCATTAAGTATCAACAGGAATGTGTATTCACTGTAGTGCCTTGAATATCCATGCTTTAAAATCTCACTTCTTTGAACTTCTCATTAGTTACACATTTTATTCTTTTTTAACCGTTTTCTCACAAAGGTAATCCAAACCGAGAGAAGTACTAGCCTTCCAATTCATGCTTGTTAGGTTTAATTTAATGGAGTGAGTCAATATTACAAGGAATGTGACTATGATCAGTGACTCCAGGTACAACAAGCTCTTATTGGAACTCGTGTTCATTTACTTCGCTCACTGTACGTGTTACAAGGTTTTGTCTCCACTCATAAGTTTTTTCTCATACTTGTTTTTATAAATCTTCCCCAGCCCGCCTACTACCTTTTTTTCCCTTGGTGAGAATTATGATCTAGAGCAGCTAATATGCATCTGACGCATATGCCTAGAAATGTGTTCCTTTTGGGACATACTTCAAGCGCTCATTGTGATAGAATTCAAGGCTCCCTGTATGACGAAAATGATTGATATGCATAATGTTACTTAAATATCTTTCATTATTTATGATGCTATACAACTCATTGTATGCTGTGAAATTCTTACATGGCCAGTTTGTGTTTTTAGCTTAACACATGAATGACATTTCTCAAAACCTACCCAGTTATGGACATTAGTAATGCGATTTAGAATTGGCATGAACTTTTCGTTCAGGAGCACACAGTCACTTTCATATGTAAAGATGCCCACCACAGAGGATTATAAATAGAATGCTTCCATTTATGAAGGACCGATGATTTATTAAACATTTCCATAAGAGATTTAGCAAGATGTCATATATCAAATTCATGGTGTATTTGCGGACATTTCTTTTTCATTGAATTTCTTGTTCTTCATTCTTATTTTTATAAAATCTGACTCATTAAAATCATTTTCTTTGAAATTAATTCCACATACAAAGCCTTTGCATTTCATAGCAGCAATGCATTTGCTGCACACATGTTGATTATCTCTCAGGGAATGAGTAATAACCAATATTTTTCCTATTTGTGCCGGAATTATTTACACAACCATAAGCATTGTATGCAGGTACTTTTGACCTTAAACCTTACAGAACATTAGGAAAGAGAAACTGTCCTACAATCACAAAATAACAACAGGAATTAAATGCAATGCAAGGCTAACTAATGCAAGTGAAATTCAGTAGCATGGTACAATCCTAGCTTTATGACGTCACCATGAGATGAGCATTAAACATAAAAGTGCTTTTAGAATGAAAATTAGAGGTCGTAGAATGACGTGGTTCTCAACAATGTGTTCAGAATTGTTTATATTTTGTTAGAATTCTTCAAAAATTTAGTTCAGTCCTCCTTTAATGGCAGTTCCCAAGAATTCAAAATAGCTGACATTACACTAAACTGCAGTACTGCCAACCTACAATGGAAATTACTAATTTCAAGCCAGTGATTAAACCCTAGGGAAACAGGACATGGTTTTCAAGGCTCGTTTTGATAAAAGTGTTAATTAAAGCACTTAAAGCATTTAAATTGCATAAGCAACATTCATACTGAAACCATTAAAGAGTTAAGGGGATACATCTTGCTTTTTGATTAAGGGAAGAATTCACAAATAAATTAAATCCTTTTCTTACGAAACATGTTTTACTCCACTTCTACTTTGAAAGAAAAAATCAGCGACAAAAACTATAAATCTGAATATGATACAGATGTACTGGGTAGCATAAACATTGTTGTTCTTGGTAGAGATGAAGTATATTTTGGATATGACCCATTTCTTGAGCTTTGGACTCCAGCACTTATGAAAAGATTACCATAAATGTGTATTATTTGCAGATGAGCATGATGTTTTTCTAAAATTCTATAATCACTGTTTATTACTTCAATTTTATCTTAATGTATATGGGCCTTGATAAAGCTGTAACTAAGGCTAAGACTGCCTAAGCAACCTATTTTTGCCAGTTTCCTTTATTAATTAAAGTTGAAGTATTTTCCTTATCACCTCTATCCCTCAATTGCTTTTACCCATAATCACAATAAATCCCATAATAACCTTCCAAAAATATTGCACAAAGCAATTTTATACTGCAGACAATTAAAACTGTTACGTAAAAGCTTGCTCTGAGAACAAGTCCCAAAATATGTGCCTATGCAATGTATATAACTTGATTGCAATCTGGATTGTAGCTTTGGAATTTCACAGGACTAAAATTACACATTACTGCCTCTGATGAAAAAATAAAGTTCATACCTGAAAGCTTAGATATTTGATGATTCCACAAAGTGGAAGCCACAGAAAAGATAATTCAATATTTCAGGAAGTCTTAGGAGGAACTAAATCTAAATACATATGTAGATTTCCTAAACAAGATGGGAATTAAGCTTGAAGGGGAAATTTTTTGATCGTTAAAAGTCATAATCATACAGGTATTTGAGCATATTTCACCCATTTGCCAAGGTTTTGATGGCTGAGCTGTTTCTCTCATAATAAAAAGTGCATACAACTTAACTCTGTTTTATGTCATACAAGCTTCAAATAAATACACATTGGGAAGCAATGAAGATAAATGGGTCATTCCATATAACATTTTGGAGTTTGAAAGGTGAGGTCTCCAATTTGCTTTATATTTTAATATGTATTTATACTTATAATAATGAGTTTAATGCTGCAAAATGAAACATATCTTTTACAGTATGGCTGTAATGGTTATAGAAACTATAGGGATGTACGCTTACAGAATTTTCCAAAAAATGAATTCACAGTGTTACAAATAATTTTTTGATGGCAACTAAAATACCAACAGAAGTAAAATATGCAGTTAATATTACCATTTCAGAAAATATATGTTTTTTCTCTTGATGTGAAAGCCGGCAATGAAATATATAAAAATTAATATTTGTAAGTAGAATACAGCGAGGATTATGCTATTTATTCTACATAAAGATCATTATGTATTTGGTTTACCTGTTAAATTTCATTGTGGAGACTTAAATGGTTTAAAAGTTATAAAATCATGAAAATAACCAGGGTGTGTTCGTAAAGTGTGATATCGCTTGCAATAAACAGCAGGCTAAGGTCACATCTTACACTGCACTTTTGCTGAAGGTTGTGCATTACTGTAAACAGTCAACATTACAGAGAGGGGTTTCCACTGAGATTAAGACAGTTACTTTCTATGGTTCTTTGTATGAGTACATGATTTATATCCATAATGCTTAAAGAAAAGGTACCGTAGGAGTTATGGTGTTGCAATCCTTTCGGATTCATCCTTGCATTCATTCAAGGTCGGTAAAAGAAAAGTGCCAGTGTACATGTGTAAAAACATTCTGCATTCTGTGTTAGGTGAATCAATTTGTCACAGTTGTCTTATGAAAATCTCAAGAATTAATATCCATGATGATGGTAATGTGGCTGAAACTGAAATTGAGAGATTGACAATTGAAGAAGAGGGCATGCACACTGAGGCAGGGAGGTTGACAAGCAAGGAGGAATATATTCCTG
Source organism: Deroplatys truncata (assembly GCA_030765065.1). NCBI lineage: Eukaryota > Metazoa > Arthropoda > Insecta > Mantodea > Mantidae > Deroplatys > Deroplatys truncata. The sequence continues at coordinate 152,285,201 of CM060990.1, forward strand.
AAAGTACTGAAGACAGTGTTAGTCATTTGAATAAACTTTTATCTCTAGGTGAATTCCCTATTTCTAAACCTAAACTCTCATGGATTAAATCATAGCTGGACCGAACATAAAATTATATTGGAGTTCGGTGCCTCTCCCTACATAGTGCAAGTTCCAAATTGTATGCAAGCAAATAAAGGTATGTCATCTCCAGATAGCAAATCCCATAGAAGCCTCCCTGATGATATTGTTCAGCTTGTACAAAATGCTTATCAAGAAGACACTATCAGTAGGATAATGGATGGTATGAAAGATACTAAGTCTGTCAGAGAAGGAGGTAAACAAATTAAAACACAAAAGAGATCACTTTTAGCAAAGCTTAAGGAAATGTACAGAGAATTCAAATTGAGACATCCAACGTCTAAAATTGGGTTTTCAAGGTTTTCATCCCTCAGGCCTGAACAGTGCATGTCAGGTGCTCCAGGGACACACAATGTTTGTGTTTACACGATATTCAAAAATACTAAATTAATGTCAATGAGCCTGCAGAACCTTAAGCATTGGTGTGACAGGTCATTCAACAATCTCAATGATTCAGTAGAGACAATGGTTTGTTATGACCCAATGCTGATTGCTGAGTAAGTGTGAAAGATGTCCTGGAGATACAATCGTCTCGGAGATGTTGAATTCCTTAAGCAGAAGGAATGAACACCTTAGCAGAAAATGGGTAAATTCATCCAAAACAGACAGTCAAAAACATTAACATCTTGAAAATTGTTTATAATTATGTTAGTTTGCAGATGACACACGAATATCACATGCAATATGAAGCCCCTAACCTCCACCGTTTTCTTATTATAGGGGGTTGAAATTTTAAGTTTACTGCTGACATGCTTGTAAAGAATGTTTTTTATTGATCAGAATAAATATTGAATATAAATTCTGAAGGTAATTTAAAGTAGAAGAATGTCAATGCTTTCAAATATACCCTGTTTTCTTACCCTCAAAATTAATATAACAGAAAACTAATTAATCAGTATATAAATATTTGTATCTAAAATTAGAACTTGTTGATAATTATTTTGGTACCGATGGTTATAATTGACATTAGCCTGTAAGCTGCCAAACATTCATGTTGCTGTTTCAATAATTACTTGGTTAAATTTAAATAACCCACTGGCATGCAATACGCAGTTACTCTTCTCTCTGCTGCACGATGCTGCTGGCTGCATGCCTGCATCTGCTGTATGTGGAGAGCATTGTATGTCGCACTTCCACTTCTCTCGGCATTTCCGAAGAGCTTGAGTATGTTTTTACATGTATTTTTCCATTCGCAGACACAACACAATGAACGTTTCTAATTCCCAGAACAGTCTTTAGACCTACGAACCTTGTAGAAGTTAAAAAATCCTTTCAGTTATGTGTTCGTCTGTTGTAAATGAACACACACTTATACTTAGTTTGGGCTTTGCCCCATAGAGTTCTTGGGGGGGGGGGTTAATCATTGTTCCTTGAATACTTGCACATGCAGCTAATCGTTTTATAGTCTCTTCCACACCACCACATGGACCTTTGCTATGGCTTGTGGGGAAGAAGTGCCACTCAGCTTGCACATTGAAGTTTTCAAAGTTTTTTTTTGTTTTTGTACTGTGTGGCAGCTCCATCACTAAAATAAATTTTTTTTGAGCTGCGGAAAGTTTTGTTTGGCAATTAACTTTTTTCTGGAAAAGATGAAATCCTGCGGTGTCATGAACTAAATATTCAGAAACTGTTGAGAAACACATGCTGTCTAAATTGTTATCTGCTGTTCTGTAATAAATGACAAAGGGGTGTATTGTTGCTTGAGAATGACTCCAATGTTACGCTTGTATAGCATCCTGTATGACAAAACTAATTTTCTGAGTAATCGCCAATAACTATAATTTCTTCCTGCTTTATTTGGGTTTTCAGATGCCTTAAGTAATTAGATTGTGTTTTTTTTTTCAATGAAATTGTATGATTTGAATTTTTTTAAATTTATTATGAAATTATGGATGAAATTTTGAGGCATTTTTATCAAGGTTGTCTGTGCTCTGTCATTTTCCACTTCCTGTAGATAATTTCTTCTATTAGATTGGTCTGGAATAAATTTGTCAATGTTTCTATCGGAACTGTATTTGTAGGGAGCTTTTCACACTTGTTTAAATAACAATCTGGCGATAGATCAAAGCACATTAATTTATGCATCAAATTGCTAAGTTCTGTGAAGAAACTGTCACTCTCATGTTTGAGATTCTTAAGGCTTATGAACATTAATTTTGTATTCATGCTGTTCCTGCCAAGAAGCAGTATTTAGCCCTCAGGGATGCAAATTGCAAAAATCCTATTTTTATTCCCGTATTCCTGTTTTTAAACTCCCTGTAGAGTTCTTTCAAATTGGCCAAAGGTAACCTTTTCTGCTTTTTTTCTTTGTTTTCCTTCTTCCTTTATAGATTTTACATCCTTCATGCCTGGCATTATTCTGCTGCTGTCATCTTCATAATATCTTTTTACTGTTTTAACGTCATCCAGTAGATTAGGTTGATAGTCCCTGCCTGGTGTAGACATAATGCCTTTTTGAGCCTGCATTTGTTTTGCGGAGTGTGTCACATACCTAGATATACCAAATTCCCAACACATTTTGTTTTCATCCAACTTTTGGGAAGGCAGGTTAATATGTATTTTTCAGCTGCGGCATTTACACCTGCAAATTTATGTTTAAAGTTAGAAATCACTCCATCCCAATCATTTTTTTAACATGAGTTTTGAAAATACTTCTGTTCAATGTCCTGCCACAGAAGCAGATTTCTTTCGTGAGTATGATTTAACGTGAGACAACTTTTATTTGGAAATAGGGGATTCATCTAATGGAATTCAAATTGTATTTAATGTACTCAGTATCTTCAGCAGGTACGTATTCATCTTCATTGGACCACCTCATGCTAGTACTAGCATCATAGCTAGTACTCAGCAGTGGAAGATTTAGCAACTTCTAAGTCTGTCTCATCTGATTTGATTTTCATTTAGAAATCCTAACATTGCAAGATACACAAATAGCATCACCTATTGCTAAATATGAGACTTTTTTGCACATACTTTGTTACTTTTCTCTTACTCACTTTCTTAGAATGTCTTTCCAATCTGAAAGGATTGCAACACCACAAAGTCCACAATTTATTTTCTTTAACCTTAGGCATTATGAACTGATCTTAACTGATGGTGCGCACTCACTGGTGTGGCTATCTCATCTCTGCAGTTTTTCACCCATGCTGGAGCTATGTTTCATCATCACATTATGGCCTTGACGTGCACATTTCAAGCGATACTGAGCCTTATGAGAAGTTTTCTTTTGACTGTAGCATCTATATTATAACAGACAATGGATGGAACTTAACACAAATGCACTAACATCCCATATTCTTCATAAGAAATAAAAATGGAAGAAAAATAAAGGTTTGTTTATATTTAATGATTTATTTTTTAAGTTACTTTCAAACTCAAACAAGTCACTATTTAAAAAGTAAAACCTCACATGGACCTGACTCTTTTATCTTCCCTGTGATACTTGAGTTGCTTCCTGCAAACAAAGGATGTTCCACAAAAGAGCATGTTTTTAAATTATTAATAAAATTCATGTGGCAACACATGCCAACTTCACTCTTACAAGATAATTACCTTGAACGCGTTTTGAAGACACCTTGTCTTCGAAACGCATTCAAGGTAATTATCTTGTAAGAGTGAAGTTAGAGTGTGTTGCCACATGAATTTTATTAATATTTTAATTACTTCACTGTGTTTCCCATTAAGTGTTATGTTAAAAATGTTTTTAAATGTCTGTCAGTCCGAAGGCTATGCTTCTGAAAGCCATAATATCAGTGCAAAGTCTTATATGCTGGCATGTACATATTAACATAAAGGGCATACATATACTGCTATATAAAAAACCATCGCAGATCCTTATGTTTAAACTCTAAAATTTTGCATGGAATGACCCAGATGTTATCTACAATAAATGAACAACAAAAAATAGAACTGCAATGACTTTGGTGAAAATAACATCAGAAAATGTTGCAAAAAAGCTTCATGATTTGGTTGCAAAAATACAAAATGCCTAATTTTATTGCAAAGGCCCAATCAAATTTTTTAAGAAAATTGAACTTAATACAACCAGGTGAGTTTCTTGTCATAGGGGATTACTATGAAAATTGTTGTTTTATAATACAAGGTTATCATTGGTCAAATTCACAAGCAACCATACACCCATTTGTGATTTATTACAGAAGTTCTATTGATGATGATTTAAAATACTTATGTTTCTCATTTATTTCTGAATTTTTAAATCATGACACAACAGGAGTTCACCTGTTTCAAAAGAAATTTGTCTCACACCCAAAAAGAGACATTCCCTGAAATACGAAAAATGTATTACTTCAATGATGGCGCTTCTAGACAGTACAAAAATAAGAAAAATATTGCCAATCTCCTGTATTAGGAACAAGATTTTCGGGTTTCTGCAAATGGCATTTCTTTATGATAAGCCATGGTAAAAGCCCTTGTGATGGTGTAGGAGGCACAATAAAGTGATAGCTGCAAAAGCTAGCCTGCAAGGTGCCATGATGAGATCTCCCAAAGAACTTTACAAGTGGGCAAGATCTCATGTGGAGGGAATTCTGTTTTCGTTTACTTCTACTGAAGAACATGAAAGTGAAGCACAATATTTAAATTCTTCAAGATTTGTGGGTTTGAGGACAGTTGCCGGAACAGGAAACATTCATTGTGTAGTGCCCGTCAATGGAAAAGTTGTCATCAAAACATTTTCCAGCTCGTCAGAGGTCCCTAAATAAGTTGCAATCCGGCATGCTACATGGGCGAGTAGCCAGCCTTCCTGCAGTAGAATGCAGCAGTGAGGGGGTAGTCAGTGTTGCTTGTCGCAGTGAGTTATATTTTAATTTATAACTGCCTTTTTATCTCTCCATCTTGAAAATTTGACAGTAAAGAAGATATTCTATATGATTGTAGGAATTTTTTTCTGGACCAATCACAAAATTCTATTTTAAGTTATTTTGTTTTAAAATAAGCTTAGTTTTTTTTTCTCTGACCATAAATTTTCAAGCATTGCCTAATTTTTGTGTGTTTATTAATCTGTTTATCCCCATCTTAGTAAAACATAAAAATATAGTCATGGTTGCTCCTGTAAACAGGAAAAAAGTTGTTTAATATAAGCATGTTTGCGAGAACTTCATATTTCAACCCCTCCTGTTATGGAAGTGAAAGGTCATATGAAGGTAATTTAGTGTATAGTACTAATTATGATGTATTGAGAATCAAATATGTAAACATTAAACACATTTTGAACTCATGTTTTTTGTCATACTGTTTTGCAATCACCTAAATACTTGCAGCTTATCTTGCATGGTAGACACACAATACCAAAAATAATACAGTACAAAACAATAAAACATTTAGGAACGAATTACTAGAACGAAATAAGAATCTTGACAATATTGTTTTAATGATTTTATTTAATAAACTATGGTAATTTATTGCAGAGAGTGTTGAGACGGAAATATTGTTTCACAAATACAGCAACAATAATGTGACAAAGTTCATTATATAATTTAATGGTAGGAAAAATCACAATGCAAACTTAAAGTAAATGGTTACAGGAATCTTAACATATCTACAAATAAGTTTTGCAACACTTGAGTAGTACTAGCTTCTTATAATTTAGCAAAGGTAATAGGGAGCCTTCTTCATAAGTTTCATGCACTGTAGTCAGTCCTCAGCTCTCGAGAACATGAAACAGAACAGCATACTAGATTGTAAATATATACATAGCATTATATTTCAGGTGCACAACTGAGAAAAAAAAATTGGGACTTTTACAGATTGAAATTATCTTAACTGATGGTGATATCACTCCATTCAGCATATTGTCCCATGCTAGTTTACTAGAGCTGATATCATGCATGAAACAATGTGGTAATTAAAGTGTTGAGTGAACTGTTTACTTTATGAGAAATATAATCATTGTGCCAACTAAAATGCACCATTATTATTTAAGAAAATAAAAGTAAATCAAATGTTGCATTATAAATTATAGTAGGTAAAATAAAGTAACTTTAGTAGTAAAATAAAGTAAATTAAAGTTTCAATAATTTAATAGGGGCAGCACCAACAATGCCTGTAGCAGATCTAGTGATTCTTCCATATACTATCTGCCTCAAAGTAAGTGAGCAAAAGGTATTCAAAAGATTAGTTTCCTTATAAACTATAACATTGCAGGAAAAGTTGTATGCTAGTGAGAAATGAAAATGTATTTTTTTTTTAAATTAATATCATTATTAATAGGAAATGAGATAATTAATTACTCTCAACTTCCTTGTAATTTTATTAAAACATCTTGTGTGGCAATGAAGTCTGAAATCATATTTTTCATGAAATAAATGGCATTAACAACTGGAAATAAGATACATAGTTTATAGAAATTGTATATACAGAGCGGTCCCTCAGCCATCTGACCGGTAGTCGCAATGCGTGTTCCATGCGCGATCCCCCAGCTATCTGGCCGGTAGTTGCGATGCGTGTTCCATGCACTATATTCAGTGTATCTGTTTATTATTCTCATTATTGATACTGATACCATATTATTACAGATTTTATGATGATTATTACGATATATTGATTACCTATTAAACAAACATAATTACTTTTTATTTTATCAGTACTAACCTTTTTTACAGTTGGTGTTGAAAGTGGTGTCCTTCGGCAGATAAACATTCTTGGCACCTTCTGATGAAATTACCATTCACACGCATAAGTTCTTGTTGCATAATTTCCCTTATTTCTGTTCTTATATTGATGGACAATAGTCACTCCGTATGGTTTTAATTTCAACAGTTTCGTAGACCTATGTACTGAGGTTTTTGAAACACTGACTTGTGCTACACGTCGTAAAGATTTATTTGGAGACCGTTCAAATGCTTCGCCAATTTCAAGTTTTTCTTCCGTTAGAACCCTTCGTTTCTTTTTACAACTTACAACATTAAATGATCCCATTCTCTTCACTTTATTCACCAGATATCTGTTTCTCTACTCGGAACTGGAGCACCAGAAAATTTATCATGAAATTGCCTACACACCTGTCTACATGAGTCGGTTTTCACATACGTGTTATACATAAAAAGTCTTTGTTCAAGCGAAAATTTGAGTACCATCTCTGGGTTTAATAATCTGATAATTCATTCGCACACAAATACACACGTATCTCGCATCCTTACACAAGAAGCAATAACAGCTGACTGAAGCCTGCTGCCACATGTCCAATAAGTAGAAGAGCCCGTGGCCTTGAGTTCATTTAGACGTGTCGCACAAGACTGCCGTGCAATTCCCGGCCAGAGCGCTGAGGGACCGCTCTGTAGAAGCAAATGTTTCACTTGATTTCTAACACCATTTTTAACTTTCTGAAATAACCAACATCTAAGATGAGATAAAAAATGCAAATTAAATTTATAAATAATACTCGGCAAGAAACATGAATGCATATACTGACATAATTTACAGAGAAATACTTTGAAATGAAAGCAAACGTTTCATTTGATTTTTAACGCTAGTTTTAACTTTCTGTAATAATTAACATGTTAAGATGAAATAAAAAATACAAATTAAATGCATAAATAACCCTTCACAAGACTCAGAAATGCATATACTGACCTCATCTTAAAATCCTAAGTGATAATCTTCAAAGGGTGATCAACTACTCTTCCTCCTGTTTTAGGCCATATTGTGAAAACAGTTGAAACATCTGATAAAACATAAGTAACTACTTTGTTGGATTACAGATGTATGGAAGAAACCATATCAAAATGCTGCAGTTTAAATACCACAACAGAAGGAAGGTTTCTAATTGTAGCAATTTGTTATATACCTTGCTGTTAATTGCTGTAAAGGTTGTTAATTTCCACTCTATTAATGCTATCACTAACCTTTGTTTTCATGTTTTCTGGTTCCAAAAGTGCAGCCAATTCATCATATTCTCCAGCTTTGTTTAGGTTCTCTATTTAGATTGCTTTGGAAGTAATCTGTAAAACAAAGTATAATTTAATGCTGCAATTAATTCAATACAATGTAAGCAATATTAGTGTGTATGACATGCAATGCTAGTACAAACATTTTAATGGAGTCCTTAAGTTCCAGCAACTGATTTCAAAGGGATGGCTAATTCTTCTTCCTCTTCATCTTCCTCCAGACTATCCTCATTGCTTTCTCTCGGGCCTATTAGAAATTCCTCTACCTCTGGAGCATTCTCACTTCTTCATTGTAGTGCTTCATAATTATGTTTTCTGTATGCCTTACTTCATTTCTCCACATTCTGTTGTTACCTGTTAAAATATCGGCCTTATTATTATCACCGCTATATTGTGAAAACTCAAACAAAATTATGAAACTCTTCTAGTTTACTTGCCTGGTTGAGTGTTTCCTTCCACACAACTCCAGCTCAGTACAGTCCATATCCTGGCCATGAAGCTACTGACTTATTATAATAATTCTTCGTTACAGACCACATGAGCTGTATGGCATTAAAAAAGAGTGGTAAGGGGGAAGCCTCAATACTATATGACATTCTTTCACTAATAATTTCATTGTTGACTAATCTGAAACAGTTTACTTATTACACTATAACTTATAAGTCTTAACTGAAGTAGGAATTATTTCACTTTGAGATTATGAAAGAAATTGAATTACCATTTCAGGTTGCTTTGATTCATTCTGCGTAACTGATGCAATTCATTGTTTACATTGTCTGGCACTGGCACTCCATTTTGTCTCTACCAGGTCTGATAACAAAAAGAAAAATAAGATTGCATACACAATAAACATTACTAATTTCTTAAAATGCCTAAACATTTTAAGTACCATTAACTGATATTTTCTCCACTTTGATGTTGGCCGTTGTTCTGTAAAACTTTCTTGTTAGGGTCCTAAACTCCTCAATCCAGCAATAAGCTGTTTCTCCAACCATTTCTGAAATGGAATTAATTGTACTTCCACACAAGCTGTGTGTTGGACAAGGTTGGGAAGGTAGAATCAGATGACTGAAAAATTCAATGCCATTGCCGGGATTTGAACCACAGATCTCCCGGTTTCTGTCCAGTTGCTCTAACCACTGAGCTACCATGGCAACTTAAAGTACTTACAGCATTGTAAGTCGCTATTGGGGTATGTCATGGCAATACAATTTGAGATCTCCTTGTGGTTTACCAGAAAAAATTGTGAATCAGTTGGGGAATTTAATGTTGTACCGGCATGTTGCCATGGTAGCTCAGTGGCTTGAGTAACCAGATGGAAACCGGGAGATCTTCGGTTCAAGTCCTGGTGATGGCATTGAATGTTTCAGTTGTCCACTTCTGAAATGTTCGCTGTTCATTGAACCATGATAATCTTGGCCAGTCTTCAGATTGGAAGAAAATATAAAATCTGCACCTTTGATACAAAGAATATACAGATGGCACTATTAAAATCCAGAAAACAAAAAAAAAATATGATTCTGAAGCAGCATATAATTCATAAAGAACTACATTACCAGGAACAAAGCCATCCTTTTTTCCCGCCTGTAGAATGACCAATCTTCCCTCCCTCAGTAGGTCGATGCATAACCCTGGGGTTTACCATGAACAATCTTGGGTTTGTTTCTGAATAATATGTTGCAGACCCTATAAAATATATGTGAAATTCAAATAATCAGGAGTAATACCTTCACATTAAATGTTTTATAAATAGCTACCATCCATTTGTCTTATCTTAAATATTGTTACAAGCTTACCATTCATAAAACTCCATGTTTCATCCAGAAAGACCAGAGGCTTTGGTCTTTTGCTTTCCAGATTTCTCACATATTCTCTTAAAAAGCAAGGTCTCTTGAATTGAATCTCTGGAGTTTCTCTTACATACACTTGGTTAACTTAAAGTCCATTTCCTTTAAAATTATTGTCAGTGATATGAGTGATCCATTATATAGGTATGTCTCATAATTCTCTCTTATGCATTGTAGCACAAGCTTAGCTGTTACTCTTTCTCCTGCATGTAAATCAAAGAAGAATATAATATGAGCATATTTGTGCTTGAAAACCATAACCATAAACAAGCCATAAACAATAATTCTTACAGTGGTTCATTCTATCATATATAAATCGTCCAATAGCTCCCTTAGCAAAATCATCAATACCAGTTACAGATCGAGGTTCTATTATGTTTCCCAGGTGTGACAAATGGCTCCCCCTTCTCAAATGTCCTCATTACTTTTTGTACGTACAAAATCCATGCTGTAATAAAGATAAGCATACAAATATTAGATTTTTAACCCCTTCAAGGACAACCAATGAGGTGAGGTAAGGTGTTAAAAGTCATCCTCTTGGAATAGGAATAGAAATAAAATAATAATATTTTGTTACTTTGGGGCGCGAACCTCTGACCATATCACATGATCCTATTGTATCACAATGCCTTAAGCTGCTCGGCCATCCGAACACATGATAGTTGCAGCACTGTCTGATCTCATTAACTGCATAATGTTGTGAGTGAGTTTTTTAAACATAATAAAAGGGTAAATTGCATATATCTGCATTCAATTGAAACCCATCAGCATCCAAACATACCGTCACACTGCTTGCATTAGTTGTGCCCTCCCCACCCTTTACCACAGTTTCTACTGAATACAGAACATGCACTTTACTAGGAATCGATCCTGCGATCCTTGGTTTTGATAGGTTAACTACTGCTATTGTGCCTTAGACTGCATGGCCATAAATCCCAATGCCGAAGCCAAGTAGCTTTCAGTTATTTAGCAGTTAGTTAGCAGTAGGATAAATTTATCATTTAAAAGTGCATCATAGGACATCATATCGTGTCCGTATTGGCGAAAGGGTTAACATCAGTTGAAAACAAAAACATGCCTTTCCTAAAAATCCACAAATCCACCAAAGAGATTAAACTCAGCTTGCCCAGCTATTATGATATAATACCCATTTTATATATATGTATATACGTATATATAAATTAATTGCGGATGAAAACTTATTGCACAGAAGTTCTTAAAGCAACTTTTCTAATGCTACCTTAGCAGAGAAGCTGTGTGCTCTAGTAAAACAATTCAAAACAAAACTATGCGCACACGAGGAATACAATGGTGTCTAAACAACAGAATCTTGTTTTAAAAAATATTCAGTTTCTTCACTTGCATCTACCTCCAAAATAACAACTTCTTCAGCAACATAATGGCAATAACACCGACTACTGCTGTATTTTTACCATGGGTATATTTTAGGAGCAGTTGGTGGTACTGATGCAACATACGAGATCGAATATCACCAAATATAACCAGACAGCACTATAATGGGGGGAAAATGTCACAGTTGGTTTTTGGTGAATTCCAATATACTGTTTTCTGTATACAGCTGTGTTTGAAATGCTGACTACTCAGCATTAGGAATGTAGTCAAATCCTCAAGTTGCCATTGAGGATAGAAGTGTGCATTGTAACCTGATTTTGCATTCATAAACAAAACAGAGAAAAGGAAGCTTCATTTTGATCCAAGCTTACAATAAAATAAAAGAATAAATACATGCTTCTGTAAAATGTAGTTACTTTTAATATGATACAATAGAAATTTGTTTTCTCTTTATGGATTTCACCATACACAATTGACATATTTCTGGTAATAGATTGTATTTGTCCATGGATTTCAATATATTGAGGAAGATATTAACGGGAGAAGTAAGTCTTAGTGGTAATTGCCAGGGCCCGAGTTTTGATCATCTAAAAATATCTAAAAAATAATCAATAAAATGACCTAAAAAAAATCAAAATGATCTAAAAAAAATGACAAATTTTGGTCTTCATTTCAGAGTATGAGAGAACAGCACAATTCTTACTTCTGTAAAGTTAGAACTGAAATTAAAAATTAATATTAATTTAAACTTGTGAATTTGTATGTTCTAAGAAGATGAACATATAAAAAAAAATCTTGCCTTATTCAGAATTATTGCAGTAGGTACCCAGCAGCATGCACAGGTTCTCGAAAGTTAGGGAATGCCTGTTGCCAGAAAACACATTTTTGTATTGTGAGAAACTCTTTTCCACGTCTGCTGGTGCAACTGGAGCATACTTGAAATATGCTAAACCACTCGCAGTGAGATCTTCAATGCAGGAGGTATCAAATGTTTCACTGGTTAGCACTTGAGAAATGCGACACAAGTTTTGTATCCAGAGTTTTTATCAAGAACACTTTCCACTTTCTTAGATATGCTTCTTCCAACTTCCCCCTCTACACTTTTCAAATCAGATGCAGTTTTGTTAACTAGAGTTAGAGAACTTTCCAGACTTGCACCTTTCTCCTGTACACGTGTGATTCCATGTGTTAAGCAACTGAAATATGCCTTTTGAAGGCTGGCTGTCTTTCAGTTTCAGCGTTTGAAAATAGTGTTTTAGCCATATCAATTGCAGTAGCATTGTCAGGATTCAGTGTTTCGATAACACGTTTCACCATCTGGAAATGATCGCAATAATAAATTGCTGAATCTATCTAAGTACCCCATTGGGTGATGACAGGTTCTGGTGGGAGTGGAATACTGGGATCCATAGATTTGGAGTGGTTTACGAGAGGGAACCTTGACAAAAATTTTCTTCATCTTTGACACTAGGCAATCCATTTGAGAAAAATGGTGGTTTACGAGAGGGAACCTTGACAAAAATTTTCTTCATCTTTGACACTAGGAAATCCATTTCCTCTGCCACCCTATACATAGCATGTGCTAAGCAAGTAATGTGCACCATTTTCGGGTTAAAAGCTTGTATTGACTTTCCTGCTTTCACAATGTATGGTGTTGCGTCAATCACAAAAAGCAAGACGTCATCATTTCTGGTACCCTCAGGCCATAATAAAAACATACATTTTTCATCAAAGGATCTACAAATTGTGGAGTGATTAATAGTTTCTAATACCTCACTTGTAAGCAGAAACACTTCATCTGTCCATTGATCTCCAATATACCAATAATTACGTTAGCCACGTAACGATTATACATCACTCATTTTGTCAATGGATATGAAAATCTTATTTCCATGTACTTTTTCCCGTATCTTGCTAATGGTGTTGTCATAACATTGTGGCAGGTAGTTCTTCCGAAGAGTTGATTCAGCTGGGATAGGACATCCGAAATGTAGTTCTAGAAAACTCTTCCATTTAGCATTGTTCAATGTCCAAAATGGGGTGTTTGCAGAAACGAAAGCTTCACAAAAGTCTCTGTAAAAATCTGACAATTTATTCTCCTTCATGGATACACTTTGTTGCAGTAAAAGTTGTGTGGATTTCTTCATACTTGTGAGTTGCAGTGCCTGTATATGCTTATCGCAACCCACATGTTGCCGAACAGTGAATTTTCTTTCAACTGATACCTTTGTTTTGTACATCTTATAAAATAACACTTCACCATTTGTAGAGAAAGGATCTCCAAATTCAGATACAATCTGTCTTAAATAATAAGATTTAGATGGGTTTATTTTAGGCATGCCTGAATGAAACTTCGAAAACTGAACTGAACACCAAACTTTCCTCTCAGAAAATCTGTAAATGACTAAATCTGTGACAATGAAAATAACAGATCAAACTCTTGCCTTTCAGCTTGCACATTGTCGAGCAGCCTTTGTTTTTTTACTGCCACAGGCACATTGGAAATAGGAGAATTACTTTCTGCGAACAAATATATTACAGTATAGATAAGAAACCGACTTCCAACATATACATTGTTGACTCACTAATCAAATATGCATTTATTTCATTAGATTAAAAATAAATATTAAATAATTTAATAATTTTAGTTAATCTGATTTCTTGCAAAACAGAAAGAAAAGGAAGTAAGATGCAAAAAATGACGTAAAATTGAAAAAAATTACCTAAAACTTCATGAGCAGAAAATACGATGAAAAAATGCTCAATTAAATTCATATTTTTATAACCAGAAATTTGTGTTCAGGATTTTAATACCTAAGAGCAATGCATACTGCATAAGGGAAAAAAAAAAAAGATGACATGTCATCAAAATCCAGGCCCTGGTGATCATTATTCATAGCAAAAGGGAAGTGTGGGAATGAGGGGAGAATAGCAACACTTAAGCAGAATAATGGGCCATATTTATTAATTTGGATAAAAGAAAGAAGCTAATCACATATGCTTAGATAGTTACCTTTTCTCACAATAAGTTTTAGAATGTACAGCTATTTCTAAACTCAGAATACGCTCGGAAACTAAAAGCACTTCTTTGACCCTGGAATGTCCTGTATATGAGAGCAGTGGAAACTATTTTGGAATGCATGTCAAATTCTACTGTTTAGCCATATTTCTTTTCTAAATTTTTTTTATAATATAAGCAGTGTATATCCTCAGTACTTTCCTCACGTAAAATAAAATGACTCGTTTATTGCAAGTCCTCTTTTCCATACTGTACATGTTTTCCAACATTCTCTCAGGTGACATTAAGCCTCTAGTGCACCACTGTCTTTTTAGGAAGTAAATCACTTAGCTGTGAACGTGTTTTTGAATATGTACTAGTGCCTACAGGCTTTCATTGATTTCTGCTATAGTAGAAAGTTTATTTCTTCCAAGCTAAGAAAATGCCTGTTGGATAGAGGTTTTCAAACACTGTGTTCCTCTACACTGAACGTTTTATGAAAGTATCATAGATGTTGAATATTATCATAAATTCAGCACTTTCTTTGTTTTCATCACTGTTCTTTAATTTGGAGACAAAATGATATAAGTTGTTTTTATATGTATAAAGTAAATTCCAAATATTCCGCAAGTTAAATGTTTTTATTATATAAACTAGCTGTCTTAATCTGCATTACATGGACACATTTATGTAAGTAAGGGTTTGACTATAAGGATAGGGCTAGCTTTAGAAAGGTGTGAGTAGTCTACTACTATAGCTGAGACCTAAAGCATAAATGTCCCTCGTTTTCTCTAGATCGATCAAATGTCTACATGTAAGGTATTGAAAATATCAGTAAAAGACAACATGTTTAAGGTAAACTATAATTTTCCCTGAACACTATACTGGAGGTGCTCAAATTTGCAATTGCATTTCGGTTTTATATGTGAGTTAAAAATAAGGGTAAGGTTAACTTTTAAAAACTGAAATTAATAGAGGATTGAAAAGGACATTTGGGTTAGGTTTTACCAGGTCGTTTAGTAATATATAATTTTGATCTAATGGGTTAAACTTGTATATTTCTATAAAAGGGCTTAAACATTTTGTAGGGATAGTTTTTGAGACTTGTAAAGTAGCTTATAAGTTTTGTTGGATACAGTAGTATAAGTGTGCAAAGTTTTGTCTTGATGGGCCAAAGAGATTTGTATTTAGGATTTTTAAAATAAGGTCCTGGAAATTTTTGAAAGTTGTAGGTCTGGTTATTTGCCATATTCAAAACCAAGTGTACAGGATTTGTCAATATCATACCACAAATACTACTTGATAGTAGTGTTTAGAGGGAAATGTGATAGAAACATGATATTGCAACTCCTCACCTCCAATAACCCAATTTTAAAGAGTTTAAGCCTCCCCATTTACTACTTTGATTTGCGAGTCATTAAATATCTGCCCTGTTCAAAATAAAGGACCACAAATATCCTCTGCTATTCATATTGTACAAAATGGGATTGAAATTGAATTACATGGATACAAGATTCTACCCTCCCTTAATTTAAACATTTTTGGAAATATTGCATAGCTTATTTCTGTTTGAAAGACTAGGACTTTTCAATGGCGAAAGAGAGAGAGGCACGTGCACACGCACACACACATGCGCGCACGTGAAAGGCAACTCGCTATACATTAACAAGTGATTCTATGCAATACAATGACCAGATATATCTAGAACAATTTTGTTACTAAACCACTATTTAGCCATAAGACAAATGTGTATAAAATGTTTGGAGAGATACAATGTGTGAATGAATCAGAATCTGATTACTGCACCAAGGTACACAAAAACTGTCTTTAATCTTTGTATATATTTTTATTGTAAATCCAGTGGTTTAGACAGAATTTTAATTTGAAATTTTACATAAAACTTAATTTCTGAGTGAAATTTGATAATGCTGGGAATGTGAACCACATGTGTTCCTCACACTAATAGAACCTGGTTGTAACAGTACTGCTACCTCAATGTTTAAATGTGGCCTTAGTCAAGATTTGACACCTGGCATATTATTGTTTAGTTCTTTTCAGAATGGCGCAAGGATATTCAAGTTGGGATATTGGAAGCATATTAAAATTGCAGTCAATTTGTTTTTTGGTGAGTTGTTCTGGCAATATGTGACCGAATTACAAAATAAAATATTCAACATGTCTTATTCTGTAAAAGTTTTTTGCACAATATTTGTTTAACCTATATGCCATGGAATCAGCAGAAACTTGCCATTATGAAAATGTTAGTCTCTTCTCCTTTATTTGATTCTACAATCTAGCAAATTTTTCTTGTGAGTAGCAAGTTTTCATTATGACTTGTTCAATACAACAGAAAAGATTTGTCAAAAGTTTTTCATATCTTTTTGCTGGCATATAATCATTGTGATGACACTGTAAGCATAGGCCAACAAAGAGCAGAATAAAATTGCCATCTCTGCCTATCTGACTCCAAACTCTCTCTTTCTACCTTTCAGCCTCTCTTTTATTTCTCATATTTGCACATTGGAATCACTGAATATTTCAAAGTTATTCCATTATGCCTGTTGTTCAGTAATGAAGTATCTTGCTTTGGGTAACTGATTTGAAAGTGAACCCATCTGCCTATTGCAGATAAGGCTATGCAAATAATTTTTAGAGTAAGGCAGCTGTTTGTGCAGAAATGTTTTCAAACAATTAATAACATATACCAACTATTTCTTGTGAATACAGATTTCCCTCTTTGGCCTGTTTTTTTGTACAAATAAAGAAAAATTTGTGAGATCCCAAGATTTTTTTTTTTATAAAAAAGCAGTTTATTACAATCCACATTGCTCTACCCATTAGTCTAAAGCTTGCCTTAGAATATTAAGTCCTTTGACTACTTTAAAAATACTTATGTAAAGGGCTTATAATTCTATGAATGAATGAATTAACAGCAATACACTATGTGATGTATATTTGTCGTGTATAGATATATTAATTTGTATGTAAATATGCACATAAGACATGTATTGTTCTTTGTAGTTTTCTAACAAATCTAAATCAATGAAATCCCATTAATATGCTCCTCAAGATACCACAGCCTAAACACACCTAAATTGATAGGAAATAAATTATGAAATGGGAAAACATTTTGACTTATTTGAAACGTATATTGTCCAACTACATTTTAAAGGTATAAACACTGGCTCATTCATTTATTTGTAGATACTAATGCAATGTTTGTAGTTTTTCTCGCTTTTTTTACACTGTCGCAATTTGCTGAATACATCACAAAATTCTGATTTATAGCAAAAAACTAGCAGCTAAGCTTTTGGGCAATGAATTCCTTTTATGCTGTCATTAAGGTAAGAGGTACTAGTACAGGTTGAATAGCCCATCATTTAGTTTTGGAGGTGGGGTGGGAGGGACACAGGTTTCCAGGTTCCTGGAAATGTGGACCTTAAACTTTCTCTTTTACTAGTTACCATAACATATTTCTGCACCAACCTAAAAACATTGCAATTTTCACAGTTTATGTGAAGCTTTTATTCATTTCCATAAAAAAAAGTCCTACAAAGATGAGTTGGAAGTGTATAAAAGAATAACATTATTTAAGAAACTCCCAGAGACCACATGTAAAGAGCGTAAAGAATGGGCTGACATCATGAGCATTATTAATCAGGCTTGACTTAGTTCCTATCCCTGACAAATTTCATGCCTGTTAAATCTCACAAACTGCATACTATAACTTGTGAAGTGCTATTGAACTGATCTTTCTTTGTTAAATACTACATGCCTTTTGAAGAATAAAGATTTAACTTAACAGACCTGAACCAATAAAGCTACTGAACAACTAGACATTGGATTTGTATGCACTAAAAATATCTAAAATATGCATGCATTTATGCAGTCAAAATCTTTACAATATACCTTATAATTTCAAATGCTCAGGTGTAAGTTTATGGTATTTATCGGTAAATACAAGTTTGTATGCTGAGAAGGATCTTTCCACTTCTACCAGTGTTTTGGGCAAAATTTGATAGTACTTAATAATTCTGGGGAAATTTCTTCAGGAAACACTGCATTTACACCTGAAGATATTTATCCACAGAACACAAAACTTCAGTATCAGAATTTCTCTCTAAAACACTGCACAATGTACCATTTAATTTTCCTGTGTACTTTAAAGGAGCACTCTTAAGTTTACTCTGAACCTCATGGAGAGTTGATGAAGATTCATGTAAAGGTAAACCAGATTTTTTAAGTTTTCTTGTGGCTTCAGTTATAACTTTGAAATATGCCTTGATTACAACCAAGTTCCTTTCTAAATGCTCACTGTTAAAAATAAATTCTGAGAATGTTGAATTAACAAAGCAACAGTTGGATTCAGCATACCACTGAATTCTTTAACAGCATTGAAATTATCTGCATAGAATGGAACAGCTTCAATCCATGTTCCCCAACATGTAAGTATTGGCTCTGGGTGTAGTGGGAGATCTAGAAACTTTTCTTTGCAACAACTAACTCTGGATGGGGCTTTAACAAATATCTTCTTAGTGCTGGATATCAAAGTGTTCATGCCAGGAAAACTTTCCCTTATGACTTCTGCTCCTCTGTGAGGTGCATGCACAGCACAGGTAACATGAATGAGTTGGGGGGAAAAATACTTCCAATGCTGAAGCAGCTTTTTACATGTAAGTTGCAGCAGCTGAAAGCAGAACCTGAAATTTGTGTTCACTGTCTCCTGGCCAAAGTAACCAAAGCATCATTCAGGAAGTGAGCAATAGTAGTCTTGATTTGTTTTTTCTAAACTCCTATAAGCAATCAAGAACGGTTTTCCTGGCTCGTCTTCACATAGTTTCCCTACAAGAAATTTGTCACAGGATTACCACAGGTGTCTGTAATTTCTACTACCCCATACATAAGAGAGTCATTTTATATGGTCCTGAATTCCTAAAATTGCTGCATGGTAACAGCTGTCTAGATAATTTTTTTCTCAGGGTAGATTCATCACGAATGACATTACAATATTTTTCCAATAAAGTATGGAACTTATGATTACTGAGTAAATTCCTCATTATGTTTGTAACTATAAGAGCTTCACACAAGTCACTGCAGAATTCCTTCTTTTGTGAAGTTGAAGGAACTTGTGTCAGTAATGTTTGTTTGGATGCATTTTTCCTTTTTTTTTTTTTTGCAGTGGTGGTTGGTATAACTCGACCACCATATTATTGCGCTTTGCTTGGCTGGCTTCCCCGTGTATTTAAATGCAGCTTTCTGCAAGCTCAAGTGCAATAATACTGTGGTCGAGTTATAGATATGTGCCAAGTTAATTGTAATTTTTTATGAACTGCAACTTGTTTATTGCACATGAACTAGTAAATAACTATATTGTTTGTAATGAAATCCGACTCCACATTCTGTAATCCACTGTTTTAAAAGTGAACTTGTAAACAGACAACTTTTCTTTTGACCTTATAACGTGACCTCAGCCTTGTAGAACACTGCCTCACAGAAAACTGAAGAGCATCAGATCAGCAGGTCAGTTTTGACTGCATGGTGATGAAATATAGATGAAAATGGAATGAGGAATTCCCATTTAACATCATGTGATTTTGTCTCAAATGCACTGGAGAGACACTCTATGGGTTTCTCCATAGTAAGGACTTCATTATTTTGTCACTATTGTATTTAAATATTAAGTTAAAAATTTAAAAAAAATGTGTGTTATATGCTTGATGCATGGAAACATGATGGAATAGGCAGCAACATTAGAAATATGCACAACATGCACTATAAAACTTTAATGCAAGCACAGAAGAGTATGAAATATTGCAGAATTTAATTCTGTATCACAATTAAAACCAAACTAAATACGTATTTGCATAGAAATCTGATGTCTATTAATTACATATTATTTTATAGACTAAGGAAAATGCCATCTCCAGTTGGCTTTGCCAACCAAACTTGCAGAAGCATCTTGCTGAAGAAAAATATATTAGCATATATATCAGTGAAGATACATTTATTATCTCATAAAAGGACATTTAAATCTGTATGTAGCTACATGTTCCTTGTGAATGTAAAATTACTTAAAATCTCAAATTTGCTAAACAGCTTGGTCAACCATCGAAACACTTAAATACTGCATTATTTTTAATTTTATACAATATCTTCATGTATACTTTCAGGTGGAAGGACAGATTGCATGGGGTTTGAATGGCTCCACAAATCATAGACCTGATGAGACATCGATGAAGGTCACCATGACAAGCAGCAACCAGTTGGTGGACTCTTGTCTGTGAGTACAATCCAAGTTCTTAATTCTACCTATAGACATTGATGAATGTTAACTTTCTTGTGCCATGAAGCCAGCTCCTAACATTTAATTATGTTTTAAAGTTTGACAATACACATTGTGTTGAGCAAATAGTCAAACAGCAATGATGGCTTGTTTCCAGAACCATATTCTGGCATATTTCATAATTAGGAATTAATTTAAGTGGTTTGACTTGAAATAAATAATAAGCAGGAAATATATCTTTTTATCAGATAGAGGCCTGTTTCCACAACAAGAGAATTTATTTTGCCATCTTCTTAGACTTTGTCCTACACTTATTTCATGTAGTCTGTAGTTTAAGAAAGAATAATGGTGGTCAAAGTTCATTTGGTTAACATGTTCATACTGGCTATTCAGTATTTGGTTTATTGTCTCCATTAAATTAAATATATCCAAATCTTTCCTGTCCATTTAGTAATTTAGTATGTGTGTTCAAGCCCACCTATGGGGGTGCATATTTCTTGGGCCTTGTATGGGACTGGTGCCCACTCAGCATCATGAGGAATAAGAGGCACTACGATTGGTAGTGATCTTTGGGTCAAAAACAGCATTCCAATTGGGGACACACAGTGCTGACCATATCACCTCCCTGTACTGTTGGGATGATCCACCACCTCTACTGTGTGCATGTTTGCATGAAGCTGCCAGTTGGCTGGCCACTGGCTCGGGACCTTAATGGGCTATTGTGTCATAGAATTGCTGTCTTGAATAGCCACTCTTCTTAACGAGTGCAGAAACTTAATTCCTGCTGTTTCAATGTTTCTCTTGTTTGAGCAGTTCAGTGTCTAATTCTCACTAGCATTGGTTAGCATTGGCACTGTCATTTTATAAAATTTGGGCTGTGTAATTAAAGTTTTGTATACCACTGTTATGAGCAGATAATGTCAACCTGGCGGAAGGCAACTACCTTTTATAGTATTTTGACTTCTAGTTTCCTCAAAAAACACTTATTGTAAACAACAAGTACACAGTTTTGTTAAGTATTTCATGCTGATTGACACCCTGTAATTAATTATTCCAAGTCTGAACCTGACAATGTAAAATAGTAAAAAGTGACTGGTCAACTAAACCATGCATCTGGCCTTGAGTCGATTACCATATTAGAAACAGCTGTAACCGAGTTCTGCAGATTCTGGGGACTGTGCCATCTGCTCTATAAAAATGATTTAATGTTTTCTAAATGCTTAGAAGTTTTTAGAGTTTGTGACTTTTATTTATTTTGTTTTTTTAAATTCATTTTTATTGAAAATGAAATCAATTTACAGTGGCATACATGACAAACTAAGAAGCAAACTAAAAAGTTTTTTTATACAAAACCTATCTTCCAATTACAAAGCATCATAAGACAGCCATTAGAAAAATATCTTAACTAATGTTAAAATGTTTTTAATGTCACAGCACAAAAAAGTGTGAAAGAATGTTGCAGTGTTGCTCTGTGGTCAACTCAACACTTGAATTAAATATTATTTTGTAACTAATGTGCAACTTATACTACTGAAAGTAGTAATGAAAGTTTGACAGCCTTTAGTTCTTGTTAGATTTTTGTGGTCAATATGTTTCTACTGGAATAGTAAAAATTGAAGTGACAAAAAGAATTAGCATGTGCAATATGTCATGTTATATGCTATGCTATGCTATGCTGAGACTCAAATTCAGTAAATGCACGAATACCATATGAAGGCTTCAAACCACCACCTGCAAAAGTGGTTGATTCTTGCGGTTGACGGTATTCTACAGAATGATAACTCCCTTGCAGCTCTCAAGCTTCTCTACTTTTCATTCTGTATTTAATGCACCTCATCCTGTAATGATACCACAGTTAATGAATATTTGATCACAGCAAAAAATAATTTGATGCGTGGAATGTTATTGCAACTAAATATGCAAGTGCATTGTTAATAGGAAGGAAGGTATACAGCATGCATGCGTAATGTAAACTATTCTAAATGTGTATAATTAGATCTATTTATGATGAATCAGTGTAAAGTATTCTATTTGGTTATACGTAGACCTGTTTATGATGAATCAATGCATAAATAAAAAACAAGTATGCATATCCTAAAGACTGGATCCACTTCCATCTACTATGCATATGGCTGTATCCTCAATCACAGGGGCCATGGTTAATCCTTGTTCTTACAAGGCATAAAGTGCATGTCTTCTCACTGCTTTTGCACTGAATACTGTATTTAATGCTGCTTCTTTATGATATAAACCATTCATCAAACTTTCTGCCATTGTAGGTCATGTTTTGAAACCTGAAATCCTTATCATATTACAGTCACTTGCATTACAACCGGATACAGCACACTCAAATTTTTGGAATGGATATAGCTACTGTTGCTTAGTTTATGTTTTGAAATTGCCTTTCACACTGGCTGTATGTTGGATAGTTGAATGGACTTGAAAATTTCAGTATCATGGCATGACTTGAACATTGGTTTTTGCTTTCCATGCCAATGCTCTACCACGTAGCTACCATGTTGAATGTCCAAATGTGCATCAAACTTTCTCATTTAAATTCTTGTGTCCTGTAGTCTGGAGCGCACATGAATGCGAGTGAGTGCAGGTTGCTCAGCACTGCTCTGAGTAATGCCACCTGCCAGTACATAGCAAGCAAGAATGAAAGAAAGAGACAGTATACTATCTCTTCCTCTTTGTGTGCAGAGGCTCTCCCTTACCTGCTTTCATGTGTGCTTCCGACACTAATAAACCTACAATGCAATCTCGGTAATCTGAGATACCATAGCTTTATAGTTGTCTTGCAACTCTCCTGCTGTTGCTTATGTCACTTGTAAACAGAAATAAAGCAGAACCTTATCAGCCTAATTGACTTCTGGACATTGCAATGCTTCTCACACATCTCAGGAATTATAATGCATTGGTGAACAACAAAAGTGACAAGAAATTATTGCATATATCTTCTTTGTTTGCAGCTCTGGCACATTTCAACTTTGCCATTGCTTTTACATTTGGTACAGTGTGGTTAGCCACACCAGGATTTCAATGTTGTTAGTTATAGCAATGTGCTTTCACTCAAACATATTTTTCATTCTGTGCTTGTCAAAAATAGCTTAGTCGAAAGATGCAACATGCTGTCTTTAATTTGGTGTACCCAGCCCTTCTGAACCAGCCTTTATTGCTTTGTGCTTTTGTTATTTTAAATAAAATTGCTGAATGCTTTTGAATGGGTGCTACTGGCAATGAAACATAAACAACTGCTCTTCTTTCTTGAAAATTGATAGTTTTCTTGAACTTGATTCTACATATAATGCCTTTGACCATATTAAAGTAAGTAATTGCAGCAAAAATGCTTAAGTCACTAAAACTGGAATGTCATGAAGAGTGGTTTCGGACTGATTTGAGGTGCTGATCTGCTTAACAATAGTTACCTGTCTCATAATTGTATTTTTTAGGTGTTGCATCCTTGCAAAATTAGTTTAATAGCTTGTCTGGTTATGTTAATGAAATAAAAATTAGAACACTATACATTGCATTGGCAGGAAAAAGAAAGAAAATTAGAACACCACATACTGCATTGGTAGGAAAAAGAAAGAAGAAGAAAAGTAAAAATGTAACAGAGGATGAAAATCTTTCAGATGTATTGATTCTTAGAATTATACAAAACAAATATTATTGTGCTAACATTTAGTGACATGTTAAATATGGATGCTGTTTGTAGGATGAGTGTAAGCACTGAACAATAACCTGAAGGAAACAGCTGCTCAGTTGTGAGTAATAGTAGCTCATAAGTGAACAGCAAATTATTTGCATTTACAATGAGGCTAAAATTTAGTCTTGTTGGAAGCAAGTAAATTTCAAATCATTGCTTGAAACAAAATTAAAAAATTTCTATCTATGATACCTGGTGCACAGCTTTGCTTATGACACAACCTGTTCAACAAGAGCAGCTAACTTGAATGCTCTCCAGTCATGTGTCTATTTTTTGAGAAAGTGCTGTGTCCAAAGCACCCAGTTGTGAAATGGGTGCCATAGTCCACTAGATGTTTGGAGTTTTGTTTTTTACAGTAATATGGTGGCACTGTAAATATTTCAGTTTTTGTCATAATCTACTGAAATCTTTTTCTTTTATTTTAAAACAAGGTGGATAAAGATAGTGATTGTAGCAGCCATTTTCAGGGTCCTCTTTTCACAAACATGGTCTATTATATCATGAGGCAAGGATGCTAAAATTATTGGATGTGGATTCATGGGGAAAGTATCCCCTGCAGCGAACCTTGTTCCCATTGCAGTGCTATGGGACACACATGTGGGATCCTGCATGTATACACTTGCCTTAAGCATACATGATGTTGGGTATCTGGTCTGCTTGGTCTGCTGGCTTGCCTTCAGTGGCTTTCATCTTCTTTTCTAGATGTTTTTGACAACTTATCAATGCCTAGCTACTC
Organism: Deroplatys truncata; assembly: GCA_030765065.1. Taxonomy (NCBI): domain Eukaryota; kingdom Metazoa; phylum Arthropoda; class Insecta; order Mantodea; family Mantidae; genus Deroplatys; species Deroplatys truncata. Next base: position 152,310,151 of record CM060990.1, read on the forward strand.
TTATATTGGGTTGGGTGCGAGAGCAAATGAATAAGTCAAGTGTTTGGCATTTAAGCTGGATTTATTTCAGCTGCAACAATGATTAATCAATGAAAGCAGCTGCCCACCTCTGTGGTGTGGGGGTAACATGTCTGCCTCGCATTCAGGAGGCCCCAAGTTTAAATCTCAGTAGGGTGAGTTACCTGGATAAGGTTTTTTCCAGGATTTTCCATTGTCCTGAAAAGCTGAATGTGGGTAACTTAAAGTCCTATGGATCCCAGGCTCATTTGAGTATCATTTCACCTATTTCATTCATTCATTGTCTGATAAGACCTAATCGGTTAAAGGATGCCTGAAAAAAAAGAAAGTGAATATAAACACTCCATTGTTACAACTCAACTTGATGTAAACAAATTACATTAATTAGTCCATGATACTGGGAAACCAAAGCATGTCATGACATATAGTACATTAAATATGTGCAACTATATGTGGGGTTTCAAAAACATTATTAATCAAACATAGTTTGAAACTTTTGATTAGTATGGAACAGTAAACAATATGAGCTAAAGAGGGTTTTATCTTCCATTTAATACTGTGTGATGTCTTTCACCCCTCTTCTGCATTGATACGATAATGATGAGCAGACAGTAAGGGGATAAACATGGCCGCATATACAAGTTCTAAACTTAAGACTAATACAGAGGGGTTCAAAATGTTTTGTTTATATCAAGTCTGGTTCTAAGTGTGGATCAATTATAGCTCTCTCTCTTAATTGGACCTTTAACTAGTTCCGTGATTTGTATACCGTACTTCCTGTTAACTCCTGCCACTTAATAATTTTAAGGAGCAACTACTACATTTTTCATCTCACACATCTCCCTGGCACAGACCTTCAAGAAATTGGTATCTCGATCAGAAATAGAAGACGCATTCTTGGAAAATATTCCCCTTTTATATGTAACCCAATAGAAGCCTACTTTTGTGCCAACTTGCTACACATATTCTGATTGTTTATTTATCTAAGTGTATTATGAGAATAAAATCTCATGCTACACCAAGCTTTACACATCTAAGATTTCCAAGGTATCTCTGTCCCTTAATTTTAAATCGGAAGACATAGTGAAAAGATTAAGTATAAGTTCTGATGAGGTATTGAACCTATTTTAGTGAAATTGTATATTTGCAACCATTTCTATATATTATACTTAATCTTTTCACTATGTCTTCTGATTTAAAATTAATGGATAATTGGCCAACAAGTCAAATGGAAGAAATAAGCAACTGGAAAAACAAGATGGAGGTAAGATTTGACATCATTGATTGGAATGTTGGTTCTATGATGCCCGTTTGTAAAAAAGACATTAGAAAACTTTTCAAGCTGAAATTAAAAGAAAAAGAAAATTTTTGAGGATATAGAATTTATCAATGAGTGCCTTTCCAGAAAATTATTTCCTAATTTTGTCAAGTTATACGTTAAACAAAACGGAAACAATGCATTGCAACGGGCTGCCGAAAACAAAATATTAATAATGGAAAAGAATCGCCATTACAAAACCATGAATGACCTTGATGTACCGTTGAATGTCTTGCATTTAAAACTTTCAAAACTCCTTGGGTTTGAAACTTGGGCATGCTTAGAACAAAATTTTTTTGAGCAACTTAACCTCCAAATTAATAAAAAGCGTGTCACATTAAGGAACAAATTAACCCGATTAAAGCATCAGAAGAATAGACGCACTATGATCCACATTGAAAGAAATGAAAACGATGTAGTGAATTTATCACAAGAAGATTTTTCAGCTTCAGAAATAAATCTCCTAAACAAAGGATTAAAGACATGCATTAGCTACAGTAGAAACATTGACGAATATGTTGCCAACATTGAAATTGCGATAGCTAACCTACCAGAAGGCGAGAAGTGGACAATCAGAAACAAATGTGAACCTATTTTGAGAAAAATAAAAGATACACGCCACACCAGCAACCCTTTTGGAAAAGTCGTAAAAAGCTTAAATTCGAAAGATGTAACATTCCATAAAGTGGATAAAGGCAATAAATTGGTAATCTTGAACAGGCAAAATTACATACAAAGAATGGAAACTCTTCTAACAGCTCCTGAATACACCCTATTAAATAAAGATCCCTTAAACAAATGCATTCAGCACACAAATAAAAGCCTAGCAACTGTCCAATACATTATGGGCGACAAAGATAAAAATAGATAAAAAGTAGCCAACCCCTCAACTCCAAAAATGTATGGTTTACCAAAAATACACAAACCTGGAAACGAAATCAGACCAATTATCTCATGCATTGAAGCCCCAACTTATAATCTGTATAGTATAGTATAGTATAGTATTTATTGTGCTAAGAGTTTTACAAATTTGATTGTCTACTGCACTTTGACCCTGGTCACTCATTCAGTAGACAATCACTACAGTTTATTTACATTTTACATTTTCTTGTCAATAAATTATCTTGCTCTTTTTTTTTCAGTTTTTTTTCATGTCCCATTTCCGCTTGTTTTTCACTTTTCATTTATTGATTACTTAACCATCACACATTCACTATAGTTTTCCATTCAAAGTAAGATGCACTACCTCTTACTTTTCTCTTTCCACTGTCCAAAGCCATTTATTTTTTACTTTACACAAAAACTGTCCAATGCTTCTAGCGTCCTTATATATCATTGCAATCATAAGTGTATTTCTATCCCTCTTCAACCACTTCTTATTAAAAATTTCTTTTCTCCAATTTTCTGTTCCTTGGCACTTAAATACTATGTGTTCAATGTCTTCATTACCACCACATATCGGACAATCGTTCTGAGGAATACCCTGTCTTAGCCCTTTTAGCCTCCATGCTCCGGTTCTTAACCATGCAATAGATTCTCTCTTCTTTATTTACTATGTCTATATATTTTTCCCTACCCCATGTATTTTTGCAAAATGGTTAATCCACAAATTTCAAGAATTCACAAAATTTGAGTCTTTAAGCATCAGGAATTCATTTGAGTTAATCACTAAGATAAAGGATTTTCAACTTGGAGATGGGGATACTTTAGTGTCTTTCGATGTTGTTTCACTGTTTCCAAGCCTACCTAAAGATAGGGTGCTAGACGTATTAAAAAATTGGTTAACTGCCATCAATAGAAACCCAACAGAAATTGACCTCATTAAGCTGACAAATCTGTGCATAGAGCAAACCTTCTTCAGCTTTGAAGGAAAATATTTTGAACAACACACAGGCCTAGCCATGGGAAATCCAATATCGCCCTTTCTGGCTGATTTATTCATGAGTGCTCTTGAGACAAGAGTAGTAAAAGCCTTTCCTTGGTTATTTAAAACTTGGGCCAGATATGTCGACGACGTATTCACAATAGTTAACAAGAAATATATACAAGATGCTTTCAAATTATTGAATTTGGAAGACAGTAATATTAAATTTACCATGGAAACTGAATTGGATAACCAGCTCCCCTACCTGGACCTAAAAATCATGAAGAACAATAGATTAACTTTTGGAATATACAGAAAAAACACCTATATGGATAACTATATAAAAACAATAGTTACAACCCCCCATCACACAAAGTTGCAGTTTTTAACAGTTTGACCCATAGATTAATGAACATCCCCCTCAATGAAAAGGAATATAACTTAGAATACCAAGAAATCTTAAAAACAGCTAGAAAAAATGGCTACAAAACAGATATGGTGGATAGGTTAATCAAAAAATTCAGGCAACAAAAAATGATAAAAGAAAATACAACCCTCAAACCACACAAACAAAAGCCAACATACAAAAAAGTCACATTTCACCCATGGGCACATAACAAATTCAAGAAAATTTTCAATGATATCAATGTGGCACTCATCCCCGAAAATAAATTCAGCATAAAATTCCTCATAAATGCAAACCAAAAAGAGAAAATGCCAGCTCATAAAAAATCCGGGATTTACAGAATAGGTTGCAAGGATTGTGAACAAATCTATATTGCTCAATTTTTGAAGATTTAGAAGCTTGTAACAGTGATGTGTCATAATTTAAAATAGAGAGTTGAGGGTTGTTACACTACATCACTATAATAATCTTACTTGAACGCGTTTCGGGAGACGGCTTGTCCCCATCGTCAGCATTCTCTCTCAACTAGTTTGTTGAGAGAGAATGCTGACGATGGGGACAAGCCGTCTCCCGAAACGCGTTCAAGTAAGATTATTATAGTGATGTAGTGTAACAACCCTCAACTCTCTATTTTAAATCTATATTGGTCAAACTAAGCATAACATAGAAACGAGGCTTAAGGAACATTTTCAAAACATCAAATCCAGGGAAAAAGAAAAATCAGCAGCTGCAGCACATTTTTGGATACAGGGACATGAAATTGAGGACACAGTATCACTTATCAAGCAGGCACAAAAACCTACGGAATTAAACATTTGGGAGAAAATATTTCTTTGGAAATTTCATCCAAGGTTAATGAATTTCGACATCCCTGTGGACAAAAATTTGATTACGAAACTTGTAGAACCACCACTAGAGGGACAACAAGACATCTATAACCATCAGAGGAAAGCCAACCAGTTGCAATCAGCTGACGATGAGGAAGTGATTCCTCGAAACTAGTTCTGAAATATTGAACCTATTTTAGTGAAATTGTATATTTGCAACCATTTCTATATATTATATCTCTGGCCCTGTCTATCATTACCTCTTTACATGCATATACTGTCAAGTTTGCCTATCTCCTGTGCTTCTCTCTCAGGTTTTGGTTAATTCTGTTATGACACTTTGCTTAGGCTATCTGCTAAAGTCCAATTGTTAATTACTTCATCCAGCTCGCATGCTTCTCTGTACAAACAGTTTCCTTACAATGTTCCTTTTTAACATACACATATATTCTTTTAGGCTGCATGAATTATTTACATAATTTCTAGTTACTCATACTTGCTTTTTCATCATTATTGTTTCTTAGTAATTCCCTTTTTATTATTAAATGTTTCCATTACAATGTAACAAGTTTTGATGTAAGGAACAATGGTGTATGTGAAGCTGAACTTAACTAGCACTCCTTTTCTAACATGAGCTGCTGACAATATTGAAAATACTGACCCATGTATAGACTTCAAAGATAACATCCAACATCATTTGGACATCTGGGAGTTCTGATTTCTTATCCTGATATCTCTTAGGTAGGCTTTATAGGATTTAATTTTCGGTAATCTAGTATAGCCTACTTCAGCTGTCACAAAATAAAATGTGTTCATTTATTTTCTGACTTTCCTGCTATGTGTTTGGATGTTAGGATGTCATAGCTAGATGGTTAGCATTACTACATTACCATATAATATTGATGGAGGTAGGAAATCTAAAGACACTTTCAGTAGTTGTTAAATTTTGCTGCTGATGGTGCCTTAAGAAAGAACTGAGTGTCATTTGCTCATATACCATAGAAAAATAGCATGAAGTTAAAGTTAGTAAGTTAAAACATTTCATTCTGCAAGCGATGATTAAAGATAACTTCACTAGTGTTGGAAAACATGCAAGTGTAAAGTATTAAAATAATCGGGGCGAAAAAAATTTAATAGAGCAATTTGTTTCAAGGAGAGACTGTTCTTCCTACACCTTGACCTTCCTTTTCTGCTTTCCCATGATACTCCCTTTTTATATACAGAGTTATTTAAAAGTCTCTCCAGAGTTTGAACCATTGATAGTATAATACTTGTGACAGATAAAGCAAAACTTCATATGTCAACAAATACAGAATCTCTTCAAGTTTGGTATGTACCTTACAGATGCTCAATGTGTGCATCCATCAATACCATATCCCAGTTTTTGCTGCACACATCCCAACATTCCACAGCCAGTACCAAGAAATGCCTCCATGATTCTTTCTCACAGTTCTGCTAAATGACGTGACATAAGGGGCTGGTACACATGATTTTTTTATGTAAGCCTATATGGAAAAAAAATTTCTGATGTGTTGCATTCAGATGACTTGCTCTACTAGCTCTTATACAAACTCTTTTTACAAAAGCTTGTTCTTCTATCCACTTCTTGTTAATCAAGGTAAACTTTCTTTCTTTTTTTTTTTTTACACATTTACACATTTCTTTGTAGGTAGAAGGATACAATAGGCAAAGCATCAGATTTTTAAAGTGCATGTTGCTTTGTGATGGCTTTAAAATTCCATGCTCTTTACATAACCATGAGAAAGAATGAATAGTGACATCACTTGAGAAAAGTATTGAAAATTCAAACGAATAACAAAGAATATCTCAGAAATGGTTATTGTCACAAAAAATGTTATTCAACATAAATTGTGTGCATCAATGAGATGTATGTACATTTTTTGTGCAGTGAGATTTTGTCTATCTCTTACAGTTTACCTAAATAAAAATTATGGTATTTAAAAAGGAATGGTCTATAATCCCTCCAATACTTCAAAGTTTCATAACTTGGAATTGTTTCATCGTTTGCAAAGAGACATAGAATGTTCAAGGGAATTAAACATTAATTTAGAGATCGTAAGAATAGAGGAAACTGATGTGTAAGTAATTTAGGATTGGAAAAGCGGTATTAGCTGGAAGTAAGAATACTCGACATAGTAAAGATAAGATTGCAGGTAGAGTATTGAGAAATTCGTGAATTCTAGGAATTAAACTGTCTTGAAATTTTGAATAGAAAGAAAATGAAAAATGAGAACTTATTTTAATTGGAATAGTAAAGGACAAAGTGAGATTAGATTATATTCTATGGCCTATTAGTTTTAGTCACATGTTACTTACACTTATGTTTCAATGGTGTTCATTTTCCACTAATAGTAGACATTAAAAATAAACCTGATCATTTAGATACACATAAAGTAGAACAAAATTTATGTAAACCTGAATGCACTAGATTAAAATGCAAGGAAGCATCTAAGAGAAATTTAACAAAATCTATATGGGATAATGAATATGCACATGGACCTGGAAAAGAGAATTCAATAGAAAAGGCAATAAATATTTTATGTTTCACAATGCAATAGGCAGGTGAGGAAATGTTAATGCAAAGAAGCAAAAACAAAAATGGGGAAGATTGGTTTGGTGCTGAAGCAGAAGCAAACCAACAGTGAAACAAAGTTTAGTTAATGGGAAAATCAGGAGACGACGTTTCCAAATACATTTACTTGTGAAGTAAGAGACACTATAATGAACTGTAATATGTGGATCCTGTGCTTATGATTTGTAGTGTTTTCCCCCCGCTACTTCTTTTTGGGTATCTTACCTGCATCATTATCGTCTCTGCGTTGTTGTAGGTATAGTCTTCAGGACTCGAGATCACCGATGTCAGTTAGAAAGCACTTATAGTCGCATCTCAGGGTCAACTGTCAGTGAATCGGTCTGAAATTCCCTACTGTTATGGTCAGGGTAGGATTACGGAAGTGGTGACACTAGGATATTATTCATCAAGAAAACACATTTTCACTTCCTCACTAAGGTGCGTATTCCTGCCAGAAATACTGCAAGATTCTTGTTTTTCCTACCCCATATAGTTCTTATATGAGAATATCTTGCCCTTTGGTCCGCTAACATTTTGCTCCGCTAATTATTTAGTATCTAAGGCGCTCTACCACCATTCTTTTGATTCCCACAACTTGAAGTAATCACTTAGGGTGTGTTAAGTTATTTATTATCTTGGATAAATAATTTCAACGGACACTGTAACACGCTATATAATTATTCCACACACATTACTTTATGATTACACTGTAATGCGGCACTTAGTAAATTTCGGAACTTATTGTTCTCTTTCTTTTGACTCAACGTGATGTGTGTTTCCTTAACTGAGAACCATGGCAAACTGTCTGAAATCCATGCTCCGTTCACATATAATAATCACTGCTCGCCTCCAAATTTTGTACATGTCACCATATCTTCCTATCTTTTCATTGGTTCTAATACTTATCCTCTATGTTTATTGGTTCCCTGGTTGAAAATTCAAAGCCTAACTGTAAGAAAAGTCTCTTGCCTCATAGCATCTGTTTATTCTTAAAACTTGCTGCCTCATCCCTGTGAAGTACAAAAGAAGCTTTCGGTTTTTATGGCCCCACACTCGGAAAATATAATGGACAGTCTGAAACAAAGCTACTCTTATTTCGCCTAAATCTTGCAGTTTTTCTTAGGCAATTATGCCTTTATTTATTTGAGAATAGTATTGAAACTTAAAACATATTTACAACTTCAGAAGGGCTTTCGATTGATACAGTTTTGAATCAGATTACTTTAAAATTATGGAAAAGTTACCAAATTGCATGTTAATTATTAATAATTCCTAAATTATAATTATTACAGAGTTCCTGTTTGTGTATGCATAATCAGGCGGAAATATTGCTACAGACTGAATTGAGTTACAGTTATTATGGTATAAACTTTCAAATAAGGGAGTTTGTAGTCATATGATACATGTTATTAAAGCTTTATATAATGAAAATACTTTTTGTATTTGCATTGAAGAAGGAACAATAAGTTGAAGTAACAAAAGAGAATGGATTAAGACAGGGTTGTTAGTTGAGCCAGTTCTATTTAACCTGCTTATATATGTTTTCAAAATATAAAACAAAAGAATAATTTTATGCCAGCTATAAGTACTATAGGGATATGTGGTAGCTGTACAAGAAATAGATAACTATTGCTCAGAATGGGTCTAAAGATGAATCAAGAAAAAGCTCAAATTTTAATATGTAAGAAAGGAGCCAAACCAAGTAAATACGATAAATGGAACAAAGATAAGAAGTATAAGTTGTACACGATTGCATTTATTTAGGGCTAAAATGAATGGAGGATGCTGATGGGACAAACAAAAATATTTGCATTTGCAAAACCGAAAGCAGCTACATCAATTCACTGGTCAACAATGAAAATGTTAAATAATTTTATGCCGGCAAACATTCATCGCCAGTTGTGTGAGTTTTATGGGGAAACAATAATGTAATGGTGAGGAAATGGGTTAGACAGTTTAACGAAGGTCATGAAAATGTGCATGATGAGCCATGGAATGGCCGACTGTCTGTGGTCAGGGATGAATGTGTGCAAGCTGTGGAAGAAAACATTTTTGGGGACAGATGTTTCACCATATCGGTGTTGTCTTCACATTTTCCACAAATTTCAAGGTCAGTACTCTACAACATTGTGACAGAACACTTTGGATTTTGGAAATTGTGCTCATGGTGAGTGCCCAAAAATCATACTGATGAGTACAAGAACAAGCGATCTGCTGCTGCACTGAAATTTTCTCATGCAATATGCTGATGAAGGCAATGATTTGCTAACACTTATCGTTACAGGTGAGGATGAGATATGGATGTGTCGCATCACTCCTGAATCAAAGCAATGATCCATGGAGTGGAGGCACACAATGTCCTCCGTGAAGAAGAAATTCAAACAGGCGATATCTACTCGCAAGATCATGCGCACGGTTTTCTGGACAGAGATGTTTTGCCACTTGAATTCTTGCCCAGGGATGTGAAAATCACAAAGACATCTCTTGTGAGACACTAGGGAAGCTCCATCGTGCAATACAGAACAAAAGGCGTGGAATGCTTTCACATGGACTCCTTTAGATTCATGACAACACCTGACCACACACAGCCACCCTCCCTACAGTCTGTATTTGTCACCAAGTGATTTTCATCTGTTTCTTCATCTGAAGAAATTCCTTGGTGGAAAACATTTCAATGACAGTGTTGTGAAACAAGAAGTGCAGAATTGGCTTTCATCACAGGTGGCATCATTCTTTGATGAAGGCATAAAAAAACTGGTTTCCTGTTATGACAGGTGCCTGAATTATGGTGGTGACTATGTGAAGTACAATAAGGTGTAAGATAATGAATGATGATAAGAGTATTTGGCAAATAATGTTCTGCTCTTTTTTAAAAAATTATCGGTACTTACTTTAAAAACACGCTTTGCACGTTACTTTTAAGAATTATATTTCTTTGCAGTCTTAAATTTGTTTTTCTTTTCTGTTTAGTTTCTATCCAAGTTTGGTAATTTCATTCCCTAGGTTAAAATTTTCTTGAAGCTCTGGAAACTTCCACCCTCACATGGCCAGGAAACAGCCCAGATCTCAACCCCATTGTGAGCTGTTGGGAGATCATTTGGCAATGCAGTGGGCCAGAAAAAAAAAACCAGAAAACAAGAAAGAACTAGTTGAAGCAATACATAGGGTGTGGTTCAATGAATGATCACTGGACCAAGTGAAAAGTTTGATACTTTAAGTGCCCAGACGATGTGCTGTGGTAATAAAAGCTTATGGAGCCAAAACAACAAATTATTGAACTGTATTACTAAAAAGAAAGAAAGAAAGAAAAAAGAAAAAAAACACATGCTCCAACTATTAAGTTTCTTTCAAGATTTGAGTATTAACATTTATGGCTTTTTCTCTTTTTTACTGCTAGCAATATTTTATAACACAAATCCATGTAAATCAACATAAAATCTATGTAAAACATCAAATATTCCCATTTTCAAAAACAAACTGTTAGTTTCAATTGCAGGTCATACAAATGCTTTGTACAATTTGAATGTAAAATTGCCATAAAGATCAAATGTATTAATAATCGTGGATATGCAATAAATATTTCCAGTACTGTATAATGTAAACAATAAGTGAAAATGAAACTGTGAAGACAGAGAAAAGGACAACTTAATTGGGCTAATAGTATTTTAGTTTTTAAATTTGCTTGAATTTCAGTTTGTCTACTAAATAAATGGCCAAGGCCAAATTTCAGTGGACAACCCAATTGTCATTTTTTTCTTGGCACTAACAACTAAATGAAATAAAAATAACGTGTTTTGGTGTTCCACCATAGTTATTGCACTATTATTGGTTCAAACACCATAGGGTTTTATGAATAACTGTGTGTTAATTATTTACTTTAGTTTAAACTTGCCAGATGAGTATGTCTGAAAATATGTTTGTAATAACAAGATTTACCAAAGCATTCATAAGTTCCCCCTGCCCAACCTTTTTCCATTTCATTCTCATGCTAAGCATGCTTAATGTTAGTATGCAGTCTAGTAGTGACATTATACAATTTATGCTTAGAACATTGAACATGAGTGCAGGTACTCAAACTGAAGTTGTATATGCTGTTTAGAATTGTTAACTCTGCCAGAAAGTGTTGAAATTTGTTAAACATATTTTTTAGCTCTAACATCATTAATGGACATTGGAATGTTTTGTTGAGTCTGAATCCAAAAGGTGGTATCTTCATGAGCATTTGTTTACATTACAGAACTCACACCACTGTTTTTTAGGACTACATCCATCAGTGCCAATTTAGTGAATAGTGCATGTTAGTGAATGTGGATATGTAATAAACATGCTGTAATAAACATTTGGTTGATTAACTACAGTGCATTCCTATACTGCATAAAATAGATGGAAAAAATAGAATTATAAGTTGGATCATAGCCTTTTTGGAACACTATCCCTCTTTTATAAAATATTTTAGGACTTCCTATATAGGTAACATTCAAGTACACACACATATATATATATATATATATATATATATATATATATATATATATATATATATATATATATATATATTTTATTCACCTGTGAATTCAAAGTTTGCTCTAGCTGTGGGTAGATTTAAATGACTTTGGAACAAAGAAAATGTTGGGTTGTGCAAGTTAGATTAATTATCCCTTAAGTTACCTAGATTCTGTTTTTCAAGTTCTCAATCTGCTTAATTCGTCAGTGAACCTTCTTCTGTTTCCAAGTGCAAGGTGCAAATGTAAACCATAATCATTCCTTAAGAATAACTTGGAGGATTTTTAACAGTATTATATTAAATTATGAAAACTAATGTTTCATCATTACTAATTATTTTGAGTGGAAGCGCATCAGGGCATTCAGTGGCTTCAGGAATTTTCAGTGGCTTTGGGTACTGCATCAAGTTCATTTCTTATTTCGGCACAAGAACTAATGATTTATGAACAAAAGACCTTTTTTATGTTGATTTCTTGGAATTTGCTAGTTATTCAAGGGAGGTATCATGATGCTGGGCATTTGAAAGTGAAATATGATGACAGTGCATCTGTTAGAAAATGTATTGTACTTTAAAAATGAAAAAGAAACCTTTGCTTTTTATAGATAAAAAAAGTCTACGCACTTTAAGTTGGAACAAAAATTACTGCTGATACTCCACAAATATTTAGGTTCTTTAAGATAATATGTTGCAAATATTTTAAGACAAAGAATATGGGGAGTCAAATTGCTTTTATCTTATCTGTCATAAACTTCTAAATCAGTTGTTATGACCAAAATGAGGGATGGATTACATTTTGAAGTGTTATCCATACAGCTCACCTTCTCATGGTGAGAATAAAACAAATTATTTTTGTGTGTGGGGGGGGGGAAGCAAGGTGATGTAATCTCACAAATTTGAAGGCATACAACTTTTATTTGCTTTACTAAAAGTGAGGGTTTCTTTTGCAGTGTTTAAAATATATTAAGTAATAAAGAGAAATGCACTGCAAACAGTTTCCATTTTCAAGTGACCATCTAGATGCTTCCCTAGTAACAAAGTCAATGAATACATTCTCAGTTATGAAGGGTATTACTTCTTCTTGAATAATCAGTTTAATTTAGCCTACAGTTTGAATATTACAGATCACTAAATTAATAACTTTCAGCATTGTATACAGCTTTATGGTTGCCATTTATCCTTAAAATAATCATTTCTCAAGAAACATGTGAACCAAATATACTACATACTTTGGTTGTGACCAGTGCAATAGAGGTTTTAAGAAATTTGAACCAAACTGAATTTATTTATTGTCTATATTAACTTGAAATTTATCACCTCTGAGTTTGGTGTATATTGCTTTCTTAAATTGTATCTTGGGAGTATGAGCTCACAATCCTCACGATTTCTAGATTTTCATTGCAAACTGTCATGAGCTAGTTTTGTGATCCTCATAAGGTGATGGAGATAGATGGTGCAGCATTTAAATCCACCTTTGTGTGTGCATAAACATACAGAATTCAGCAGTTTACCAATATTTAAAACACTACACAAATGGCACAGTAAGAATAAAATTGTAAAGCAAACTTTCACACAACAGTTGCAAATATTTTATCAAACTTAACAGAAAGTGCAATTTATTTGCAATTCAACCAAATGTTCAGCTGATGCAGCTAGAGTAAGAGTTGCATTTATTAAATCACAGTTAAAGTATATACACAGTCCAGTCATAAGTTCTGTCCTTTGATTAAGAAGTGAAATGTCTTAAAATAAAAGATACAAAAAGATATAACATATATTTTAATTCAGTGACTAATGAACATTTCTTACACTATAAGTCATCCAAAATGATCACCTCTGGCCTTTACACAGGGCCATTGTACTTCTCCTCCACTGTGAAAATTTTCTCATTTGTAAAGAGCATATTTTCCTGACCATTCTGAGCATTCCACTGTAAGAACCTCTTTGATCTTTCGTATCTGATGTTCTTTAGGTTCGAGGTTAACAAATGTCCCACTGACCGTCGATAAGCCCTCATATGGAAGTCTTCTCTGATAATCCAAGACATGGATTTGGCAGATACATTTAACTCTGGGGCCATTATTTTTTGCTTCCAGAGTGGGTTTTGACGTATTTGTTTTCTTACTGCTTTGACCACTCCTGTAGTCCTTATGGTACGTGACCTGCCATATCTTGGTAAGTCTTCAATAGAGGAAGATTCAATGAATCTCTTGACAGTTCAGTAAACAAATTATTTTTAACAACTTGAAAATTTCAGTAGGTTGCCTACCACACTTATTAAGAGCAATCATTGCAATTCTGTTTTCATTTACACCCCATTCCATATTTATTGGTTTATGTAGGAAACTACACAAAGGAAATGTGTTTAGAATAATAATTCTGCTACCATGGTAACTTGTAACAATACCATTAAATCATTTATTTTAAAGTTTTAGAGCTACAAACATAGAGGACAGAACTTAAGACTGGACTGTGTTGAATAGAATACTTGTTTGTACCAGACCACATACAAAAACATGTAGATAGATTTATGTCAAATCTTGAAGTTGCTTACATTCTAGTACAAATTTCCTTTCTTTTAAGAACTGCCTTGTGTCTGGTACCCTGGTCTTTTGGCTATTGGATAGCCCTTGTTCTTTTTTTCCTTTACCACTTTTCTGATTCCTATATTCTCTTGTCCTTCTGCTCTTTTCCACTTGCTTTTTTTTCCCCCCTTCTCCTTTCCTTACCTTCCTTAACCAGTTTTCCTTAAAAACTCAGTCATAGACTTCCTTCTTTTTTCTCCTCTTAACATTTTTATGGCTAACATTTCCTTGTTTATTTGGTCTCACTTTAAATCCCAAACAACCTGCCCTTTCTTCCCAACTCCTTACATTGTAAGTAATGTATTTTACTTTAATTTTCTCCATATATTACACATGTTCCTGGTTCTCTCTCTCTCTCTCTCTCTCAACACTCCTAGGAAGATTGCCTTTGTTCTCTCCACGCTAAACATTCCCTTTCATTTCTGCTAAATATGACAATATAACCTTCTCATCATACATTCTAGATGAAGCATCAGCGATAAATTTATTTATATCTTTAATATGATGGACTTGAAATTTAAATGCAGGCAATTTGACTACCCACCTTGCAATTCTCCCACTTCTCCAAGGTCTGGCTAACACTCAGGAGAGAGCCTCATTATCTGTTTCCAAAGTGCATTCCAGATTTGTAAATACAATTTAATTTCTCTAGTCTGTATAGAACTGCCAATGCTTCCAGCTCATATGCAGAATGATTATTTTTCTGACTCGGTAGCACCATAGACATGTATGCTATAACGTTTCTGCCTTCAGGATAAACTTGCAATAATATTGCAGAAATTGCAGAACCACATGCATCCGTTTGGAGGATGAATGGCAAAGAAAAGTCTGGGATTGCTACTACTGGTGGAGTAACCAAGGCTTCCTTTAATGCCTGAAATGCTGTTTGCTGTTCAACTCCCCATTTAAATTTAACCCCTTTCTTCCATAACATGTTTAAAGGCGACACTAATTTCACATACTGCGGAATAAATGTCGAAAATAGTTCACCATTCCTAAGAATCATGCAAGCTTTTTAACATTCTTAGGCACAGGATATTCTCTAATGACTTGTGTTGGGTCTTGCTCAATTTCAATACCTTTCCCTGATATTATATGGCCTAAAAGCTTTAATTTAACCTTACTAGAATTAACTGTTAACCCAGCCTGTCTTAACCTACAAAAGACATCCCGCAAATGCTTAACATGATCCTCGAAAGCTTTAAAGTATTTACAAAGGTCATCCAGATAATGACGCAGATATTTAAACTTAATATCTTTGAAAATTATATCTAGCAATTGGGTAAGTACTTGGGCACCCACATCCAGGTCAAATGATAAATAATTAAATTGAAATAAATTAAAATCAGTGGCGAAAGCTGTAAATCACTTCAATTCCTCATCTAAGGGAATTTGATAATAAGCACTATTTAAATCTTCTGCATGGTGTTGTAGCCTATTTAGCGTTACCCAGGGGACGCCATGAGGAGGCAGGCTACTTTGGTTCTGCAGATAAATTGAGAAAAAATTGGGAGGTGGTATATACTGTAAATACTTTTCACATTATTTTACATTGCCTAGACAATCCACAAATTTTGATGGTGAAGTTGTTACAATACAACGATCATTAGAACAGATATACTACAGGATTCATATAAAAGAAAATAAAGTAGGTGTTCTCACAGACTCAGTTTCTGCCATTCAAGCAATAGAATGATATGATAGTCCAGATGAATCTTATAATATTAAGGATGTGAGATCTTATTATAGATTACTCCAAAACAAATTTCAACAGATAATATTACTGTGGATATCAGCACATGTGGCAGTGAATGGTAATGAGACGGCAGACTTTCTGGCCAAAAAGGGTGCAGTGTTATATTCAAAATCTATAAAGTCTTGTTGACTAGTTATGAAACTAAAAAATGTCAAAATTAATATAGATCAAAAATACCAATATAATATTCAAAAGGAAATTACTAACAAAAATTGTTCCAACATAACTTTGGGTCAACATCTCCTGAACCTTTTTCTTACAGATTTGTAACTTAGGAGGCAACCTATAAGGTGGTAAACGAATTGGATGTGATATTCGATCAAATGGGTATGACGTAACAGGTATAAGAACAACTTGATTCTCTTGAATTAATTGATTCATAACTTTGGTGTTCTACTGACAAGTGAGTTAAATCATAAGAGGTTCGTTCAGCTGCTCAGGGGAAAGAACCAGATCTTTTAACAGTTCACTTGAAGGCGAATTAATGATATCACATGCATACAATTAAATACAAGTTTAGGATTAAACGATAATGTTGCCTTACCTTGTGCGATATCCAACACCATTTTTGACCAGTATATAAAATCAGATCCTAATAATCTACAACATGTACCAAAATGTTCCACCTAAAGGGACCTATTCTCAAAGGAAAATAAGCTATCCCTAAAATCTGCAAAGGCCACCATTCAAACTCCATACAATAAGGTATTAGGCTTTAGTTTGCAAATTTTTTGTAAACTGTTCAGTTACAGTAGAAATTAAATTTATGGTATCCAACAAAGCTAACATGGAAATTGAAGCTAATTCCACATTTAAAAATGGCAAAGTGGCCTTACCAGTATCCTGCATTACATCTTGTTTGCCTTTAATGCGCATCTCAGCACATAACTTCGATTGTCATAAAGTTGCAAGTTTTGTACTGGTGGAGGTACTTTCATAGCTAATCTCTTAAAGCAGTTGGCCTGCACGTGGCGTACTTTCCCACAAGAAAAACAACTGCTCTGTATAACTCTTACACTAGAATATACTTGCTCCTCTTTAGACTTTACAGTTAAATCAGGCAACTGTCTAACACAAATCATCTAAAGCCAAAAAGGAATTTACTGCTTGCGGAGAAAGACTTAACATTCGAATTTACGAGTGAGCTGACTTCATTAAAATATTATAAACTATTTCCTCTCAGAAAATGCTACCTTCAAAGCTTTAGCACAATCTCGAATGCTAACAACAAAAGCACCAAAGGATTCTGTACTTAACTATTTTCAAAAATAATAAGTTGTTAGTATAGTATAGTATTTATTGTGCTAAGGGTTTTACAAATTTGATTGTCTACTGCACTTTGACCCTGGTCACTCATTCAGTAGACAATCACTACAGTTTATTTACATTTTACAATTTCTTGTCAATAAATTATCTTGCTCTTTTTTTTTTCAGTTTTTTTTCATGTCCCATTTCCACTTGTTTTTCACTTTTCATTTATTGATTACTTAACCATCACACATTCACTATAGTTTTCCATTCAAAGTAAGAACTCATTATACTGCACTGGCGATTACACTTTTAAAATTTCAAAATGGAATTTGTTAAATGGCCAATTGGACAAAATAGCTTTTAAGCAAATACTATCAGGCCGGAGCTGACAAAGATGGTTAAAGTAGTTTGAAACCATTGAATATGTGAAACTTCATAAATTTGAAGTTGTTTCTCAATTTTCACTATATGAATTAACAAGTAAAAAATTTGTAACAGTAATTTTCAACAACTTCAAGAAGTGTTTGCAATGGGTCTGATAGCTTTTTTTGAAAATTGAATAGTAAGAAGCTGTTCATTTACTAAAGCACTGTTTTCTGAAGTTTTCATAGTGGGTGATGCATGCTCAATTTCTGACATCCCCACTTCGTCTATACTTGTACTAGAGAAAGATTCAACAAGTAAATTCTCAAGCTGAGAATGTAGTACCTTATAAGTATTAGAGCTCAACAAACTGTGATTGTTTTTCTACTACACAAGTGCTTTTAGTCCGACTTATATGATAAATCCAATAATTCAAGCAACCAAACTACCTTCTGACTTGAAATTTAGAAATCCCCTCTTTGTAAGGAATTAAAGGAATCATGAAGTTTCCTTCAAATCGGCTTCCAAATTCAGCAAATGTGCATGCAGGTCAACATCCTTCTTTCCTAATGCAGTTTGAAGCAAATGCTGCAAATGTTGACAATTAGCCCCACTATCATATTCCACTCCACAAACTTGAAGCTCAGAAACAAGCTTGAACTTAATCAGGAATTCAGGCTAAAATGGTAAAGTCACAAGTACACAATAAGTTGTATTGTAAGTTAAACACATTATGCATTTAAACCAATGATACTAAACCAAACATGTAATGCACTATTACTGTTGTAAAATTTACCCTTGCAGACTACTATTCTGCAGAACTACACTCTCTGCTACCTCTGGGCGCACTTATGCACTCTTGGCTATGAATGTGAGGTAGTAGTATAATGGATATCAAGAGGTTATGAAGGATCATTTTTTCACAATTAAATAGGAGCATATCACTTTTGACTGCTTCTAGCTGTGCTTTACAATACAATTATCTTCACATGATAGCTAAGACCACAATAGGAATGGGGAGAGATCCTGCCTTGTGATAAATAGGAATTTTCCAAACAGAGTAAAATTATTCTGTTAAGTACTGCATTTATTAATAAAGTAGTAGGTAAAGAAACAAGTAATAACTTGAATAAAAAATCTTCTATAAATTGTAAACTATGAATAAATGAACTTATTGTGAATAAAATGTTGAATTAAATAAAGAGAACCTTAAACGTAGTGCCTTCAGCACAGTTAACACATTAAAAGGCTTACAAAGGTAAATCACACTTAAGCAAGCATAATACTTTAACTTCCTTATTGAGCACATACAATTACAAATTCACTTGACACAGCTCAATTACCAATAATACTTAAAGCTGGCAAGGAATAGCTAAGTACCTTTTAAATTATGAAAGCTTGCAATGTTTAACTTCTTACCTGCTTTTAAAACATTCTATGAAAGCAAATAGATATTACCCCTTTAATATGTTTTCTTCTCCATCTGACTAAGATTCTTTGGTGTTGTCCCTTGCTGGATCATACATGAAGGCTTGCATGGTGGCGAAACTTTGTAGAGCTCACCGTGTGGTTCCCTCACTGGTCGACTGATGTTGGATGACTGACTTCTAGTATATTACTGCTTCCTAGCTTATGACTTGATGATTTTTAGCTCTGGGCATTTGCCTTATGTACACCAGCTCTGCAAGCAAAAGGGAGAGCAGGTGCTTTCCTTTAGCACGCATGCCCTAGTCGCATTCACAAACTTCGGCTGCCTCTCGCCACCTGCTGCTACATCCAGGAGCGGCAGCCAGCCAGTATTCCCTTGCCGACCGAGCAAACTTGGCGCACGCTAAAGAGCCCCTAATTTGGCCATGGCATGCCACATAATGCCACAACTGTAATCAACGTTCACTCACTTCAAGTCTAGATGTTACAAGAACCAAGTCCAGATTGTACTGCTAATGCTGTAGGTTCTTATTCCCATAATTCTTGTTACAAATTCAAGAATCTTGTATATGAAATAAGCACTGATGTTTCATAATTTGTAGTTATGCTCTGTGAGATTTCAAGGACAGTGTTAAATCTGTATCCCAACACCACAACAACAGATTTCATACAAAATTTCGTATTACAGGTTTTGAGCTGCAAACTAGAAAGCAGAAATGACATTAGAAAGCCTCCACAACAATTTAGTGACTGAACTAACAAAATAAATCGATAGTTGCTACACTATTTCTGGATTGCTGAAGAAAATTCTCTTATTAAATAGTTTGATTTTCATGGAGGTTTGTTAAACTTTATTGTATCATTTTTTAAGGAGCAAACACTAATTTGCAGCACACTTGCTATTGCGCATACAGCACTCTTTCACAATCACTGTTTAATGTACAAGAGTAAACTTTTCGGTTAATCAGAAGACTTGTATTAGGAAACAAAAATTCTCTACGATAATGTGAATGATTTGTGTATACAAATTCATTGTTTTTTAAAAAAAAGGTAAGTTGTCGTGTAAAAAGAAATGAAACCACTGCTTGATCTTGCAGATATTGATGGTGGTAGTCATCATTTTGGACATGTTTTAGCAACTTCGTTTTTTATCTTTAAATGCTGTATTAGATTAATAAAACTGCATTTATGCAGATTGGATAGAAGGATGATATTAGTTATCCTTTAGGCAGCAAATGGTGACAAAGAATTTGCCTAAATATATGCATATATTTCAAGTAGCTTGTCTTTGGCTTTGTTTTGTTTTTACCCCCACCCAAATTAAGGGAACATGCTTATCACATCACAGGTCTTGTAAACTGGCATGAATAGGTGAACTTTTAATCTCTCACTGCTGACTAGTACACTGCTCTAGACCATTCAAAAGCATTGAAGTGTATTTTTTTTGTCTTATTTTGTTTAAAACCACTGACAATAGAAGAAAATATTGGCAAGACAATCTGGCTACAATTACCTGTTTTGTCACCATGGTAAAGGAGGAGCCTTATTTCATTTCATCCCATATAACATGCTTTCAAAAATAAGACCATCCTGTGCTCTGTGAAGGAAGATTGTATAATGGACAAATTTGAGCTTGTAAATGTGAAATGTAGGAACAATTTTCAGTTACCTTATTAACATGTGCAAATTACAGTTGTCTTAGATAAACCAACATAATTGATGGAAATATAGTTCATTGTTATGCAGCTTTTATGGTTTGAATATTGTGTAGTTCATCCAAATACATATGCGCATAACAAGAAAAATTGTTAGAAGAGCAGTCTTTTTTTCTTCCAGTTATAATATTTAAAAACTACATTTATTTGAGTAGAAGAATGCAAATGTAAGTTTTAAATTAGACAGATGGTGCTTAAATTGAATTATTACTGTATAAATATTTTCATAAAAAAAGAAACTTAATGAATATAAAGCATTACATAAAAATAAGGGTCCATTAGAATGACTATTACATATTGAAGCCTATAAAAACTTATCCCCTAGAGGTAAGACCAGTTGGCCCTTTTTCTGCAGTTTGTATGCATGGCAGTAAGCTAAAAATGCTTATGCGGCATGTATCTTTACCCATTATTCCAGTTTGTGTGTTTATTTATTGTTTTTAGGTGTAACATTCTTTCTTGTAAGGATAATTGTAAACTATTTTCACCTCTGAAGGTATTTAAAAATATTTAAAAATTCATAATAGAATGGAAGGTTTTCTTGTTGGTACTTGCTATTCATTTGAGGAGTTATAAATATCACTGAAGTTGGAAATTTCTGTCAAATGAGAACTTGCTTTGTTGGGTTGTGGACCCTGTAAATAAAGAATGCAATTGTTTGGTTCAAGTGTTGAAAATAACAAAAATAGAGATGTGGTAAATAAATTTTAACAATCAAAAGTGGTGCATGTAGGTGCAGAAACTGAAACACAGGTATTCCAATGTAATATTTCAGACAGGCAGTATATTGACTAGTGAAATCCGTTATAAATATTTGTAAATCATTTGCCAGTGTCACATATCAAACATTTGTGTATTAAATTACCGAGGCAGCATTATAAATGACAAAAGCTTCTTTGTGATGCACACGTTGATATGAGTGGTTCTTGAATATAAACAGTAGCTTAATAATTCAGATGTTTGTTATTGCACATAAATTAACACTGCTCTTACGAGGTGTGATCAAAAAGTTTCCGGAATGACGTCATAAATACTACACAACAGTTTGTTTTGTCTAATCTGCACTGTCACCCTCGAAGTAGTCTGCTTGCGAGTTGATACACTTGTCCCAGTGCTTCTGCCACTACTGGAAGCACCTCTGGAATTCCTCTTCTTTCAACATGTTCAGAGTCTTCTGTGATTCGCGCTGGATGACATCAATGTCCTCAAAACGGTGTCCTCGGAGCCGCATTTTAAGTCGCGGGAAAAGAAAAAAGTCCGCTGGTGCCAAATCTGGAGAATAGGTGTGATGGGGAACAGTATTCATCCTATTTTTATCCAAACATTGGCGAACAGAAAGGGCTTTGTGCGCGGGCGCATTGTCATGATGCAGGAACCAGTCACCACTCCTCCATTTCTCCGGCTGTTTGCATCGCACATTTTCCCTTAAACTTTGCAGCACTTGTTTGTAGAACACTTGATTCACTGTTTGACCCTGTGGCACAAATTCCTTACGTACAATGCCTTTAATGTCAAAAAACACAATCATCATTGACTTCACTTTGGATCGAACTTGTCTGGCCTTTTTCGAGCGTGGAGATGAAGGACTCTTCCATTGGGAAGACTGTTGCTTCGTTTCTGGATCGTACCCATAAATCCATGTTTCATCACCAGTAATAATTTTCTCCATAAACTGTGGGTCACTTTGTAGCTGTTCTTTAAGATCTGTGCAGGCAATCACACGGCTTTCCTTTTGGTCATTTGAAAGCAGGTGGGGCATGAACTTGGCGGCAATTCTTCTCATGTCCAGATTGTTTTTCAAAATGCTTTGAACACTTCCAAAGGAGAGTCCTAATGAGTCAGAAAGTTGTCTTATTGTAATGTGCCTATCATTTAAGACCATTTCCCTCACCTGATTGATATTTTTATCAGTTTTGCTGGAACAGGGTCGCTCCGAACGATCTGCATCTTTAACTGATATCACACCACTTTTAAATTTCGAAAACCACTCAAATGCTTGAGTTTTGCCCATAACTTCCTCTCCATAAGCTGTTCTTAACATTTCATAGGCTTCTGTTGTAGTTTTACTGAGTTTAAAGCAAAATTTGATGTTCGTTCTTTGTTCCTTGTAATCTGACATTTTTGCTACATGGAAAAATCGCAGCACATGCAAAACATGTATTCACTTCAGAGTGTCTACCTCATCAGTGCATGGTCACAGGAAGTCACGTTACCTCTCATTTTTATCAGGAAGGAATGCTGCATGTACAGTCTGGGTAAGAATTAAAGAAATCTCAGCATCAGCATTGTTGTGAAGCCATTCCGGAAACTTTTTGATCACACCTCGTATTTCCACCTAACTTGTTTGGAGAAAAACCTGGTTTTTATTAGCAGCACTCTGCCTTGGATTTAATACAATGTCCTTTAAATTTAACATTACATTCATAGGGTATAATAAATAATTAGAAATAGAAAGGATCTTAATGTCTTTGTTTTCAACTTCATTTCAAACATGTTGTCTTGCAATTCTAGTTTTTCATCTTGTTTTTGATGCATCTATAATATTTATCAACTGTACATCTTTGATGCCATCATACAGTTCACTTTTACTTTTTTTGAGGTCCGAATGCACTTTTGTATTCACACTGAGCTCATTATGTTAATCTTGGCCTCAACTGGTGCTTACACCTATACCTGTCTGTCACATGACAGTGGCCTGTTAACATACTCCATTCTCTTATCAGTTCAAGGAAACAAACAGGCTGATAAGAAGAACGTTGCAAAGTTATAGTTTGACTCCTGGTAGATTGACTGTCAGCTGTAAATACGAGCAGTGATTAGTTAAGGGAAGCATTTTATTGGAGGAAAATTATATTAACAGTGACCAAATTGTGGTGACTCTATGAGATCACCATGACCAAAATCATGTCGCGTGCTTACATGATGAGTATGGCAGTAATTACAACATGGTTTTTATTTAGATAAAGGATACTTCAGAAGGATTCACTTTCTAATGTGCTAGTACTGAAGTAGTTGTAAACAAAGTCGAAACTTAAAGCAAAGAGAAATATTGAAAAGTAGGAGGAAACCACTTTTATGCTTTTATTATCCTCGCCAATTTGCAAATATACTTCACCCTTCAATGTAGAATATTTTAGTATAACTGAACTTATACTGCACATATCATTAAAACAAGGAATGCTGTTGAAATATCTCATGAGCTCTATAAAACAAGTACTTTTTAACAAATGTTCCAGAAAAGGGTCTCTTCTGTTGTTCATTAGTGTGTGTTAAACAAGACCATTTTTTTGAAATGGCATTAAAGGTTGAAAAAAAGCTTATATACACCCCAGCAGTCTCTTATACAAGCAAAGCACTTCTCATAGTGAAACAATGCTGTAAATATCACTTGTGCAAAATGTCTGGTCTGGAGGTGTAGTGAAGCTCTTAGCATTGATTTTGTATTATCTTCACTCTCAAGTCCATAGCTTATTGCTTACTATTTCTGGAGATGCCTGCAACATGAATGCCAATATGAAATATGATAGGCAGTAGTAGGGATAAATAGATGTTTTGCTATAGAAATACTGTGCATACATTTTTCTTTCTTTGCTTGTATACAGAGCTTGTAATTCAATACTGGCTGCATGAGCTGCCTTCTAGATCTCTCATCACTGATATGACCAAAGGCTTTTATTTTGTTCAGCATTAGTTGAGTCTCAGAATTTGTTCCTCTGTGCAGCTTTGAGCTTTGTTTCTATGTTTGTATTTCTAGTGTTATGTTGCAGAGATTTAACACAGAACAAAAATGTTTCCTTACATTGTAAGTTTTTAAAAATGAAACACCTGTTTAGCATCATATAGGCTATCAAGATTTTTTTTCCTGGGATGTTTTTATGGGATAGTGTAAAACAAGGTCTATAAATCAAATCTGTGGACATTGATTAAATTGCCAAACATACCAGAGGAAGTAACAAACATTGTGGAAACCAAGCTATTACATGTTATTTATTTAGTTTGTTAAAAATTATTGGTAACCTCTCCATAAGTCCAGAAAAGTAGGAGTTTGAAATGTATGCTGGTGTATGTGTCAAGATAGGCTACACTACCACCTACACCCACAAGATGATTTTGGTGCATCTTACAAGTAGACTACTGTCTATTCCAAATCTCTTTATGTTTTGTGACAACCAATACGGAGTGATTGCACATTTGCCAAACTTCTCTTCGCTTTGCTCTGTCAGAACATTATGCATTTGTTATAAATGACATTGCAATGCTCACTTAAAAACTTTCTAGAAAACGAGAAGAGACACAATAATGGAAATGTAATACACAAATAGAGGAACAGAAACCATACCTTTCTATGTGTCCTTTGTTATTCAAGTGGCACAGCTAACAGCATATCATTTTTCGTTTCTCTACACACACGTGAAACAGTTGATGTACTTAATGAGCATGCCTCAGCCGTAAGTGCTTGACATTTCGTGAAGTTAAGATTTTTGCAGTTTTCTTTGTTGGCATATTTTTTAAAGAAATTATACACACTGAAGACAACAGCCTTAACCCTACCGCTATATCCACTGGTACTACTGCGCTTACTAAGCGACATTTTCATGAAAGAGTTAACTTTATAAATGCTAGGACAAAGCCTATCACTGTAAGAACTGAGTACACTGTAGTTGAATTCACAACTGAGTTGCTTAACCTTCCAGCAAATGCGCTGTAAAAGGTACACCAGCAGTATTTTTGCTTTGTCAGTATTTTAACAATATAACCTTGAGCTATCACATCAATGGTGCAATGAATTCCATTGTTGATGCTTCCTCGATAATGTCATGACAATTGCTGGTTCTTTGCTTAAAAGTTTTCTCAGTTGGCTTATTCTTTATATGGCGTATTGTTTTTGAAGTCATTCCAAGTAATGAGGTGTTGAATGTTGTAAAAAGCTCAACATGCTCTTCTCATGTAACTGATAAATGCTTGGTTCTGTAACCATTAAAATGCGCTTAATCATTGGTTTTCCAATGGTATTATTCTGTAAAACAAAACCATGCATGACGTTTATCAAAAAGCACCATGTATGGTTTTGTAGAGCTACATCAGAGGGCTTTGAAAGGATTTTCATGACGAGTTTGTAGTGTATTAAAAATCTTGTGGGATAACTATTTCTAAATTTACTTAGGACATGGAGAATTGCACATTATTAAGTGATAATTGTGTCTATGACATAATATATAAAATAACTATGACAGCAATGGATTTATTACTATTACAAGCATAATTATAACTAAAAGTCTCTGTTTAAACATTACAAAAGATAACTATAAATTAATGGCGAACCATTGGATGTAAAAATAGATTATTTTTTGTACTTGTTGGGGAAAACATTGCCTATTATCCTAGCTACTTGTTGCTTTTCTGAAATATGAAATACGCATGGGTGCACATAATATTGCAATTAGAGTTTTATCAGCGGCGAGGTGTACTGTCCATATGTGGCAATGCTGCACTGCTGCCATTCTCTAGTGGTGTATTAGTGGACATGCCTCAAACGTCAAGAGATTTGGTCCGCATAATGGTGCAATGTCAGTTGCTGAAGCATGCTAGTAAGATCATGGAAGCATACAACCATGGATAGTTGGGGACAGTGGTTTCTCTGGAGGGAAGGAGTGGCTGCTTCAGACATTCATAAGAGGTTAGCTGCTGTATGTGGGAAAGCAGCATCAAGCTGAATTCATGTTTCATTGGATTTCAGAATTCAAAGATGGCAAGGACTATGCCAAAAAATGCAAAAGCACTGGATGTCCAGCATGAGCAGTCCAATGCTTGTGTGATTTGATAATGGAGAACAGGCAGACTTGAGAAAGAGGAACCCTAGAATGCAACAGGCCTATAATAGGAAACTCTTCATACGTCATCCATGAGTTGAAGATGACTAAGGAGTTTGTACAAGAGGTGCCCTATAGTCCCACCATTGTGTAGAAACAGAAACAGTATGCAAGCAGTGGGTGCAACTGTACAGCATGGATCCAGCAGAGTTTTTGAGCATCTGGTCACCATTGATGAGTCATTGCCAAAAAAGAAATGTCACTCAGTGGAGTGAATAACATGGGGAGCACTCATCCCAAGAAGCGACATCCAGGAGTATTTGTCCACAAGCAAATGTTAACTGTTCTGGGGTCAGGAAGGGATCCTTTTGGTGGATTGACTGCCCACACTGCCCTCCAACATGACCATCAAAAGTCAACAGAGCTGCAACTCACTGCACCAATGTATTCAGTAATGTCGCAATGGAAAATGGGTGCCCATGTTTCTTCTTCAACAAGACAATGCTTAGCAACATGTCATTCACTGGATCATTGCTACCTTGGGTATTGTGGGATTTATGGACATCCATGTTGAGCTGTTCGGAACAAGTATGTAAGTTGTTGAACTCCACAACACACGCCATGCCAGACAACTTCAAAATATATGTTGGTGAACAAGGACTGGAATGTCAGTGAATAATCTAAACAATGAGAGAGAATGAAAATAATCAATTGTCAACATGACTTGAAATGACCATATGTACATGTGGTACTTCACAATATTGCTATGTAGATTTGGGTTAAAATGGCATCCAGGTGTAGATATACTGTTTTCAAATTAGCAAAATGTTTTCTGTTTACAAAACTTGTGGATAACATAGTGGTTAAGAAAATCTTTGCTCCTGTTGCTTACATTATACTAGGATGTTCAACATTAATCCATGGTGGCTTTTAACATTGTGTACATTTAACACATTGATTCATTTTTGGAACTTACCAAGGAGATGCCAAAATTCCATTGCTACAATGTAATTGTGTATTCTGACTGAAAAAAGGTCCTTATTCTTTATTCCTGCAAGACTTGAAATTTTTCCTGAGTTTAAATGATTTTCCAGAGATTAATTAGAGGAATTCTTGAAATAAATATATTTTCATTATTTAGCTTCATTTTAGAATGGTTGAAACATAAATAGTTATTATTTACATATATCTCCAGGATATGCTAATTGCTTCAGCTGACCTAACCTCTATTCAAACTGTGTAAAGGTATACACCATTTTTTGTTGGTTATATTAAGTTAAACGCTGATCTTCAATTTTGAATGCCATAGTTTTGGTGTGGTTTGAACCATGTGTCAGTGATACATTACAGTGGCTTAAGAAACATTTGTGTGTTAACGGAAAGCTTTAGTATGTACTTATGTATATTTTCCACTGGACACAATTGGAAGCATATGGCACTGAAGCTATGACTTAATTTTATAATGCAGTTTTGTTGGTTAATTGATGTTAATAATTTTTGTATGGCACTTCATTCATGCACATAAATGAAGTGACATTAAGCAATTAATTTTTATTAGATGTACTCTTTATTTCTTATAAAATATTTACAGTAATTATAATTTTGTGACATTCCCTTAATTTGCATGCTGTATCCATTAATGCAGCCCCAAAATTACCCGTAGAAGCAATTGACTGAGCCTATAGGATCACAAGTGTAAGGACATTTGCTTTCTCAACTTTGTTGATTTTTAATAGACTAAGGTATAATTTTAAACTATTCCATTTCTAATTGTTGTGCCCTTAATAAATGAAACATTTTCCAGATGATAAACACACGGGGTGATGCAGTGCAATGAATTGCTGGCTTCTAAGTAGATTTTGAAGGCTTACTGTATGAGGTTGGAGCTTGTATGGCTCATGGCTGAATAATCTGGGTAAAGTGATCGAATTTTTTTATTGATTGGTGTCCGCTTTGCATTCGGCCATTTGGCCACGCAGGCTGGTGAACCGGCGGATAGAGCAGCGGCAGGAGCACAGCATCACCCACACGGAGATTACACAGAGGTATCCATTGCACTGCACTAACAAATTCCTGCATGGATTCTCTTATAAACCTGTATGATGCACACAATTGCTTGCTTGTTTTGCAGATGTGCTATAGTGTTCATTTTTAAGGCATGAAACTTCACTGTCAATATTGTTATCACTTAGAAACAGCACTACATCATGCAAGATTTGAAAAGTGGATGTTGAAAACTAAAATTGATGCCAGCATAGAGGGCAGAATATTTAGGAACTGATTGATTTCGAAGAAGTGTTGTGATGTTGACATTTGTAGTACAGAATTCTAGCATGCGATTGCACATCCAGGTTTGAGCTAATGAAATACCTGATTACTGAATACAAAATACAGAATCAGTCAGAGGAACTAAGTGAAAATTCAGTAGTTTATTTTTTTTTGTATGTGCATGTATATTTGTGAATGATTCTTTTGCATGGAAGAGTATATATACAGATAAAAAGCATAAATGTTGCTTTTGTTGTGCATAGTTAGTTGTTAAAGACATGCC
Organism: Deroplatys truncata; assembly: GCA_030765065.1. Lineage (NCBI taxonomy): Eukaryota > Metazoa > Arthropoda > Insecta > Mantodea > Mantidae > Deroplatys > Deroplatys truncata. The sequence goes on from CM060990.1 coordinate 152,339,137, forward strand.
AACAAATATTTGACTGAAAATGGAAGGTAATATGGTAACAGCTTTGCTATAATGCTCTGTGGCCTGTGAATTCTTAGGAGGCACAATTGCAAGTGCTGCTGTTGTGAACTCAGATATTCTATTTGACAAAATGTATGTTAACTTCTTTGTAAGATATTTATTATTTACCAGTTAATGTTAAGTCAACAGTGAAAATTCTCATAAAAATGTTGAAAGAAATTAAATATCCAATCTTATTAGCCATGAAACTGCTCATTCAGCATCAGATGCAGATAGCACATCTTGGACTGGTAAAATACGTGGATATATTCTGACTGAACTTTATATATCCTATGTAAACACACACAAAAGTCACAATAATAGAAAACGGAGTGTAAACATATTCATAACATTAAAAAGCAGATGTCTGTATTTTGTAATGGAAATAGTGTGATAGCAGAGGTAAAATTTATTATGATGATGCTTATTTTGAGAATCAGTCTGCACAACAGCTGGCTATACACACAATTCAATCCTCTGCAGAATTATGGCATGTTGAAACAGCACAGTTGGCATGCATGCAATATGGAGCCTGAAAGAAAACTATCTTTACCCCTATGCAGTAATAAATCACCAGAGGATTTAGCAAGTGATTGCAGGGGCATTCTATTTCCATGGGAAAGGCTGTGTTGTATAGTCAAAATCTATCATTTGATGTGTCATATGGAATACATTATATACAAATGTTTAATGTGATATCATCCCTCCAATATTTTTATTATTTTGTGTGTATAGGGATTAGCAAACATGCTGAAGTCTGCTATTTGAGAGAGAGAAAAAAATATGTTTAATTGCCTGTGCTGTTAAGAGAACTTGATTTAACAGCAACAGAAAAAAGAAAAGTAGTGAACCCAACTTTTAACCTCTTTCCTGAAAGAACCGCACAGATTGAATTGTATTAGGAACAAACCCATGACAGGTTTTTGGATCCATTTTGTGATAAAATTTCACCGATAGTCGTATCCTATTATATCCTTCAGGTTTCTGTTTATATATTATTTTGACTTTACCTTCCCCAAAGCTGGATGAGATCTACAAATCTCAATAAATTTAGTTCAGAATGCTCTGTTACTCAATTGGCTCTCTTCACCTTTGACACACAGAAACATTTAACATGTGTAAACCACATGGTGTGGCTCAGTATTTGGCTACTTCACATCAATGATAAGTGCATATGCCACTCCAGAGAACGGATCTGCAGTTTATCTTGGTGTATGGTGATACACACAGACTGACACTATTTTCCAAATATTTTAGACACTGCAACATTGCTGAGGAAATAGCAGTTGACCAGCTATTCAGCAGTTGGCATAAAAATCATGTGTATTTTTTAGTAGGCTGTCAATATATGCTACAAGTAATTTTGTGCCAATTATCTGAAATTAATTAAAATTTCTTTAAATTCTAAGTAAAATTTCAACATCATACTACATGAAGTTATTATCAGAAGCTTCAAATGAGCATCTTTTGATGGAAAATCTTTGAAACTTCATGCACTGCATGTATATTAAGGTTTCATCTCTGAACTCTGTGTAATAAAAGGGTTCATTGACATGTGTTGTTAAGGTATGGACCTATGAATGAGAGTTGTCCTCTGTGGTGTAATGGTTACCATGCTAGCCTCTAGTTCCCAAGGTCGCAGATTCAAACCCGGTGGAGGGCGATGGGTTTTTTTCAGGCATAAAAATCCTTAGCATGGCTTCCTTCAGAAGGGAAGTAAAACTGTTGGTCCCGTGTCAAAGATTTACGGCACATAAAAGAACCTCAAGTCTTATAAAGAGGCCTCTTTACTAGCAAAATTACTGGTCTTCATGCCCAATATAGAATGGGACGCTAAGGACCACAACAGTTAAAGAGCGTCCATAAATAGAACTCAATTTAATTTTATGAATGGGAGATTCACAGTTCAAATCCTGTCAGGACTGTTCTTCCTGATTAAGGTTTTTACAGATTTTCCTCAGTCCTCATAACTGGCAAATGCCAGGGAGGTACCCTAAACTTAGGCCCAAATTTCCATTTTCCCAATTATCATTTTATTTCATGTATCACCTGTATCACTGCCTGTGGTCCCAAAGGAAGTAAGGGTAGGCATTTAAAAAAAAAATTAAAAAAAAAATAAAAGGTAAAAAATTCTTTGAATTATTGGTTCCCTAATTTATATTTTAACTTCTTGAAGGATTTCTGTTAACATCCACATTTTAGCAGTAAATGATAAAGTATCTATTTCCAAGACAAATTCTTATTCCCTACTTAAAACTAGAAAGTGACTGATAGTTGCTGACAGACAGTATTGGAGAGGAACCATGTTGTCACAATGTTGAGTTCGAAAATACAATCAAACAGCTCACTCACCCATACACCCATCCTTACTGACTGCAAGTGTATGTTAGCTTTTATCTAAGCTTTTATGTTTTGTTTAACCATGCACTATTATCAAATTTCCTCTTCCTAATCTCTTCATTGTCATGTTACAATGTTTGGAGTTCCATTAGCACTGGACAATCGATTATTATTGCTTTGTATTTGAAGTCCAGTTTAACTGGTTTAGCTTCCTATAATATTATAAGCAAGGTTAATGAGAGTAATGCAAGGGATGGTCGAAAAGTAAGTTTCTCTTTTCCCCCCTCTCAACGCATATGTTGGGCTGATAATTGTAATTATATATTCATCATTCTGCTTTTGTTTCGTTATGCATGACATTGATTTTGTTGGTGGCCCAAGCACAGGTCTCTGCTAAAGAAAGGAAAATTCAAACAATATGCACCAAGCAGGCAAGGAGAGTAAATGAGTGTTTTGGATACTGAAGAAATTCTGGGATTCTGCTCCAAGGAAGAAACTTGATCTTCTGATATCATTTTGGATGAGAAGTCATTTTGGATGACAATGTGAGACCCCATATGGTATCAAGTGTCATACATTTTACCAGTTTGTTGGTTGGGAATTCCTGAACCACCCTCCTTACAGTCTGAATCATGTCCAGTGGTTTCCTCTTCTTTCTGCTTTGAAAAAGACTACAAGAGCATTTCACCACTAATTGGCACATAGAAGCAGAAGAATGTACATAGGTCCTCGCACAGGACACTTGCCGTGATTCTTCATTTTCGTGAAGGTGGCACAGAAGCAGCAGTGTCAGTAGGGCAATGAAGAGAAATGGAGAATAGCTGTTTTTTTGTCTTTATCAATATTTGTGTCTAATAAAGTTTCTTGTAGAGGGTGAACTGGGGTAACTTATTCTTCTACCCCTCAGTTACTGAACTAAGTCTTAAAAGCATCAAACTTTGTCACCTGCTCTTCTATTTTCCTGGACATCTATAAGTGAGAAGATCCAATTTCCTGTTTTTCTGTGCATATTGTTGCAATAGTGTTTCTGCGAATTTTTAGGACAGCAGCAGTAGCTCTCTTTGCTTTTCAAGTACCACTTAAAGGCTGCCAGTTTCCTTCCCCCCCACTCAAAAGCCCACTCATACAGATCATACATTCTCATGTATCGCCATGCAGAGAAATATCTGTTCCAAACTTCTTTTTAGGAGATTGGACAATGGTGTATTTAATATTTGCAAAAGAATTTAGATAGTGACCTTTATACTCCACTTACACTAATAACTAGGAACATGTTTGATTGATCAATCATCTTGATTTTCAGCCTAAGTTCAACTGTTGATTTGTAGATGTAGAGGATTCGTAGCCCTCTTAAGATGGTTCCAGGCACTCACTGAATAAGTCTTTCAGTGGAATTTCAAAACTGATAACTCTTTTGTTTTTTCCAAATGTAGATTTGGCCCCAAGTGGTCAGTTCCTGTTGCTTTGTTAATTGTTTAAGACTATAGGATTGGGATTTAAATCATGATTTTTATTCCAAAAATGGGCAGCCACTGCTGATGTTTCTAATTGGTTATATTTTAGTTGTGTTCCTTAGTTCTGATTTCCAAATTCCTCTTTGTTTTCCCTTTGTAGAACCGTTTAGAGTTGTTGCATTCAAATTTATGTATGCCAGACGTTTTGTGTGGGGGAATGTTGTCCTTTATTCTTGAATTCAAAGCGTTTTTCAAGAAAAATCTGTTGACTGGTATCAACCTTCTTACTGCTATGTTTTCTAACCATCTTAAACCACTGTGCGGGATTTATGCGGACCCCATACAAAAATTTTAATAACACCTTTATTACTCTATTTACCTTGAACTTAGAACTTATTTTATTTAGAACTTGACACAATTTTAAAGCAACAATTGGAAATCTACAACAATGTTTTAATTTTTTATAAATATTTTCTCTGTTTTCTCACTAGTTCTCACATACACTTGTAATACACACAACTATTGAAAATGTTCATTCATTGCTCACAGATTTATGTTCAGCATTTCTAATGTTGAAGACACACTATCCTTTGTATTTTCTTAGAGTGAGTTTTACAAATGAATTTCTCACATTCCTCACACTTCATTTTTTTTTTCTATAATTTTTCCTGGGACATATTTGACATCTGCTTTTTATTCTGCTGTTTATCTGACTTTTCTGTAGTCTTCTCTTCAGGTATAAGGTTCTTCATTGCATCTACGATCACTTTGTGTAGAGAGCCTGGAAACTGCATTCTGTTTTTCACATATGCTACTAGCTGCTTACCTAATTCCAGAAGGGATATTCTTCTCTTGTCTAAAGAATCAACTTTCCACATGGAATGTTTTATTTTCCAAATGACGAATGCATTTAGGGATGCTATGTCAACTAAATTCATGAACAATACATATGGCCATCTCTGTGTTGTGCGGTTTACAAAATACTTACTGATCATTTTATCCATTGTAATCATGCCTCCTTTTGTTTCATTGTAATGGAGGATAATGTCTGGTTTGTGGTTGGTTTTTATCTGCTGTTCGTTTGTCATGGTTTCCAGTACTTAGTAAAACAACAGCTTTATTTTTCTTAGGGACATACGATACCACAGTTGGTTTGTCTTTGAAGGCAAAGATAAGACTCCTCTGGTCTGGATGGATTAGGAAGCATGGCTGTAGAAATATGTGCCTTATTTTGTCTAAGAATACCACATAAGGTTAGATTCCTCTTATGAAAGTTCTTGTGCAAGGGGAAGAAGTCTGTTTTAACACCATGTCCCCCCTTGAAGACAAATCAAACACAACTCTTTGTCTTTGGTTTCTTTCACTTGTATTTCCCTATTTTCTGGTATAGACTTGTAGATTTATAAGATATGTTGATTTTACATCTACCATGGCCTAGAATTTTATGCCGTACTTTGCTGGCTTCAAATTCATATAAAACCTGAAAGGACAGCATCCTCTGAAGGAAACAAGTTGCTCGTCCACAGTCACATGTGAATCAGGGTTATAATACTTTTGCATTGAGAGACAAACAATTCAATAATATCTCGTGTTGCAGCTAATTTATCATTTTCTTTTCGTTCATGTCATTTACTAAAGTCATCAAATCTAATGAATGATTACAACTGTTGAAACCTAATTCTAGACATCGTGGCAATAAATATATCCCTTTTGTACAAGGGATCAGTAGTCCACAATTCTACAGACTCTCCTTTAGCCTTCAAGGAACCCATTGTGATAAGAATGCCTAAAAAGGCATAAACTTCAACACTATTTACTGCATGCCATTTTTTTTATTTGGACTTTTTGCATTCCATTCATCATAAAATAATTGGGCTTTCTTATTAGTGAAATCAACAATTATTTGTATCATATGATCATCAAAAAATAATTTGAAAGCTTCACTCACCGACTAGACTGTTTGAGATGAGGCAGTCAAACCTGGAGGCGCAGAAATTAAATTGTGCATGGTGCGACGCATTGTCTTTGGTGGGTCAGTTAACCATATCATACTATCCTTAGCAATGAGGTGTTCAGAATTTTGTTCATTGTCACTTATCCTCTGCAGATATTGCTGAATCTGATGTCACACAATTTCCTCTTCTACTTCTATGGTATCCCCAGTCTCTGAATCATATTCAAAGTTTATTTCAGTTTCATTTCATTACCTCCATCATATACAAGTATAATCTCAGTGCTTTATCTAAATCTTGCAGATTATTCAAATCATATATTTCACGTTTGCACTTTTTGGATGTTTTTTAAAATAAGATAAAATAAGCAATTGTATGTTATAATAAATTGTTAAAACCTTTTGTCTCCTGACACTTTTTTGCCCTAATTCCTTAACATTATTGAAACAACTAATCAAGAAAGCAAAGCAGTATAACATGGTTTAAGGTTGTACTATTATTTTCATCAACATTGTAAATACTTGTAATACTTTGTTTCATTTAGCTGTAAATTAATGATAAGAGGCGCAGTCCAAAAATTTAATAACAAAGTCGTACAAAGATGCCACTGCTAATAGTTCAGATAGTTGGCAACAGCAGTTGTATGTGTTTTTTGTCCTTTGATAGATAAATAAATAAATAAACTAGTATATGATTCTAAATAAATGTTTTCAGTAATAACTAAAACACCATTGCACATAATCAGAAAGCTATTTCAGCTCAGAGTTCTAAACTTTCATAATGAAGCAAAAAGGGGAGCTTTCTTATTTGGCTTCCAATGCATTACTAACTGCTACCAATTTTCAAGTAAATAGATACAACCAATTGTTATGTTATTTTTATATATAGCGTTTATTAGAAACATATAATTAGAAAGCAAGGTGAAGCTCAGTTATGTAGTCATGAATAATTTTATTAATGAATTACGTCCCTTGCATCCTCCAACTACTGCATGACATTTTATCACTTATCTGTTCTATATTTGTATTGGTTTACAGTCCTATCCTCAGATTAATGATTTTTGGCAAAACTAATTATTTTACATGTTTTCTTCTAATAAATCAGGTGTTACTTCAGGGTCACACAGATACAGAATATAGATTTGGTTATCTCAGACAATTAGCACATCAGTAGGCTTGGGTTCCAAGAATCGATACTAAAGTTTTCAATGCAAAGATTAAAATATTATGGACTGCCTCTATGGTCTGGTCTTCAGCATGCTAACCTCCAAATCCAGAGGTCCCAGTTGTTGATTCCTTGCTGGAGGATGGAAATTTTTCTGTAGTGAGGATGATTCCCCAGCCTCCCTAGAGTCTGGAAGTATGAATGACACTGTGAAAGGTGCGTGAATATAATGTAATAACCAAAAGATTAACCCAAAGATTAACATCACTGTAAGCAAGTGAACATTTGCTGATGAGCAATTGTTCCAAAGGCAAAAGGTTGCCAATTTGACTTTAGATGTTAAAGATGGCATATAAATTGAATATAACAAAAAAAGTCTCATGATGGTGAAATGCTTCTTGCTCATGGAAAGCTAATTTTGTCGAACTGAATTGCAAGATGGTCCTCATTGGTGACTAAAATCTCAGGGAACTCAAGATCACAAATTTTTTAGATGTATTCCATTTTTATCCACACCAACCAACAGCTCAGGATAACATAAGTTGTTAGTACAAATATATTGATAAATAAAAAAAGCTTAATTTATATTAAGAAAAAAAAAAGTTGCATTATGTAACAATAAAAAACAAAATGTATTAACTAAATAACAAGCACTAGTAACCATGACCCAACAAATCACCTTACATGAAGAAAATATGGAAGCAAAGCGTGTGTTATATTTTACCTTACAAGAAGAAAATATGGAAACAAAGCACATGTTATAGTTCTTGCCTTCATATGCCAGCAAACTGATTGCCTCTAAGCCCTGGCAACAATCGTGTTACAAAACAGATTCTGAATTGACTGTAGCCATGACTGCATCATTCAACTCCATTGTAAACATTGAACTGTTTGTAAATAAATTTAAATTGAGTTTTATTTATGGACGCTCTTTAACTACTACAGTTCTTAGCATCCCATTCCATATTGGGCGTGAAAGACCGGTAATTTTGCTCAGAGGCCTCTTTATCAGGCTTGAGGTTCTTTTACGTGCCGTAAATCTACAACACAGGACCACCGGCTTTACTTCCCTTCCGAAGGAAGCCATGCTAAGGATTTTTACGCCTGAAAAAATCTATTGCCCTCCGCCAGGTTTGAACCCGCGACCTTGGGAACTAGAGGCTAGCACGGTACCACTAGTCCACGGAGGACGACCAACTGTTTGTAGGCAGAAATGGAAGTAAATATATAACAATATTGTGATGTAAGAACTTAGTGTCCTGTAAAATTAAATTAAATTGAGTTTTATTTATGGACGCTCCTTAAATGCTGTGGTTCTTAGCGCCCCATTCTATATTGGGCGTGAAAGACCAGGAATTTTGCTCAGAGGCCTCTTGATCAGGCTTGAGGTTCTTCTATGTGCCATAAATCTACAACACTGGACCACCGACTTCACTTCCCTTCTGAAGGAAGTCATGCTAAGGATTTTTACGCCTGAAAAAATCCATTGCCCTCTGCCAGGTTTGAATCCATGACCTCGGGAACTAGAGGCTAGCATGGTGTTGCTTTAATAGTCTTCATCATTGGATGTCATCCAAAGTCTTATTTGTCAATGTTCCATGCCTTTGTCTGTGATTTCATATCAAGTGTACAATGGAGGACAAAATAATTGAGCCCCCCAAATATTTTCTTGGTCAAAGAATGCCATAATGTGTATTCTCTAAATTGAAAGCTTTAGTTAACAGGCTGAGGGGATATTTACTTAGCTTTCGAGTGTAAAACTTCGAGGACCGTGCTCAGTGTGGCATACTTTGGCTTGGAAATTACTTGGTGCTCAATTATTTTGTCCCCCATAGTACAAATTGTTTACCATTCATTAAATAGATGACACTGATAGCTTATGAGCAGTTAAAAATGGGGGGAACAAAGAAAAAAGTGAAAGGGGAGTACAAGAGCAGAAGATAAATACTTTGATCATGCATTTTGTATCAGGAATTATTGAAGAGATAATTTGTCTGTTAGGCATTATATTTTCCCA